>CM061750.1:336590739-338002289 GCA_030979885.1 Lolium multiflorum
TTTGGGAGGTTCTTGAAATTTCCATATTTGAAACCCAAAACCACTTCTCTACATGATTGACTTCATAAGACATAGTTTAATTAGAGTTTTAGGGGTAGATATATACATGATTTTTCTGGTTTGAATATATATGTCTAGACCTTGTTTATCAGCATGAATGCTTACTATACATATGACATAAGAATGCTATATATGTGCTTTGGTTTTCATTCTTTTGATTTTTTTCTGAATTTTTAGGGCCATTTGAATCTTGCATGGTTAAACTTGGGTTTTGCCCAGTTCTAAAGATCAAGGGTTCAAAAAAATCCAACTACGGGGTTCGAACAACACGATTCTAATCCAAGAATTTTCGGCCTCATCCAAATGGCCTCAAACTATAGGGTTAGCATCTAGTGCAGTATGTGTGAAAATGTATGCACTATGTGTGCTATAACTTATATGTCTTTCAAATTAAGTTGATAAACAAGGTCTAGACATATTCAAACCAGAATATTATACTGCATTAGTACAAAAAGTTTCCTATGGATTCATCAAAGGGTAGTAAAGCCAAGTTAACTCATTGTCATGACTAAGAAGGATCCATGCTTACTTTTTCATTTTCATGTTTTAAACTTGTTTAAATCTTGGTCAAACCTAGGATTTGACCAAGATTCAAATAGTCATAAAAAATCAAACAAGAAATCAAGAAAATCAAAAACCAAACCACATAGTCTTCTTATGTAATATACTAAGCATTCAAGTTGATCTTGAAGTCTAGACATATTCAAGCCAGAAAAATCATGTATCTACCCTAACCCTAACCGTTGTCTTATGAAGTCAAGCATGAAGAGAAGAAGTGGTTTTGGGTTTCAAACATGGAAATTTAAAAACCCACCCAAAAGCTTCATTTTGGAGTGACTAAGAAGGATCCAAGCTTACTTTTTCATTTTCATGTTTCAAACTTGTTTAAATCTTTGTCAAACCTAGGATTTGACCAAGATTCAAATGGGCATAAAATTCAAAAAAGAAATCAAAAAATGAAACACCAAAGCACATAAACTTCTTATGTCATATAGTAATTAAGCATTCATGTTGATCAACAAAATCTATATATATATTTAAATAATAAAAATCATGTATATATACCCCCAAACCCAAAACCACTTCTCTTCACATGCTTGACTTCATAAAACTGAGTTTAGGGGTTAGGGGTATAGATACATGATTTATCTAGTTTGAATACTTTGAACCTTGTTTATCAACTTGAATGCTACTATGTGATTTGGTTTTCATTTTTTCTGTTTTTAATTGTTACTATGCCATTTGGATCTTGGTCAAATCCACAGGTTTGAACAAGATTTAGACAAGTTTAACACGTGAAATTAAACGAATAAGTAAACATAAAATTGATCCCTTCTTAGTCACTCCAAAAAATGTACCAATTGATAGTGTTAACTTTTTGCTTCATGGAAAAAATAATGTCATGTAAATGAGTTAACTTGGATTTCCCCACATGAATCCATAGGAAACTTTGTTCTAATGCACTATAATAATCAGCCGAGTTTTTACACCAGCAGTCATCACTTCGTGACGCGTGAGGTCCCACACTTGAGTGAGCACAAGTCACGTGCAATCGTTATACTCAGCCATCTTCTTTGTCAGAGAAGACGCATCTGAGATGCGTATTGGAAGTCTGTGGATCTTCCGGATCCTTCGGTTGTCCCTCTCACACAAAAAAAAACAACTCTCTCATTCTCGGCCTCGCTCGACTCGCTCGCTCGCTCGCTCGCTCGCACCTCTGATACGTCCAATTTGCCACAGTCAACATCACCAGAGAAAGAATATACACCATCAATAAGAGGGGCCGCGTGACTTCCTTCTTTTCTCCTTCCGAGTGATTCCTCTTCCTCCGAGTTTCACTACCTAGACGGGCCACACATGTTTTGCATAGTAATAATAAAAAAGTAAAAAAGAATCGACTACGAATCTATTATTAAATAGGTTATAAACTAGGGTTTTCCCCGGTACTACAGATCAAGTTGAAAAAAATCCAGCTACGGGGTTTGATTTTGGCCTACAAATAAAAAATTAAATAAGTTGAACTAGTATTCTCTAAAAAATCATTTTGGTTTGCATTGTTTGATAATTTTCATAGCTAAAGTGCATCACAATTTTTTGATTTCATGCTTTGCTTTGCCAATTTTGATTTTCTAACCACCTTCTCTTTGATTTCAAATTTAGGTCAAACCATCGATGCCTACTATGTGTTCTACTTGAATTGGATGCGGCATGCGCACATGATATGTTTTGCCATTGTTTTGGGCTTCACACATCTTGGGGCATCCAAGTATTTAAGTTACCTTGTTTTTTAATTGTAAAATTCATGTACCCTTTCCTCCCAATTAAATTTTTTGGTTTTACATTTTTAATTTTTTTAAATTTTTATGCCCATTACGATGTCATATAGTTAGCATTTAAGTTGATAAACAAAGGTCTGGACATATTCAAACCAAAAAATCATGTATCTACCCCCTAACGCTAAACTACTGTCATATGAAGTCAAGCATATGAAGAGAAGTGGTTTTGGGTTTCAAACATGGAAGTCCATGCTTGAAACCAAAAACCACTTCTCTTCATGCATGTGGTTGACTTCATAAGATTTAGGGTAGGTGAAGTAGATACATGATTTCTGGTTTGAGTATGTTTAGACCTTGTTTATCAAATTAATTGAATACTTACTATAAGTTACCTTGTTTTTTGAATTTTTATACCCATTCGAATCTTTGTCAAATCCTTGGTTCCACCAAGATTTAAATAAGTTAAAAACATGAATATGAAAAAGTAAGCATATATGCTTCTTAGTCACTTCAAAATGAAGCTCTTGGGAGGGTTTTTGAATTTCCATGTTCGAAACCAAAAACCACAATGCTTGACTTCATGAAACAAAGTTTAGGGTTATGGGTAGATACATGCATGATTTTTCTTGTTTGAATATGTCCAGAACTTGTTTATCAACTTAATTGAATGCCTACTATATAACATAAGAAGACCTTTTTGTATTTTTTAAATTTTTATACCCATTTGAATCTTGGTCAAATCCTAGGTTTCACCAAGATTTGAATAAGTTTAAAACATGAATATGAAAAAGTAGCATGCATGTATGCTTCTTAATTAATCACTTGAAATGAAGCTCTTGGGAGGTTTGGAAATTTCCATGTTTGAAACCAAAACCACATATCTTCATGCATGCGCTTGACTTCATGAGACAGAGTTTAGTGTTAGGGGTAGATACATGATTTCTCTCGTTTGAATATGTTTGAAACCAAAAACCACATATCTCT
Source organism: Lolium multiflorum (assembly GCA_030979885.1). Lineage (NCBI taxonomy): Eukaryota > Viridiplantae > Streptophyta > Magnoliopsida > Poales > Poaceae > Lolium > Lolium multiflorum. Next base: position 336,594,060 of record CM061750.1, read on the forward strand.
GGTTTGCCCGCACTTATAAATGATATTTGCATCACTTATCATATGTTTGCCCATTTGAATCTTGTCAAATCCTAGATTTGACCAAGATAATTTAAACAAGTTTAAAACATGAAAATGAAAAGGCAAGCTTGTATCCTTCTTAGTCACTCTAAAATGAAGTTTGGGGAGGGTTTTGAAATTTCCATGCTTGAAACCAAAAACCACTTCTCTTCATGCTTGACTTCATAAAGACAGAGTTTGGGGATATAGGGGTAGATACATGATTTTTCTGGTTTGATATGTCTAGACCTTGTTTATCAACTTAATTGAACGCTTACTATATGACATAAAAAGACTATGTGCCTTGATTTTACATTTTTTTTAAATTATGCCCATTTGAATCTTGGTCAAATCCTAGGTTTGACCATGATTTAAACAAGGTTAAAACATGAATATGAAAATTAAGCATGTATCCTTCGTAGTCACTCCAAAATGAAGCTCTTGAGAGGGTTTTTGAAATTTCCATGTTTGAAACCAAAAAACCACGTACTTCTCTTCATGCATGCTTGACTTCATAAGACAGAGTTTAGGGCTAGGGTAGCTAGATACATGATGTTTTGGTTTGAATATGTCTAGACCTTGTTTATCAACTTAATTGAATGCTTACTATATGACATAAGAAGACTACGTGCCTTGGTTTTTCATTTATTTTCATTTATTTTGAATTTTTATGCCCATTTGAATCTTGGTCAAATCCTAGGTTTGACCATGATTTAAACTAGTTTAAAACATAAATATGAAAAATTAAGTATCTATCCTTCTTAGCCACTCCAAAATGAAGCTCTTGGGAGGGTTTTTGAAATTTCCATGATTGAAACCAAAAACCACTTCTCTTCATGCTTGACTTCATAAGTCAGGGTTTAGGGATATATATATATAGGGGGTACATGCATGATTTTTCTGGTTGGAATATGTCTAGAACTTGTTTTTCAACTTGAGCTTATCTAGAGCTTGTTTTTAAATTTTTTATACCCATTTGATTCTTCATCAAATCCTAGGTTTGTTGACCTAGATTTGAACAAGTTTAAAACATGAATATGAAAAGGTAAGCATGTATGCTTCTTAATTAGTCACTCCAAAATGAAGCTCTTGGGAGGGTTTTTGAAATTTCCATGATTTAAACCAAAAACCACTTCTCTTCGTGCTTGACTTCATAAGTTAGGGTTTAGGGATATATAGGGGGTAGATACATGATCTTTCTGGTTTGAATATGTCTAGAGCTTGTTTATCAACTTAATTGAATGCTTACTATATGACATAAGAAGACTATGTGCCTTGATATTTCATTTTTTTAAAATTATGCCCTTTTGAATATTGGTCAAAACCTAGGTTTGACAAAGATTTAAAAAAGATTAAAACATGAAAATGAAAAAGTAAGCCTTGATCCTTCTTATTAACTCCAAAATGAAGGTTTTTGGGAGGGTTTTTGAAATATCCATGTTTGAAACCCAAAACCACTTCTCTTCGTGCAGAGTTTAGGGTTAGGGGTAGCTAGCTAGACACCTGAATTTTCTGGTTTGATATGTCTAGACCTTGTTTATCAACTTAATTGAATGCTTACTATATGACATAAGAAGACTATGTGCCTTGATTTTACATTTTTAAAAATTATGCCCATTTGAATCTTGGTCAAATCCTAGGTTTGACCATGATTTAAACAAGTTTGTTTATCAACTTGAATGCTTGCTATATGACATCAGAAGACTATGTGTTTGGTTTTTGTTTTTTGAATTTGTTATGCCCATTTGAATCTTAGCTAGTCAAATCCTAGGTTTGAATATATATGTCTAGACCTTGTATATCAACTTGAATGCTTACTATACATATGACATAAGAATGTTATGTGCTTTGGTTTTTCATTCTTTTCATTTTTTTCTGAATTTTTAGGGCCATTTGAATCTTGGTCAAATCCTTGGTTTGACCAAGATTTAAACAAATTTAAAACATGAAAATGAAAAGGGAAGTCTGTATCCTTCTTAGTCACTCTAAAATGAAGCTTTTGGGATGTTCTTTAAATTTCAATGTTTGAAACCCAAAACGACTTCCTTCATGTAGACTTCATAAGATCGACAGGGGGTAGATACATGATTTGTCTGGTTTGGATATATCTAGACCTTGTTTATCAACTTGATTGCTTACGATATGACATAAGAAGACTATGTGATTTGGTTTTTCATTTTTCTGATTTTTTTGAATTTTGTGCCCACCCATTTGTATCTTCGTCAAATCCTAGGTTTGACCAAGATAATTAAACAAGTTTAAAACATGAAAATGTAAAGGGAAGCATGTATCCTTCTTAGTCACTCTAAAATGAAGCTTTTGGGAGGTTTTTGAAATTTCCATGTTTGAAACCCAAAACCACTTCTCTTCACATGCTTGACTTCATAAGACAGAGTTTAGGGGTTAGGGGTATAGATACATGATTTGTCTGGTTTGAATATGTCTAGACCTTGTTTATCAACTTTAATGCTTACTATATGACATAAGAAAACTATTGCTTTGGTTTTTCTTTTTCTGTTTTTGAATTTTGATGCCCATTTGAATCTTGTCAAATTCTAGGTTTGACCAAGATTTAAACAAGTTTAAAACATGAAAATGAAAAGGGAAGCATGCAACCTTCTCAGTCACTCTAAAATGAAGTTTTTGGGAGGTTTTTGATATTTCATGTTTGAAACCCGAAACCACTTCTCTTCATGCTTGACTTCATAAGACAGAGTTTAGGGTTAGGGGTAGATACATGATTTGTGTATGGGTTGAATATGTCCAAACCTTGTTTATCAACTTGAATATGCTTATGTGCTTTGGTTTTTTATTTTTCTGATTTTTTTGAATTTTATGCCCATAAATCTTGGTCAAATCCTAGGTTTGACCAGGATTTAAACAAGTTTAAAACATGAAATGAAAAGATAAGCCTGGATCCTTCTTAGTCACTCTAAAATGAAGCTTTTGGGAGGTTCTTGAAATTTCCATATTTGAAACCCAAAACCACTTCTCTACATGATTGACTTCATAAGACATAGTTTAATTAGAGTTTTAGGGGTAGATATATACATGATTTTTCTGGTTTGAATATATATGTCTAGACCTTGTTTATCAACTTGAATGCATGCTTACTATACATATGACATAAGAATGCTATATATGTGCTTTGGTTTTTCATTCTTTTGATTTTTTTCTGAATTTTTAGGGCCATTTGAATCTTGCATGGTTAAACTTGGGTTTTGCCCAGTTCTAAAGATCAAGGGTTCAAAAAAATCCAACTACGGGGTTCGAACAACACGATTCTAATCCAAGAATTTTTTCGACCTCATCCAAATGGCCTCAAACTATAGGGTTAGCATCTAGTGCAGTATGTGTGAAAATGTATGCACTATGTGTGCTATAACTTGTATGTCTTTCAAATTAAGTTGATAAACAAGGTCTAGACATATTCAAACCAGAATATTATACTGCATTAGTACAAAAAGTTTCCTATGGATTCATCAAGGGTAGTAAAGCCAAGTTAACTCATTGTCTGACTAAGAAGGATCCATGCTTACTTTCATTTTCATGTTTTAAACTTGTTTAAATCTTGGTCAAACCTAGGATTTGACCAAGATTCAAATGGTCATAAAAAATCAAACAAAATCAAGAAAATCAAAAACCAAACCACATAGTCTTCTTATGTAATATACTAAGCATTCAAGTTGATCAACGAAGTCTAGACATATTCAAACCAGAAAAATCATGTATCTACCCCCTAACCCTAAACGTTGTCTTATGAAGTCAAGCATGAAGAGAAGAAGTGGTTTTGGGTTTCAAACATGGAAATTTCAAAAACCCACCCAAAAGCTTCATTTTGGAGTGACTAAGAAGGATCCAAGCTTACTTTTTCATTTTCATGTTTCAAACTTGTTTAAATCTTTGTCAAACCTAGGATTTGACCAAGATTCAAATGGGCATAAAAATTCAAAAAAGAAATCAAAAAAATGAAACACCAAAGCACATAAACTTCTTATGTCATATAGTAATTAAGCATTCATGTTGATCAACAAAGTCTATATATATTTAAACAATAAAAATCATGTATATATACCCCCAAACCCAAAACCACTTCTCTTCACATGCTTGACTTCATAAGACAGAGTTTAGGGGTTAGGGGTATAGATACATGATTTGTCTGGTTTGAATATGTCTAGACCTTGTTTATCAACTTGAATGCTTACTATGTGATTTGGTTTTTCATTTTTCTGTTTTTTAATTATTTTTCTGCCCATTTGAATCTTGGTCAAATCCTAGGTTTGAACAAGATTTAGACAAGTTTAACACGTGAAATTAAACGAATAAGTAAGCATTGATCCTTCTTAGTCACTCCAAAATGTACCAATTGATAGTGTTAACTTTGCTTCATGGAAAAAATAATGTCATGTAAATGAGTTAACTTGGATTTCCTACCCTTGAATCCATAGGAAACTTTGTTCTAATGCATATAATAATCAACCGAGTTTTTACACCAACAGGTCTGTCACTTACGTGTGGTGCCCACGCGTGAGGTCCCACACTTGGTGAGCACAAGTCACGTGCAATAGGTACGCCAACTCCCAGCCATCTTCTTTGTCAAGAGAAGACGCATCAGGATGCGTATTGGAAGTCTGTGGGTCCTTCTGGATCCTTCGGTTGTCCCTCTCACACAAAAAAAAACAAATCTCTCTCATTCTCGGCCTCGCTCGACTCGCTCGCTCGCTCGCTCGCTCGCACCTCCTGCGCACTGACAAACCCTGCACAACAGTCAACATCACCAGAAAAAGAATATACACCATCAATAAGAGGGGCCCCGTGACTGCTCTCCCTTCTTCTCCTTCCGAGTGATTCCTCTTCCTCCGAGTTTCACTCGACGGGCAAACACATGTGCTGCATAGTAATAATAAAAAAGTAAAAGAATCGACTACGAATCTATTATTAAATAGGTTATAAACTAGGGTTTTCCCCAGTACTACAGATCAAGTTGAAAAAAAATCCAACTACGGGGTTTGATTTTGGCCTACAAATAAAAAATTAAATAAGTTGAACTAGTATTCCTCTAAAAAATCATTTTGGTTTGCATTGTTTGATAATTTTCATAGCTAGAGTGCATCACAATTTTTTGATTTCATGCTTTGCTTTGCCAATTTTGATTTTTTCTAACCACCTTCTCTTTGATTTCAAATTTAGGTCAAACTATCGGTGCCTACTATGTGTTCTACTTGAATTGGATGCAGCATGCGCACATGATATGTTTTGCCATTGTTTTGGGCTTCCACACATCTTGGGGCATCCAAGTATTTAAGTTACCTTGTTTTTTAATTGTAATTCATGTACCCTTTCCTCCCAATTAAATTTTGGTTTTACATTTTTAATTTTTTTAAATTTTTATGCCCATTCTGATGTCATATAGTTAGCATTTAAGTTGATAAACAAGGTCTGGACATATTCAAACCAAAAAATCATGTATCTACCCCCTAACGCTAAACTCTGTCATATGAAGTCAAGCATATGAAGAGAAGTGGTTTTGGGTTTCAAACATGGAAATTTCCATGCTTGAAACCAAAAACCACTTCTCTTCATGCATGCTTGACTTCATAAGACAGAGTTTAGGGTTAGGTGGTAGATACATGATTTTCCTGGTTTGAATATGTTTAGACCTTGTTTATCAAATTAATTGAATGCTTACTATATAACATAAGAGAAGACCTTGTTTTTTTTGAATTTTTATACCCATTCGAATCTTTGTCAAATCCTTGGTTCCACCAAGATTTGAATAAGTTAAAAACATGAATATGAAAAAGTAAGCATGTATGCTTCTTAGTCACTTCAAAATGAAGCTCTTGGGAGGGTTTTTGAATTTCCATGTTCGAAACCAAAAACCACAATGCTTGACTTCATGAAACAAAGTTTAGGGTTATGGGTAGATACATGCATGATTTTTCTTGTTTGAATATGTCTAGAACTTGTTTATCAACTTAATTGAATGCCTACTATATAACATAAGAAGACCTTTTTTGTATTTTTTAAATTTTTATACCCATTTGAATCTTGGTCAAATCCTAGGTTTCACCAAGATTTGAATAAGTTTAAAACATGAATATGAAAAAGTAAGCATGCATGTATGCTTCTTAATTAATCACTTCGAAATGAAGCTCTTGGGAGGGTTTTTGAAATTTCCATGTTTGAAACCAAAAACCACATATCTTCATGCATGCGCTTGACTTCATGAGACAGAGTTTTGTTAGGGGGTAGATACATGATTTCTCTCGTTTGAATATGTTTGAAACCAAAAACCACATATCTCTGGTTTGCCCGCACTTAGAAATGATATTTGCATCACTTATCATATGTTTGCCCATTTGAATCTTGTCAAATCCTAGATTTGACCAAGATAATTTAAACAAGTTTAAAACATGAAAATGAAAAGGCAAGCTTGTATCCTTCTTAGTCACTCTAAAATGAAGTTTGGGGAGGTTTTTGAAATTTCCATGCTTGAAACCAAAAAACCACTTCTCTTCATGCTTGACTTCATAAAGACAGAGTTTTTGGGGATATATAGGGGTAGATACATGATTTTTCTGGTTTGATATGTCTAGACCTTGTTTATCAACTTAATTGAATGCTTACTATATGACATAAGAAGACTATGTGCCTTGATTTTACATTTTTTTAAATTATGCCCATTTGAATCTTGGTCAAATCCTAGGTTTGACCATGATTTAAACAAGTTTAAAACATGAATATGAAAATTAAGCATGTATCCTTCGTAGTCACTCCAAAATGAAGCTCTTGAGAGGGTTTTTGAAATTTCCATGTTTGAAACCAAAAAACCACGTACTTCTCTTCATGCATGCTTGACTTCATAAGACAGAGTTTAGGGCTAGGGTAGCTAGATACATGATGTTTCTGGTTTGAATATGTCTAGACCTTGTTTATCAACTTAATTGAATGCTTACTATATGACATAAGAAGACTACGTGCCTTGGTTTTTCATTTATTTTCATTTATTTTGAATTTTTATGCCCATTTGAATCTTGGTCAAATCCTAGGTTTGACCATGATTTAAACTAGTTTAAAACATAAATATGAAAAATTAAGTATCTATCCTTCTTAGCCACTCCAAAATGAAGCTCTTGGGAGGGTTTTGAAATTTCCATGATTGAAACCAAAAACCACTTCTCTTCATGCTTGACTTCATAAGTCAGGGTTTAGGGATATATATATATATAGGGGGTACATGCATGATTTTTCTGGTTGGAATATGTCTAGAACTTGTTTTTCAACTTGAGCTTATCTAGAGCTTGTTTTTAAATTTTTTATACCCATTTGATTCTTCATCAAATCCTAGGTTTGTTGACCTAGATTTGAACAAGTTTAAAACATGAATATGAAAAGGTAAGCATGTATGCTTCTTAATTAGTCACTCCAAAATGAAGCTCTTGGGAGGGTTTTTGAAATTTCCATGATTTAAACCAAAAACCACTTCTCTTCGTGCTTGACTTCATAAGTTAGGGTTTAGGGATATATAGGGGGTAGATACATCATGATTTTTCTGGTTTGAATATGTCTAGAGCTTGTTTATCAACTTAATTGAATGCTTACTATATGACATAAGAAGACTATGTGCCTTGATATTTCATTTTTTTTAATTATGCCCTTTTGAATATTGGTCAAAACCTAGGTTTGACAAAGATTTAAAAAAGATTAAAACATGAAAATGAAAAAGTAAGCCTTGATCCTTCTTATTAACTCCAAAATGAAGGTTTTTGGGAGGGTTTTTGAAATATCCATGTTTGAAACCCAAAACCACTTCTCTTCGTGCAGAGTTTAGGGTTAGGGGTAGCTAGCTAGACACCTGAATTTTCTGGTTTGATATGTCTAGACCTTGTTTATCAACTTAATTGAATGCTTACTATATGACATAAGAAGACTATGTGCCTTGATTTTACATTTTTTTAAAATTATGCCCATTTGAATCTTGGTCAAATCCTAGGTTTGACCATGATTTAAACAAGTTTGTTTATCAACTTGAATGCTTGCTATATGACATCAGAAGACTATGTGTTTGGTTTTTGTTTTTTGAATTTGTTATGCCCATTTGAATCTTAGCTAGTCAAATCCTAGGTTTGAATATATATGTCTAGACCTTGTATATCAACTTGAATGCTTACTATACATATGACATAAGAATGTTATGTGCTTTGGTTTTTCATTCTTTTCATTTTTTTCTGAATTTTTAGGGCCATTTGAATCTTGGTCAAATCCTTGGTTTGACCAAGATTTAAACAATTTAAAACATGAAAATGAAAAGGGAAGTCTGTATCCTTCTTAGTCACTCTAAAATGAAGCTTTTGGGATGTTCTTTAAATTTCATGTTTGAAACCCAAAGCGACTTCCCTTCATGCTAGACTTCATAAGATCGACAGGGGTAGATACATGATTTGTCTGTTTGGATATATCTAGACCTTGTTTATCAACTTGATTGCTTACGATATGACACAAGAAGACTATGTGATTTGGTTTTTCATTTTCTGATTTTTTTGAATTTTGTGCCCACCCGTTTGTATCTTCGTCAAATCTAGGTTTGACCAAGATAATTTAAACAAGTTTAAAACATGAAAATGTAAAGGGAAGCATGTATCCTTCTTAGTCACTCTAAAATGAAGCTTTTGGGAGGTTTTTGAAATTTAGATGTTTGAAACCCAAAACCACTTCTCTTCACATGCATTGACTTCATAAGACAGAGTTTAGGGTTAGGGGTATAGATACATGATTTGTCTGGTTTGAATATGTCTAGACCTTGTTTATCAACTTGAATGCTTACTATATGACATAAGAAGACTATGTGATTTGGTTTTTCATTTTTCTGTTTTTTAATTATTTTTCCGCCCATTTGAATCTTGGTCAAATCCTAGGTTTGAACAAGATTTAGACAAGTTTAACACGTGAAATTAAACGAATAAGTAAGCATTGATCCTTCTTAGTCACTCCAAAATGTACCAATTGATAGTGTTAACTTTGCTTCATGGAAAAAATAATGTCATGTAAATGAGTTAACTTGGATTTCCCTACCCTTGAATCCATAGGAAACTTTGTTCTAATGCACTATTATAATCAGCAGGGTTTTACATAACGAATTAAATACTTCACGTGTGGTGCCTGCGTGAGTCCACACTTGAGTGAGCTGAAGTCACGTGCAATAGGTACGCCAACTCCCGACCATCTTCTTTGTCAGAGAAGACGCATCGGGATGCGTATTGGAAGTCTGTAGGTCCTTCCGGATCCTTCGGTTGTCCCTCTCACACAAAAAAAAACAAATCTCTCTCATTCTCGGCCTCGCTCGACTCGCTCGCTCGCTCGCTCGCTCGCACCTCCTGCGCCTTTGACAAACCACACACAACGATCCAGCATGTACTCATCACCCGAAAAGAGGAAGACACCATAATGCTCTGCCTTTTTTCTCTCCTTCAGTGATCCCTCTTCCTCGAGTTTCACTCGGCAGACAGCAACAGCACATACGCGACATATTAATAATAAAAAGGTGAAAAATCGATATACGAATCTATAATTAAATAGGTTAAACTAGGGTTTTGCCTGTATACGGATCAAGGTTCAAAAAATCCAACTACGGGGTTCGAACAACACGATTCTAATCCAAGAACTTTTTCGACCTCATCCAAGTGGCCTCAAACCATAGGGTTAGCATCTAGTGCAGTATGTGTGAAAATGTATGCACTATGTGTGCTATAACTTATATGTCTTTCAAATTTGAACCAACTTTGAATAAGTTTGAAATATTTGAAATGGGGCTTTTGGCTTAAACGTTTGAAACTCAAAACGATTCTCTTCATGCTAGACTTCATAAGGCCGAGTTTAGGGTTAGGGGTAGATACATGATTTGTCCGGTTTGAATATGTCTAAACCTTGTTTATCAACTTTAATGCTAACTTCTCAGTCACTCTAAAATGAAGTTTTTGGAGGTTTTTAAAATTTCCATCTTTGAAACCCAAAACCACTTCTCTTCATGCTTGACTTCATAAGAAAAAGTTTAGGGTTAGGGGGTATAGATACATGATTTGCATGGTTTGAATATGTCCAAACCTTGTTTATCAACTTGAATATGCTTACTATATGACATAAGAGGACTATGTACTTTGGTTTTTAATTTTTCTGACTTTTTTAATTTTCTGAGCATTTGAATCATATCTTGGTCAAATCCTAGGTTTCACCAAGATTTAGACAAGTTTAACACGTGCAAGCGAGTAAGTAAGCATGGATCCTTCTTAGTCACTCTAAAATGAAGCTTTTGGGATGTTCTTGAAATTTCCATGTTTAAAACCCAAAACCACTTCTCTTCATGATTGACTTCCATAAGATCGACGGATCAGTATGGTTAGAGGTAGATATATACATGATTTTTGGTTTGAATATGTCTAGACCTTGTTTATCAACAGACTTACTATACATATGACATAAGAATGCTATGTGCTTTGGTTTTTCATTACTCTTTTTGATTTTTTCTAAATTTTTAAAATGCATTTGAATCTTGGTCAAATCCTTGGTTTGACCAAGATTTAAACAAGTTTAAAACATGTGCCTTGATTTTCCATTTTTTGTTTTTTCTGAATATTTATGCCCATTTGAATCTTGGTCAAATCCTAGGTTTGACCATGATTTAAACAATTTTAATAAACATGAATATGAAATTTCCATGATTTATACCAAAAACCACTTCTCTTCATGCTTGACTTCATAAGTTAGGGTTTAGGGATATATAGGGTAGATTCATCATGATTTTTCTGGGTGAATATGTCCATAGCTTGTTTATCAACTTAATTGAATGCTTACTATATGACATATATAAGAAGACTATGTGCCTTGATTTTTCATTTTTTTAAATTATGCCCATTTGAATCCTGGTCGAATCCTAGGTTTGAGCAAGATTTAAACAGAATAAAACATGAAAATGAAGAATTAAGCCTTGATCCTTCTTATTCACTCCAAAATGAAGCTTTTGGGAGGGTTTTTGAGATATCCGGGTTTGAAACCCAAAACCACTTCTCTTCATGCATAGTTTAGGGTTAGGTGTAGATACATGAATTTTGGTTTATAGTAAGCATTCAAGTTGATAAACAAGGTTTAGACATATTCAAACTAGAAAAATCATGTATATACCCCTAAGGCTAAGCTCTGTCATATATATGAAGTCAAGCATATAGGAATGGTTTTGGGTTTCAAACATGGAAAATTCAAAAACCCTCCCAAAAGCTTCATTTTTTGAGTGAATAAGAAGGATCCAGGCTTACTTTTTCATTTTCATGTTACTGACTTGTTAAGGATTTGACCAAGATTCAAATAGGCATAAAAATTCAATAAAGAATTCAAAAAATGAAAAACCAAAGCACATAATTAAGCTTCTTAAGTTATAGTAAGCATTCATGTTGATCAAGAGAGTCTATACATATTTAAACATTACAAATCATGTATATACCCCAACCCTAAACTCTGTCTAAGTCAAGGACGAAGAGAAGTGGTTTTCGGTTTATGTTTTTTTGAATTTTTATGCCCATTTGAATCTTGGTCAAATCCTTGCAGGTTTGACCAATATTTAAACAAGTTTAAAACATGAAAATGAAAAGTAAAGTGGATCCTTCTTATTCACTCCAAAATGAAGCTTTTGGGAGGTTTTTTAAATTTTCCATGTTCGAAACCCAAAATGATATCTCTCAGTGCTTTACTTCATAAGACAAAGTTTAGGGGTTAGGGGTAGATACATGATTTTTCTGGTTTGAATATGTCTAGACCTTGGTTTATCAACTTGAATGCTTTTACTATATGACATAAGAAGACCATGTGCTTTGGTTTTTCATTTTTTTGCATTTCTCTTTTGAAATGCTTGGTTTGACCAAGATTTAAACCCGATTTAAAACATGAAAATGAAAAGTAAGCCTGGATTCTTCTTAGTCCCTCAAAAATGAAGCTTTTGGGAGGTTTTTTAAATTTCCATGTTTGAAACCCAAAACCACTCCTCTTAATGCTTGACTTCATAAGACAGAGTTTAGGGTTAGGGGCCAAGTATATACATGATTTTTCTTGTTTAAATATGTGACTTTGTTTATCAACTTGAATACTTACTATATGACATCAAAAGACTATGTGTTTGGTTTTGATTTTTTTGAATTTGTTATGTCATTTGAATCTTGGTCAAATCCTAGGTTTGATAAAGATTTAAACAATTTAAAACATGAAAATGAAAATAATCCTTGCTTCTTTATTAGTCACTCCAAAATGAAGCTTTTGGGAGTTTTTTAATTTCAATGTTTGAAACCCAAAACCACTTTCTTCATGCTTTCATAAGACGAGTTTAGGGTTAGGGGTATATACAATATTTTTTCTGGTTTGAATATATATGCCTAGACCTTTTTATCAACCGTAATGCTTACTATATGACATAAGAAGCTTATGTGCTTTAGTTTTTTGATTTCTTTTTTGAATTTTTATGCCCACTTGAATCATGGTAATTCTTTGTTTGACCAAGATTTAAGCATAAGTTAAAACATGAAAATGAAAAAGTAAGCACGACTCCTTCTTAGTCATGAAAATGAGTTAACTGGCTTTCCAACCCTTGAATCCATAGGAAACTTTGTACTAATGCGGTATAATAATCACTCGAGTTTTTACACCAACGGGTCACATACGTGTGGTGCCCATGCGTGAGGTCCCAAACTTCGGTGAGCTGAGTCACATGCGTGGCGGGCAAAATACCCCGATCCAATCGGGGCGGTGAGCACATTGAGACCGATCGCATTTCTTGCTTTGAGCCTGGGGTCCCATGTAAGAAGGTTGTTCCTTTTGGATGCATCACTCGTATTGCAAGTTTTTTGGGGTCCAACGCAAATTCGGGGTAGCATCATGCCCCACCCTTCCCACGCCAACACAAACGGATCAAAACAACCTAATTAAGCAAGGTTCAACAGACATAGTTCAACAACCCCTAATTAAGCTAATAGGTTCACCACAAACGGCTGTGAAGCGACAAACATAAACGAGTTCAACAAAGAATCTTTGCTTTCCAGACGATGGAGAGACAAACATGCACTTCGATTCTGGAGTATATTTACCATCTTCTTCTGCTTCTTGCTGCGCTTCTTCCTGCCCATACCTTTAATCTTTAGTGGCTTGGGCTTGGGAGGAGGCACACGGCCCGGTCTCGATAGCTTAGTTCAATTTCTTCCTTAGGAATAGCCCACATATGCCATGTGGTTGGCTATGAAGCCGGATCGGTTAACAGTTTCCCCAACTTTGAGGCAGCCGGACCCACCGGCTTCGGCATGCTGCAGGACGCTTCGAAAGTCAACCTGTTCCAGGCACCAGTCCAGGGTTCACTCCAATACTTGTCGAACTTCCCCGCCTTAAGCTTGTTGAGAGTGGCCCTGGCCTTCCTGTGACGCGACTCGACATCGCTGTCAACCTCATCGGTAGCAACCTGATACATGCCAAATAAACAGGTGAAGCAAATATGTAGCAGTTGCAACTAATAATGAATATGAATCTAAAAAAATTCTGACGCTAATTCAAAACCCTATAGCGCAAAAAAAAAGAGGGAGAGACCATAGAGCAAATCGATACGGGGCTATGTTAAATAAGGGAGAGAGGTGAATCGGATGTGAAGCAAATATGTAGCGGTTGCAACTAATACTGAATATGAATCTAAAAAGATTCTGACGCTAATTCAAAACGCTATAGCGCAAATCGATACAGGGCTATGTTGAATAAGGGAGAGAGGTGAATCGGAACATACTTCCTCCCCCTCGTTGACGATATTCTCGTCGAAGGTCGGCGGCGGCGGTTCAAAGATGAGTTCAACCTCGTCCTCGTCATCTCGGGGATGCTTCCCCAGAGAGTGGACCCATCTACCAACAGCATCGGATGCCGATGAGCGAACCGATGGCCCGCCCTTCGGCAATGGCCTCGCTTCGTCTTTGGCATCCGCTGCGGAATGATCGCCGCCGTTGCGGCCATGCGTGCTACGGTCGCGGCTTCTGCCCGCCTCCTCTGCGGCTAAGGCCAGCCGCGCGGCTTCCGCTCTCGCTGCGTTGACGGCGTCGGTTGGGCTCTCCATCGGTGGAATGGGAAGGGGAAGTGAAGAGAGGGTTTTTTTCTAGTCCGTGGAGAGAGGGAGAAGTGTGGACGTGAAATGGATAACTGACGATATTTCAAGATTTGGGAGACATAGCACGAACCGGCAGATGACAGCGCGTGGGTGCATTACCTCATACTGCCTCTGTCCTAGAAAGAGCGTACGTGTGGGTTTTCAAGGCATATTAAGGATTTTATTATTACATTGGGAAACTGTCATCGACCATCACTTTCCTCTTCAACTTTTCCACCTCCAATGATCTAAATGCATGTAGTAAATAAGAAAACCATATTATGCTAAATACTACTACCTCCATCCCAAAGCGTAAGGCTTATATTATTTTTAGAAGCTCAAACTATGTCAAGGTAAACTAAGATTTTACCAAAAATCATTATCATGCAAAATACAAAATTAATATCAATACATAGACAACGATTTTTTTGGTATGGTATCTACAAAATATTATATTAGTTGATAGATTGTTCTAAATTTTCGTCAACCTTTACTTGCTTTGACTCTTAAAAAAAGACTTAAGCTTTGTGATGGAGGTAGTACGTACTAATCGTGAAGAAACTATATCCCTCGTGATGAGAAAGAAATATTTTTTACTACCACTCTTTTGTGGACAAATTTTGAAGTGCATTGCAAAACGAGAAGTACACTCTTTTATGGACAAATTTTAACTCTACACCCATTATTTCAGGATGGAGGGAGTATAACCCAACTTGTTTTTTCTTCTGGGCACTACACTGCTTTTTCCCTGTGCAATGCTTGGTTCTACCCTTTTTCTCAATGTAATGGTCACTTTAAGTCATTTTTTCCCACACACATTTATTTTGTACTTCTCTACAGTGTTGACCGTGCTACTACTATTTGTGTTAGTGCGCCAAAAACAAAATGTTATTTTTTAAGTGCCAAATTAATCTAGGGCGTTGGTTGTGAATCGGTGAACAAAAAAGAGATAGCCCAAAAGAGGAACACACCAAGGTACAAAAACTAGTATATATGCATGTTTCTATGTACATATATATGACCCTGGGTTTGTAGATAAAAAACATTCATATATGCGCTTACTATTAATATACATAAGTTTATGTGATTCTCTTGGTTTAGGTATATATATGGTTAGGCATCACTACTAATTCAGAAAAAACAAAAATGTAACTCTTCAAGTGAAGTCATTTTAAGTGACCTAACAACTAAAATTCATATATAGGATTTGTATAGGAATTATGTAGGATTTAGATCACATGTGAATTTTCCCCACACTAGTTGTTTGATTCATAGGAACATATCCTATAGGAATCTTGCAGTGCAAATCCTATAAGAATAAAACATTAGGTCATACCTCATGGAAAATTTCCTTTGGCACAATCAAACACAACTCATCTTCCTATATGATTCAACTAGCCATTAAATCTCAATCCTATGTTTTCCATATTTCTATGGTTTTCCCATCCTATGAATCAAAGGAGCCTTAGGGCTTATATCTTTTTTAGAAAGGCAAACTATGTTAAGATTGGCCAAGTTTTACGAAAAACCTTTAACATGCAAAATACAAAGTTGAGTCATTTCGTTTGAACGTTATGGTACTATTTGACAGCTGCTTGGCACTGTATTTTTTTTGAACCAAACTTCCCCCTTCATGAAGCTTTTATTTTAGCTTCAGTGACTTGATACATCCATATATCTAGACAAAGTTGAGTCAATTCATTTGAATCAGAGGGAGTACATTTGACTATATGGGTATTGTTTGACAACTCTTCTTTTTTGAACCAAACTGCCCCCTTCACGAAGCTTTTATTTTGGGATAGAGCTTCACTGACTTGATACTTCCAAGTTTCACAGTGACTTGGTGCCACCATCCACCATCCATCTCAGATCCAATGTATGCGATCGACTTAGAATTTAAACTAAATAATTATTATAATTGCTCAGAAATATTTCAAGAACTTCCAGTTAATCGTGCATATTTCGATTTATATTTTAGTGAAGTTTCATTCGATTTGAATCAAAGGTTTGTGAGCAAATATATACTCCCTCCGGTTCATATTAATTGACTCTAATATGGATGTACTAGACACATTTTAGTTCTAGATACATCCATATTGAAGTCAATTAGGGCTCCTTTGATTCAAAGGATTTGCATAGGAATTGTGTAGGATTTGGTTCCTATGGGAAAAATTCCTATACATGTTGTTTGATTCATAGGAACATATCCTATAGGAAAAATTCCTATAGGAATCTTGTAGTGTAATTCCTATAGGAAAAAAGCATTAGCTCATACCTCATGGAAAAATTCCTTTGCTACAATCAAACAAACTTCATCTTCCTATAGGTTTCAAGTAGACATGTCATTCCAATCCTATACCTTTCCTATTCCTATGCTTTTCCTATCCTTTAAATCAAAGGAGCCCTTAATATGAATCAGAGTATTTAGTTTAAACTAGTGCTCGTATACGTAAAAAGCTCTTTAATCACAAGCTAATCGTCCGAGTGGGATGAAATATTCACATATTTTAGAACAAGGCATCTACATTTTACTGGATTTTTTTCATAATTTTTGTTTTTAGGTTCGAAATAAGAGATTAGTTTGGAACGTTGGATCTCAAATGGTTGGTAGATGGTGGCACCAAGTCACAATGAGATTTGGAGACTTCAAGTCACTGCAGCTCTGTCCTTTTATTTTGACAAACTGCAGAGCCGCTGGTGCATCTATGCTTGCGTACGGCCGACGCCGATTCTTAGCAAGGAAGTTCTTCCTATAAGTAGTAGTAGTATCCATACTCCACTCCAAGGCATGTATAAAAAAAGAACCCATCCCGTTCTCGTTTTCCCGATCACTCTTCTCTGAAGATGGAGGAGGCCCTCTTCTTGTGCCCCCTCTGCCTGCTGCCCTTCAAACCCCCCATATCCAAGGTCGCTCCCTTCCGATTTCATTCTTAGGTTCACCTGTGAGAAATGTCAATGACAACTGATGCCACGTACGTTGTTCCGTGCAGTGCAAGGGCGATCATATGGGCTGTCGGCTGCGTCGCGAGCTTGCGCCGAACCGTGCAAGAAGTGCGAGCAGCCGGCGTGGTTGCCGCCGTCGAATCGATCTGGGCCAAGATTGCCGCCGTCGAATCGATCTGGGGCAATGGTCAAGTGCGTCGGCTGCCAGAGCTTGGTCGCCTCCACGAGTCCTACAAGCACTATATTGCGTGCCCGCATGGTCTTGTGCGGCTGCAAGAGGCCATCAATACCGGCTGACTTCACCGGCCCGCCGCGGGAGCTCCTGGTACACCTCCAAGCATCCCTCCATCCCAGTGTTTACGTTCCAGTATGGCATACCCGCCTGTGCATAGTTCGTCTTCCGGTACCGCGGGGACACCTTCATCGGCAGTGGGAAGAAGACAGTAGCGTGTTCGCCATCACCGTTGGCGCGCTCGGCCCGACCACCATTGTGTCTGTGTGTGCATCAGGTCGGCCGCGTGCTTGTTTCCGATGTACAAGGCGCAGCTGTTGGTGATTGGTCCGCCGGCGCCGGCGACGGCTGGGACCAGTGACCTCTCGACGGACACCTTGATGGCGGTAATCGAGCCGACGAGCTCCCCGACGCCTAGCTCGATCATGTTGCAGCAGCTCACTTCTTTCCTGCGGTGCCGCCCCGTTACGCGAAGCAGAATGGAGGGCAGCGTGTGTTGCCTATCTGCGTTTGCATCAACAAGAAGGTTATACAATAATCTTCGTTTAGTCATACTGCAATGTAGTTACTCGAAGATCGGAGGGAGTAGTTTAGTTCGAAGTAGGGTTCGTTCGGATGTATTTTGGACTTGTATAGTAGTAGTACTACTACTCAAGAACTATTACTAGCTAGTTGGAGTGCTAGAATGCAGCTCGGAGTATTATAGTATTTTGGCAGTACTACTAGTTATGTATGTGACTGCAAATTCAAACTAAAATGGACTATTTCTTGCTAATGTTGTTCTTTTGGAGTCATCATTTTTTTCTGAACGTGTTAACTATGCTATTGTCTAAGGATTCGTTTAGATTTCTTTGGTTGAATTCATATTTCGTCTCTTCCTAATTTGGCAAAACTGCACTGTCATGGGCATTCTTACAAGGTCGCTGAAGTTTCAAAGTTTCTTAATGTATATTGCGTAGGGTGTACCCCCTTAACATGGATCTGTTGCATTTTTGGGTTGTATTTTTTTGGCAATTTTCAGGACCATAAAATAGCACGCCTTCAGTTGAAATTTGAATTAGTGGCCGATACTAGCATGGAGTAGTGAAGTTTTTTTGTACTCCCTCGGTCCCACCAAAAGTGTCTCACCTTTGTTAAAATTTAGATGGATAGATGTATTTTTTTTACAAAGTTGAGACAACTTTGGTGGGACGGAGCCACGGAGTCGTAGTGGCGAGAAGGTTGATGCCTTGCTAGGTTGGTGTACGTTGCAAAAAGAACAAGGTTGGTGTGTATTTGTTTTATTTGTTCACCATAATACTGACATGGCCATCGATTTGATTAGACAACACAAGCCTGGGATGTTTCACTTATTTATTGTAGGAAGCACGATTAATGTTCTGTAATGATGGGGCTACTCCTATAGTCCGTCTGCTCGGCTCCTACTCGGGTGTCGGGTCACATTCACACTCTCCTCTTTTTTTGAACACATTCACACTCTCCTCTTTTTTGAACACATTCACACTCTCCTCGAAGTAGGCAGTATATGAGCGTCTCGGTTCACCTCCGTCGTCTATCCCTCCGCCCATCTTCCATAGCACGCGCCTGCGTTCCGCCATCCAGCAGTGCCCAGTTTGAGAGCCTCTGTTCTCCAACTCAAACCCCCACCTGCCGCCATTGATCGCCATCTCTCTCCCAAAGTTCGAATCAGTAGATCGCCCAAGAAAATACCAACCCCATTGTACCACCTGCCTCATTGTGATGGCGAAATCGAGCAGGGTCTGTGGATCTGGGCTGTTTCACAAGGTGTTTACGGAAGGCCCCCTTGAAGTGCTCATCCCCAGTGCGACGCCATCACCGCCGCGTCCCTAGTCGGTTCCTCCAAAAGTATTCTTCAGTCAGCCAAATACAGTGCCACTCTGCCTGCTTCTCAGCCGTTTGGCCTTCCGTGTGTTCTGTTGTGACCCGGCGGATAAACCATGGGCGGTGTTCAAGGAGGATTTGCCGGTGCACAGCAAGTGCAAACTACTGCCGCTGGACAGGTTCTCCTATGATGGCCTAATGCCACACGGTAAGGATGAGGAGCGGGCAGGCGCCAATGGAGATTGGATCGCCATGGTTGGCCCCGAAGGCAAGTGGAACCTCCTCAATGTGTACACTCATCGCAAGATTAAGCTTCCATCTTTGAGGAACAAGTTGGAAACCACACACAATCCACTTATATTCGAGTATCAGCGTTCTGCTATTCAACTGCAGAAGATAGCTATTTGCCAAGTTCCTACAGCTGCTAGGGGGTATCAAGATTTCTCCCTTGTCGCAATCTTCGACTTTGCAATTGCCTACCTCCATGGCGAATATCCTCGTGAATGGATATTTCTTGAAAACCAGTTTCAGTACGGCGCCATATACTGCGATGCAATTATACATAACGGACTTGTGTTCGCCGTTACTGAGCTTGGAAATGTTTATGCATGGGATCCTAATCAATTTGGTAACATTTCCTCCCTATCTTTTTATATACGTAACTTATATAGTATTTCACCTCTTATTTGTTGAACTGTCTTGGCATCTTTTGGCTTAAAGGAATTCCATAGGCGCACACCATAACCCTCTTGTGGTATGGACATATATAGAATTTAACATCTATAGGAATTTTAGTATGGTCTAATGTGCATGTTGTTCCTTAGGAAAAAGGCCCCCTAGTAATTAAGTTTCTTTATTATTACTCCCTAGAAAATTTAAGGTAGAGTAGAAATAGAATCAATAAAGGTGCCATGCAATATTGATAAAGACTTTCATTTGTTTATATTCAAACCATCTAAAATTTGGACCAATATTTTCGGGAACATGTTTTAAATCCATATGAAGTTTTACCAAGATGTTCGAAATATATTTCAAACCATCTTATGTTCGACCATGATTTTATAAAGTACTAGTATTGGCATCCCAATATCAAATCAATATCACTAGTAGATAAATCATGAAATATATTTTCATGTGACGTGTTCTTTCCTTTTTCAAGGTCCTATAGTGCTCCCTGCTCCATTCATTCCGTGGACGGCTGGATTTGATGACGATGATGATTTTGACTCTAATAGTCGTACGTGGTGGCTGGCAAGATCTCAAGATCGTTCTAGACTTCTCCTGGTCTATGCACGTGGCGTAATGGATTTTGACGCTGACGGTGCTCCAACTCATTATGATAGTACCCCTTCTGTCCATTGCGGTCGCGCTGTTCACAGCTATTCGGGGTATACCTGCATTGTATTCTCGAATGACACTAGTCGGTTACTTCCAGCCAACCCGTGGGAAAGGGTTACTAATCTTGGAGACTATTCTATGTTCCTTGGGTTGAACTATCCGATTTTCATGCCAGTGGGTGGTGCAACATTTCCCCCAGGATATTTGACATCTACACCACGCCTCAGGCCATTGGCTCTCAGTTTGACACATCACATCAAGAAATTTTCCGCTTCAGTCTAAATGGCGAAGACCACCAAAGCATATCTTTCTCAAGCAGCGGTCCAGGGGCCAACTGGCATACGGGGTTTTGGTTCATCCCAAGCTACACCAACGCGCTGGACTGGAACAAAGACAATCAGAGTTAGGGATATTTATGTAATAGTAGGATCATACTACTAGCTAGCTCAGTTGGTCTTGACTCCTATTTAACTATTTATAGCTAATGTACTTAGGTGATAAATTTATGCTATTTGCATGAACCCAGGCGCTTCTTTTAATTTGATCAAATACGGTCTATACACATGCATGGCTGTTTGGCTGTTTCAGTGTCCCTAGAGGCATACATATATACTGTTATTTAGCAATCTTTATTACAGTACAAAGGTCTTAACCTCATGGTTCACAGAAAGTATAAACGTAGATCAACCATCTAAACATAGAAGACATTCTAGTGTATGATTCTTACATATACACATCAACATCCTATCAGAAAATCTTAATGTGAATTGTACTGGCTGTACAAACCCGTGCATCATTCTCTAGCCGGTTGCACCCAAAAACCAAATCGTGGTACTTCATAGTTGACTGTATGTAGGACAACATACAGATCCAATGCGAAGCCATGGGTATCACCTGCATGACAGAACCATATTTCACATGGTTGGAGGTACTCTATATGGCATTTAAAATCATTCCTTGTCTTTCATATGGTCCTAAAAATAGTACAGTTGGATTTGTGGGTTTTAATTTTTTATTAACACACTCAATTGATTGCCCAAACATTGATTAATAATATTATTAAGGGGTGTGATGTTGAAAGCCATAAGAACAATGTGCCAAACAATCTTTGCTAGCGGACGGTAAATGTATACCCATCAGAAATAATCAGCAGACGTGCATGTTTCTTTGGTCAGAATAACTGCTGCACCATCTTAAAAGTAAATGGCATGACCATTTATTTGATTTGATAGCGTGCAGCTAGATGGCGTACATTACTATCTCTACTTCCTTGGGTCGCCCAAATCTGGAGTACTAAAAGCAAATCCTGGTGATTCATTTGACAAGACAACACAGATGCGACCAAATTTCTCCGTCCATATTATTATAATAATCTGGGTGCGTTGCCTCGTTGCCTTCCAAGAGAAGCTGCATTCCTTGCCAAAAAAGAGAGAGAGGCTATCTCACCGGCCGCCACTAGTACAAACCATCACTCCCTCTCCACCTCCACCTCCATCTCTTCCCTAGTAGCTCCACCTCCATATCGGCGACGGACCACAATCGCGCGGCTTCGACTTCATCTTCGACGGCGGCGGCGACAGAGGCGTGAGGCACCTTCTCCGCGGCGCATCACTCATCCTCGTCCCGCGGCAACAATGGCTGTATGTGAAATCACCATACCCTTTTGTATGGTAGAGATGATGATGTGCGGATAAAATTTTATTGGCGGTTGCTCATCCTTGTTTGAATATTTGGTGTAGATTCACATCTAGGGCAGGGTGTCAAGCGGGGTGGGTAGCGGGCTAGCTAGTTTCAGTGCGAGTGCTTTAAATCTGCTCTAATCTCAACCACTATTTGCTCTAATTTTCTGCTTTGCGGGACGATTCGCGGACGCCGCTTGCAACCCTAATCTAGGGTATTGATCCTAGTTTAGTAGACTACTAGGATTTACATGCCAATTTGTTTTTAGACTAGATCCGGATATTTGTCAATACTACTACGTACTTCTTCCGTTCGTATTTAATTGACTCTAGTTGAAAGCATCGACAGTTCATTTTCTTCTCTCCTCTCGTCGACTAATTAAAACCGAACAGAGGGAGTATTAGGAATCCATGTGCATCCGTACTACCAGTAAGGTATTGCGTTGTTGCAGAGGCTCAG
This sequence comes from Lolium multiflorum, assembly GCA_030979885.1. Classification (NCBI taxonomy): domain Eukaryota; kingdom Viridiplantae; phylum Streptophyta; class Magnoliopsida; order Poales; family Poaceae; genus Lolium; species Lolium multiflorum. The sequence continues at coordinate 336,616,748 of CM061750.1, forward strand.
TGTAATCAATATCTTTCGATATTAATATACTCACTTTATCAGAAAATAAATTAGTAATCCATGTTCAAACTTGCTAGTTTGATCGACGTTTGATGATGATTTGTGAGGCCATGTATGGGCCTAGTTTGTTTTGCCTGGTGGTCAGTAGGCTGATGATTTATTTTTTTGCTTGGTCGATCTGTGGTCGTTCCATGGCCACTGCTGATTAAGCATTACTAGAATCAACAATTTTTTGCTTGTCTGGTGATTGGAAGTGTATGCGCTAGCACCATCGCACGATGATTAGTCTTAATGGAGATGCAGATGTCGATCAAGAGGGAGAAACATATCTTGATCATGCATTTCTCACGAGATTACTTGGTGATTGGAAGTAGAATCCACAATTTGTTGTGCAAACTTCTCAACATATGCATATATTCAATGAATTGGCTTTATGTGATCAATAGTACTTCTTATTGCAGATGGATGGAGGGGAAAGAGCGAAAAAACCGATACTTAGTGAGATGACTTCTCATTCTTTGACTTCTGATATCCCAGATAACAAGGTAAATATATAGAACGACGATTCGTAGGTGATAAAAGCAGAATCCACAATTTGCCGTGCAAACTTCTCAACATATGCATATATTTGATTAATTAGTTTTATGTGATCAATAGTATTACTTATTCCAGATGGACGTAGGGGAAGGAACGAAAAAGCGGATGCTATGTGAAATGACTTCTAAATCTGTGTGTTCTGATATCCCAGATGACAAGGTAAACATATGGACCGACGCTTGTTTTGCCGCTGCCCGTTAGATGGCTAGATGCTCTGGTCTAATTTCTGTTCATGTGCTTATTATTGCAGAAACATAGAGTTGAAGAAAACTCTATATTGTCTGATGACAAAGGTGAAATGGCATGCCAGTCTTTTAAACCTCCGACGCCACCTTGTTTACTGTCTATGGAGACTGATGCAGCTGGACCTGGTACTGATGAGCCTATACCTGGCATCATCGTGTCACATGAAGAAGGTTGTGGATTGGGTTTACCCCCTGCTGTAGAAACTGGTGGTGCAGCTGGAGCTGCTAGTGTAGAGCCTCTAGTGAACGGTGTCGTGCCACGGGAATTCTCTGAACTGGAGCAAAACGGTTTACCTATTGTCAAGACCGATATAACTGGTGCTGATGCTGGAGTTGCTACTGATGATCCTGCACCTGAAGTATGTTTTGCATTGTTAAAACCCGTCCTGCAGATGCTGACGGTGGTGGACCTGGAGCTGGTAGGGTAGAGCCTCTAACTGAAGTGGATATTGGTGGTTTACCCTCTGGTATTGTAGAGATTTCAGCAAGCGGTCTGTCCGAGAACATATCTGGTCCTACTATCCCTTTAGGTTCTACCGTGCTACCGACTCCTATGAACCGGAGCATGTACCTGATGTGCCTTCTGTTGAACCTGACCACCTGTAAGTAGTGGTGATGATCAAGAAGGATCTGCATCTGATGATCCTGCACCCGAAGTTGCCACGCCACCCGAAGGAGGTTTTGTATTGGTAGAACCCGTCATGACTATGCCCACAGTACTGACTGGTGGTGGACCTGGAGCTGGTATGGTAGAGCCTCTAGCGAAAGGTGTCGTGCCACGAGAATCCTCGAAGTGGATATTGGTGGTTTACCCTCTGTAGATACTGGTGGTCTACCTGGAGCTGGTATTGTAGAGATTTCAGCAAACAGTGCTGTCCCACCCAACTCCTATGAACTTGAGCATGTACCTGATGTGCCTTCTGTAGAACCTGATGCACCTGTAAGTAGTGGTGATGATTCCGCTGAATCTGATCAAGAAGGATCTGCATCTCGAGGACAAGATGTCAGCTGTCATTCACCTGAACCCGAGCTGAAGTCGGCAACGGTAGCTTATATGGCACGGACTGTCCTTCAAGCTCTAAAGATCCAGTTGGGTGGTTCACAGGACCAGCTACTCCAAGCCATTGTCACTACAAAGACCAGCCAGCATGCTTCGTTATCTCCTGCATACTGTTTGACAAGCTGAAGCACTGCAACTGCGCATTGTTCAATCCCATCGGCATGGAGAGAGGAGCTATGTTTATGTCAAGATGATTCATGCTGATTTGGTAAGGTTCCATGATAAGATGTATGGGTGGGGTGAGGCAAGAGCCACATTTTGCAGCATTCACACAGTCTTCGCTCTTGAGCCAGACCCCATGGATGCTTACCCAGTGGTGCAGCTGTCCTGACTTGATATATGTTTTATGATCAGTATGCTGCTGTCGTGGAACTGTGATGTCGAGCTACCTTTCTTATGGTTTCTAGGCTTTTGGTTTCAACATGTATTATGGAGCTTACCTTAGGACTTTCGCATGCGTTTGGCTGTTGACCTGTAATGTTTGTGGTTGGTTGTCTAATCTACTTGGCACAATCACATTGCAAAGGCAAATGTTCCTTTTCTCTTTAATTGTTATTATGACTTATGTGTTATAACCAGGCAAGAATATGCAATCTTGGTTCTCTGACCGATATATATGTACATACAACTTTTGTTCACATAATAACACTTACACGGGAAAAGAGTAGCTTTCTCTGTTGGACAAACACCAAACCACAAAAGGGTAACAACACAATATCCAAACTAGGTACGGCACCTGTTGAGCATACATGACTTTTGTCGTAAAATCACGTTAACCAACACTAGCAGCATCTTGTTCTTTGCAAGGTGCTATGCTTATCAGTCTAATCCCAATACACAACCTACTTCAGGTGGCACGATGATGTCAGGTGCAGGTTCACCAGTACCAACTCTCTTGCATCAGTCTCCAACACCATTAGCAATGCAACCTGAAGGTGTTCTTATCCTCATATCAGGATCACATAATACAGGTGTCAAGCTTCATGCACTAGCCAACACAATGAAAAGTCCGAACTAGGATAGCTAGGAAAAAAACATGAAGATCTTTTTTCGAATCCCACGCTGAACATCTTTTTTTAACTAATTAGGTAAGCTCCTGCTGACAAACATATTACAGCAACTCCAGCAGTGGCTCTATATTTAGGCGCTGTGGAATGGCTGATGCTGCGCATGGAGCCGGCAATAGCTTCACCGGAAGCTGCAAACTGTGGCGGCCAAATGCAGGGCTGAAACAGCGTATTTTCAGAGGCGCTATAAATGCAGCGCCAAAAACAGAATATAATGAAAAATAGAGTGCAGTAAAACAAAGACTAGAAATAGACATAAAATAGGATAAAATTAGCTTGATAGATACTCCGTAGTTCATATTTGTACAAAGTAGTGCGATAAAACTAAACTAAAACTCGACATCTGACGGGGGTCATCCTCGCCAATGGTGGTCGGCCCGGCGAGCTGCGCTTCGATGAAGGCCCGCTTCGTCGCCTTCTCCGCCCTCCGTCGTGCGCGGTCCTCCTTCTTCGCTGCCCGCCTCGTCGCCTTCTCCGCCCTCCGTCTGCTGAAGTGCTCGTTCTCGGCGGCAACGTCCTCGGGAAGCGGGCCGCCCACTCGCGCGCCGCGCGCTCGTCCCGCTCGGCGATGCGCAAACGGCGCTCCGTCTCGCGGCGGCGGTGCTGTTCCTCCTGTCTAACGATGTACGGCGGCGGCGCGAGATCCTCGGCCTGCTGGCGCGTCCACACGTCATGGAAATTCATCGACGATCGCGGGCGCCCGAGCCGCCACGCCACGGCCTCGTGCGCGGTCTCGTAGGTGCCGAGGATGCGCTCGCCGCCGTCACGTATCTCCGCGTAATACGTACCTTTGGGGCGCGCGGGCCGCCGTGGTACCCCGTGCCCGAGACGCGGCAGTACGCGAGCTCGACGCGAGACGAGGCATGGCGCGGCGGCGGCGGAACGCGGCGGCGATATTAGGCGCAGATGGGCAAATTTCAGCAACCCGTGTCCATCTTTTTTTTTGGCAGGATTACGCCATGTACCCCCTTCCAATTAGAAAATAGTACTGTTCAGCCTCCCCCTGTTGGGCCCAATATTTCACTTTGGGTTGCCAACGGCCATCTACATGGTAATTGCTCTCGGCCTACTTGCTCCGGCCGTCGAAGCCCAATAACTACAAATGGGCCTTTCTGCTCATGCAATTTCGGCCCTTTTCTAATGAAACACAGATCCTATGATTGGCAAAAAAAAAACACGGAGATTCTACATAAAAGTTGTTTTTATTTATTTTGAATTATAGGGTTCCAATTTTTGAAACTGCTCATGCCCAATATGAAAATCCTTGATCGCTCCATACCCACATGGATAACGGTATTTTTAAAAATTCATAAAGTGGATTTGAAATTTAAAACATATCCTAATAATTCCTTGATTTAATCTATCAACTTGCAAGATCTTGGAGCCAAAGAGCTTGTATTAGTCTGCGAAAATAATACTGATAAACCTGTCGTTAACAAGAAATGAAGGTTTATCGTTCAGAGAGGATGCCATGTGGGACCCATGAGACAGTACCGTCCTCAACGTTTCAAAGAAAAAGGCAAGTAGCCCGAAAATAGGGGTAAAAATAAATCCTACAAAGGAAACATTTATTGTTCATAGAGGCTGACATGTGGGACCGATCTGCCAGCTGCATCCTCATCATTTCGAAGTCGGCAGGGATCAAGAAAAAGGCAAATAGCCAGAAATTAGGGGTCAAAAATAAATCCAAAAAGGAAACTTATATTCTTCATAGAGGATGACATGTGGGACCGACCTGCAGCGTCCTCATCGTTTCAAAGGCCGCGAGGATCAAAAGAAAAAGGCAAATAGCGAGAAATTAGGGGTAAAAAATACAACAAAGGAAAGGTTTATTGTTCATAGAGGCTGACTTGTGGGACTCATGAGCCAGCGGCGACCTGAATTTCAAAGGCGGCATATGATCGAAAAGAAAAAGGCAAGTTAGCAAAAATCAGGGGTAAAAAATCTAAGAAATGAAACTTTATTGTACAGTCCCATGAGCCAGCACCTTACTCAACGTTTCGGTGGCGGCATGAGATAGAAAGAAAAAGGAAAGTGACCAAATATCGGGAGCAAAAAATAATCCAAGAAAAGAAACTTTTATTGTACATAGATGATGACATATGGGTCCCACTTATACAAGCTCTTTCGCTCCAAGATCTTGCAAGTTGATTGTACATAGAGGATGACATGCGGGCCCTTGTGTCAGCAGCTTACTCAACGTTTCCAAGGCGGCGGGATCAAAAGAAAAAAGGAAGTAGCCGAGAAATTAGCGGTAAACAATAACTCCAAGGAAGGAAACTTTTATTGTTCATAGAGTATGACATGCGGGACCCATGCGCTAGCAGCTTCCTCAACGTTTCAAAGGGGCATGAGATCGAAAGAAAAGACAAGTGACCAAATATCAGGAGCCAAAAATAATCCAAGAAAAGAAACTTTATTGTACATAAAAGATGACATGCGGGTCCCATTTTGCAGCAGCGGTGTCAACGTTTCAAATGCGGCTTGAGATCAAAAGAAAGAGTAGCCAGAAATTAGGGGTAAAAAAAACTCCCAGAAAAGAAAGTTGATTGTACATAGAGGATGGCATGCGGGTCCCATGACCCAGCACCTTACTCAACGTTTCAGGCGGCATGAGATCGAAAGAAAAAGGAAAGAGACCAAATACCAGGAGCAAAAAATAATCCAAGAAAAAAACTTTTATTGTACATAGAGGATGACATATGGGTCCCACTTATACAAGCTCTTCCGCCCCAAGATCTTGCAAGTTGATTGTACATAGAGGATGACATGCGGGCCCCTTGTGTCAGCAGCTTAATCAATGTTTCCAAGGCGGCGAAAAAAAGAAATGACCAAAAATAAGAGGGTGAAAAATCCAAGAAAAGAAACTTTTATAGTATCGAGGATGACATGTGGGTCCCATGAGCCAGCAGCTTCTCAACGTTTCAGGCTGCATGAGATCGAAAGAAAAGGCAAGTGACCAAAAATAAGGGGGTAAAAAAATCCAAGAAAAGAGACTTGATTGTACATAGAGGATGACACGGGTACCAGACACTGGTTTCCAAGGCGGCGGGGGATGAAAAGAAAAAAATAGCCAAAGATCAGAGGGTGAAAAAAATCAAAGAAAAGAAACTTTTATAGTACATAGAGGATGACATGTGGGTCCCATGGGCCAGCAGGTTCCTCAACGTTTTCAAGGCGGCATGAGATCGAAAGAAAAGGCAAGTGACCAAAAATCAGAGGGTGAAAAATAATCCAAAAAAAGAAACTTTTATAGAGGATGACATGCGTCCCAACGTTTCAAATGCGGTTTGAGATCAAAAGAAAAAGAAAGTAGCCGAAATTAGGGGGTAAAAAAAACTCCAAGAAAAGAAAATTGATTGTACATAGAGGATGACATGCGGGTCCCACGAGTTTGCAGCTTACTCAACGTTTCCAAGGCGGCAGGGGATCAAAAGAAAAAGGAAATAGCCAAAAATCAGAGAGTGAAAAAAAACCCAAGAAAATAAACTTTTGTAGTACATAGAGGATGACATGCGGGTCCCATGAGCCAGGTTCCTCAACGTTTCAAACGTGGCATGGGATCGAAGGAAAAGGCAAGTGACCAAATATCGAGCCAAAAATAATCCAAGAAAAGAAACTTTATTGTACATAGAGGATGACATGCGGGTCCCATTTTGCAGCAGGTCCCAACGTTTCAAATGCGGCTTGAGATCAAAAGAAAAAAAGTAGCCAGAAATTAGGGGGTCAAAAAAACTCCAAGAAAGAAAGCTTTATCGTTCATACGGTGACATGTGGGACCTATGAGCCAGCAGCTTCAACGTTTCAAAGGCGGCAGGGATCAAAAGAAAAAGGAAATAGCCAAAAATCAGAGGGTGAAAAAATCCAAGAAATCAAACTTTTATTGTACATAGAGGATGACATGCGGGTCCCATGAGCCAGCAGATTCCTCAACGTTTCAAACGTGGCATGAGATCGAAAGAAAAGGCAAGTGACCAAATATCGAGCCAAAAATAATCCAAGAAAAGAAACTTTATTGTACATAGAGGATGACATGCGGGTCCCATTTTGCAGCAGCGGTCCAACGTTTCAAAGGCGGCACGGACCAAAAGAAAAATGAAGTAGCCAGAAATCAGGGTGAAAAAAATCCAAGAAAAGAAAGATTTCAATTGGGCTACATCTAGACATCTGGGCCTTCGAACTATCCTTCTGGGCCTTTGGACACGTACAATTTCAGCCCACTCCAGAACATGATAGTTCGGATTTTTCTCAAAAAAAAAAACAGGAAAGTCCTATGCTTCGCCAAAACAAAAAACAAGGAGATTCAAGATATATGTTGTAAAAATAAAGATTTAATTTATCCGTTTGCAATAGCTCAGAGCGCAATACACTGTTTATTGTCCGCAAAATAATCAAGATATCACATGTTTCTTGTACGGGGAGGCTGACATCGTGGACCCATGAGCCAGCAGCGTCGTTTTAAAGGCGGCAGGGGATGGAAAGAAAAAATAAACCAAAAATCTGTTGGTAAAAAATCCAAGAAAAGAAACATTTTCGTTATGAGAGGATGACATGCGGGACCCATGAGGCAGCAGCGTCCTCGGCGCTTATTGTTCATAGAGGCGACATGTGGGACCCGTGAGCCAGCAGCGTCCTCAACGTTTTAAAGGCGGAAGGATATCGAAAGAAAAAATAAGCCAAAAATCATTTGGTAAACAATATCAAAGAAAAGAAACATTTACCGTTCGAGAGGATGACATGCGGGACCCATGAGGCACAGCATCCTCAACGATTCCAAGGCGGCAGGGGATCAAAGAAAAAAAGGAAATATCCAGAAATTAATTAGGGGTTCAAAAAAATCCATCAAAGGAAACTTTTATTGTTCATAGAGGATGACTTGTGGGACCGACCTCGAGCGTCCTCATCGTTTCAAAGGGGCAGGAGATCCAAAGAAAAAGGCAAATAGCCAGAAATTAGGGGTCAAAAATAACTCCAAGAAAGGAAACTTTTATTGTTCGTAGAGGATGACATGCGGGACCCATGAGCCAGCAGCTTACTCAACGTTTCAAAGGCGGCATGAGATCGAAAGAAAAAGGCAAGTGACAAAATATCAGGAGCAAAAGATAATCCAAGAAAAGAAACTTTATTGTACATAGAGGATGACATGTGGGTCCCATTTTGCAGCAGCGGTCTCAATGTTTGTAATGCGGCTTGAGATCAAAAGAAAAAGAAAGTAGCTAGTAATTAGGGGTGAAAAAAAATCCAAGAAAGGAAAGTTGATGGACATAGAGGATGACATGCGGGTCCCTTGAGCCAACATTACTCAACGTTTCAAAGGGGGGGGGATCAAAAGAAAAAGGCAAGCCAAAAATCAGAGGGTGAAAAAATCCAACAAAGGAAACTTTTATAGCACATAGAGGATGACATGCGGGTCCCATGAGCCGGGGTTCCTCAACGTTTCAAACGTGGCATGAGATCGAAAGAAAAGGCAAGTGCCCAAATATGAGGAGCCAAAAATAATTCAAGAAAAGAAAGTTTTATAGTACATAGAGGATGACATGCGGGTCCCATTTAGCAGCAGCGGTATCAGCGTTTGAGAGGTGGCGGGGGATCAAAGAAAAAAAGAAATTGCCAAAAATCAGATGGTGAAAAAAACCAAGAAAGAACTTTTATAGTACATAGAGGATGACATGCGGGTCCCATGAGCTGCAGGTTCCTCAACGTTTCAAACGTGGCATGAGATCGAAAGAAAAAGGCAAGTGAAAAAATATCGGGAGCCAAAAATAATTCAAGAAAAGAAAGTTTTATAGTACATAGGATGACATGCGGGTCCCATTTAGCAGAGCGGTATCGTTTGAGAGGTGGCGAGGATCAAAAGAAAAAAGAAATTGCCAAAAATCAGATGGTGAAAAAACCTAGAAAAAGAACTTTTATAGTACATAGAGGATGACATGCGGGTCCCATGAGCTGCAGGTTCCTCAACGTTTCAAACGTGGCATGAGATCGAAAGAAAAAGGCAAGTGAAAAAATATCGGGAGCCAAAATAATTTAAGAAAAGAAAGTTTTATAGTACATAGAGGATGACATGCGGGTCCCATTTAGCAAGCGGTATCACCGTTTGAGAGGCGGCGGAGGATCGAAAGAAAAAGTCAAGTGACGAAATATGAGGTGCCAAAAAAATCCAAGAAAAGAAAGTTTTATAGTACATAGAGGATGACATGCGGGTCCTTAGCTGCAGTGGTATCAACTTTTGAGAGACAGGATCGAAAGAAAAGTCAAGTGACCAAATATGAGGTGCCAAAAAAATCTAAGAAAAGAAAGTTTTATAGTACATAGAGGATGACATGCGGGTCCCATTTAGCAGCAGCGGTATCCGTTTGAGAGGCGGCAGGTGATCGAAAGAAAAAGGTAAGTGACCAAATATGAGGTGCCAAAAATAATTCAAGAAAAGAAAGTTTTATAGTACATAGAGGATGACATGCGGGTCCGTTAGCGGTATCACCGTTTGAGAGGCGGCGGATCGAAAGAAAAAGGCAAGTGACCAAATTTGAGGTGCCAAAAATAATCCATGAAAAGAAAGTTTTATAGTACATAGAGGATGACATGCGGGTCCCAGTTAGCAGCAGCGGTATCACCGTTTGAGAGGCGGGGATCGAAAGAAAAAGGCAAGTGACCAAATTTGAGGTGCCAAAAAACTCCAAGAAAAGAAAGTTGATTGCACATAGAGGATGACATGCGGGTCCCATTTAGCAAAGCTCAACGTTTCAAGGCGGCAAGGGATCAAAAGAAAAAAGGAAGTAGCCAGAAATCGGGGGTCAAAAAAAATCCAAGAATAGAAAGAATTTTGGTTCATAGAGGATGACATGCGGGACCCATGATCCTGCATCGTAAACGGCTCGTTGAACGAGATGGCGCGATGTAGAAAAACAATGCCAGAGGTGCCATCCTACATCCCTCAGGGTGCGGATTGCGTTGACTCGGCCGAACCCGAGATTTCGAGATGCACCACGTCCCGGCCACCATACGCCACGTTTTGGCCGCTTCGTCGGGCTAGGTGGCCTCAAAAACGAGAAAAAAAAAGTTTTGACATGCACCACGGAGGGACCAAAATCGTCGGCCATGGTACACCAGCAACCACGGCGCGACTTCAACTTCGTCGGCCATGGCAACTTTTCTTGTAGTGTGATATAAATATGGTTTTTACAAAGCATATTACAAATGCTCTTATGCAAATTAGAGAGGAAAAATTAAAACGTGAAGCCTCAAATAGCTGAGAGTCCCAAATCGTCGTGCTGGACGTTTTTTAGGGACGCGACTGGAGATGCTCTTATTTGCTTCTCACGAAAATGCTTGCAACGTTGAATCAATATTTGTAGCGGACCCCTAGAATAATCACCGCATATCAGTCGTTGGTTCACAACAAAATATACTCCCTCCCATCCGAAAAAAGTGTCGGATGCCACAATCTAATTACATTTTGCAATAAGCCCCTCCTAAATTAATGAAAATAAGCCTAACACCATCTGTCGTAGAAACCAAAAGCAATCCGGCGCGTCCGACCACCAGGTGCAGCTCATCCAGCCTTGCTGCCAGCGGACCAAGCCTGGCCCCACACCGAATTTGGCGACTCATCGTCAGCGTGGATAAAAAGTTAAGCCTTTTGGTGTACAAGGGCTCGGCGCGGGGATCTCGGCGGCGTGGTGCGGCGATGGGATCTCGACGACGCAACGAGGTGCAGAGCGACTGGGGTGGGGTGCGGGTGCGAGTGAGGTGCAGGTTTCGTGTGTGCGGGGTGAGTGGTCGGGAGTGCGGGTTGAGGAAAAAAAAGCCCGAGGGTTTTCCTGCAAAATTCCTTTTCCGACTCTTTTTTTCGAATCTAAGGGAGTACAGGAGTTTGGACAATGTTAGAATACACATGCAACATCAAAAATGTACTAAAACCCCAAGCTCGAGGGTTTGAGCTCAGCGATAATGAATCTTGTAGGATCCACGACCGGAGCTCGTGAGTGTGGTGGAGAGGCAATAATAAGAATGTTAAGAACAAAAAGAAGATGGATCGATAATACTCCACCGAGTGAGATCCTTGCGTAGACAACATGCCAATATTTTTATGGAAAATGATCAGATTCCCCCGGGGGACCGTAACGTTCCGAACCCCCGCCTTGCGTGTGCGCCGCGTGGCCTGTCCACGTTGTGGGGCCCACCAAATCGGACGACCTTTAACGTTTTCTTCCTCCTCCACTCACTCCGGATCCCCTTTTTGCCTTTCTCTCTCCAACTCTCTGCCCACAACCACACCGTGATGGGAGGATCAGGCGCCGGAGATCCTGCCGCCAATGGCCGGCCACCGCCGAGCTTCGTGGCCCACGGCACTACTGCTGTGCGCTACTGACATCGTTGACCGGCCGCCGCCGCTGCGCTTCATGGCTCACGGCGCCGATGCTGCGCGTACTACCGACGTTGCTGCGGGAAGCTCGGTGTGATGCGTGGGATCGATTAGAGGAGTGGAATCGGGGAAATCGACTTGATTTTGGCCGGATACAAGAGGAAATCTCAAGGAATCGCCCTCGCGTGGTCTGGAGAAGAAGCTACTTTAAGATAAAGCTAGGAGACACTAATTTTAGGATTCACTTTTCTTACCTTTTCTACACGGCAGAGCCAGGCTTATAAGAGTATCTCGATTACAACAGAGTTTTAATGAAGGAAATAAAGATAACACATAATACAGCTGTAGCATGTTTGACATCTTCGTGGTCCATTTGATCTTGAGTTGATGCTCCGCTTCCACGAAGTGTTTGCTTCAGTGTAGGATATATATCCATCAGTTAACTAACTAGTGTTGAGGTACTGACACTCGGCCGCCTAGAGCTAGCCCACCTTGCCGCCTGGAGCTCGTCTCGCTTCGCCGTTTCGATGCAATCAAGGGAGGGCCATGCTCGCCGTGGAGTTCCGGCTAGCCCTGACTCCCTCCGACGACGGCGACCACCGCTGCATCCTATGCGCCCTTGTTCGCCCCCACGCCGAGCTCCGCCCTTGGCCGCTATCTTCGCCGACCTCCTCCCCTGCAACCATCGGTGAGCAGAGGTTTGCCCCAAGGTCTACGGGTGCTACAAGCACCTCCATGTGTTGGCCACTCGCGTCTCTAGGGGCTTTGCTGCTGGCCGTGCAGGGCACTGCTACCTTATGCACCTCGCGTTGCTGCTGGCCGAGGCCGACATTGCTACCTTGGTCATATGGAGTTGCTGCCTCGGGCGGGCGGCATTGCTGCAAAGGGCGGTGGCGGTTGATACAAATTTTCGGGCGAAGAGGCTCCGTCTATTTCTTCGTTCTGTAGATTTTGCTACATGTGAACATTTTTTTGCTACAACCATTCTATGGTTTTGCTATGTTAGTGCATATATTTTGTTACTAAGTATTCCGGTGATGTATTCGGTGAAGTCTCTTTTCATACAATAACAATGACCTCGCCGGAGACATTGTAAAAAAATGCCGTGATGCTATATTATTTTTGCTATATTTTTTTTGTTGATTTGCTACCTTAGTATAGAAATTTTGCTATGAGGTCTCCGGCGGTGTCTCTGGTGAGGTTCTCCGGCGAGGCCGTCATCAATGTCTCCGACGATATTGGTTTTTGCTACATTAGCAAAAAAAATTTGCTACGTGGCCTCCGGCGCGTCTCCGGCCAGCCTAGTTTTTTTATTTTATTTTCTAGACGAACCTTTTTTGCTACATGAAGTTGCTGTCGGGGGTGGTTTTTTGCTACATGTAGATCTGACCGTCCAGATGGTTGATCCGACGGCTGGGACCCGAGGCTGGGGAATCAGATCCCCGGGGGACGCCCAGCACTTTCCTATTTTTATTGGTTCGATGTGCAAACAATAGCCCACCATATTTCTCCAAAATTGATTTTTTGCTTTGGACAAAGTCCAATCCATCATTCTGCGGTGCACAAGCTACCTGGCCTGGCATTTGTTGGCCACGTAGGAGAGCGAAGTCTGTATCAGAGCGGGCACGTACTACGTCTCAACGTGTCCGGGACACACATTGGACCCACCAACCAGGGGCACTACGCAACAACACAACTCTCAAAAAGCGGAGAGACTTTTTACACCAAAGCGAAACCAAAAACAAACAAAAACACATAGAGCCATAGAGGAGGTGGCGAGTTTATCTAGCAATCGGCGGCCCACCATCCAATCCCTCTCATCCCCCCTCCTCCACCTCCGCCACCTGCCCCTCCCGAAGCGCCGAAACCCTAACTCCACCGATCCCTCCCTCTCCACCTCGGGGGAGGCGATGGCGGCGGCGCCGGCGGCGGGAGGGCAGGGAGGCGGCGCCAGTGGCGGCAGCGCCATGGACGCCGCGCTCCTCGACGACATCATCCGCCACCTGCTCGAGGTACCTATTGCTCCACCTGCTCCCCAAGCAACCTTCTATGAAATTAAACATGTTTTATTAAATATTGTTATGAAAGAGCAATTTTCTAGTGTTAGTACTGAAGATAACGCTTCTCACCTTAATAATTTTGTTGAACTTTGCGAGATGCAAAAATATAAGGATGTAGGTGATGACATTATAAAACTGAAATTGTTTCTTTTCTCTTTGAGAGGTAGAGCTAAATATTGGTTGCTATCTTTGCCAAGAAATAATATTGATTCTTGGGTTAAATGCAAAGATGTTTTTATTGGAAAATATTATTTTCCTGCTAAGATTATATCTTTGAGAAGGGACATAATAAAATTTAGAAATTTTGATAATGAACATGTTGCTCAAACTTGGGAAAGAATGAAATCTTTGGTAAAGAATTGTCCCACTCGTGGACTGACTACTTGGATGATCATCCAAACTTTTATGCATGACTAAACTTTTCTTCAAGAAATCTCCTGGATTCAGCTGCTGGAGGTACCTTTATGTCCATTACTTTTGGGGCCGCAACAAGACTACTTGATGATATGATGATAAATTATTCTGAATGACACACCGAGAGAGCTCCACAAGGTAAGAAGGTAAATTATATCGAGGAATCCTTCTTCTTGAGTGATAAGATTGATACTATTATGTCTATGCTTGTTAATGGTAAAGCACATGTTGATCCAAATAATATTTTGTTAGCTTCTTTGGTTGATCAAGAAGAGCATGTTGATGTGAATTTCATTAGAAGCAACAATTTTAACAACAATATTTATAGGAATAATTTTGGTAGGAAAATTATAGGCCATACCCTTCTAATAATGGTAATGCTTATGACAATTCTTATGATAATTCCTACAACAACAATAAAAGTGCATACTCTGATCTTGAAGTTATGCTTAAGGATTTTATTAGTAAACAAACTGCTTTCAATAAAACTGTTGACAAAAAACTTGGCAAAATTGATATTCTTGCTTCTAAAGTTGATAGCCTTGCTCATGATGTTGATTTTCTTAAATTAAAGGTTGTGCCTCATGATGTTAAAGAAAGTAAAACTTTAAATTCCATTCAAGTTAGAATTGATGAAAACGTTAGGATGTTGGCGGAATTGCATGCTAGGTGGGAAAAAAAAGATGAAATTGCTAGAAACAATAATTTGACTAAATTTTGTACCATCACCACCACCAGTAGTAATGAAGTTTCAAATGCTAGCCACTCTCCTACTATTAATGGTAAAATAATTGGTGTAGGAAAAGTCCCCGCTCCTTCTATAAAATTGCCTAGAACCACTGAAACTATGATAAGTGTGCTGAAATTTTTCGGAGCATGGGAGACAAGAGTCCTTTTACCTTTGATAAAAATGACTTTGATTATGATGATTGCAATATCTCTGAAATAATTAAGTTCTTACAAAAGCTTTCTAGAAGTCCTAATGCTAGTGATATAAATATGGTTTTTACAAAGCATATTACAAATGCTCTTATGCAAATTAGAGAGGAAAAATTAAAACGTGAAGCCTCAAATAGCTGAGAGTCCCAAATCGTCGTGCTGGACGTTTTTTAGGGACGCGACTGGAGATGCTCTTATTTGCTTCTCACGAAAATGCTTGCAACGTTGAATCAATATTTGTAGCGGACCCCTAGAATAATCACCGCATATCAGTCGTTGGTTCACAACAAAATATACTCCCTCCCATCCGAAAAAAGTGTCGGATGCCACAATCTAATTACATTTTGCAATAAGCCCCTCCTAAATTAATGAAAATAAGCCTAACACCATCTGTCGTAGAAACCAAAAGCAATCCGGCGCGTCCGACCACCAGGTGCAGCTCATCCAGCCTTGCTGCCAGCGGACCAAGCCTGGCCCCACACCGAATTTGGCGACTCATCGTCAGCGTGGATAAAAAGTTAAGCCTTTTGGTGTACAAGGGCTCGGCGCGGGGATCTCGGCGGCGTGGTGCGGCGATGGGATCTCGACGACGCAACGAGGTGCAGAGCGACTGGGGTGGGGTGCGGGTGCGAGTGAGGTGCAGTTTTCGTGTGTGCGGGGTGAGTGGTCGGGAGTGCGGGTTGAGGAAAAAAAGCCCGAGGGTTTTCCTGCAAAATTCCTTTTCCGACTTTTTTTTTCGAATCTAAGGGAGTACAGGAGTTTGGACAATGTTAGAATACACATGCAACATCAAAAATGTACTAAAACCCCAAGCTCGAGGGTTTGAGCTCAGCGATAATGAATCTTGTAGGATCCACGACCGGAGCTCGTGAGTGTGGTGGAGAGGCAATAATAAGAATGTTAAGAACAAAAAGAAGATGGATCGATAATACTCCACCGAGTGAGATCCTTGCGTAGACAACATGCCAATATTTTTATGGAAAATGATCAGATTCCCCCGGGGGACCGTAACGTTCCGAACCCCCGCCTTGCGTGTGCGCCGCGTGGCCTGTCCACGTTGTGGGGCCCACCAAATCGGACGACCTTTAACGTTTTCTTCCTCCTCCACTCACTCCGGATCCCCTTTTTGCCTTTCTCTCTCCAACTCTCTGCCCACAACCACACCGTGATGGGAGGATCAGGCGCCGGAGATCCTGCCGCCAATGGCCGGCCACCGCCGAGCTTCGTGGCCCACGGCACTACTGCTGTGCGCTACTGACATCGTTGACCGGCCGCCGCCGCTGCGCTTCATGGCTCACGGCGCCGATGCTGCGCGTACTACCGACGTTGCTGCGGGAAGCTCGGTGTGATGCGTGGGATCGATTAGAGGAGTGGAATCGGGGAAATCGACTTGATTTTGGCCGGATACAAGAGGAAATCTCAAGGAATCGCCCTCGCGTGGTCTGGAGAAGAAGCTACTTTAAGATAAAGCTAGGAGACACTAATTTTAGGATTCACTTTTCTTACCTTTTCTACACGGCAGAGCCAGGCTTATAAGAGTATCTCGATTACAACAGAGTTTTAATGAAGGAAATAAAGATAACACATAATACAGCTGTAGCATGTTTGACATCTTCGTGGTCCATTTGATCTTGAGTTGATGCTCCGCCTCCACGAAGTGTTTGCTTCAGTGTAGGATATATATCCATCAGTTAACTAACTAGTGTTGAGGTACTGACACTCGGCCGCCTAGAGCTAGCCCACCTTGCCGCCTGGAGCTCGTCTCGCTTCGCCGTTTCGATGCAATCAAGGGAGGGCCATGCTCGCCGTGGAGTTCCGGCTAGCCCTGACTCCCTCCGACGACGGCGACCACCGCTGCATCCTATGCGCCCTTGTTCGCCCCCACGCCGAGCTCCGCCCTTGGCCGCTATCTTCGCCGACCTCCTCCCCTGCAACCATCGGTGAGCAGAGGTTTGCCCCAAGGTCTACGGGTGCTACAAGCACCTCCATGTGTTGGCCACTCGCGTCTCTAGGGGCTTTGCTGCTGGCCGTGCAGGGCACTGCTACCTTATGCACCTCGCGTTGCTGCTGGCCGAGGCCGACATTGCTACCTTGGTCATATGGAGTTGCTGCCTCGGGCGGGCGGCATTGCTGCAAAGGGCGGTGGCGGTTGATACAAATTTTCGGGCGAAGAGGCTCCGTCTATTTCTTCGTTCTGTAGATTTTGCTACATGTGAACATTTTTTTGCTACAACCATTCTATGGTTTTGCTATGTTAGTGCATATATTTTGTTACTAAGTATTCCGGTGATGTATTCGGTGAAGTCTCTTTTCATACAATAACAATGACCTCGCCGGAGACATTGTAAAAAAATGCCGTGATGCTATATTATTTTTGCTATATTTTTTTTGTTGATTTGCTACCTTAGTATAGAAATTTTGCTATGAGGTCTCCGGCGGTGTCTCTGGTGAGGTTCTCCGGCGAGGCCGTCATCAATGTCTCCGACGATATTGGTTTTTGCTACATTAGCAAAAAAAATTTGCTACGTGGCCTCCGGCGCGTCTCCGGCCAGCCTAGTTTTTTTATTTTATTTTCTAGACGAACCTTTTTTGCTACATGAAGTTGCTGTCGGGGGTGGTTTTTTGCTACATGTAGATCTGACCGTCCAGATGGTTGATCCGACGGCTGGGACCCGAGGCTGGGGAATCAGATCCCCGGGGGACGCCCAGCACTTTCCTATTTTTATTGGTTCGATGTGCAAACAATAGCCCACCATATTTCTCCAAAATTGATTTTTTGCTTTGGACAAAGTCCAATCCATCATTCTGCGGTGCACAAGCTACCTGGCCTGGCATTTGTTGGCCACGTAGGAGAGCGAAGTCTGTATCAGAGCGGGCACGTACTACGTCTCAACGTGTCCGGGACACACATTGGACCCACCAACCAGGGGCACTACGCAACAACACAACTCTCAAAAAGCGGAGAGACTTTTTACACCAAAGCGAAACCAAAAACAAACAAAAACACATAGAGCCATAGAGGAGGTGGCGAGTTTATCTAGCAATCGGCGGCCCACCATCCAATCCCTCTCATCCCCCCTCCTCCACCTCCGCCACCTGCCCCTCCCGAAGCGCCGAAACCCTAACTCCACCGATCCCTCCCTCTCCACCTCGGGGGAGGCGATGGCGGCGGCGCCGGTGGCGGGAGGGCAGGGAGGCGGCGCCAGCGGCGGCAGCGCCATGGACGCCGCGCTCCTCGACGACATCATCCGCCGCCTGCTCGAGGTACCTATTGCTCCACCTGCTCCCCAAGCAACCTTCTATGAAATTAAACATGTTTTATTAAATATTGTTATGAAAGAGCAATTTTCTAGTGTTAGTACTGAAGATAACGCTTCTCACCTTAATAATTTTGTTGAACTTTGCGAGATGCAAAAATATAAGGATGTAGGTGATGACATTATAAAACTGAAATTGTTTCTTTTCTCTTTGAGAGGTAGAGCTAAATATTGGTTGCTATCTTTGCCAAGAAATAATATTGATTCTTGGGTTAAATGCAAAGATGTTTTTATTGGAAAATATTATTTTCCTGCTAAGATTATATCTTTGAGAAGGGACATAATAAAATTTAGAAATTTTGATAATGAACATGTTGCTCAAACTTGGGAAAGAATGAAATCTTTGGTAAAGAATTGTCCCACTCGTGGACTGACTACTTGGATGATCATCCAAACTTTTATGCATGACTAAACTTTTCTTCAAGAAATCTCCTGGATTCAGCTGCTGGAGGTACCTTTATGTCCATTACTTTTGGGGCCGCAACAAGACTACTTGATGATATGATGATAAATTATTCTGAATGACACACCGAGAGAGCTCCACAAGGTAAGAAGGTAAATTATATCGAGGAATCCTTCTTCTTGAGTGATAAGATTGATACTATTATGTCTATGCTTGTTAATGGTAAAGCACATGTTGATCCAAATAATATTTTGTTAGCTTCTTTGGTTGATCAAGAAGAGCATGTTGATGTGAATTTCATTAGAAGCAACAATTTTAACAACAATATTTATAGGAATAATTTTGGTAGGAAAATTATAGGCCATACCCTTCTAATAATGGTAATGCTTATGACAATTCTTATGATAATTCCTACAACAACAATAAAAGTGCATACTCTGATCTTGAAGTTATGCTTAAGGATTTTATTAGTAAACAAACTGCTTTCAATAAAACTGTTGACAAAAAACTTGGCAAAATTGATATTCTTGCTTCTAAAGTTGATAGCCTTGCTCATGATGTTGATTTTCTTAAATTAAAGGTTGTGCCTCATGATGTTAAAGAAAGTAAAACTTTAAATTCCATTCAAGTTAGAATTGATGAAAACGTTAGGATGTTGGCGGAATTGCATGCTAGGTGGGAAAAAAAAGATGAAATTGCTAGAAACAATAATTTGACTAAATTTTGTACCATCACCACCACCATTAGTAATGAAGTTTCAAATGCTAGCCACTCTCCTACTATTAATGGTAAAATAATTGGTGTAGGAAAAGTCCCCGTTCCTTCTATAAAATTGCCTAGAACCACTGAAACTACACCTGATAAGTGTGCTGAAATTTTTCGGAGCATGGGAGACAAGAGTCCTTTTACCTTTGATAAAAATGACTTTGATTATGATGAATGCAATATCTCTGAAATAATTAAGTTCTTACAAAAGCTTTCTAGAAGTCCTAATGCTAGTGATATAAATATGGTTTTTACAAAGCATATTACAAATGCTCTTATGCAAATTAGAGAGGAAAAATTAAAACGTGAAGCCTCAAATAGCTGAGAGTCCCAAATCGTCGTGCTGGACGTTTTTTAGGGACGCGACTGGAGATGCTCTTATTTGCTTCTCACGAAAATGCTTGCAACGTTGAATCAATATTTGTAGCGGACCCCTAGAATAATCACCGCATATCAGTCGTTGGTTCACAACAAAATATACTCCCTCCCATCCGAAAAAAGTGTCGGATGCCACAATCTAATTACATTTTGCAATAAGCCCCTCCTAAATTAATGAAAATAAGCCTAACACCATCTGTCGTAGAAACCAAAAGCAATCCGGCGCGTCCGACCACCAGGTGCAGCTCATCCAGCCTTGCTGCCAGCGGACCAAGCCTGGCCCCACACCGAATTTGGCGACTCATCGTCAGCGTGGATAAAAAGTTAAGCCTTTTGGTGTACAAGGGCTCGGCGCGGGGATCTCGGCGGCGTGGTGCGGCGATGGGATCTCGACGACGCAACGAGGTGCAGAGCGACTGGGGTGGGGTGCGGGTGCGAGTGAGGTGCAGTTTTCGTGTGTGCGGGGTGAGTGGTCGGGAGTGCGGGTTGAGGAAAAAAAGCCCGAGGGTTTTCCTGCAAAATTCCTTTTCCGACTTTTTTTTTCGAATCTAAGGGAGTACAGGAGTTTGGACAATGTTAGAATACACATGCAACATCAAAAATGTACTAAAACCCCAAGCTCGAGGGTTTGAGCTCAGCGATAATGAATCTTGTAGGATCCACGACCGGAGCTCGTGAGTGTGGTGGAGAGGCAATAATAAGAATGTTAAGAACAAAAAGAAGATGGATCGATAATACTCCACCGAGTGAGATCCTTGCGTAGACAACATGCCAATATTTTTATGGAAAATGATCAGATTCCCCCGGGGGACCGTAACGTTCCGAACCCCCGCCTTGCGTGTGCGCCGCGTGGCCTGTCCACGTTGTGGGGCCCACCAAATCGGACGACCTTTAACGTTTTCTTCCTCCTCCACTCACTCCGGATCCCCTTTTTGCCTTTCTCTCTCCAACTCTCTGCCCACAACCACACCGTGATGGGAGGATCAGGCGCCGGAGATCCTGCCGCCAATGGCCGGCCACCGCCGAGCTTCGTGGCCCACGGCGCTGCTGCTGTGCGCTACTGACATCGCTGACCGGCCGCCGCCGCTGCGCTTCATGGCTCACGACGCCGATGCTGCGCGTACTACCGACGTTGCTGCGGGAAGCTCGGTGTGATGCGTGGGATCGATTAGAGGAGTGGAATCGGGGAAATCGACTTGATTTTGGCCGGATACAAGAGGAAATCTCAAGGAATCGCCCTCGCGTGGTCTGGAGAAGAAGCTACTTTAAGATAAAGCTAGGATACACTAATTTTAGGATTCACTTTTCTTACCTTTTCTACACGGCAGAGCCAGGCATATAAGAGTATGTCGATTACAACAGAGTTTTAATGAAGGAAATAAAGATAACACATAATACAGCTGTAGCATGTTTGACATCTTCGTGGTCCATTTGATCTTGAGTTGATGCTCCGCTTCCACGAAGTGTTTGCTTCAGTGTAGGATATATATCCATCAGTTAACTAACTAGTGTTGAGGTACTGACACTCGGCCGCCTAGAGCTAGCCCACCTTGCCGCCTGGAGCTCGTCTCGCTTCGCCGTTTCGATGCAATCAAGGGAGGGCCATGCTCGCCGTGGAGTTCCGGCTAGCCCTGACTCCCTCCGACGACGGCGACCACCGCTGCATCCTATGCGCCCTTGTTCGCCCCCACGCCGAGCTCCGCCCTTGGCCGCTATCTTCGCCGACCTCCTCCCCTGCAACCATCGGTGAGTAGAGGTTTGCCCCAAGGTCTACGGGTGCTACAAGCACCTCCATGTGTTGGCCACTCGCGTCTCTAGGGGCTTTGCTGCTGGCCGTGCAGGGCACTGCTACCTTAGGCACCTCGCGTTGCTGCTGGCCGAGGCCGACGTTGCTACCTTAGTCATATGGAGTTGCTGCCTCGGGCGGGCGTCATTGCTGCAAAGGGCGGTGGCGGTTGATACAAATTTTCTGGCGAAGTCTCCGTCTATTTCTTCGTTCTGTAGATTTTGCTACATGTGAACATTTTTTTGCTACAACCGTTCTATGGTTTTGCTATGTTAGTGTATATATTTTGTTACAAAGTATTCCGGTGATGTATTCGGTGAAGTCTCTTTTCATACAATAGCAATGACCTCGCCGGGGACATTGTAAAAAATGTTGTGATGCTATATTATTTTTGCTATATTTGTTTTGTTGTTTTGCTACCTTAGTATATAAATTTTGCTATGAGGTCTCCGGCGGTGTCTCTGGTGAGGTTCTCCGGCGAGGCCGTCATCAATGTCTCCGACGATATTAGTTTTTGCTACATTAGCAAAAAAAATTGCTACGTGGCCTCCGGCGCGTCTTCGGCCAGCCTAGTTTTTTTATTTTCTTTTCTAGACGAACCTTTTTTTGCTACATGAAGTTGCTGCCGGGGATGGTTTTTTGCTACATGTAGATCGGACCGTCCAGATGGTTGATCCGACCGTGGGGACCCGGGGGCCGGGGAATCATATCCCCGGGGACGCCCAGCACTTTCCTATTTTTATTGGTTCGATGTCCAAACAATAGCCCACCATATTTCTCCAAAATTGATTTTTTGCTTTGGACAAAGTCCAATCCATCGTTCTGCGATGCACAGGCTACCTGGCCTGGCATGTGTTGGCCACGTAGGAGAGCGAAGTCCGTATCAGAGCGGGCACGTACGCCTCGGCGTGTCCGGGGCACACATTGGACCCACCAACCAGGGGCACTACGCAACAACACAACTCTCAAAAAGCGGAGAGACTTTTTACACCAAAGCGAAACCAAAAAGAAACAAAAACACATAGAGGTGGCGAGTTTATCTAGCAATCGGCGGCCCACCATCCAATCCCTCTCATCCTCCCTCCTCCACCTCCGCCACCTGCCCCTCCCGAAGCGCCGAAACCCTAACTCCACCGATCCCTCGGGGGAGGCGATGGCGGCGCCGCCGGCGGCGGGAGGGCAGGGCGGCAGCGGCAGCGCCATGGACGCCGCGCTCCTCGACGACATCATCCGCCGCCTGCTCGAGGTGCGCACGGCGCGGCCCGGGAAGCAGGTGCAGCTCTCCGAGTCGGAGATCCGGCAGCTCTGCAACGCCTCACGCGACATATTCCTCACCCAGCCAAACCTCCTCGAGCTCGAGGCGCCCATCAAGATCTGCGGTGCGTGCGCACCACTCTTCTCCTGCCCTGCCCCCCCTTTGACTCTCCCTCCTCCTCTAGATCTGGTTTGCCCGCGCCGCAGCTACTCTTGGTCAAATTCTGGCGATTGCCATTTCACGAGCTGTTTGAACGGGAAGAGGCTCTGCAGCAATCGTCAGAAACGTTCTAGGGTTAATTTGGGTTGACAAGATTTTTTTCTTCTTGTGCCATTAGCTCTTGAATTTAGCACTTTCTTCAGGCAAAGTGATATTTACTGCAGATTCTTAACGCGATTAATTTGGGAGTATTGTTCCTACCTTGCCTAGACCACCTACTATCCCTGCACTAGTTTATATTCTACTATATAACCATTAATCAAAATAAATATCTGGTGACTGAAACTTATCGCGTCTATCTAGGCATTGCAAATTAGTCACTTTTAGTGTTTTTTCTTTTCTTTGGTGATGCTGATTTTCATCGTTAATACTCCCTCGAGGTCTCATTGACTTGACTCTTAGATTTCAGCAGCTTCCAGTTTAACTCTGGGCAATTGTAACCATTGTCAGGCTCCTGTCATGCAGGGAATTTAAAATCAAACCCCAATCATGAATTCAGAACCATGTGATGTTTGTCAAGCATGTTAGTTTCCTATAATATTGTCGCAAGTTCCTCTAGTGACCAGCTTAATTACGCCACTATGCTCTTGGTTCTGTCGCACATCAGAAACTTAATCCTGCAAGCTCGCATCTGAATTTAGTAGTATTAGCTCGTCATCTTTTTACCTACTTTGCATGAAAACCACCTCTCCAAACACAAATCTATCATCCTTACTAGATTGTATCATCAAGTGTGCTTACCTAAGTGTACAGTACTTTATGGACAAGGACAATCAAGCAGCTATTTTTTGGCGTGTTAACACTATCAATATGGGACATGTTTAAGGAACACGATTTCTGTAGGTCATTGAAACTGAGAGATAGTCTTTGTATATTCAGAAAACTAGCTGTTAAAATAGACTAGACTACCTATATTTTCTTGCTTTGCTTCCATTGATTGTTTTTTACACTGTACTCTTATAGTTATCGGCATTTCTCTTTATAATAAATTTCACTAAGATTCATCTTTCTAGCTTGCTCTTGTCTTCATCCCGAAACATGCTTGTCAGTGTAAGTTCTGACAAAATGCTGTTTTGTACTCCTAAGTGTATGCTTCAGGGTTTCAATATATCAGTATCGCAGTCCTAACTGTAGTTACCATATTAGCTTCTGATTTTATTCTCCTTTATCATTTGCCCCCAGGTGATATCCATGGTCAGTATAGTGATCTTTTAAGGCTGTTCGAGTATGGAGGTTTTCCCCCAGAAGCCAACTATTTATTCTTAGGCGATTATGTTGATCGAGGCAAACAAAGTCTGGAAACTATATGCCTACTCCTTGCGTACAAAATCAAGTACCCGGAGAACTTTTTCCTTCTGAGAGGCAATCACGAGTGTGCTTCAATAAACAGAATATATGGATTTTATGACGAATGCAAGCGCAGATTCAATGTGCGGCTATGGAAGGTCTTCACTGAATGTTTTAACTGTCTCCCTGTGGCCGCTCTAATTGATGACAAAATATTATGCATGCATGGTGGCCTTTCTCCTGACCTGCAACACTTGGATGAGATTAAAAACTTGCCCCGTCCTACCGATGTGCCAGATACAGGTCTTCTATGCGATCTTCTTTGGTCTGATCCAGGAAAAGATGTCAACGGGTGGGGCATGAATGATAGGGGTGTCTCATACACATTTGGCCATGACAAAGTTACAGAGTTCCTTGCAAAGCATGATCTTGATCTTATTTGCCGTGCTCACCAGGTAAAACTATAGCATATCATCTTTTTGTTTATTACTTTCTATTTCTAGGTAATTAAGGTGTTAAAATATTTCATCTGATGTCAGGTTGTCGAGGATGGGTATGAATTCTTTGCTGACAGACAACTGGTCACCATATTCTCGGCTCCCAACTATTGTGGTGAATTTGATAATGCTGGTGCAATGATGAGTGTTGATGAAACTTTGATGTGCTCTTTTCAAATTCTGAAACCAGCTGAGAGAAAAACCAAATTTATCACATCAAACAAAATGTGAAATGATGAAGCTCTTTCCTCTTTCAGAGGCTACTGAGGTCAGTTGCCCCAGTTACACTATCTTGCCTTACTCTATGTCTAATGGTGCAATGGTTTGTTCATATTCCTTCACACAATTTGCGACTAGATAGTTCTACTCAGGGACAAATTGGTTCTCTGTAACCTGTGTCACAGTTTCATTATTACCTCAGTGACACCAGAAGGATTGTAGTAGTACATCATCCTGGACTGGAACTGAGAAAAGTATCTGAGTATCGGTTAATATGAAAAATAGTGCTTGCCTTTTTTACTTAGGTCTATTTCTTCCATTGCATTGTTTTGTACTGTACTGCACAGCAAAAACATGTACTTATAAATGTTTTGTCTTCACCTTGATTGTGGTTCACAACAATCCACCAGTTTGGGGTGCGAAAGAAAACTGCCATTTGCATTGCACGCATAAATCCTGTTCATAACAATCCACCAGTTTGGGGCGCCCTGCACACTGCCCTCGCGACCTTCTGAATTTTCTTTCTGTTCACTGCTTGACCTGTCAGCGAGCATATCTGTCATATATTTAGGAACCTTGCAGACTTCGCTAATTGTGCAAAAGATAGATTTGACTTGGACAATTATGAACAATGTTATGTGATTTACAAGATATAGCTAGCTCTTGATAGTCGTCTTATTAGGCCGATGCTATGGGTTCTATCACGTAGGCATCCTACATTTGATACTACAAGCATCATTGGTCATATTTTCGTTTACCCTGTGACACTCAATTATTATGACTAATGTAGGCTTCTCATGTGGACAGTCACATCAAGGCATCAACGAACAGGCGCTAGGCTTGAAGGCAGCATCGGGCTAGTCCTACTGGAGAAACCAAATAATATCATATCTAACAGTTGGTCTGAAAGTTAATCTTCATAGCAAGTGCCAGAATTTTTTTTATCTTTTCTGTTATCGCATTGTGTGAAACTCTCTTGTAGCTGTAGATATATTGATTATGGAGGGCTGAAGTTGCCAATTGACCCGATGAAGTGATTTCCTTCTCCAGCAAGGAAAAATTCTGAATGTGAGAGTTTCTGTTTGGAACAACAAAAAATATTTAAAAAGCACTTGTATCACTTACTGAGGTGAGGACAAAAAAGCAAAGTCCATTTCCCCGTTGCTTGTAAGAAAATGTTGGATGAGTTCTATTTTAGTTTCGTTGGGTGCCAATGGTACCAATTTGCACAAAGATTGCTGATGCTTTGTGAGAATTGAGTGCAAAATTATTCGGCTTGCTCCTGATGTTTGACCCGAGTGGGTCTTGCTTCTCGAAATGCTGGATGGCTTGGATATTGTTCTGTCAGGCCAGCATGATGAACGGAAACTTGATTGACATTCAAATACATGTTTTCTTGGACCTGTTTAAGCACTCATTTCTCTGTTCTGGCAGGAGCTTTGCAAAGAAGCTCAGCAAGCAGAACAATATAATTGGCAGGTTAATTTTTTGCCT
The DNA here is from genome assembly GCA_030979885.1 of Lolium multiflorum. NCBI lineage: Eukaryota > Viridiplantae > Streptophyta > Magnoliopsida > Poales > Poaceae > Lolium > Lolium multiflorum. The sequence continues at coordinate 336,643,115 of CM061750.1, forward strand.
CTGTCCGGTTAAACTGGTCTTAAGTTGCAGTTTTGGTAAATTTTGAGCTTATAATTTTACATACAGTAGTAAAAACAAGAATCAGAAATAAAAGACACATAATTAACGACGTGAGTGGAGGCAGAAGCAGGTCTCTTCGCGATCATACATCTATCGCGCCGATTGAGAGGTCAGTGTAGAACCTAGGAGTCTGGGAGCCAGTCTTTCCTATTGTTCCCTGTTGGGTTGATCCCTTCCCCTGCCCTGAACATTGTCAAGCTTCACCCTAAAAACCCTCAAAGTGGGATGGGACTATACGTCGTGCTCTCCGAGCCATGGTCATGTTTTGAACCATGGGAAATTATATTACCTCTGTCCATAAAAAAGTGAAGTTTGTCTAAATCTAGATGTGTTCGATATTCTTTAGTAGTATACTTCAGTATATAGGTACATCCAAATTTTGATATATCTTCGTCATTCTTTTATGGATGGAGGGAGTAAAAAAATTCACAGTATAGTCACTGATACATAACGTTGGTAAATAATTCACTCATTTTTTTTTTCTGCAATACATTAGGAAAATTCAAAGGCTGGAAAGAAACAATAAATACGATATCAATTAGGCAAATTAAGCCTATGGATCCCTACAGTTCATCCTGAGCTCACAGCGGTGTGAAATCATGGTGTCAATAATCTTTCCAAAAATGCACAAGCAATTAAAGATATGCTATATATATTCTCCTTTTTTACAGCACTTGCCGATCAAAGATCCGCAGGAATAGAGAATACCCAGCGAAAACCTACTCGCCTCCGACGGCTTCTGTGCTGATGTTGGGTTCGGGATTTGCACCCGCTTTCCTCAATGGGGCAAAAGATGACGGCCGCGGAGGCGGCGGCGACGGCGACGGCGAGGTTGCCATGATGGAGCACCTACTCGACAGGGTGCTAACACCGAGCGACATGGGCGATCTGCTCATGATCCCACGGCAGCACATCGCGAAGCTCACCAATGTGCCGGTGAACAGCGAGCAGGCAGACTTCGTCGTCTTGGAGGACAGAGCGGTGGCCGGAAAGCTGTGGCGCATCGACTCCTACACTATCAGCGACCGCCTGGGCTTGACCAAGGGTTGGGGCCTGGGCTTCTTCGTCAAGGAGAAGGGTCTCGCCGCCGGGGACACCGTCTCTTTCTTCCGCGGCGCCATGGACGGACGCCTCTTCATCGACTGCAGGCGGCGCCAGCCAGATGTCTGGACCCCACGCTCTGTGTCTGCCGACGAACTGCACCGCGGCATCTTCCCCTGGCCGCCGGCCGCCATCAGTTACGGCGGCGGCCACGAGGGTCGTGTTGACATGCCAGGTCCCGTCGTCAACCAGGCGACGCCGGAGAGTCCGCAGCAGCAGGCCCCGTGCTTGGGCCTCGATGAAATGCCAGCACACTTGCTGCCGAGGCGGCGTCCGCGGCGCAACAGGGTGCAGCCGGACGAACCCGTGGTCATGGTAGAAAACCCCACCATCCTTGAATCATCGCCGCTCGTGCACAGCCCGGAAGCCAAGCGCGTGCGCCTGTTCGGAGTCTACCTAAATTAGAGCAGGTGACTGCAATCTTGGCGAGGAAATGTTTCCACGGGGAGTAATTTGCATCTATACTTCTTCTATCTTTTGAGTCTTCTATAGGGCCATGCAAGAGGATTGTCTTTAGATTTTTTTTTTTGTGAAAGATTGTCTTTAGATTTATTATTGTTCACTAGTTACCAAAACCATTACTCCCGGTCGAGGCTGAGAAGAACAACATCCAACAGGTCGACACACACCAGCCTGCGCCATCAGCTGACTGGGAGCTTCCAGAGGACCTGCGGAGCCTCTTGGCTGAACACGACGCCCAACAAGCACTGCTCTACAAGGGGTGCAGTTACAACACCGCGGCAGCCGACTTTCACGCTCCATCGCTTCAGGGATTCTTCTCGTTTGGAGCTGTCATTTAGATCCGAATTTCTTAGCAAAGTGTAATGTGTTCAGGGATTCTTCTCGTTTGAAGCTGTTGATTAGATCCGAATTCTTAGCAAACTGTAATATGTTCGATGTTATTACATTAACTCGTCTTGTATGGTCGTTATTTACAGCTGTAGTTCGCCCATTCAAACTAAATTGTTGATGTTGTTCTCTTACCTGATCTTATCAATGTTCTGAAATTTCTGTCCCTGTCCAGTGTGTTTTTTTTGTGATCCTAATTGAGCGTTCATGATGCAACCCGCAGATAATAAAAATTAAAAAAACAGCATGCGTGATGCAGTTCTCGATTTGAACAATGCCAACGGATTCACAAGTCCAAACCCTTTACAATGGAGCTGCCGAATTGTGCAACCTGACGAAACTAGGACTAGAAAAAAAATCAACAATTCAGCAATGTGTTACAACTTCAAGTAGCGTGGAAACACGTTGCAGGAGAACATCAGGGCAACATAAATTATCTTTAGTCTTTTGTTTCCTTCTCTCCGCAACTCTTGATTTCACCATCTGCTGGTGCTTTCTTTGCTCTTCTTTTAACAGTTCGGTCCTGACAGAGTGACAGTGCACATCCTTCGTTTATACAACACGGCCATGTCGAATACTCCCTCCAATTCCCTTTAATCGACGCGGATTTATTACTATAAAGTTTGGATCGGAGGGAGTAGATACTACCATCTATAGCTGTTTTCTCCTACTTTATCTTCTCCATTCACCACCACTTTTTCTCCGGTTACGGCGGTTGGAACAGTAGGACATCGGCGTTCGGCGCTCGAGGTACAAGCGGCCGCGAGGCGGCGAGGGCGGTTCCTCCTTCACCGCCGGCTCCTTCTTTGGACGGAGGGGCGTAGGTGCTGAGACAATGACCTAGCCCATCGCGGATGCTGATTCCGCCACTCCGTCTTGGCGTAGGGTACGACGCCGATCGTTGTTGGCCGCTGGAGCGGTAGCCAGAGCACGACCACCCGAAAGAGCCGTGGGATCGCTGGACAGGGCCGCCGGGTAGGACACCGGCCGACGAGGAGGCTCCCGAGGCAGCCGAGGTAGGTAGCCATAGGCGACGTCTCATCGACGGCACGCCCATGCTACCAGGCTCACCGGACGACGCGGTTGAACCGGCCGGAGTTGAGAATGGCAAACCTGGCAATCTCCGCCTCACATTGCCGCTGGAACACGTCAACCCAGTCGCGGGTTGACGGCGACCACCTTGGCTGGGTGCGTTGCTGCGGCGTCATCTGTGCTCATCGCTTGTCGATGAGCGCGCGGAACTCCGCCCCGCCGGCAGCGGCGGGATGGAGTAGCCGGCTTTCCACAAATGCCACCCGTGCGGGAGGCGGTTCTCCGGTAGCACGAGAAGGCGGGTTCGGTAACACCTCCGCCTCATCGAGGTTTAGGTTGTGCGACCTGTCTTCACTAATGCCGGTGCCGCTACCGCCGGCCTCGTGATTGTGCGACATGGAGGCGAACAGGAAATGTCAGCGGCGGCTAGGGTTTGATGGAGGAGGGGAGTGGTGGAATGGGAGGAACATGCGGTTTATGGCGGGCGGAGGAGCGTTGTGTCGTCGCCGCGTGGAACTGGCGGGCGGCGTCCCGTCGTTTCGCCATCGCCGCCGAAACCGTCGCGCCCATTGAAGATGACGACCGGCCTCCTCCATGCGGGCATTTAATCGTGACTAGCAGTTACTCTCGCTGGTAGGACGGACTCACACGCGTAATCCGACGTGGCGCGAGGCATCGGCGCGCCCGTTCAGCACCCCGTGCGAAGGGACCGGCATGGGGTTGCCGGCGATTGTATTGAGCTCTGCAACTAACCGGCGTGCGCCGTTGTGGCCCAAAAATCACACCGGACATCCAAATTGCTATTGGGGTCACTATCGGACGTGCGGGGAGATGCTCTAACTGAAGAACAGATTCACAATACAACGAGATTGAGAAAACCTATCCATTCGATTAGCTACTTTGAGAGGAAGCTTGTAAGCACTTGTTAAAAAAAATGTGAATAGATGATCCGAGGAATCTAACTGAGCTTGCTAATTAAACTTGACAAAAAATTTACAAACTGCACTTTGATTCGGACTCGTCCACACGCCTGCAAGGCTAAGAGCATCTCCAGCCGCGTTCCCCAAACCGTCCCCCAAACCGCGCCGGATCGAGCGTTTGGGGGACGTGTTTTGTTCGTGCCGCGTTTGGGGGACGTCGCTCCCCAGCCGCGTCCCCCAAACGCCCCCAAACATTTAAAATAATTTTTCTTGGCATTTTTATTTCAATTTCCACAAACTAATACATAATTGGGAACGTGGTTTACACGAAGACATAGTTTGGAACATGGTTTTCCACAAACTAATACATAGTTTGAACCATGGTGGACACAAATATAAAATATTGCAAATAAACTAAACCTAACTAGGCCGTGCATCGGCGGTTTCCTGTGTTCGCTGCTAAGAAATAACACTCCAGGGCACACCCAGTCACCTAAAATGGAAAATCCAGCGGGAGGATGGTGCCCTTGTTGGTTCTACCGATGAGGCGAACAGGCAGAAACCTCCGTGCACGTATTCGCAGAAACAACACTCGGTCGTCCTCCGAGTCGGTCTGTCGTCGTGGGAGTCCATGTCGACGTGGTAGTCCCGGCGGCGGCGACTCGTCGAAGACCTTGATGCTCATGTCCCTGTTGCGAAGTAGGAGAACACGAGGATGAAGCCGGCTTGGAGGCTGTGGTGGCGCGCGAACTTCTCCCGGCCGATGTTGAGGTACATCTTGCCGCGCGCGTCGTAGATCGCGTCGACGATCCACCGGCGTAGCCGCACGAATGCTCCCGCGGATGCATCGTGCGCGGGCGTACGCCGCCGACGTACTCGGCGAAGGAGTCCGGCAGCCTCTGGATGCCGCGCGGGTCGCCCTCGAGGACGTGGACGAACTCGAACAGGACGTCCGGCTCCACGTCCATCTCCGACGATGAAGACGACGGCGCGGGAGGCGACGGCGATCGTTCAGCTATGCCGCGGCCACGACCACGACCACGGCCGCGGCCGCGAGGTCGGCCTCCGCCTCTACCAGACATAGCGGCGACTCTTGTTGAGAGATGGTGGCGGCTAGGGTTTGGGAGAGAGCGCTAGGGTTTGTGTGTGAGAGGGACGACGAGAGCGCGCCATAGGCGGAGGGCGGATGAGCGGTGGCTCATTAACGCCGGCACGAAGCTAGGCGCGACGACGCGTCGCTGCTTCTGCGGGAAGCGCACCGTCGCCGCGCGCCACCAACTTCCGTCGCGAGGTAGGCGACGGTTAGGTTAAAATTAATTGTGCCGCGACGGGTCGGCCCCGCCACTCCCGCCTCGCTTTCGTTGTGTCCGGCGTCCGGAGCGTCCACATGGGACGGGGGGGCTCGGCGCCCGGACACCGATCGAGCGCCCGGACAAAGGGCTTTGGGGGGCGGTGGCGCTTTTCCCAAATCTGGAGCTTTTGGGGACGCGCCTGAGATGCTAAAGTAGATCGAAACTTTGCTGGCAAGTTAGTCACCAGAAGAAAAGCATGGCTCGGATTCAAAACATGGAAATAACTGGGACACAAAACATGGAAACCAACCGTGTTGAATTGGAAACCGATTCGAACATCGAAACCCAACCCTCTTGGCTCTGGCAATATTTCCTACTTTCCTTTCTAGTACGCGTGATTTAGATTATAAGTAGCTGAATCCCACCCTGCATCCGGCACCACTCCCCTCTCCCGCAGTCTTCCTCCCGCCATCCAAACTCCTCCGCTTCCTTTCAACTCGATCACCCAACCTACACGCAGAGCAGCTCCGGCCGCGTCCGATCCATATCCATGGAGACGGACGGGCAGCTCGACGACTTCTACATGCACCACCAGTTCAAGCCTTCCAAGGAGGAGGCCGTCACCTACTTCCTGCCGCGCCTCCTCGCCGGCACGCCGTTGCCGTACGGCGCCGACAGCCTCATCCGCCACGCCGACGTATACGCCTGCGAGCCCAGGGACCTCGCCGCCCAATTCGCGCCCGTGCCTAACGCCGCCAGCACCGGCGACCGCTTCTTCTTCACTACCTGCAGGCGCAAGAGCGGGAATGACGCCCGGGTCGTGCGCCGCGCCGGGGCCGGCACCTGGGCCGTCCAGACCACCGAGGACGTCTACCACGAGGGGGCCAAGGTCGGCGAGGCCAAGCACCTGTCGTTCAAGAAGGGCAGGACCACCACCGGCTGGGTCATGAAGGAGTACCGCTGCCTGCGTCCGGAGGCCGTCGTCGCCGGCGGGGAGATGGTGCTCTGCAAGATCCACCTGGCTCAGCACGCGCCCGCCGCCGCCCGCCAAGAATCCGACGCGTACAAGCTGCTTCCTCAAGAACCAGCACAGCCTACACCCGCGCAGCAATCGCACAAGAGGCCAGCGCCGGTTGCCGATCCTCCCTGCTCCAAGAAGATGCGGATGGCAGCGCCCGTCCCGCAACCTGAGTGCCCGGTGTGGTTGCCTGCCGCCAGCGCGCACGCACAGAAGCTGTACCGCATTCCCGTCCCAGCACCCGAGGAGATGGACTACGAGGATTGTCCGGTGTGGTTCACGTCTGCCGCGCCCGTTTCGTCGCCGGCTGCGTCCACGGAGGTGCCCCACGCGCCTGAAGCTGACGGCGACACGGGCCGGTTTTCTTGCACCATGGAAGAGCTTCTCGGGCCACAGCAACAACAGGAGCAAACTCTCCCTGTGGCCGTGGAAGATGAGGACTTCGACTGGGACTCACTAGACAGGGAATCAGAAGTGCACCTGCTGCTCAAGCCTTGGGAGGATGATGATGGCTGGGAATCAGCGGCACAAGAGGAGCAAACTCCCCCGATCGAGGCTGAGAAGAACAACATCCAACAGGTCGACACACACCAGCCTGCGCCATCAGCTAGCTGGGAGCTTCCAGAGGACCTGCGAAACCTCTTGGCTGATCACGACGACCAAGAAGCACTGCTCTACATGGGGTGCAGCTACAACACCGTAGCGGCGGCCTGCCTTCACGCTCCATCGCTTCAGGGATTCTTCTCGTTTGGAGCTGTCAATTAGATGCGGTCTTTGGTAGAATTCTTAGCTAAGTCTGCTGTATTCGAGGATACTGACCACTGCTATATTAATTTGTCTTGTATGGTCGTTACTTACAGAGATGTAGTTCGCTCTTTCAAACTAAAATTGTTGTTCTTCTTAGCTCATCTGATCAAGGTTATGAAACTTCTGTCCGTGTTCCACTGTCTTTTTTATTTACAAGTTTTGCTGTATCCTCATTGAGCATTCATGATGCAACCCGCAAAAAATAAAAAAACAGCAAGCGTGATGCAGTTCTCGATTCGAACATGCCAATGGATTCACAAGTCCAAGTCCTTTACAATGGAGCTGCCAAATTGTGAAACCTGAGGAAACTAGGACTAGAAAAATTCAACAACTCAGCAATGCGTTAGAATTTCCAAGTAGTGTGGAGTCACTTTGCAGGAGAACATCAGTTAGCTAGGCAGCATGAATATTTTTTAGTTTTTTGTTTCCTTCTCTCTGCAACTCTTGGTTTTGCCATCTGCTGGTGCTTTCTTTGCTCTTCTTTAACAGTTCGATCCTGACAGTGTACATCCCTTCGTCATACAACACGGCCATGTCGAACAGATCTACAGTTATTTCCTCCTACTTTGTCTTCTCATCCGATGGACCGTGAAGCCAATGTGCCTTCCAAACAATCGAATGCGAGAGAAGCCGTTCTGTTGAGTAACCTTCCAGTTTCAGCTGTCATAAATAATTTAGGTAAATGAGCCGTGAACTCGCTAGGAAAAGAATGGACACAGTAAAACTATCTGCAAAAAAAAGTGATCAAAAGATTATGACGAAAATAACTTTTGAGGAACTACTTTTTCAACATGGAAACCCCCTGTCCTACAAACCTGCATAAGGTCGCCCTTTGATGCACCAAGGCTAAACAAAAATTATAGGATGACATACGGGCCGGCTTCAAGTGAGTTAATTACAAAACCCACCATAATTGTGGCTAGGTTATCAAAAGGCCACCATCTTTTATTTTATCGACAAAAAACCACCGGTTCAGAATAATAACGTGAACTGCCGTAAGAGCCACTCTAAATGACTTAACCGAGATTATGATGTGTGAGGCCCACTGCTAGGCTGATGCGCCGATAGACAGCATCCAAAGAGAGGTATGGCGAGCGATACTAAATTCTTTAAATTTTTTTGTAAGTTTTCCCTCCGCCCTATGTCTCTATCTTCTCTCTCCCTTTCTTCTCAACAGTCATGTGCTCCGTCGCTGACCATGATCCGCCGCGCTCGCTGGGGAGGTGCTCGCCGACGCGCTGGACCGTGTCCGGCGCCGAATCAAGGCCTCCCTAATTCCTCTGTGCACCGATGATATCCAAAGGGCAGCGCGTCCAGCATAGCGTGGGAGAGCTCGGCGCGGGCAAGCGCAGGCAAGTGCCAGCCAAGGGTCACTCCGGTGAGCTCTGCGTGGGGCTCGACGAGAGAACTAGGGGCCGCTCAGGTGAGCTCTCCGTGGGGCGGCGTCGGCGAGCGCTGGCCATGGACGGCGCGGCGACGCAGGCGAGCGTCGGACAACGCGGGAGTGCTCTGGACAGGGCCGCGACGGCGAACTCGGCGTGGGACGGCGACAACGAGCGCGTGGGCGAGCGCCGACCAAGGGGCATCACGGGAGAGCTTTGTCCATGGCAATTTTAGTTATCTTTGAACAGCAAGGGGAAAGAATGATGTCAGGTACGATAACATGGAAAATCTCATCTGGATGATTATTTTCCCTTGATTTGAGGTACAAAGGTACGCACGGCGTAAATTTCTCTTGTAGCTCAAACTGACAAATAAGAATGAATTTACAAGAGCCGAGAAATACAAGGCTGATTCAATTATAAAATACTTCACGATAGATCACTGGAGGTCTGCACAGGCATCAAGAGAGCACTTGTTACAAACCCAAATGATCAAAATGAAGCTAGATAAATGTCCAGCGGGGAGACCCCAGGTGCAATTCCCTTTATCATTTCAGTCAATGTACAATATACATGAGAGTGAACGAAGAATACGTCAGTGTGGCACAAGTACAACAATGTTGATTGAACTCGATAAATGAAGACCTCCCCAACGCCGGTTGGCAGACCAAAAACAGGGAGCCTCAATTCAGTTTGAGGAGCAATATAATCTTGATATACTTCTGCATCCAGAATTCCAGAGTGATATGAAGTGATGTCATCGCTGAATCTTTGCACTCGTACCCAAGTAAAATCATTGGATAGTTGCATAAGTTTCTTGTTTCATTTTCATCAGGTTACCCTCAATGTCTTTCAATACAGGTCTATATCTGCACGAGAGATGATAACAGATTAATTTCACCAGCACAAAATGGAGTGGGCCAAGGAACACATAATAAACGGGAGCACACTTACAGGCGTGCGAGATTATTCTGTGTTTGGACTGCCTTTCTAAGTTGGGCTGAAAGTTTCATTATTTCCGCCGATAACCCTTCAGATCTGCTCTGTTCTTTAACAAGTTGGTCCTACATGTGGTGTGCAAGCTACTGTAAATTGCTGACATGATACTAATTGGATCTGACCACAAGCCGGTCATTACCCAAACAACAAATATATCTTCAACAGTTTCAGATACTAACCTTTAGAGAGAAATTCTCCGTCACCAATTCTGGTGGGTTAGGGATGCTGGTCTCACTTTGCTCATCTAGCTGGACGTAAGTATTGCTTGCTTTGAACAGGTTAGCTTGCTCACTTCTTAGCTTCTCCAAGTGGAAACGGAGCTCTTCATTTTGCTTCAGACAATCTTTAACCTGGAAGTTTCAATTAAGTCAATAGGCAAGATGCAGATTTCATCCACAAAGGTTTCAGCATCTCTATGCACAAACTGATTGGAAATGCCGATAGCAGACCTGGTTCTCCCACTGCATTGTAACAGACATGGCTTCTTGGTATGAAGTTGATAAGGTTGAGTTCTCCTCGAACAGATTTTCTATTTCTGTTGATTGAGAATCTATCTGTTGAACTCAATAAAAAAAATTAGTAACAGCTTAGGAAATTACTTTATTGTTTCAAATAAAAGGAAATCAGCATCATGCACCTCCATCAGCAACTTTTGGCGGCTCCCCTCTAACCTCTCAACCATCAAAGCCATATCGTGCAACTGGTTTTCAAGTTTCTCCCTATCTTGCTGTATAAATGCGATCAGTACAAATTGTATTAAGAGAAGATAGAAGAATACTGTGAACAAAACATAGTGAAGGTGAAGTAGAACTTAAGTTCCTTAGATGCGTTACCACTGAAAATGCCTTGCGTGCAGCAAATTCAGAAGCCTCTTCTGCAAGGAAGGGAAAACTTAGTTCAGCAAGTATAGATGCATAAGTTTGAAAGAAACAAGATAAACAAGTATCTTAGTATCATAGCATGTATCACCAGACTATGGAAAGTAGGAAGCAATGGAAAACACTATAGATTGATAAACGTAGGAGAAAAACACATATGACAACATCTATAGAATAGACTTGGGTATTACTTCCTTCGCCCAGAAATGAAAGCATATTTTGTATGGCTAAGACAAGGCTAGGTGTAGATGCACCCATTGCCCAAAAAATATATTTCAAAATGTCAAAAAAATCTGAAAAAAATCTACGTGTACATCTGGACATGTAAAAAAGACAATTTTCGGTGCCTCAAAATAGCTTCTCACAAGTTATTTTGTCTTTTTACACATCCCACAAAAAATGTCTTTTTCCCACAAAATTTTGTTCGAACATAGCATGTCCGAATGTACATCCAGAATTTTTTGACATTTTGAAAAACATTTGGAATGCATTTTTCATTTGGACCTATGAGCCAAAACACCATGTCCAACCATATGTACTTTTAAATAAAGATTTACTGATATTAATTTTATCATTTATGTCATATATGTTACATATTAATAGTGCACCTTTTGCTTTTTTATAAAGTTGTGACTTAACCAATCAAAATATGCCTTGAATTTCCAGACAGAGGGATTAACTACTAAGTAAATTGTTCTACTTGCTTACTTTAGATTTTATAAACGGTATAATGCCATGAAACATATGTGTCATCCACACCTGAAGATTTTTTGGTTAATGCAGCGATTTTTTCTTCCATCTCTCGCATTTCAGCTGCCAGAGCAGCAGTAAGGGATTGCTCTTCAGATAGCTTTTGCTGATCTTGTTGCCTCAGTAGGGATTCTTCGGCTAGTTTTTGCTGCTCCTGTTGCCTTAGCAGTGACTCTTCCTGTGTTTGCCATTTTTTAAGATGTCGAAGTTATTTTAGATGGATTAAACAAGATTGTAAGCAAGTACTACCTTTAGCTGAGCCTGTAAATCTTGTATCTCCTTTTCCATGGCAAGAGTTTGCTCGCTTGACGCTCCCACTGCATATCCACCATACGAGTTGCTCATCACTTGCTGCTGCATGGTATTCAGCTGCGCTCTCAAGGATGCAGAGTCTTCTTCTGCCTGTTGGATTACAACATTAGCACATTGGCAGTGCTGCTAACTGCTAAGACGACATAAACTTCAGACATACCCTGTACTGCTCCTCCTCTGCCTCCTTTAACCGCTTCTTCATGCTCCTGAGTTGCGCTAGAGCATCCTCCTACTCAGTATACCAGGAAGAAGAGACGATGAGGGTTAAGCAAGCATACACAATTAGCAGACTGGAGTGCATAATCTTAAAGAAATACTCCAACAAGCATAAACAAGTGTTGAATACCTTGGCGATAACTGCAGCATCCTTCTCCAATGAAATGTCATTTAGAGCCTTCTGCAACAAGGGCACTACATTCCTCTCCTGCAAGTCGCAAATCAAGCCATAAGAGGTTCACATGCATGTAAAATCAGGTGCACTAAAGTGCGGCACCAGTACCCCAGTTAGCAATATACTGTATGGAACTCACAAGGTCATTCAATCGGTTCACCAAGGAATCCTTCTCGACTTCCTTCTCGGCAATCTGGGGGGAAGCATGCTGCATGTGTTAGGACCTGCCCATCCTCAAGTAATATCCAATTACATACAAAGGTACCTTGGATAGCAGCATTTGGTTCTCCCTCTCTAGTTCCATGTTGCCATTTTCAAGCTGCTGAACTCGAGCAAGGAGCTATCATTCAGATTAAAAAAAGGCCATAGTTATCGTCTAGAAACAACTGCTGCACATTTGCATCGAAAGCAAGATTTTTCAACGGCTAATTTTTGCCGAATGCCATAGTAACTCGTCCTAGCTCTTCGATATGAGGGAGGAGACTGGAAGAAAAAAAAACTAACCTCTGCTCCGGCTTTTTGGTTCCCTGCAAGTTGATCGCCTGCACGGAGTTAGCACCGCAGCGAAGCGTACTGAGCAAAGATTGAAACAATTGCTCCGGAGGAGAGAGGGGAGGAGAATGATGGACCTACCGTAAGGGTCGCCGGCGGCGGGCGGGTTGTGCTGCTGCTGCTGCTGCATCCTCTCGGCGGCCCTCTTCTGCCGGATCTCTTCCAGCTGCCACAAGCGCAACAGAAATCGTAGCCTCGGACATCAGAAGATGATGGGCGTAGGTAGAAGCGGATCTGAACCGCTTCCCGTGTCTCCAAAAGAGAGAAGAAAAAGAAAGAACGGAGGCGTACGGTGCGGCGGCCCCTCGAGGCGTGGTGAGATTCCATGGCGGCGGGCAATGGATCGACCGAGCTGTCGAGAATTGGGGAGGAACCCGGAAGCGCCGATAGCCCCGGAACTCCTCCGGTTCTGCAATTGCCGCGGGCAAGCGAGGTTGGGGAAGCGAACCGGAGAAGAGAGGAGACAACGAGGCAACCGAAGCAAATGGGCTGTGATGGGCTTGTCAAATGCCACAAGCCGCCAGCGCGCTTAGGCTTGCTTGCGCGTTCTTAACGGACGGCCCGAAGTCATTTAACTCAGGTAGTGTACTGTAGTGAGCAAACATGTAGGGCTTCTTTGATTCATAGGATTCCGTATAGGAATTGTGTAGGATTTAGAAATTTATCTTACATTAGTTGTTTGATTCATATGAACTAATCCTATAGAAATTTTGTAGTGCAAATTCTATAAAAATAAAATATTAGGTCATACCTCATGAAAAATTTCTCTAGCACAATCAAACACAACTCATCTTCCTATAGGATTCAACTAGCCAGAACATCTCAATCTTATACTTTTCGTATTCCTATAATTTTTCTATCCTATAAATCAAAGGAGCCCGTAATAACCAAGCCTCTTCATCTATAGTCGTCTTCTCATCTTCTCGATCCCCCTGTGCGGTGGCGTCCTAGGGTTCTGTTGAGAGCACCTTGCTCATAGTTGTTGGCCTCCCTAATCCAACCAATTTGCACCACTCCATGTATTGTTCTTGCTCGGATCTTCACGCTCGCCCGCGCCACCGCGTCTGTGCTCCTCTACGCAATGGATCAATGAAAGAAGCTAATATCTACTTCTTAACGATTCTTTTTTTATTGGTTATTCCATGACTATTCATACGAGCTGCTCGCTAGCACTCGCAAGCACACAACAAACCGAGCCAAACAATGATTGCAGCTCGTTATTGTTAACTAACTTAACGATCTGAGCCCTAACGATCACGAGTTTAATGAGCCAAGCATTAACGATCTAAGCAGCTTGTTAGTGTCTTTGAAAAAGAAATATGCTTGGTTTTTTTTGAAAGAATTTTGCTTGGATCCGGCCATAATAGAGAAAACCTTCAGAGAAAGAGTTGGACAAAACCGCTAAGAGATGGATAGGAGTTATCATATACTCGTGACTTCGTGGACAAGAAAAACACTAACTTGGTGGTTTCGGTGAGCAATTCCACGTCGAACTACCAGAGGCAATAGAGGATGTGTTAAACATGTTTTCCCATCAGCATCCCATTCTCACTCATCATGGGGTTCCGAACATAGTATGTTCGGTGGTCTCGGGGAAGTTGAATAGGGAAAATGAGAGAAAAATGTTGGATGAGGAATTCTTTGAAGCTTTTGCAACGACTTATTTTCTCCGTACTTGCCAAGTGCCCCCTTTTAATAGTACATCATAGCTCTAGCTCAAGAAAATGCAAAAAAATACATTCTTTATAGGGCCCATCCATTTTCTCACATTTCAATAATTAACTTAATCCAGCTATATATCTAATTAGAATAAAACACGCAACACTTAGATAAGTGATTAGTTCGTTAACTGCCTAGCACAATATACTTGTCTTTTCATAAGACATATTCTCAAGAAATGAGATATGCTAGTCACGGGGTTGGTGTCTCATTGAAGAATGGCTATTTATCTACTAATAATGAAGAAATCACACGAAGACCTTTAGAGGTTGGAGTACGAAGAAACAAAACTATGTGATATTTTAACACAAAACCCATACTCTAGACATAATTACTAATGACTAGAGAGCTCATAACCGTGACAATTACCTACGTTTCTATAGAAAAAACGAGCTAAGGTAGAATTTTTTCCTTCAAGGATAAGGACAAGTTTATAAAAGAATTTTAAGGTTTTTTAGTATATCATTAAACTTGCAAGGATAGAGATGGTAACCTACAGGGGGTGTAGGTTGGGGGGCGGGGAGTGAATGGGTTGTACAATTTTAGACTATGCGTAAATATAAGTGAGCCTAATGCAAGCTAGGTGCGGTAACCTAGATGATGATAGAAGATACTTTAAGTATGAAGGTCATCACATATATAAATACTCAAGTAAAGAGCTTGGATAGGAATAACCGAGGCATGTCGGAGACGAAGATGTATTCTCGTGTTCCCTTCCCTGGGAGGAAGATACGTCACGTTGAAGAGGTGTGGGATCAAATGCCATGAAGGCTCACTTCCATATCCGAAGCCTATCCCACAAAGAAATAGCTCACTCACTAGTGGTAGATTTTAAGATAGTCGTCAAGCCCTCACAAACTTTCCACGGTGCAAATCCACAACCTAGATGCTTACGGGAGACCCTAGCCACTTGGGGTTTCCCACAAACCCAAGAGTAACAAGTTTGGTCAATAAACTCAAGCGGGAATAATGTTTAGCTCAATGAGATTGTAGATTGGGACCCTCCTCTATCTTTTCCTCAAAGGAATTTGAGTTTGGTTGGGGGAAATGGGAGATCCTCAAGCTTTGGTGCTCAACAATGGAGTAGACTGAGAGAGAGAGAAAGATAGTATACTTTGGAGCTGGGGTCAACCAATCTCTTCCGAGAAGAAGCAATGTCTTTTATAGTACCCTCTAGAAAATAGCCTATTGGGCACGAAATCGGTCCCATCGGACCAGATGCGCCAGTTGTTGCGTCCGTTGCAACCGGTCTGGCAACCGAACCACGCCCAAAACCAGAGACCAATCAGACTAGAACCGAACAATGTTGTTTCCGAATCTACGGCTGGTCGATTAGCTCTCGGTCCTAGGCCCGGTTCAACCAACCCACCAAGTGGAGTACCAAATTCTTACCCCAAAACATTTTCTCGAAGCGACTAAGAATTGTATTCTCCTTTTGGTGTGATTAAGATGTGGTAGGATGTGTGTATAGGCAATGGTAACATCTCATCAAGGTCATCGAATCCGCCATTTTAATAGTGCGACGTTTTCTATTGACTCAAACATAAATAAGAGAGGAATATAAGATAGACACCGACACTTCTTCACTTTGTCCCTCCATTCACCTTTCAACAACAACGGTGGATTAAAATCGGTGTATGCACTTGCAGATAACATCAGTCCCCACTATAACTCCGATATCATCATTAGCCAAAATAATGATTGAGTGTAAAATACATTCACAAACCCTTACCCCAATAATCACTTCACATATGTCAGTCATCAACAACATATGATATATCAATAATAATCGTCCACATGTGCAACTGGAGGACACACAAGTGCGCACAACGAAATTCTTACCGTGGTGTAAAAAGTTGCCCGTTTGTTGCACAACAAAGGAATCGATTCTCAGTGTCGTTATAATGTAAGCACTTTATTAGTATAGTGAGCTACTTGACCTTCTCACCCTGGATGCATGAAGCGCTCATTAAAAATACAAAATGCAAACTCTGCACGAAAGAGAGCTGGTATGCGCAGGACAAAAACAAAAGGTTCACTTGGATTAGCACGAGACTGAACTAAAATGCGGGCCTATCCCTCCCAAAAGATTGGTCTAGTCCATGGCTGCTAAATAAGCTCTCACGTACGTCTGCAACTGACCTCGTGATCACTATCGCCGGGAGTGAAAGAGGGAGAGGGGAAAGTGAAAGAGGGATGACAAAGACGGCCGAGTTTCGTAGCCGAAGCCGATGAAAGGTCATGCATCTCGAATCTCTTCAACGGGTCAACGTTCAAACCTAAGTAGTCAAGCAGTCATACCCAACTGGATTTAATTATATGAGCTATGAGACCGATACTATCCAACAACACGCGCGCGCGCGCGCATCTTTTTTCTCTTTTAAAATCAGCATTCCCCTTTTCGCATTTGCATTCCTTTGCTTTTTACGGCAGCACTAGCGCTACTGCGGCAGTCCACGTATGTCTCATATTCCCCGTTTGACTAGCTCACAGTCTCACACGTCTTCCTCCACTATATAAACCTTGCCTCCCCATCTCCTCGTCACATCAACAACTTCACACCAAGAAACAACAACCAACTCCAAGGCTGCAAGCTCGAGCTCACTCCAGACTGGTATAGAACTCGAGAGAGAGGTACTTCAACTCCTTCGTGCCGAAAGTAATGGAAACGATTTGGATGGAGCAGCCGTGTGGCAGGGCGGCATCGGCCGTGGAGCTCCGGAGAGGGCCGTGGACTGTGGAGGAGGACGCGCTCCTTGCCGGCTACGTCGGCGCGCACGGCGAGGGCCGGTGGAACGAGCTGGCCGTCGCGGCGGGGCTGAGGCGCACGGGCAAGAGCTGCCGGCTCCGGTGGCTCAACTACCTCCGCCCCGACGTCCGGCGCGGCGACTTCACGCCGCGGGAGCAGCTGCTCATCCTGGAGCTCCATTTCCGGTGGGGCAACCGCTGGTCCAAGATCGCGGGGGAGATGCCGGGGAGGACGGACAACGAGATCAAGAACTACTGGCGGACCAGGGTGCAGAAGCACGCCAAGCAGCTCAACTGCGACGTCGACAGCAAGCAGTTCCACGACGTCATGAGGCACGTCTGGATGCCGCGCCTCCTCGAGAGGATCCAGGCAACCTCCACGCCCACGCCCAGCCTGGAACTGGAACACGGGGAGCCCTTGCCCATGTACCGGCAGAGTGTTGCTTCCAACAGTCCGTTGGCAGCATGCAGCGGCACCGGCATGTGCCATTCTTCGTCGAGCTGGGCGGGTTCATCGGCGTCTCTAGAGGTGCAGTTCCCGTCCAACCAGCTTGTGATGAACGCCGGCGGCGCGGCGGGTTGGCCAGGAAGCGAGCAGTGTGGCAGCGGGAGCGAGGACATATTCGACCAGAGCTGGCTGGAGCTCCTCGCTCGTGCCTGCGACGACGGCGCGGAGTCTGTGCTGTTTCCAGACTTTGAATTGGGAGACACTACAAGTGGAGTGTGCGAATATTCGATCGAGCGATAAGGTCCCGTAGGAATCCGCCTTCTGCTCTTGGGCGACACCCGGCCACTTGTTCTTGACATCTTCAATCTTCCTGTCGAGCACAGCAGCGGATGCCAAGAACGGGTGCTGCAGCAGCTGCGCCGCCGTGCACCCATCACTGGCTTTCCTGGTCAGGCACCCGGCCGGCCAAGAAATCCTTGGCCTCCGCGGACAGCCACTGGGGCACGTCTGGTACCGCGTCGGTGTACGCGATCCGATGCATCGCCGCGAGAAGAGAAGGTGTTTGGCGTGTGTGCGATTTGGATTAGAAACTAGGGAAGGAACACGCGCTCGCGGCGGCGGCGGTGGCGATGCCCTTTTGTGGAGCTTGACCGACCTTGGCGCTCGGCCTCGTTCTAAACCCGCGTGTATTTTTTATTTTTTTTAAGAATCTAAACCCGCGTGTTGGAAGTCCAACCGTGTGAAATATGGGATCACCGGGTCATTTCTGAGGCGGACAGCCATTGGGGCACCTCTGGCACGGTCGTGTAGCCGATGCGATGCATCGCGGCGAGCGCGTCGCCGTCCATTCCGCTCCAGGGCGCGCGGCCGGTGGCCATCTCGACGACCATGCATCCAAGAGCCCACACGTCGGCCGCCGGGCCCGGCCCCTGCTCCTCCCCGCGCGCCACCTCCGGCGCCATGAATGCAGGCGTGCCGTCAATGATCTTCTCGCTGCCAGCGGAGCTTCTTGCGCACCCGAAGTCAGCCAGCTTGGCACGGCCGTCGGCGCCGATCACGACGTTCCTCGCCTTGACGTGCCCGTGCACGACGGACTCCTCGTGGAGGTAGGCCAGCCCGGCTGCGATGTCCGCTGCGTACGCTCTGATCGCGCGCTCGTCGAGCCCTCCGGTCCTCGCCACCTCGCCGGCGAGCGAGCCGCCGGGGGCGAACTCGAGGAGGAGCTGGTATGAGCCGTCGCGCCCAGCGCGGCCGCCGGCGCAGGACACGACGCGCGGGGAGCGCATGATTGCCTGCTCCCTCCTGAGCGCCGCGGCGCCGGACGCGCGCGCCGACTTGACCGCGAAGAGCTCCCCGGAGGCGTCGTCCGCCGCCAGGTACACTTGGGCGCCCGACGCGCCACGGCCCAGCGTCCGCACCCGCTCGCTGATCATTGCCATGTTCTTCCCTCTGTTCCCAATCGAGAATTGCGATGTAGTGGTGGTTTGTGTTGGTGCTCTGTTGTTCTTGTTTGATGTAAAAGAATTGAGAATGAAATCTGTGCTTCATTGATCAAGAAGTTGGGTATTTATAGATCCCCAACAGGTGCATACATAGTCGGTTACATGTGCCTGTTCGGCATTGTTAGCGTTTGGCCAACGCAGTTATTCTAACTGCTAATAGTTAGCTTAATGGGAAAGCTAACTCCCTACTTAGCTTATATCTAGCGCTAACTATTTCTAACACTCCCCCTTGGACAATTGCTGTTCATTATTGACTTCATCATAGACTTGAGTGCTCGGACGCCCATGTATGACCTTGATAGTTCTTGATCTTGATATCTTTAGAATCTCTCCTCCAAAAACCCTGTGGGAAAAATATGAGGAGAGTAGTATTTGATATGTTGCTAAAACTCCTTTAAACCCTGTGGGAAAAATAAGGAGAAAATGATACAACATACAAAGATTATTATTATCTCCATGATAACTCATATGAGAAAAATCTTGATAAGGAAAAATCTCATTAGTGAGTTTAGAGATCAATAATATGCCTTATATACTTCCCTTAAAAACCCCAATGGGAAAAATAGGAGGTACGACATATATCTTGTGTAAATAGTGCAAAGAGTGCAATATGATGTGCCACCGAAAACTCCTTTAAAACCCAATGGGAAAAATATAAGGAGAAAACAATGTGGCATATCTTAACACTTGTATTTATATTGTCTCATTAAAAACCTTTTATGAGAAACCATTAGGGAAAACTCATTAAGGGAAAAAGAGTACAATATTAATGATCATTACTGGGTTATAATTTGGGAGTTTTACTCCCCCTGAACTTTGCAAATCTAAAAGTTGTCTCACACTAATCCATGAACTTAAATTCATGAATATCGGAATCTGTAAAACACTGTGAATATATCTGTTAGATTTTCACATGATATGTTTGCAAAATGTTTATCTCCCTAGTTTGGGAAATATTAATTTAACCCTTATGCATTTGAGCAATACAAGTGGTATTATCTAATAGATAATGGTAGGTGATTCAATTGAATCTTAACCACATGATCTTGAATGTGGTCAGTCGAGCCTATTTTGGTCTCTTAGTTAGAAGGCTCTTTCATTGAATTCAGTCTATGATATGGCATTTTCGGGATCGATAATTATAGCCAATGTAGATTACACGATGGTCAAATCTTGATATTCCTAAGGGAATTAATCAAGATCATTTGAGCCTTAAATATATCAGAGGATATTACTTCACCAATATTTTAGTTGGGGCTTGCACTTTAAAGAAGTTGACAACAAAATATTCACATTCATGATGTAGTTTGTATTGAGATATGGAACAAGAGGTTCAGTATCACTTCATCACCACTACAATGTATGAATGAATTTGTATCTCTGTTAGGGATAGTGTGACCATATGTATCTTTGATTTGATTTATCCATATTTAATTTTTCCAAAACTTTATGGACATGTAAAGACTGATAGATATGTATTCCGAAAGAATATACTCAAGTTATAAACTTGGTTAATACTTGGTTCAATCCAAATCTCCGTCTTGATATGATTGCAAGGACCTTTCATGTACATTATAAACTTTGATGATAAAAGCATTGATATATACAAAGGTCATGTAGAATCCAATTAGGGATTTTGTTTATGACTACATATAAGCAATCATCATTGTACGAGTAATCCTTTATAAGAAGGAGCTCTTATAGTCAATTGTACCACACAATTTGTGTTTGACTATTTTAAGTCATAGAGTGACTTTTGTATTATTACACATATGTTGCGATTTAATTTTGGATTTGGATTTATAAGCCTTAAGGACTTTAATATAGATATCCAAATTGAGTGACCCATATGATTATGTAATCACTACATCCATCAGCTACATGGATAGTTTATTTATAATTGCCAATAATATTAGTATCGAAACATAATTCCACTTATACCAATAGGGTATGTTACATCATATATAATTGATGTCGGGTCTCTGCGTGAACCCTTGCGCTACAAGCCTCACTTTATCACCACCTCATTGTTTTTTTTGTTAACAAAAAGTCATTTGTCTTCCAGAGGGAAGGTGCTTATGAGGAATAGGTATTACAATGGTAAATACATCCCTTGTTGAGTGAGTGCTATTCTTATTCAATTGCATCCTTCTAGTTGAACCAATATATGAGTGCATTAGGCACTCTGCCATGGACTTTGGTTCAGGGCCCTAAAGGTTTTAACAATTTTTAAGAATAAATATATTTGTCGACAAAATGTAGTCTTTGTTGTATGATTCTGTTGAATCAATAATATTTGTGGAAATGTGATTAAAATATTTGAACTCCTCATGATTTCCCATAACAATGGAGTCAAGGTGTTTCGATGTCCCAACACTTAAAAATTATGTGCACATTTGTGTTGGGTTTGGATGATGAGCATCCACTATGTATTATTCAACTTGAGGTTGAACTACATTTACTTGTTGAGGATATAATTTCCTCTGTTCCGCGGAAGCATGTGAGAATTTATATCTCATGTGGCCAATTTTCTCCCCCTTTTTCTCTCATTTCGGAGGAAAGTGGTTATATCAGGTACCTTCACTCTTTTGGCACATTGTTGCATGCATAATATGATTTTGTGACATATTTGTCACGAGTAAATGTATGTGGCATATTTGCAATGTGTTGCAAATTTATGACTGAACTTATCGTTCAGATTTTCAAGTACGTGAATATAAGGACTGAAAGTCTATGACATTTATTATTTATTTATCGGCATTCTTTGTGGTACTAATCTCCCCCTAATGCCGAAAAATATCGTTATTGCAAATGCAATCAGCGTACGGGCTATCAATAACTCCCTTGTTAGGGTCTTAAGGTATTTGACGGATAAACGATTATACCTTAGTTATTTATCACATAGATCCCAAATTGATGTGAGTGCCCATGATGTACGTTGGGGTGGTGATAACGGTATATAACCGTATTATCGCAGATGGGAAATACTTGTTTTATTTCCACGTACTTACTGCAAGGGGAAGCAGTATGATAAGCAACTATTGTGATTTAGATTAGATCTACGGCGTGTAAGACCGCATGTCTCCAACAATATGTTGGTATATCAAAATTTTGTTGCAGTGGTCATCTAATTAGTTCGATTCTTTTGATAAAGAATTTAGTTGCACTATTCTGGGTATGTACACGCAGGTACTTAATAAAATCACAAATGCTCGTGATAAAAATATTAGTATTGGTTTAACCAATATGTTATAATATTTTGCTCTTAATTTGATAATTTGAGCAATTAATTTAGTAAAATCATGGATTTGTGGAGATTAAAGACCCACGTAAGACCATCCACTAGAGGTGTCTATTAATACCATGAAATACTTATATGACCCAGATAGTTGTTGAATAGTCAACAAGTATCTTCTTGAATAAGTTTAAGTAATTTGAGTGGAGTGTGAGAGACTTAGGAAAAAAATCTCATGGCACATTAGGTGCTCATAAAATCTGATGATTTGAGAATTTTGCAACTTGTAAAATGTGACCAGCAAAATTTCACTAAGTTTTCGCATTATCCCTATAATGGGTGAATAAGATGATTATGACAAATCTTAAATTCACCAAGATTCGATTTTTGTTTGTTTGTACGCAACAAAGTTTAGTATGAATTTAGTTCATACATAAAAATTTCATGTATGAGAAAAATGATATTAATGGACAACATACCACATTTAGTAGTATGCTTATTGGCTAATTGACACATTGGGATAGCCATGACACAAAACGAAGTTCCAAAATATTATTGGGAATTTTATCCACAAGAAAATTGATATTGTGAAGGAGTATATCTCCTACTGGAGTGAACTTATGCTATCTTTCTGATGAAGATTATAAGTCCAATCCGCATCCAGGTAATTTTCTATGTTTATCAAAGTGAGCTTTCAAATTATCCCATTACACTCACATTACTTAATGAATTTTTAGTATAATTCATCCAGATGCTAGGGAACACTTATATGTACAATGATTCGTACAATAATATTTTTGATAAACTTGGTAGTTATATTATCTCTTTTACTGTGTCTACTATGATTTTGTTTGTCATTTTACCTCCACTTTACATTGATTTCTCATGGTTCTTTTTGTGATCATTGAGATTCTTAGTATTTTGAGTACTAATATGAATTTCAGGTATTGGTATATCACCCATAGGGTGTATCACATGAATCTTCATATGAAGATATGATTTATTATTATCCTGAAATAAATATGATAATTTATTGTATTATCATCAAATAAAATGTAAAGTGATTTCGAGGCTTTGAATCACATCTTCATATCGACTGTGTGATCAACAAATATCAACTTGGAGTTGAATATGTAGACACCAGAAAGAAAAAAAACTACAATGTACTAGAAGTACTCAAAAGTGTTTGAGAAACTATTAACATTGTGTTTATACATCATACATCTCCTTGATGAAGATTTACAGAGAAATTGATATTTACTCAATTTATCTCATCTGATGTGAGTTTAATAAATTCCATTGATGGATATTCTAGCCATGTCATGCATGATATTATCAAGCAATTTATTTACTATGATAGTAAATTAAAATTGATGAAAATGCTTCGACGCAATATATTAATGGTCGAGGTGATTTTGTAATAATCATAGGGTAGACATTCAACATTGAGACATTAAATGATACTTATGTCATTGCTTTGGACTTCATCCCCAAAGTGATGGGAGATGTTACATTCACCGCCAAAACATAGATGTCTATTTTGACATTGGTTATCCTGCATGATACAGAACCAATAGTAGTTTTGTGAGAAAGTCAATGATTGTTATGTATGATGGAGTTTGTCTTGATAGACATAACACACAACAATATTATTCCATGATACATGCTCCATAGTTTTATGTAATATCAATGTAAGAGAAGCATGAATAAATCATGCATGATTTTTTTTAATGATAGTAAAATATATTTGGTAAAAAAACAAATATGCTCTAGAGGAACAATTTTAATATGAAGCTGATGCTTCTATGCCATACATGGATGTCAAAGTGTGAGTTAACACAGTGTAGATAATCTCCATATTTATGGAGTACATCTCCGAGTAGTAGGAATGATAGTCTGACACATCTCATTGGACTCCTTATCATATTACCTTGTGTTATACTTTGACATTAATATATTAGAGCAACACTTTGGAGATATATTATTGCCAAAAATTAAAAATAAGCACATCTCAAAGTAATGGAAAAACTGCACTTCACGCAGCAGATGTCATTGCCTTGTGATTTACAAAATAAAATTTGAGATAGTAACTTAAAAATACTTTATGGGTAGATTTGTCTCTTTTTTAAGAGAATTTTGCAAGAAAATTAGCTTTCAATTGCAAAATAAGGTTGTCGTACCAAAAAGCATGTTACCAAAATGCTAGAGGCAAATATATATAACATGATAGAAATTAGGGATATTCAAAATATAAGGGCTTCATGTGGTACTTTTACATGATGTAAAATGGTACATTTTTACTTTATATACAATTAGGAAGACCATAGAATCTAGTACGTATATTAGTTGTGAAGCTAGAGGCTTCAGTGAATATAATAATACTAGTAGGTTAAAACACCGAAAGAAATACTTAGCTTGAGAGTTAAACTGCAAGGTGACCTAATACTTATTGTAAAGTATGTTAATAGAGTTAAACTCCAAAATTTGGATAGCTTGAGGGCCGAACCAGAAAATCCAAACCAGAATGGGAAGAAACGAAGAGATAAGGTCTCTCGTATGGTTAGGAATAGGATACGAAGAAATCGATTTGGCTTGGCTTTCCATAGAAAAGCATCGCTGTTGAAGGAGATTGAAGAGGTCGCAGCCTCGCAGGGCGATGCGAGCGGCGGTCGCGTAGGCCGCCGCCATCGTTCACCGTAGGGGAGCGCGCGTGCACCCTGACACCCAGAGAGCCGGCCGTTGACCCTTCCTGCCGCCGCACCAGGAGGTCGCGGGCGCCCGCAGGGCTTTCGCCGCACCGCGGCGACCGTTGGTCGTTGCCGGCCCTGGGCACTGCGATGAGTGCCTTTGACGGCTGCGTCTCCGCTGCGCCGACAAATCGGAGTGCGCAGCGACCAGCAAGGGCTCCGCCACTCGGCTCATATGGCGTCACCTCTGCCGTGAGTACTCGGGGCGTGCTGGCCGTAGGCCGCCGGGGATGCAGTGTCGCGGAGGAGTCGGGCCGGGAGCCGCGTGGTGGACGATTTTGCCGCCGCGCTTTGTCGACGGTGAGCGAAAATAACAATTTCGGCGTTCCGTCTTCAAATCAAATCCTGTTCTTCGATTGTTCATCTCGTGCAGTTCTTTCTTCTACTCTTTTCTGGAATAGAAATTTTGTGGCCTTGATGCTCTTGGTAGAGAAAAGTGCTGATAACGTGTTTGATGTAAAAGAATTGAGAATGAAATCTGTGCTTCATTGATCAAGAAGTTGGGTATTTATAGATCCCCAACAGGTGCATACATAGTCGGTTACATGTGCCTGTTCGGCATTGTTAGCGTTTGGCCAACGCAGTTATTCTAACTGCTAATAGTTAGCTTAATGGGAAAGCTAACTCCCTACTTAGCTTATATCTAGCGCTAACTATTTCTAACAGTTCTTGTGCTGCAGATGAGTTACTTTTCTATGGCGGGTGAACGTATATATAGGATGGGGACTCGTGGGGAAGGAAAGTTTGGGAGATTGCAAGTTTAAAACATGGAAGGTGCGATTTGGATTAGGAGGTACGAAAGGGAAAAGGCGTGGGAAGACCAGCATGCATAATCACCAAAGAAACAGAAAATCTTCCAGAACTAACAGCAAAACATTCACACCAGAGATGAGCTAAGCGACCATTCATATTAAACCTTCTCCCATCGGTTCATACAGCAAAAGCAGTAAGTAGCTGACAAGTTCAATTGCAAATTCAACAAAGCAATTTGCAGCAGCAAGGGCATTAACAGAAACTAAAGTGTTTTGTTCCTCTCGAAAGTACTCTTCTTACACGGAGAAAACCGACCGACGGCAACCATGACATGAATGACAGGAGATAAATCTCATTTCTTGCCCTTGCCCGCAATGTTGAGCTGCTGGAGCCCAAGTAGCAGGTCGCTCGAGTCCAGGAACACCTTGTTGCTGGAGCTTGAGATGGTATGCGCAATCTCCCTGGCGGCTTCAATCTGCCTGAGAGCGACGAAAGCAGGGTTGTTGGCGATCGCCTGGCCTATCAGCTCTGCACTCTTAGCCTCACCCTGTTGAGATGTAGAAAGAAACATCAGTGTTTGGATAAGGTGATCTACAACTCCACAAAAGAATTGTATAACAACCACTAGTCTTTGGCTCAGGTGCTCTTAACCTAACAAATGAAACATGTAAAAACTACCAGTGTTTTAATCAGGTGATCTCAAACTTAACATACGAAATGTATAGAGAACTACCAGTGTTTGGATCATGTAAACCAACCAAATGAAACATATAATAAAACTACCACTGCATGGCTCAGTTGCTCTTAAACTAAACAAATGGAACATGTAAAACCACCAGTGTTAGGCTAAAGTGTTCTCAAACTAAAAAAAAAAGCAGTGCAATGTATGAAACTATGGAGACATAAACAACATTAGCAGTATGCCTCTAGTAAACATACAAATGAACGTCTGAAACTATGGACATGGCGAATAGATAGTCTGAACTATGTTCATAGTTATAAACAACATACCACTGAAAGTCTGAAACTACAAACATACCAAATGGGTCAAGTCTGAAACTATGTTTAGTGATATGAACATACCACTGAAAGTATGAATCGGTAAACATAGAAGGATGTTGCTACGTAGCGGCGCCGCACCGGCAGATTCCTGTGCGACGGCCCATTAACGGGTTTAAACGGCCTAAGCAGCGCGCGTAATGAAATGGCCAACGCGCTCCTCCGTAGAACGTAATTAGTTCACGTAACACCGCTCGAGTACATGCAGTAGCACTAGTAGCTTTTGCACCCGACACCTACAGCTAGCTGCAGCAACAAAAAGCAACTAGCTACACTAGTTAGCTCCAGATTCTTGTATGCACCTAATGTATAAAAATAACTATCGTTTTATTTTTACAAACTCATCAGGTTTATTGATAACCCTCCGGTTTAAAAAAAATAACTACCATCTTGCTTAGCAATAATATCTAAAGTATCAAATTATTTGAAAATATGTACCATGTTCTCACTAGCTACCAATTTTTTTTAGGACCGCCACTAGACTTATTGTTTTGAAGCTCCACTAGCTACCAAATTATTTTGAAGGTAGCTACTGGGCTTCCCAACTCAGATTTAGCTGCTAGATTTTTCTGAACATTTACTAGATTCTAAATATCTAGCTGCCAGATTGTTTCGGAGGCAGTTCTTAGGCTCCGTGATTCACCGGCCAGATTGTTCTGAACACTTACCAGGTTCAGAGCGAGTAGCTACCAAATTCTTTTGAAGGCAACAACTAGACTCTGATTTAGCTCCCACATTGTTCTGAAAACTTTCCAGGTTCCAACTACCTAGCTACTGGATTCTTTTGAAGGCAACAACTAGGCTCTCTGATTCAGCTCCCACGTTGTTCCGGAGTAGCTATCATATTCTTTCGAAGTCAGCTACTATGCTATTCGAATTCAGCTGTTGCCCTGAGCACTTACCAGGTTCAAAAATCTAGCTACCAGATTCTTTAGAAAGCACATAGAAAATTCTTCAGAAGCTACTACAATGCTCTTTAAACGGTTACTTTTCCTGGTGGGATGCGTCAATTAATTTGGGCCGGCGGTGTACAGGTTTTTCAGATAGCCTTTCGTGTTGTTTATAACTTTTGTTTTCTACAAAATTGCTTAGAAACCACTGTCAACGTTTCAGAAGGTGAACAATATAGTCATGCAGGTAAAAAATCTGCGATTTTAGAAGTGGTCATGAGAGAGCGCGCCGCTCAAAGTAAAAAACCACGGAGGCAAAAAAATATAAGCAATAGAAAAAGGTAAACATTGTTTGTACCACATACACCTACTACAGCGAACATCGCAGCAAACAGTGAGCATTTGTACTATAGCACTATTGTATGCACTGCACGAGTGTTTCTGTCAAGAGCATTTCAAAGCCGCACAGAAACGCTGTGCATGCACTCTAGCGTGCCGCCGCATGGAACAGGGGGCGTGCGGCGCCTCTAACTAGCTTTTCCCAACATAGAAATAGGCGTTCACAAGAAAACCAGCCATCATAAACTCAACAAATGTTAGGCTCAAGTTTTCCCCACTAGTGTAATGAAAGACATGAAGCTATAAAGACACAACAATCACGGGCAATATGCCTAGTAAATATCACTGAACTGCAAACAGGGCAAGTAGATGGAGCCATATGAAAATCGCCTATCTAGTTAATATTTTGCTTACCTGTGCCCTGATAATTGCACTTCTCTTGTCTTGCTCAGCCTTCTCAACAATGAACTTGGCACGCTCAGCTTCCTGAGCAGCAACCTGTTTGGCTTCAATGGCATGAGTGAACTCCTTGCCAAAGCTGAGGCTGGTAATGGACACATCATCCAGAGCAATGTTGAAATTCTTGGCCCTCTCTGTCAGAATCTTCCTGATCTCCCTGCTCACAGCCTGCCATTACACAAAACGGCAAGTTGTTCATTTGTTCTCAGAAGGACCAGCTAGCATGAAAATAAATGTAAACACAACATTCGTGATGAAACAGTACCTCTCTCTGCGTGATAAGCTGACTGGCATTGTATTGTGCAACCACAGCTTTGAGTGTTTCATGAATGATTGAAGGCAAAACTCTCTCATTGTAGTTCTCCCCCAGGGTCCTGTACATAGTTGGTAGTTTCTCTGGCATGGGTCGCGTGAGCACACGAAGACCAATCCTCACCTGTCCAAGTTATCAAGCAGTATAAATCAGATATTATGATGAAAGGATTTGCTCTGCAAATGTTGCTTCTAAGCAGAAATGCAAAACAAGAAACCTGCATCTACAGTTGTACACACACATGAGCACAAAAAATTCACATGTTGAGCAAGATTTGTTCAGTGCCGTAAATGGTGATGGCAACATGTAACGATCAAGCCAGAAGTTTCTCTACATCACGTGAGCGAGACCAGATGCAGTACTACAGTAGCAACCCAGCAGTCAACATTTGTTTTGAAACTAGCGACCAGGAAACACGAAGACAAAAAAGGCATGCAGCCTAGGTACATGAGCGGGGATAATTGATTGGATGAGAAAGGGCAACTAATAAAAAAAGTTAAAAAATGTATAATTACATGGAGGCGATTGTATGGTTCTCTTACGAACCTGCAAATGTGTACAACTAACTCTGATCCAATATATTTGTTCAAAAATAAGTGAATCTATAATATAAGACATGTTTACATATACATGTATTTTTAGTCACGTATTTTAGATCGGATGGAGTACTATTTTATTTTGGATACGAAGGGGTAAGGCATTGATGTTTCTTCTTTTTAATAGGGGCGTAGCTACAGATCAGGCGACTGAAACTTACTAAATCTAAGTCACCAGACGGTAAGCTGAAGAGATAAATTGCCTAGGTTTCTTACATACAACGGGCCTACAGACAAAGCACTACCAGGCTTTGGATGCAGTCACAAAAATGTGTGGCTTTCATGATTTTTCTTGTCACCTTTATATAAAGTGTATAGGAGAAAAAACAACAAAGCTCTATATTCATGCCTTTTGCTAGAAAAAAAGTGAAAAAAGATGAGGTGCAACCTATATAAAATATAACTAGAAAATCTTAGTTGCAACGCAGGCGAAACTAGAAAAATTTCAGTTGCAGCCCCCGTGAAACTGGAAAATTCTCAGTTACACCCACATGTAACTGAGAAAATCTCAATTACAACCTACATGCAACAAGAAAAATCCCAACTGCGACCAACATGCAATAGAAAAAATATCAATTACGACACACATGCAACTGAGAAAAATCACCAGGCATGACTTACGATCCACATGCAACTGGAAAAGTCTCAATTGCGACCCACATGCAAGTCTCAGTTATGACCGACATGCAACTGGGAAACTCTCAGTTGCGACCCACGTGTAACTCGGGAATATCTCGGTTGTGACTTGCAACCCACATAAACTGGAAAAGTCTCAGTTGCGACCCACATGCAACTGGGGAAATCTTAATTGCGGTTCCAGTCGCGACTTGCAACCCACATGCAGCTGGAATGTATCTACGTTGCGAACACATGCAACTGGGAAAAATCTCGATTACTATCGGTATGCTGAGAAAATCTCAGTTGCGACCCACATACGATTAGGAAAATGTCAGTTGCGATCTAGATGCAATTCGGAAAATGTCAATTACAACCAACGTGTAACTCTCTAAATTAACACGAATCATGACTTAGTCCAATGGCTTGTGATAATTTTCTAGGCTACAATACATGTGCCGCTATTTTTTTTCTTTTGCAAAGAACAGCAAGCACAGAAGGGAAAAAAAAATGCTAAACAGCACATCTACAAAGACACGGAAAATGCACTTATGTATTCAACTTGCTTAGAAAAGGATCACATATCATGCGAAGCATGTACCCTTAACTAGTAGCATAGCATCAAGGAGCGAATTAGCAGAGACGAGCGAAGGGGGATCTGGGGTTACCATCTGGAGATCCCTGCTCCCGGAAGTGCTCTCGACGAGGTTGGGTCGCGCGCGTACGTCGTAGATGATGGGCCTCTCGATGAGTGGGATGATGAGGTGAGTCCCCTCGGGGTAGACCTGCAGACAAGGGAACGGAGGTGAGAGGACCGCGAGCGAGATCCAGCGAATCGGGCGGAGCGGAGCAACCATGTCCATGAGAGAGATCGGGGAGGGATCCGAGGAGGAGGACTATTCACCTTGTCCTTGATCCCCTCGAAGCGGTTGAAGACGATTGCCCGGTGGCCTCCCTCGACGTTGTAGAGCGTGTTGGTGGCGCCGAACCAGAGCGCGCCGCCCGCCAGCGCCAGCTTGACCATGGCGCCCGCCCCCGCCGGCGCCTTGATTTTGTTCATCTCGGAGAGGAGAAGCGCGCGCGGTCGCCGGGGATGGCCGGGGTTTAGCTAGGGTTTGTTTTCTGAGCGATTTGGGGGAGAAAGGGGGAGGCGGCGGAGGAAGAGGGAGGCTGGCTGGCAGGGGATGGTGGGTGATTAAGTGGGTCGGGAGGGACGATCTGGGCCGTCAGATTTCGGACGGACGGACGGACGGCGCGTTTCTTTCCTCCGCTGCAAGAAAACGAAACCAAATGCCACCGCTGGCTGGCTTCCGGTCCAAGATGAAGATGGTATCTATCGTCTATAGCGCACTGACTCCTGGGTCCCACTCAGGCACGTTTCTCTTGTGTGACTCATCAACCTGCCTTTGTTGCTTCTCCACACTTTCGTCACATATGTAATTACTACGTCCTTCATTGGCGCATCATCAAGGCCTAACAGTGCACGAAGAGTCAGACCTAAGTTGGCCGCTTGTTCTCGCACTCGTTACGTCAATCCCTGTGCCGCTTGCTATGATATCGGGGCATCCGATCGGCTTTCACTATGAGCGGGCGATCGATTGTTTACTTTGTTCCCCGTGGGCAACTTGTTTCCCCTCTTTTTACTTTCTAATTCTTTCTCGACCTCCTCCCGCTTCTCCGCCAACTCTTTGTTCCTCTTGAACATGAGTGCTTGCCTACGAAATTCACGTGCATAGTCGTCATTCTTCTTGGCTTGGGACGGTGTGCTCAAAAATGACTTAGCCCACTTCTTTTCCTTGTCAGAAAATACTGGCTTGGGCTCGGCTCTCTTTTCTTCTTGCCCGCCTTCCATTTCTCAGCCACGGCCGCTGCATTTTCCTCGACACTAAGTTCCCAAGGTCTCGGGATGAGAGGCTTCAGTGATGGCTCCGGTACCTTTGTGGTCTTAGGTACATAAGGATCCGGTTAATAGTCCAGGACTACCTTCTTTGGGAGGTGGATTGAGGGGGCGTGCCGGGGAGTGGCGCGTCGCTCATGGACGAGGCGGGGCGCGGCGATCACCGCGGACGTTGTGATCGGGCGCGTCGGTGACGTAAAGGAGGTGTAGGTGAACCACCACCACCACCGCCACCGCCACCACCGGAGGGGTGGACTTGTTCGCCTTGGCGCCTCGTCTGGAAACTTGATAAACTTCTTTTCCATAGAATGAATTGGCGCTTGACACCTCCAAGTCTTCTCTCCCCGGGTGTAGCAATGTCAATCTCCAGGTCCTCAAATCCTGGGACTATGTCCTCCACCGTGACACGAGCATAGCCATCTGGAATGGGGTTGTTGTGGTGGAGTGCTCCAGGTAAACTTGGTAAAGCACTGCCGATGGCTACCTTCGTGGACATGTTCCAGTAGGATAATGAGATGACATTCTTTCATCTCCTTTACATCGTCCACGGGGTAGCGAGGAGGCTCCGGTGCAGTAATATGGATCGCCGGTGCATCAGTGGCGGCGGGGCCTCCGTGGAAGCCACGCGCTTCTTGCGGCTTCCGAGATCCGCTGGATGATCTTCATGCGTCCCAGCTGCCGATCTCTCTTGTACTAGTATATTCAGGGTTTTCTTCATCTCATCGACTTCCGATGCCAACCGCGCCACAACATCTGCATCCCGATCCAACTTTCTCTTACGGCTTCCCGTACGGGTCATCGTCTGGGAGAACCCTACTTTCCACGGAATGTTCCCCATGCCTCGTACACGTCCTCCGTGTTCGGGATTCCCGAGGGCTTTTGTCGGCGCGTCGTTCTCTCTGTTGAACTTGATCTTCCCCTCTTGAGCATCCCTCATTGCGTCAATAAGGGCTTGGGTGGGTTTAAACATTTTGTTCCGGTGAACACACGCCCCTGTCACCGGGTCTAGCGTTCCCCCATGCCCGTACCACCAGCTTTTGGCCCTTGGGTCTGATACGTCCAATTTGCATCACTATTTTGTATCATAATTTGCTGTTATTCATTGATATATTTCATATTGGGGCACAATACTTATGTTATTTCATCTATTTTGCATGTTTCATCATCATTGGAGGATCAAGCACCGGAGCCAGGATTGAAAAAGCACCGTCAGAACACAATATTTCGGAAGATCAACGTGGAAGGGAATTTCACGTAAATTCCTATTTTTCCAAATGACGGAGGTAGCCAGAAGGGGAAGAAGAGAGGGGCCACTGTGGGCCCAGACCATAGGGCGCGCGGCCCGGGGCCTGGCCGCGCCACCCTATGCTCTGGGGGGGACCCTTTCGCCTCCTTTTCTTCGCGTACTCCTTCGTCCCGAAAACCTAAGCCACAGAGGGATCCTCACGAAGAGTTCAGCCGCCTCTGCGGGGCGGAGAACACCAGAGAGAAAAGAGCTCTCCGGCGGGCAGGAATCCGGGAAATTCCCTCCCGGAGGGAAATCGACGCCATCGTCATCGTCATCGAGCGGGACATCATCTCCATCATCATCATCATCATCTCCACCATCTACACCGCCATCACCACCGCTGCACCTCGTCATCGCTGTAGCAATTCGGGTTAAATCTTGATTGTTTGATAGGGGAAACTCTCCCGGTGTTATTCTATACTTGTTGTAGATGCTATTGAGTGAAACCATTGAACCAAGGTTTATGTTCAGATTGTTATTCATCACCATATCACCTCTGATTGTATTCCATATGATGTCTCGTGAGTAGTTCGTTTAGTTCTTGAGGACATGGGTGAAGTCTAAATGCTAGTAGTGAATTATGGTTGAGTAATATTCAATGTTATGATATTTAAGTTGTGGTGTCATTCTTCTAGTGGTGTCGTGTGAACGTCGACTACACGACACTTCACCATTTATGGGCCTAGGGGAGTGCATCTTGTATTCGGTTGCTAATTGCGGGGTTGCCGGAGTGAAACCTAAGCCCCGTTAGTATATTGATGCAGGAGGGATTGCGGATCTCAGAGTTTAAGGTGTGGTTAGATTTATCTTAATTACTTTCTTGTAGTTGCGGATGCTTGCAAGGGGTATAATCACAAGTATGTATTAGTCCTAGGAAGGGCGGTGCATTAGCATAGGTTCACCCACACGACACTTATCAAAACAATGAAGATTATTAAACCACATGAAGCGAAAGTACTAGACTAAAATCCCCATGTGTCCTCGAGAACGTTTGGTCATTATAAGTAAACAAACCGGCTTGTCCTTTGTGCTAAAAAGGATTGGGCCACTCGCTGCAATTATTTCTCTCGTATTTTATTTACTTGTACTTTATTTATCTGCAATATCAAAACCCCCGAATACTTGTGAGCATTTACGGTGAATCCTTCATCGAAACGCTTGTCAACACCTTCGCTCCTCGTTGGGTTCGACACTCTTATTTATCGAAAGTACTACGATACACCCCCTATACTTGTGGGTCATCAAGACTATTTGGCGCCGTTGCCGGGGAGTGAAGCGCTATTGGTAAGTGGAATTGGTAAGGAAAACCTTTACTGTTTGTGCTGATTTTATTTCTGCCTGCTGCTATAAATCATTATGGAGAGATCTTCTCTTCAATTTCTATTTGGGAAATCTACTACTACTGCAACGGTAGTGGATGAAGCGCCAGGTGAGGAAGTAGTACCATATAAAATACCTATGAAAATTATTGAACGTGTTATGGATAACCGCTATGAAGGGGATGGAACTGTCCATCCTGGTGATCATTTATTGTTTGCATGAATTATGCGGGCTATTCAAATGTGCAGGTATTTCTATGAATGAAGTTAGGAAGAAACTATTCACTATATCGCTGTAAAGCGGCGCACTGGTATAAATTGCTAAAGAATGGTGATTCTATTGATTGGGAGGACATTGTGCCTTTATTTTATTCCAAATTTTATCCTCCAAGTGAAATTCACAAAGATCGGAACCGCATATATAATTTCTGGCCTCATGATGGAGAGAGTATTGCCCAAGCTTGGGGGAGATTGAAGTCTTTAATGCTCAAATGTCCCATTCATGAGCTTCCTGGTAATGTTATTATTGATAATTTCTATGCAAGACTTTCTTTTCAAGACAAGACCTTGCTGGATACTTCTTGTTCTGGATCATTTACACGCAACAAAGAAGAGTTTAAAAGGGACCTTCTTGATCGGATCCAAGAAAATACTGAAGGATGGGAGAACGACAAAGATAGAGAATCAGGTATAATTTATGATTATAAATGCATTGAAGCTTTTATGGATACTGATAAATTTCGTAATATGAGTGCTACATATGGTCTTGATTCCCAAGTTGTTGCAAATCTTTATAGAGCTTTTGCCTCTCATTATGAACTGCCTAAGAAGAATTTTGATAAGTATCATGAACCGTATAAAGATAAAATTGATTCATCTGTAAACAAATGTGTAGTGGTTGAAACTGTCGATAATGTTATTCCTGAAGCTTATATTGAAAAACTCCTTTCCCTGCTAAAATGAAGGAGTACTCTGTCATATCTAGTGCGGTTAATAAAAGTGAAAAGAAACCTAAAGAACCTGAAGAACAAATTAAAATTGAACCTGCTGTTGCTATAGTTAAAGATCTTGTGACTGAAAATGTGGAGGATGGTCATATTATTTTCTGTGAAGATGCTTCTAATATTGTTTCACATCCTAATAAATCCAAACAAGTTAGTGTTCCTATGCTATCTGTTAGAATTGGTGATCATTGCTATTATGGTTTATGTGATATTGGTGCAAGTGTTAGTGCTATTCCTTATGAACTTTACACGGAGATTATGCACGAAATTGGTTCTTGTGAACTTGAATATATTGATGTGGTTATTCATCTGGCTAATAGAGAAACTATTTCTCCGATTGGTATTGTTCGAGATGTGGAAGTTCTATGTGGTAAGATTAAATATCCTGCTGACTTTTTGGTACTTGGTTCTGCTGCTAGTGATCATTGTCCTATCATTTTTGGTAGACCTTTTCTAAACACTTGTGGAGCTATTATAGATTGTAAGAAAGAGAAAATTTTGACTAGATTTGCTGGTGAACCTTATGAATTTAACTTTTCTAAATTTACCAAAACTCCTTATAAAGCTGACTTGCCTAGTAATGATTTTAAAATGGAGCAGTGTGCATCTATTGTTCTTGTTCCTAATAACCCTTTGCAGCAACATTTGGAGAATAGTGAAAGTGAAGCTTTTAGGAAAGAAAGAGATGAGCTTGAGGAAATTTTTCTCCCAACCTATTCTCAAGCATGATTTACCGGTGGAAGATTTGGGTACAACACCGCCACCAAAGGAAGATCCTGTTTTTGATCTAAAGCCTTTACCTGATAATCTTAAATATGCTCATATTGATGATAAGAAAATATATCCTGTTATTATTAGTTCTAAGCTTTCAGAAATTGAGGAAGAAAGGTTATTGGAAATATTGAAGAAACACCGAGGAGCTATTGGCTATACTCTTGATGATTTGAAAGGGATTTCTCCTTCTATTTGCCAACATGCTATTAATATGGAAGAAGATGCAAAGCCCGTTGTTGAACATCA
This sequence comes from Lolium multiflorum, assembly GCA_030979885.1. Lineage (NCBI taxonomy): Eukaryota > Viridiplantae > Streptophyta > Magnoliopsida > Poales > Poaceae > Lolium > Lolium multiflorum. The sequence continues at coordinate 336,679,409 of CM061750.1, forward strand.
ACGTCGTCTAATTCCGAAGATGAAGGAAGTGGTAAGAAACGAGGTATTAAAACTCCTTGAAGCTGGTATTATATATCCTATTGCTGATAGTAGATGGGTTAGTCCTGTTCATTGTGTTCCTAAGAAAGGAGGAATGACTGTTGTGCCTAATGATAATGATGAGCTTATTCCTCAAAGAATAGTTGTAGGTTATAGAATGTGCATTGATTTTCGAAAAGTTAATAAAGTTACTAAGAAAGATCATTACCCTTTACCCTTTATTGATCAAATGTTAGAGAGGTTGTCTAAAAATACTCATTTTTGCTTTCTTGATGGTTATTCTGGGTTTTCACAAATTGCTGTTAAAGCTAAAGATCAAGAGAAAACCACTTTTACTTGTCCTTATGGAACTTATGCTTATAGGCGTATGCCTTTTGGTTTATGTAATGCTCCTGCTACTTTTCAAAGATGCATGTCTGCTATTTTTCATGGTTTTTGCGAAAGTATTGTAGAGGTGTTCATGGATGATTTTTCTGTCTATGGGAATTCTTTTGATAATTGCTGCGAAACCTCGATAAAGTTTTGCAGAGATGTGAAGAAACTAACCTTGTTCTTAATTGGGAGAAATGCCACTTTATGGTTAATGAAGGAATTGTATTGGGACATAAAATTTCGAGAGAGGTATTGAAGTTGATAGAGCTAAAGTTGAAGCAATTGAGAAGATGCCCTATCCGAGGGATGTTAAAGGTATTCGTAGTGTTCTTGGTCATGCTGGGTTTTATAGGAGATTTATTAAAGATTTCTCTAAAATTTCAAAGCCTCTTACTAATCTTCTTCAAAAAGATGTACCTTTTGTTTTTGATGATGATTGTAAGGAAGCTTTGAAACTCTAAAGAAAGCCTTAACAACTGCTCCTGTAGTCGAACCTCCTGATTGGAATTTGCCTTTTGAAATTATGTGTGATGCTAGTGATTTTGCTGTAGGCGCTGTTCTTGGACAGCGGGTAGATAAAAAGTTAAATGTTATTCATTATGCTAGTAAGACTCTTGATGCTGCTCAAAGAAATTATGCTACAACTGAAAAAGAATTGTTAGCTGTAGTCTTTGCTTGTGATAAGTTTAGACCTTATATTGTTGATTCAAAAGTTACAATTCATACTGATCATGCTGCAATTAGATACCTTATGACAAAGAAAGATGCTAAGCCAAGGCTTATTAGATGGGTACTTCTGTTGCAAGAATTTGATTTACATATTATAGATAGGAAAGGTGCTGATAATCCTGTTGCTGATAATTTGTCTAGATTGGAAAATATTGCTTATGATCCTGTTCCTGTTAATGATAGTTTTCCAAATGAACAATTGGCTGTAATAAAGGTGAGCTCGCGAGAGAGCCCTTGGTATGCAGATTATGCTAACTTTATTGTTTCGAAGTATTTGCCTCCAACCTTTTCAGCTCAGCAACGAGGAAATTCTTTTATGACTTGAGGCACTATTTTTGGGATGACCCACACTTATATAAAGAAGGAGTAGATGGTATTATGCGAAGATGTGTTCCTGAATATGAACAACAGGAGATATTGAATAAATGTCATGGAAGTGTTTATGGAGGACATCACGCTGGAGATAGCGCAAAAGGTTCTACAATCAGGTTTTTATTGGCCAACACTCTTCAAAGATGCAAGGAAATTTATTTTATCTTGTGATGAATGCCAAAGAGTTGGTAATATCTCTAGACGCAATGAGATGCCTATGAATTATACTCTTGTTATTGAACCATTCGATTGTTGGGGATTCGACTTCATGGGACCTTTCCCTTCGGTAACACTCATATACTTGTCGCTGTTGATTATGTTACTAAATGGGTAGAAGCTATACCTACAAAAAGTGCTGATGGTGAGACCTCTATAAAAATGCTTGTAGATATTATATTTCCTAGATTCGGAGTACCTAGATATATTATGACTGATGGAGGTTCTCATTTTATTCATGGAGGTTTTAGAAAAACTCTTGCTAAGTATGGTATTAATCATAGAATTGCTTCTGCTTATCACCCTCAAACTAGCGGTCAAGTAGAATTATCAAATAGAGAGATTAAAGCTATCTTAGGTAAAACTGTTAATAAATCTAGAAAAAATTGGCCTAGCAAATTGAAAGAAGCGTTATGGGCTTATAGAACTGCTTATAAAAATCCTATGGGAATGTCACCTTATAAAATGGTTTATGGAAAAGCTTGTCATTTACCTCTAGAACTAGAGCACAAAGCTTATTGGGCTGTTAGAGAACTAAATAAAGATCCTAAATTGGCCGGTAATAAGAGGTTGTTGCAATTAAGTTCTCTAGATGAATGGAGAAGTGAAGCTTATGAAAATGCTAAACTCTTTAAAGAAAAAGTTAAGAAATGGCATGATAGAAGGATCATCAAAAGAGAATTTAATGTTGGAGATCAAGTTCTATTGTATCGGTCTCGTCTCAGATTCTTTGCAGGGAAATTACTCTCGAAGTGGGAAGGACCATATGTTGTTGAGGAGGTGTATCGTTCAGGAGCAATTAAAATTAGCTCTCTCCAAGGCAATGCCACACAAGTGGTGAATGGACAAAGACTCAAGCATTATATCTCGGGCGATTCTTATAATGTTGATGTTGATATTATTCAAGTGGAAACACCGGAGGCTTTCATCAAAGGACAAATTGACAGTCCGCCAGAACTGAGTTTGAATAGGTAACAGTATAGGTAATAAAAAGTCCGCGTTTACCTTTCCGAACATTATTTCTGCTGTTTTTAGAAAATATGAAAAATTACGGAATCGAAACGGAGTGGAAAAGACGCACGAGGGGGTGCCACCATAGGCCGGCGCGGCCTGACCTGGGCCCGCGCCGACCTATGGTCTGGCCGCCTCGTTGCCCCTTTCCGACTCGTTTTCGACCTGGAACCTTCCTTTTGTCGTAAAAATATTTGCTATATAATCCCCGGACCCCTGGAGGTCCGTAATATCGTTTTCTCGTCGTGTTTTGTTTCGAGCTGTTTTCTGCCAGATTTGTTTTGATCTAGAAGCACCATGGTCTCCAACAACAAGGACAAGGAACCTTTGAAGGAAAATATTCAAGACCCGGAGCTGAAGAAAGAAGATGCAAGAGAGGATGAAGAAGTGGAGGAAGCTCCGCAGGAACGCCAACAAGCCACCGTCGCAAGTATTGGCGTGATATCAAGTCCATCCAACATCAAGAGGAGTGCACGAATCGCCACCGGAGGAGCGGTTCCACGTCACTACTTGGCTCCAAGGACATCTTATCCGAGCCATTACAACCCTTACCGCAATCTAATCTACGATCGTCAAACTGAAAGGACCCCCAAGGTAGTGTTGCCAAGTAATTGGGATATAAATCGTTCTGACACTGCAGGAGAGAAGGAGCCTGAGGCTGAAGAGTGGGGAAATAACTCCAAGAGTTGGGACTCACCGTCGGACAGACTCCTTAACCGCGTCGAGCACAATTCAGAGATGATTCGCAATCTCATATACAAGATTGACGAGCTCCAGGAGCTTATTGAGAAGCTTGTCAGGAATTCATCACCACCATCACCGAAGGAGTAATTCATCATCGGTATTGGCATCCCCTTGGTTTGTTCCAAGCTTGGGGGAGTGCCGCGGTATCACATCACCACCACCTTTATCTTTTACTATCAAGTAGTGTCATATCATGAATAGGGAAGTTATTATATGGAATAGTATGCAATGTGGAAGTATCTCTCTTAGTTAGTTATCTATGTATCCGTTGGTGTGAGTTATCGTTATGGAATATTAATGAGAAGTCTTATCATTTACTTTTTGCACACCTTATTTTAGTTTGCAATCTCCATTATATGATACTCTTGACATGAGTATTGATATCACTTTGGGAGCATTAAGTAAATCTATTTGGTTTTGGCAAACTTAGCATTGGTCAATAGCAACAACACCCTGATGTTTAATAGAGAGAGAAATACACTTAGATACATTACTCCATTATCTCTATGCTTAGTATTCTTAAGTTAAAATTGCTTGTGCTTATGAGAAAGATGCATGATTGTTTCTATCATATGTATATTTGTTTGTTTCCCTCAACCTTTATGCTTGCTATCAAACCTTGCTAGCCAAAGACCTGTATCGAGAGGGAATGCTTCTCATACATCCATAATTTTAGACCAAACCTATGCCATTTGTGTCCACCATACCTACCTACTACATGGTATTTTCTGCCATTCCAAGTAAATACTTCATGTGCTACCTTTAAATTATTCAAACTATACTACTCCTTATTTGTGTCAATGTTTTATAGCTCATGAGGAAGTATGTGGTGTTTTATCTTTCAATCTTGTTGGGCGGACTTTCACCAATGGACTAGCGGCACATCCGCTTATCCAATAACTTTGCAATAAGAGCTGGCAACGGGGTTCCCAGCCCCAATTAATAACTTTCATTAATAATTCTCTTCACATGTTTTGCTCTGATTTATCAGTAAGCAACTTAATTTTGCAATAGACACTCCTCCATGGTATGTGAATGTTGGAAGGCACCCGAGGATTCGGTTAGCCATGGATTGAGAAAGCCAAGGTTGGGGGGAGTGTCACCCATAATAAAACTAAAATACATGTGTAAACAAAAGAGAAGGGGATGATCTACCTTGCTGGTAGAGATACCGTCCCTCATGGGAGCCGCTCTTTGAAGGTTCGTTTGGCAAGGGGGTTAGAGTACCCGCTACCATTCGTTGACAACAACAAACACCGCTCAAAATCTTACTTTTATGCTCTTTATATGATTTCAAAACTTGAAAAGCTCTAGCACATGATTTAATCCCTGCTTCCCTCTGCGAAGGGCCTTCTTTTACTTTTATGTTGAGTCAGTAAACCTATTTCCCTCTATCTCAAGCAAGCAATTGAGTTGTTGTGAACCAATCATTTATGCTATGATTCAGTTGATCATGTCTTTTATACTTTCTTGTTTAGTACCAATTTTATCTGAATGAATATGACTTTGAAGTTATCAATGATTATGAAGAGATTGTTATGCTTAAATATGAAGGCTCAGCTATAAATTCTAATATGAAAGCTTTGCTTAGAAGTACAATCCGTTAGTAGTTCTCTGACCAAGAACAAAGTTTGCCATCACCAATTATGATTTCTTATGCACCTTTACTTGTGATTTCTCTTTACTTATTTCAAGATGAGTTATATGAGGAAGTTGTTTACTAGAATGTCTTGTGTGAATGAATATGATGCTTCTTGTCCGTATTTTATTTATCGACTCTTCACTCCATAAACATGTGGTCTTGTTTATCGAGCTCAGTTTCGCTTGGGGACAAGCGAGGTCTAAGCTTGGGGGGAGTTGATACGTCCAATTTGCATCACTATTTTGTATCATAATTTGCTGTTATTCATTGATATATTTCATATTGGGGCACAATACTTATGTTATTTCATCTATTTTGCATGTTTCATCATCATTGGAGGATCAAGCACCGGAGCCAGGATTCTGCTGGAAAAAGCACCGTCAGAACACAATATTTCGGAAGATCAACTGTGGAAGGGAATTTCACGTAAATTCCTATTTTTCCAAATGACGGAGGTAGCCAGAAGGGGAAGAAGAGAGGGGCCACTGTGGGCCCAGACCATAGGGCGGCGCGGCCCAGGCCTGGCCGCGCCACCCTATGCTCTGGGGGGCCCACGACCCTTTTCGCCTCCTTTTCTTCGCGTACTCCTTCGTCCCGAAAACCTAAGCCACAGGGATCCTCACGAAGGGTTACAGCCGCCTCTGCGGGGCGGAGAACACCAGAGAGAAAAGAGCTCTCCGGCGGGCAGGAATCCGCCGGGAAATTCCCTCCCGGAGGGGGAAATCGACGCCATCGTCATCGTCATCGAGCGGGACATCATCTCCATCATCATAATCATCATCTCCACCATCTACACCGCCATCACCACCGCTGCACCTCGTCATCGCTGTAGCAATTCGGGTTAAATCTTGATTGTTTGATAGGGGAAACTCTCCCGGTGTTATTCTATACTTGTTGTAGATGCTATTGAGTGAAACCATTGAACCAAGGTTTATGTTCAGATTGTTATTCATCACCATATCACCTCTGATTGTATTCCATATGATGTCTCGTGAGTAGTTCGTTTAGTTCTTGAGGACATGGGTGAAGTCTAAATGCTAGTAGTGAATTATGGTTGAGTAATATTCAATGTTATGATATTTAAGTTGTGGTGTCATTCTTCTAGTGGTGTCGTGTGAACGTCGACTACACGACACTTCACCATTTATGGGCCTAGGGGAGTGCATCTTGTATTCGGTTGCTAATTGCGGGGTTGCCGGAGTGACAGAAACCTAAGCCCCCGTTAGTATATCGATGCAGGAGGGATTGCAGGATCTCAGAGTTTAAGGCTGTGGTTAGATTTATCTTAATTACTTTCTTGTAGTTGCGGATGCTTGCAAGGGGTATAATCACAAGTATGTATTAGTCCTAGGAAGGGCGGTGCATTAGCATAGGTTCACCCACACAACACTTATCAAAACAATGAAGATTATTAAACCACATGAAGCGAAAGTACTAGACTAAAATCCCCATGTGTCCTCAGAACGTTTGGTCATTATAAGTAAACAAACCGGCTTGTCCTTTGTGCTAAAAAGGATTGGGCCACTCGCTGCAATTATTTCTCTCGTATTTTATTTACTTGTACTTTATTTATCTGCAATATCAAAACCCCCTGAATACTTGTCTGTGAGCATTTACAGTGAATCCTTCATCGAAACTGCTTGTCAACACCTTCTGCTCCTCGTTGGGTTCGACACTCTTATTTATCGAAAGTACTACGATACACCCCCTATACTTGTGGGTCATCAGGTCCCATCCCTCCATACCTGGACGGATTCCTCGCGCCCTCAGCTCGTTCTCCATCTTCTCCCACCTAGGCTCCCAAAGGCGATACCCTCCTGGCCCCATAATATGATTGTACTCCTTCTTAGCCGCATTTTCCTTATTTTTTTCGATATTTCAATGAAATGCTCCGATTTCTTCTGCTTCACAAATTCTGGCCAATCATGTTTCAGTTTCTCATATTGTCCTTTGAAATCCGGAGTCTTGTTCTGGTTGACATAGTCACGGGCTAGATTTTGCTTGAATTTCCGGAATGTTTCGGCCATCTTATGAAGAGTGAACTGTTTGACTAGCCTCCTCCTCTCCTTGTTTTCCTCAATCTTGTTACCCTCCTCATCGAATTTGTGGTATTCCGGAGGTAGGACGAAATGTTCCATAAGCTTTTCAAGCAATCTTTTTTTGTTCTCTTGTCGACAAAAGTGAAACCAAGACGTGCCTTCTTTGGCTCATTCCACTCCTGGAGGGTGATCGAGACGTTGTCTCTAACAACGGCTCCGCATTGGTTGATAAACTTGGTGGCGTGCTTGCTGGGGCTCCAGCGGCCTGCCGGTTGCACTGTCGACAACCTCGATGGTATATGTTTCTCCTTGTTTGAGCGTCTTGGTTGCGCCACGCTTTGACGACTTACTCGATTGTTTCGACGATCCGGCCGAGGGCTAAAATAAGAAAGAGAGTCGCGCGCGTTAGTACACACATATTTATTCAAATCAGTAAGTTTGTATCACCAGAGGCTCAATGTATATATATACCTCGGCGCCGGAGCTGGTTGCTACTTGCAATTGAAGATCGTCGTTTATCGACGTTTCTTCCCCATCATCTTGCTGACGGCCTTCATCTTGACCGTCAAGATTCAGATAAGAAGAAATATCCTCTTCATCTTGTTCGGTCGGCACATAAAGAATATCGCCTTTTATGATGCCAAATAAATGTTCTTCAGCTTCTGGATCATAGTTGTCCATAATCGGGTCAGCTCTATCGTCCGCCATATGTCAGTCCTGAAAACATGTAGTAAAAACTAATTAATTAAGTGAAGAAGGGGGTGGTGGCGAAAGGGCGGTGAAGGAGAGAGGTGGTGGCGTGGCGAAAGGGGGCGGCGAGGGGACAACACAAATGAGGCCTCCCTCGCCGCCCCTCCGAGCTTCTAAAAAAAAAAACAAGCGTAAATTTATAAAGGCGTTTTTTAAGTTGCAATATACTTAGCACACTATTTTTAATTCAAGTTAATTAAAATTTAATTTAATTACTATTTAGAACTATTATATTTTTAATTAGAGTTAATTTAAGTTTAATTAAGTTACTTAAAACTATTTTTCATTTAAAGTTACAATTTTTAAGTTAAATAAAAATTTGAAGTTACAAATTACTTAAAACTATTTTTCATTTAAGTTACAATTTGCAAGTTAAAAATTTGAAGTTTTAATTTTTAAGTTAAAAAAATAAAAATAAAAGAGAGGAAGCGCCGGCCAGGGGCGCTCTCCTCGATCTCTCTGTAACGGCGCGGCGCGGCCGGGCGGCGGTGGCTATGGTAGGTATGGTGGACACAAATGGCATAGTTTTTTGGCTCAAGGATTTGGATACACGAGAAGTATTCCCTCTCAATACAAGGCTTTGGCTAGCAAGGTTGTTTGAAGCAAACACAAGTATGAACCGGTACAGCAAAACTCACATAAGAACATATTGCAAGCATTATAAGACTCTACATTGTCTTCCTTGTTGTTCAAACACCTCACCAGAAAATATCTAGACTCTAGAGAGACCAATCATGCAAACCAAATTTCAACAAGCTCTATGGTAGTTCTTCATTAATAGGTGCAAAGTACATGATGCAAGAGCTTAAACATGATCTATTTGAGCACAACAATTGCCAAGTATCAAATTATTCAAGACATTATACCAATTACCACATGAAGCATTTTCTGTTTCCAACCAAATAACAATGAACGAAGCAGTTTCAACCTTCGCCATGAACATTAAAAGTAAAGCTAAGAACACCAGTGTTCATATGAACGAGCGGAGCGTGTCTCTCTCCCACACAAGCATGAATTTATTCAGAGAATGAAAATAACAAAACGAAAATAAAAGCACACAGACGCTCCAAGTAAGCACATAAGATGTGACGGAATAAAAATATAGTTTCACTAGAGGTGACCTGATAAGTTGTCGATGAAGAAGGGGATGCCTTGGGCATCCCCAAGCTTAGATGCTTGAGTCTTCTTGAAATATGCAGGGATGAACCACGGGGCATCCCCAAGCTTAGACTTTTCACTCTTCTTGATCATATTGTATCATCCTCCTCTCTTGACCCTTGAAAACTTCCTCCACACCAAACTCAAAACAAACTCATTAGAGGGTTAGTGCATGATCAAAAATCCACATATTCTGAGGTGACATAATCATTCTTAACACTTCTGGACATTGCACAAAGCTACCGAAAGTTAATAGAACAAAGAAATCCATTCAACATAGCAAAAGAGGCAATGCGAAATAAAAGGCAGAATCTGCCAAAACTGAACAGTCCGTAAAGACGAATTTTTCTGGGGCACTAAACTTGCTCAGATGAAAAAGCTCAAATTGAATGAAAGTTGCGTACATATCTGAGGATCACGCACGTAAATTGGCAGATTTTTCTGAATTACCTACAGACTGGGCTGCTCAATTTCGTGACAGCAAGAAATCTGTTTCTGCGCAGTATTCCAAATCTAGTATCAACCTTACTATCAAAGAATTTACTTGGCACAACAATGCAATAAAATAAAGATAAGGAGAGGTTGCTACAGTAGTAACAACTTCCAAGACACAACAAAACAGTAGCAAAATAAAACATGGGTTATCTCCCAAGAAGTGCTTTCTTTATAGCCATTAAGATGGGCTCAACAATTTTAATGATGCTCACATAAGGATGAGAGTTGAAGCAAAGAGAGCATCAAAAAGCAAGTATGAAACAAATTTAAGCCTAACCCACTTCCTATGAGAAGGAATCTTGTACACTGATACGTCTCCGTCGTATCGATAATTTCTTATGTTCCATGCCACTTTATTGATGATATCTACATGTTTTATACACATTATATGTCGTATTCATGCGTTTTCCGGAACTAACCTATTGACGAGATGCCGAAAGGCCAGTGCTGTTTTCTCTGTTTTTGGTTTCAAATCCTAGTAAAGAAATATTTTCGGAATCGGACGAAATAAAGACCGAAGACCTTATAATTCCCGGAAGCTTCCAGAGCACCGGAGAGGGACGAGAGGGGAGCCAGGGGGCCCACACCACACCCCGGCGCGGGCGGGGGGGGCGCGCGCCCCCGTGGTCTGGGCACCCCGTGGCCCCTCCGACTCCCTCTCTTCGCCTATTTATTCGTCCCTGACCTAAAAACACCGATACGGAAGACGAGACCCGAGAAAACCTTCCAGAGCCGCCGCCATCGCGAAATCAAGATTCGGGGACAGAAGTCTCTGTTCCGGCACGCCGCCGGGACGGGGAATTGCCCCCGGAAGCCCCACCGCCATCTTCACCGCCATCGCTGTTCCCATGATGAGGAGGGAGTAGTTCTCCCCCGGGGCTGAGGGCTCCGCTGTAGCTATGTGGTTCATCTCTCTCTGTGATCTAGTTGAACATCATCTATGTGCTACTCTAGTAATGTTATTAAAGTACTCTATTCCTCCTCCACGTGTGTAATGGTGATAGTGTGTGCACCGTGTGAGTACTTGGCATAGGCTATGATTATGATCTCTTGTAGATTATGAAGTTAATTATTGCTATGATGGTATTGATGTGTATTATTCCTCCTACATATGCATGATGGTGATAGTGTGCATGCTATGTTAGTTCTTGGTGTAATTATGTTGATCTATCTTGCACTCTAAGGTTATTTAAATATGAACATTGCATTGTGGAGCTTGTTAACTCCGGCATTGAGGGTTCGTGTAATCCTACGCAATGCGTTCATCATCCAACAAAAGAGTGTAGAGTAGTCCTATTATGTGATCATTGTTGAGAGTGTCCACTAGTGAAAGCAGGATCCCTAGGCCTTGCTTCCAAGCATCGAATCTCCGTTTGTTTACTGTTTTGTTGCATGTTTACTCGCTGCCATATTTTATTCAGATTGCTATTACCACTCATATACATCCATATTACTTGTATTTCACTATCTCTTCGCCGAACTAGTACACCTATACACCTGACAAGTGTATTTGGTGTGTTGGGGACACAAGAGACTTCTTGCTTTGTGATTGCAGGGTTGCTTGAGAGGGATATCTTTGACCTCTTCCTCCCCGAGTTCGATAAACCTTGGGTGATCCACTTAAGGGAAACTTGCTCTGTTCTACAAACCTCTGCTCTTGGAGGCCCAACACTGTCTACAAGAATAGAAGCACCCGTAGACATCAAGCACTTTTCTGGCGCCGTTGCCGGGGAGGAAAGGTAAAAGGCACTCATACTCCGGTTCCAGGTAACAGTACTTTTCTGGCGCCATTGTGTGTGTGCTCGAAGCTATTTCCTTTAGACTCTGCAATTACATCTTTTTGTTTCTTGTTTACACTAGTTAGGCATAATGGACAACAAAGAGCTTCTTATTCTATTTCCTGATTTAAGACATGGATGGTTTGATACAAAAATTAAAAAACCTATGGAACCTTATTTACATGATAGTAGCAATGTTATTAGTATGAATGCAATTACTGCTAATGCTATGAAGAAGTCTAAGCTTGGGGAAGCTGGTTTACATAAAAATAATCTTTTTAGCTCCTCCGCTTTGGAAGAAATATTTTGTTCTGATAATGCTTTATCTCCCATATGCGATAACTCTAATGATGCTTCTGATATTTTAAATCCACCTGCTGAAAGTATTCCGTATAAAATACCTATGGAAATTATTGAACGTGTTATGGATAACCGCTATGAAGGGGATGGAACTGTCAATCCTAGGAATCATTTACTGTTTTTGCATGAATTATGCGGGTTATTCAAGTGTGCAGGTATTTCAATGGATGAAGTTAGAAAGAAATTATTTGTTATGTCGCTATCTGGTGAAGCGGCGCATTGGTATAAACTATTGAAGGACGGGCGCTCTCTTGATTGGAAGGATATTGTGCCTCTATTTTATTCCAAGTTCTATCCTCCAAGTGAAATTCACAAAGATCGAAACCATATATATAATTTTTGGCCTCATGATGGAGAGAGTATTGCCCAAGCATGGGAGAGATTGAAGACTTTAATGCTCAAATGCCCCAATCATGAGCTTCCAGGTAATATCATCATTGATAATTTCTATGCAAGACTTTCTTTTCAAGATAAGACCTTGCTGGATACTACTTGTTCTGGATCATTCACGAGCAATAAAGAAGAGTTTAAAAGGGACCTTCTTGATCGGATTAAGGAGAACGCTGAAGATTGGGAGAACGACAAAGGTAAAGAGTCAGGTATAAACTATGATTATGAATGCATTGAAACTTTTATGAATACTGATAAATTTCGAAATATGAGTGCTACTTATGGTCTTGACTCTCAAGTTGCTGCAAATCTTTATAAAGCCTTTGCTTCTCATTTAGAATTGCCTAAAAAGAATTTTGATAAGTATCATGAACCTTTTAAAGAGGCTTGCATGAAGAATGACATTGTTGTTAATGATTGCAATAAGCATGCTCAAACTCCTAAGAATGCTATTTCCTATAAGCATGTTAATTTTTGTGGAATACATAGACCTTGTGGAATTAATCAAATAGAAGATGAATATTGTATCCATCACAGAAATGAAAAAACTAGAAAGTGGTCTAGAGCTCTAGATGATCTTGGAGAAAAAGTGTGTGCCCTCTATCCTTTTATTTGTGAACTTTGCCATAGAGTTGGTCATTTTAATTTTCAATGTTCCTCCAATGATAATTCAAACCCCATGAGTGCTGCAAATTTGTATTGTGATGATGAAATTATTCCTAATCAGCATGATGAACTTACCTTATTTTTGAAGTGTGAAGAGTTGTCAAGAAAAATTTCTTTGTTAAATATTAACGATCTTGATATTGATGATGTCCTGCATGGTTGTCTTTCTTATTGCATTGATAATAGCCATACAAATACTTACATACAAAATATTTTAGAAGATGACACCTTGCCAAAATATGATAGGACCGCTGTGTGTTTTCAACTAATTAATGAAAAGGAGGGATCCTCCCAAGTTTCTTCTATTGTTTCTAAAAGTAAATCAGGTTATGCGGACAAGCCACCCTTCAAGCCTCTTCCTCCTAAAGAAGGGAATGAGGAGAAGGAAGAGAAGAAGAAGAAGAAGAAGGAGAAGAAGAAGGGAACGAAGAAGAAGAAGAAGGAGAATAAAAAGAAAGAGGTAACGGCGTATCCCCGCGTGAACGAGATAACGCTAGGTAACCGTAAGTATGTTGCTCCTAATGATTATTGTGATAATGAATCTGAATACGATGATCTTCCTATGCCCTTTACATACATTAGCGATCATGATTTGAATGAGCACACTACCTTTGATATTGGAAATCTCTTTGGTACTGATTATGAAAGTAATGATGATAGCATTATTCATGTCCCCTTAAACGATGATATTGAAAGCCCTAAGCTTGGGGATGTTGTGCTTGAAGATCCTATATTTGAGACTTCTACTTTTAGTGAAAATGATGATATTACATATTCTGGTTTAGATAATTGCTATAGAGATGTATATGACACATGTTACAATTATCCTTATGAAACTTGTCATAGTTATGATGGGCTTGCTAAAAACCATTCCCTTAGTATGCAACTTGTTTACCATGTTCAAATTCTTGATAATAATCTTGCTCCAATTACTATTAATGAGAATAACTCTTCTTATGCCAAAATTAATGATACTTCTATGCATATGAACCATGATAAGAATGTTTTAAGTGACGGGTATATTGTGGATTTCATCAATGATGCTACTGAAAGTTATTATGAGAGAGGGAAATATGTTTATATGCATCTTAATAATATTAAGTTTCCCCTCTTTATGTTGAGAATCTTTAAGTTACTCGTGTTTTATCCTCTGCTTGTCACTTTGCTCTTCATGAATTCATTTGTGTATAAGATTCTTCTGCATAGGAAGCATGTTAGGCTTAAATGTGTTTTGAATTTCCTCTTGAAGCTCTCTTTTGCTTCAAATACTATTTCTTGCGTGCATCACCAAAATTGCTGAGCCCATCTTAATGGCTATAAAGAAAGAACTTCTTGGGAGATAACCCATGTGTTATTTTGCTACAGTACTTTGTTTTATATTGTGTCTTGGAAGTTGTTTACTACTGTAGCAACCTCTCCTTATCATGTTTTTGTGCCAAGTAAAGTTTCTATGCCAAAGTTGATGTTATATTTGGGATCGCTGCGCAGAAACAGCATTGCTCTGTCACGAATCTGGGCACAGTTTTCTGTAGAAAATTCGAAAAATCTGCCAATTTACGAGCGTGATCCTCAGATATGTACGCAACTTTCATTAGTTTTGAGTTTTTCCATTTGAGCAAGTCTGGTGCCAGCTTTAAATTCGTCTTTACTGACTGTTCTGACAGATTCTGCCTTTTATTTCGCATTGCCTCTTTTGCTATGTTGGATTCATTTCTTTGATCCATTAATGTCCAGTAGCTTTATGCAATGTCCAGAAGTGAAAAGAATGTTTGTGTCACCTCTGAACATGTGAATTTTTGATTATGCACTAACCCTCTAATGAGTTTGCTTGAAGTTTGGTGTGAAGGAAGTTTTCAAGGGTCAAGAGAGGAGGATGATATACTACGATCAAGAAGAATGAAAAGTCTAAGCTTGGGGATGCCCCGGTGGTTCATCCCTGCATATTTCAAGAAGACCCAAGCATCTAAGCTTGGGATGCCCAAGGCATCCCCTTCTTCATCGACAAAGTATCAGGTTCCTTCTCTTGAAACTATATTTTTATTCTGTCACATCTTATATACTTTACTTGGAGCGTCTGTATGCTTTTGTTTTTGTTTTTGTTTGAATAAATGATTGTTTGGGAGAGAGACACGCTCCGCTGGTTCGTATGAACACATGTGTTCTTAGCTTTTAATTTTCATGGCGAAGGTTGAAACTGCTTCGTTAATTGTTATATGGTTGGAAACGGGAAATGCTACATGTAGTAATTGGTATAATGTCTTGAATAATGTGAAACTTGGCAATTGTTGTGCTCATATAGATCTTGTTTAAGCTCTTGCATCATGTACCTTGTACCCATTAATGAATAATTACATAGAGCTTGTTAAAATTTGGTTTGCATGATTGGTCTCTCTAAGTCTAGATATTTTCTGGTTGAGGTGTTTGAACAACAAGGAGACGATGTAAAGTCTTATAATGCTTACAATATGTTTATATGTGAGTCTTGCTGCACCATTTCATACTTGAGTTTGCTTCAAATAACCTTGCTAGCCTAAACCTTGTATCGAGAGGGAATACTTCTCATGCATCCAAATACTTGAGCCAATATTCATGCCATTTGTGTCCACCATACCTACCTACTACATGGTATTTCTCCGCCATTCCAAAGTAAATTGCTTGAGTGCTACCTTTAAACAATTCAAAAGTTATTACCTCTTATTTGTGTCAATGTTTTATAGCTCATGAGGAAGTATGTGGTGTTTATCTTTCAATCTTGTTGGGCAACTTTCACCAATGGACTAGTGGCTTCATCCGCTTATCCAATAATTTTGCAAAAAGAGCTGGCAATGGGATTCCCAGTCCCAAATTAATTAACAAAAATAGACACTCCTCCATGGTATGTGATTGTTGGACGGCACCCGAAGGATTCGGTTAGCCATGGCTTGAGAAAGCAAAGGTGGGGAGGAGTGTCATCATAATAAAACTAAAATTAAAAGGCACTCCTTCGTGGTATGAGATTGTTGGCAGGCACCCGAGGATTCGGTTAGCCATGGTTTGTGAAAGAAAGGTTGGAAGGAGTGCCACCCAAAAATAAAATAAAATGGGAGCCGCTCTTTGAAGGTTTGTTTGGCAAGGGGGTTAGAGTACCCGCTACCATTCGTTGACAACAACAAACACTCCTCAAAACTTTACTTTTATGCTCTCTATATGTTTTCAAAATCAAAGCTCTAGCACAAATATAGCAATCGATGCTTTCCTCTTTGAAGGGCCATTCTTTTACTTTATTGTTGAGTCAGTTTACCTATTCTTTCTATCTTAGAAGCAAACACTTGTGTAAATTGTGTGCATTGATTCTTACATGTTTACCTATTGCACTTGTTATATTACTTTGTGTTGACAATTATCCATGAGATATACATGTTAAAGTTGAAAGCAACCGCTGAAACTTATATCTTCTTTTGTGTTGTTTCAAAGCTTTCTACTAAGAATTTATTGCTTATGAGTTAACTCTTATGCAAGACTCATTGATGCTTGTCTTGAAAGTATTATTCATGAAAAGTCTTTGTTATATGATTCATTTGTTTACTCATTATCTTCATCATTGCTTCGAATTTCTGCATTTATCTCATGTGCTTTACAATAGTATGATCAAGGTTATGATGGCATGTCACTTCAGAAATTATCTTTGTTATCGTTTTACCTCTCGGGACGAGCAGAACTAAGCTTGGGGATGCTGATACGTCTCCGTCGTATCGATAATTTCTTATGTTCCATGCCACTTTATTGATGATATCTACATGTTTTATACACATTATATGTCGTATTTATGCGTTTTAACTAACCTATTGACGAGATGCCGAAAGGCCAGTTGTTGTGCTTTTGGTTTCAAATCCTAGTAAAGAAATATTTTCGGAATCGGACGAAATAAAGACCGAAGACCTTATAATTCCTTAAGCTTCCAGAGCACCGGAGAGGGACGAGAGGGGAGCCAGGGGGGCCCCACACCCACCCCGGCGCGGGCAGGGGCGCGCCCCCGTGGTCCGGCACCCCGTGGCCCCTCCGACTCCCTCTCTTCGCCTATTTATTCGTCCCTGACCTAAAAACACCGATACGAAAGACGAGACCCGAGAAAACCTTCCAGAGCCGCCGCCATCGCGAAATCAAGATTCGGGGGACAGATCCAGCACGCCGCCGGACGGGAATTGCCCCGGAAGCCGCTCTACCACCATCTTCACCGCCATCGCTGTTCCCATGATGAGGAGGGAGTAGTTCTCCCCTGAGGGCTCTACCGTAGCTATGTGGTTCATCTCTCTTTATGTGATCTAGTTGAACATCATCTATGTGCTACTCTAGTAATGTTATTAAAGTACTCTATTCCTCCTCCACGTGTGTAATGGTGATAGTGTGTGCACCGTGTGAGTACTTGGCATAGGCTATGATTATGATCTCTTGTAGATTATGAAGTTAATTATTGCTATGATGGTATTGATGTGTATTATTCCTCCTACATATGCATGATGGTGATAGTGTGCATGCTATGTTAGTTCTTGGTGTAATTATGTTGATCTATCTTGCACTCTAAGGTTATTTAAATATGAACATTGCATTGTGGAGCTTGTTAACTCCGGCATTGAGGGTTCGTGTAATCCTACGCAATGCGTTCATCATCCAACAAAAGAGTGTAGAGTAGTCCTATTATGTGATCATTGTTGAGAGTGTCCACTAGTGAAAGCAGGATCCCTAGGCCTTGCTTCCAAGCATCGAATCTCCGTTTGTTTACTGTTTTGTTGCATGTTTACTCGCTGCCATATTTTATTCAGATTGCTATTACCACTCATATACATCCATATTACTTGTATTTCACTATCTCTTCGCCGAACTAGTACACCACCTGACAAGTGTATTTGGTGTGTTGGGGACACAAGAGACTTCTTGCTTTGTGATTGCAGGGTTGCTTGAGAGGGATATCTTTGACCTCTTCCTCCCTGAGTTCGATAAACCTTGGGTGATCCACTTAAGGGAAACTTGCTACTGTTCTACAAACCTCTGCTCTTGGAGGCCCAACACTGTCTACAAGAATAGAAGCACCCGTAGACATCATACACAAATAAATTCATGAGGAGCAAAGTGACAAGCATAGGAAGATAAAACACGAGTAACTTCAAAATTTTCAGCATGTAGAGAGGTGTTTTAGTACCATGAAAATTTCTACAACCATATTTTCCTCTCTCATAATAATTTCCAGTAGCATCATGAACAAACTCAACAATATAAATATCACATAAAGCATTCTTATCATGAGTCTCATGCATAAAATAATTACTACTCCCAACATAAGCATAGTCATTCTTATTAATTGTAGTGGGAGCAAATTCAACAAAGTAGCTATCATTATTATTCTCATCACCATAATCATCAAATATAGGAGGCATAGTATAATCATAATAAACTTTATCCTCCATAGTAGGTGGCACCAAAATACCACTATCATTATAATCATCATAAATGGGAGGCAAAGTATCATCAAAGTAAATTTTCTCCTCCATGCTTGGGGGACTAAAAATATCATGCTCATCAAAACCAGCTTCCCCAAGCTTAGAATTTTCCATAGCATTAGCAACAATGGTGTTCAAAGCATTCATACTAATAACATTGCCATTACCATGCATATAAAGTTCCATGGGTTTTTTAATTTTCTCTTCAAACACATCATGTCCTAATTCAATATAAAGTTCATAAAGATCTCTATTTTTTTGTTGTTTTCCATTAAGCCTAACTAGTGAAATAAAAACAAGAAACAAAAAGATGCAATTGCAGGATCTAAAGGAAATAGCTTCGAGCACTCACACACCGGCAACAATGCTAGGAAATAGCTTAGTAGTCGGAGGATGTGAATACCTTTTACCTTACCTCCCCGGCAATGGCGCCAGAAAATAGCTTGATGTCTACGCACGCTTCTATTCCTGTAGACAGTGTTGGGCCTCCAAGAGCAGAGGTTTGTAGAACAGCAGAAAGTTTCCCTTAAGTGAATCACCCAAGGTTTATCGAACTCAGGGAGGTAGAGGTCAAAGATATCCCTCTCAAGCAACCCTGCAATTACGATACAAGAAGTCTCTTGTGTCCCCAACACACCTAATACACTTGTCAGATGTATAGGTGCACTAGTTCGGCGAAGAGATAGTGAAATACAAGTAATATGGATGATTGTAAGTAGTAATTGCAATCTGAAATAAAGATGGCAGCAAGCAAACATGTAACAGAACTTGTTGGAAACGGTGTTTCAATGCTTAGAAACAAGGCCTAGGGATCATACTTTCACTAGTGGACACTCTCAACATTGATCACATAACTGAATAAATAAATGCTACTTTCTACACTCTCTTGTTGGATAATGATACGTCCAAAACGTATCTACTTTCCCGAACACTTTTGCTATTGTTTTGCCTCTAATTTGTGTATTTTGGATACAACTAACACGGACTAACGCTGTTTTCAGCAGAACTGCTCTGGTGTCTCGTTTTTGTGCAGAAATCCAACTTTCGGGAAAATCCTCGGAATTTATGTAAGGCCCTATTTTACCAGAATATTGACGGAGCCAGAAGGGCAAGAGAGGTGGAGGCCCGAGGGCCCCACACCATATGGCGGCGCGGCCCAGGGGGGGCCCGCGTGGCCATGTGGTGTGGCCCCCTCGGCCTCCGACGCCCCCCTTCGGACTACTTATCGGGTTCGACCTAAAAACGCACGGTCGAAGTCGCCAGAAACCCTCCAGAGAGCCGCCACATCGCGAAACTCCGTCGCGGGAGCCAGAAGTCTCCGTTCGGCACTCCGCCGGGACGGGGAATTGGAGGAGATCTTCACCGCCATCACCGCCAACGCCTCTCCATCGACCAGCCATGTTTCCCCCATCCATGTGTGAGTAATTCCCCCGCTGTAGGCTGAAGGGGATGGTAGGGATTGGATGAGATTGGTCATGTAATAGTCATAAGATTGTTAGGGCATAGTGCCTAGTATCCGTAGATGTCACTTTTATGATATTGTTGCAACTTGTTATGCTTAATGCTTGTCACTAGGGCCCGAGTGCCATGATCTCAGATCTGAACATGTTATTGATTCATGAAGATATTCGTTGTTTATGATCTTACCTGCAAGTTGTATACACATGTCGCTGTCCGGAACCAATGGCCCCGAAGTGACAGAAATCGGGACAACCGGAGGGGATGGTAGTGATGTGAGGATCACATGTGTTCACGGAGTGTTAATGCTTTGCTCCGGTACTCTATTAAAAGGAGTACCTTAATTTCCAGTAGTTTCCCTAGAGGCCCGGCTGCCACCGGCTGGTAGGACAAAAGATGTTGTGCAAGTTTCTCATTGCGAGCACGTACGACTAAATATGGAACACATGCCTATTGATTGATTAGTACTTGGATACCGTTTTATTATTATCTGCAAATGCCCATGCTTTGATTGTTACATGAGTTTCTCTCATCCATGCAACGCCCGTTAAATCCGTCCCCGTGCCTACGTATTTTAATCCGTTGTTTACTATAATCACTGTCTTTATTTCACCACTGCTGTTATTTCACTATTCCTAGTGCCATAAAACTGTTACTACTGATAAACTCTTGCGAGCAAGTCTGTTTCCAGTGTGCAGCTGAATTGACAACTCCACTGTTAAGGCTTACAAGTATTCTTTGTCTCCCCTTGTGTCGAATCAATAAATTGGGTAATACTTCCCTCGAAGACTGTTGCGATCCCCTATACTTGTGGGTCATCAAGACTATTTTCTGGCGCCGTTGGCGGGGAGCATAGCTTTATTTGGAAGTTCACTTGGATTGATATTGTTCGCTGCAAATTCTCCATCATGGGTAAACCTCGCGATACTAAGATCGCCATATTACCATCCACTACAAGAAAAGGTACAACTCTTAGTACCTCTGCTGCTCTTGATTCACCATCTGTGATAAGTAAACTTGTTTCACCACCACAAACTTCAAATGCTGGTACTTCTGCTGAATCTGAAATTTCTTCTCATAATTGTGATGATGCTTCTGCTGTGCTTGATAATGATGGTTCGTTAGGATCTTTTCTAGATGCTACAATTGCTAAGTCTAGACAAATTGAAAATACTGAAACTCCTAATGAAAATGCTGCTACACCTGTTAATTCACCTGAGTCTGTTGAATATTCTAGTGATGATCTTGATGAGGATTATGTAGAGCTTGATGATGATTTTATTGAAAAATGCAATGCTACTACTGATGCAAGAAAAATTAAAAAGTTGCTTGCAGAACATGCTGTTAGATATAAATTATCTCCTGATCCTAAATTTGCCACATCTCCTATAAACATTAGGGATAAAGATTATGATTTTTCTCTTGATTTATCTCATATAGCTATTGTTGAGAAAACACCCTTTTGTGGTACTGAAAAAGAAAGTGCTGTTGAACACATGACTGAGTTATCTACTCTTAGTGGCTTGTTTTCTCGATGATATTAAGATGCGTACTTATTTTGTCGCTAAAATTTTTCCTTTCTCATTAAAGGATGATGCTAAAACTTGGTATAATAATTTGCCTCCTGGTTCTATTAAAAGTCCAAAAGAATTGCTTGATGTTTTCTTCCGGAAATACTTTCCTGCTAGTGCTCAACATGCTGCTTTGCAGAGAATTTATAATTTTGACCAGGAAGATGGAGAGAAATTGCCTGAGGCTTGGGCTAGATTTTGCTCTCTTATTAGAGCTCAGCCTGACCATGATTTGGAAAAGCATGATTTACTTGATATATTTTATAGTGGACTAACCATTGAGTCTAGGGCATACCTGGATAGTTGTGCTGGTTGTGTTTTCAGGAAAAGAACTCCAGACGACGCTGAAGAATTATTGGCTAAAATAGGCCGGAATCATGATGATTGGTCTACACCTGAACCAACCCCGACACCGATAGTGAAGAAGAGGGGTATGATTAAATTAAATGATGAAGATATGAGGGAAGCCAAGAAGTCTCTTAAAGAGAAGGGTATTAAACCTGAAGATGTGAAGAATTTACCTCCTATAGAAGATTTATGTGAGATAACTCCCCCTTCATCCATGATTGAGGTACACTCTCTTCAACGCTTTACTAGGGAAGATATTCCGTATTCAAAACCTCCTGCTCAATGCTTAGATGAGTTTGATAATTACATTGTTAAGCAAGAAAACTTTAATATGAGAGTAGAGAATCATTTAATGGAAAATTCTCGAGCTATTAGTGAATTGCATGGTATTGTGGAGAGAACCTCCAATGATGTTAAGATACTTGTTAAACATTTTCAAATGGTTCAAACTCAAATTGATCAACTCACTAAAGTGCAAAATGACTTGTTGGGAAATAATTCTAAAGAAAAACATGCTTATGAAGTAACAACTAGAGGTGGTGTTTCTACCCAGGATCCTCTATATCCTGAAGGGCATCCCAAAAGAGTTGAACAAGATTCTCAACTAATTAAAACTAGTGCTCCATCTAAGAAAAAGAAAAAGAAACATAAGAATGTTGTAGAATCCTCTGAACCTGTTAATGATCCTAATAGTATTTCTATTTCTGATGCTGAAACTGAAAGTGGTAATGAACATGAGGAAGATAATGATAAGAATGATACTCCTGATAAAGAAGAAATTGAAAAAGAACCTGAAAAGCCTGCTAAAAATAAAAAGTACACTAAAGAAGATTTTATTGCTGAGAAACATGGTAATGAAAGAGAACCTTGGGTTCAAAAGCAAATGCCTTTTCCTGCTAAGAAACTAAAATCAAAGGAGGAGGAACATTATAATAAATTTTGTGATTGGATGAAACCTTTATTTTTGCAAATCCCTTTGACTGATGCTATTAAATTGCCTCCTTATTCAAAGTATATGAAAGATATTGTTACTAACAAAAGGAAAATCCCCAATGAGGAAATTTCCACTATGCTCGCTAATTACTCCTTCAATGGTAAGATTCCAAAGAAGCTTGGAGACCCAGGTATACCGACTATTCCTTGTTCCATCAAGAATAATTATGTTAGAACTGCTCTATGTGATTTGGGAGCAGGTGTTAGTGTGATGCCTTTTTCTCTTTATAAGAGACTTGATTTAGATAAATTGATACCAACTGATATATCTTTGCAAATGGCTGATAAATCTACTGCTATTCCTGTTGGTTTATGTGAAAATGTTCCTGTTCAAGTTACTCAACATTGCTTGATATTAACTGATTTTGTTGTGTTGGAAATGCCTGAAGATGATAATATGTCCATTATTCTTGGAAGACCCTTTCTTAATACTGCAGGGGCTGTTATTGATTGCAATAAAGGCATGGTTACTTTCAATGTTGATGATAAGGAACACACCGTCTATTTTCCCAAGAGGATTGATAAAGTATGTGGAGTCAATACAATTTTTAATGTGAAAACTATCAAAGTGGGATCCATTGATTGTCCTATATATGAGCCTAAAGAAGAATATCAAACTCTTGTGATTGGATCCATATCAATTCAATATAAGGTAACATGATTGATTTGAGGTTTATTTCTTCTTATGTCATATAAAATTTATTTGGTAGCAAGACTTGATCAACCTTGTTAACAAGTATATTTTATTGCATAAAAGAGCTAAACAACATTTCTTTCTTTCTTTCTCCCTCCACCTATTTTACTTGCTGTAGCACTTTTGTTTTGCAATATGCTTTAGCTATTTAAGATTTTAGAAATCATTTTCCTGCGCAGTAATAATTAATTTAATACCCAAAAATGTGCATTTTTCGAAGTTCTCTAAAAATTACAAAAATTACACCGTTGGTCCTATTTTTCGACGAGGCACCTGGGAGCACCAGAGGATGACCTGTGGGGCACCAGGAGGCGCCACACCACAGGCCGGCGCGGCCAAGGAGGTGGGCGCGCCACCCTGTGGTGTGGGCCCCTCCTTGCCCCACTACATCATCTCTTCCTCCCAGCATCTTCTCTCTCCCGAAAAAACTCGTACCAAGTTTCTCTCACTCGTGTTTCTGCTCAAGAACTCGCGATTTTTCGATCTCCTTGCTCAGCCCAGATTTCTGTTTGAAATTTGGCACTTTTACTCCTTGGTATGTGACTCCTTTGATTGTCCAATTAGAATTTCATTTGGTTGAGTATATCTTGAATATTTTGCTGCTGTAGATAACATGTTTAGTGAGCTTGCATGCTTGTTCTAAGTGGAAGAAACTAGTTTTGATGCATGTTTAGTACTCTAGCAAGTTCCTATAGTAGTTCCCTTCAATTATATACCTTGAAATCAAATTTTATAATGATTGTTGAAAATTTCAGAAGGGGAAGATGAAGAAATTCAAATTTGGAGAATTGTTCAAGAAAGCAACAACCAGCACCGGTAGGCCCTCGAGGGCGTCTACTCAGAGGCGATCCTATAATGAGGATGTCATCGCGCCTAGCTTCGCGCCCGAGGAGGACAATGGGGCTCCTAATGCTTCATCCTTCCCATGTTATGATTTTCTGACAAATGCAGGGATATTGGATGATTTCTTCACCCTTGTCAACAGGGCAGGCTTAGCCACCTACGTGGGAGATGAGAGGGAACAATACTACAGGCTCACCAAAGTTTTCGTTGAGAGCTTCAAGTTCCACAACGCGCAATTTGAGCCGACAGTTGCATTCAAGATCTATGATATTCCTGTTACTATGAAATTGGAAGAATTTTGTCGTGCATTGGATATTGCCCCTGTAGGTACAGCAAGGAGGATTGATGACAACCCCCGGGACCTGTTGGAGCTCTACCGAGGGATCACCGAGGATGATTGCCGCACCATCCAGCGAGGGAAGATAAGAAACATTCAACTCCCCGCTATTAAATATTTCGCATATTACATTGCTACTAGCATTTTGGGTAGAGAAAATACTAGCAATATCTCTAGCTACCATCTTGCTTTCTTGAATGTTGCACTTACTGGAGAGACATCTTATCATCTTGGTTCTCTTATTGCTCGCCGCCTGTCTAGCAGGGGGCCTATTTTTGGAGGAACTATTGCACTGCGCATTTTAACACATCTAGAGATTCCTCTTGATTCTAATGATGTACCATTAACCCCTAGGAGACTAGATATTGCTGCTATGAAGAGCCATCATTTTGTTACTACTGACTCCACTATAGATAATATGGTCTATAGAATGTTGTTTGCTGATGGGAATGAGAAGGAAATCCCTCTTCCCCAGCCAGGTTTGTTCAATATTGACAGGCAATCATGGTCGCTCACTAAGGAGGCGGTGGAGGAACATATGAAGATACAAGAATTCCACCAGCAACATGACTCCGAGAACGCCGAGCCCTCCTACGACTACACCGTCACATACCCCGACGTTTCCTCCAGCACATACCTGGAACCGGGTCGTTCTTCGTCATACTACGGAGACACCACTTCATGGGGACCGTGGGAATGAACTCCACTTAGGCCAAAAGCCTAAGCTTGGGGGAGGTATACCGGCATCACTCATTCTTTGCATATTATGGTTGCTGGATACTTGTACATACTTGTTTAGTCTCTTAGAGTGGTTTTCTAATGAGAGGGAGATGATATTTGGGGAAGTGCTGTCCAAAAACAGATTCTGTGCTGTTACCAAAAAAATTCGTACGCACAGCCAGAACGTTATTTTGAGTTGCCAATTTTTGAGCATGTTCCCCAGGTTGTTATCTAACTTTCATTAGTTGAACACTTTTTGGTCTGAGCAATGGAAGATTTTTGTTAATTTCGATTTCTGTACTGCTGTCAGGATTTGGCAGATTTCTGTCATCCTGCTTTTCTGTGTTTCTGTTAGTTTGCATTCTTTTGTTTTCACTTTGTTTCTTTCCTAAAACACAAAAAGACCAAAAATATTTCTGTTGTTTCTCTTTACCATTTATTTATTTGGTTCCTTGCTCTTAGTTTGCTTTATTTGCTATCGTTGGTTTGTTATGAGAAAACCCAAAAAGATTTTGCTTTGTTTGCTTGTTTTCTTTCGTTCTTGTTTCTAATTCGAAAACACCAAAAATATTTGCTGTTCTTCTTTGGTTTGTAAAGTTCATCATGAGTTCAATGGTCTTCGGTGGCTGGAGCGTGGTTTTCATTTCATATTATCCAAGCTACACAAGTGAAAAGGCAATAATGACGATCTACGACAATCTGATTGTGGTGAGAGGCTGGTATGAACTCTATTTGCTTTCATTTTTGTACATATACTCATCCATATGAGCATGCTTAGTTGGTTCATGTGAGGTATATGTTATTTGAGAAAGTCTAGTAGTTCATGATCTCTCATGTTTAGTTCCAATTTATTAATATGAGTAGCATGTCATGGATGTTTGCTTGCATTGTTTTATTCATAAGTAAGTATGGCATTGTGGTATCCTCCTCTGAATAATTCATTTATATCGACTTGGCACATGCTCACGCATGCATATGACTGAACAAAAAGTCAATTAAGCCTCGATGATTTATATTGCTTCAGAGTTCTTGTATCACTTTTATGCCTCCGTTAATTTATTTTGCCGCAAGCATGATTATGACAGATTTGTCGCTCCCTAGTCTTTTGCTAGCCTTCACTTGTACTGAGCGGGAACCGCTCGTGCCTCCAAACACCTGAAAACCAAGTTGTTCCAAAAGTGTCCACCATAAATACCTATGCATGGCATTTCAAACCATTCCAAGTAAATTCTCATGCGCTACCTTTAAAACTTTCAAAATGCTTCTCAATTTGTGTTAATGTTTCATAGCTCATGAGGAAGTATGTGGTGTTTAGCTTTCAACCTTGTCATTTACTTTTGACGGACTTCTCATATGGACTAGTGGCACATCCGCTTATCCAATAATTTTGCAAAAAGAGCTGGCAATGGGATTCCCAGTCCCAAATTAATTAACTTAAATAGACACTCCTCCATGGTTTGTGATTGTTGGACGGCACCCGAAGGATTCGGTTAGCCATGGCTTGTGTAAGCAAAGGTTGGGGGAGTGTCATCATCATAATAAAACTTAAATAAAAAGGCACTCCTTCATGGTATGTGATTGTTGGCAGGCACCCGAGGATTCGGTTAGCCATGGTTTGTGAAAGAAAGGTTGGAAGGAGTGCCAACCAAAAATAAATAAAATGGGAGCCGCTCTTGTGAGTCCGGTTGATGAGGTAGTTAGTGTACCCATTACCATTCGTTGACAACAACAAACACCTCTCAAAATAATTTTACTCCTGCTTTACAAATGAAAAGCTCTAGCGCATGCTTCCCTCTGCGAAGGGTCAATCTTTTACTTTTATGTTGTGTCTCCATTCTTTCTTTGAGCACTATCTTGAGAACACGACTGCCATTCTTAGTATAACATGCTTGTCTCAAAATATGATTGATTGTGGTATAACTTTGATGCTTTTATCTTTGACAATCACTATTTCTAGTCTTTCTATGAACCCCAGAGGTGCCTCGGCATTTATGTTTTGCCGATCAAATACGGCAAGCGAGATACCACTTTATCATATTCTCTTATGAACATTGCAATCCTGCTTACATACATGATTCATGATGCTTATTATTAATTGTTGGTACTTCTCCATGATTGACATAGCTGTTGGATGATCTTATTTGCATGTATCTCATTATGAACTGCTTAAGTATTAGCCATATGAGAATATATACATCATATGAGCAAATGTGTTCGTGAAAGTTCTTTTATCGCTCAGTTGTTAACTGAATTGCTTGAGGACAAGCAATAAGCTAAGCTTGGGGGAGTTGATACGTCCAAAACGTATCTACTTTCCCGAACACTTTTGCTATTGTTTTGCCTCTAATTTGTGTATTTTGGATACAACTAACACGGACTAACGCTGTTTTCTAACGTCGTGTCTCGTTTTTGTGCATAAATCCAACTTTCGGGAAAATCCTAGAATTTATGCAGTGGCCCTATTTTACCAGAATATTGACAGAGCCAGAAGGGCAAGAGAGGTGGAGGCCCGAGGGCCCCACACCATATGGCGGCGCGGCCCAGGGGGCCCGCGCGACCATGTGGTGTGGCCCCCTCCCGCCTCCGACGCCGCCCTTCGGACTACTTATCGGATTCGACCTAAAAACGCACGGAGCGAAGTCGAAGTCGCGAAACCCTCCAGAGAGCCGCCACATCGCGAAACTCCGTCGGGAGCCAGAGTCTCCGTTCTGGCACTCCGCGGACGGGGAATTGGAGGAGATCTTCACCGCCATCACCGCCAACGCCTCTCCATCGACCAGCCATGTTTCCCCCATCCATGTGTGAGTAATTCCCCCGCTGTAGGGAAGGGGATGGTAGGGATTGGATGAGATTGGTCATGTAATAGTCATAAGATTGTTAGGGCATAGTGCCTAGTATCCGTAGATGTCACTTTTATGATATTGTTGCAACTTGTTATGCTTAATGCTTGTCACTAGGGCCCGAGTGCCATGATCTCAGATCTGAACATGTTATTGATTCATGAAGATATTCGTTGTTTATGATCTTACCTGCAAGTTGTATACACATGTCGTTGTCCGGAACCAATGGCCCCGAAGTGACAGAAATCGGGACAACCGGAGGGGATGGTAGTGATGTGAGGATCACATGTGTTCACGGAGTGTTAATGCTTTGCTCCGGTACTCTATTAAAAGGAGTACCTTAATTTCCAGTAGTTTCCCTAGAGGCCCGGCTGCCACCGGCTGGTAGGACAAAAGATGTTGTGCAAGTTTCTCATTGCGAGCACGTACGACTAAATATGGAACACATGCCTATTGATTGATTAGTACTTGGATACCGTTTTATTATTATCTGCAAATGCCCATGCTTTGATTGTTACATGAGTTTCTCTCATCCATGCAACGCCCGTTAAATCCGTCCGTGCCTACAGTATTTTAATCCTGCTGTTTACTATAATCACTACTGCTGTCTTTATTTCACCACCGCGTTATTTCACTATTCCTACCCATAAAACTGTTACTACTGATAAACTCTTGCGAGCAAGTCTGTTTCCAGGTGCAGCTGAATTGACAACTCCGTGTTAAGGCTTACAAGTATTCTTTGTCTCCCCTTGTGTCGAATCAATAAATTGGGTAATACTTCCCTCGAAGACTGTTGCGATCCCCTATACTTGTGGGTCATCAGATAACAAACACCATTCATTGTGTAGGGCTATAAAAGCACACCTCAAGCCGGAGTAAACAAGCTCCACAACATCCGGAGTTCATATTAAAGTAACCTCTAGAGTGCATAATAGACCGTTGCAATTTAGACCGAGTACTAACATAGCATACACACTGTCAACAATAGCTATGAAAGGGGGAATAGATCGCATCAATACTATCATAGTAATAGTTAACTTCATAATCTACAAGAGATTACAATCATAACCTACGCCAAGTACTACATGATGCACACACTGTCAACATTACATCATGGAGGAGGAATATACTACTTTAATAACATCACTAGAGTAGCACATAGATTAATAGTGATACAAAGCTCATGATCACATAAAGATCACACCATGGGAGAGAGATGAACCACATAGCTACGGTAGAGCCCCTCAGCCTCGGGGAGAACTACTCCTCCTCATCAAGGGAGACAGCAACGGCGATGAAGATGGCGGTGGAGATGGCTTCCGGGCACGTCCCGGCGGCGTGCCGGAACAGAGACTTCTGTCCCCCGAACTTGACTTCGCGATGGCGGCGGCTCTGGAAGGTTTTCCGTATCGTGGCTTATCTCTTTAGGGTTTTCGCGACGGAGAGACTTTATAGGCGGAAGGGCAGCCTCGGAGGGGTCCTGGGGGACCCACACCATAGGGGGCGCCCCCCCTTGGCCGCGCCGCCATGTGGGGTGGGGCTCCCCTCTGGTCCCTCTTCGGTGCTCTGGAACCTTCCGTGGAAAATAGGACCCTGGGCGTTGATTTCGTCCAATTCCGAGAATATTTCCTTTGTAGGATTTCTGAAACCAAAAACAGCAGAAAACTGCAACTGGTTCTTCGGCATCTCATCAATAGGTTAGTGACGGAAAATGCATATAAATGATGTAAAGTGTGTATAAAACATGTAGGTATTGTCATAAAACTAGCATGGAACATAAGAAATTATAGATACGTTTGAGACGTATCAGGGGGTGCGGCCAAGCTATGGCTTGAGGTGGCCGGGCCCCTCCCCTTGTCCCTCATTATATAGGTGGAACACCCAAGAGTTGATCTACAAGTCTTCGAATAAGACCCCAAACCAAAACCTTCCATATGACATGAAACCTACCCAAGGTGGGATTCCCACTTGAGGTGGGATTCCCACCTTTCCTTGGGAGGGGGTGGCCGGCCACCTTAGGTGGAGTCCACCTGGGACTCCACCCCCTAGGGTTGGCTGGCCATGCTTGGTGGAGTCCCTCCGGGACTCCGCCTTCCATAGTGATTTATTCCGGACTTTTCTAGAACCTTCTAGAACCTTCCATAAATGCACCGATCATTTCCAAACTTATAAAATGACTTCCTATATATGAATCTTATTCTACGGACCATTCCGGAACTCCTCGTGATGTCCTGGATCCCATCCGAGACTCCGAACAAAACTTCAAAATCCATTCCATATATTCAATATCTACTAAAACGACATCAAACCTTAAGTGTGTCACCCTACGGTTCGCGAACTATGTAGACATGGTTGAGACCTCTCTCCGACCAATAACCAATAGCGGGATCTGGAGATCCATAATGGCTCCCACATATTCAACGATGACTTAGTGATCGAATGAACCATTCACATACGATACCGATTCCCTTTGTCACGCGATATTTTACTTGTTCGAGGTTTGATCATCGGTATCTCTATAAGTTGTTCAACTTCGTCTCCTGAAAAGTACTCTTTACTCGTACCGTGGTAAGTGGTCTCTTATAAACCATTCATATGCTTGCAAGCTATTAGACAACATTCCACCGAGAGGGCCCATAGTATATCTATCCGTCATCGGGATGGACAAATCCCACTGTTGATCCATATGCCTCAACTCATACTTTCCGGATACTTAATCCCACATTTATAACCACCCATTTACGCAGTGGCGTTTGATGTAATCAAAGTACCTTTCCGATATAAGTGATTTACGTGATCTCATGGTCAAAAGGACTAGGTAACTATGTATCGAAAGCTTATAGCAAATAACTTAATGACGTGATCTTATGCTACGCTTAATGGGTGTGTCCATTACATCATTCATATAATGACATAACCTTGTTATTAATAACATCCAATGTTCATGATCATGAAACTATGATCATCTATTAATCAACAAGCTAGTTAAGAGGCTTACTAGGGACTCATTGTTGTTTACATAACACACATGTATCAATGTTTCGGTTAATACAATTATAGCATGGTATATAAACATTTATCATAAACACAAAGATATATAATAACCACTTTTATTATTGCCTCTTGGGCATATCTCCAACAGTCTCCGGTTGCTTTCAACTTCAACATGTATATCTCATGGATAATTGTCAACACAAAGTAATATGATGAATGCAAATAAGCAAGTATGTAGGAATCAATGCACAGTTGACACAAGTGTTTGCTTCTAAGATAGAAAGAAGTAGGTAAACTGACTCAACATAAAATAAAAGAATGGCCCTTCGCAGAGGGAAGCATGGATTACTATTTTTGTGCTAGAGATTATATTTTGAAAACATAGAAACAATTTTGTCAACGGTAGAATAATTCATATGTGTTATGCATAAGACATCCTATAAGTTGCAAGCCTCATGCATAGAATACCAATAGTGCTCGCACCTTGTCCTAATTAGCTTGGATTTACATGGATTATCATTGCATAACATATGTTTCAACCAAGTGTCACAAAGGGGTACCTCTATGCCGCCTGTACAAAGGTCCAAGGAGATAGATCGCATTTGATTTCTCGTTTTTGATAGATCTCAACTAAGGACATCCATACCGGGACAACATAGAAAACAGATAATGGACTCCTCTTTAATGCATAAGCATTCAACAACAGATAATATTCTCATAAGAGATTGAGGATTAATGTCCAAACTGAAACTTCCACCATGATACATGGCTTTAGTTAGCGGCCCAATGTTCTTCTCTAACAATATGCATACTCAAACCATTTGATCATGATAAATCACCCTTACTTCAGACAAGACAAACATGCATAACAACTCACATGATATTCAACAAAGGTGTAATAGTTGATGGCGTCCCCAGAAACATGGTTACCGCTCAACAAGCAACTTATAAGAAATAAGATACATAAGCTACATATTCTTTACCACAATAGTTTTTAAGGCTATTTTCCCATGAGCTATATATTGCAAAGATAAGGAATGAAATTTTAAAGGTAGCACTCAAGTAATTTACTTTGGAATGGCAGAGAAATACCACATAGTAGGTAGGTATGGTGGACACAAATGGCATAGGTTTTGGCTCAAGGATTTGGATGCACGAGAAGAATTCCCTCTCAGTACAAGGCTTTGGCTAGCAAGGTTGTTTGAAGCAAACACAAGTATGAACCGGTACAACAAAACTTACATAAGAACATATTGCAAACATTATAAGACTCTACACTGTCTTCCTTGTTGTTCAAACACTTCACCAGAAAATATCTAGACTTTAGAGAGACCAATCATGCAAACCAAATTTCAACAAGCTCTATGGTAGTTCTTCATTAATAGGTGCAAAGTACATGATGCAAGAGCTTAAACATGATCTATTTGAGCACAACAATTGCCAAGTATCAAATTATTCAAGACAATATACCAATTACCACATGAAGCATTTTCTGTTTCCAACCAAATAACAATGAACGAAGCAGTTTCAACCTTCGCCATGAACATTAAAAGTAACGCTAAGAACACAAGTGTTCATATGAAACAACGGAGCGTGTCTCTCTCCCACACAAAGAATGCTAGGATCTGATTTTATTCAAACAAAAACAAAAATAAAAACATACAGACGCTCCAAGTAAAGCACATAAGATGTGATGGAATAAAAATATAGTTTCACTAGAGGTGACCCGATAAGTTGTCGATGAAGAAGGGGATGCCTTGGGCATCCCCAAGCTTAGATGTTTGAGTCTTCTTAAAATATGCAGGGATGAACCACGGGGGCATCCCCAAGCTTAGACTTTTCACTCTTCTTGATCATATTGTATCATCCTCCTCTCTTGATCCTTGAAAACTTCCTCCACACCAAACTCAAAACAAACTCATTAGAGGGTTAGTGCATAATAAAAAATTCACATATTCAGAGGTGACACAATCATTATTAACACTTCTGGACATAGCTCAAAGGTACTGGAAGTTAATGGAACAAAGAAATCCATCCAACATAGCAAAAGAGGCAATGCGAAACAAAAGGCAGAATCTGTCAAAACAGTACAGTCCGTAAAGACGAATTTTTTAGGGGCACTTAACTTGCTCAGATGAAAAAACTCAAATTGAATGAAAGTTGCGTACATATCTGAGGATCATACAAAAAAATTGGCAGATTTTTCTGAGTTACCTACAGAGAGGGCTACTCAAATTCGTGACAGCAAGAAATCTGTTTCTGCGCAGTAATCCAAATCTAGTATCAACCTTACTATCAAAGACTTTACTTGGCACAACAATGAATAAAATAAAGATAAGGAGAGGTTGATACAGTAGTAACAACTTCCAAGACTCAAATATAAAACAAAAGTGCAGAATTAAAATAATGGGTTGTCTCCCATAAGCGCTTTTCTTTAACGCCTTTCAGCTAGGCGCAGAAAGTGTGAATCAAGTATTATCAAGAGATGAAGCATCAACATCATAATTTGTTCTAATGATAGAATCAAAAGGTAACTTCATTCTCTTTCTAGGGAAGTGTTCCATACCTTTCTTGAGAGGAAATTGATACTTAATATTCCCTTCCTTCATATCAATAATAGCACCAACAGTTCGAAGAAAAGGTCTTCCCAAAATAATGGGACAAGATGCATTGCATTCAATATCCAAGACAACAAAATCAACGGGGACAAGGTTATTGTTAACCGTAATGCGAACATTATCAATCCTCCCCAAAGTTTTATATATAGAATTATCAGCAAGATTAACATCCAAATAACAATTTTTCAATGGTGGCAAGTCAAGCATATCATAGAGTTTCTTAGGCATAACAGAAATACTTGCACCAAGATCACATAAAGCATTACAATCAAAATCATTGACCTTCATCTTAATGATGGGCTCTCAACCATCTTCCAACTTCCTAGGAATAGAAGTTTCAAGTTTTAATTTCTCTTCTCTAGCTTTAATGAGAGCATTTGTAATATGTTTTGTAAAGGCCAA
Organism: Lolium multiflorum; assembly: GCA_030979885.1. Lineage (NCBI taxonomy): Eukaryota > Viridiplantae > Streptophyta > Magnoliopsida > Poales > Poaceae > Lolium > Lolium multiflorum. The sequence goes on from CM061750.1 coordinate 336,713,462, forward strand.
ATTTATAGCACTAGCATTAGGACTTCTAGCAAGTTTTTGTAAGAACTTAATAACTTCAGAGATATGACAATCATCAAAATCTAAACCATTATGATCTACAGCAATGGGATCATTGTCCCCAATATTTTGAAAAATTTCAGCAGTTTTATCACAAACAGTTTCAACAGTTTTAGCAGTTTCAGGCAGTTTTGCACGCTTTGCATTAGGAGTAGAAACATTGCTAACACCAATTATTTTACCATTGATAGTAGGAGGTTTAGCAACATGTGAAGCATCAACATTACTAGTGGTGGTAATAGTCCAAACTTTAGCTACATTATTCTCTTTAGCAAATTTTTCTTCTCTTTCCCACCTAGCATGCAATTCAGCCATCAATCTAATATTTTCATTAATTCGAACTTGGATAGCGTTTGCTGTAGTAACAATTTTGTTATCATTATCCTCAGGTTTAGCAGCCATTTTATTAATTAAAGAAGATTGTGACTCAGACATGTATGAGATTCGGTTTTCAGCATTTGAAAGCTTAGTTTGCAAACCAGAAATCTCCATATTCAAATTTTCAAGTTGATTCCCTATATTTTTCAACAAGGCAGATTGTTCATTCATAGTTTTAGTAAACAATTGATTTTGCTCATATTGAGATTGCATAAAGCTCTTAGTAGCTCTTTCAATTTCTAGCATCTTTTCCTCATTAGGCAAAACAGATCTACCATAAGAATTACCATAAGGATTACCACTAGCAGGATATGGCCTATAGTTGTTACCAAAATTATTCCTATAAGCATTGTTGTTAAAATTATTATTTTTAATGAAGTTCACATCAACATGCTCTTCTTGAGCAACCAATGAAGCTAAAGGAACATTATTAGGGTCAACATTAGATCTATCATTAACAAGCATAGACATAATAGCATCAATCTTATCACTCAAGGAGGAGGTTTCTTCAACAGAATTTACCTTCTTACCTTGTGGAGCCCTTTCAGTGTGCCATTCAGAGTAATTGATCATCATATTATCAAGAAGCTTTGTTGCGGCGCCTAAGGTGATGGACATAAAAGTACCTCCGCAGCTGAATCCAATAGGTTCCGCGAAGAAAAATTCAATCCTGCATAAAAGGTTTGGATGATCATCCAAGTAGTTAGTCCATGGGTAGGGCAATTCTTGACCAAAGATTTCATTCTTTCCCATGCTTGGGCAACATGCTCATTATCCAATTGCTTAAAGTTCATTATGCTACTTCTCAAAGATATAATTTTAGCGGGAGGATAATATCTACCAATGAAAGCATCCTTACATTTAGTCCATGAATCAATACTATTTTTAGGCAAAGATAGCAACCAATCTTTAGCTCTTCCTCTTAGAGAGAAAGGAAACAATTTCAATTTTATAATGTCACCATCTACATCCTTATACTTCTGCGTTTCACAAAGTTCAAAAAATTATTAAGATGGGCAGCAGCATCATCAGAACTAACACCAGAAAATTGCTCTCTCATAACAAGATTTAGTAAAGCAGGTTTAATTTCATAAAATTCTGTAGTAGCAGGTGGAGCAATAGGTGTGCATATGAAATCATTATTATTTGTGCTAGTGAAGTCACACAACTTAGTATTCTCAGGAGTACCCATTTTAGCAATAGTAAATAAAGCAAACTGAATAAAGTAAATGCAAGTAACTAATTTTTTTGTGTTTTTAATATAGAGAATGAGACAATAAATAAAATAAATGCAAGTAACTAATTTTTTTTTATATTTTTGATATAAAGAAAACAAACAAAGCAGTAAATAAAGTAAAGTAAAGTAAAGCAAGACAAAAACAAAGTAAAGAGATTGGATGTGAGAGACTCCCCTTGCAGCGTGTCTTGATCTCCCCGGCAACGGCGCCGAAATTTAGCTTGTTGACGCGTAAAGCACACGCCGTTGGGAACCCCAAGTGGAAGGTGTGATGCGTACAACATCAAGTTTCCCTCGGTAAGAAACCAAGGTTTATCGAACCAGGAGATGAAGGCCACGTGAAGGTTGTTGGCGGAGGAGTGTAGTGCGGCGCAACACCGGGGATTCCGCGCCAACATGGAACCTGCACAACACAATCAAAATACTTTGCCCCAACGTAACAGTGAGGTTGTCAATCTCACCGGCTTGCTGTAAACAAAGGATTAAATGTATGGTGTGGAAAATAATGTTTGTTTGCAATGAGCAGCAGAGAACAATGATTGCAATAGATTGTATTCAGATGTAAAAGAATGGACCGGGGTCCACAGTTCACTAGTGGTGTCTCTCCAATAAGAAATAGCAATTGACAAATAGAGAGGGCATAACAATGCACATACATATCATGATGACTAATATGAGATTTACTTAGGGCATTACGACAAAGTACATAGACCGCTATCCAGCATGCATCTATGCCTAAAAAGTCCACCTTTGGGTTAGCATCCGCACCCCTTCCAGTATTAAGTTGCAAACAACAGACAATTGCATTAAGTATGGTGCGTAATGTAATCAACACAAATATCCTTAGACAAAGCATTGATGTTTTATCCCTAGTGGCAACAGACATCCACAACCTTAGAACTTTCTGTCACTGTCCCAGATTCAATGGAGGCATGAACCCACTATCGAGCATAAATACTCCCTCTTGGAGTCACAAGTATCAACTTGGCTAGAGCCTCTACTAGCAACGGAGAGCATGCAAGATCATAAACAACACATATATGATAGATCAATAATCAACTTGACATAGTATTCCATATTCATCGGATCCCAACAAACACAACATGTAGCATTACAAATAGATGATCTTGATCATGATAGGCAGCTCACAAGATCTAACATGATAGCACAATTAGGAGAAGACAACCATCTAGCTACTGCTATGGACCCATATTCCAAGGATGAACTACTCACACATCAGTCCGGAGGCGATCATGGTGATGTAGAGTCCTCCGGGTGATGATTCCCCTCTCCGGCAGGGTGCCCGAGGCGATCTCCTGAATCCCCGAGATGGGATTGGCGGCGGCGGCGTCTCTGGAACTTTTTCCGTATCGTGGCTCTCGGTAATAGAGTTTTCGCGACGGAGAGTTTAAGTAGGCGGAAGGAGCCCAGGCGGCACGGGGCCCACACCATAGGCCGGCGGGCCCATGCTGCTGCCGCCCATGGTTTGGGCGCCTCGTGGCCCCACTTCGTATCCTCTTCGGTCTTCTGAAAGCTCCGTGGAAAAATAAGACCCTAGCGTTTGTTTCGTCCAATTCCGAGAATATTTCCTGTGTAGGATTTCTGAAACAAAAAATAGCACAAAACAGGAACTGGCGCTTCGGCATCTTGTCAATAGGTTACTGCCGGAAAATTCGTATAAATGATGTGAAGTGTGTATAAAACATGTGAGTATTGTCATAAAACTAGCATGGAACATAAGAAATTATAGATACGTTTGAGACGTATCACGCGGCTCCAGCGTACGCTCTCTAGTCTTGTTCCTCTGAGGGGCCACGTTGTCGCGGATATTGATTCCCCCAGGCCCGTGGGGCCTGGGGTTTCCGTCTGGACTACAGCGGCGAGGAGGCGGAGGACGCGGGTACCCGTTGGGCGGAGGTGATGGATTTCGGTACTTGTCTCTGCCAGTGTACATCGCATCCTTTCCCTTCCTCGGATCTGACGGAGGTGTCTTTGACGGTATAGGGATTGGATTTGGGTGTTCTCTGGTTCTCCTTCTGCGCTCCGAAGATCCGGTGCGCGATTCGTCATCGCGGTTTTTGCTTTTTGAGGCCTCCTTTTGCGCAGTGGATATGCAAAGATCTGGATTAGATTCCAGCTTGCGCGAAGTGTCTGCCTTGCTCTGCTGCTGTACCGCTGAAGCGACGAGCGTGCAGAGGTATTTGATGTCGATTTCCTCATTCTTCTAGTTCAGGATCTCCGCGGCCTTCTGCATGTTCTCCTTCGGAGTCGTGAGCGGCTGTAGATTAGAGGGGGTGGAGAAGGTGATCTTGCGGGGGCCAATGGCCTCCCGCCGGATCTTATCAGCTTCCCTTATCTTGGCCTCCCAATGCTCTCGGAGTTTGATACGTCCAAAACGTATCTACTTTCCCGAACACTTTTGCTATTGTTTTGCCTCTAATTTGTGTATTTTGGATACAACTAACACGGACTAACGCTGTTTTCAGCAATTGCTCTGGTGTCTCGTTTTTGTGCAGAAATCCAACTTTGGAAAAACCTCGGAATTTATACGAAAGGCCCTATTTTCCCATAAGACTCACGGAGCCAGAAGGGCAAGCCAGGTGGGGGCACCGGGCCCCACACACTAGGCCGGCGCGCCCAGAGGCCCGCGCGGCCCTAGTGTGTGCGGCGGCCGGCCCCGACGCCCTCCTTCGGACTACTTATCGCCCTCGACCTAAAAACGCACGGGAGAAGTCGAAGTCGTCAGAAACCCTCCAGAGAGTCGCCACATCGCGAAACCCGTCTCGGGAGCCGAAGTCTCCGTTACGGCACTCCGCCGGACGGGAATTGGAGGAGATCTTCACCGCCATCACCGCCAACGCCTCCATCGACTAGCCATGTTTCCCCCATCCATGTGTGAGTAATTCCCCCGCTGTAGGGAAGGGGATGGTAGGGATTGGATGAGATTGGTCATGTAATAGTCATAAGATTGTTAGGGCATAGTGCCTAGTATCCGTAGATGTCACTTTTATGATATTGTTGCAACTTGTTATGCTTAATGCTTGTCACTAGGGCCCGAGTGCCATGATCTCAGATCTGAACATGTTATTGATTCATGAAGATATTCGTTGTTTATGAGCTTACCTGCAAGTTGTATACACATGTCGCTGTCCGGAACCAATGGCCCCGAAGTGACAGAAATCGGGACAACCGGAGGGGATGGTAGTGATGTGAGGATCACATGTGTTCACGGAGTGTTAATGCTTTGCTCCGGTACTCTATTAAAAGGAGTACCTTAATTTCCAGTAGTTTCCCTAGAGGCCACCGGCTGTAGGACAAAAGATGTTGTGCAAGTTTCTCATTGCGAGCACGTACGACTATATATGGAACACATGCCTATTGATTGATTAGTACTTGGATACCGTTTTTTTATTATCTGCAAATGCCCCTGCTTTGATTGTTATATGAGTTTCTCTCATCCATGCAACGCCCGTTAATCCGTCCCTGTGCCTACAGTATTTTAATCCTGTTTACTATAATCACTACTGCTGTCTTTATTTCACCGCTGTTATTTCACTATTCCTACTGCTATAAAACTGTTACTACTGATAAACTCTGCGAGCAAGTCTGTTTCCAGGTGCAGCTGAATTGACAACTCCGCGTTAAGGCTTACAAGTATTCTTTGTCTCCTTGTGTCGAATCAATAAATTGGGTAATACTTCCCTCGAAGACTGTTGCGATCCCCTATACTTGTGGGTCATCAAGACTATTTTCTGGCGCCGTTGCCGGGGAGCATAGCTTTATTTGGAAGTTCACTTGGATTGATATTGTTCGCTGCAAATCTCCATCATGGGTAAACCTCGCGATACTAAGATCGCCATATTACCATCCACTACAAGAAAAGGTACAACTCTTAGTACCTCTGCTGCTCTTGATTCACCATCTGTGATAAGTAAACTTGTTTCACCACCACAAGCTTCAAATGTTGGTACTTCTGCTGAATCTGAAAATTCCTCTCATAATTGTGATGATGCTTCTACTGTGCTTGATAATGATGGTTCGTTGGGATCTTTTCTAGATGCTACAATTCCTAGGTCTAGGCAAATTGAAAATACTGAAACTCCTAATGAAAATGCTGCTACACCTGTTAATTCACCTGAGTCTGTTGAATATTCTAGTGATGATCTTGATGAAGATTATGTAGAGCTTGATGATGATTTTATTGAAAAATGCAATGCTACTACTGATGCAAGAAAAATTAAAAAGTTGCTTGCAGAACATGCTGTTAGATATAAACTATCTCCCGATCCTAAATTTGCCACATCTCCTATAAACATTAAGGATAAAGATTATGATTTATCTCTTGATCTATCTCATATAGCTATTGTTGAGAAAACACCCTTTTGTGGTACTGAAAAAGAAAGTGTTGTTGAACACATGATTGAGTTATCTACTCTTAGTGGCTTGTTTTCTGATGATGATGCGTACTTATTTTGTCGCTAAAATTTTTCCTTTCTCATTAAAGGATGATGCTAAAACTTGGTATAATAATTTGCCTCCTGGTTCTATTAAAAGTCCAAAAGAATTGCTTGATGTTTTCTTCCGGAAATACTTTCCTGCTAGTGCTCAACATATTGCTTTGCAGAGAATTTATAATTTTGACCAGGAAGATGGAGAGAAATTGCCCGAGGCTTGGGCGAGATTTTGTTCTCTTATTAGAGCTCAGCCTGACCATGATTTGGAAAAGCATGATTTACTTGATATATTTTATAGTGGACTAACCATTGAGTCTAGGGCATACCTGGATAGTTGTGCTGGTTGTGTTTTCAGGAAAAGAACTCCAGACGACGCTGAAGAATTATTGGCTAAAATAGGCCGGAATCATGATGATTGGTCTACACCTGAACCAACCCCGACACCGATAGTGAAGAAGAGGGGTATGATTAAATTAAATGATGAAGATATGAGGGAAGCCAAGAAGTCTCTTAAAGAGAAGGGTATTAAACCTGAAGATGTGAAGAATTTACCTCCTATAGAAGATTTATGTGAGATAACTCCCCCTTCATCCATGATTGAGGTACACTCTCTTCAACGCTTTACTAGGGAAGATATTCCGTATTCAAAACCTCCTGCTCAATGCTTAGATGAGTTTGATAATTATATTGTTAAGCAAGAAAACTTTAATATGAGAGTAGAGAATCATTTAATGGAAAATTCTCGAGCTATTAGTGAATTGCATGATATTGTGGAGAGAACCTCCAATGATGTTAAGATACTTGTTAAACATTTTCATATGGTTCAAACTCAAATTGATCAACTCACTAAAGTGCAAAATGACTTGTTGGGAAATAATTCTAAAGAAAAACATGCTTATGAAGTAACAACTAGAGGTGGTGTTTCTACCCAGGATCCTCTATATCCTGAAGGGCATCCCAAAAGAGTTGAACAAGATTCTCAATTAACTAAAACTAGTGCTCCATCTAAGAAAAAGAAAAAGAAACATAAGAATGTTGTAGAATCCTCTGAACCTGTTAATGATCCTAATAGTATTTCTATTTCTGATGCTGAAACTGAAAGTGGTAATGAACATGATAAAGATAATGATAAGAATGATACTCCTGATAAAGAAGAGGTTGAAGAAGAACCTGAAAAGCATGCTAAAAATAAAAAGTACACTAAAGAAGATTTTATTGCTGAGAAACATGGTAATGAAAGAGAACCTTGGGTTCAAAAGCAAATGCCTTTTCCTGCTAAGAAACTAAAATCAAAGGAGGAGGAACATTATAATAAATTTTGTGATGGGATGAAACCTTTATTTTTGCAAATCCCTTTGACTGATGCTATTAAATTGCCTCCTTATTCAAAGTATATGAAAGATATTGTCTCTAACAAAAGGAAAATTCCCAATGAGGAGATTTCCACTATGCTCGCTAATTACTCCTTCAATGGTAAGATTCCAAAGAAGCTTGGAGACCCAGGTATACCGACTATTCCTTGTTCCATCAAGAATAATTATGTTAGAACTGCTCTATGTGATTTGGGAGCGGGTGTTAGTGTAATGCCTTTTCTCTTTATAAGAGACTTGATTTAGATAAGTTAATACCAACTGATATATCTTTGCAAATGGCTGATAAATCTACCGATATTCCTGTTGGTGTATGTGAAAATGTTCCTGTTCAAGTTACTCAACATTGCTTGATATTAACTGATTTTGTTGTGTTGGAAATGCCCGAAGATGATAATATGTCCATTATTCTTGGAAGACCCTTTCTTAATACTGCAGGGGCTGTTATTGATTGCAATAAAGGCATGGTTACTTTCAATGTTGATGATAAGGAACATACTGTCTATTTTCCCAAGAGGATTGATAAAGTATATGGAGTTAATACAATTTTTAATGTGAAAACTATCAAAGTGGGATCCATTGATTGTCCTATATATGAGCCTAAAGAAGAATATCAAACTCTTGTGATTGGATCCATATCAATTCAATATAAGGTAACATGATTGATTTGAGGTTTATTTCTTCTTATGTATATAAAATTTATTTGGTAGCAAGACTTGATCAACCTTGTTAACAAGTATATTTTAATGCATAAGAGAGCTAAACAACATTTCTTTCTTTCTTTCTCCCTCCACTTATTTTACTTGCTGTAGCACTTTTTGTTTTGCAATATGCTTTAGTTGTTTAAGATTTTGGAAATCATTTTCCTGCGCAGTAATAATTAATTTAACACCCAGAAATGTGCATTTTTCGAAGTTCTCTAAAAATTACAAAAATTATACTGGTAGTCCTATTTTTCGAAGAGGCACCTGGGAGCACCTGGGGCTGACCAGTGGGGCACCCCAGGGTGGCACCCCACAGGCCGGCGCGGCCAGCAAGGGCGCGCACCCTGGTGTGTGGGCCCCCCTTTGCCCCACTTCAGCATCTCTTCCTCCCACTCTCTTCTCTCTCCCGAAAAAACTCGCACCAAGTTCCTCTCACTCGCGTTTCTGCTCAAGAACTCGCGATTTCTCGATCTCCTTGCTCAGCCCAGATTTCTGGAAATTTGGCACATTTGCTCCTTGGTATGTGACTCCTTTGATTGTCCAATTAGAATTTTGTTTGGTTGAGTATATCTTGAATATTTTGCTGCTGTAGATAACATGTTTAGTGAGCTTGCATGCTTGTTCTAAGTGGTAGAAACTAGTTTTGATGCATGTTTAGTACTCTAGCAAGTTCCTATAGTAGTTCCCCTCAATTATATACCTTGAAATCAAATTTTATAATGGTTGTTGAAAATTTCAGAAGAGGAAGATGAAGAAATTCAAATTTGGAGAATTGTTCAAGAAAGGAACAACCAGCACCGGTAGGCCCTCGAGGGCGTCCACTCAGATTAGGCGATCCTACAATGAGGATATCATCGCGCCTAGCTTCGCGCCCGAGGAGGACAATGGGGCTCCTAATGCTTCATCCTTCCCATGTTATGATCATTTGACAAATGCAGGGATATTGGATGACTTCTTCACCCTTGTCAACAGGGCAGGCTTAGCCACCTACGTGGGAGATGAAAGGGAGCAATACTACATGCTCACCAAAATTTTCGTTGAGAGCTTCAAGTTCCACAACACGCAATATGAGCCGACAGTTGCATTCAAGATCTATGGTAATCCTGTTACTATGTAATGGAAGAATTTTGTCGTGCATTGGATATTGCCCCTGTAGGTACAGCAAGGAGGATTGATGACAACCCCCGGGACCTGTTGGAGCTCTATCGAGGGATCATCGAAGATGATTGCCGCACCATTCAGCGCGGGAAGATAAGAAACATTCAACTCCCCGCCATTAAATATTTTGCATATTACATTTCTAATAGCATTCTTGGTAGGGAAAATACTAGCAATATCTCTAGCTACCATCTTGCTTTCTTGAATGCTGCACTTACTGGACAGACACTTTATCATCTTGGTTCTCTTATTGCTCGCCGCCTGTCTAGCAGGGGGCCTATTTTTGGAGGAACTATTGCACTGCGCATTTTAACACATTTAAGACTCCCTCTTGATTCTAATGATGTGCCATTAACCCCTAGGAGACTTGATATTGCTTCTATGAAGAGTCATCATTTTGTTACTACTGATTCCACTATAGATAATATGGTCTATAGAATGTTGTTTGCTGACGGGGATGAGAAGGAAATCCCTCTTCCTCAGCCAGGTTTGTTCAATATTGACAGGCAATCATGGTCGCTCACTAAGGAGGAGGTGGAGGAACATATGAAGATACAAGACTTCCACCAGCAGCATGACTCCGAGGACGCCGAGCCCTCCTACGACTGCACCGTCACATACCCCGATGCTTCCTCCAGCACATACCTGGAACCGGGTCGTTCTTCGTCGTACTACGGAGACACCACTTCATGGGGACCGTGGGAATGAACTCCACTTAAGCCAAAAGCCTAAGCTTGGGAGGAGGTATACCGGCATCACTCATTCTTTGCATATTATGGTTGCTGGATACTTGTACATACTTGTTTAGTTTCTTAGAGTGGTTTTCTAATGAGAAGGAGATGATATTTGGGGAAGTGCTGTCCAAAAACAGATTCTGGGCTGTTACCAAAAAATTCGTACGCACAGCCAGAACGTTATTTTGAGTTGCCAATTTTTGAGCATGTGCCCCAGGTTGTTATCTAACTTTCATTAGTTGAACACTTTTTGATCTGAGCAATGGAAGATTTTTGTTAATTTCGATTTCTGTACTGCTGTCAGGTTTTGGCAGATTTCTGTCATCCTGCTTTTCTGTGTTTCTGTTAGTTTGCATTCTCTTGTTTTCACTTTGTTTCTTTCCTAAAACACAAAAAGACCAAAAATATTTCTGTTGTTTCTCTTCACCATTTGTTTATTTGGTTCTTTGCTCTTAGTTTACTTTATTTACTATCGGTAGTTTGCCATGAGAAAACCCAAAAAGATTTTGCTTTGTTTGCTTGTTTCTTTTGTTCTTTTTTCCAATTCGAAAACACCAAAAATATTTGCTGTTCTTCTTTGGTTTGTAAAGTTCATCATGAGTTCAATGGTCTTCGGTGGCTGGAGCGTGGTTTTCATTTCATATTATCCAAGCTACACAAGTGAAAGGCAATAATGACGATCTACAACAATTGGATTATGGTGAGAGGCTGGTATGAACTCTATTTGTTTTCATTTTTGTACATATACTCATCCATGTGAGCATGCTTAGTTGGTTCATGTGAGGTATATGTTATTTGAGAAAGTCTAGTAGTTCATGATCTCTCATGTTTAGCTCCAATTTATTAATATGAGTAGCATGTCATGGATGTTCGCTTGCATTGTTTTATTCATAAGTAAGTATGGCATTGTGGTATCCTCCTCTGAATAATTCATTTATATCGACTTGGCACATGCTCACACATGCATATGACTGAACAAAAAAGTCAATTAAGCCTCGATGATTTATATTGCTTCAGAGTTCTTGCATCACTTTTATGCCTCCGTTAATTTATTTTGCCGCAAGCATGATTATGACAATTCTTCTCTTGATTTGTCGCTCCCTAGTCTTTTGCTAGCCTTCACTTGTACTGAGCGGGAACGCCGCTCGTGCTTCCAAACACCTGAAAACCAAGTTGCTTCAAAGTGTCCACCATAAATACCTATGCATGGCATTTCAAACCATTCCAAGTAAATTCTCATGCGCTACCTTTAAAACTTTCAAAATGCTTCTCAATTTGTGTTAATGTTTCATAGCTCATGAGGAAGTATGTGGTGTTTAGCTTTCAACCTTGTCATTTACTTTTGACGGACTCTCATATGGACTAGTGGCACATCCGCTTATCCAATAATTTTGCAAAAAGAGCTGGCAATGGGATTCCCAGTCCCAAATTAATTAACTTAAATAGACACTCCTCCATGGTTTGTGATTGTTGGACGGCACCCGAAGGATTCGGTTAGCCATGGCTTGTGTAAGCAAAGGTTGGGGGAGTGTCATCATCATAATAAAACTTAAATAAAAAGGCACTCCTTCATGGTATGTGATTGTTGGCAGGCACCCGAGGATTCGGTTAGCCATGGTTTGTGTAAGAAAGGTTGGAAGGAGTGCCACATAAACATGCAAGTAATTCATGGGAGCCGCTCTTGGGAGTCCGGTTGATGAGGTAGTTAGTGTACCCATTACCATTCGTTAACAACAACAAGCACTTCTCAAAATAATTTTACTCCTGTTTTAAAAATGAAAAGCTCTAGCGCATGTTAATCCCTGCTTCCCTCTGCGAAGGGTCAATCTTTTACTTTTATGTTGTGTCTCCATTCTTTCTTTGAGCACTATCTTGAGAGCACAACTGTCATTCTTAGTACAATATGCTTGTCTCAAAATATGATTGATTGTGGTATAACTTTGATGCTTTTATCTTTGACAATCACTACTTCTAGTCTTTCTATGAACTCCAGAGGTGCCTGGGCATTTATGTTTTGCCGATCAAATACGGGCAAGCGAGATACCACTTTATCATATTCTCTTATGAACATTGCAATCCTGCTTATATACATGATTCATGATGCTTATTATTAATTGTTGGTACCTCTCCATGATTGACATAGCTGTTGGATGATCTTATTCGCATGTATTTCATTATGAACTGCTTAAGTATTAGCCATAGCATGAGAATATATACATCATATGAGCAAATGTGTTCTTGAAAGTTCTTTTATCGCTCAGTTGTTAACTGAATTGCTTGAGGACAAGCAATAAGCTAAGCTTGGGGGAGTTGATACGTCCAAAACGTATCTACTTTCCCGAACACTTTTGCTATTGTTTTGCCTCTAATTTGTGTATTTTGGATACAACTAACACGGACTAACGTTTTCAGCAGAATTGCTCTGGTGTCTCGTGTGCAGAAATCCAACTTTCGGGAAAAACCTTAATTTATACAAGGCCCTATTTTCCCTAAGACTCACGGAGCCGAAGGGCAAGCTGGGGCACGAGGGCCCCACACACTAGGCCGGCGCCCGGAGGGGCCCGCGCGGCCCTAGTGTGTGGCGGCCTCGGCTGGCCCCCGACGCCCTCCTTCGTACTTATCGCCCTCGACCTAAAAACGCACGGGAGAAGTCGAAGTCGTCGAAACCCTCCAGAGAGCCGCCACATCGCGAAACTCCGTCTCGGGAGCCAGAAGTCTCCGTTCGGCACTCCGCCGGACGGGGAATTGGAGGAGATCTTCACCGCCATCACCGCCAACGCCTCTCCATCGACCAGCCATGTTTCCCCATCCATGTGTGAGTAATTCCCGCTGTAGGCTGAAGGGGATGGTAGGGATTGGATGAGATTGGTCATGTAATAGTCATAAGATTGTTAGGGCATAGTGCCTAGTATCCGTAGATGTCACTTTTATGATATTGTTGCAACTTGTTATGCTTAATGCTTGTCACTAGGGCCCGAGTGCCATGATCTCAGATCTGAACATGTTATTGATTCATGAAGATATTCGTTGTTTATGATCTTACTGCAAGTTGTATACACATGTCGCTGTCCGGAACCAATGGCCCCGAAGTGAAATCGGGACAACCGGAGGGGATGGTAGTGATGTGAGGATCACATGTGTTCACGGAGTGTTAATGCTTTGCTCCGGTACTTATTAAAAGGAGTACCTTAATTTCCAGGTTTCCCTAGAGGCCCGGCTGCCACCGGCTGGCAGGACAAAAGATGTTGTGCAAGTTTCTCATTGCGAGCACGTACGACTAAATATGGAACACATGCCTATTGATTGATTAGTACTTGGATACCGTTTTATTATTATCTGCAAATGCCCATGCTTTGATTGTTACATGAGTTTCTCTCATCCATGCAACGCCCGTTAAATCCGTCGTGCCTACAGTATTTTAATCCTGCTGTTTACTATAATCACTACTGCTGTCTTTATTTCACCACTGCGTTATTTCACTATTCCTACTGCCATAAAACTGTTACTACTGATAAACTCTTGCGAGCAAGTCTGTTTCCAGTGTGCAGCTGAATTGACAACTCCGCTGTTAAGGCTTACAAGTATTCTTTGTCTCCCCTTGTGTCGAATCAATAAATTGGGTAATACTTCCCTCGAAGACTGTTGCGATCCCCTATACTTGTGGGTCATCAGATAATAAATGCTACTTTCTACACTCTCTTGTTGGATAATGATACGTCCAAAACGTATCTACTTTTCCGAACACTTTTGCTATTGTTTTGCCTCTAATTTGTGTATTTTGGATACAACTAACACGGACTAGCGCTGTTTTCAGCAGAACTGCTCTGGTGTCTCGTTTTTGTGCGAAATCCAACTTTCGGGAAAATCCTCGGAATTTATGGAAGGCCTATTTTTATTGACGGAGCCGAAGGGCAAGAGAGGTGGAGGCCCGAGGGCCCCACACCATATGCGGCGCGGCCCGGGGGGGCCCGCGTGGCCATGTGGTGTTGCCCCCTCCGGCCTCCGACGCCCCTTCGGACTACTTATCGGGTTCGACCTAAAACGCACGGAGAGAGTCGAAGTCGCGAAACCCTCCGGAGCCGCCACATCGCGAAACTCCGTCGCGGGAGCCGGTCTCGTTCGGCACTCCGCCGGACGGGGAATTGGAGGAGATCTTCACCGCCATCACCGCTAACGCCTCTCCATCGACCAGCCATGTTTCCCCCATCCATGTGTGAGTAATTCCCCCGCTGTAGGTGAAGGGGATGGTAGGGATTGGATGAGATTGGTCATGTAATAGTCATAAGATTGTTAGGGCATAGTGCCTAGTATCCGTAGATGTCACTTTTATGATATTGTTGCAACTTGTTATGCTTAATGCTTGTCACTAGGGCCCAAGTGCCATGATCTCAGATCTGAACATGTTATTGATTCATGAAGATATTCGTTGTTTATGATCTTACAAGTTGTATACACATGTCTGTCCGGAACCAATGGCCCGTGACAGAAATCGGGACAACCGGAGGGGATGGTAGTGATGTGAGGATCACATGTGTTCATGGAGTGTTAATGCTTTGCTCCGGTGCTCAATTAAAAGGAGTACCTTAATTTCAGAGTTTCCCTAGAGGCCACTGCCACCGTGTAGGACAAAGATGTTGTGTAAGTTTTCTCATTGCGAGCACATACGACTACATATGGAACACATGCCTATTGATTGATTAGTACTTGGATACCGTTTTATTATTATCTGCAAATGCCTCTTTGATTGTTATATGAGTTTCTCTCATCCAAACGCTCGTTAATCCGTCCACGTGCCTACGTATTTTAATCCGTTGTTTACTATAATCACTATCGCTGTCTTTATTTCACCGCTCGTTATTTCACTATTCCTACGCTATAAACCATTATCGATACACTCTTGCGAGCAAGTCTGTTTGTGCCTGAATTGACAACTCCATTAAGGCTTACAAGTATTCTTTGTCTCCCTGTGTCGAATCAATAAAT
Organism: Lolium multiflorum; assembly: GCA_030979885.1. NCBI lineage: Eukaryota > Viridiplantae > Streptophyta > Magnoliopsida > Poales > Poaceae > Lolium > Lolium multiflorum. The sequence continues at coordinate 336,728,537 of CM061750.1, forward strand.
TGGGTAATACTTCCCTCGAAGACTGTTGCGATCCCCTATACTTGTGGGTCATCAGTTGTTTGGGCCTTCCTTGCACGTTTTGCAAGTTTTCCATTACCTCTCGAGCTTCTTGTCTTTCTTCCAACATCGCAGCTGCGGTGGTGGAGATTTTCTTGGCGGTAGCCAGCATCTCCCTTCTTGTTGCTTCTAGAGCTACTGGGTCTGCGGCTTCCTCCGGGGTTATAGGCTTATTCAGGACTTCTGTGTGAACTAGGGATCCTATGCCTGCTTGCTCCACGAGCTCTTCCGGGGACAGGTAATGCTTTTCCCCAGAAAAGTTGTCTTCTCTGGATTCTGACGCAGCGCGGCGACGAGGTCGCGATGGCGGAGTATCCGAATTGGACACTATCGGGAGGGCTGCTGCTGCGGGAGTTTCTTCGTCAGCGTCTTCGCCTAACCCAGTTATGGTCGCTAGGACCTGCTTGGGCGGGGCAGATTCCGCATCAGCTTCCTTTTCACCTTCTAGATCCTTCAAAGCTTGGTCAAATTCTTCCGTGTTCATGGATGAAGTATAGTTGGAAGCTGGACTGAGGTTGCCCAGGATTGACTCTTCGACGTCTCCGGCCTCCTCTTGTTGATCCGGTGCGCTGCTATCTCCGGCAGCCTCATGCTGTTCCGGGGCGTCGCCGGTTCCGGCATCATCAACCTGCATGGGTCCTGCGTCTTCCGGAGGAGGAGCGGTTCCAGCGGTATGTGCGAGGTAGTGCACGAAGTGACACCTTTGCTTTTCCAACACCTGAAAGACCCAGGCGGATCTGCATCGGTCTTCCACCGTTGTTTCCTGCTCAAGGGCGGATTGGGTGGGTTTTGAATTTTCCAAATCCAAGGCGGAAACTTCCCTAGGGAGTTCCGGCATCTCAGATCAGATCTTCGCGACTGCGTCCCGCTCCGGCGGTCGCGCTCGGCTTACAGGGCATTTCCGTCGGAATCGACGGTTTCGCCGATGAAGATGTGTATGCCGCGGGACGATGGAGAGCTTGGTGGGGTTGGTCCTAGCCGGAATCCAGCCTCGTCCTGAGGGACGGTCGGAAAGTTTCCGGCGTAAAGGACACATCCCACAGCGATGGAGGCGTTGTAGCTTCCCATGGCGGAACCCTCCCGGTTCCGGCCTCCAGACGCCGCTGGCCCCACGGTGGGCGCCAACTGTCGTTGCCTATTCAACAATACCTCGGAGGAGGGATCCTCACGAGGGGGAGAAGAAGTAGGGTCCATAGGGCGGAGAGCACTTGGGACGGTGGTACGCGATTTACCCTTTCGAACACTGCTCGAAGACAGGGCCTACTGCGCTTGTCCGGAATTATCTAGGCGCTTGCGTTTGTTACAATGAGTTGTGGTTGTGACTCTAGGGCTCCTGGGATCCGGCTTATAAAGGCGCACAGATCTAGGGTTTACATGGAGAGTCCTAGCTGGAATACAAGTTGCCTAACTACGGTACAATATCTTGCCGTGTACGTCAAGGATCCGCCTTCCATCAAGGCCGTACTGGATCCGGATACTTCATGGGCCTTCACGGATCCGGCCTTCTTCGTAGGTCGGTTAGGATCCGACTTCCTGTTCCTGGGCTGGACTTCATCCTTTAGGATCTACAGCAACTGGGCCACCCGATGGGCTACACGCCTCATCACCAACCGTGGGCCACCCGGGCTTGCCGGATCTAGGCCATGCCGTTGATATACCCATAAAGTATACCCACAACATTCGGTGACCACCCTCAAGGTCCCATAGTGGATCGAGGTCTTCCCTTTTGGTGGGAAGGCTCGAGGAGAATACGGTGAGGCCTTCGTGGCGTTTGGAGTGATTTGTCCTCCACGCTACTCCAACGGAGAGGATCACTCGCAAGAGTGTGAACTTCGGGATACATCGTTGTCTTCCCATCACCTCGTTTATTCCTATACCCGAGCCATTTACCTATGCACTTTACTTTGTGATAGCCTTCGTGCTTGAAGTTATATTTCTTTCTATCACATAGTTGCTTGTATTGCATAAGTTATTTGTGCACATAGGTGAACCCTAATTATATAGGTTTTGTGCTTGACAAATTAAATGCTAGTTTTATTCCGCATTTGTTAAGCCATATTCGCAAAAGTTTTAAACCTCCTATTCACCCCCTATAGGCGGTATCCATGTCCTTTCACCATTGCAGTATTTAACGCATCTCCATTCGCCCCCAATTCTACGTCATCCAAAGCCGTTTTGCCGACCGAATGTGGTGGTGGTGATGGGGGGGACAAGGAGATTTGTTTAACAAGTTTTAAAACACATAAAACTAGTCCCCTCCTTTGAGCATCCACAAATGATCCACCAAATCGTCTTGGAGTTGGTGATGAGTAGCTGAGTCTCGGATTTCCTGACGCATGGTGTGAAGGGCACCAAACACAACCGGCACCTGGTGATCAACATACGCAAGAGGACCCTTTGTGTGGCATGGTTTATTGTCGTGCATTGGACGCTCTCACTCACTCTCATTGATCATGTTGTGCAAGATCACACACGTAGTCATCACGTCTGTCACTTGATCTTTTGACCAGGTAAGAGCAGGGTATCGTACAATAGAAAATCGAGCTTGGAGCACATCAAATATTCGCTCGACATCCTTCCAGCAAGCCTCCTAGCACTGAGCAAACCAAGCTCTTTCCTAGAGTATGTCCTAAGATTATCTTCATAAATGTTGACCACCTTGAATCGATGGCATATGCTATGTAGTATACAGAGGAGAATGGCCTTCAACAAGCTTGACGAACATGTACACTAGAGCACACAGCAACACGTTGATGTCATTGTGATATCCAACCATACCGAATAAAGCATGCCAAATCCACAGACCTTGATCTACCACTGCCTCAAGTACCACGATGCAGGCTCCTTTGTGACGTTTTTTTACATTCCTTACCAAGCAAACACGCAGTTCTTCCATGCATAGTGCATGCAATCGATGCTTCCAAGTATTCTAGAAAATCCTCTTACTGCACTCTGTACCATGATCCGGGCAATGTCTTCCATAGCGGGTGTTCTCAAGCAAAGTTCTCCAAACAATACCACCAATGCCATGTAGAACCGATAAATGCACTCAATGGCAGTGGACTCAGCCATGTGCATGTAGTCATCCCGTGTACCAGCTGAAGCTCCATAGGCAAGCACCCTCAAAGCAGAAGTGCACTTCTGGATCGGGGAAAAACCAATTGTGCTAACACAATCTTGCTTGCAAACGAAGTAGGTGTCATACTCCTTGATGCCCAACACAATATTCATAAATAGCTTCTGGTTCATCCTGAAACGACGCCAAAATGTCACACCACCGTGCAGTGGATCATCGGCAAAGTAATCGATGTACAACATGCAATAGCCCTCCAACCTCTATCTTGGCTTGCTCTTGCACCGCGCGAGCCTTGAGCCTCCCTGCCATGGCTTCAAATCCCGGGCGTACATGGCTAGAAGGAAAGATAGGATCTTCATATGCTCATCGTCATCAGCGGCAACGGAAGCAACATCGACCTCTTCCTCTAGTTGAGCGGCTAGCATCTTCTTGTCGTCGGAATCCATGCCGGCAAAATTTGGAACACCTTGCAAAGCAAGAAGATCACGTGGGGCCTCGAAATTATTGGCAGACGCCTCCCGATGGCGGAACTAGGGTCGGTGGATGGCAAGGTAGGCTGGGTGTGTGTTTGCTCGGTGGCCCGGCCATTTCCGATGGTGGGAAATGGCAGAGTCAGAGAGGGGTGGTGTCTGCAGCGGTCCGACATGTGGGATGGGAGAGGGAAGAAATGAGGTTATTTTCCTGTACGATCGCCGGCAAAGCTGGCCCACTTGGGGTGGGGGGGGGGGAGTGGAGATTCTCTTGTAGTTTGGGTTGGGGGGGGGGGGCTTAACAAATGACCAAGGATTGAGTGGTAGAAGGGTCGGACTTGGTCCATTAGCCCAATGGCGGACCCAAATAAGTTTTCCAAGTCCATGCAAACTGCAAGTATAAGTGTTTAAGACTCTATTTTATGTTTAAACTTGATTTTCTTAGGTGGCCGAGAGAGAAATAAGAATGATAATTTTACCTTCTCTCAGCTAAGGGATAATCTCTTAGAAAATGTGAGAATATTATTTTCTCTGTTGTGCCATATGTCTTCCCTTAGAAAATCATTTTTACTAAAATTTAACTAATTTGTATTAATTCTAAGGATGATAATAAGAGACCATGCATTATACGATTTATATCTATTGCCTTCTCTAGAGTGGAGTCTTAAGGGAAGACATATAGTTTTTCTCAGAAGTGGAAAGAATTGCTGACAATAACAAAGTGGAAAGAATTTTATCAGAAAGAGAAATGGTACTTAAAGTTTCAATCTTACAAATTGCCAGCCTTTGGCCTCGGGATTCTCTGAAAATTGCAAAGAAAAATTTTACGATACATTTCTATTTTGCACAAAGTATGCAATTTTGCTTACATACTCCTATAACCTATTACCACTAGATGCTAAAATACATCCAGTGTTTTGAAAAAACATGTGGGCCGGAAACTAGCCGAAACTAGTGCCAAACCCTTATCTCCCATTGGTTGACTTTAAAGGTAACATCAAGGTCCTTTAGTTATGGCCAGAATCTCTTACCTGATAATGTCACTTGGGAAGACACTAATTTCCAGAAACATACGTTTCTTGATTTCTGAAGAAGATTGGTCAGACATTGTTCAATATTGCTCCTCCTGGAGGAGGGGAAATCGTCAGCCCGATTGACATGCCCAGGGCTTTATCTTTATCTTTTTTTATTAAAGGATCGTCGATCTATTAATAGTACTTCTTCCGTTTAAAATTGGTTTTTTTACAGTACCTTTTACCACTGTTAGGGGGGAGAGGTATGATTTCTCACGAATAGCTGATTTAGATTAGGTCCATTAGCCCATCAATAGGTAGATAATCGGAAAAAAAAAGTTAAACAAGTATCCTCCGTTCTTTTTTAATTGACTCGGATTTACTAAATTCGAGTCAATTAAAAAGGACCGGTATTCAGCGAGGCCCAACAATTGGCCAAGCACACGACACCATACGTCACAATCGCCGCCGCCAACGTCGACAGGCCGACAGCCCCTCGTCGAGCGACCGCCGCCACCATCGATACCCCGGCCTCTTGCATCGAGGGCGCCTCCTGGCGTCTTCATCGACTCCCCGTCGTCCTGCATCGAGGGCGACCGCCGCCGCCGCCGCCATTGACTCCCCGTCGTCCTGCATCGAGGGCAACCACCGCCGCCGCCATTGACTCGCCGTCGTCCTGCATCGAGGGCGACCACCGCTGCCTCCATCGACTCCCTGTCGTCCTGTATCGAGGGAGACCTCCGCTGCCGCCGGATCGGCCTGGTCCTGCATCGCCGGCGCCATGTCGATGCCACCGCAACATCGAGGGAGGCCGAGTCTAGGTAGCATATTACTCTATTCCATGTTGATCTGAAGTAAATAATCCATACTCTCTGCTCTAATCGGCCAGCCCAATGAATATGATTCAACTTTGCTTTCTGATTTTTGTGGTTTTCATTTGCTGGAGTAAAGAAGAACGCCTATGACCATATTCTGAAGTTTCTTCGTTAGCTGCTAATATAATCTGGCTATCATCCATCTTTAAAATTGACGTGGGCTATCATCCATTCTTCATCCTGAAATTTTCTCCTTTGTTGATGTGAAGAACTAACCATTTTCTCGTTTGGTGATGTGAAGAACAAACCAGAATAGCAAGTGCGTTTAGAAAACTTGCAGAGGAGGAATATTTTATGATTTTCCACACTTTTCTTTGAAGTTGATTTGTTTTCATCACATAATTTGATTATCATTATTATGTAAGACCTTATTTCTTGTTAATACTTGGTAATACCATAAGCTAGCATCTAGTTTTTTTGGTAGCGTTAAGTATTTTCTTGTTAAACTCAAGATGCTATTTTACTGGTCCTTTGTGTTCAAGTTAACTAACTAACTGATATCGCATACGAATGAACATTCTAGGCAATATGATTAGGTGACACTTTCAGGTTTTAGGTTGTCAATTTCGAACATCCATGCTGATACTTGATTGTAAACATCATGACTTCCGATGTTAACATGACACAATTACAGAGAGCATATGTCAAGGTTCGAGGATCAGACTTTCCATATAGTATGTGTTGACAGTCATTAGATCAAGCAGAGTAGAGAACATGAACAAATAAAGGTAACATAAGAAGTTTAGCAGAACATGGATATGCCATGTTTCAAAACGGAGGAATCAACTTCCCCCTTGGCAAATTTAGTGCGGCTAACATTAAGGGTTGCTGCAACAACCCCGAAATAGCTTCCTGGAAACAATTTAAGAGCAAATAGGTGAGGAAAAAATCAGCTCAAATTGTCTAGTGTTCATACTAATGTACATATGAAAATGGTTTGAGCTACATGTTCCTGAGTACAATCTTATCCATTGCTTGCATTTGTTCTGTCATTTGGGTGTGACAATTATCAGGTAAATGGAGTGCATGAATGCTCCAATTTCCCTTTTAGAGAAAAGACCTCAAAGATATATTTCTATTGTAGATTTGCACCATCTGCATGTTATCAGAATGGAACACAAAGTTGTTTTTTGTTACACCTTTTTACCTGTCATAGGCTCCTTGCGGTTTACTGATAGATCATATGTTCCTCATTTGGGTGTGACTTGGATTTGCACGTTGTCAGATCGGTTGGTTATGTCTAAATAGCATCTGAGTTGTCTGAATAAATCTGAACGTAATGTCGTGTGCTTAAAATTTGAAGAGTTTCCTTGAAAAGAAATCGTTTTATGTTCTGAAATACTTTATATTTTGTAAGTGCCGTACTCACTAATTGAAGATCAGGTCAGGGAGGATAACGGGGCAAGAGTCACATTTGAACATGTACAGTTTATTTGAAGGACTATCCCCTTCAACCAAGGGGCATGTGATGCATTGTGCTTGTATGCTATTTAAATTTCGAGGCATCTTGTGTAGCCATATCCTTTATGTGCCTGCTTATCTCCAGATGTGGTCCAGGTACTTAATTTGAGGAGTTCAAATTATGCAGTATATATACTAATGTATATGGCACTAAGCATTGTTACTTCTTCCTGGAACTCCAAACATATATACCAACTACACAAATTTATATCATGTCCTACATTGATATTCTCCAGGTGCTACACTTATACTTTCAATTATTGGTTGTTGGGAAGTTTTTGTCTATGGCTAACCAAGTGCTTCAAATTTTGAAAGGAAACCAAGATGCGGATCTGCTAGCGACTAACCTGAATGAATGAAAGAGATACAATCTGAGGTACTTCTAAATGGGTTGGAGAATCTGTCCCTTATCCTTGAAGGCCACAGATTGTTCTGTCAACTTAATTGTGTCATATTCTTTCGTCTTTGGAGAAAAAAAACTGAAATAGTGTTGTCAATCTTTGTGTGACAAAGCTAATCAATTGTAATTCTCGTTGAATACTTTTCTGATTTGATCTTTATAAAATTGTGACTTCACATTCTACTGAATTCTCATGGAACAGAACAATATTTGTATATAAACAGGCATGTTGAGCCAATTTTGCTTATATACCTCATCTCATCTCTCACCGGCCTGTCTGTATGCAGATCAAACTAATCAAAAGTCTAAACGTACAAAGGACGATACATGTAAGGAGCACCTAATTTAGATCGGAAAAAAATTACTCCCTTCGTTCACTTATGTAAGGCTGGGAAGAAAATTTTCGACAACCCAAAAGAGCAGTAATGGACAATTATACCCCTTCGAATCAATTAGTTCGCCCCAGGTGCGATCGACCAGCGCGTCGCTGCTTAGGGCATCTCCAACCGGGCGACCCAAACGGACGCGCTGGGCCGTTTGCGTGGCCGAGCGGACGCGCGGACGTCGCCCCGCGTCCGCGCGTCCGTTTGGGTCGCGCGCTGCGCCCAACGCGGGATTTGGGTCGGCGTTGCCCTATGGTATGTTTTTCTTGTAAATTCACTAAAAAACGCAAAAACATATTATATAAAATATATAAAATAGTTCAAATGCTCAAAATGTATTACACATTACATAGTCCATGTAATCAAGGATAAAGTATTGTTCAAATAAAATGAAAAAATGATACAAATGCTCTAGGCTTCAGGATTTCCTTCATCATTGTTGTTTGCAGCATTGCTGCCTACATGCTGCCACATGTGCTCGACCAAATCAGCCTGAAGCTGGTTGTGTACAGCCAGATCTCTAATTTCATGGTGCGCATGAAGAATGTCCTGGAATGATGCCGGACCACCTTGAGGAGTAACCAATTCTCCCTGGCCATCCCACTCATTATCAAAGAGTGAATCATCCCGCTCTACCTCAACAATCATGTTATGCATGATTACACAAGCGGTCATCACCTCCCACAGAGTTTGCACATCCCAGCTCTGGCAGGGTGTCCGACGATAGCCCAACGAGCTTGGAGGATGCCAAACGCCCGCTCCACATCTTTCCGGGCTGCCTCCTGCTCTTTGGCAAACCTTGCCTCCTGCTCTGAGGTGGGGTTTCGGATTGTCTTCACGAGTGTAGCCCAAGGTGGATAGATACCATCAGCAAGGTAGTACCCCTTGGTGTAGTGGTGGCCATTGATCTCAAAATCCACATCGGGGGACTGACCGTACGCTAGCCTATCAAACACGGAGAGCGCCTTGATGTCATTGTGCGAGCCAGCCATTCAAGAATGAGTGCCAAATCCATGTGTCATGGGAAGCAACAGCTTCAAGAATGACTGTGCACCTCGAATGGCCGCTGTATGCCCCCGCCAACCAAAGGGGCGTTCTTCCACTCCCGTGCATGCAATCTATGCCCAAGCATCCCAGAAACCCCTCAGTTGATCGACAAGACGAGGTGTCCTCTGCATTAGGTTGCCGGAGGTATTGTTCTCCGAACGAACCGATCATGCTCGCAACCTGTACATCGATTCCAGGGCGGTTGACTCACTCATGCGCGTGTACTCATCTACGAAATCACCGGCAACGCCATATGCGAGCATCCTAATCGCTGCGTGCATTTCTGGTACGAAGAGAGGCCTACCTTGCCAAGTGCATCCACTTTCGCACGGAAGTAGTCGTCGTAGATCTTCACGCCATCCATTATCCGGCGGAACAGCGGCCTGCTCATCCGAAAACGACGGCGAAACAATGGCGGCACGAAAATTGGTGTCGGTTGGAAGTAGTCTCTGAAGAGCTGGTCGTGGCCGCGTTCTCTTTCGCGGTCCAAGGCGGCCGCGCGGCCCGGCAAGGACCCCCGGTGCACGGGAATCTGCGAGACAATGTGCTCGTGGATGAGCAGCGCAACATCCGTGAAAAATTCGTCGTCGGACTCCTCTTCCGACGACGTGTCGATGAAGTTCTTGAAGTAGTATTCGTCGTCGCTGTCCACCATGATCTGAAAAGGGACACATTTGAGTTCGAGCATTTCAACGAACACCTCGCAGCGGAGGCGATCGAAATGCTTCCGTGACCTGCAGGCATGGCCGTCTCACCGATTGGAAACACGGGCAGGAGAGCTCACCTCCGCGGAACCGGCGGCAGCTGCGAACGGCGGGAGGTGTCGCGACGTGAGAGGACAACGCCGGCGGCGGCGTCCTCCGACTCTGCTACGACGCGGCGAAAGCAGCGCGGGGCCTCGACCGCTTCCGCCCCGCTTGCCGGCGTCTCGACGACGATGGCCGGCGTCGACGCGCTCCCAAATCGCCGGTCCGTGGGTGGCGGCGGAGCGGTGGGGAGATGTGTGCGACGGGCTTGTGTTTTGGGAGGCAGGCGGGCAGGGCGGACAAGGGAGGACGCGAGCGACCAGCCTTTCGCGTCCGCGGCCACGCAAACCCGTCCAAGATTTGGGCCGGGTTTGCGTCGACGCCCCGGCCGTCCGTTTTAGGGATGGGTCCGCGCGTTGGGCCGGGTTTTTGTCCGTTTCGACCCATCCGGACGCGCGGGCGCGGGATGGGTCGCCCGGTTGGAGATGCCCTTAGATCTCCACACCCAGAACCTCGTCGGCCAGGATCTGCTCCTCATCGCTGCCCAACTTCTCCTCCGTCAATGATCGACTGCTAGAAGATCTGGGGCTGGACCAATCTATTGGGCTGGTCTCGTCTATTGGGCCGGGCCCGTCTCCGTTTTTTCCTTCTTAGGTGCGAAAATTTGGAGAGGTATGTAACATACCACTCCAGTTTTAGACCGTGGTATGAATTGATTTGAACCATTGGATGGACAGAAATTAATGGCCATAATTCATTTAGGGGTACCACAAAAGAACCCTTAAAAATAGGTGTCTTAATTTTTTCAGATACAAATGTATCTACAACTAAAATATATCTAGATACATCTGAATTTAGACAAAACTAAGACACTTATTTTTGGATGGAGGTACAAAGTACATAAAAAATAATAACAAATCACAATTTGATCTTTTGGCCATTTAGCGACGACTAGTACCGGAGCTATCCGAGCCATCATCATCGCTCCTCCATCACCGCAAAGTTTCATGTGTTAGAGTGTATGAAGATAGAGTAAAGATCCAGTTAGCGGACATTCGAGATTGATCATGGTGAGAACAAACGGCTCTCTCACAGCTCGCCGTTCATTTTTACCTTACTGTTGGTCTTCCATTTGTCGGTTATTAGAGTCTGTTTTGCATGTCTGGCTATATTAGCGGCAGGTACACGGGAGCATATGTTTCCTTTATTATAGAATGCATGTTACGCATATTTGAAAATTTAAAACATTGAAACGAAAAATTCAAAAGTACATCTTCACGTGCTACACATTCACAAAATCGTTTCATGAAAAATCGATTTGACGCGTGGCGTGTGTAAAGACAAAATTCAATGGAAAAATAAGTCTTTTCAGAAGATAAGTTTTCCCTTTTTTTACATAGATCATAAAAATATTGGTTCCTCGCGAAACTTGACGAACACCCATAATTATGGAGATGTACATGTAGAACTTTTGTAATTTTATTTTTTTGACATTTTAAAATATTTTTTTTATAGAGAGAGCATATGCACCTAGGAACCGAATTAAATTTCACCAGTGCCTCAGCTTATAAAGATAACTCTAAGTGTAATTTTTCATAAAAAAACAGAACATACACCTTACATTGGAATACAAGTATGCTACTCCCTCCAATCCATATCAATTCTCGCTGATTTAGAACAACTTTGTACTAAATCAACTACAACTAGTATGGATCGGAAGGATTACCAAACTTTAGACCACTTTGCCCTTTTGAACTCATGTGAATTACCCGTGGTTTCCACGATCGTTTATGACGCTGTTAGGGCCATACATCATGTAGGATATGCAGCTTCCGCATCATTGTGCTAGCGATTCTTATGAAGGAACGCAGTATGCATATAAAGCATTTCCAAACTAGATGCACACCCAAAGGAAAGGAGGAGAAACTAATGTCTTGATCACCACAAAAGAATGCCTAGATGCATAATCATGGAACTAAAAAGAGGAGAGGCTGTTGTTTTAATCGCAGCAACATAATGCTTACAAACTAAGAATGAACGAAAGAGGAGACTGATGGTTTAGTTACAAAGTTGTGGTCGAACACTTACAAAAAAAAAAAAAAAGTGGGGCCAAATGACACAAGCAGCCATCTACATAATGCAAAGTGCAATTTACTCGTGTTTTTATTGCTCCTGGCTCAGTAAATAACTAGTTCCATTTCCACGCGTAAGGTAGATTGAACCAGGCATCATAAGTGCGAAACATAGACTGGCAATAGGACACCTCCAGTGTTGTGTAAGAGCTCAGTAAATAAATAAAAAGGAAGCAGTCTGTTTACATTATGACCATGGTTATCCTTGAGCTACAGCTCAAATTGGAACAGAATAAACCATGCATAAGTAAAACACACACACGCACACACACAAGGCTCACGTTATGACAGTAGTTTGGGCAAGTTACACTGGATTCCCGCTACCTTCTCTACTTGTAGCATCTCTAGCATGATTATCTTACACGCCCTTGTTTGGGCCAACAAATATATTTACAAATGAAAGAATATTGTACAAGTTGACCCGAAGAAGACCCACCAGCAGCAGTCAGTTCCCCTGGCACTGCAATTGGCTAAGCCTAGTGTTGAGGGCTTCAATGTATGAGCGCAGTCGGTGTCGGTCAGATCTTGTTAGGGACAAAGGGGGATTGAGGGCGAGCGAGGGTGCCTCGATCAGGAGAAAGCGCAGCATGCATATTGCCTTTGTATACCGTGACACGGCAATTGCAACTTTCCCCATCATCTCATCAACCTGCCATTTAAGATCAGAAATAAAACAAATCAAGTAGATGCACGAAAGGTAAAACAACGGTAACAGAATTTTCTGGGATGGAAGAGGAAGTGCTTCACTTACACCACCATGCCTTCCAAATTCAAGTGCAGATTGAAATATTATTTCAACCGCATCGGGCATAGCTGTAGCATCTGCATGCATCAGCGCACTATCAGCATAAAAAAAGAGTCTTGCCAACAGATAATAACGGTTCATGGCCCTAAGCAAGGTATAGTACCAGGTATCTGTCCTACAGTGCTGGCAAGTTCTTCAGCATATTCAACAGCAATGAGAAACTGCCTCTCAATCTGCATGGACTCATCATCAGCCATATTGATATCGTGCGAAGGACTCTCTCTTGCAGATGAAGCCGCATAGGAATTGCATATGTGAATTGCTTGCTTCCATGTTGCAAGAACAATTAGCTGGATAGAGAATGCCTCTAAGTGCCTACCACCTTTTATCTTCAGAGATTTGGGTGGTTTGATCAGCAAAATAAAAAGTGAAGTTAGCAGTCGCATAGAAAATACTAACAAACTTCATGCAGATCAATGTAATACAAGAGATTTTGCTGCAGTAAGAAAAGCACACAGACATTTGAACAGAAAGTTACAATATCTCAAGAGGATGAGATGAAATAAAGTAGGAAAGCAAGGAGGGTACAGAGACTAGCAAGTCACCAAGCAGATAAATTTACCTCTTCTTTGACCAACTCCACTATAGCAGATGCATACTGCCCCAATAATCTAATCCTGGTCAGATAATCAGATGGTGGTTGATCCAAGCCATCGCTAAGGTAAGCAGATCCCTGTGAAGTACCAGATACTGGAGAACAATGACTGTCCAAGCTACCAGTTCCAGCAGACTGTTGCCTGTTTATTGTGGTGCCATGTATTGGCACCGGTGCACTCGGAGCAACCAACTTTGGAGGCGAAACAGAAGGATTGTCATATTTCAATAGCAAGTTGCGCTGTTGAGAGGCACTTGTTGAAGAAGAGGATCCTTCCTGATGTCCAGACACAAAGACATATTCCTGATCTACAAACTCTAATGAATCAATGATAGGGGAATCTACATTACAAAGTCAAAATAATAAATTCAGTAAGAACTATTTATAATGACGATAAGGAAGCGTGTGATAACCACAACAGACTTCAGTACCTTCTCGATAACCACCTTTAGGATCATTTCCTTCACCAATCTTGCTTTCCTTAGTCCTTTTTCCAGTATGGTCCAGACGTTGAGTACTAGGTACATGATTGTTACCCATAATATATCTGGAGAATAGACTTGGATGCTTCGATGGGCTCTGACCTGAAGTTTTATCCGACTTTTTATTTATAGAAAACCCATCAGATCTCAGTGGGCTATTGTTCTCAGGAACAGGACTCTCATCCTGTCCAGTTGACAAGTCTAAAGGAAATGGCATGCAATCTTCTTGAGAACTTTGGCTTGAAAGCCTCGTTGGACTGCTTTTAATGAAGGGAAAGCCATCTCTTGTGTCTGATGGTGTCCGACTGCCGATGTGATACAGAATATCAAACACATGGCATGATGTGATGCAAAGAGCAAAAATTAACACAAAGATATTACCTCAAGGCTCTCTCTGGAGGATGTTCAAAAAGAAATGGATGGTTCACAAACTCTTCGACCGTAAGGCGTTCCACTGCATCAAATACACAGATTAGTTTAGTGTCGTTAATACCCGCTCTTATGTATCGTAACAAATTGCATAAATGCGCTTTAATCTATTTCTTCTGAACAACTCACAGCGTTTAATTATACCCAGCACTGGTCACTAGTCCTAATTTTCAAATAGAGAAACAGTACATTTGTGATGACTTTTGAAATTAATACTTGCACAGGCAAATATTGCATTAATAAGCAATGATCTTCCACTGCTGCAACCTATTTCACAACTTCACATATTGTTACAACAGATTTCTAATACCCAGAGACCTTTAGTTTAACAATGATTGATTCTGTGCTACAAAAAATATCATCTGAACTGTTGAGGCATGCTAAGTTGAACACTAAATTCAGGAAAAGTTCAAATGAAGTCAAAGAGAAGGAAAAGGGGCCAATTATGATGCCGCCTAAATCTACTCTTGAGTGGTACCATTCATGTTCTTCCAAATATCTGCTAGGTTACAGTAATAGTGCTGAATACTTCACTCTACCAGATAGAAAATATAACAAATAAAGACGTGACTGAAGATCCATGAATAAATTATGTTTATATGATACACAATGATTTGTACCTGAATTGATTCGCAGTAACTTTCTGCACAAGTCAATGCACTCATGGCTCAACTCACAACCAGGTGGAAATAGTAATTGACCTGATTTTAGTATGTTTTTCATCAACTGATGAAGTAACAATTTTTTCCATTAGCAGTTGTAGGCACATACTATTTCAAGAATCGTGAAGTAATCATATCATATTACAAATAAGAGAGAAACCTGGATTTGATTATCCCCATTAAAAGGTGGAGATCCAGTAACAAGTTGATATAAAATAATACCAACACTCCACAGATCTGCCTGTTCTGTCGGGAATCGAGAACAAACAGAGTCAAGAAAACGTAACAGTCGTTCGCAAAATCCATAGGGAAACAAAAAAGAAAGCCCTGACCTTTGCATCATACTTGTGAGCTTGCATGACTTCTGGAGCCATGTAAAGTGGTGAACCACAAAGTGTTTCGGCTAGACCAGAAGGCTCCAAGAATCTGCTCACACACATACACCCAAATAAATGAATGTAACAAAAACATATAAGTATCAGAGGCCTGACATACAAATGCTATCCGGTAGTTAATTTCAAAAAAAAAAAAAAGCTATCCGGTCGTCTTCATTAGTCTATTAAACCACGTGATACAAACATCATCTATCGGCGTGGAGAGGAATCTGAGGTGCTAGTTTTGCAAACAGGTGTAATTTTCAAATGTTGCTAAAACCATCTCAAAATGAAGTACAGCATGTTTTTCCGTCGAAGTATTTGCAGAGAAACTTCGCTTATTGTGGAAATTTTCTTCTGAAATGTGGGATACTTCTTTTGTCCGCAATGTTCACATATCATTTCTGATCACAGGAGGTACTGCAGACATGACAACTTTTCAACTTGATACTGCAGATTTTTGCTAAAATTAGGTAAAATTAATCGACCATTCAAAGATGTAAGCCCATTAAGCGTTAGGATTAGATAGTGTGCATTTTACAACTGAAGCAGAATAGCAACCTACTACCGCAGGATACACATCAGTTAAGAAAGGAGCAGACCCTTCTGGCCATGGCGTGGTGTCCGTTCCAGTATTCTGGTTCACGCCGGTTGTCATAGTGCTAGTCTCTCAGAGAAGATAAAACCACATAGTGTTGAAAAACTAACAAAAGCTGATTGACCCGACAAAAAAGAGATGTACCAGCACGGAAAAAAGGGTGTAAAGGATAACCGAAAGCAATATGTATGCCAACGTTTTGATATGCAGTGTTATGCCAATGCTTAACTATAAGATATAGATAAAAGTAGGGATTTGCAATTCAGTTCACAAAACAAATGTCGTGTGCGAAAAGTAACAACTAATATTCTATCCCCGGAAATGAAAGAAACAGAACAGAAGTAACTCACTTTGCAAATCCAAAGTCGGCAATCTTCAAGATGGAAGTTGCACTATTTGCAACAAGAAGAATGTTCTGTTTGGACAAACACAAAATGTAGAATTCAAAGGTTTAGAAAAAAATCAAGCAACCATACAAAGAGAGCATATTTCTCATGTCGGCTCCCAGTCATGAAATACACAGATACAATGGAAATGAATACTTAACAGCGACAAACTGACCTGTGGTTTAAGATCCCGATGAACCACGTTCTTTTCACGAAGCATCTGCAGACCACATGCTGCAGAAACAAGAGATTACGAACAAGCCACACAGAAATCAATCAACCATGCCAAAGAGACAGGGGATTGAGGAAGATGCTTGCCTAGCTGCCGGATGAAATGTTTAGCAACTGCTTCAGGAACCCTTTTGTGCCGTAGAAGATAAGAGTACAAGTCACCACCTCGACAGTACTCCAATATGAGATATATCCTCTTACCATCCTAAAAGCAGTATACAAGACAGCGACATATCAATTACAGTAACATTTATGTATGATCATATGAAAGAATTGTTACTCCCTCCATATCACAAATATAAGACATTTTCAAGATTTACCTTGGACCATTAATGTTCACTACTCCCTCCGATTCATATCAATTGTCGCTAATATGGATGTATCTAGACACATTTTAGTTCTAGATACATCGGAGGGAGTATAATATAATCAATTAATATGAATCGGAGAGAGTATAATATTTGTATAGAACACGCAAGAAAATTATATGATCACTATACTTTCGAGACAAATCTACACATGTGATTTACAAGTTCCAACTCTAAATATTCAAATAATACTTATAATCAAAAGTTGTAAAAGGTTTGACTTAAGATATGTCCAAAGAGTCATCCAGCTGTGACATAATGTTGTGCAATCATTGTGGATAAAAACTAAATCTTTGCTGAATACCGAGCAGCACTAGGAGGGAGGAGGTATTAATATGATTCACTTACAGCATGCTGAAATATGAGGGGCCTACTAATTCTAATCGTGTAATTCCCTTCTTTAAATCATTCCACCATCAGAGAGAGATATCAAGTTCCGGTCAATCATTTGCTTGGGTTCTAGTACTAGCACCTAGGAAGCGTCCCCGAACCCAAATCGAACTCAGAACCCCCAATTCATGGCCAATACGCAGGAGAGAGAGAGACGGATCGAAATCGAGTGCGCGGGAGATAGCGTGGGGAGCAGGGAGAGAGGGTACCCGGATGGAGTCGTGGAGGGCGATGACGTTGGGGTGTCGGATGCTGCGGAGGATGTCGACCTCGGAGAGGAGGCTGTCGCGGAGCTTGGTGCTGAGGCGCTCCATGGCGATCTCCTTGACGGCGACCTCGGTGCCCCTGGCGAGGTGCCTCCCCAGCCAGACCCGCGAGTAGGCCCCCGACCCGATTTGGCGGAGCAGCATGTAGTCCCCCACCCGCCGCTCGGCGACGCGCTCCTCCATCGCCACGCCACGCCCGCCGTCGTCCGGCAGCTGGGGAGTTTACGGCGCCGTCGCGGATTACCCTCGGCTTAGCCGGCCGGTCGGGCGGCGGCGGTGGGGGAGATGGAGATTCCGCCGCTGGGAGAAGCAACCGTGTTGGTGTTGCTGCGCGGAACGGGAAAACGAACGGAGAGAAGAGGAAAAAACAGAGAGAGAGAGAACCAAAACGGAGGCAGAGCCAGGTCTTCTTCTTCTTCACTCGTGGTTATCCCTATCCTCCTTCCTCTGCTCCTGCTCTCGCCAGATTCCTCCGTCTGTAGCAAGATTCTGCCTCCTGGTGGAATATGATATACCCGTCTGTTTTGGCCACAAGCGCACAACACATATTTATGGGTTTTGCATCATATATGTTGGTTGATGTTCTTTTTTGCTAAAATAGACAACACATACATATTTGTGTAGCGACCTGCTCCGACTTATTTGGTGGAGTACTACCTCCTTTAAATGAATATATGGTTTATTTATTTTGAAAAATCAAGCCAAGTAAAGTTTAACCAAACTTTGAGAAAATCTAAACAAATATAATATTCTAAAGATTTCATATAAAAATATATTTCATGATGTATCTAATGATACTCCCTCCGGTCCATGTTACTTGATGCTAAAGTAGATGTATCAATAACTAAAACGTGTATAGATACATCTATATTTGCATCAAGTAATATAATCGGAGGGAGTATATTTTTGTATTTTACAAGTTGATATTTTTCACAAAAACTTAATCAAATTGTACATGGTTTGACTTTTAGGAAATAATATAAACCTTATTCATTGGAGAACACAGTGTATGGTTGATGATTGAACTGTGTTTTGCCAACATTTTCGTGTACCAGTTGGTTAAGGAATTTCGGTCGGAGCCGTGTTAGGTACTCGGAGAATGTATCCGATGATGCGTCCAACCGGGGGTCAATTGCTACCAGAAGCGAAGACGACGCCTCACGTCATCGCTTGCTGGTTGGTGTTGCTGCTGCTGCTGCTCAGCACGTAGTCCACCACAAAGCATTCCAAAGTTTTAACAAGTGGCACACAGGAACAGGAAAATACACACGACTTTTTCAAGGAGCAGCAGCACACAGAATGTTGCGGAATAAGAGCGGGCTTTACACGGCAGTTGTTGTCACATGTTACAGAGCACACGTGCTACATGACGACCAGACCAAAGCGTCGTCGAGGGTTTCAACTTTGTCATTTACAAGAGCACTTCACCTGCTGTACACTGTACAATTGCCACCAGATATGATGCGTCAGATGAAATTGCAGTTCCACCAATACCAGAAAATCCAAACAAGGGCATGTCAAGCTGTAATCCTTTTGGAGCAAACAGATGTTTCTGTTTGTTTCTGAGTTAGTTCCCTGAGCCCCCAATCAGACTGCGATTAGTTGTGATTCCACCGTCGATGTCAGAAGCGTCAAAGGAGGCTATAGCCCCTGATGAGGCCTCCAGCCGAGCTCCTTGCGCTGCTGCTCATCGGGCTGCAGGCTATTCGGTATCGCACCAAACACCCAGCGAGCTGCCTCAAACCCAGAGATTGTATTATGGACAAACGCCGATGCATCCTCCATATTCTTCTTCACCTCGTCAGGGTTGATGTACATGAAACGCTGTGAAGAGGGAGGATGTGGCTTGGTGGGCGTGGTGGGTGCGATATCGGCAACCCTGACAAACCTCTCTGTGGCTGCCTCCCAGGAAAGCTCGTGTCTCATTTCCTGTGACAGTGGGACTGGCTCTTCCACCAGCGCTGCCATTGTTAATCTCACAAACTCTTTCTCAGTGTTGTACACGTGGCAGTTAGGAAATCTTTTGAAGAATTCATTTGAGGGATGGTTTGCACAGATGACGATCTTTCCCATCGCCAATGCCTCAGCAGTTGTAGTGCAAACTACATCTGTTGTGCTTGGGTTTATGAAAACCTTGTAGCTGAAGCAATACATAAATAACTCGGTTAGAAAAGGAGTAAATTGATGACATAAAGCACTATAGGTTTAAAAAAAAAAGTAAAGCTAGAACTAGCACAAGCAGCTACGTTGCTTGTGTGGTCCCTTTGGAGAACAGCAAACAAAAAAATTGTGGAAATGAAAATTCAAATAATAGGAAAACCACAGGAACTCACTCATGAAATATTGAATCTGCATGGTCGCGACCAGGATAGACTCTGATATCCAGACTGAGTTTCTCCGCTGCTGCTTTAACTCCATCAGAATCTTCTCCACTGCCATACAGCTCCATCTTGAGTCCAGACAATTCCTTTTGGTGCTTCTGAAGCAGCTGGAGCAGCTCTGTGTAACCTTTACTCCAGACCATCTTTCCAATATAATATGCTCCCTTGAAGAATGAGTGATCTCCTTGAGAAATCTGCCGATGCTTCAGTTTGCCAATTTCGATAAATTTGGGATTCACTCCATGAACATTACAAATTACAGATCTGGGGACTTCCTGAGTTGCTGCGGATAATCTTATAACCTAGAAAAATTTGCGAGTAACAAAAAGTCAGAAATGACACGTATAGCAAAGTAATAAATCTAAATAATACATTGTTCTTAAGAAGAGAAATGGAGAACATCTTTGCATATCAAATTATGGAAATATGTTCTTGTACCAATACAAAATATGAATAAATTACTGTTCATAAATACATTACAGCAGTGCTTTATGTCAGCTGTCAGTATGGTGCATAACAAGTGACAGACCCTAACTAGACAATAACATCAAACAATATTGAACGCTATACAAACATGGTAATGCTATCCATGTTAAATCTAGCTCACATAAACTGGAAAACTAGTACGTAGTATAAAACCAACTGGGTGTTCATCAAAACCTTCAAATAAAATGAGAAGTAGACAGAATAGAAAGTAAAACTGCTAACCTTATGGCAATAGATGTCGGTGACCCAAGAATTGATATATTTTAAGAGAAATGCCTGAAGGTACCCATTTCTCTCCCTCTTCACGTATTCCAGATAATTGGTGTGAACAACACCTATAACTTTACGGAATTTGGTTTTCCACCTCCGTCCATGATGGTACCATGTAAGATGTTCTGGCTCTTCTAGAACTGCAATATCTGCTCTCTCATCAGATATGGTCTCGGTTATATCCCCAACAGGTAGAATGCTTCTTTTATCCGTAGAGAACTGTGTATGAACAAACTTATATTAGTCACCAAGCTATCAAAAGATAAAGAACATTATTAACACCAACTAAATTTATGCCGTCCTTTCATAGATGCGTACATGGATGTTTTATAACCATTAGATAATTTCCCTTCCCCTCTCATTCTACGCTCAATATACTGCTCTATCATAAAAGGGATGAATACAAATTATGTACTTGCAGTGCTTCTCATTTATTCTGGCCCACTGGCTCTACTACCACAAGCTCGCTACTAATTACAGCATTGAAAGTGCAGGATACATAAACGCTTCAAAAATAAATCACCATGTACTGTCCACTAC
Organism: Lolium multiflorum; assembly: GCA_030979885.1. NCBI lineage: Eukaryota > Viridiplantae > Streptophyta > Magnoliopsida > Poales > Poaceae > Lolium > Lolium multiflorum. The sequence goes on from CM061750.1 coordinate 336,749,460, forward strand.
TCTACTTCGTTATTACTTTTCAGTATCCAACAAAGAGACAGAAAATAGCATTCTACTCCATTTTAGTTCCACAACTAAGATAAGCTCATAGAGATGCCTGTGCAGTTGCATAGATGAGCCCAGACGCCAGTACTCCTGATGTATTTTCGCATCTTGAATGGAGTGCCAGTGGGAGGTTTGGTTTAAACATTTAAGCAAGTATTAAAATATATGACATGCAGCCACACAACTACTCCCTCCGTTAGGGATTATAAGGCCTCCACGTATCCCTAGGTCGTAAATTTAACTAACGTAATGAAAGATATATATTACAAAAACATATATCATTCGAAACCTTAGATGTTCTACTTTCTAATGACATAATTTTTGTATAGCACAATTTATGTTATATTACAAAACATATATCATTGGAAATCTTAGATGTTCTACTTTCTAATGACATAATTTTTGTATGGTACAATTTATGTTATGTTAGTTAAATTTAGGACCTAAGGGATACGTGGAGGTCTTATAATCCGTAACGGAGGTAGTATATGACATACACCTATATAGTAAACTATATGAAATGCACTTAATCACAATATTTCATCATGATAACAGGAGATGATGATGACATATCTTGGCGATCTGTTAAAATTTACCTTGGCAGGATAAAAATTTATGTTGAACCTCGGCAACGGCCCGGTGCGCTCCTCAAGCCACCGCCGCACATAGCCCTCTTGTTCCGCGGGCGAGCCGAATTTCATCTTGTTAGGATAGACCAGCAGCTGGTCCCCCTTGGAGAGCCACGGCACGACCAGCGTAACCTCCCAGTCCCCGGCCTTGGCGAGGTAGGCCGCGCGGAACAGGGGGTTGACGGCGGTGCCGGTCATCCACGGCAGGCTCGCCGTGGTGAATATCGTGATGTGCTGCTTCCTCGCCATTGTTGTGCGGAACCGCCCCACCGCACACGGCTACTGCAATGTCCAACAGATACCGCACACGGGCCCTTAAATGATGCAGAGTGATCGAACAAATTGTGGAGGACAGTAACAGGGGCATCCAGTTCCCCCCTTATTTACCCCCCATTTCCCTGTTACTACTACATTGGAGAATTGATTCATTCGTTGTGGATCAAAAGGTGGCGATTCAGTGGCATCCAATTCGACGCCCACGAGTGTAATCGTGCTCGTGGTCAGCGCACACATCGCCATACGACGACCCCAGGAATCCGAGAGGAGAGATCCGACGGTAGACACAACCTAGCTACAGCATTCGATGATTTGAGCACCAGTATTCGTCTAATCGAGCAAGCTGCGAGCCCTAAGTGCGATTCGGAGACAACCGGAGGGGGGTTGGGGGCGGAGGAGGAGGAGGAGGAGGAGGAGCAATTACCTGTGCGATGGGTGGCGCCGCGGTTGGAGAGGAAGGGCAGAGGGGAGGAGGGAGATGACTGCCGGGTGCAGTTGGCGCTGCGCTGGGGGTATCAACACACCTGTCCCCGTCGTTTCGTCCGGAGCGGAGCCGGGGCCCGCCAGAATCTCGGTCCTGTGGGCCCGGGTTCTCAGTACAGCCGGGCTTGGCGAATCAAGTTCCGGCCCTGATACTAACAGGCTGCAAAAGTCGGCCCGAAGATGATTCTATAGAAAAAAGTCGGCCTTGAAAGATTGTTTGGCTAGTTATGCATAAAAGCATATACTCTCCCTAAAGAAGACTTAAAATATGCATTGCAAATGCTATACATGGTAAATAGTACCACCTCCATTTCATAATATAAGACCGTTTTAGCAAACTAAGTTTGGTAAGACGTCTTATGTTGTGGAATAGAGTGATGCAAATACATTGAAGATGCTTAACACATGAGGCTACATGTACACGGTAGAGCACGCCATGTCATATTTGTCGATGGTCAGTCAAATCGGTGGCATTAAGGCAAGTATGGTATGATGATGTCAATATTTTCTGAGTACAACAACGTGGAAACACAACGTGGAAAAATCGTTGATTTGGAGGGGAGAGAAAGAGAAAAAAATGGTTTCTTTATGTTAGGTATGAGGTTATAGATAACTCGCCAAGTGAAAGATAAGACATTTCTCTTCATCACACCAGATGACCTATTTTACTCGCACTTTTCTAATTAAATTTAATCACCATTATTTACATACACAAGCAAGCATTGACGGCTAGAAATGACACTAAGAAAAACCTACTATATAATATAATATCTTGTATTCTCTAGATGTGATTGCATAAGAAAAGATCTTATCTTCACCTATGGTATTCTATGTGCAGTGGTAGACCTTAGGATAAGAACTTCAGAAGTTTTAGTGTTTATGGACCTTGGAGTTGGATGGATGGCGGTGCATCCACCATCAAAGACTGTCAATGGTATATGGTTTGACTAACATTATAATTTGCAATCTTACATGAAAGTCGCTCGAGCCACTATGAAAGTAGGCACACATACTCTATGCATATGAGAACCTTCGAGGGTTGTAGTCTACGACTTGTGAGAAGATTCCACCACATAGAACCTAACCAGCTGAATTCACGGGTAATTACTTTTGTTTGCGAAAAGTCCACCAATCTATTCATAATACTCAACATCGGTACAAGAAAATCTAAAAGTAATGAAAATTACAAACATGTCCTTGGACCACATACAATGACTACAAACACTCGAGCGAATCAAAGACGCACCATCGTCCTTGGCCCTCTCTCACTTGAGACGTTGTAGTAGACAGACGGCAATTGAAGTCATCGTGCTAATAAGACCCCAAAGGACCGATCAAGAGAAGAAATCATCACCGATGAAGAGAATCGTAGATCAGAAAGAGCACCGACCAAAACCAGTGAGATCCACCACAGACACACCTCCACATGTCATACGATAACGCTAGACGCACCGTCGGGGCAGGGGCTAGATGGGGATGAATTTATTCCATCTTCAGGAAGTCGCCTCTAGGCCTTCCTGATTAGGACACAAACCATAACCAAATAGAAAAAAAAACATCAACAAACGGAGCCCTCCCGCTGACAAGGACTGAGATCCACCGTGCCTCCACGGCCATAAGGCCATGGGAGGCGATGAAGATAGGCGCATGCGCTGACGTGGGGCAGGAAACTCTACTTACCCTATGTAATATATAGGCGATCCCCACTAACTACATTTTTCTCAAGATGCGAAGCTTCCACCTCATCAACCCTCCCACCATTCTTCGCTAAAGTGCTAGATTGTTTGGTTTGATTCCCTGGAAGCAGTCCAAATCGTGGGATAGAACCCCAGCGAGCCTATTTTTCACCATCCTTCGATAATTAAAAAAAGCAAGGGAAAAACTGTCTAGGAATACCCTTCCCCAAACCCCACAATGTGTGGAAGCTTTCAACACTAGGTATACCCTTTATGATGAGCTTCCACCTCATCAACCCTCCCATCAGTCTTCTTGAGGAACTGTATCTTATTTGGCGATACTCACGTATTGTTCAGTCCAAAGTATTATGTGATGCTCAACAAATCACACGAAATGCCTCTCGTGTGATCATTACTACTCGATTGATCTCTGAATTGGAGTCACCCTCAATATGAATCCCCTAGGAAACAAAACAATTGTACACTTGCTTCCTCTTCCCACATTCTCTTCTCAAAACAACCGCACATGATATTTTACACGCACACGTGAGAATTTTACTTAGACACCTTGAGAAGTTTACATAGATAACACAATTGGTGGAATCACCAATATCATCAATAACCATGACTCTAAGAAACACAAATCCCAATGTCAAAATATAGGTGGTGTTGGTCGCGGACAGTGTTGAGGTCCTCTTTGCTTTCTAAGTCGATGGATCCACCGTCTCTCTCTCTCTCTCTCTCTCTCTCTCTCTCTCTCTCTCTAAGATGCTTATGGGTTGATGATGCTATTTCTTCTTCTTGCGGCTTACGGTCGCAAAGAGCAACTAAAAAAGATGTTTTTCACAACTCGTGGCTGTTTTCAATGATTTATCCTTTTTTCCACAGTTCGTTTTGTCCTACAAAATCTATTATTAATGTGTTGACAATTAAAAAGCTAGCTCATCAGCCGACATAGAGGTTGTTCATATGAACATTCTTGCCCAGCTTTGTGCAGCCGCACATGTTATAGCCACGGATTGTATCTTCTGGGGTTAAATCAATTGCTTGTTCATTTTGATTTACCTTCACTATGTTATGAAAATATTGGTAAGACTGCATGTATTTCTGTCTTCCATTTTTTACTAACACAAGTGCCATAACATTCATGCTATTGTCTAGATTTTGTTGCAAACTGTCATGTTTATCTTATGCTTCTCCCTCAAACTAAAATTTATTCTACATGTTTCAAAATATATTTGCTACAAAAGATAGTCATGGCTCATATTTAACATGTGAGGTGAATAATGTTGAAACTTCCGATGAGATATGCTTAATTAAAGATATACTCATATGTGATTATTTGTGTAAATAGTACGGTATAAATTGGTGCATCATCGATGGAGTTTTATTTTGGTGTTGCGTAAAAGTACCCCTATAATTTCATATTTCCACTCGCTTTTATTTGCTTATGGCGATGTTTTTCTCTACGATCCAGTTTACAATGGCTCAATGCAACACACGGAAGCAGCAATAATTTATACCACATAAACAACATGCTAAAAGAACAAGTGTGGGACAAATCCATGTCTAAGCAAATTATGACATGCCTTATATATTAGGAAAAGGAAGAAGGGTAACCGGAAAACCACATCTGAACCTGGGAGCTTATGCTCCTGGTACCTGAAAAAAATATTTTGAAATGCCAAAAAAATGTAAATAAAAATTTGACGCGTATATGTCGACATTGCATGAACGGACGCCTAGTTTCACGGAAAATTGACATTTTTTTGTGTCATGTGTCAGAAAGTTAAAAAATGTCTCATGAAAACTTTTTTTAAGCACCAAATTTTGTGTTTTTTGCACACGACACAAAATATGTCGGTTTTCGACGAAACGACTTTATGAACACGTATAAAGTTGAGATGTACGCGTCAATTTTTTTAAATTTTAACATTTAAAAGTCATTCAAAAATCAATAGCATATGCTTCCGGATGCAAAAACGCCTAGAGTAAGATGCATCTTTGTGTGAGAATGTAGACCACATGAGACGAATTATCAGTTACAACTAACAAACGACTTGTCTACTAGTATCATTCAATTACAAGAGGCTGTTTTTGTCTGGAGTAACAATCTCTTTGACACCACCTCAATGATGACGATGTTTAAGCATGAGCTACTACAATGTAATTGCCGGGATGCTCTAAGGGCCCTCCCCTATTTCATTGAACCGCTCAACTCAATCAGTCTCGGTTAGGTGCGATGTCCTTATCGCTCGAAACAGGCAATGGCTTAGTTTGTCTGTGTGCCCTTGAAAACAAGTACGGAGTAGACAAGAACCGGGGGCGGCTCGTTGATCGCACGTTCGGCTTTCGTACACATTATTTTGTCCTTGGAGTTGGGGACGGAATCCACCAGTGTCAGCACGTCAACTTCTAAATTCATCTTCCCCTTTCTAATGCCAAGTGCATGCGGTTGCAGAATTGAATAATTATAAAATTTGTTAGGTCTAGAACGCTTTGTTTAATGTGCAAATAGGGGATCTTAGGAGGTTGACAGATAAATATTCACATGCCAGTGGAGCTTTACCACCATCCAGAAATTAACTGAAGTACACGCGATACTGTTTGAAGTTCAGCTTTTCTGGTTAAGGTTTGTGCTTGACGAAACAGTCTCGTATTGTTCTGTCAGTTGCTATCATACAGCTAACGATCGGTGTGCACAAACAGTAACTTACACCGCACCATCACAAGCTGCTGCTTCATTGCCATTTGCCAACATAAATAAACTCAGGATCAGAAGCTTCTGCATCACTGCCACAATGCCACCAAGATGAAAACGTGGCAAAGTCCAGGGTCCGCATGACAGGACAGCCTAGCAACTCACTTTCATGAAAGAACGGATCACACAGAAAATGGAGGCAGACATTGCAAAACTGATGCTTTATTCCCATTCATCTGACACCTATCTACAAGCCCAGACTTAAGCTTAACCAAGACACATTTTGCCTTCAAAAAAGAAACAAAAAAAGGCTTGTGACACACCTAGACATATAGCCCGACAGACAACTGGTTACACTTTCAGAAAAATAAAACAACAAACATATGAAGAAATACATGACCCCTGTTTCCATGAACTTTGGCATGATCACCATGTAGTATGGGACTATGGGTACAGCAGCTTGCTCGTCACATCACATGACGATCTCGGGCTTGAGTATGCTGGTCTTGATCTCCTTGTGCGGGAGCACGACGCCTCCGTTGCTGTAGACCTCGTCGCAGACGTGCACGTCCTCGCCGAGGATCGTCATGTTCTCCACGCGCGCCCACTTGCCGACGGTGGAGTGCCACCCGACGATACTACCGGAGATGCACGCGTGCTTCTTCACCCGGGCGCCACGCATCACTGTGCATCTAGACAGCCTCACCCCGGACTCCACCACGCACCCGGGGCCTATGGCCACGTCCGGCCCGATCAGGCAACCCTCACCGATCGTGGCCGTCTCGTGGACCAGCACGTTGCCCAAGATGTGCGTGCCAGAGGCGAGCTTCGCTGGCGCCTTCTTCCTCAGGGAGTCCAGGTACAGCCTCAGCCCTGTGATGTAGTCCCTCGGCTGCCCGATGTCCATCCAGAACCCAGGCAGCACCATGGCGTACAGGGCCTTGTCGGCCGCGATGTGTGGGAACACCTCCTTCTCGATGGAGGTCGGCTTCAGCTCGATGCGGTTCAGGACAGACGGGCTCAGTAGGTAGATGCCGGCGTTGATCTTGTTGCCAACAAACACCTTGGGCTTCTCCACGAACCGCTCCACCTTACCGGTTCCCTCCTCCGTGACCACCACACCGTACTTGGAGGGCTCGTCCACCTATCAGTCATTTAATCAGCCACATTTCTCAGTATACTACTCATCATATGTGTGGGCACCTTCAAGATTAATGTTCAGTGTTACTACTTGTTAATAATGCATACCTTAGTGACCATGATGGTGGCCTCACCCCCATGGGACTTGTGGAACTCGATGAGCTCTGCGAACGGGTACTCACTGATCACGTCGCTGTTGAGGACAAAGAAAGGCTCACCGGACCCATCGTCGAGCTTGTCCCGGGCCAGGGCCAGAGGTCCAGCGGTGCCCATTGGCTCTGTCTCCTGGGAGCAGGTGATCTTGATGCCAAGCTTGCTCTCGAAGTCCTTGAGAAAGTTGAGCATGACCTGCGATTTCACCAAAGCAAAACAGGAGGCAGCAGTGAGATCTAGTGGGATTCTGAAGAAGAAAGAACAGCTGTTTGAAAGCATGCCAAAACATATCAGTTACCTCAGGTTGGTAATTGATGGCCAGGATAACTTCTGTAACTCCCACATCTTTCAGAGCCTCAATCTGGTGACGAAAGCATTACAAAAGAAAGGTATTACTACCAAGATTCGCTGAACAGTTATAGAGTCAAATTTACTCAGGCAGGGAAATGGTCTATTATTTGTTACTCCATTTTAAATCCATCCCTTTTGTTTCTATTGTCACAATTATTTGAGACAGTGATGGTGATACATACAGGTGGGGGACTATTGCAGTGAAGAATCTATTCACATGGATCTACCTAGCAAATCATGGACAATTGAATGGGCTTCCATAAACAGCCCACACAGCAGATTATGACAGCTCAGACAAACAATCAGGTGATACTGCATTTAATTTACATATTTTACACATTAATTCCCCTAAAATTACCTATTCTTTGTACTAGTATTACTATTTATCCTGAAATAAATGAAGCATATTGGGATGAAATTAATTTTGAGCATTTGTGCTGACCTGATGCAAGATCATGGGTTTGTTGGCGAAATCGACGAGTGGCTTGGGCACGCTGAGCGTCAGCGGCCGCAGGCGAGTGCCGAAGCCTCCGACGAGAATGAGGGCCTTCATGGTCGCAGTGCTCCTAACTCAACCCTGTGAAAACGCAGCAAGTAACAAGAGAACAAGAATGAGACGATCTGATCCAGAATTTGCGGTCACAGAGAGGCGGAGGCTATATTTCAGACTTGAGAACAAGACACAAGACCCCCTCTCTACCCTGCCTACACGGCTACTGATGGCATGTGTCCCAGGACAGAGTCCATCTGAGCATCGGCAGAGGCCGCGCAAGTTTGCACAAGCAATTCAGGAGCAAGAAGGTAGTATACACATGTATAAACATAAAAGTAAAACGGCGGCACTGACTTGAAGGCACTGGGACAGAAGGACAAGCTGATACTTGAACACCGGTTGCAGTCAGAGACCTCGTTTGGAAGACGGGACAGTACTCAGATTTAAGGAAGCAGGCGATGGTCCTATGTAGTAGGTGGGGAGGAAGACGGCGAATGCAGGCGGATGGAGAAGATAGATCAGGTGTCAGCAGAGCCTAATCCGTCCATCTATCTAAGAACCTATGGGTGTAATGGTGTCGTGTAGTTTCCACCCAAAAACCAACTCGATAATGATAAAATAGATCTCCAGCCACCAGCCCGGCCAGGCCAGCAGTACAGAGCGCAAAAAGAGATGGCCTTTTTCTTTTTGTGATCTTCCTGGTTTGGTTCTTTCTTCCTCAGCACAACTACTTCTGTATTTTACATGGTGGTAATGGTTACAGGCTGGATCCAAGATGAGACGATGAAATGGTCTCGCGGCCGTCTGAGCACCTGCCTAACCGCCGCAGGCAAGAGACCAAGAGAAACAGAACAAAAGTGGAAGATTTGGAAGTAATGAACAGCGGCGGTTTGCTCGCTGCAGATCTGGCCTCCGGATCCTATCTCCACCGCTCGCTCACCACGAGCCAATGACCACCAGTCCAACGGAGCAACTCTAATGGCGGATGGCAGGTCGCTTGGCAAATTGGCAATACGGACAAAACCTTGGAACGCCTAGCGACGAACAGAGCAGAAACCAACAATAACAGGAAGAAGATCGACCGGCGTGGCGCTGCGTGGTGAACGTACGTACCTTGACGACGCGAAGGCAGCCGGCCGGCGGTGCAGCAAGACTCGACGACGCGCCTGAATCCTCGGATCCTCCCGAGCCGAGCCCCGTCAATGGCTGGCGCCGAGGAGGAGAATTGGGGAAGGAGGAGAAGTCAGAGGGGGAAAAGCGTCGGCTGAGTCGCAGGATCGCTGCCAACGACGCGGCGATGGTTTTATACTGCTGGCTTCCTCCCCCTTCCTCTCTGGCTCTGCCAGTCTGCCTCCTACCTCCGGCTGCTGCCTGCGATTAAAGTACTGACTAATCTAACACTGGCTTCCACCCTAATGAATCCCTGCAACCTTTTTCCCATCTTCAGTTTTAATCTGCAACCTTTTTCCCATCTTCAGTTTTAATCTGCTTCTCTCGTCTTCCCCTTTTTGTTTCTTGTAGCAATGATTTGCTATCCCGAGCCGCCGACCCATACTCCAACGACGGGCCCAGCCGGCCAACAGCTTATCCACAGCGTCTCAATGACTTGTGGACAATGTATAGATTTTGTACTTCAACAGGGTATACAATTTTCAGTTAATAAAACTTTATCTACCGAATTTTAGCTCATATAGGTCTAGATGTGCACATCACGGAAAATAAGAAGTAATTCCTGGGTGTACATTCGAACATTCTATGTTTATGCACAAAATTGCACGGAAAAAAGTTTTTTATGGGTGCACGCAGCCTTGGCATTACGGCTCAAAAAATTATGGGAGAACTTTCGTCGGTATCTACAGGTTTATGGTTCGTTATCTATTTTTGGCTGCCTTCAGAAGAGTACAAGATTGAGTTTAGGAAGAAGAAAAAAATTGAAGATCTCGAAGATTTGTTACTATCTTTTAGACTTTATTATGGAGTCAGTTCATGTATCTCTACCATGTACTATTTGTTGCTATGAATATATGTGGTATTGATTGTAAAAAAAAGTTTTTTTTATTTTTTATGGCATGTGTAAAAAATAAAAGTCTCGTAAAAAGCTATTTGGAGCACAGAAAATTCTCTATATTACATACACAACAAAGAGAATATCATTTTCTTGCAAAACTTTGTATGCAAATATAGAATGCACCAAAATATCTATTTCAGATTCTTTAGACATTTTAAAATGTCGGTTTTGGACAATGGATGCATCTACATCTACGATCCAAAGTTAATTTATGTTATCTATATATTTAGACGCATGGCATGTATATATTGAACACAATAATCCAAACATACAAATAAATTTATTCATACAAGATTTCATATAAATTGGTTCAACTTGTTCAACAACCGGGCTGTGTTTTCTCTCCTTGCACACAAACGCTCCACTAGTTCATTTTAAAGTTGAGTATGAACCTTGCATCTCGCATTTCTTGATGCATGGTAAGAAAGGCAACAAACTAAGATGACACATGTCAAATTGGGTAAGATCTAGCCTTGCAAAGACTGGAGAACGCTGCATCATGTTAATGTCAGTGTAAGTTCCTGCTAATCCAAATGAAATCATGCTAAATCCATTGGTCATAATCTATCACAACTTCAAGTCTTACAGTACAGTCCTTTGCCAAGTAAATGGTCAACTCTTCCAACCCCAATGTATGCAATTGGTGCTTCTAAGTATCCTAGGAAACCACTTAGTGCATTTTGTGTCAGGATTCGAGTTGTATCTTCTTTATTTGGTGCTCTCAAATAGTCTGGCATAAACACTGCTACGACTATCCGACAAAACATGTGGTCTCCGACATGAGAGAGTGTCGCCTTGTGCATATGGAAGACCTCCATACACAAGACACCGCCGAGAAGTTGTAAATTTCTGATCAACCGATGAGAAGCCCTACAATCTGGTGCACTCTATCTTGCATATGAAGTAGTCTTCATACTCTTGATTTGAACACAATCTGCATATTCAAGCAACATAGCACCCGCAAGACGATGCAGGTTCTTGTTCTTCGTCTTCCCAACCTTCGAACCACCACGCCGAGGAATGACATAGAGTTTCTCCGGGGGACGAAGAAGAGCATACAAGATCACCAGCCGTTGTTCATCATCAGCGGAGGCATCAACCTCCTCTTTCATCAACGGTTCCATCATCATCATCTTGTGGCGAACAAATGACGTTGATGACCGTCGTTGTTGTGCCGGCGAGTCGAGGTCCAAGAGGACGTGCGACGCCGCGCAAGAGGGGCTCGATGTCATGTGGTGGCGGCAGCAGAAGAGGTGGGGGCTCAACGGCACCGTCGAATTGCTCCCGGAGCACAATGGAAGCAGTTGTTGTTCTGGCCGAACCACACGGCAGTTGGCCGGAGGTGGAGATGGTGTCAGTGGTGGTGGCGATTCTGGGGTAGACGAGTGGGAGGCAAGCATCGGGAGGCGGTTACGTCTGCGGGGTACGAGACGGATCGAAAAAGTTGGAAGGGGTGGAGAATGAGCGTGTGCGGGCTGCCAAGGGGGTTCCGCTAGGGAAATCTGACGTGGCCTAGAGTGTCGGTACTCCTAACCTGACCCTTGTTAGAATCGTGATTCTAAATCGGATCGAAACCTCTATGGTAGGATCACAAACTATAGGATCTTAACTATCAAAATCGTAAAATCATAAATTCTACTTAGTAAAATCATACAATCATTTCACTCAAATTTGATCATAAAGTCATAAAATTATATAGTAAAATCGTGATTCTGACAACTATAGGCAGAACCGACGGAAGGTCGTCGATTATAGTATTGAACTCTAAATTATGCTGGACAATTATAGGCTGCCGGTGCCAGGTGGAAACCCATTCTATAGTGGACACCTAGCAGATCTAGAGAGGTCGTTATTGGTGCCGCCGGGACGATGCTCTTGGTCAATCAATCTGTAGTAATACTATAACAGATAATTAGTCATCGAAGGCGACGATCGTAGTTAGGCGCGTTGTGGCGGATGACACATTGTATTGGAAGAATCAACCCACGACGAGGTGGCGACCAATTCTAATTAACCGAAAGAGATGGAAAGAGACAGAGTCAGAGAGACTGGCTCATGGGAGCGTGTTTAGAGCATCTCCAGCCGCGTCTTCCAAAGCGTCCCCCAAAGGGATTTGGGTCGTGCCGGACAAAAAATGTGTTCCAGCCGCGTCCCCCAAAGCCCATTTTTGTCCGGCGCGCCTCGATACGGTGTCCGGCACCCCAAGTCCGTCCCCGTCCCACAGGGGACATACCGGGAACGCCGGACACAACGAAAAGCGAGGCGATCCGACGCGGGGCCGACCCGTCAGCGGCTCAGTGAAAAATCGTCTCTCATTCCCGCCAAATCCCGCCCCTCCCGCCATATCGCGCCTATCCCGCGCATTTCTGGCCTCCCAACACATATCCCGCCGCGATTCATTTCTCCCTATCCCGCCGATTTGTTTCCCTCCCGCCGTCCACCCGCCGCGCTACCCTCTCCCGCCGCGTCGCCGCTACCTTCTCCCCATTCCATGGCGCCGCCGATAGCCCCCAAAGCGATGGCGGGAAAGCGGCCAAGAAGCCGCCGGCAATGCGACGGAAGGGCGCGCGGGTCGCGAGCGCAAAAGGCCCCGGCCGAAGAAGAAGCGGAAGGATGGACCGATGATCGGTGGCATCAAGACTGTCTGCGCGCCGAAGATGTCGACGGCGGAGCGGGAAAGGACGGAGGGCGGCGGAGCAGGGAGAAGAAGGCTCGGCGGCGCGCCGCACCAGCACATATTGGCCGGGTGTATCGCGCCACCACGCGAGCCTATGGTAGAACGTGCCGGTGTACGTTCGGAGTCTTCTCTCCGTCGTCACCCGCCTTCTACAACGACGGCCGGCACTCCCGGGTGCGTGATGCCTAACTTGTCGCCCACTACCAGGATGCGTCTGCGCATGGCGGCTTCCCCCAACAACCTCTACTCCCAGCGTCGAGCAACATGAGCCGGGACCGGTGCGGACGGAGACCCTCGGTGGCCGAAGGAGGCCGCTCGGTCGCGGCGCCGTGGGGTGCTGAGGAAGAGGGCGGGGGTGAGGACGAGGACGAAGAGGGCGGTGAGGGTGGCGAGGACGAGGACGAGGAGGGTGCCGGTGACGATGATCTCGTGGAGGTAGACGCGGACGGCGTGAAGAAGAAAAAGAAGAAGAAGGCGTCAGTACACGAGGCCCCAAGTGGACGGTTTTGGAGGATCTTTGTCTGTGCGAGTCGTGGGCGACGGTGAGCCATGACTCCATCATCGGCGCCAACCAAAAACACGGGAAGTATTGGGCGAGGATCAAGTCCGAGTTCGATGAGCGCAAGCTCATCAACACCGACTACAAGAAAGTGACAGTGAAGAGGAGCCAAAAGGCAATGTCGACGCGATGGGCCATCATCCAGGCGTCGGTGAACTCCTTCCATGGATACCATCAGGAATTACTGACCAGAGCCGAGAGCGGCGCCGACCTCTCCCAAATGGTACGCCTGTTTCTTCTATAATCTGTAGCGCCTACGTTGTGTTCGATGAAATGATTTCGCTTCCTTTGGCTAGTGTGATAGGGCCATGGAGGTTTACGCGAGGTACTCGGATGGGCATAAGCCGTTCGCGCTGATGCATTGCTATAGCAAACTCAAAGGGAATGAGAAATGGCGGTTGACGCCGCTCCAAGGGGAAGGACGGCATTGATCTGGACGCGCCGTCGCAACGTACAGGCGTTGGCAACAAGGCTGCCAAGGCCGCCTTGGCCGACGCCGTCGAGAAGACGCAGGTCGATCACGAAATGCCTCGCGGACGTCTCCTCGACCTTTCTCTCCCGCGCCAAAAAGAACGACGAAAGGTGGGCGGAGCTGCTCAAGAGGCAAGAGGAGAAGTTGGAGTTCAAGAACGCAGGGACGACATGTCCCTGCGAGAGCGTCGACAGAGGAATGTCTCCCCGGACGCGGGCGGCGCACAACTTCTTCAAAGGCCAGATCCTCGACGACATCGAAGCCAAAATGGCGGCGGACGTGGCGGACAGGGGCAAGCGGCGCGGCAAGAGCCGGCTGACGCGTCTTCGACTGCTACACCATCGTCGACCTACGCGATGGCGGCGGAGCAGACGGAGCACGCAACAGGCAGATCGCGACGAGGTCGTCGTGATCGACGGGCCTGCGTCGACTCAGGATACGTCGTCTCGATCAACCCCTTCTTCTAATTTAGCATGCACTATGGTCTGTAATATGATCGCGCGCCTAGTACTTTGATCGCCGCTACTCTGATCGCGACGAATCGGCGGGAACGGTCTCTTTTGAATGCAAAATTTGAATTCTTGATTGGGGGCGGCGTTTGGGGACGCGACTGGGAAGCAACGTCCCCCAAAGGCGGCACGAACAAAACACGTCCTCCAAACGCTTAATCCGGCGCGGTTTGGGAACGGTTTAGGAGACGCGACTGGAGATGCTCTTAGGTGAGCGTCGCTGGCTCCATGACCAACTGGACCCTCCTTCCCGGCCATGATTGTCGCCTTGTCGGCGGCACGCCACGCTGCCTCGCTGAGGCACCAGCGTATGTACTGTACCTGACAAGTGCATCGTATTCACGTAGAAATAATTTTCTTCTTCTTTTATTGAGAGAGAGATTGTATATGAATACGATGGCGCGAGCAGGTCTGATGCATAATCACGGAATTAGCCAACAGCCGAACAAGATCGCTCCCGCCACGATCTCCCGGGTCAACGAACGGGCATCGTAAGACTACGGCAAGATTTTCCTATAGTAACCTTTTTATTTTCTTTCTGGACATTGACTCGGCAACGTCTTCCATGTCAAGCATCCGATGCATGCCATCTTCCGCATGTGCGTTGGAAGCGATCCTGCACATGAGCAAAAAAGGCATGCACTCCCTCATTTGTTAAGTCTTTCGTGCTGTGAATGGCGTGTGCCTTAATTTGAGTGGGAGGACGGAAGGAAAATTGGTTCTAAGTACATCTCCAGCAGCGCGACGCATTTTGGATGCCCAAAAGTGGTCGTGAGCGTCCGTTTGCGTCGTCCTGTGGACATATTTTGTTCGCGCGTCCGTTTTCGTCTGGGTGTGCTTTCACCGGGCGACCCATTTTTTGAATTGCAACATAGTTAAAAACTTTCAAACTAGTACATATGAATCCATAAAAACTATACAAAGTAGATCTATAGGTCTAGACTACTTGCTTCCTGACGGGTCGGCACCATCGTTGCATTCCGCCGCCTCCCGCGCGGACGCTATGGCTCGGTGCGCCACCGCGTCCTCTTGCAGGCACTGCTCTAGCCTCGCGTTGGCGGCGTCGTTCTTCAGCGTCTCGAAAGACTCGACGATGACCCTCTGCTCCGCCGCCTTCTCCTCCGGCGTAGGATGACACACCGAAAATCACACATCACCTTTGGGTTTAAGTGTTACACACAAAACAAAATCAATAACCTCACATGGATGACACACCAAAACCCTACCTCCACTCTCCTTCAATGTTTCCCTTTTCCTCCCTTGCTCCCATCACCGACATCAGAAGACGTTGCCGACCAGAGCAACGATGTCTGGTCCTCTCTCGTGGCACAGTGGCGGTTCTAACTGGCATGGGTCACGCGGGAGAGTGACCAGTTTACCGGAGATGCGGCTCTAGGGCATATGGATCTACTGGCATCACTTCTCACGACATGGTGGGGGAGGCCGGTGGTTTGGGGGCAGTCCCGGGGCCAACAAGTGTGGTGGGAGACGTTCCACGTGCATCTCGGCATAAACATGTTAGCGGCCATTGCAGATTCTTCGTTCATAGTCCTTTCTAGGTACAGAGGTTGCTTTGCTGATAGTGATGGTTTCCACAACAAGTATGCATATTATGAAATGACTCATCACTCATGGTAGGTGTAATATCCCAGTATTCGAGACGATTACGGGGTAGTTTTTAGAAAGGGATGTGCATTGCATTGTAAAATCTGGGGAAATTTCGCGCTTTATTACAAACTACATCTCAAAGGGGGGATAAGTTTCTCTTTCGACACCAGTTAGGGTTAGGGTTTCGAGAGTGTGATAAACTTGGACCTATGCTATATTAACTTAGGGTTTCGAGAAGAGAGGGGAACATTTCACATTTCAAATTAAGTTGCATGATTGAATTCAAACAAGTTATATTTGAATTTCAAATTCAAACCTCAATTAGGTATATTATAATTCAAATAATGAATAATTCATTAAATAATTATATAAATTGGATAATTATGGATATATAAGAATTGAAACATATATAAAAATCTCATTAGAGAAACTTGAGCTTTATTGATTATCACACACAAGATACATTGTCATTTACAATATCCATATGATTTATAAAT
The DNA here is from genome assembly GCA_030979885.1 of Lolium multiflorum. Taxonomy (NCBI): domain Eukaryota; kingdom Viridiplantae; phylum Streptophyta; class Magnoliopsida; order Poales; family Poaceae; genus Lolium; species Lolium multiflorum. Next base: position 336,765,797 of record CM061750.1, read on the forward strand.
ATTACAACACATTTCAGAAATTGAATAAATGAAATAAGAAAAAGGAAAATTACAAGGAATTGAAATATTCTAAACTACACAAGTTAATCTTCAAGAACTTCTTGATCAACATGATCTTGAGATCCTTTTGATCATCCATTTGATCCCTTCACACACACATAACAAACAAGCCATTAGGCCAAGTGGCAAAGCCACTTGGCAGGTTAGATAAAGAAAGTGAAATTGGTGGATAATACCAAGGCTCAGCCGAGCTGATCCCACCAACAGCACAAATTTCAACCAGGGAACACACATGTAGCTCACAAGGCCTTGTGCATGCCCAACAACACACACACAGCCAGGGGAGAGTCACCAAAGTGCCAGGCAGTGTTGTCGACCAAGGAAGCAAGGAGAAGGGAGTATAAAACCTTTTCAGAAGCAAACCCTAGCTGTTCATCGATAGCAGCTCCAAAGGGCAAGAACACTAGAACAGGAAGAACATCAAACCACCAGAAACCATCCAGAAGCAGTTTCACCAAGAACTGCTGGCTGTTGAGCACGCATATGATGGTGTAAATCATCACCAGCAAGCCAGGAGGAGTAGGGCAAGCTTAAGCACACATCCAGAAGCAAAACCACCACACCAACAACCTTTCTAGGAGCTGGAGTGAGGTATAACCAAGAAATCCATGAGCAAGCAACTGTTTTGCTCATAATTAAGCATATGCATCAAACACAAGCCAAAGGGTAGGAATACCCTATGTGTATCATCATCTGGTGATGAGCCACTAGCTATTGGCAAAATAAAAGCAAGGCTAGTAGAGTTAATCCCAGGGAAACACTGATTAGAACCAAGTGTATCACCACTACAGTCAACCAAATGATCCAGCAAGGATTTGATGCACCACTAGCCTAGCCAACTCACCTAGCAGCTAGAGGTTCACTAAAACCATCAGACGTATAGACAGATTGTGTCTATTTATTTTTTCAACACCAAAAGCTACTGGAAATCCAAAAGAGGATCAACTAGAAAGCATTCATCAAGTCACACTAAGCCAAAGAGGAGGGGAGCTACCCTTGACAACAACTAGGTGCTGTCAGGGTCACCTCAAACCCTAAAAAGATAAACAAGCCACTACATCATTACCCAGAAGGGTTCAAAGTGAGCTAGGGTCCCCAACCAATGGTTGGCATCCCTCTAGCTCAAGACAATCAACTAAAAGAATCATAATTGAAGCACAGTTCATCTCATTTATCCATTTAATCAAGCCAAGTTATACAGATAAATGAAATAACCAAGTTTAGACACTTGCAAATGATCCATATCAGCAGATGCTTAATCAAGCAATAGCATACACCAGCATAAGGTTTGGAGCTACACACGCACCAGGATAAGCATCAGAGAAATACATGCTGTGGATTAGCAAGCAACCTGCAAGCAACTGATGATTCCAAGATCATCAGGGCCTGTCAGAGCATGTTAGAGCATGCTAAAGCATGCTAGAGTCTAGCCTAGCATCAATTCATGGACCAATTAAATTAAATAGCCAACAGTATTGCCTTCACAAGCAACAACAACCACCAGTACTTGGTGAGGAGCTTGATACACAAGCAACATCAACATATAAGATAATTTAGACAAGTATATGAACAAACAGGAAGCCCATGATGATCACAGGATCAACCAAGGCCACCGAGATAAGCAATAATCACTGCAAGCAACAACAGATGAACATACAAATATAAACTTACCTTTTATAATTGTATCCAGAAGCACATCAAAGGAGAATGGATGCACTATTACAGTAGGCAACACAAGAATGACACAACAAGCTATAGCATGTGACCAACAGGCATACTGGAACTTGCACAAGCAAGAATTGCTCACTGCAATTGGTCAGAATCATCCAATAGATATACACATGAAAAGGTAACTAGAAGGATAACAACTAGAACAGCATGGCATTGCCAGGAGCACTCCAGCAGCAGCAGTAACACATATATGAGCATAGATATAACAGCAGTAGTAGTACCAACAATAGAACAACTTAACAAGTATGAGCATGGCAGCACAACAACAACAGCCATGGCAGTAGCAAGGCAGGGCTAATCACACAACAGCATGATACGTCTCCGACGTATCGATAATTTCGTGTGTTCCATGCCACATTATTGATGATACCTACATGTTTTATGCACACTTTATGTCATATTCGTGCATTTTTTGGAACTAACCTATTAACAAGATGCGAAGTGCCAGTTCTTGTTTTGCATTTTGGTTTCAGAAATGCTAGTAACGAAATATTCTCGAATCGGACGAAATCAAGACCTGTGTTCCTATTTTCACCGGAGCATCCAGACACAGAGAAAGGACCGGAGGGGGCCACAAGGCCACCAGACCATGGCGGCGCGGCCCGGGCCCTGGCCGCGCCGCCTATGGTGTGGCCACCCCGACCCCTCCGCGCGCCTCTTCGCCTATATAAAGCCCCGGATCGAAAACCCCGATGCGAAGAACCACGATACGGAAAACCTTCCGGAGCCGCCGCCGTCGCGGCCAAGTGCGGGGACGGGAGTCTGTTCGGCACCTGCCGGACGGGAAGTGCCCCCGGAAGGCTTCTCCATCGACACCGCCGCCATCTCCACCGCCATCTTCATCACCGCTGCTCCATGAGGAGGAGTAGTTCTCCATCGAGGCCCGGGGCCTAGCTATGTGGTTCATCTCTCTCCTATGTGCTTCAATACAATAATCTCATGAGCTGCCTTACATGATTGAGATTCATATGATGATGCTTGCAATCTAGATGTCATTATGCTAGTCAAGTGAGTTTTACTTATGTGATCTCCGGAGACTCCTTGTCCCACGTGTGTAAAGGTGACAGTGTGTGCACCGTGTGGGTCTCTTAGGCTATATTTCACAGAATACTTATTCACTCTTGAATGGCATAGTGAGGTGCTTATTTATATCTCTTTATGATTGCAATGTGTTTGTATCACAATTTATCTATGTGCTACTCTAGCAATGTTATTAAAGTAGTTTTATTCCTCCCACGTGTGCAAAGGTGACAGTGTGTGCACCGTGTTAGTACTTGGTTTATGCTATGATCATGATCTCTTGTAGATTGCGAAGTTAACTATTGCTATGATAATATTGATGTGATCTATTCCTCCTACATATGCATGAAGGTGACAGTGTGCATGCTATGTGTAACACCCCAAATTTCAATAAAAAGAAAGTTAGAGAATTCCAGAAAACAAAATTTCAAACCAACAAAAACTTTTCTTTTGCATATAGTACCATGCATAGGACTTGTGCATTTGAGTGATATGCCATGATGATTGTTATTACTTGTATTTGATATGCTCTAAAACCCTAGGGTGATCATATGAAGATCACCAACCAAATAAATCAAAGAGGAAGAAAATCCAATAATTGGAAAACCCTAAAAACCCTCACATATGCCCTATGGCATTTTTATAAATCTTGACCCTAGACCTATTTGGTCTTCACCATTAGTTGGAGAATGTTCTTAAACACTTATCACAACTTTTGGAATCAAGGTTTCACAATTCAAATGAAATTCAAAGACAATTCCCACTCACATATGATAATGGTCAAAACTGAAATTTATAGTCTGATCACCACTTTGAGCCCCTGCAATTCAATCTTCCCAAACCAATTCTTGCTAACTCTTTGCACCATTTCAAAGTCAACATCAAGATGAACAACTTTGATAAAGATCACCCTGCCAAATTCATCTTTGATCATTAGCTATGCTCATCCAAAGTTGCAACATTACAACAAGTGGAACAATCTCACACTTGTCAATTTCTTGAAATTTTTGAATTCAAATTTTTCCACCACCACCTCAAATCACCTCTGGTCAAATACAACTTAATTCAACACTCACATTTCAAAAACATTCACCATTTGAATTATTTCAAATTTGGATATTTTTGGAATTTGCAATTTCGGGCACTATTTGCAACTATTGCAAATAGTGATTCTACCCATCTAATCTACCCCAACTCTAACCTACCTTGCCCCCTGGTTCCCTCTAACCATAAATGGCACATAGTAACCCTAATGAGGAGTGGCTAGCCCACATGGACATGGCATGCCGGCCATGGCGCCACCATGCCGAGCCACCCCTCCTCTCCTTCACCTCCCTCACTGGCCCTGGTGCCCAAGCTCACCACCACGCCACCCTAGCGCCGCCTAGCACCGCCCTGGTCGACGGGACGGCGACAACGCCGGACGACGCGCGCCAGCACACGCCCTGGCCCGCTCGCACGCACACGCCGCACGCGCCACGCGCCGCGCCACCACCTCGCTCACTCCCTGGCCCTGCTCTCAACGCCTTGAGCACACACTCGCCACCGGAAGCCGCCGGACACGGCCAAGACCGCGACCCGTGCCCGCCGCAGAAGGAGACCCTGCTCCGCCGCGGGCGCGATAGACATGGAAGCAACGCGACATAACCAGGCCCTCCCCGACCACGCTGTCGCCACCGTTCGCCTCGCCTGGACACGTAGAGCATCCCTGCACCCTCGCCTAGCCCAACCGCTCGCCGGAATCGCCGCGAGCATGTCAACCTCGCCGCAGCCTCCACGGTCACTCGCTCGCCTATAAAAGGAGGCCTCGCCTCGTCGATTTCTTCACACCAGCTCACTCGACCACCTGAGCCACTCCATCGCTCGATTAGCCACGCCGCGCGCTCAATTGCTACACCACCCCGTGATCGCCGCCGAAGCTCGCCGTCGATTGGAGCCGCCGGGACGAGCCGCGGTACCGGAGAACCGCCGTCGTCCACATCTACCCCGAGCACACTGCCATCCCTTGCTGGAGCCGCCGTAAGCTCTCCCACCCCCTACTGCCGCCGCCGCACCGTCGGGATCTCGCCGGAGATGACGATGGCCCTGTGCCGTCCGATCCCTTTCTAATCTAACGCTCCACGTCGCCCCGTACCGATTCGGCGTTTAAACGTCGCTGATGAGTGGACCCCACTCTGTCAGGCGGCCCAAGCGCACTGGATGCGTGGTGCCGTTTTCTTCGGTTTTAAACCATTTCGGCCCAACTAGTTTTCCCGCCAGCCTGTTAAATTCAAATCCAGTTTAATTATTACAAATCCATTTCAATACTGCCTCCACTTTGAAATTCAATAGATTCAAATTGGCTAAACCAAATTTAGTGAACTTTATATGGTTGGAAAGCTACTGAAATTATCTAGCCAATGCCACTGGCCTCATGGCCAGATTCTTTGTAGAATGAATGTGATAAAAATAACAAGACAGGGACTTTTCCCTATTCAAAGAATTCTTAAAATCAACCAAAATAGATATTAAGTTAATTCCAACTCTAATAGCTCACATTTGACTTACACTAATAGTTTATGCAATAAAATGGTGTGGTCACTTTGCATGATCATGCCATAGTTAAATGAATGGATAATTTGACTAGTTTAACTAGTTGATATTGTCCAAAACTATTAAAGTAAATTGTGTGAAGTCTTATACTTCATTTAAACTTGTCTCACATGCATTCATGGGATGTTTGTACCTCTGGTCCAAACTCTCTTATATGAATGGCTTGAGATTTAAATCATATGTAGGGTTATTAAAATGGTATGAGGTGATCTACCTCATTTAAATCATTTTCTCAAATACTGATGATGAATGGTTGACCTAGGTCAATACCCATTTCATATATAATTGTTTGAGAAATTAAATCTTAAGAAGATTTCAATGAGAGGAAATTCTTTCTCAAGAACCCTATGGAAACTATCATTTACATATAAAATACAAAGAAGTGAATTCCTTTCAAACCCCACAACCAATGCACTCTAGTTAATTTATTTGTGTGCATAGAGTAGTTTGTGTGATGTATGTGATGTATGGAATAGCCATTAAATTAGTGAGTAATTATACTCGTATTCAAATTTAGACAGTAAACCGGAGAGTACGCCGAAGAAGAAGGATACTACCAAGAGGAGGAGGAAGAACATGAGGAGGACTACCAAGGCAAGCTAATATTCTTGCAAAGTGCAAAGCCCCCTTGGGGCAAGGCACCATGACTCTTACCTTTTCTTACATAAGCCTATCCCAAGTTTTTACTTTACAAGCTTTTACTTGTTTTCTCAATAAATTACTTTTATAGTTAACTTTGGTCAAAGTACAAGTTGGTTACTAGAGTAGTGAAGTAGTTTCCATCAAGCAAGGCAAGATAGCACCCCTCATGGATTAGAGCTAGTGCTAATGAATTAAAACTTGACTACTCTAGATGGGAACAATGTGAATTTGAAATGAATTTGAAACCTTGGAATGATGATGCATTCCATTGAATGATTTTTGAAGGTGAATATGAACAAGAGAAGATGGTGATTTTTGATAAAACAATGATGTTGGTTTGAATGCGATACCTTTCCAATTATCAAGTACCCCCACAATACCTGATTATGGGTAGGGCTTAACTGGAAGTTTATGTGTCTTAGTATGGGTTCCCTCTAAACAAGCGTCATCGGGGTTATGCCGAAAGCTGCCTCTACCACAAAAGAAATGATGAGAAATGACGTGAAATGAGGTGAATGTCCGGCCCAAGCCCTGTGCAGTTCCCAGGTTGACAGTTGGTCTTCACTGGGAGGCCAAGCTCATGGGGGGAGGTGCTCATACTAGGATTTATAAGTGAAAGGTTATGGTTGATGATCCGCGTACTGTGTTACGATGATTCGGGGAAATCCCGACGGATGAAATCAAATGTTGTGGCACAAGTGTGCAACCTCTGCAGTGTAAATCTATTCGAATAGCGCGTCACGGTTACGGACGGTTGGAAAGGCCATACAGTTTCCGATGTCATTTTTTTTTTAAATGATGTTGAAAGGTGATGGTGAAATGACTTGTGGTGAGTTGAATTGAAATCACCACATGAATGGTGGGAATGACACTAATGTTCCCACTTGAGTTAGTTAGCACTTGAATAAGCTTTCTCAAACTTGCGAACTAAAACTAGCTTTCTGCAAATAAACTAGAGCTTAGCAAACCATACTAGAATGTCTAGCACTTACTTTAGTATTAGTTTGCGAGTACTTAAAGTACTCACGGCTTTGTCCCCGGCTATTCAAATGGCCGAGTATGAAGAGGAACAAGGAGATGACCAGCGGGACGCCTACGATAGCTAAGCGCCTTCCGACGTCAAGCGTGGCCTGTGGACTAGAGAGTCCTTGTATCTTACGCTTCCGCTATGTTGAACTATGAACTTGTGTTTGTTCGTTGATCGATAGATCAACTATTCGTGTAATATGGATGATGTGATTCCAAAATTGTAAGACTTATGGTATGTAATGAATGATGACTGTGATACTTAACTATTATGCCTCGCAACAACAATATTCCTGGGATTGCGATGTATGACATAATAGGCATCCGGACTTAAAAACCCGGGTGTTGACAAGTTGGTATCGGAGCCATTGTTTGACCTTAGAAGACCTTAGTTAGAATGGGCGTTGAAAACTTAATTTTGAAATCAAATGAAAGAAAATATTTGTGAAAACTTACTACACTCTTGTCTTAAGACTTTGCCAAAATTTGATGAATCAGGTTCTATCTTATTTGAATCAACTTAAAATTTTGCCACACTCTGCACTCTCTAACTTACTCAACCAATTCTCTTTCAGATGGAGCCCAATGAACCCATCAACACCAAGTTTTACCAACTTGGGAACGGAGGGAACTTGATCTTCGAGAACGACCTCGACGCCGTCTCTGAATTCCTTGGGCGCCCACATCCCGAGTTCCACGGGGTTCAGCTGGACGACACGCCCGGGAGAGTTGCGTTGGGTGATCACTGCCGACTTGAGGGGCAAGATGGAGCCTCCCACCTCGGAGAGGATCCTGTTCTCGTTCGGGAGAGCAACTGGTTAGATGGACTTGCACGTGCTCTTCAGGAGGCACTTCCTCGTCTTTGTGGCCAGAATGTGGTACGCCTGCTTGCGTCTCGCTACGCACACCTTGTGAGGCGTGATGCTGCGGGAGTGCCCATGGAGCTGCAGCCGCACCCGGAGTTGAGGCACCATGCTGAGCACCTAGACTTCATGCTCTACCAGACTCAGAAGGACCTCGCGCCTCTCGCGACGCCAACCAGAAGACCTCATCAGGAGCAGGGTGAGGCGATCAAGCTACTCAACAACGACCGCGGGAGCCTTCGCCAGCAGCGCGCAAGAAGGACGCTATGATTCGTCGCCTTCGCGCCGGATCGCGTCACTGAGGCCATGTCAAGGCCGGAGGATCAGATTCGTCAGTTGGAGGATGATGATGGAGGCATCGACATTCGGGGAGGAGACGCCTTCTTGAGCGACGACGACGACTTTGAGGAGAACACCGAGGAGGAAGACTTCGAGTTCCTGGAGGCAGGACCCGACTACGTCCCGATCGATGTTGATGATGAGGAGTAGTTGCACTAAGTCTCACTTATAGTAGGTGTGAGTTGTATCCCGTCCCTTGTATCGTAGCAAGAGAATGGTTCTTAAAACCATGGAAGTATGTGTGTTAGTTTGTACCATGTGTTGCATGAATGAATGAATGTTATGTTTGTCATGAAAAGTTTACAAGTTTTCAAATGTTTTTCAAACTTAACCAAAATAAACCATAGAATGTTCCCTCTTATCTCATGATCTTCTATATCTTCGATGGCCCCTCCAAATCGCACCAACGACGCGATGCTGCAACTGCTGCAAACCATGCTTGCCGAGAGACAGCGAAACGCCAAGCCAACGACCGCCTTGCATAACATCGCCAACCAAGGCCATGGAAATCATCACCCCGGGTCCAAACTCAAGAACTTCCAAAACACCAACCCGGTGTTTGCCAAGACCGAGGAACCCCTTGACCAGATGATTGGCTCAGGACTATGGAGAACAATCTAGAGGTAGCCGGAGTAGCCACGAGAAAGTTATGTTCGCCACCCACTATCTCGCTGGACCAGCCTTGGTGGACAAGCACCCGTGCCATGAACGGAGGTCAATTCATGACTTGGGAGGATTTCAAACTCAAGTTCAGCAAGTACCATGTACCCCCGGGTCTTATCAAGAAGATGAGGGATGAGTTGAAACAAGGTCGCATGACGGTGGTTGAATACCGCGACAAGTTTCTTACACTGTCGGTATGCCCCCGATGAGACCGACACCGTTGAGAAGAGGAAGGAGAGATTCTGAACGGACTGCATGATGAGATGCGACTATCCTCGTCAACATCCCCTTTGCGGAACCTCGAAGCCCTTGTTGATTCCCATCCGGATGGAGGGCAAGTTAAACCAAGCCAATGAGAACCGCAGCGCCGCATGCGAATCAGAGTGGATCAGCCACCCCAAAGGTTTCGCCCTAGCTCAAGCGAGGTTTCACTCCGAGAAACAATAAGCCACCGATGAACTCGCGCCCCAGTTATCAGAATCGGAGTGGAGGAAACTCCAAGCCAGGAGGCTACAACAACAACAACAACTACAACCGCGCACCACCCCGAGCCCCTAACAACAACAACAACAACACCAACACCGCTCCTAGAACCGGAAGCAATGCCATCCCCATCGCGAACAAGCAGGACAAGTCCACCATCACTTGTTATGAGTATGGTGTAGTGGGGCACTACTCCAACGAGTGTCCCAAGCGTCTCGCTGATACGTCTCCGACGTATCGATAATTTCTTATGTTCTATGCCATATTATTGATGATACCTACATGTTTTATGCACACTTTATGTCATATTCGTGCATTTTCTGAACTAACCTATTAACAAGATGCCGAAGTGCAGTTCCTGTTTTCTTTTTTGGTTTCAGAAATCCTAGTAACGAAATATTCTCGAAATTGGACGAAACGAAGACCCGGGGGCCTATTTTTCCACGGAGCTTCAAGAAGACCGAAGAACACACGAAGTGGGGCCACGAGGTGGCGACACCACGTGGCGGCGCGGCCCGGGGGCCCGCCGCCCTATGGTGTGGCCCCTCGTCCCTCCCGACTCGCCCTTCCGCCTACTTAAAGCCTCCGTCGAAACCCCTGCGAAAAACACGATACGGAAAACCTTCCGGGAGCCGCCGCCGCCGATCCCATCTCGGGGATTCTGGAGATCTCTCCGGCACCCTGCCGGAGAGGGATTCATCTCTGGGAGGACTCTACACCGCCATGGTCGCCTCGGAGTGATGAGTGAGTAGTTCACCCCTGGACTATGGGTCCATAGCGGTAGCTAGATGGTTGTCTTCTCCTCATTGTGCTTCATTGTTGGATCTTGTGAGCTGCCTAACATGATCAAGATCATCTATCTGTAATTCTATATGTTGTGTTTGTCGGGATCCGATGGATAGAGAATACCATGTCATGTTAATTATCAAGTTATTACATATGTGTTGTTTATGATCTTGCATGCTCTCCGTTATTAGTAGAGGCTCTGGCCAAGTTGATGCTAGTAACTCCAAGAGGGAGTATTTATGCTCGATAGTGGGTTCATGTCTCCGTGAATCTGGGGGAGTGACAGCAACCCCTAAGGTTATGGATGTGCTGTTGCCACTAGGGATAAAACATTGGCGCTATGTCCAGGGATGTAGTTGTTGATTACATTACGCACCATACTTAATGCAATTGTCTTGCTTTGCAACTTAATAGGGGGGTTCGGACGATAACCTGAAGGTGGACTTTTTAGGCATAGATGCAGTTGGATGGCGGTCTATGTACTTTGTCGTAATGCCCAATTAAATCTCACTATACTTATCATGTCATGTATGTGCCTTGTTATGCCCTCTCTATTTGTCAATTGCCGACTGTAATTTGTTCACCCAACATGCTTTTATCTTATGGGAGAGACACCTCTAGTGAACTGTGGACCCCGGTCCATTCTTTAATCCGAAATACAAATCTGCTGCAATACTTGTTTTACTATTTTCTCTGCAAACAATCATCTTCCACACAATACGGTTAATCCTTTGTTACGACAAGCCGGTGAGATTGACAACCTCACTGTTTCGTTGGGGCAAAGTACTTTGGTTGTGTTGTGCAGGTTCCACGTTGGCGCCGGAATCTCGGTGTTGCGCCGCACTACATCCCGCCGCCATCAACCTTCAACGTGCTTCTTGGCTCCTCCCGGGTCGATAAACCTTGGTTTCTTTCTGAGGGAAAACTTGCTGCTGTGCGCATCATACCTTCCTCTTGGGGTTGCCCAACGAACGTGTGAAATACACGCCATCACTCGCCAAGCTCGCCGGCAACACCGCTGCACCTGCTCAAGACAGCGCGTGTCTCCATAGGCAAGAAGTTCGCCCCCAACAACAATAACCCAGCGGCCGTCTCTTCCACATGAGCGCCGAAGAAGCCCAGGAAGCACCAGATGTTGTCTGGGTATGTTTTCTATCAACCACACCCCTGCTAGAGTGTTGTTTGATTCGGAGCATCTCATTCTTTTGTCACGAAGACTTTGCATCAACAAGTAAAATTCAACCTCGGTTTGAAGCATGTTATGATAGTTCAAATCCCCGGATCCACCAAAGCCAGAAAATTTTGCAAAAATGTACCCATCATAATACATGAGGTAGAATTCTATGCAAATCTCATCATTCTTGGAACCAAGGTTTGGAAGTTGTCCTAGGAATGGACTGGATGTCCAAGCACAATGGATTGATAGATGTGCCAAGAAAGCCATAACCATGACTAGCGGCACCGGTATCGTAGTTGAGCACGTCTCTGAAAGACTACCCAGAAAATTCACGTGTAACCAAAGTGTAGCCAAGCCAACTACGGATCAAATCAGGGTCGTCTGTCGATACCCTGATGTGTTTCGGATGATCTACCCTATGCCCCGATAGGGATATCGAGTTTATCGTCGAGTTAATTCCGAACCGGACCCATAGCCCGAGAGCCTCAGCATGAAGCGTGAGCTTGTGGGTGAAGAAGCATAGATGATATGTTGGCCAAAGGTCTGATTAGACCAAGTGCATCCCCTGGAGATCCCCCGTCTTGTTTGTAGACAAGAAGGATGGTGCAAATCGTTTATGTACCGACTACCGAAAGCTTAACGACGTCACCATCAAAAACAAATACCCCCTACCCAAGATAGAAGACTTGTTTGATGATGCTGCTGCCCATCTCAATAATTTTGTTGAACTATGTGAAATGCAAAAATATAAAGATGTAGATGGTGACATTATAAAATTAAAATTGTTTCCTTTCTCATTAAGAGGAAGAGCTAAAGATTGGTTGCTATCTCCCTAAGAATAGTATTGATTCTGGACTAAATGCAAGGATGCTTTTATTGGTAGATATTATCCCCCTGCTAAAATTATATCTTTGAGGAGTAGCATAATGAATTTTAAACAATTAGATAATGAACATGTTGCTCATGCTTGGGAAAGAATGAAATCTCTGGTTAAAAATTGCCCAACCCATGGGTGACTACTTGGATGATCATCCAAACCTTCTATGCAGGACTAAATTTTTCTTCGCGGAATTTATTAGATTCAGCTGCTGGAGGTACCTTTATGTCCATCACTCTTGGTGAAGCAACAAAGCTCCTTGATAATATGAAGGTTAATTACTCTGAATGGCACACGGAAAGAGCTCCACAAGGTAAGAAGGTAAATTCTGTTGAAGAATCCTCTTCCTTGAATGATAAGGTTGATGCTATTATGTCTATGCTTGCGAATGATAGGACTAATGCTGATCCTAATAATGTTCCATTAGCTTCATTGGTTGCTCAAGAAGAACATGTTGATGTAAACTTCATTAAAAATAGTAATTTCAACAACAATGCTTATCGGAACAATTCTAGTAATAACTATAGGCCATATCCTTATAATAATGGTAACGGTTATGCTAATTCTTATGGGAATTTTTACAACAATAATAGGAATACACCCCCTGGACTTGAAGCCATGCTTAAATAATTTATTAGTACACAAACTGCTTTTAACAAATCTGTTGAGGAAAAGCTCAATAAAATTGATATTCTTGTTTCTAGAGTTGATAGTCTTGCCTCCGATGTTGATCTTTTGAAATCGAAAGTTATGCCTAATAGGGATATTGAAAATAAAATTGTTACTACAGCAAATGCCATCAAGTTAGAATTAATGAGAATATAAGATTAATGGCTGAACTGCGTGCTAGGTGGGATAGAGAAGAAAATGAAAAACTAGCTAAAGAGAAAAATGTAGCTAAAGTTTGGACTATTACCACCACAAGTAATATTGATTATTCACATGTTGCTGCACCCCCTACTATCAATGGTAAAATAATTGGTGTTGGCAATGCTTCTACTCCTAGTGCAAAGCGCGCAAAATTACCTGAAAAATGCTGAAACTTGTGATAAAGCTGAAATTTTTTCCAACCTTGGGGATGATAATCCCATTGCTTTAGATTGTAATGATTTAGATTTTGATGATTGCCACATCTCTGAAGTTATAAAGTTCTTGCAAAAACTTGCTAAGAGTCCCAATGCTAGTGCTATAAATTTGGCTTTCACAAAACATATTACAAATGCTCTCATAAAAGCTAGAGAAGAGAAACTAAAACTTGAAACTTCTATTCCTAGAAAGCTAGAGGATGGTTGGGAGCCCATCATTAAAATGAGAGTCAAAGATTTTGATTGTAATGCTTTATGTGATCTTGGTGCAAGTATTTCTGTTATGCCTAAAAAGTCTATGATATGCTTGACTTGCCACCATTGAAAAATTGTTATCTGGATGTTAATCTCGCTGATAATGCTAAAAAGAAACCTTTGGGGAAAGTTGATAATGTTCATATTATGGTTAACAATAACCTTGTCCCCGTTGATTTTGTTATCTTGGATATTGAATGCAATGCATCTTGCCCCATTATATTGGGAAGACCTTTTCTTCGAACCGTTGGTGCTACTATTGATATGAAGGAAGGTAATATTAAATATCAATTTCCTCTCAAGAAAGGTATGGAACACTTCCCTAGAAAGAGAATGAAGTTACCTTATGATTCTATCATTAGAACAAATTATGATGTTGATGCTTCATCTCTCGATGTTACTTGAGATACACTTTCTGAGAAAGAAAAGCGCTTATGGGAGACAACCCATGTTTTTACTCCAGTATTTTTGTTTTATATTTGTGTCTTGGAAGTTGTTTACTACTGTAGCAACCTCTCCTTATCTTAGTTTTATGTTTTTTTGTGCCAAGTAAAGTCTTTGATAGAAAAGTAAGTACTAGATTTGGATTACAGTTCCATTTCTTTGCTCACGAATCTGGGTCTATCTCCCTGTAGGTAGCTCAGAAATTACGCCAATTTACGAGCATGATCCTCGGATAGGTACGCAACTTTCATTCAATTTTAGCATTTTCGTTTGAGCAAGTCTGGTGGCCTAATAAAATCCATCTTTACGGACTGTTCTGTTTTTGATTGTCTTTATTTCGCATTGCCTCTTTTGCTATGTTGGATGAATTTCTTTGATCCATTAATGTCCAGTAGCTTTATGCAATGTCCAGTGTTAAGAATGATTGTGTCACCTCTGAACATGTGAATTTTTATTATGCACTAACCCTCTAATGAGTTGTTTCGAGTTTGGTGTGGAGGAAGTTTTCAAGGATCAAGAGAGGAGTATGATGCAATATGATCAAGGAGAGTGAAAGCTCTAAGCTTGGGGATGCCCCGTGGTTCACCCCTGCATATTTAAGAAGACTCAGCGTCTAAGCTTGGGGATGCCCAAGGCATCCCCTTCTTCATCGACAACATTATCAGGTTCCTCCCTGAAACTATATTTTTATTCCGTCACATCTTATGTACTTTGCTTGGAGCGTCGGTTTGTTTGTTTTTGTTTTGTTTGAATAAAATGGATCCTTGCATTCACTTTATGGGAGAGAGACACGCTCCGCTGTAGCATATGGATAAATATGTCCTTAGGTTCTACTCATAGTATTCATGGCGAAGTTTCTTCTTCGTTAAATTGTTATATGGTTGGAATTGGAAAATGATACATGTAGTAAAATGCTATAATGTCTTGGATAATGTGATACTTGGCAATTGTTGTGCTCATGTTTAAGCTCTTGCATCATATACTTTGCACCCATTAATGAAGAAATACTTAGAGCTTGTTAATTTGGTTTGCATATTTGGTTTCTCTAGAGTCTAGATAATATCTAGTATTGAGTTTTGAACAACAAGGAAGACGGTATGGAGTCTTATAATGTTTACCATATGTCTTTTATGTGAGTTTTGCTGTACCGTTCATCCTTGTATTTGTTTCAAATAACCTTGCTAGCCTAAACCTTGTATCGAGAGGGAATACTTCTCATGCATCCAAAATACTTGAGCCAACCACTATGCCATTTGTGTCCACATACCTACCTACTACATGGTATTTACCCGCCATTCCAAAGTAAATTGCTTGAGTGCTACCTTTAAAATTCCATCATTCACCTTTGCAATATATAGCTCATGGGACAAATAGCTTAAAAACTATTGTGGTATTGAATATGTACTTATGCACTTTATCTCTTATTAAGTTGCTTGTTGTGCGATAACCATGCTCACTGGGGACGCCATCAACTATTCTCTGTTGAATATCATGTGAGTTGCTATGCATGTCCGTCTTGTCTGAAGTAAGAGAGATCTACCACCTTTATGGTTGGAGCATGCATGTTGTTAGAGAAGAACTTTGGGCCGCTAACTTAAGCCATGATTCATGGTGGAAGTTTCAGTTTGGACATATATCCTCAATCTCATATGAGAATAATAATTGTTGGCACATGCTTATGCATTAAAGAGGAGTCCATTATCTGTTGTCCATGTTGTCCCGGTATGGATGTCTAAGTTGAGAATAATCAAAAGCGAGAAATCCAAAATGCGAGCTTTCTCCTTAGACCTTTGTACAGGCGGCATGGAGGTACCCCATTGTGACACTTGGTTAAAACATGTGCATTGCAAAGATCTGGTAGTCCAAGCTAATTAGGACAAGGTGCGGGCACTATTAGTATACTATGCATGAGGCTTGCAACTTGTAAGATATAATGTACATAACTCATATGCTTTATTACTACCGTTGACAAAATTGTTTCATGTTTTCAAAATAAAGCTCTAGCACAAATATAGCAATCGATGCTTTCCTCTTTGAAGGACCATTCTCTTTACTTTTATGTTGAGTCAGTTCACCTATCTCTCTCCACCTCAAGAAGCAAACACTTGTGTGAACCGTGCATTGATTCCTACATACTTGCATATTGTACTTGTTATATTACTCTATGTTGACTATTATCCATGAGATATACATGTTACAAGTTGAAAGCAACCGCTGAAACTTAATCTTCCTTTGTGTTGCTTCAATACCTTTACTTTGATTTATTGCTTTATGAGTTAACTCTTATGCAAGACTTATTAATACTTGTCTTGAAGTACTATTCATGAAAAGTCTTTGCTATATGATTCACTTGTTTACTCATGTCATTACCATTGTTTTGATCGCTGCATTCACTACATATGTTTACAAATAGTATGATCAAGGTTATGATGGCATATCACTTCAGAAATTATCTTTGTTATCGTTTTACTGCTCGGGACGAGCAGAACTAAGCTTGGGGATGTTGATACGTCTCGACGTATCGATAATTTCTTATGTTCTATGCCATATTATTGATGATACCTACATGTTTTATGCACACTTTATGTCATATTCGTGCATTTTACGGAACTAACCTATTAACAAGATGCGAAGTGCCAGTGCTTTTTCTGCTGTTTTTGGTTTCAGAAATCCTAGTAACGAAATATTCTCGGAATTGACGAAACGAAGACCCGGGGGCCTATTTTTCCACGGAGCTTAAGACAAAGAACACACGAAGTGGGGCCACGAGGTGGCGACACCACGTGGCGGCGCGGCCCGGGGGCCCGCGCCGCCTATGGTGTGGCCCCCTCATCTGGCCCCGACTCTGCCCTTCCGCCTACTTAAAGCCTCCGTCGCGAAACCCCCGATGCGAAAAACCACGATACGGAAAACCTTCCAGAGACGCCGCCGCCGATCCCATCTCGGGGATTCAGGAGATCTCCTCACGCACCCTGAGAAGGGATTCATCTCCCGGAGGACTCTACACCGCCATGGTCGCCTCCGGAGTGATGAGTGAGTAGTTCACCCCCTGGACTATGGGTCCATAGCAGTAGCTAGATGGTTGTCTTCTCCTCATTGTGCTTCATTGTTGGATCTTGTGAGCTGCCTAACATGATCAAGATCATCTATACGTAATTCTATATGTTGTGTTTGTCGGATCCGATGGATAGAGAATACCATGTCATGTTAATTATCAAGTTATTACATATGTGTTGTTTATGATCTTGCATGCTCTCCGTTATTAGTAGAGGCCTGGCCAAGTTGATGCTAGTAACTCCAAGAGGGAGTATTTATGCTCGATAGTGGGTTCATGTCTCCGTGAATCTGGGGGAGTGACAGAAACCTCTAAGGTTGTGGATGTCTTGTTGCCACTAGGGATAAAACATTGGCGCTATGTCCGAGGGATGTAGTTGTTGATTACATTACGCACCATACTTAATGCAATTGTCTGTTGCTTTGCAACTTAATGCCGGAGGGGTTCGGACGATAACCTGAAGGTGGACTTTTAGGCATAGATGCATTGGATGGCGGTCTATGTACTTTGTCGTAATGCCCAATTAAATCTCACTATACTTATCATGTCATGTATGTGCATTGTTATGCCCTCTCTATTTGTCAATTGCCCGACTGTAATTTGTTCACCCAACATGCTTTTATCTTATGGGAGAGACACCTCTAGTGAACTGTGGACCCGGTCCATTCTTTATACATGAAATACAAATCTGCTGCAATACTTGTTTTACTATTTTCTCTTGCAAACAATCATCTTCCACACAATACGGTTAATCCTTTATTCAGCAAGCCGGTGAGATTGACAACCTCATTGTTTCGTTGGGGCAAAGTACTTTGGTTGTGTTGTGCAGTTCCACGTTGGCGCCGGAATCCTCGGTGTTGCGCCGCACTACATCCCGCCGCCATCAACCTTCAACGTGCTTCTTGGCTCCTCCTGGTTCGATAAACCTTGGTTTCTTTCTGAGGGAAAACTTGCTGCTGTGCGCATCATACCTTCCTCTTGGGGTTGCCCAACGAACGTGTGAAATACACGCCATCACTCGCGCCAAGCTCGCCGGCAACACCGCTGCACCTGCTCAGCAGCAACGCCGTGTCTCCACCGGCAAGAAGTTCGCCCCCAACAACCCCAATAACCGCAACGGCCGTCTCTTCCACATGAGCGCCGAAGAAGCCCAGGAAGCACCAGATGTTGTCTTGGTATGTTTTCTGTCAACCACACCCCTGCTAGAGTGTTGTTTGATTCGGAGCATCTCATTCTTTTGTCATTGAAGATTTTGCATCAACAAGTAAAATTCAACCCCTCTTTGAAGCATGTTATGATAGTTCAAATCCCCGGATCAACCACCAAAGCCAGAAAATTTTGCAAAAATGTACCCATCATAATACATGAGGTAGAATTCTATGCAAATCTCATCATTCTTGGAACCAAAGGTTTGGAAGTTGCTAGGAATGGACTGGATGTCCAAGCACAATGGATTGATAGGATGTGCCAAGAAAGCCATAACCATGACTAGCAGACCGGTATCGTAGTTGAGCACGTCTGAAAGACTACCCAGAAAATTCACGTGTAACAAAAGTGTAGCCAAGCCAACTACGGATCAAATCGGGGTCGTCTGCCATGCGATGTGTTTTCGGATGATCTACCCGTATGCCCCCAGATAGGGATATCGAGTTTATCATCGAGTTACCTCCCTGACGGACCCATAGCCCGAGAGCCTACGGCATGAGCGCAACGAGCTTGTGGAGCTGAAGAAGCGAGATAGATGATGTTGGCCAAAGGTCGATTAGACCAAGTGCATCCCCCTGGAGATCCCCCGTCTTGTTTGTAGACAAGAAGGATGGTGCAAATCGTTTATGTACGGACTATCGAAAGCTTAACGACGTCACCATCAAAAACAAATACCCCCTACCCAAGATAGAATACTTGTTTGATCAACTCACCGGAGCCAAAGTTTTCTCCAAGATCGACCTTAGAACAGGATATCATCAACTGAAGATCCGAGACCGGCATCCCAAAAACTGCCTTTACCACTAGATATGGGTTGTATGAGTACAACGTCATGTCGTTTGGACTAACCAATGCCCCAACTTACTTCATGAATCTCATGAATAAGATCTTCATGAACTTTTTGGACAAGTTTGTCGTTGTCTTCATCGACGACATTCTCGTATACTCCAAGTCCGAAGAGGAACATGAACAGCATTTGGAGATCGTCCTAGAAACCCTTAGACAGCACAAGTTGTATGCCAAGTTTAGCAAGTGTGAGTTTTGGCTGGAAGAAGTTGGATTCCTGGGACACATCTTGTCTGCAGGAGGAATTGCCGTAGATCCCTCAAAGATAAAAACTGTTATGGAATGGAAGCCCCCACCACCCAAACCGAGGTTCGCGCTTTTCTTGGATTAGCCGGATATTGCCGCAGATTTGTAGAAGATTTTCGAGCATCGCTCGACCCATGACCCAAGCTGTTGAAGAAGGACAAGAAGTTCGAGTGGACCGATAAATGTGAAGAGAGCTTTCAACAGCTCAAGAGTAGACGACCACCGCCCCAATCCTGATCATGCCCAGATATCGCTAAGCCCTTTGACGTATACTGCGACGCCTCCAAGATTGGTCTTGGATGTGTGCTTATGCAAGAAGGCAAGGTGGTATCCTACCTTTCAAGACAGCTCAAGCAACATGAACAAAACTACCCAACCCATGACCTCGAGCTTGCAGCCGTGGTCTTAGCCTTGAAAGTTTGGCGTCATTACCTCATGGGTAACCGATGCGAGATCTACTCCGACCACAAAAGCCTCAAATACATATTCACCCAGAAGGAGTTAAACATGAGACAACGCCGATGGATCGAATTGATCAAGATTACGACATGGAGATTCACTACCACCCCGGCAAGGCCAATGTGGTAGCGGATGCTGAGTAGGCTAGTGTCGATTGAACTCCATGCTCGCAATAGAACAGCCCGACTTGCATCAAGAGTTTGAACAGTTCGGACTTGAACTTGTTAGCGAAGGATTCTAGCCGGCATCGAACCCAACCCACCTTGGTTAGTCGGATCAAGGAAGCCCGGAAGGACAACGCTAGCATCGACGGAATCAAGCAGGATAGCGGGAAATGCCCCGGTTTCACCATGAAGGCCGGAGTTCTTTGGTACAAAGAACGTCTCTGCGTACCATCGGACTCGACTTGAAACAAGTCATCTGCAAAGAAGCCCGACACCCTTTACTCAATCCACCGGAGGTACCAAGATGTACCAAGACCTGAAAGAACAATTTTGGTGGCACGGAATGAAGAGAGAGATCGGTAGCTATATCGCCAAATGTGACATCGTCGAGAGAGTCAAGGCGAACATCAACAACCCGCTGGACATTACGGCCCCTCCAAATCCCGTAATGGAAATGGGACTCCGTAGGAATGGACTTTATCACCGGACTGCCCAAATCCAGAGAAAGGCAATGATTCCATATGGGTAGTTGTCGATAGATTGACCAAAGTCGCCCATTTCATCGCCGTAAAACCACTTATCAAGGCCCAAAGTTAGCTGAACTATACATCTCCCGAATAGTCGCTTTGCACGGAACCCAAATCGATAGTATCGAGATAGAGGATCACAAGTTCACCTCAAGGTTCGGAGAAAGTGCACGAAGGACTAGGGACCTGTGAATTTCAGCACCGCCTATCACCCTCGGACCGACGGACAGACTGAGAGAGTAAACCAGGATATTGGAAGACATGCTTAGAGCATGCGTACGGAATACGGATCCAAGTGGGAAGACTTCCTACCTTACGCAGAATTCTCTTACAACAATAGCTATCAGGCCAGCCTCCCTTTGAAGCCTTTTATGGAAGGAAATGCCGTACCCCCCAACAGGTCGGAAGTCGGAGAAAGCCAAGTTTTTGGCCCAGATGTTCTTCGTGAAGCCGAAGAGAAAGTACACAAGATCCGAGAGTACCTCAAGACGGCAGTCTGGACGAAGAGCTACGCCGACAAGAGACGTCGGGAGATGACCTTGAGATCGGAGACTTTGTCTATCTCAAGGTATCCCCCTTGAAGGGAATGCAAAGGTTTCGGTGAAAGGAAAGCTAGCACCGCCACGTCGGACCCTTCCAGTCCTCAGCCCTTGGAGAAGTATCTTATCAACTAGAGTTGCCGGAAGAAATGTCGGCCGTACACGACGTGTTTCATATCTCACTCCTCCGGAAATGCCTTAAGTCCCGGAGAAGACCGAAGTGTTCAAGAACATTGATCACCGATCGGTAGATATCAACAAGGATCTGACTTACCGCGAAGTGCCAATTCGCATCTTGGAAGAAGCGTGCGAACCACCCGCACCCGAAGCATCAAGTTTCGAAGATCCAATGGAGCAATCATGCAGGGATGAAGCCACGTGGGAACGCGAAGACTTCATGAAGAAGGAGTACCCAGATCTCTTTAGTACCTAACTTTCTTTCGATCTCGGGACGAGATCTTTTGTAAGGGGGAAGGGTTTGTAACACCCCAAATTTCAATAAAAAGAAAGTTAGAGAATTCCAGAAAGCAAAATTTCAAACCAACAAAAACTTTTCTTTTGGCATATAGTACCATGCATAGGACTTGTGCATTTGAGTGATATGCCATGATGATTTTATTACTTGTATTTGATATGCTCTAAAACCCTAGGGTGATCATATGAAGATCACCAACCAAATAAATCAAAGAGGAAGAAAATCCAATAATTGGAAAACCCTAAAAACCCTCACATATGCCCTATGGCATTTTTATAAATCTTGACCCTAGACCTATTTGGTCTTCACCATTAGTTGGAGAATGTTCTTAAACACTTATCACAACTTTTGGAATCAAGGTTTCACAATTCAAATGAAATTCAAAGACAATTCCCACTCACATATGATAATGGTCAAAACTGAAATTTATAGTCTGATCACCACTTTGAGCCCCTGCAATTCAATCTTCCCAAACCAATTCTTGCTAACTCTTTGCACCATTTCAAAG
Source organism: Lolium multiflorum (assembly GCA_030979885.1). Taxonomy (NCBI): domain Eukaryota; kingdom Viridiplantae; phylum Streptophyta; class Magnoliopsida; order Poales; family Poaceae; genus Lolium; species Lolium multiflorum. The sequence continues at coordinate 336,787,865 of CM061750.1, forward strand.
TCAACATCAAGATGAACAACTTTGATAAAGATCACCCTGCCAAATTCATCTTTGATCATTAGCTATGCTCATCCAAAGTTGCAACATTTTAACAAGTGGAACAATCTCACACTTGTCAATTTCTTGAAATTCTTGAATTCAAATTTTTCCACCACCACCTCAAATCACCTCTGGTCAAATACAACTTAATTCAACACTCACATTTCAAAAACATTCACCATTTGAATTATTTCAAATTTGGATATTTTGGAAATTCAATTTCGGGCACTATTTGCAACTATTGCAAATAGTGATTCTACACATCTAATCTACCCCAACTCTAACCTACCTTGCCCCCTGGTTCCCTCTAACCATAAATGGCACATAGTAACCCTAATGAGGAGTGGCTAGCCCACATGGACATGGCATGCCGGCCATGGCGCCACCATGCCGAGCCACCCCTCCTCTCCTTCACCTCCCTCACTGGCCCTGGTGCCCAAGCTCACCACCACGCCACCCTAGCGCCGCCTAGCACCACCCTGGTCGACGAGGACGACGACAACGCCCGGACGACGCGCGCCAGCACACGCCCTGGACGCCGCTCACGTCGCACGCATGCACGACGCGGACACGCCCAGTACACGCGCCGCGCCACCACCTCGCTCACTCCCTGGCCCTGCTCTCAACGCCTTGAGCACGCACTCGCCACCTGGAAGCCGCCAGACGGCCAAGACCCGCGACCCCGTGCCCACCGCCGCCGGAGAAGGAGACCCTGCTCCGCCGCGGGCGCGATAGACACGGAAGCGCGCGACATAACCAGGGCCCTCCCGGCCACGCTCCGCCACCGTTCGCCTAGGACACGTAGAGCATCCGCACCTGCGCCTAGCCCAACCGCTCGCCGGAATCGCCGCGAGCATGTCAACCTCGCCGCAGCCTCCACGGTCACTCGCTCGCCTATAAAAGGAGGCCTCGCCTCGTCGATTTCTTCACACCAGCTCACTCCCCACCTCTCACTCGACCACCTGAGCCACTCCACTGCCTCGATTAGCCACCGCCGCCGCTCAATTGCTACACCACTGCCCGTGATCGCCGCCGAAGCTCGCCGTCGATTGGAGCCGCCCCGAAGACCGCCGCCGGTGGAGAACCGTCGTCGTCCACATCTACCCCGAGCACACTGCCATCCCTTGCTAGAGCCTCCGTAAGCTCTCCCACCCCCTACTGCCGCCGCCGCACCGTCGGGATCTCGACGGAGATGACGATGGCCCTGTGCCGTCCGATCCCTTTCTAATCTAACGCTCCACATCGCCCCGTACCGATTCGGCGTTTAAACGTCGCTGACGAGTGGACCCCACTCTGTCAGGCGGCCCAAGCGCACTGGATGCGTAGCTGGGCCGTTTTCTTCGGTTTTAAACCATTTCGGCCCAACTAGTTTTCCCGCCAGCCTGTTAAATTCAAATCCAGTTTAATTATTACAAATCCATTTCAATACTGCCTCCACTTTGAAATTTAATAGATTCAAATTGGCTAAACCAAATTTAGTGAACTTTATATGGTTGGAAAGCTACTGAAATTATCTAGCCAATGACACTGGCCTCATGGCCAGATTCTTTGTAGAATGAATGTGATAAAAATAACAAGACAGGGACTTTTCCCTATTCAAAGAATTCTTAAAAATCAACCAAAATAGATATTAAGTTAATTCCAACTCTAATAGATCACATTTTACTTACACTAATTGTTTATGCAATAAAATGGTGTGGTCACTTTGCATGATCATGCCATAGTTAAATGAATGGATAATTTGACTAGTTTAACTAGTTGATATTGTCCAAAACTATTAAAGTAAATTGTGTGAAGTCTTATACTTCATTTAAACTTGTCTCACATGCATTCATGGGATGTTTGTACCTCTGGTCCAAACTCTCTTATATGAATGGCTTGAGATTTAAATCATATGTAGGGTTATTAAAATGGTATGAGGTGATCTACCTCATTTAAATCATTTTCTCAAATGATGATGAATGGTTGACCTAGGTCAATACCCATTTCATATATAATTGTTTGAGAAATTAAATCTTAAGAAGATTTCAATGAGAGGAAATTCTTTCTCAAGAACCCTATGGAAACTATCATTTACATATAAAATACAAAGAAGTGAATTCCTTTCAAACCCCACAGCCCATGCACTCTAGTTAATTTATTTGTGTGCATAGAGTAGTTTGTGTGATGTATGTGATGTATGGAATAGCCATTGAATTAGTGAGTAATTATACTCGTATTCAAATTTAGACGGTAGCACCGGAGAGTACGAGGAAGAAGGATTCTACCAAGAGGAGGAGGAAGAACAGTTTGAGAACTACCAAGGCAAGCTAATATTCTTGCAAAGTGCAAAAGCCCCTTGGGGCAAGGCACCATGACCCTTACCTTTTCTTACATAAGCCTATCCCAAGTTTTTACTTTACAAGCTTTTACTTGTTTTCTCAATAAATTACTTTTATAGTTAACTTTGGTCAAAGTACAAGTTGGTTACTAGAGTAGTGAAGTAGTTTCCATCAAGCAAGGCAAGATAGCACCCCTCATGGATTAGAGCTAGTGCTAATGAATTAAAACTTGACTACTCTAGATGGGAACATGTGATTGAAATGAATTTGAAACCTTGGAATGATGATGCATTCCATTGAATGATTTTTGAAGGTGAATATGAACAAGAGAAGATGGTGATTTTTGATAAAACAATGATGTTGGTTTGAATGCGATACCTTTCCAATTATCAAGTACCCCCACAATACCTGATTATGGGTAGTGCTTAACGGAAGTTTATGTGTCTTAGTATGGGTTCCCTCTAAACAAGCGTCATCGGGGTTACGCCGAAAGCTGCCTCTACCACAAAAGAAATGATGAGAAATAACGTGAAATGAGGTGAATGTCCGGCCCAAGCCCTGTGCAGTTCCCAGGTTGATAGTTGGTCTTCACTGGGAGGCCAAGCTCATGGGGGGAGGTGCTCATACTAGGATTTATAAGTGAAAGGTTATGGTTGATGATCCGCGTACTGTGTTACGATGATTCGGGGAAATCCCGACGGATGAAATCAAATGTTGTGGCACAAGTGTGCAACCTCTGCAGAGTGTAAATCTATTCGAATAGCCGCGTCCACGGTTACGGACGGTTGGAAAGGCCATACAGTTTCCGATGTCATATTTTTTTTTAAAATGATGTTGAAAGGTGATGGTGAAATGACTTGTGGTGAGTTGAATTGAAATCACCACATGAATGGTGGGAATGACACTAATGTTCCCACTTGAGTTAGTTAGCACTTGAATAAGCTTTCTCAAACTTGCGAACTAAAACTAGCTTTCTGCCAAATAAACTAGAGCTTAGCAAACCATACTAGAATGTCTAGCACTTACTTTAGTATTAGTTTTCGAGTACTTAAGTACTCACGGCTTTGTCCATGGCTATTCAAATGGCAGAGCATGAAGAGGAACAAGGAGATGACCAGCGGGACGCTACGACAACTAAGCGCCGACGTCAAGCGTTGGCTTTGTGGACTAGAGAGTCCTTGTATCTTACGCAGCTATGTTGAACTATGAACTTGTGTTTGTTCGTTGATCGATAGATCAACTATTATTGTAATATGGATGATGTGATTCCAAAATTGTAAGACTTATGGTATGTAATGAATGATATGTGATACTTAACTATTATGCCTCGCAACAACAATATTCCAGATTGCGATGTATGACATAATAGGCATCGGGACTTAAAAACCCAGTGTGCATGCTATGCTAGTACTTGGTTTAGTCTTTTGATCTATCTTACACTAAAGGTTACTAAAATATGAGCATTATTGTGGAGCTTGTTAACTCGGCATTGAGGGTTCGTGTAATCCTACGCAATGTGTTCATCATCAACAAGAGTGTAGAGTATGCATTTATCTATTCTGTTATGTGATCAATGTTGAGAGTGTCCACTAGTGAAAGTCTAATCCTAGGCCTTGTTCCTAAATATGCTATCGCTGCTTGCTTTTGCTTTACGTTACTATGCGCATTACTACGCTTGTTTACGGGCAAGCACTTTTCTGGTGCCGTTGCTACTGCTTATTCATATACCACCTGTATTTCACTATCTCTTCGCAACTAGTGCACCTATTAGGTGTGTTGGGGACACAAGAGACTTCTTGCTTTGTGGTTGCAGGGTTGCATGAGAGGGATATCTTTGACCTCTTCCTCCATGAGTTCGATAAACCTTGGGTATCCACTTAAGGAAACTTCTGTTGTTCTACAAACCTCTGCTCTTGGAGGCCCAACCACTCTCTACAAGAATAGAGCTCCAGTGACATCAAGCACTTTTAGCGCCGTTGCGAGGAGAAAGGTAAAGGCACTCCTTTCGGGTTCAGAAGTACTTTTAAGGCGCCATTGTGTTTGTGCTCGAAGCTATTTCTTTAGATCTGCAATTGCATCTTTTGTTTCTTGTTTACACTAGTTTGGCATAATGGACAACAATGAGCTATTATTATTTCCTGATTTAAAACATGGATTATTTGATGCGAAAATTAAAAAACCTGGAAATCTTATTTGCATGCTGGTAGTAATATTAGTATGAACGCTTTGAACACCATTGTTGATAATGATATAGAAAGTTCTAAGCTTGGGGAAGCTGGTTTTCATGATCTTTTTAGTCCCCCAAGCATTGAGGAGAAAATTTTCTTTGATGATACTTTGCCTCCTATACGATGATTATAATGATAGTGGTCTTTTGGTGCCACCTCTATGGAGAGTAAATTTTGTTGTGATTATACTATGCCTCCTACACTTGATGAGAATAATAATGATAGCTACTTTGTTGAATTTGCTCCCACCACAACTAATAAAATTGATTGTGCTTATGTGGAGAATAATAATTTTATGCATGAGACTCATGATAAGAATACTTTATGTGATAGTTATATTGTTGAGTTTGCTCATGTTGCTACTGAAAGTTATTATGAGAGAGGAAAAATATGGTTGTAGAAATTTTTTTGTTACTAAAACACCTCTCTATGTGCTGAAATTTTGAAGCTACACTTATTTTATCTACTTGTTACTTTGCTCTTCATGAACTTGTTTATTTACAAGATTCCTATGCATAGGAAGCATGTTAGACTTAAATTTGTTTTGAATTTTCCTCTTGATGCTCTCTTTTGCTTCAACTACTATTTCTTGCGAGTGCATCATTAAAGCTGTTGAGCCCATCTTAACGCTATAAAGAAAGAACTTCTTGGGAGATAACCCATGTGTTATTTTGCTACAGTACTTTGTTTTATATTTGTGTCTTCGAAGTTGTTTATTACTGTAGCAACCTCTCCTTATCATGTTTTTGTGCCAAATAAAGTCTCTATGGTAAAGTTGATGCTAGATTTGGATTGCTGCGCAGAAACAGCATTGCTGTCTGTCACGAATCTGAGTCTAATTCTCTGTACGTAACTCAGAAAATTATGCCAATTTACGTGAGTGATCCTCAGATATGTACGCAACTTTCATTAGTTTTGAGTTTTTCCATTTGAGCAAGTCACAATGCCATTTTAAAATTCGTCTTTACGGACTGTTCTGTTTTTGACAGATTCTGCCTTTTATTTCGCATTGCTTCTTTCACTGTGTTGGGTGGATTTCTTTGTTCCATTAACTTTCAGTAGCTTTGAGCAATGTCCAGAAGTGTTAAGAATGATTATTTCACCTCTGAACATGTGAGTTTTTGATTATGCACTAACCCTCTAATGAGTTTGCTTAGTTTGGTGTGGAAGAAGTTTTCAAGGGTCAAGAGAGAGGATGATATACTATGATCAAGGAGAAGTGAAAGCTCTAAGCTGGGATGCCCGGTGGTTCACCCCTGCATATTTCAAGAAGACTCAGCGTCTAAGCTTGGAGATGCCCAGGCATCCCCTTCTTCATCGAAACTTATCAGGTTCCTCCCTGAAACTATATTTTTATTCCGTCACATCTTATGTACTTTACTTGGAGCGTCTGTTTGTTTGTTTCTATTTTTGTTTGTGTTTGAATAAATTGGATTATCATGCTTGTGTGGGAGAGAGACACGTAGCTGGTTCATATGAACACATGTGTTCTTAGCTCATAATATTCATGGCGAAGTTTCCTCTTCGTTAAATTGTTATATGGTTGGAATTGGAAAATGATACATGTAGTAATTTGCTATAATGTCTTGGGTAATGTGATACTTGGCAAATTGTTGTGCTCATGTTTAAGCTCTTGCATCATATACTTTGCACCCATTAATGAAGAAATACATAGAGCATGCTAAATTTGGTTTGCATAATTGGTCTCTCTAAGGTCTAGATAATTTCTAGTAAGGTGTTTGAACAACAAGGAAGACGATGTATAGTCTTATAATCCTTGTAATATGTCTTTTATGTGAGTTTTGCTGTACTAGTTCATACTTGTGTTTGTTTCAAATAACCTTGCTAGCCTAAACCTTGTATCGAGAGGAATACTTCTCATGCATCCAAATCCTTGAGCCAACCACTATGCCATTTGTGTCCACCATACCTACCTACTACATGGTATTTCTCGCCATTCCAAAGTAAATTGCTTGAGTGCTACCTTTAAATTCCATCATTCACCTTTGTAATATATAGCTCATGGGACAAATAGCTTAAAAACTATTGTGGTATTGAATATATTATGCACTTTATCTCTTATTAAGTTGCATGTTGTGCGATAACCATGCTTCAGGACGCCATCAACTATTCTTTGTTGAATATCATGTGAGTTGCTATGCATGTCCGTCTTGTCTGAAGTAAGAGAGATCTACCACCTTTATGGTTGGAGCATGTATATTGTTAGAGAAGAACTTTGGACGCTAACTAAAGCCATGATTCATGGTGGAAGTTTCAGTTTGGACATATATCCAATCTCATATGAGAATAATAATTGTTGTCACATGCTTATGCATTAAAGAGTCCATTATCTGTTGTCCATGTTGTCTGGTATGGATGTCTAAGTTGAGAATAATCAAAAGCGAGAAATCCAAAATGCGAGCTTTCTCCTTAGACTTTGTACAGGCGGCATGGTACACCATTGTGACACTTGGTTAATACATGTGCATTGCAAAGATCCTAGTCCAAGATAATTAGGACAAGGTGCGGGCACTAGTATACTATGCACTTTGTAAGATATAATTTACATAACTCATATGCTATATTACTATCGTTGACAAAATTGTTTCATGTTTTCAAAATAAAAGCTCTAGCACAAATATAGGAATCGATGCTCTCCTCTTTGAAGGACCATTCTTTTTACTTTTATGTTGAGTCAGTTCACCTATCTCTCTCCACCTCAGAAGCAAACACTTGTGAACTGTGCATTGATTCCTACATACTTGCATATTGCGCTTGTTATATTACTCTATGTTGACAATTATCCATGAGATATACATGTTACAAGTTGAAAGCAATGCTGAAACTTAATCTTCCTTTATGTTGCTTCAATACCTTTACTTTGATTTGTTGCTTTATGAGTTAACTCTTATGCAAGACTTATTGATGCTTGTCTTTAAGTACTATTCATGAAAATCTTTGCTTTATGATTCGGTTGTTTACTCATGTCATTACCATTGTTTTGATCGCTGCATTCATTACATATTTTTACAATATGATCAAGTTTATGATGGCATGTCACTCAGAAATTATCTTTGTTATCGTTTTACCTGCTCGAAACGAAACTAAGCTTGGGGATGCGATACGTCTCCCGACGTATCGATAATTTCTTGTGTTCCATGCCACATTATTGATGATACCACATGTTTTATGCACACTTTATGTCATATTCGTGCATTTTTGGAACTAACCTATTAACAAGATGCGAAGTGCAGTTCCTGTTTCTGCTGTTTTTGGTTTGAAATCTATAACGAAATACCGGAATCGGACAAATCAGACCCGGTTCCTATTTTCACCGGAAGCATCCAACACGAGAAGGACCAGAGGGGGCCACAGGCCACCCGACCATGGGCAGCGCGGCCCGGCCCGCCGCGCCGCCTATGGTGTGGCCACCCCGACCCTCTGCGCCGCCTCTTCGCCTATATAAAGCCCCTGGATCGAAAACCCGATGCGAAGAACCACGATACGGAAAACCTTCGAGGCGCCGCCATCGAAGCCAAGATCGGGGGACAGGAGTCTGCTCGGCACCTGGCGAAGCGGAAGTGCCCCGGAAGGCTTCTCCATCGACACCGCTGCCATCTCCACCGCCATCTTCATCACTCTGCTGCTCCCATGAGGAGGGAGTAGTTCTCCATCGAGGCTCGGCTGTACCGGTACCGGTAGCTATGTGGTTCATCTCTCTCCTATGTGCTTCAATACAATAATCTCATGAGCTTCCTTACATGATTGAGATTCATATGATGATGCTTGTAATCTAGATGTCATTATGCTAGTCAAGTGAGTTTTACTTATGTGATCTCCGGAGACTCCTTGTCCCACGTGTGTAAAGGTGACAGTGTGTGCACCGTGTGGGTCTCTTAGGCTATATTTCACAGAATACTTATTCACTGTTGAATGGCATAGTGAGGTGCTTATTTATATCTCTTTATGATTGCAATGTGTTTGTATCACAATTTATCTATGTGCTACTCTAGCAATGTTATTAAAGTAGTTTTATTCCTCCTGCACGTGTGCAAAGGTGACAGTGTGTGCACCGTGTTAGTACTTGGTTTATGCTATGATCATGATCTCTTGTAGACGAAGTTAACTATTGCTATGATAATATTGATGTGATCTATTCCTCCTACATATGCATGAAGGTGACAGTGTGCATGCTATGCTAGTACTTGGTTTAGTCTTTTGATCTATCTTACACTAAGGTTACTAAAATATGAGCATTATTGTGGAGCTTGTTAACTCATTGAGGTTCGTGTATCCTCGCAATGTGTTCATCATCAACCAAGAGTATGCATTTTATCTATTCATTATGTGATCAATGTTGAGTGTCCACTAGTGAAAGTCTAATCCTAGGCCTTGTTCCTAAATACTATACATTTGCTTGTTTCTTGTTTCTCGTTACTACTACGCATTATCTGCTTGTTTCTTGTCTGGGCAAAGCACTTTTTTTGCCGTCTCTGCTTATTCATACCACTGTATTTCACTATCTCTTCGCCGAACTAGTGCACCTATTAGGTGTGTTGGGGACACAAGAGACTTCTTGCTTTGTGGTTGCGGGGTTGCATGAGAGGGATATCTTTGACCTCTTCCTCACGAGTTCGATAAACCTTCAGGTATCCACTTAAGGAAACTTGCTGCTGTTCTACAAACCTCTGCTCTTGGAGGCCCAACATCTACAAGAATAGAAGCTCCGTGACATCACGGTGATGTCACGGGGCTTCTATTCTTGTAGGCGTGTTGGGCCTCCAAGGCAGAGAGGTTGTAGAGCAGCCGGCAAGGTACAGTGGATACCCAAAGGCCGAGAGGAGATCAAGATATCCCTCTCTAACTGCAAACCACAGAAGTCTCTTCCAACACACTAATAGGTGCACTAATTGAAAATAGTGAAATGAGTGGTATGGATATATATGACGGTGCAAGCGGTGCGAAAAAGTGCTAACGTAGTTGATGGTGGTGGTATGCACGATGTGCTGTGATAAAAAACGATAAACAAACGATAGTAACTCGGCGATGTGTAGCAGTAGTAGTAAACAAGCGGTAGTAACTCGGCGGTATTTAGGAACAAGGCCTAGGGATTACACTTTCACTAGTGGACACTCTCAACATTGATCACATAACAGAATAGATAAATGCATACTCTACACTTTGTTGGATGATGAACACATTGCGTAGGATTACACGAACCCTCAATGCGGTGTTAACAAGCTCCACAATAATGCTCATGTTTTAGTAACCTTTAGTGTAAGATAGATCAACGACTAAACCAAGTACTAGCATAGCATGCACACACCTTCATGCATATGTAGGAGGAATAGATCACATCAATATTATCATAGCAATAGTTAACTTCGCAATCTTCAAGAGATCATGATCATAGCATAAACCAAGTACTAACACGGTGCACGCACTGTCACCTTTACACACGTGTAGGAGGAATAAAACTACTTTAATAACACATCACTAGAGTAGCACATAGATAGTAGTGATACAAACTCATATGAATCTCAATGAGATCATTGTATTGAAGTACATGGAAGAGATGAACCACATAGCTACCGGTACAGCCCGAGCCTCGATGGAGAACTACTCCCTCTCATGGGAGCAGCGCGTGATGAGATGGCGGTGGAGATGGCAGCGGTGTCGATGGAGAAGCCTTCCGGGGCACTTCCCCGCTCCGGCGGTGCCGGGAGTTCTGTCCCCCGGATCTTGGCTTGCGATGGCGCGTGCGGGAGGTTTGTGGGTTTCGTCGATTGGTATCGGGTTTACGATCCATGGGCTCTTTATAGAGGCGGAGAGGGGCGAGGCATCACAGTGCCCTCACCCCAGGTGGCGCGGCCAGGGCCTGGCCGCCCGGGTGTGGTGTGGGGCCCCAGCCCATCTCGCGGCTCTCGAGTGTTCGGGGCTTCCGGGTAAAATAGGAACTTTGGCGTTGATTTCGTCCGATTAAGAATATTTCGTTACTAGGATTTACGAAACCAAAAACAGCAGAAAACGGAACTGCACTCGGCATCTTGTTAATAGGTTAGTTCCAGAAAATGCACGAATATGACATAAAGTGTGCATATAACATGTAGATAACATCAATAATGTGGCATGGAACACAGAAATTATCGATACGTTGGAGACGTATCGCATCCCCAAGCTTAGTTCTGCTCGTCCCCGGAGGTAAAGCGATAACAAAGATAATTTCTTAAGTGACATGCCATCATAACCTTGATCATATTGTAAACATATGTAATGAATGCAACGATCAAAACAATGGTAATGACATGAGTAAACAAGTTGAATCATAAAGCAAAGACTTTTCATGAATAGTACTTCAAGACAAGCATCAATAAGTCTTGCATAAGAGTTAACTCATAAAGCAATAATTCAAAGTAAAGGTATTGAAGAACAAATAGAAGATTAAGTTTCAGCGGTTGCTTTCAACTTATAACATGTATATCTCATGGATAATTGTCAATGCAAAGCAATATAACAAATGCAATATGCAAATATGTAAGAATAAATGCACAGTTCACACAAGTGTTTGCTTCTTGAGGTGGATAGAAATAGGTGAACTGACTCAACATTGAAAGTAAAAGAATGGTCCTTCAAAGAGGAAAGCATCGATTGCTATATTTGTGCTAGAGCTTTGATTTTGAAAACATGAAACAATTTTGTCAACGGTAGTAATAAAGCATATGCATCATGTAAATTATATCTTATAAGTTGCAAGCCTCATGCATAGTGTACCAATAGTGCCCGCACCTTGTCCTAATTAGCTTGGGTTAACCTGATCATCATTGCATAACATATGTTTCAACCAAGTGTCACAAAGGGGTACCTCTATGCCGCACCTGTACAAGGGTCTAAGGAGAAAGTTCGCATTGGATTTCTCGCTTTTGATCATTCTTCAACTTAGACACCCATACCGGGACAACATAGACAACAGATAATGGACTCCTCTTTTAATGCTTAAGCATTCAACAACAATTAATATTCTCATAAGAGATTGAGGTTTTATGTCCAAACTGAAACTTCCACCATGATTCATGGCTTTAGTTAGCGGCCCAATGTTCTTCTCTAACAATATGCATACTCAAACCATTTGATTGTGAAAATCGCCCTTACTTCAGACAAGACGAACATGCATAGCAACTCACATGAAATTCAACAATGAGTTGATGGCGTTCCCCAGTAAACATGGTTATTGCACAACAAGCAACTTAATAAGAGATAAAGTGCATAATTACATATTCAATACCACAATAGTTTTTAAGCTATTTGTCCCATGAGCTATATATTGCAAAGGTGAATGGTGGAATTTTAAAGGTAGCACTCAAGCAATTTACTTTGGAATGGCGGAAAAATACCATGTAGTATAGGTAGGTATGGTGGACACAAATGGCATAGTGGTTGGCTCAAGTATTTTGGATGCATGAGAAGTATTCCCTCTCGATACAAGGTTTAGGCTAGCAAGGCTTATTTGAAACAAACACAAGGATGAACCGGTGCAGCAAAACTCACATAAAAGACATATTGTAAACATTATAAGACTCTACACCGTCTTCCTTGTTGTTCAAACTCAATACTAGAAATTATCTAGACCTTAGAGAAACCAAATATGCAAACCAAATTTTAGCATGCTCTATGTATTCTTCACTAATAGGTGCAAAGTATATGATGCAAGAGCTTAAACATGAGCACAACAATTGCCAAGTATCACATTACCCAAGACATTATAGCAATTACTACATGTATCATTTTCCAATTCCAACCATATAACAATTTAACGAAGAGGAAACTTCGCCATGAATATTATGAGCTAAGAACACATGTGTTCATATGAACCAGCGGAGCGTGTCTCTCTCCCACACAAGCATGATGTAATCCAATTTATTCAAACAAAAACAAAAACAAAAGCACACAGACGCTCAAGTAAAGCACATAAGATGTGATGGAATAAAAATGTAGTTTCGGGGAGGAACTGATAATGTTGTCGATGAAGAAGGGGATGCCTTGGGCATCCCCAAGCTTAGAGCTTGAGTCTTCTTGATATATGCAGGGGTGAACCACGGGTGCATCCCCAAGCTTAGATTTTCACTCTTCTTGATCATAGTATATCATCCTCCTCTCTTGACCCTTGAAAACTTCCTCCACACCAAACTCGAAACAACTCATTAGAGGGTTAGTGGACAATAAAAATTAACATGTTCAGAGGTGACACAATCATTCTTAACACTTGGACATTGCATAATGCTACTGGACATTAATGGATCAAAAAATTCATCCAACATAGCAAAAGAGGCAATGCGAAATAAAAGGCAGAATCTGTCAAAACAGAACAGCCCGTAAAGATGGATTTTATTAGGCCACCAGACTTGCTCAAACGAAAATGCTCAAATTGAATGAAGGTTGCGTACATATCTGAGGATCACTCACGTAAATTTGCATAATTTTCTGAGTTACCTACAGAGAATTAGACCATTCGTGACAGCAAAGAAATCTGTTTCTGCGCAGTAATCCAAATCTAGTACTTACTTTACTATCAAAGACTTTACTTGGCACAACAAAACACAAAACTAAGATAAGGAGAGGTTGCTACGGTAGTAAACAACTTCCAAGACACAAATATAAAACAAAATACTGTAGCAAAATAACACATGGGTTATCTCCCAAGAAGTTCTTTTCTTTATAGCCATTAAGATGGGCTCAGCAGTTTTAATGATGCACTCGCAAGAAATAGTATTTAAAGCAAAAGAGAGCATCAAGAGGCAAATTAAAAACACATTTAAGCCTAACATGCTTCCTATGCATAAGAATCTTGTAAATAAACAAGTTCATGAAGAGCAAAGTAACAAGCATAGGAAGATAAAACAAGTGTAGCTTCAAAAATTTCAGCACATAGAGAGGCATTTTAGTAACATGAAAATTTCTACAAACATATTTTCCTCTCTCATAATAACTTTCTGTAGCAACATGAGCAAACTCAACAATATAACTATCACATAAAGCATTCTTATCATGAGTCTCATGCATAAAATTATTACTCTCCACATAAGCATAATCAATTTTATTAGTTGTAGTGGGAGCAAATTCAACAAAGTAGCTATCATTATTATTCTCATCATCAAATATAGGAGGCATATTGTAATCATAATCAAATTCCCTCTCCATAGTAGGTGGCACCAAAAGACCACTATCATTATAATCATCATAAATAGGAGGCAAAGTATCATCAAAGAAAATTTTCTCCTCAATGCTTGGGGACTAAAAATATCATGAAAACCAGCTTCCCCAAGCTTAGAACTTTCTATATCATTGTCAACAATGGTGTTCAAAGCGTTCATACTAATATTACTACCAGCATGCAAAGAAGATTTTATAGGTTTTTTAATTTCGCATCAAACAATCCAAGTTTTAAATCGGGAAATAGAATAAGAAGCTCATTGTTGTCCATTATGCCAAACTAGTGTAAACAAGAAACAAAAAGATGCAATTGCGGGATCTAAAGGAAATAGCTTCGAGCACACACACAACGGCGCCGGAAAAATTTACCTGGGACCGTAGTATGAGTGCCTTTTTACCTTTCCTCCCCGGCAACGGCGCCAGAAAATCTTGATGTCTACGGGAGCTTCTATTCTTGTAGGCAGTGTTGGGCCTCCAAGAGCAGAGGTTTGTAGAACAGCAGCAAGTCCTTAAGTGGATACCCAAGGTTTATCGAACTCGGGGGAAGAGGTCAAAGATATCCCTCTCATGCAACCCCGCAACCACAAAGCAAGAAGTCTCTTGTGTCCCCAACACACCTAATAGGTGCACTAGTTGAAGAGATAGTGAAATACGGGTGGTATGAATATATATGAGCTAGCAACGCTTGAGAAAAGTGCAGCGCGTAGTTGATGGTGGTGGTATTGCGTATTAATGCAGAGTAAAACGATAAACAAGCGGTAGTAACTCATGTAATGTGATAGTAGTAAACAAACGGTAGTAACTCAGCGGTATTTAGGAACAAGGCCTAGGGATTACACTTTCACTAGTGGACACTCTCAACATTGATCACATAACAGAATAGATAAATGCATACTCTACACTTTTGTTGGATGATGAACACATTGCGTAGGATTACACGAACCCTCAATGCGGAGTTAACAAGCTCCACAATAATGCTCATGTTTTAGTAACCTTTAGTGTAAGATAGATCAACAGACTAAACCAAGTACTAGCATAGCATGCACATTGTCACCTTCATGCATATGTAGGAGGAATAGATCACATCAATATTATCATAGCAATAGTTAACTTCGCAATCTTCAAGAGATCATGATCATAGCATAAACCAAGTACTAACACGGTGCACGCACTGTCACCTTTACACACGTGTAGGAGGAATAAAACTACTTTAATAACACATCACTAGAGTAGCACATAGATAGTAGTGATACAAACTCATATGAATCTCAATGAGATCATTGTATTGAAGTACATGGAAGAGAGATGAACCACATAGCTAGGTACTGCCAGAGCCTCGATGGAGAACTACTCCCTCCTCATGGGAGCAGCAGCGGTGATGAAGATGGCGGTGGAGATGGCAGCGGTGTCGATGGAGAAGCCTTCCGGGGCACTTCCCCGCTCCCGGAGTGGTGGGGAACAGAGTTCTGTCCCCCGATCTTCAGCGATGGCGGCGGCTGCGGGGGTTTTCGTGGGTTTCGTCAATTGGTATCGGGTTTTCTGATCCATGGGCTCTTTATAGGCGGAGAGGCGGCGCAGGGGGGTCACCAGGGTGCCCTCACCACCAGTGGCGCGGCCAGGGCCTGGCCCGCGCCCAGGTGTGGTGTGGGGCCCCCTGGCCCATCTCTGGCAGCTCTCGAGTGTCTTTGCTTCCGGGTAAAATAGGAACCTTGGCGTTGATTTCGTCCGATTCGAGAATATTTCGTTACTAGGATTTCGAAACCAAAAACAGCAGAAAACAGGAGGCACTTCGGGCATCTTGTTAATAGGTTAGTTCCAGAAAATGCACGAATATGACATAAAGTGTGCATATAACATGTAGATAACATCAATAATGTGGCATGGAACACAAGAAATTATCGATACGTTGGAGACGTATCACACAGCACCATCCATAGCAAGAGCATAGGCTGGCCATGAACACAACACAACAGCGGAGGAACAAGTGCTGGTGTACTGGCAAAGCCACCACACCAAGGAGATGGATGCCAAGGCATTCAGAGGAAGGAGAGGAGGAAGAACAGGTAAGAGAGTGAAGGAGGCGAACATACCTGGGAGAAGGAGCTGTTGACGCAGCCATGGCGGCCACGGTGGCACAGAACAGGCCACGCTGAGCGCCACCGCACCCAGCGCACCACTCGCAAGCCGTCGAGCAGCCCCAGGGAGGCCTCGAGCGTCCGCCGACACGCATCGCCGGCGAGGACCGCAACCCTAGCATCAGAGAGGGTCGATGACTAGAGAACCAGGACGCAAGCGTCAGGTCGACGCGGATAGATCGACGTGCCATCACGGGTCGCGTCGATTGCGGCCCATGGCGAGGGCCAACACCGCCGGAGTCAGCCGGAATCGGCCGGCGACGAGGGCGACGCGAGCGTCGCAGGAGTGAAATTAGGGTTAGGGTTTCAGTCGCGCGAGAGAGAAGGAGAAAAGTGAGGCTGGTCGAGCTAGACCAGGTGGGTCGGTTCGACCTAACCCACTGGGTTTCACCGATAGGTGGGCCCAAGGGCAATTTGGTCTTTTCCTAATTCTTTTAAAAAACCAGAAACTTTGACCGAATTTTAAAAATTGAATATAACTCTAAAAAAATAGAGAAAAATATGCAAACCACTTAAATTTTTATTATCTATCGAAATAAAATATGAGATAGAATTTTTGAGACAATAAAATTTGAACCATTAGTTAATTCAAAGAAAAGTGGATTAATAAAGGATCATTAAAAATAAGACCATATTTTTAATGATTAAATAAGTCCATAAATTAAAAAGGACTTCAAAATAACTTGGAAATATTCCAAGTTGATATTTTTACTCCTAAGGAGTAATCATAAATTGTTCTTATTCGACACCTCCGACATGAAATAACAAAACACCGGGAAGGGGAACCAAACCTAAAAATGGAAAGCATGCATATTTGAATCTTTAACCATTGCCCTTATCGGACAATGATGCTATCTTTCAGAAACAGAGGACAAGGGTCAGTCCACACCATCCAACTGCAATACTTTGCAGTCTTCAGGCAAGTTCATCGCTTGCTCATGTTACTTTGAGTATTTTTACCAAATTACTTGCAAAGTCCTATGCTTACCACTCTGGCATGAAAAGCAAAGATATTAATTTCATAACTATGAATATGACTATGTGGTGGGCAATGGAACCATGATATGAGTATGGTGGAGGTTCCATTGCAAGGGTTTGTATCCATCTAGGGTCAACAACCAATGTCGTCCAGTGATTCTTGTGCCGTAAAACTCGTGTTAACCATAAGATCTAGAGTGGGATGGAGTAGTCAATTGTACCTCTTCCTCTCGTACATCAATAGATGCACTTACCGTAGTATTTGTGTCTTGCGAGAACAACTTGAGGGTGGGGATCCCATTCTAATTCCCCGCGGTAATGTGGTCTATGAGGGGTTGCAACGACCGGCGAAGGAATCATGCCGAGAACCTGGTTGTTGTCGAGGTCGGAAGGTATCCATAGGGGTACGCTGACCGGCGAGGACCCAAGGTAGGAATTACAACAAAGGGTGGGTGTGCGAGGTCGCGAAGGAGTATAATTTGGCGAGGACCTTATACCGGGCCTCACACCACGGAAGTGTGGACGGGAAAGCTGCCCGGTTGGCAAGAAGGTTAAGATCTCTTATGGGTAAAGCAACACACCCCTGCAGAGTGTAATGAATCGTGACATGTCACTCCTTGTTCCGGGATTTGGAACTGCGGACGCTGCCGGAAAGGAACTCCATGAAGTTCTAGTAAACCGGTGTGAAGGCTGACGGACATAGTTCTTCTGAATAAAAGCAACCTTTTGAAGAAATGATTATGAAACCTGCATTGGCATTAGACTTTCTGGTCTAATACCGTAGCTAGAGCATTAAACACCTCTTTCCTATAATTAACTTGCTGAGTTCGCTCGTACTCATACCTCTTATAATCCCCTGCTTAGATTGTCTGAATCACCTTGAGGAGGCCACCGACGGACCAGACGAAGCAGATGGGATCTGCTACGAAGAACCAGACCTCTCTGGAGGAGTAGAGGGGGTCGACTACCTGATTGTCTACGGAACCGGGGAGGTTCCAGAAGGAGAAGAAGCGTGAACCACAAAGTAGTAGTAGTAACCGAGAAGCACGAACTCTTTAGCATTTAGCTGCTCGAGTCCAATAATGTTTAACTTGCTACGACTTATATTATGTAAGTTAAGTAGGGTTCAACTCGAACCTAGGATTAAACCTCTATGAACCCAGGAGGAGCTCCGAGATGATGTACATATATGGATTGTAATAATATGTGAATGAGTTTGAGGCCAGCTATGTATCTGTTGTACTACTCTGAGGGATGTAATATTTGCGGATTGGTACTTCGTGAATGTTAAATCAACGACTGCCATACTATAACATGCAGTGGTATGCAGGGTCACCACAGTTGGTATCAGAGCAAAAGCTTTGACCAAAGGTTGGAACCTAGTTAATGGGACGAAACCTGTAGGAGTCAAATAGGAGTAGTAAAGGATTCTCTAAAAATATGATGATTATTCACTTGAGAATAACACATTCATATCTTTTAGTGCGATAATTCTTTATTATAACTATTATGATGCATTATTACTAATATTCTATTTATTCTTATCTACAACCAACTATGGCCAGTTCACGTTCCGGACGTAACGTGAAAGTGAAGGAATCCACGTTGAACGACTATGACGGAGGACTTGCTGATATACTCTGTGCTATGTTACTCGAATTTGGGTGCGATCTCCGAATCCGGGTAATGAAGTACATGTACTATGACGATATTGTACTAGCGAAGTGTAGGGTAGGGCTTCAGTTACCCAGAGCCTTAGGGATGAGTGCAGTTATGCCTGCTGGAGAGGCTAGGACAATAAGAACAGCCTATCACATAGTGATACGTCACCGACGTATCGATAATTTCTTATGTTCTATGCCATATTATTGATGATACCTACATGTTTTATGCACACTTTATGTCATATTCGTGCATTTTACGGAACTAACCTATTAACAAGATGCCGAAGTGCCGGTTCCTGTTTCTGTTTTTGGTTTCGAAATCCTAGTAACGAAATATTCTCGGAATTGGACGAAATCGAAAACCCGGGGGCCTATTTCGCCACGAACCTTCCAGAAGACCGAAGAGCATACGAAGTGGGGCCACGGGTGGCCAAACCACATGGCGGCGCGCAGGGGGCAGCGCCGCCACCTTGGTGTGGGCCCCTAGTTAGCCCCCGACTCTACTCCAGCCTACTTAAAGCTTAGTCGCAAAGCCCCGATGCGAAAACCACGATCGAAAACCTTCCGAGACGCCGCCGCCGTCCCATCTCGGGGATTACGGAGATCTCCTCCGGCACCCCGGAGAGGGGATTCATCTCCGGGAGGACTCTACACCGCCATGGTCGCCTCCGGAGTGATGAGTGAGTAGTTCACCTGGACTATGGGTCCATAGCAGTAGCTAGATGGTTGTCTTCTCCTCATTGTGCTTTATTGTTGGATCTTGTGAGCTGCCTAACATGATCAAGATCATCTATCTGTAATTCTCTATGTTGTGTTTGTCGGGATCGATGGATAGAGAATACCATGTTATGTTAATTATCAAGTTATTACATATGTGTTGTTTATGATCTTGCATGCTCTCCGTTACTAGTAGAGGCTCCGGCCAAGTTTTTGCTTTTAACTCCAGGAGGTATATTTGCTCGATAGTGGGTTCATGCATTGACACGGACAGTGACAGAAAGTTCTAAGGTTGTGTTGTCTTTGTGCCACTAGGGATAAAACATTGGCGCTATGTCCAGGGGATGTAGTTGTTGATTACATTACGCACCATACTTAATGCAATTGTGCATTGTCCGCAACTTAATACTTGGAAGGGTTTCGGACGATAACTTTGAAGGTGGACTTTTTAGGCATAGATGCGGTTGGATGGCGGTCTATGTACTTTGTCGTAATGCCCAATTAAATCTCACTATATTATCATGCCATGTATGTGCATTGTTATGCCCTCTTATTTGTCAATTGCCCGATTGTAATTTGTTCACCCAACGTGCTTTATCTTATGGGAGAGACACCTTTGGTGAATGTGGACCCCGGTCCATTCTTTATCTTGAAATACAAATCTGCTGCAATACTTGTTTTTCTGTTTTCTCTGCAAACAATCATCTACCACACAATACGGTTAACCCTTTGTTACAGCAAGCCGGTGAGATTGACAACCTCACTGTTTCGTTGGGGCAAAGTACTTTGGTTGTGTTGTGCGGGTTCCACGTTGGCGCCGGAATCTGCAGTGTTGCGCCGCACTACATCCCGCCGCCATCAACCTTCAACGTGCTTCTTGACTCCTATTGGTTCGATTAAACCTTGGTTTCTAACGAGGGAAACTTGCCGCTGTGCGCATCACACCTTCCTCTTGGGGTTCCCAACGGACGTGTCAATTACACGCATCAAGCAAATTTATCGCTCCAGAGATCAAGACACGCTGCAAGGGAGTCTCCACTTCTCAATCTCTTTACTTTTGTTTTGTCTTGCTTTATTTTATTTACTACTTTGTTTGCTGCACTTATATCAAAACACAAAAAAATTAGTTGCTAGCTTTACTTTATTTCTTGTCTTGCACTCCATATTAAAAACACAAAAAAATTAGTTACTTGCATTTACTTTACTTATTTCAACATGTTTCCTTTTAATTTTACCACAAAAGACATACCTGGGACGGGTCTATAATTGGGAGAAACAATATAGAAGAATTTTTCAATCATGTCAGTACCGTTGAAGATTTTGAAGATAGACACTTGGTAGAACTTGCTCCCACTTATGAAATTGCTGCCGCTGCTTTAGTTAGCATGTTGGAAACTAAATTTGTTAATCTCAATCCTATAATCCAACACATGTTTCTTACACTCGGTGATATGGAAGAAGGGGAAAAGAAAGATTTTGTTCTTAGAAACCCTTCTTAGAGAATTTGGTGGTCTAGCAAGAGAGGCTAGAAAGGTCATTGCTAAATTTAATATGCTTGGTTCTCATACTAATTTTGTTAGTCTCCTTGAAAAAATGGACATGGATAGAATAAGGTACACTAAAAATACTAATGATGGTGGGGAGATCAAAGCACCAATACCATGTAAACTCCTAGCTATGAATGATGCACTAGAAAATAACTATGTTTGGCTTGTTCCTGAAAATTTGTTCGATGAGAGTAGCAAGCCCAAGACTAATGAGAAGGGAGACTGAAACTTATGTATCCAATATACTATGCATGGTTGAGAAAACTCCAAACCCCGCTGTAGATGCACCCTTTAATAATACTTGAGATACACTTTCGCGCCTAGCTGAAAGGCGTTAAGCGCTTATGGGAGATAACCCATGTTTTTACTACAGTGTTTTGTTTTATATTTGTGTCTTGGAAGTTGTTTACTACTGTAGCAACCTATCCTTATCTTAGTTTTGAGTTTTGTTGTGCCAAGTAAAGTCTTTGATAGAAAAGTAAGTACTAGATTTGGATTACTGCGCAGTTCCAGATTTCTTTGCTGTCACGAATCTGGGTCTATCTCCCTGTAGGTAGCTCAGAAAATTAAGACAATTTACGAGCATGATCCTCAGATATGTACGCAACTTCAATTTGAGCATTTTCGTTTGAGCAAGTCTGGTGGCCTAATAAAATCCATCTTTACGGACTGTTCTGTTTTGCAGATTCTGCCTTTTATTTCGCATTGCCTCTTTTGCTATGTTGGATGAATTTCTTTGATCCATTAATGTCCGGTAGCTTTATGCAATGTCCAGAAGTGTTAAGAATGATTGTGTCACCTCTGAACATGTGAATTTTTATTATGCACTAACCCTCTAATGAGTTGTTTCGAGTTTGGTGTGGAGGAAGTTTTCAAGGATCAAGAGAGGAGTATGATGCAATATGATCAAGGAGAGTGAAAGCTCTAAGCTTGGGGATGCCCCGGTGGTTCACCTCTGCATATTATAAGAAGACTCAAGCGTCTAAGCTTGGGGATGCCCAAGGCATCCCCTTCTTCATCGACAACATTATCAGGTTCCTCCCCTGAAACTATATTTTTATTCCATCACATCTTATGCACTTTGCTTGGAGCGTCGGTTTGTTTTTGTTTTTGTTTTATTTGAATAAAATGGATCCTAGCATTCACTTTATGGGAGTGAGACACGCTCCGCTGTAGCATATGGACAAATATGTCCTTAGGCTCTACTCATAGTATTCATGGCGAAGTTTCTTCTTCGTTAAATTGTTATATGGTTGGAATTGGAAAATGCTACATGTAGTAACTCTAAAATGTCTTGGATAATTTGATACTTGGCAATTGTTGTGCTCATGTTTAGCTCTTGCATCATATACTTTATACCCATTAATGAAGAAATACTTAGAGCTTGCTAATTTGGTTTGCATATTTGGTTTCTCTAGAGTCTAGATAATATCTAGTATTGAGTTTTGAACAACAAGGAAGACGGTATGTAGTCTTATAATGTTTACCATATGTCTTTTATTGCTGTACCGTTCATCCTTGTGTTTGTTTCAAATAACCTTGCTAGCCTAAACCTTGTATCGAGAGGGAATACTTCTCATGCATCCCAAATACTTGAGCCAACCACTATGCCATTTGTGTCCACCATACCTACCTACTACATGGTATTTATCCGCCATTCCAAAGTAAATTGCTTGAGTGCTACCTTTAAAATTCCATCATTCACCTTTGCAATATATAGCTCATGGGACAAATAGCTTAAAAACTATTGTGGTATTGAATATGTACTTATACACTTTATCTCTTATTAAGTTGCTTGTTGTGCGATAACCATGTTTCGGGGACCATCAACTATTCTTTGTTGAATATCATGTGAGTTGCTATGCATGTCCGTCTTGTCCAGTAAGAGAGATCTACCACCTTTATGGTTGGAGCATGCATATTGTTAGAGAAGAACATTGGGCCGCTAACTAAAGCCATGATTCATGGTGGAAGTTTCAGTTTTGGACATATATCCTCAATCTCATATGAGAATAATAATTGTTGCCACATGCTTATGCATTAAAAGAGGAGTCCATTATCTGTTGTCCATGTTGTCCGTATGGATGTCTAAGTTGAGAATAATCAAAAGCGAGAAATCCAAAATGCGAGGCTTTCTCCTTAGACCTTTGTACGGGCGCATGGAGGTACCCATTGTGACACTTGGTTAAAACATGTGCATTGCAAATCCGGTAGTCCAAGCTAATTAGGACAAGGTGCGGGCACTATTAGTATACTATGCATGAGGCTTGCAACTTGTAAGATATAATTTTCATAACTCATATGCTTTATTACTACCGTTGACAAAATTGTTTCATGTTTTCAAAATAAAAGCTCTAGCACAAATATAGCAATCGATGCTTTCCTCTTTGAAGGACCATTCTTTTACTTTTATGTTGAGTCAGTTCACCTATCTCTCTCCACCTCAAGAAGCAAACACCTGTGAACTGCATTGATTCCTACATACTTGCATATTGTACTTGTTATATTACTCTATGTTGACTATTATCCATGAGATATACATGTTACAAGTTGAAAGCAACCGCTGAAACTTAATCTTCCTTTGTGTTGCTTCAATACCTTTACTTTGATTTATTGCTTTATGAGTTAAATCTTATGCAAGACTTATTAATACTTGTCTTGAAGTACTATTCATGAAAAGTCTTTGCTTTATGATTCACTTGTTTACTCATGTCATTACCATTGTTTTGATCGCTGCATTCACTACATATGTTTACAAATAGTATGATCAAGGTTATGATGGCATATCACTTCAGAAATTATCTTTGTTATCGTTTTACCTGCTCGGGGACGAACTAAGCTTAGGGATGCTTGATACGTCTCCGACGTATCGATAATTTCTTATGTTCTATGCCATATTATTGATGATACCTACATGTTTTATGCACACTTTATGTCATATTCGTGCATTTTACGGAACTAACCTATTAACAAGATGCCAGAATGCCAGTTCTGTTTTCTGCTGTTTTGGTTTCAGAAATCCTAGTAACGAAATATTCTCGGAATTGGACGAAACGAAAACCCGGGGGCCTATTTTTGAACCTTCCAGAAGACCGAAGAGCATACGAAGTGGGGCCACGAGGTGGCCAAACCACATGGCGCGCGGCCAAGGGGGCCGTGCCGCCCGTGGTGTGGGCCTCGTAGCCCCCGACTCTCTTCCGCCTACTTAAAGCCTCGTCGCGAAACCCGATGCGAAAAACCACGATACGGAAAACCTGAGACGAGCCGCCGCCGATCCCATCTCGGGGGATTAGGAGATATCCTCCGGCACCCTGAGAGGGGATTCATCTCCCGAGGACTCTACCGCCATGGTCGCCTCCGGAGTGATGAGTGAGTAGTTCACCCCTGGACTATGGGTCCATAGCTAGCTAGATGGTTGTCTTCTCCTCATTGTGCTTCATTGTTGGATCTTGTGAGCTGCCTAACATGATCAAGATCATCTATCGTAATACTCTATGTTGTGTTTGTCGGGATCCGATGGATAGAGAATACCATGTTATGTTAATTATCAAGTTATTACATATGTGTTGTTTATGATCTTGCATGCTCTCCGTTACTAGTAGAGGCTCTGGCCAAGTTTTTGCTTTTAACTCCAAGAGGGTATTTATGCTCGATAGTGGGTTCATGCCTGCATTGACACCTGAGAAAGTTCTAAGGTTGTGTTGTGTTGTTGCCACTAGGGATAAAACATTGGCGCTATGTCGAGGATGTAGTTGTTGATTACATTACGCACCATACTTAATGCAATTGTCTTTGCTTTGCAACTTAATGCTTGAAGGGTTCGACGATAACTTTGAAGGTGGACTTTTAGGCATAGATGCGATTGGATGGCGGTCTATGTACTTTGTCGTAATGCCCAATTAAATCTCACTATACTTATCATGCCATGTATGTGCATTGTTATGCCCTCTCTATTTGTCAATTGCCCTTGTAATTTGTTCACCCAACATGCTTTTATCTTATGGGAGAGACACCTCTAGTGGCTGTGGACCCCGGTCCATTCTTTAATACTGAAATACAAATCTGCTGCAATACTTGTTTTACTGTTT
This sequence comes from Lolium multiflorum, assembly GCA_030979885.1. NCBI lineage: Eukaryota > Viridiplantae > Streptophyta > Magnoliopsida > Poales > Poaceae > Lolium > Lolium multiflorum. Next base: position 336,812,789 of record CM061750.1, read on the forward strand.
TCTCTGCAAACAATCATATTCCACACAATACGGTTAACCCTTTGTTAGCAAGCGGTGAGATTGACAACCTCACTTTCGTTGGGGCAAAAGTACTTTGGTTGTGTTGTGCAGGTTCCACGTTGGCGCGAATCTACGGTGTTGCGCCGCACTACATCCCGCCGCCATCAACCTTCAACGTGCTTCTTGACTCCTCGGTTCGATTAAACCTTGGTTTCTAACTGAAGGAAACTTGCCGCTGTGCGCATCACACCTTCCTCTTGGGGTTCCCAACGGACGTGTCAATTACACGCATCACATAGCCATAATGAAAGCCATCATAGACATTCGCGAGCATAAGACTAAGGAACTTATTGGCTCCGAATTTGCACACATTCCACATATGGAGGAGGACGATGATCCGACTCTAAACCACTTTAAGCTAGCGAAGAGAAAGCCTGGAGAAGCCGCAAAATACATGGAAAACTGTAGAAACCTTCTGACTTTGTTCTTTCAGTTGAACCGACACTTGTCGGGAGCACTTGATACAATGTTAGATGATTTCACTGAGCCCAAGGAGGAGTCAAAGGGTAAGGAGCCGATGGAGAGTGAGACACATACATCAGTTTACTCAACTGGTGATTTTATTGACATAGATGCTCCTGAACCACAACCCACACCTCAAACACCAAGATACTTTCCTAGTAGCTCACAAGGTGGATATGAGGGCGGAGAGGAATACGGAAACCACCAACGATCGGAGACCCCTATCGAGAATTCTACTGGATGGCGTTGGGGATCATTCAATGGGAAACTATGGAGATCCAGTGAGATGTGATCCGAAGAGGGATCAAGAAGCCATAGATCAGTACCAGAACTATCATTATAGCAAGGGAGACTACGAGGAGTATCCGATAGTGATTGAATCAAACTCCGAGGGAGGAAATGCGAACAATGGAGTCACAGGGGAGTATAACCCAGGGGGGACTATGCATCGTTAAATAATCATTTCCTGATGACAGATTTCTCCCTGGGATCATCCTCAGATTCGGATTACCAGCCTACTGGGAAGCCCTATGTTCCAGACTCCATCAGGAGGACGACACGTTCGACCGGATGGAAGCCTGGAATGTACCAGGAGTGAACAACGAGTAGTGACCCCGAAAGGAGGCGAGACTGCAATACTATTGTACCATATGTATTGTAGTGTGTACTTGTTTTATGAGTTGTAATTTTCATGCAATAGTTGAGTTTGCATACTCACATTACTTATGGGTATTGTAATAAACCACTTAATTATGTATATACATGGTATATGTTTTGTATGATTTGGATTTGCTTCTTGATTTCCATTGCGTGACTAGTTCTGTGCACAAAGTTGAGCTCAGAAAACTTGCGCATGGAGTAACTATGAGTATCACTTTGTGTTACAGAGATAGGGGGTGATGTCGGGAGCGCCGGGAGAGGAGAGCGAAGCGCAACGCCTCGAGCGCGAGGCCAGGCAGAAGGAAGAGGCAGATGAAGCCGCAAGGAATCAATTTCCACCACCACCACCTCAGATGGCGCAACAAAACTTTCTCCAGTACATGCAAATGCTGGAGGAAAGGCAACGTGCAACCATGGAGCAATAGAACAATTTTTTCCAAGAGTTGCTGCAATAGAATGCTGTCCACAACTGGCGCGTGGTTGACGAGGGAGGAAATGGTGTAGCTTTCCTTCGTTCCCCGACAACGGCGCCAGAAAGCTTGATGTCTACGGGAGCTTCTATTCTTGTAGACAGTGTTGGGCCTCCAAGAGAGAGTTTGTAGAACAACGCAAGTTTCCCTTAAGTGGATCACCCAAGGTTTATCGATCTCAGGGAGGAAGAGGTCAAAGATATCCCTCTCAAGCAACCCTGCAACCACAAAGCAAGAAGTCTCTTGTGTCCCCAACACACCTAATAGGTGCACTAGTTCGCGAAGAGATAGTGAAATACAGGTGGTATGAATAAGTATGAGCAGTAGTATAGTGATAAGAAAACAGTAAACAAGCAGCGATAGCAATATTTAGGAACAAGGCCTAGGGATCATACTTTCACTAGTGGACACTCTCAACATTGATCGCATAATAAATAACTCTTTCTCATATGTGCTACATACACTCTTTTGTTGGATGATGAACACATTGCACGAACCCTCAATGCCGGAGTTAACAAGCTCCACAATTCAATGTTCATATTTAAATAACCTTAGAGCATAATAGATCATTGCAAAATAAACCAAGAACTAACATAGTGCACACACTGTCCACATTACACTATGAAGGAGGAATAGATCACATCAATACTATCATAATGATAATTAACTCCACAATCTACAAGAGATCATGATCATAGCCTACGACAAGAACCACACGGTGCACACACTAGTCACCTTTACACCATGCAGGAGGAATAGACTACTTTAATAACATCACATGAGTAGCACACAACTAGTAGCGATACAAAGCTCATCATATGGATCTCAATCATGTAAAGCAGCTCATGAGATCATTGTATTGAAGTACATAGGAGAGAGATTAACCACATAGCTACCGTAGAGCCCCGAGCCTCGATGGAGAACTACTCCCTCCTCATGGGAGACAGCAGCGTTGATGAAGATGGCGGTGGTGTTGATGGAGAAGCCTTCCGGGCACTTCCCCCCGCGGCGTGCCGAAACAGAGACTCTGTCCCCCCATCTTGGCTTCGCGATGGCGGCGGCTCGGAAGGTTTCTCGTACCGTGGCTTTTCCGTATCGAGGTTTTAGGTCGGGACCTTTAAATAGGCGAAGAGGCGGAGTCGGAGGGGCGACGAGGCGGCGACACCATAGGGGCGCGCCCCCTAGCGCCGCCGCGTGGGGTGGGGCCCCCGGCACCCCTCGACTTTTCTCCTGCTCCGGCTTCCGGGAATTATAAGGCCTTCGGTCTTGATTTCATCCGATTCCGAAAATATTTCTTTACTAGGATTTCTAAAACCAAAAACAGCAGAAAACAGCACCTGGCCTTTCGGCATCTCGTCAATAGGTTAGTTCGAGAAAACGCATAAAAACGATATAAAGTGTGAACAAAACATGTAGGTATTGTCATAAAACAAACATGGAACATCAGAAATTATAGATACGTTGGAGACGTATCAGCATCCCCAAGCTTAGTTCATACTCGTCCTCGAGTAGGTAAACGATAAAAGATAATTTCTGAAGTGACATGCTACCAACATAATCTTAATCATACTATTATAAAGCATATGAGATGAATGCAGCGATTCGAAGCAATGTTAATGCACTGAGTAAACAATTGAATCATATAGCAAAAACTTTTCATGAATAGTACTTTCAAGACAGGCATCAATAAGTCTTGCATAAGAGTTAACTCATAAAGCAATAAATTCAAAGTAAAGACATTGAAGCAACACAATGGAAGATTAAGTTTCAGCGGTTGCTTTCAACTTGTAACATGTATATCTCATGGATAATTGTCAATGCAAAGCAATATAACAAGTATAATATGCAAGTATGTAAGAATCAATGCACAGTTAATCACAAGTGTTTGCTTCTAAGATATAGAGAAATGGGTAAACTGACTCAACATAAAAGTAAAAGAATGGCCCTTCGCAGAGGGAAGCATTGATTGCTATATTTGTGCTAGAGCTTTGGTTTTGAAAGCAAGAAATAATTTTGTCAACGGTAGTAATAAAGCATATGCATCATGTAAATTATATCCTACAAGTTGCAAGCCTCATGCATAGTATACTAATAGTGCCCGCACCTTGTCCTAATTAGCTTGGACTACCGGGATTATCGCAATGCACATGTTTTAACCAAGTGTCACAAAGGGTACCTCTATGCCGCCTGTACAAAGGTCTAAGGAGAAAGCTCGCATTGGATTTCTCGCTATTGATTATTCTCAACTTAGACATTCATACCGGGACAACATAGACAACGGATAATGGACTCCTCTTTTATGCATAAGCGTGTAGCAACAATTAATTTTCTCATATGAGATTGAGGATATATGTCCAAAACTGAAACTTCCACCATGGATCATGGCTTTAGTTAGCGGCCCAATGCTCTTCTCTAACAATATGCACGCTCTAACCATAAAGTGGTAGATCGCCCTTACTTCAGACAAGATGAACATGCATAGAAACTCACATGATTTTCAACAAAGAGTAGTTGATGGCGTCCCCAGGAACATGGTTATCGCACAACAAGCAACTTATAAGAAATAAAATGCATAAGTGCATATTCAATACCACAATAGTTTTTAAGCTATTTGTCCCATGAGCTATATATTGTAAAGGTAGAGGATAGAAATTTAAAGGTAGCACTTCAAGCAATTTACTTTGGAATGTCGGAGAAATACCATGTAGTAGGTAGGTATGGTGGACACAAATGGCATAGTGGTTGGCTCAAGGATTTTGGATGCATGAGAAGTACTCCCTCTCGATACAAGGCTTAGGCTAGCAAGGTTATTTGAAGCAAACACAAGCATAAACTAGTACATCAAAAATTTACATAAAAGACATATTACAAGCATTATAAGAATATACATTGTCTTCCCTGTTGTTCAAACACCTCACTAGAAAATATCTAGACTCTAGAGAAACCACTCATGCAAACCAAATTTTAACAAGCTCTATGTATTTCTTCACTAATAGGTGCAAAGTATATGATGCAAGAGCTTAAACATGAGCACAACAATTGCCAAGTATCAAGTTATTCAAGACATCATACCAGTTACTACATATAGCATTTTCCGTTTCCAACCATATAACAATTAACGAAGCAGTTTCATCCTTCGCCATGAAAATTAAAAGCTAAGAACACATGTGTTCATACGAACCAGCGGAGCGTGTCTCTCTCCCACACACGCATTTATTCAAACAAAAACAAAAACAAGAAACATACAGACGCTCCAAGTAAAGTACATAAGATGTGACCGAATAAAAATATAGTTTCAAGAGAAGGAACCTGATAATTTGTCGATGAAGAAGGGGATGCCTTGGGCATCCCCAAGCTTAGATGCTTGAGTCTTCTTATAATATCCAGGGATGAACCACCGGGGCATCCCCAAGCTTAGAGCTTTCACTCTCCTTGATCATAATATATCATCCTCTCTCTTGACCCTTGAAAACTTCCTCCACACCAAACTCGAAACAAATTCATTAGAGGGTTAGTGCATAATCAAAAATTCACATGTTCAGAGGTGACACAATCATTCTTAACACTTCTGGACATTGCACAAAGCTACTGGAGGTTAATGGAACAAAGAAATCCATCCAACACAGCAAAAGAGGCAATGCGAAATAAAAGGCAGAATCTGTCAAAACAGAACAATCCGTAAAGACGAATTTTAAAATGGCACCAGACTTGCTCAGATGAAAATGCTCAAATTAAATGAAAGTTGCGTACATATCTGAGGATCACTCACGTAAATTGGCTTAATTTTCTGAGTTACCTACAGAGAATTAGACCCAGATTCGTTACAGCAAAGAAATCTGTTTCTGCGCAGTAATCCAAATCTAGTATTCACTTTACTATCAAAGACTTTACTTGGCACAACAAAACACAAAACTAAGATAAGTAGAGGTTGCTACAGTAGTAAACAACTTCAAGACACAAATATAAAACAAAGTACTGTAGCAAAATAACACATGGGTTATCTCCCAAGAAGTTCTTTCTTTATAGCCATTAAGATGGGCTCAGCAGTTTTAATGATGCACTCGCAAGAAATAGTATTTGAAGCAAAAGAGAGCATCAAGAAGCAAATTCAAAACACATTTAAGTCTAACATGCTTCCTATGAAAAATCTTGTACACAAATGAATTCATGAAGAACAAAGTGACAAGCATAAGAAGGCAATACAAGCGCAACTTCAAAATTCTCAATATAAAGAGGGGAAACTTAATATTATTAAGATGCATATAACCATGTTTCCCTCTCTCATAATAACTTTCAGTAGCATCATTGATGAAATCCACAATATACCCATCACTTAGAACATTCTTATCATGGTTCATATGCATAGAAGTATCATTAATTTTGGCATAAGAAGAGTTATTCTCATTAATAGTAATTGGAGCAAGATTATTATCAAGAATTTGAACATGGTAAACAAGTTGCATATTAAAAGAATTGTTTTTGGTAATCCAATCATGACTATGACAAGTTTCATAAGGATAGTTATAACCTATATCATAGCATTCTTTATAATAATCATCTAAGATTGGAGGCACAGTGTCATCATAAGAAATAGAACAGTTATCTTTCACAGTCGGTTTATCTATGACCATACCATCATTGTTATTAGAAGGAGATATATCAAACACATAATGATCAGTAGCAAAAGGATTTTCAAACACCTCTTCCCCAAGCTTAGATTTTTCTATATCATCATGGGAGGAAGCATGGATAGCACTGACACTATGGCAATTATTATCATCATCATTTTCAGAATTAGTTTCCCAGAGATTTGTAATATCAAAAGTAGTGTGCTCATTCAAATCATGATCACTCATGTATGTAAAGGGCATAGGAAGATCATCGTATTCAGATTCATTATCATAATAATCATTAGGAGCAACATACTTACGGTTACCTAGCGTTATCTCATTCACGCGGGGATATGTCGTTACCTTTTTCTCTTTATTCTCCTTCTTCTTCTCCCTCTTCTTCTTCTTCGTTCCCTTCTTCTTCTTCTTCTTCTTCTTCTTCTTCTTCTCCTTCTCCTCGTTCCCTTCTTTAGGAGGAAGAGGCTTGAAGCTTGTCCGCATAACCTGATTTACTTTCAGAAACAATAGAAGAAACTTGGGAGGATCCCTCCTTTTCATTAATTAGTTGAAAACACACAGCGGTCCTATCATATTTTGGCAAGGTGTCATCTTCTAAAATATTTTGTATGTAAGTATTTTTATGGCTATTATCAATGCAATAAGAAAAACACCCATGCAGGACATCATCAATATCAAGATCACTCATATGTAACAAAGAGATTTTTCTCGACAGTTCTTCACACCCCAAAAATAAAGTAAGTTCATCATGCTGATTAGGAGTAATTTCATCATCACAATACAAATTTGCAGCACTCATTGGGTTCAAATTATCATTGGAGGGGCATTGAAAATTAAAATGACCCACTTCATGGCAAACTTCACAAATAAAAGGATAGAGGGCACAAACTTTTTTACCAAGATCATCTAGAGCCCTAAACCACTTTCTAGTTTTTTCATTAGCATGATGGATACAATATTCATCTTTGATTTGATTAATTCCACAAGGTCTATGTATTCCACAAAAATTAACATGCTTATAGGAAATAGCATTCTTAGGAGTTTGAGCATGCTTATTACAATAATTAACAACAATTTCATTCTTCATGCAAGCCTCTTTAAAAGGTTCATGATACTTATCAAAATTCTTTTTAGGCAATTCAAAATGAGAAGCAAAGGCTTTATAAAGATTTGCAGCAACTTGAGAGTCAAGACCATAAGTAGCACTCATATTTCGAAATTTATCGGTATCCATAAAAGCTTCAATGCATTCATAATCATAATTTATACGACTCTTTACCTTTGTCGTTCTCCCAATCTTCAGCGTTCTCCTGAATCCGATTAAGAAGGTCCCATTTAAACTCTTCTTTATTGCGCGTGAATGATCCAGAACAAGAAGTATCCAGCAAGGTCTTGTCTTGAAAAGAAAGTCTTGCATAGAAATTATCAATAATAACATTACCAGAAGCTCATGATTGGGGCATTTGAGCATTAAAGACTTCAATCTCTCCCATGCTTGGGCAATACTCTCTCCATCATGAGGCCAGAAATTATATATTCGGTTTTGGTCTTTGTGAATTTCACTTGGAGGATAGAATTTAGAATAAAATAGAGGCACAATATCCTTCCAATCAAGAGGATGCTCATCCTCCAGCAGTTTATACCAATGCGCTGCTTCACCAGACAACGACATAGAGAATAATTTCTTCTTCACTTCATCCATAGAGATACCTACACACTTGAATAACCCGCATAATTCATGCAAAAATAGTAAATGATCTCCAGGATGGACAGTTCCATCCCCTTCATAGCGGTTATCCATAACACGTTCAATAATTTTCATAGGTATTTTATATGGAATACTTTCAGTAGGTGCATTTAAAATATCACAAGCATCATTAGAGTTATCGCATATGGGAGATAAAGTATTATCAGAGCAAATCTTCTCCTCTAAAGATGAGAAGCTAAGAAGATCACAAAAACTAGCTTCCCCAAGCTTAGACTTCTCCATAGCATTAGCAGTAATTGCATTCATACTAATAACATCGCTACTAGCATGCAAATAAGGTTCCATAGGTTTTTTAATTTTCGCATCAAACAATTCTAAATCAGGAAAAAGATTAAAAAGCTCACCAAATTTTTTGTTGTTTTCCATTATGCCAAACTAGTGTAAACAAGAAACAAAAAGATGCAATTGCAGGATCTAAAGGAAATAGCTTCGAGTACTTACAACGGCGAAAATAGCTTAGTAGCCGAGATCCGGAGTGTGAGTACCTTTTACCTTTCCTCCCGAACGGCGCGAGAAAATAGCTTGCTGTCCACAGGCGCGCGTGGTTGACGAGGAGGAAATGGTGTCTTTCGTTCCCCGCGGCGCCGAAAATAGCTTGATGTCTACGGGAGCTTCTATTCTTGTAGACAGTGTTGGGCCTCCAAGAGCAGAGGTTTGTAGAACAGCGCAAGTTTCCCTTAAGTGGATCACCCAAGGTTTATCGATCTCGGGAGGAAGAGGTCAAAGATATCCCTCTCAAGCAACCCCGCAACCACAAAGCAAGAAGTCTCTTGTGTCCCCAACACACCTAATAGGTGCACTAGTTCGACGAAGAGATAGTGAAATACAAGTGGTATGAATGAATATGAGCAGTAGTAATGCAGTAAAACAGTAAACAAGCAGCGATAGCAGTATTTAGGAACAAGGCCTAGGGATCATACTTTCACTAGTGGACACTCTCAACATTGATCGCATAATAAATAACTCTTTCTCATATGTGCTACATACACTCTTTTGTTGGATGATGAACACATTGCGTAGGATTACACGAACCCTCAATGCCGGAGTTAACAAGCTCCACAATTCAATGTTCATATTTAAATAACCTTAGAGCATAATAGATCATTGCAAAATAAACCAAGAACTAACATAGTGCACACTGTCCACATTACACTATGAAGGAGGAATAGATCACATCAATACTATCATAATGATAATTAACTCCACAATCTACAAGAGATCATGATCATAGCCTACGACAAGAACCACACGGTGCACACACTAGTCACCTTTACACCATGCGGAGGAATAGACTACTTTAATAACATCACATGAGTAGCACACAACTAGTAGCGATACAAAGCTCATCATATGGATCTCAATCATGTAAAGCAGCTCATGAGATCATTGTATTGAAGTACATAGGAGAGAGATTAACCACATAGCTACCGGTACAGCCCCGAGCCTCGATGGAGAACTACTCCCTCCTCATGGGAGACAGCAGCGTTGATGAAGATGACGGTGGTGTTGATGGAGAAGCCTTCCGGGGGCACTTCCCCGTCCGGCGGCGTGCCGGAACAGAGACTCCTGTCCCCCGATCTTGGCTTCGCGATGGCGGCGGCTCGGAAGGTTTCTCGTACCGTGGCTTTTCCGTATCAAGGTTTTAGGTCGGGGACCTTTAAATAGCGAAGAGGCGGAGTCGGAGGGCGACGGGCGGCGACACCATAGGGGCGCCCCCCTTGGGCGCGCCGCCTGTGGTGGGGCCCCCAGCACCCTCGACTTTCTCCGGTGCTAAGAGCTTAGGAATTATAAGGCCTTCGGTCTTGATTTCATCCGATTCGAAAATATTTCTTTACTAGGATTTCTGAAACCAAAAACAAAAACAACTGGCCTTTCGGCATCTCGTCAATAGGTTAGTTCCAGAAAACGCATAAAAACGATATAAAGTGTGAACAAAACATGTAGGTATTGTCATAAAACAAACATGGAACATCAGAAATTATAGATACGTTGGAGACGTATCACAGAACATAGTTGAAAGGCTAGCAAATCAGGGTATTATTCTGTCAGACTTCCAGAACACCAAGTCAATATCCTTCGCTATGCCCCAGAGCCAATGGACGCTGAGGATTGGCTGATGGACACCAAGCTCAAGCTCAAGACCGTTGGATGCACAGACCAAGAGAAAGTGAGATACACGACACACCAGTTGTGTGGACCCGCCGCATCATGGTGGGATAACATTGTAGCAGTACACCCAGCTGAGAAAGTATACATTTTCCGGCACTAACCTATTGACAAGATGCCATAGTGCCAGTTTCCTGTTTTCTACTGTTTCGTATTTCAGAAAAGTTGTACAGAAAATATTCTTGAAATTGGACGAAATAAAATCCGAAGTAATTATTTTACTGTAACGAAGACGGAGTCCAGAGGAGAGACGGAGATGCGCCACATGGCGGCCACACCAGGCCATGGCCGCGCCATGGGCTAGTGTTGGCCCCCAGGCACCCACCGACCTCGCCCTTCCGCCTATTTATTCACGATCTCGGGAAAAACCTAAATACCGAGCCTCCATCCACGAAAACTTCCATCGCGGCCGCCATCGACCCTAACTCGGGAGGGTTCGAAGCTCTTCCGGCACCTGCGGAGAGGAGATCATCACCGGAGGCCTATACATCGCCATGCCCGCCTCCGAAGTGATGCGTGAGTTGTTCATCTCCGGACTACGGGTCCATAGAAGTAGCTAGATGGTTGTCTTCTCCAATTTATGCTTCATGTTTAGATCTTGTGAGCTTCCTATCATGATGAAGATCATCTTTATGTAATGCTACATGTTGTGTTTGCTGGGATCCGATGAATATTAAATACTATGTTGAGATCTATTATATATTTGTCATATGTTATTTGTGATCTTGCATGCTCTCCGTTGCTAGTAGATGCTTTGGCCAAGTAAATACTTGTAACTCCAAGAGGGAGTATTTATGCTCGATAGTGGGTTCATGCCTCTAGTAATCTAGAAGAGTAACAATAACTTCTAAGATTGCAGATGTGTTTTCTGCTACTAGGGAGAAAACAACAATGCTTTATCTAAGGGTAATTCTACTGTTTACTTTACACACATTGCTTAATACGATAATCGGTTGCTTGCAACTTAATACTGGAAGGGGTTCGAAGGATAACCTGAAGGTGAATTGTTAGTCATAGACGCAGTTGGATTACAGTCTATGTATTATATTGTAATGCCCAAATAAATATCATAGTAATCATCTTGTCATGCCTCATTGTAAGTTGGGGCAAAGTATTTTGGTTGTGTTGTGTGCAGCCACGTTGTTGCTGACGCCGGTAGTGCGCCTTGCCACAAGTCAGCTAGCAACACCTTCAGAAGTCAGATTTTTCTCCTACTGGTCGATTAAACCTTGGTTTTTTATTGAGAGAAAACTTGCTACTGTGTTCATCATACCTTCCTCTTGGGTTCCCCAACGATGTGCAATCTGCGCTCATCAAAGAACGGGGGTGTCGCAGCCTCTCTTCCTGGCCGCGCCACCTGGCCTATTTTTGCCCTCAGACCTCTCCAGGTGAGCTTCCAGGGGCCATGCTGTTTCTCCCGATGAAAAAGTGACGCTCCAAAAATTTCAGATCAATTTTACTCCGTATAGGTGTCTGAAAGTAAAAAAAAATACACAAAACAGGGTTTTCCTATTATGCATCGTTATAACCTAAATAAAGAGATCATTGGTAAATCCTCATAAATCAATGTAAAACATGGTATTATCATCATATATATTGCAAATATGTGAGAATTTAATGATAAAATACATAGTTCATGTATGCATTTTACGTACATCACATGTGGAGGAATGTTGAAGAAAATCCAATGGTGAGACGATTTTTGGTAGTCAAAAAAATCAGTAGCGTTGCCGGTGTTGTGAACATCACGCTCGAGCAACTGAAGAGCAACGTCACTATGCTTCATTGTTGGTCGCCCATGTACCTTGGTTGTTTGGGCCTTGTGGCCATGTAAATAGATATCGACAAACCACGCGTCATGCTTAGAACATAATATCTGTTTGATTTTTCCTAAAGAAAAATCAATTTTTAATTTTTTTTATTGTTTAACTTTTTTTCCAAATCATCTTGTTATAAATCACATACTCCCTCTGTTTCGTGATATAAGGTGTATAGTTTTTTGAAAAAAAATCTTCAAAATATAAGGTGTATTGCGTCTGTGAACATTTTTTTACGAATCCTCTATTTTCTCACGTTTATAATTTAGGGTTAATCTTGCCAAAACTCGTGTAACTTGTCTTTAATGTGCGTTTCTTAATTTCCGTGCCAAAAACTATACACCCTATCTAGGAACGGAGGGAGTATATAATATATTTAGTTCGATAAGTATTACAATTCTTTTTTTTTACCTAAGTAGGCTATTGGGCTTCTTAAATATATCTTCAACTACAAACCCATATAAACCCTGCACCCATTTAAGGTGAGCTCTAGAACGATTTTCAAGATTGCTTATATATTATTTTAAAATTTTAAAATAAAATGAAATCATGGGCACAGGGAATGATATGGCATCGAATGCCCTTTCCTTACCGGGGACAAATTAAACTCACTTTTCCTTTTGTGTTTCGTATAAAAACAGAGATCATAATTTGTTGACGACTTTATTACTTCTCAAAACTCTCCATGTTCGTGAACTAGTTTCACTTTTTAGAACAGTTTTTGATAAAGTTACTAGCAAACTTTAACCTTGTTTTTGAGGATGGCTTCAAAAGTAAGACAATGTATCTTCCATCTATAAATGACATGAGAATTCTATTTAATTCTTTTTATTTTGGTACTTGGATCAAACACTCTTAATGTTCCATCAAATTTCCCACTCTATAAATTTCTAGCATTCCCGATATATATCACTATATGGAAAAAGGGATAAAAACTGCTAGCATCTAAAACATGGTACACTTAAAATCAATTTTAGAAAGTTCGAGTTTTTTACTTTAAAAGTTTGAGGTTTAATATTAATATGTTCATCAATATATGTATGGCATCATAGTTTAGCGTTTAAGATAGATATTTGTCAGCTGACCATGCACTTCAGAAATATTTACCAAGATATCTATGGATATTAGAAGAAAAGCAAACACACAATCAAATATACATGAAGTATAACTCATGCATTTTCATATATTATTATATGGAGTGGTGGAGGCATTTGAATTTGTCCTTTTGATCTACTCACATTTGAGGGGACGCGATTTTAGTATCTTTTCAAATGGCTCATTTCTCAAGAAGGATAAATCTAGCTAGCACAGTTTAAATTTGTCATAAAGCAAGTTTTCTAATCATAGATGTAAAATTTCATAACAAAAAACAATGCAATTATTATTCAACAACATTTTAATTAAAGTAATACAAAAGATTCTAACTAAAATTATTGTTTGATTAACGTAAATTTATAAAGGCAAAAATGTTTAGTATAAATAGGAGAAAGCACACAATGGAAAGCCTTGTGAGGAATTACAAGAACAAGATATATTCATATGAGCTAAACTAGAAAATGGTTAACATTGTGCCACTTGGGGACAAGGGTGGTTATAGGCCGGGTTTGGTTGGGTCGACCAGACCAGACCATGGCCAAAACCCTAGGTTTCAGTCTTATGTTAAATTTTTCTGGCACCCATTAGAAACAACCTTTACATATATTATATTAATTTATCATTTTATTCTTGCTACTTTGGATAGCTTTGAAGTTTGTTTTCGTCCGCCTAGGAAGTAAGCAAAATGGTAGGGCTTCTGCTATATTTTGACCAGTGGCAGAGGACCCGGTAGGGCGAGGTGGGGAGCCCGTCCTACCTTGGTTTCTGTCGTTGTACCCTCATCCCATCCATAATCGACCTATCATGTCCAATTTTAAGCACTGCCATGAGATGTCAAAGAGCTTTGTCTTGTTAATTTTAAACACCACCATGAGAGGTTGAAGAGGATCCGAAGCGCCTTGGCAAGCTAATGTTTCCGAAAGGGTGCCCATTAGGGAGTTGGACAACTTTAGACTACACCTGCAGCGACCGAGTCACATGGTCTAGATAAATTTTGATCTCGATGCAGCGATAATTAGGATATCTCCCCCCTCGTCATCTTGAACCTTGACAAAATATGTGTCGGTCTTGTCTGTGAAATTCGGTCCAACAATATGGACTCGTGAGTAAAGATTTTGTTCAAAGCAACCCAATTAACATCTCCACATCTTTGTATTTACAAGTGCTTTTGTATTGACATTTAAAATCATATACTATATTAAGCTCTAGTTGTTTCCTTCATTCCAATCATAGATACTACCCATTACCAAACACATGTATTTTTTATGCTCCTTTCATCTTTTACGTGTTTTAACAGTTTAATGCTTCGGCCACTGATTTATACTAACTGATGATGCGTTTCACTTTAGCTAGCGAGGCAGTACTAGTTTAACAAGTGCATGTGGGCACTCCTACTAGAATTATTTTGCGGTTCTATACACCAGACCAGGCCGGCCGTTACCATGCGCCGCACACCCATCCGCGCGCGGTATGGGCTGGCCTGATCGGCCCAGTTCGTTATTTTTTCTTTTGTGTTTCCTTTTTTTCATTTTGTCTTTCCCTTTCCCTTTCCTTTTTCATTTCTGTTTATTTTTTCTTTTTTCGGATTCAAAAAATATTAAGATTTTAGAAAAGTTTTGAGATTTTGAAAATGTTCATATTTTAAAAATATTTATATTTTTAAAAAACGTTCAAATTTTTAAAAATATTCAAATCTCAAAAAATGTTTAATCTTAAAAAATGTTCAATTTTTTAAAAAGTTTCAGATTTAAAAAATGTTCAAATTTAGAAAAAGTTCTTAGTAAAAAATGTTAAAATTTTGGAAAAAAATTCTCCAAGTTTTAAAAAATGTTCATATAATTTGAGATGTTTAAATTCGATTTTTTTTCAAAATGTTCAAATTATTTTAAATAATCAGAATAATTTGCGAATTTCAATTTTCAAACACTTTAAAAAATTATGTTCAAACTTTACAATTCGTGTTGGGCCTGCCCAATAACCTACGTGCGACCAGGTCGGGGGTACTGGAGGGCAAACCTATCTATCACCTGTTAGTGGGAGGGAATATGCCATGCCCGCTAAGGGGGTGACTTGGGCCGCGGGCCATCAACGCTGCAGGGGCTTCGGTTTCTCTGGTTTATTTTGTTTTTTTGTTGTTTTTTATTTCCTTTTGGTTTTCTTTTTTTTGGTTTTTTCTATTTTTTGTTTCTTTCTTGTGTTTTTGAACAAATTTTAAATTCAAACAAATTTTAAAAATAATAAATTTGCAATTCGAGAAAATTTCAAATTTAAGCCGATTTTAAGTTCGAGCAAATTTAGGAAATTTAAAAGTTAAGTAAATTTTAAATCTGAGCAAATTTTAAATCTAAGCAACTTTTGAATTTGAAAATTTTCCATTTTTAAATTTTTTCATTTTTTGTTGAACATTATAAAAGCTATTCATTTTTTCTCCAAAAAATAGTACTAAAAGAAGAAAAACACAGAGAATACCTACATGGGAAGGCCCAAGAGGGGCGCCGGCGCGGATGGACGAGCGATGCCTGCTTGCTCCCGTTATCTTTCTATTCTTAATAGGTGATCCCATTTTCCTGGGCATACAGGCTTCCACGTCACCGTTCCTTTGCTAGCGATGTCTGGCATCCAGACTCCATACGGTAGCTCGCTCCATGTCACGTATATTTTCCAGTGGGCTGAGTGTTCCTTGACGGGCTGGATGAGACACACGACATGGGCTGGATCGTTGTTCGATAGCTCAGGGTTCCTCCTGCAAAAAAGGAATCAGCCTTCCACTTTATCTTCTCCATTCATTACCCATTCGGCCATCCGCTTCATCTCCTCAACTCACGGATCAGAAGAAATTGATGATTGTCCCTTCCTCTTCATCTTCTCCACTAAGAATAACGTTTAAATAGTGCAACTGCCCCCTTTTTCCCGTCTCCATCGCAGATGGGTGTCCGAGCTCCTCTTCCTCTGAAAATTTCAATGTGCTGGACATGATGCCCCGATCGCCTAGGCACATAATCTGAATGAGACGAACTTCAGAATCTGAAACCCTCGCCGTCCCCGTCGCCGAGCGCCATCTGAATCCCCTAACCGTAAAAGGTTAGTCTAGATCCCCCAATCCCAATCTCCCTCCATTGTATTCCTGCGTTAGAGCTAGAATACACTCCAGATGGCCCATTTACTATTTTTTCGATGTCTCCTGTTTGCATGTTTCATGGACCTCTGTACTTCCTTTTATATAAAAGCTAATGTTCAGTTCAGTTGTGGATAAGTGGATGCTCTGTTTGATAGCACCAACAAGAAGTTAATTCGTGAAACTGATGTTCAAGGTAGATTCAATTACAACAAATAAGCAAGGTGTGCCTCCTATTTTATCAGTTTGTATGACAGAGTATTTTCGGATCTTTATCGCATTCCCATGGATTACAAGATGGATCACAGGTAGGAATACATTCATCTTTTTCCTAGCGATGTCTCGGATCTATATCAGATCAGTTATATCTTTGCCCCAAAATTGTTACAGATGTGCTTGAGAATTGGTCAAACTCTATAGCTGCAGTTGAATATGTGAATTAAGGTTCTACAGACTATAGTTTTTCGTTATATCTAGATCTCATCGACACTATTTCAAGGTATATTCCACGTGCTAACACTACTTGCAAGCAAATTGGGAAGTGTTTATCATTAAAGAAACAAGCTGGCCAAGGTATCAATTCGGCAACTCAAATACCTTTATTTTTTTGCAAGTTTATAGCATTACCACTGTTCTATTTTTTGCTCTCCTGTGGGTCTTCCAAAAAGAAAAATAGTGCTACAGGGCATTACTATTGGGATCATGCATGGCTCTTGGAATTTTCGTTTGTCAAGGCTGAGGTGGATATACCAGGCATGACCTCCAGCAACAATATGTAGGTATGTCTACTTTTTCATAAAAAACAACGGTAGGTACAAGTACTAATATTTCTGTCATCACAAATCAGGCCATCTAATGTTGGACTATCAAAACATGCTCTTTTTGCTTCATGTGCAGTCCAACCAGTTTATCTGACATATTTGTAGTTTCCTCATGGAGTCCGTGGAAGATCCAATAATCTGCAAGAGTTGTTCCTTGAATTAATATGTATATTCGGGATTGATATATTGTTGTTGGAGGAGCATATAGGTGGTAGACGTTATCCTGTGTAAGCTACTCATAGTAAATATAATTGTATAGTGATGACAATTGAAAAGATAATTAAAATGAAAAGTTCAACTGCTTTCACAATGTATAAACTGTTTTATGACTTCTTCTCTCTGCCTACTCTCACATTTGTAAATGTGATTGATGATCAAGAAAGTTAGCTTAATTATACATAGTTAACGGAGTTCGCTGAACAAACGGTCATATCAGCTGTGTATTTTGATTTCTAACTAATGTTGTGTCCACAGTAAAAAAATACTTATATGTATGTTTAATAAAATAACAATTGTGCCAATCTCCCTTAATTTTTTCCGCTACATTTTCTATTATGCAAATCTTTCTCTAAATCATTTCAAAAAAAATTGGAGTCTATCTTTTGTTGCACAAATTATACTTAGAAACGAACAACATATTGCCACGGCAACGCCCGCGGGGTATCATCTAGTATCTATAAAGTTCATCCCCACTCAAATGCATTTAATGTTTGCAAGCTCAATTCTCATGTAGCCACATCATCTCAATTGTTCATATCCATTGGATTTCAAATCTATGGTCTTCAGTTATCAATCAAATGGCACCACCAATAGCTGAATCACACGCCTACTATTTCTACCGTGCACTCCTTCAGATTTTATTCAAGCTCCCTCTCAATTGGTAACCGAAGTAATATAGTATCATGCAATCAGTCTACAATCAATTTGAACATCAGTTAACTTTCCTCCTCCACTACCATAACGAATAAGCCAATTCACTTCCCCTTCCCTCTTTATTAAATTTTCTGTAGCGCTGCTCATATTTCACCCTGAACTTCTCTGGGCATACGAGGAGACCACCCAATCCCAACTTGATTCTGTACGTTTTGCTTCCCATCCTTACCGATATCTTCTCCAACCTTTCATTTGCTTTGTATCCTCCTATATATATTTCTATTTCCAGCATATCACTTGCATCCCATGTTAAAGGTCAAGCAATCCTCTTGGTGGCTTGATTGGTATACCTCAGGGTTAATTAATGTTTGTTACTGATGGTTTGATCTATGCGTTCTTGCAGGTAGCTACATTCCCACGAAAGAAAAGGTGTAGCCAGGTGCATGCCATAGACATGGAGATACTAAACTGACAATATTCTTTGGACTTTGACACTTTGTTCCTCGTGCATGCTGCAAACAGATGGCCGCTTGGGGAGAACAGCAATCCAACAAGGACTTAAGGAATTCGGACAAACTGCAATTCATTATTTCATGAATTTAGCAAAGTATCGCATTATGCTGTACAATTTTTACCATTGATCGATGATTGAGATCCAGGTAAGAATGCTTGCTCTTTTTTTACATTAATATTTCTTTGAGAAAGTTGTTGGTTCATTTAGAAAATCATGCTATCACCGAGAGGGTGATTTCGTTCGTTTACGGCCGGCTTTTGTTTCCTGGTGACCGACATGTGGACGATGGAAGTTGGGAGAAAGGGATACGTCGAGAGGCTGAAAGTGAAAGTCAGATTTTTTCTTCCTTTCAGGTTTGGGTATGTTTACCTGATCTTTAGATATCAATGCTTGCAGTCTCATTAGATGAGTGAACATGATCGGCAATGTCTAAGAGTAGATAAATCATTCCACGAGCATGTACCTATAGGCCCATTATCTGCTTTGTTCTAACCTCACACAGTTTTATGCATGCACGTACTTATTTTGGATGATTATGATAGAAATTTCATACACATCCATTCCAGCTCTGAAAATTTCTCAAAGTTTTCTTTCGTAAAGTGTTCTCCTCTATCTCCACGGGTGGGAGAAGTATGTACCATGCTGGTCAGTAATTAATGGTCACCAGCTCATGCAATAAGAAGAGAGAATCATGTGTAGTATCGGTATTGAACAGTAGAGTTTTGTTTTACAGCTTCGCAATTGTGGATATTTTCTATTTGTCCTTGATTTCATTTCTTTCCAAGCTTTAGCTTCCGCTATTTTTGCCCAATTTTGTATCATCGCCGGAAAATATATCTTTCAAGGTTTGTAGAATGTAGTGATATAACCTTAGATCATTACTTCTAAATTATGCATTTATTGATCACTATGTATGGCGTGGTTTGCCTTTTGATTGTTGCACAATGTTCTTTGTATCAGCATAATCTATATTATTTGCAGATTAAGCTTAATATGCAGAGCATTCACGTCAACGGTCAGCCCGGAATGACCATGCATGAACTGGGTTTTTCTATAAAAAAAATGCATATAGTTTTAATGTTTGGAAACATACAAGAAACTTTCCTTCTAGCAACAAAGGGTGTCCAACTTTAATGTCTGAAGTGTACCACATCATAAAACATTCACTATCATCCGTATAACCGAACCATGCATACAAGAGTTTGTTTTTCTCGCAAAGTGCATGCAACCCAATTCATGATAATTTTTTGCATCTAGAAAAATCATCATAAGTTCCCGCGGCAACGCGCGGGGTATCAACTAGTTAACCAATGAGTAGGCGCACCCGTACAGGAGGTCCAAAATTATTTTGTCTGGGTGGATCCGCGGATGGGCCGCAGGATATTTTGGGCCATCAACTGGGAACGTATGAATGAAACTAGATGGACAAATTAATGGTGGTGTTTCGGGTACCACTATAAAAAGACAAACCTTTACGAAGGGAAACTAGACCACCACAAAACAACACGTAGCAGCATATTCTACTTCCTCGCGCCGAGCTGCCGACGTACACGCGGGCTCGCCCACCGCGCGCGTCGCGTATTCGCGCTCGCGCCGCGTACTTCCCGCGCGCGTCCCTCCACCGCGCAGATGCCGTGGCCCTGCCTGGGCGTACTTCCTGCCGCCCTGCACCCACCATGCATGCTAGCACATGTATATGCTACAGTATTACAGTACTAGTTTAGGTAGCAGCAATCTACTTTAGTTTTTGATACGCGAGCACAGCTACAAGTTATATACGAGTACGCTTTAACACATAATTACAATTTTATACAAATACACGAGTACAATTATATATAACAGACGAGTACAGTTGTGTATGACACACGAGTACAATTACGTACAACGCACGAGTACAGTTACACACACGGGCGAGCACAAGTACGTTCGCGCACACGAGCAGGTACAGTTGCGCACACGAGCAGGTACAGTTGCAGAAATACAGTTGCGCATACGAGCAGGTACAGTCGTGCATACGAGCAGGTACAGTCGTGAACACGAGCAAGTACATGTACAGAAGTACAGTCGCACACACGAGCGAGTACAGTCGCGCACACGAGTAAGTACAGGTAACACACAGACGAGTACAGTTACCGAGTAAAGGGAAAAACTGCACCAAACACACTAAAAACAGTTTATCATAAAACGATATGCCACACCACATTAATCATACTATTGGTACGGAAAATATCTCCAAACCTATCAACATGGGATTTTGAAGACGCGAGGATCTCAAAAGTGAAACGGTTTGTAATTTGGACTTATTCTCAAATATTTTAAAAAAAAATCTAAAAAAAGGAAAACTGGTCTGGTCTCCAGCTCTCGAGCGACTTTTCCTGATTTTACACCACACACTCGCATGAAGTTGTCTTCCCTTTGCAAAGGTCGGCCTTTTTTTAACGATTTCGTGGTGTTTCTGTTAGCATAATAGAGCAGTGCGTTGTTTGGATGCCAAGGAGCCGTTCTTGCTTCTGTTAGCATATAATAGAGCAGTGCGTTGTTTCGATGTTAAGGAGCCGTTCTTGCTTGCCAGTTGCCACATGTGCCATATTATATCGACGGAAATGAGTTCAGGCAATACACCAGGTATGAGCTTGAACTCCTGATTGAGAATGTAGACAGAGCATATACAGCAGTGCCAATTCACTACACGAGATTTCGTTGGATGGAGATGACATATCAAATCACTACTGGGCCAAAGATTGAACTACTATACTACAATTTCGTGAAAGGGCCCAACAATCCGGTTATTGGGCTCACAAAGTTCTCTCCATGCCGTTGGGTGCCAAGAATGTAAAGTAGCTACTATTCTCAGACAAGCAAAAAAAAAAGCTACAGTACTATTCTCAAACAAAAAAGATTCTCGCGACTGAGTACAATTCCCCACCTTCCCATCCTCGGATAGTGCAACCATAATTATATTGAAATGGGTTGCGAGTCATACGATTGAACACAACGGCTAAAAAATAGTATTAAAATAAGCAACAACATCCTCAAGCCATGTGACAACCATATTATGCACCATATGCTACGATTCAATAAGGACCATTGCACCAATGGAACATGACGTCGAACAAAGAGCACGGTATATCAGACAATACCTCTCAGAAAAGATCGATGTTCATACAAGATGTCGTCAGGTCCATTTGAAAAGGTCATGCATACTTGGGATTATCAGCTCAAAATTCGCTCTGAACCAACCCCAACAAGCACATAAGGCACATACGCCACACTGCCTAATCTAGCTAGATATGCTAACCATGGGGTTTCACTTGGAAAATCACATGGGTTTTGTTGAGAATACGTTGATGCCACCATTTGCACTATCGCTTACTTGTCCTCTCGCATCGTAGGTAATATAGGTTGAGGCCGTTGAACCACCGCTCGTACTGCATACGGTCATCTTGCCTAGCTACAACACCATTGAACGGCGCAAAAATGTCCCTATGCATGACCAAACAATTTTAATACACAACCCGTGTTTGCCATGTCATGATTATCGGTTTCTTGTTTATTTTTCTATTTCCGTGTTTTTTTTTAATCTCACGAATTCCGAATAGGCCCTACGGAATTACTATGGCTCACTCGACATAGAAAAGGTATTTCTCGGTCAACTGCTTATCGCCGACAAGTTAAAATTTATTTCATCTCTTTTGCACTTACAATTTAGAAAGTCTGGTGTAACGGTTTGTAGTGTTGGCTTAGAAGTAGTTGTTTCTTGGTCCACCCAGAAATATCAAATCCTCAAGAAATGCTTAGCAGACAAGAAGGCAGTGGAGGTAAAACTTCATCCCTTTAAGTGTACTGCATGGACACAAATAGGACAGCAATGACGATTTTCCATATTTTCCTGTCTGCCCAGATGTATCGACTTCGATGGTGTGCGCACTGATAAACTTTGCTCTTTCCGGGAAGATAGGCAGCTTTTGAGTTATTCTTGTTCGTTTATTCCCAGCCACAGGCGTGGCTGCCCCGGCGACATGCACCGGCCGTGTCAACCAACCAAGTCTTCCTTGGTATCGCAAGGCATCGCCTGTCCATCTCCTCTCTCGTGGAGTGGTACTCCGTTCCTCTTTACCCAAAACTTTTTCTAGCTTTTGCTCTCTTCATCTTCGTTGCTGTCAGACTACGAGTGAAACAGAAATCGGAATACTGCAAACGAGAGCTAGGTGCTGGGACTTTTCGAGTCCTGCACGAAAGCTCCCGGTTTGGTATCCGCCGTAGTGCGGTGTCACTGTAACGCAAGCTAGCTCATTTCTTCTGTTGCTCATTCTAGACGTGTGAGCAGGCAAACGCAACGCACTAACGCCGCTTGTTCTCATGGTTGCAGTATGCATACTGCTAACTCTGGAGACATTTACAGGAACTGTGTTTCATGGGGAACGAATTGCACTAGTCCAAACCGCCAAGCAAAGGCGCAAAAGCTTGTGAAAAGGGGCTTCCTAGGGATGCACTTTTGCTAACTGCTTTCTTCTACATCGTTCCTAAAGTAATTGCATTGCTTGTGCACTTCAGTGACAAGTGGAATTTGTTATATTTGTTCTCTCGCAGGAAGCCAAGTAGCTAACAATTCTGCCACATGGCAGGATCTTGACTTGAAAGATAACCCTCAGAATATGAAAAATAGGGATGCCTACTCAGCGTACGCTTCAATGGCACTTATAACGTTTTGCTCGTAGGTCTAGATACATCCATCATGAAATATACATCCTTCTAGTAATATAATACGTTTTGGCAAACTAAATTAGCTTACCAAAACGTCTTGTATTAGTGAACGCAAAGAGGTACATTAAAATGCATTTCAAAACTTGAAAAAAATCCAGATACATCCAGACATTCTATGTTCGCACATAAAAATATCAAAAGAGGGGCATTTCTCTAGATTATGTAAAGGAGAAAAAAATTCTCTTGAAAAGCTATTTTTGAGGGCTGAAAATTATTGCAAATAGATCTCTTGCACATTTTTGATGATCCATGAATAGAATCTAGGTATGTACGCACATGGATCCGTACATCTCAATCAACAAAATCAATAGAAGAAGAATTATATGATATATTTCTCGAAACAAACAAAAAGCAAAAGAAAGAGAAAATAGAAATCAAGATCAACTAAGCCTATAGTGCCTGTAGTTTTCACTAGGTGGTCTAAGAATCTATTGCTCTTTGTACTGTTGTTGATTATCAGTAGATAGGTGGATTTTTTCACAAAAAAAGAATAAAAAAGAAGAATCTTATGGAAATGATATGGAATAAGGTTTGATCTTATTTATTCATGGGGATTCCCTAAATATTTCATTCAAAAATCAAAACAATCGGACCTGTTTGGAGATAGGATGTAGTTACAATTTCATGATGTGGCATGCAGAGAATGAAGACTTCATTCTCGATTGTACGAGATATTTTTATGAAAGCGTTCATTTGCTTGTTTTCAAAGGAACATTTATTTTCCCCAAATGCATTGTAATTCTTGGCCTAATTCTTCTTCTGATGATTGATTCAATTTCTGATTAAAAAGATAGATCTTGATTCTATTTCATCTTTTCAACAAGTTCCGCAATAAACAGAACGGCCTTACTGTTTTTATGGAGAAAAGAACCTACAATTAGCTTTTCCAGGAAGTTTCCAAACTAAAATTTTCAACAAAATCACTCAATTTTTCTTTTACTCAATCAAGTGATGCCATCCCATGATATTGTAGCACGCGAACCACACTAGTAGGAAAGGCCTCATCAGTGGCGCACCAAAAAATGATTATGTGGCGCATGGGCGGTGCACCACAGAATTCTCGCCACAAAAATAAGGTTTCTGTGCGCCACAGAAAGTCTTATTTCTGTGGCGCACAGGCGGTGGTGCGCCACGAAAACTTATTTCTGTGGCGAACCGATGGTGGTGCGCCACAAATTTTTTTTTTGAAATTCAAAAAAAAAATGGCGGCCAGATCTAGATCTAGATCTGGGGCCGCCGAATATTTTAATTTTTTTTGATATTTCACTGGAATGTAGCCGGAGGTGGGTGGGTGGGTGGGTGAAGGAGGAGGACGGCCGAAGGAGGAGGAGGAGGTGGTAGTGGTGGTGGTGGTGGTGGTGTAGGAGGTGGAGGTGGTGGTGGTGGTGGTGGAGGAGGTGGTGGTGGTGGTGGAGGTGGTGGTGGTGGTGGTGGAGGTAGTGGAGGTGGAGGAGGAGGTGGTGGTGGTGGAGGAGGTGGTGGTGGTGGTGGAGGAGGTGGTGGAGGAAGAGGAGGTGGTGGAGGAAGAGGAGGTGGTGGTGGTGGAGGAGGAGGAGGAGAAGGTGGTCGTCGCCGGAGTAGGTCGCCGGAGTAGGAGGAGAAGGAGGCCGGCCGGAGGAGGAGGTCGCCGGAGTAGGAGGCCGGCCCCGAAGGAGGTGGTGGTGGTGGAGGAGGAGGAGGCCGGCCAGAGGTGGTGGTGGTGGTGGAGGGGGAGAGGAGGAGGAGAAGTGGAGAAGTTTGCATCCAAGGAGGAGAAGTGAGGAGAAGTGGAGGAGAAGTGGAGGAGGACGGCAGAAAATTCAAATTTCGGACGTTAATTCTGTGGCGCATGGGCACTTGGTGCGCCACAGATTTTTTTTTTTTTGTATTTTACAGCAAAAAAACTTTAACTGGCCGTAACTTTTTACTCTTTTCGAATTCGGGGATTCTAAAAATTGTCCAACCGGACAAGCCCGGGTGAATTCAGATGTAGAATTTTTGTGGGATCATTTTGATATATTGTGCGTCTTTTTTCAAGTTCGTATGCAACCAGAAATCCAGTTTGACAATTTTGCAAAAAAAAATCGAAATTTATGTTTGTTAATTTTCAGTGGTAAAAGATGACATAATACATAGGCATCTTGATGGAATTTATTTTTTGAAATTTCTAGCTATTTCTTTCATTTTTTACGGAGGTAAAAAAGGCGATCCGGGGGAGTTGCGTGGGGAGCAAAAAAACTTCTGTGGCCATAAAATTAAGCTATTTCTGTGGCGCACCGTGCCTGGTGCGCCACAAAATAACTTTCTGCGGCGCTTTTTTAGTGGTGCGCCACAGAACTAAGCTTCACCTATAAGCGTTTTCCTACTAGTGCCATTTTATTCTGTTACAACTCACTTGTGATTTAAAAATTTCGGTTGCAACCTGACTTGCAATAGACAAATCGCAGTTAGGATCGACTTGGAACCGTAAAACCGCACTTCGTTACAACTGAAAATCCTGGTTGCAACTGACGAAACACGCGAATCACTATAGAAATCTGCTTGATGTGAACAAAACTAACCACGGGGAAGATCCCGGCCGACATGCCACAAAGTCTCGGGCTCGTCCTGTGCGACGACCCGGTTCATCGGCTCAAAAAAGCATCTTTGAAGGAGATGGTGCTCTCCCAGATCTATGTGTGGCGGTTGTTTGCCTCTTTTTCCGGCGTTACCATGGTGACGGTGGAGGTGACGGTGGAGGAAGCTGAACGATGTTTTGGCGGGGCACATGTTTCTCCAAGGGTGAACTTGTAATTTTACTTCTTGTAAGTTTTCTTGTACAAAGTTGCTCGATACAAATATTTGTCTCGTGTGGTGACCATATGTGTAATCTCGTCTAATGAAATATATGATTAGATAAAAAAAACTGAGCAGTAAGTTAATTCTCAGTTAATCCGCACAAATTCACCATAGCCTTCAACTAAAACCAAACAACAAACGCCCATGCTGATCCATTAGAGAGCAGCCAGGTGTTACGTTAGCCCGATCTGAATAATACAGCTACATTCCACTAGCCAGAGCAGAAAAGTATAGATACTCTCACCATCGCCATCAAGCGTCCTGGGCAGAAAAAGGCAGAGACCAGAAAAGGCCCTGCCGTGGCGTGAGCGTGATAAACGCCGTCCCGATCAATCGAAACAATGCAAATCCCAGAAAGAATGTCCGATGCAGCCAACACCCACATCGGCCAAGGCCAAACCGCGGACAGCGCAACAGGTGGCCATCAACGTCCCCAGAAAACGTGATTTCAGCGGTCTCCTCCCTCTTTTTCCTTTCATCGTCGTCCCCCACCTCGGCGCCTCGTGTCAGCTATAATCAGGCTCCGCCCGCGGATCTGTTGACTCACCTGCACGGCTCACCCACCGGCCGGCCGGCGGCAATGACTTTTCGGCGACCACGAAATTAGCAGCAAGAGGAGCTCGACACGACGATGCGTTTGCGTGGGAAGCTTCTACACCTTCCACCGGAAGCTGGATTAAACAATGGGAGCTTTTCGGACCCGGCACGACGGTGAGAACATCCGCCGGAGAGCATATTTGTATTCGAGCTTTCCTTAACAAATTCTCGTTGCCGGACGGACGGACGCGTCCAAACAATGGCGCAATCAGACCGACCGGATTGAACCACCAAGGCATAATCGTAGATAAACAAAGAACATCCGTATGATTTGGTCAGCGGAGGCGCGAATGCATGGAGTAAGCTTTGATCATTTCCACG
This sequence comes from Lolium multiflorum, assembly GCA_030979885.1. NCBI lineage: Eukaryota > Viridiplantae > Streptophyta > Magnoliopsida > Poales > Poaceae > Lolium > Lolium multiflorum. The sequence continues at coordinate 336,839,737 of CM061750.1, forward strand.
AGCCAAAGGGTATAGCACCGGATTATATTACAGTTTCTCTCGCTTGAGAAAGTTTCTTTGACACGCCGGGAGCAAAGGCAAGCACCACCGGCTTTTGAAATGAAAATGGCGGGGGCGGCGGTGTGGGTTGGATCCGCGGCGGATCTGAACACCTTTACGTCCCCCGAAAAATAAACGAAAACAAATTATGTTCTATAGTAATCATGAATCCCGCAATGGATGACACGTTCCGCCTGAGTCAGACATGCATGGTCATGGACGGCTAGCTCGGTGGATCCGTCCGTGGATCCAGCGGCCGGGTCAGAATCTCGGGGCGGCGCCGCCTCAGATTAACGACGACGACGCTGACGTTGTCGGAGCTCTGCCGCGCGATGGCCAGCTTGGTGAGCAGGATGGACGCCTCGGCGCACGCCCGGTCCACCTCGCCAATCTCCTCGTCGCTCTCCGACCCGGCGCCGGAACCTGAACCGCCAACGCAGTCGTTGCCCGCTTCTTCACCGCTACTGCTCCCACTGCCACTGCCGCTTCCACTTCCACTGCTCTGGGTCGGACTCAGGTTGGACGTCGGGCTAGCCCGCCCCTCCCCGCGGCGGCGCCTCCGTCCGGCGCCCCGAACACATGCCCTCACCACGTTACACGCCACCTCGTTGCTGACCACGTCCCAGAGCCCGTCGCTGGCGAGGATGAGGAACTCGTCCTCCCCGTCCCGCCGCTCCAGCACGCGCACCTCCGGGTCCGCGACCACGTAGGGCTTGAGGTAGCTGTCCCCGATGGCGCGCGACATGGCCAGCACCCCGAACACGCGGGCCCCGTCCCAGAAGATGACGCGCCCGCCCGCCGCCTGGATCCGCGCCAGCTCGTCGGGCCGGTCCGGCTTGTGGTCGGCCGAGAGCGGCACCGCGGCGCCGCCCCGGCACAGCACCGCGCGGGAGTCGCCGCAGTTGGAGATGATGAGGTGGCGCGGGCCGAGGACGGCGACGACCGCCGTGGAGCCCACGTGGTCGCACTTGGGCAGCTGCAGCTCGCAGCGGCAGGTTGGCGCGGGGGTGGCGGCGCTGATGGTCGTTCGGGAGCTTACCGCCTCGGCGTCCATCCGCGCGAAGCTCCGCTCCATGACGCGCGTCCAATGGTCCGCGTCGTCGGAGTTGGAGGCTGAGGAGGTGCGGGCCTCCTCGGCAACGATCTCGTGCATCCGCTCGCCGCAGGAGGTCGCGACATGCGAGCAGCCGTGGCCGTCGAAGACCCCGAAGAAGTGGTGGCCGGGGAGGAGGTCCGGCTGAATAGAGACCGCGTCCTCCATGTCCCTCCGTCGCCCGCACACCGAGGTCACGCCGAACCTCGCGGGCTCGATCTCGACGCTGCTCTCCTCGTCCGTCGACGCCTCCTCCTCCACCACCACCTTCCGCCTCTTCCTGGACGTCTCCTCGGCCCCATCGCGCTCGGCCGCCAGCCTGAGCCTGCGGATCTCCATCCTCCTCCGCCGCGCCGCCGCGCTGCCGGCGTCGCACTCCGCCGCGCCCTTCTTCTTCCCCTCCGCCTCGGCCACCGCCGGGGCCACCTCGCAGCAAACCTCCGACATGATCAAATCGCAGACTAACCAAACAACACCACTACAAACTCCTCAACCAAAGCAAGCAAGCTTTCCTCGAACAAGCTAGCAGCAGGCGACAGCTGAATATATTCCTCTCTGCTTGAACGTGTGGCAAATGGCGAGCGATTCTGAAGCGGCAACGAGCAAGTGGCGCGTGCATATAAATGCGGTGGCGTGGGCGGGGGGCACGCCACGCGCCGCGAGGGGGGCGTACAGTTGTGCGATGGCGCTGGGGGCCGTCGGATGCGGCACCACGTGACGCTCGAGCGGGACGCGTGTCGAGCGCCGGGCGGCTCCACTGGGCGGTTGGAGCTGGGGCACGCGGACGCGCGACACGAGTTGGGCGGGCGGGAATTGCTTGGGTGCATGGTGTTCGGCGGGAAATGTGCGGTGACACGTGTGCGTGGATCCGTGGTGTAGCGCGGGGGTGGGGCCCGGGTCTACGTGGACGGTGCGCGCATCCGTGGAGGGATAAGATGGAGGAGGCCGGCACGGTATGGGGTGGAGCTGAGAGGCGAGGGGTGGTGAACGTACGGGATACGCTCACGGCTCATCCGATCCTGCTCGTGTGCGGTCGCCGTCGTCGTGCGCCACGGCCAGGCGCTGCCCCTACCTAGCGGTCCTGATGCACTGGGCCACACCATGCACGTACGTACGTGGATCCACGTTCTTCTCCTACAGACACATGGTCGGATTCGGTTGCCTTTCAGGGTAGTTCTTCCACTTTCACAAGGACGACTTGTTTCTCTTTAGTTGGGTTTCTAAGATTCATTGATGTATATCTTTTAATTTCTAAAATCCTACTTTTCAAAGTGGGTCTTAATTAATGAATTAGGCAAATATTTGTCTTCGTTTTTAGAAATAACCTTACTTTTCTGTTTCATAAGATCATCTTCGCCGATGGCCTTATTAGCATAGTTTGGAGCATAATAGAATCGCCAACAACCACTTCATGGCACTACTTATAGGACGCATAACTCCCACGCCAATCCCCACGCCATGTCACAAGGCTTTCCTCGGGCTCACTTGCCAGCCGCTACGACCAATCCAACAACAGGTCAAACACGGGTCAATTACGTATAGATCAACTTTCGAGACGCCTGCCATATCGGTTTCGGAGACATCGGAGTAAGTGGTGCGACCATCCACCCACATATCGCAAATAGCCATTTATTTATCCCCATCGCATGTATAGCGTTGGGTCAACTTGGCCACTGCCTCCCACCCCTCTCTCTCACATCATTGCCGCCTTGGGTGGACTGACACGACGCCATAGAGCTCGCCAAGTACACAATCCTCGTGCCTCCTAAAGCGACGGTGCCAAGCATCATCTCCATCAACTTGGGGCAGGGGTGCGAGTGTTGCCGCCAGTGCCCACCAAGAAGGACTTCAGATATGAGATCTTGCACGCTTTGCGGCTCGACCCCAACTACAATGCGGATAGCGACCACTGGTCGGCACTATTTCGCGAGGAGTGAGGGGCGGCACTGAACAACTTCACCGTCGAAAATCCACTGCCGGAGATGAACATCGCCAATAAGAGCCGTTCTGGTCAGCGTCCGTCCATCAAGGACGTTATCGAGAATGTCCGCCGTGTAGCCTTCATTCAGTCGGTTACAGAGGCCAGCATCGTCAACCTCGACTCCGACGAGCAAGATTACAAGTTTAAATTATTCATAAATTTGTAAAATCTCTTTATTTTCAATGAAATTCGCTCTACCTGCTACATATTTGTCTAGATTAATCAATTAATATAGTGTATGTTTTTTATGTCTTCTTAATCCCTCTTCAGGTGGTTTTGGGAACTCTCTTTTGTAAGTTTCGTTCATTGCGCTACAAAAGAACCATACCCAGTGCAAATGCTCTTATGCTCATGGAATTTGGGGTGTACTTATCCCTGCATGCGAATCATGTGAAATGGCATAGTTGTAGTGCCACGCCACTGCTCCGTGCCAATCCATTTTTGGTGACAACTGACAATGCCGTGCACTGAACTCCATACACCTACGTGCACAGCACAAAGGAGCCATCAGCGGAAAGCAAAGGTCGTATCCCATTCGGATCTAGAGCAACGTCTTAATCTCACACTCAAGCGGTCAAGCCACGCGTCCAGTATGGGCCCATGTACAAGTTTTTTTTTTGTGTTTACAGCTGCGAACATGTAATCGCACAGCTACTGGCGTGTGACAACCAGCGAAAATTGCAAGATTTTTTCCTTCTCGCTGGGGCCCGAGGAGAAGAGAACCAGACAGGTGTGCTGTGTACGTGCAAGATCTTTTCGATCGCAGCAGTCCGATCCAGCTCCCGCGCGACGACACGAGACGCGTTCCGATCGAGCTTTGCTCGGAAATTGTGGCCGGGCGTATCGACACGTAAACGCGCGGCCGTGCATCGGGTTCAATGGTTCGGTGCCTTGCGCAATGGGCCAAACTCTAGAATAACACACAGCCGGCCATGCATCTGGTCTATATCTCCGGCGTGATATTTTCCGTCGTGTGTGATTGGCCGCATGCAATGCTTAGACGTGGCAAACTGGCAATGAAATACTCTTTCGTAAATTTCTTCCTCTTGAAGGCCTTGTTTGATTAATCCACTTCTCTAATAGATTAGAGTGGTTTAGGTTTAGAGTTTAGCGTTTATAATTTAGGGACAGCGATGGTAGATGAAGATGGCGGGGACAGGGTAAAGCCACGATAAAACTCCATTGGTGTCCTTCTTCCATATCTTTCGGTAGCTTATGTCTACTTCATTCAAACAATAGGTAAAAAATAACCAGTGTCATTTTCCACTAACAGTTGTATGCTTGCGGTCTCCTTTCTCTCATATCCAACATAGTCGTCGTGGCTGTGTCTAGGGTTCGGTGTGGTTGCACGATATTTCCCCTGCCGATTGCTTTGGTGTGGATCTGGCCTTGTGCAGGTATGGGCCATCCCAACGTGTTGCCCAAGGCTTGGTGAAGTCACAAATTTAGATCCTAGGCTGATGCATCAGCCACGTTCTAACGACCGGTAGTTGTGGTTCCTTGGAGGGAAGTTGTCCAGTATAAGCCTCGATGCGTCAGCAGATGCCATTCCTCCACTATAAGTGGTCGAATTGGTTGTTATGTCCACCGTGTGTAGTTTTGATGGTAGTGACGCAATGGACGGTGGCGTCAGCCCTACCTAGGCTTGCCACTTGAGATGGATGCTCCTCGCTTTGGTATGATTATAGCATCATCTTAGTAAGGTCCTACCTGTAGAGGAGTTCTTGTGCTAGTCATAGGAGGCTACCTAATCCTAACACAAATAAGCTTTATTTGCTTTAGTTCTAGCTAGGTTTTCTCTTCTTTGAACACCCTAGTGTATAGTTAGCCTTATGAAAATATTTATACTCTCTGTCTTTTGGGGGCTTCTATATATAAAAATCACGTCCAGTGGAGGCTCCCAAGGATTTCCAAGTAAAAAAGGGACACTTTTCAGTGATCTCGGATGGAGCCATGGGTTGCACAGCTCATGGAAGATCCATTGCCAACATGACGACTTGAATACAACTCCATGCCCATGGTTAAAACTGGCAACGATATGGCTATAATTTAACCAGATCGGTTAAATGCATACGTGTGACATCTCTTTCACGAGTTATGTTTTGTGCCCATGATCCAACCTTTCCTAGTTGTATCCGACAATATTAATAGTTGTACTCTTCATGATTAAAATCCTTTAGGATATCTTTGTTGGCTATATCTTGCAACATCAACACGTGTGCATCATTTATTTTTTTGAAGGCGTTTCAAGAATACTAGCGACTTTGTCCTAGGTAATTATTTTCCTTTGTTGGCATTTTACTATTATTAGCTACTTCTTTTACCCCATTTGTATTGAAATATGGTTTGTGTGCATTTCTTGGATGCCAAGGTCACAAGGGATGATTCTTTATCGAGAAAATGAAATTACCAATCTAATGAGGCTTTCAATTTTATATATAAACATAGTGGCTTTAACTATTGTTGTTCTTTTTGGTAGCATATGTCAAAATTTGAGATCTTGGGCGTCTCGCTCCACCATGATCTCGGTGTTTGGTCCCTGGTAGTTTTGGACCCCTTCCGATAAAAATTGTGCACGTGGGTTAATAATGATACCAAGGATCTCCTGATCTTATCAATTACCCTATGGATGTCAAAAGGGTGTCGTGCTATGGACTCATAGTTGGGCATCAATCTTTTTGAGGGAGCTTCCGATGACATAACTTGGAAGCTAACTGACTCACTTGAGTACACCACAAAAGTCAGCTTATAATATGCAATTTTTTTAACAACCTCTACACCAATGAAGCCATGTGTTTGGGCGCAATTGAGCGATCACCCATAGAATGTCATTTTTTTGCTTGGTTCATCATAAACAACCATGTGTGGACCGCGGATACGCTATAGAAGTGTAGGTGGCCAAATTGGAGGTTGTGTTAATTATGCAAGTAAGGAGCCGAGACAGCCCCGCACATCATTATTTGATGCTGATACATGACTAGGATTTAGGAGTGTATCACAATTTTGGTTAAATGTTCCGGAAATTCAAGCAAACCAATAGGCAGACATTCCCTCGGTTAAAGAGTTGTGGCATAATTTTGTCCTCCACAGCGGGCACGGCCGTAAGGTCCTAGGTAATTATTTTATTTTTTTGGCATTTTACTATTATTAGCTACTTCTTTACCCCATTTGTATTGAAATATGGTTTGTGTGCATTTCTTAGATGCCAAGGTCACAAGGGATGATTCTTTACCGAGGAAGTGAAATTACCAATCTAATGAGGCTTTCAATTGTATATATAAACATAACGGCTTTAACTATTGTTGTTCTTTTTTGGTAGCATATGTCAGAATTTGATATCTTGGTCATCTCGCTCCACCATGATCTCAGTGTTTGGCCCCTGGTAGTTTTGGACCCCTTCCGATGAAAATTGTGCATGTGGGTTAAAAATGATACCAAGGATCTCCTGATCTTATCAATTACCCTATGGATGTCAAAAGGGTGTCGTGCTATGGACTCATAGTTGGGCATCAATCTTTTTGAGGGGGTTGCCGATGACATAACTTGGAAGCTAACGGACTCACTTGAGTACACCACAAAAGTCAGCTTATAATATGCAAAAAATTTAACAACCTCTACACCAATGAAGTCATGTGCTTGGGCGCAATTGAGCGATCACCCATAGAATGTCCTTTTTTTTTTGCTTGGTTCATCATAAACAACTATGTGTGGACCGCGGATAGGCTATAGAAGTGTAGGTGGCCAAATTGGAGGTTGTGTTAATTATGCAAGTAAGGAGCCGAGACAGACCCGCACATCATTATTTGATGCTGATACATGACTAGGATTTAGGAGTGTGTCACAGTTTTGGTTACGTGTTCCGGATATTCAAGCAAATCAATAGGCAGACATTCCCTCGGTTAAAGAGTTGTGACATAATTTTGTCCTCCACAGCGGGCACGACCGTAAGGTCATGCCATGCTAATGGCTTGGGAAATTTGGAACAAGTGAAGCACAAGTGTCTTATCGCAAACTTCCAAGATGACTTGTGTCATCATTGCTAAAACCAAGACGGAGGCTCGCAATTGGGTCACCGCCGGCGCGAAGCATTCAAGTAATATTGTACCATGAGAGTAGGATATGGCATGTAAGGGATGTTTCGCCGCGTCCCATTTTTTCATACTGTAAATATCTTTCTTCATTAATGATATGAAGCAAAACTCTTGCTTCCGCTTAAAAAAAAAGGGACAACCTGGATAGTACACATCATATACTTCAGGGAGCAGAAAGAACCTTGGCAAAACTCGTTGAGTAACATGGACTATTCGCATCGTGATCGCCTAGGGTAAGATCGGGCCGCCAAGCAAACCTGACTTCCCAAGAAGAAAAATCTACAGTAGATTCAGACACATCCATCATCACATCATTTTCGCTTTTCCGAAAGGCATAAATCATCACGAAAAAGCCTGACACATCGACGATCAACAACGATACATGGAGAACCTTTTGGCCTCTGGTACTAGCTTCTTGCTACTTCCCTTATTTGTGGTCAGATTTAAAAGGATAGCAGCAATCTCAATAATCACCCACGTATTGGATTGGATGTCAAGAAAGGCAAAACGATTAGTTCACGTTATATACATACAAGGACTAATAGCAACATGAGATCGTACGCGGTACGCGCAGCAGAAAAAACATGGCAAAGCTCGATCGTTGCGTAAAACATGGAGTGTTCACATCGTGATCGCCACGGGTACGACCACGACGCCGATCGAATCCGACTTTCCAGAGAGAAAAATCTGCACAGTAGATCGGCTCCGATCTACCGGTCAATTCAGACGCATCCACGATCAGATCCTTTCCATTTCCTCCTCCAAAAGCCATAGTAATCATTACGATCGATCAATCACAGAGAGATGATATTTCGAGACCTTCGGTGGCTACGCGAGCGCGCGTGTGTGTGTGACTGGGAAGACGATGAGGCGAGCTGTTAGACGGGGCGACACGCGACCTGTCTGTCGGTGTCCGTCTGGAACGGGAGCGGCAGCGCATTGCGTCGGGACTACGACATCATGCGTGACGCGCGGCAGCTAGGGCTAGCATCGCCACGTAGAGCCGGCAGCGACAGCGACGGAGCTGCGCGGCGTTTGACGGTGTGGCCGGCCGTGCGAGACGATCGATCGAGGAGGAGACGTCGCGGGTCCCCCGCCGGACCACGACACCAGTATCCGTGCGGCGATGGCGTGAGGAAGGGAGGTGTCGCCGGCGGCGACGTGTTCGGCGTCCAGGGCCTGGACATCGCTGTCGCGGGGATCGCACTGCTGGGGTCTCGGATTCGAGCACGAGATTTTTTTCGTTTCCTTCTCGCTCTAGATCATCAGAGCAAACAGGAGGAACCTTTTCTCCGTTTAACGAACGGTCCACTGCGATTGCGTCGCCATGAGCTTGCACGTCTGCCTCTGCTCTGCTGCTCTCGCTTTCCGGGATGCTCGAGCTGGCCAGTGGCGCGACGGCAACGCCTCGCGGTGGGCACCGGTATTGCTGTGTCTGAGCTGCAGCCATTCCAGCTCCTGTCTGCTACCGACGGTTCTTGGCAGCGTTGGGTGCCAAGTGTTCGCCTCTGCGTTTACCTCACATGCTCAGCCGGTCGAGACAGCTCACCTAAACAAATGGCAAAGGTCAAGAGTTTGGAACAATATATCGCGCAGATCTAACCACAATCACATCCACATTGGTCTACCACGATGGGCAACAATCACGGATGCGTAGTGACTGACAAACTCACATTACACGTATGTTTATTCTAACAGCCAGCAACACCGGAGATGGCACCTTTTCTTGACAACATGCGCATACAACTTGTGCTTAATAGTCCTTGCTCCTCAGTCCAGCGTTGGTTGGATGAACCCCATTGACACTCATGCCTCCATTACTAGCTATCGAACGGGACATTTGATTAGCAATTACAACCAAACGAAAAAAGAAAAGCAATTAACTAGCAAGGAGGTTTCTTCTGGTTCTCCGATAGGCCTAAGAGGATTTCGACTCTTAACGCCGCCCTCTAACATTTCATTTGCTGCCAAGGCTGCACACAAAAAGGACAAGAAATGTGAGAAGAAAGTTCACAAGTACTCAAGGAGAATTCACACATAGACTTACAAAGAAAAATGGAGAATGATCTGTTACTGTAAAACCTGGGAGGGGGGGCAGTAGCCAGTAGGCCCTTTACTTGGGGAAATAATCAAACTGGTCTTGTCTTGGCTACCCTTTACAGGTTCTTTTGCTAAACTGAATTAGATCAGCTCTTTCCTTTCCCTATAGTAAAGGCCATTCCACGGCTGGGGAATGATCATACTCATGTGGGATGGTGGCCTTGGACAAAAGCCAGAATCATCTAGCTATAAATTGAAATTTGAAAAGGTGGTAGCTGCTCAGAGCAGATTTCAGTGCCCTAGTTGAAAAATCTTGGATTCGCCAACTAGGGGGAAGTCTGCCCATGTTATCTAACAAGAAAAAATTAGTGCTTTAGAAAAAATTCCACACGTTGGAATTGTAATGTAGAAGTAGAGCTTCGGAAGTTGAAGAAGGATATTATGTTAGAATATGATTTCCTACATATAAAGTCTGATATTGAAGAATTATCAGAGGGATCCTTGAGATGAAAAAAAAATCTTCTCTGAAATAAATAGGATTTGGCTTAAAGTGGAAATTAAAGCCAAACAAATATCGAGAGATAGGGGTATCAAAGAGGGAGATTGGAACACCTCCTACTTTCATACAACAAATAATAAAAGGAGGAGGAAAACCCTTTTCCTCCATACTGTCCAAGGTCCTGATGGACCTGTTACGAATCAAAAAGATAAGGTAGACGTAGTTGTTGATTTGTACAAAAATCTCTTCAACAAGGAAGAAAGAAATGGTGTCAGATTAGCTGATGACTTCTTTGATCCTTCTAATCTAGTGACTCTGAATGAAAGTAAGATGTTAGGTGCAGATTTTACTGAAGAACAGGTTAAAAAATGCTTTAGACAGTTGTTAATTATGCTGATGGCATTCCCTTCTTTACGAGAAATTCTGGTATCTAGTTAATGATGGTATTATGACTATGTTTAAGGATTTCCATGAAGGGTCTTTAGATTGCATTTTGCCATGTTTTCTTTAATACGCAAGGAAGTTGGTGCTACTCATATCAAGAAGTTTAGACGAATCAGCCTCTTAGACTGCATTTTAAAGATTTTTACAGAAAGTAGGCTAGCTTTCCTTATGTTCAGACCAATTTCTTTAAATAATTTATCATTTATTAAGGGTGGATACATCTTGGAAACCGTGGTAACAACCCATGAAGTTTTACATTCTATCCATAAGGAAAAACACAAAGGCATTGTTACAAGAAGGCCTTCGAAAAAGTTCCTCTTAGAATTGTTATAGAGGTTTCACTCATAAGTTCGCTAGAATTGTTATAACGAGATGATAATACTAGGGCCGTAACAACTCAATCTTCTATCCACGTCTTTCGAAACAAATTGTTTGTAGGTGTAGAATTACTCGATAGGCACCCTGATGATGTATTATCTAAATCTTCCCATGGCCAATAGGAGTTTGTAAATCGGAGTTTTTTGTAGGGAGCTGGAAGATTTACAAACTTACAACTGTAAGTTTGTAAAATAGGTGTTTTTCTAAAACACAAGAACTGAAAAAGACACCCCACTTGTCCCACCGAGGCGACACCGGGACCTCCCCTTCGCCGCCCCAAACCTTCCCCACCCTCCTACCCTTAGCCGTGGCAGCGGGCTCTGCTACCAAAAGGTAGCAGGGGTTTCTTTCCCGTTGACTAGAGGCACATGCGGAGGGCTTTGGTGGCTCTAGTCGCTTAGGTGGAGGAGGCGTCGACACGACTGTTACGTTGTCTCGGGATTGGCGTGGACGCCGGAGCGATGGCTCCGGTGCTTCGATATCGTATTGCTTGTGTGTATTTCGTCGTCGTGTTGTTAGGCGCTGGCTTTAGCCACTTGGGTGGCAAAGCCGACGACCTCCGTTGGGGTGCGGTCTTGGGACCTCTGTGGGTGGGTTGTGGGGGTTCGATATTAGAGCGGCAGCTTCGGAAGCAGTTGTCAAGCTGTAGTGTGGCGTCTTTTGCCGCTTGGGCGAAAGAATCGTCGGCTCATGTGGTGCATGGTTCTAGGCCGGTGTGTTGGGTTGTGTTGTTCGGTTTTCAGCCAGTTTTCCTCATTTTGCGAAAAAAGCGCACCACTGTTCTCGCCCCTCTATCACCGAAATCAGGCTAAATCTATCGTGGTAGAGCTTGTTGTAGTAGACAAACGAGAAGTAGAAACAACCATCGACAAAGATAAAACCCATAGATCATAAAAACAAAAATTAAAATCACACCAACAAACACAAAAATCGGACGCTTCAATGGAAAAGGCTCCTGCGGGTTGCTAAAAAAAAAGTCGATGTTTTTTCATAAGAGGTGCCAGGGGGGTATTGGGGCAATATCAGAGAAATACCGTGCACAATGCGTTAAATGTCCTTGGCCCTCCCGATTCCCGACCAGTCCTCACCCGCCGCCAGCACCACCATTGGTAGGGTTAGAACGATCGCGCGATGGTGAGTGAGCTCCGGACCAGTCAGGGCCAGTCGAGGCGATCAATGGCGCGGCGGTGAGCTCCTACGATCTCGTCGGTGCGGCCCTTTCCCCGTCATACTCCCTCCTCCAGCGCGGCGTCTGCATCCATAGATATACGGTGTTCGTACCCTAGTTCGAGTCCCTTTGAAAGTATCGGTTGCTCCCTCATACGGTTGGGCTACGCGAGCCCCCCCCCCCCCCACATACACACAGCACACTCACATCCGTTTAATGCTGTTCGGTCAAGGACGAACTTTTCCCTAGAACAAAATTGAGTTGGTGCGACACACGATTGCTTGCTGCCAATCTGAAGCAGCAATGATGCTTGCCCTGCACTTGGCTGATCCTCCGGCCATCGTGTAAATCCACTGCACTACTACTGTTACGGCAAAACAATCCAAGGTGCTGAATTAGTCCCTCATAGCTGGGGTGATCCAGGATGTTCAGGCAATTGTTGTACAGTTGCAGGGTCACAAAGTTTTTTTTTTTTTTAATCCTTTAATAAGATTGTAGGAGTTGCATCCTCTGTACACACAAGTGCAAGACACACGTCTAAACCGCGAGCCTAGTCAACTCCAGGGTTAAACCCTGTGGCAGTGGGAAGCACTGCAATACCTCTAACCGAACCGCGGGAGGAAACTAACATTTTTTATTCTGGAGCAGAGCCCCCGGTGAGACACCCGGAAAATCGCTCCCTCTGGGAGTCGATCCCGGGCGGGCTGTGTGGCCACCGCCAACCACAGCCACCGAGCTACACGCTCGTTCTCACAGGGTCACAAAGTTAGCTGGTTGGATAATCCTCTGGCCCAATAAGATCGCTAGATTTAGTTGCATATTGAGTTGAGTGCCGCCCTGTGTGTGTGGCGTGTGTGATTTACAATGCAAACTTTTCTCCTTAATTAATATCCACTTCGTTCCAAGTTAGTTGCCGCAGCTTCGGTCTAGATATACTGTATAGGTAGACGCGTTTCAGTGTGTTGGTTCATCTCATTTTGGAAAAAGTTGCCTCGATTAGTTTTGCACAGAGTAGTATATATTTTTCCAGTTCCAAATAGTACTGATAATAATGATGCTTATCTAGTTTGTACTTCTTGGCTGGCACATAGGTAGTTCTATCTATCAGTGAACCCCAATGGACAAACGAACCAGTCAAGAACGGTCCGTCAGAAACAAGAGGGATGCTTCCACTAGGGTGGAGGAATCAAAGGTAGCAGCAATGCAGCTTCAGCTTCTACCCCCTGTAAGGATCCACATGTCTTACTTATCTACTCTGCTAAATCATGAGTAACAATAACAAGAAGCATGACTGCTGAATTACCATCGCTACTTGACTGATTATGATTGTTGCAGGACGTTCTGCGGCACATACTATCACGGTTATCACTCAAAGAAGTGGTGAGGTTGAGTACACTTTCTCATGAATGGATACGGTTAAGGATCTGCCATCCAGACCTGGTGCTCACCCAAAAGACCTTCTTTGGCAAAATTGTGGCCTGGCGTACTTACCAGCATCCGGAGACTACCAAATTCATCACCAAAGTAGACAAGCTATTGCGTCCACTATGGTCTACTTCGACTACAACTACCACTACACTTGATAAGTTTGTCATCAAATTCTGTCTTGGCAGAAGGCATAAGTATCACATTGATAAATGGATTAAATTTTCCACCGCGTCAAGGTCCAAGCACATTGCTCTTGATTTCACGATGGATCGGACATCGACTGGCCGTGAAAGTGACAAGTACGTTTTTCCTCTGCGCAATCTCGGTGGCCCAAATGGCTCTTGTATCAAGTCTCTTGAGCTGGGTTATGTACGTTTAAAGCTGCCACCCAATTTCTGTGGTATCACAAACCTTACGAAACTTGCACTTAATAAGGTGTCCATCAATGAAGCTGATTTGCACAGTCTGTTGCTAAGTTGTGCTTTCCTTGAGAGTTTAAGCATAGAGTTCTGCTTCTTGAAAAGTTTATGCATACGGCAAGAGCTGTCCCGGTTGCAGTGCCTACGTGTGCGCTATTGTCACCTGGAAATGATTGAGTTGCATGCGCCTAATCTTGCCAAATTTGAGTTTGATGAATATCACAGGCAAATTGTGCTTGCTGAATGTTTGAAATTGTCAGAAGCAACCTTTGTGTCAAACTTGAGGCTCAGTGTTATCAACATTGATGATTTTGAGTTGAACTATGCATTCCCCAAGCTTCCAACTGCAATTCCTCATGTGCATAAACTAGTTGCACTATTGAATTTCGCTCAGGTTTGCTCTAGAAAGAAGTGCTTTATTTTGTTCCTTAATTTGGCCATAACAATATTTACATTCAGACTTGAAACCTTGGTCAATCTCAAATTAATAACTATATTTCTGTGGCTGTGTAACTCTTTCGTTCCAGTTGGTAAGATTCAGTAACACCCAGACTAGCTTCATCAATTTGAGGCATCTGAACATGAACCTTGAGATCTTCAACGAGCCATATGATACAAGTGTGTTTTTGGTATTGGTTAATATCTTGCAATCAGCGCCTCTCTTAGAAGAATTGGAACTGCATGTAAGTGATTCAACTGTTCAAATTAGGATAATTTCTTCTGTTTCTGTTGTTTGACTTTTCCGTTTGAATGAAGATGTATATTAAAATTAATGTCTGTATGTGTGCAGCTCGGTCGTTATACAGGCAGCTTTCCTTCTCCGAGGGTGACGAAGGCCGCACGAGGGCCTCAGCATCATCACCTCAACAATGTCTACATATCTGGATTTTGTGATGCATTGGGGCTGGCTGAGGTGACGCTCTACATGCTTGAGAATGCTACTGTGCTTGAACGTATGGTAGTTGATCCAGTCTCATATGGCGATCCTTACACCGATAGTATCTATTCGGCTAGCAAGGCCGGTAGTAGAAAAGGGGCTTCATACAACATCAGTCGTAACAGGGTATTTGCGAAGGAACACCTTGACAGGGAGGAATTTGGTCACATCCTCACCATTTTGTGATTAATAATGTTATAGATGTGGAAGATCGATGTATTGGCATGGGGGATAATTGTTCGTTCAGGAGCTTCCATCCAAAAGATTTCCTAAGCTTTTTGCGAATTAGCGACTGTTAAGTGCACACACAAAAAAATTCAGCTGTATTGTCTGGAACTTTGTGCGCAATCTGGATTTACGTTTTTGTTCTATGTTTGATCTTATTTGATTTTGTAGTATGAACAGAAGCAAGCAGTACTAGTAGTGAACTGATACGTGGTACTCTTAATGAAAGCTTGTTCCTCTTATATATGCAAGCAAATAATTCTTCTCGGTTGATTGATTGGGTCTGTGAGTCTGTGTTCCCGAGTGCCACAGTCGGCAATGACTTTGCCAAGTACTAACTCCGTTCTAAAATAAGTGACCTAGATTTGGAGCAGGCTTTATTTCGTTTGAGGGATTTGTTCCCTACGGGTGTGGCTTGGACAGCTTGCCCAATCGATCGAACGCATACTCAACTCTCTCAGTACTCTTTACATTTGCATACCATGCGCTTTCTCTTATAATTTGCACCAACCCATAGGTTAGCCATACTCGCATGCCTTGACAGGTGTTTGACGGGTGAGAGGTTGGCACGTTGTGGCCTACAACATGTGCCCAGATGCCCGCTGTGCGACCAATCCAAGGAGACTATGACGCATCTACTCACTGGATGCTCATTCTCCAGGACGGTCTGGTTCGAGGTCCTCTCGTGGATCCGATCCACCTCTGGGCCTCCTTCTTCGGAGGGGGACTTCGCGGAGTGGTGGTCGCTGGTGGTGCGGACCGCCCCTCGCCAGCTGCGCAAAGGTACATTGTTGATAATCATGCTCATGGCGTGGTGGATCTGGAAACACCGGAATGGTGCGATCTTTGACAGCGCACAGCCTTTGGTGCCTTTCCTACTCAACGACATCAAGACCGAGGCGCGGCAATGGGCGAAAGCGGGAGCCCGGGGTGTCCGTCAAATCCTCCCCTAAATTAGGTCACCTTTCTTGGGTCGAGTTGTAGTGCGGGGTGGTTGTCCTTTTTTGGACATGTACATATAACCTTCTTTCTATCTATCAATGCATCGAAACACAAGTCTTTTGCGTTTTCGCTAAAAAAGGTTAGCCATACTCGCATGTTATTATGGCCACATGCATGGAATTGCCAATACTCCATTTAATTGATGAGGGCAAACCCGCCATTTTATTTAGGGTGACAAGCTGCAGTCTGGTAGCTAGCATATGACAAGCTACACACATATGACAATTCTAACAGCCAACAACATCTGTTTATTCTAAAAGCCAACAACATCAGATATGGCAGTTTTCTTGACGAGATGAGCACACAACTTCTGCTTAATAGTCCTTGCTCCTCAGTCCACAGTTGGATAAAACCCATTGACACTCATTCCTCCATCAACGGAGATCGTCTGACCGGTAATGTAAGTCGAGCCAGGCATACAAAGAAAAGCAACTAGTGATGACACTTCTTCTGGTTCTCCGATACGCCTAAGAGAAGTTCGACTCTTAACATCACCCTCTAACATTTTATTTGCTGCCAGAGGCTGCACACAAAAAAGACAAGAAATATGAGAGGAAAGTTCAAGGTTGTTTCCATTTCATGGGGGTCAAATACTAGCCCTCACATGTAGTCAAGGAGAATTTGCACATAGGCTTAGAAAGGAGAATGGGGAATAATCTTTTTGTGTAAAACTGAGCACTCCACATGTAGATGGAGTACAGCTTTGACAAGGAGCCAATAAATTATATTTATGATATAACCTTATATTTTCTATTCAACATAGATGGACACAAATGGATAAGCAGGTACTCTTAATACATTTCTGGTGTTATAACTAATGTATACAGGGTTATAAACATGTATTACAACTACTTTTTGCATGAACATACAAGATAAATTAAGACAAACAGAGGTAAGATCCTTACTCCTTCAATAAGCGAAGTGAAGATGTACCCTGGGGCAACAGAGTTGGTTCTTATGTTGTCTTTTGCCCATTCACATGCTAAGTTCTTGGTCAACTGGTTCATGGCACCTAAGCAACAGCTTATCAATGGTTAATGCCTAATAGACACACACACACTTGATAGTGTGCTATAGCTGTTACCTTTAGTCATGGCATAGATAGTTCCGCTATATAGCGCTACAATTCCAGCAATGGAAGTTATGAGAACATTGCTGCCTGCTCCAGATGCCTTTAGAAGAGGATGTGCAAGTTGGCACAAATGGTATGCAGATTCAAGATTAGTGGACATCACAAAAGAGTAATCCTCTGCAGAATACTCGGTTGTTGGCTTCCTTATGTTTGTCCCCACATTGTTCACCTGAAAGAACAAATGAAGAAAGTCGGGATACATCAACAAGAAGATTTAAAACGATGCGATGAGCTAACTGTAGCCCGCAAACTAAAAATGTACATACAATGTTAATCAACAAACGGGAAATGCACAGAGTTGCATTGTGAGTCCGTGAAAAAGCCCATATGCATTGAAC
The DNA here is from genome assembly GCA_030979885.1 of Lolium multiflorum. Classification (NCBI taxonomy): domain Eukaryota; kingdom Viridiplantae; phylum Streptophyta; class Magnoliopsida; order Poales; family Poaceae; genus Lolium; species Lolium multiflorum. Next base: position 336,856,951 of record CM061750.1, read on the forward strand.
CCATTGGTTTCAGGCAGTTGTATTCTAGTTCCCCACATATGTTTGCAGCATCGATCTATAGTTTTGTGAAAAGGAACCAAAGAATTTGGATCCCAAATGAAAACTTTGATGAGTAAACTCCAAATTTCAAACATTGAGAACTGCAATAGGTTTTAGCTTTTGTAGCATTGAAATGTGAGGCACAGAAATCTTTTCAGGAGGTCAGCGGAACAAAATGCAGTCAAAATATTAAGGGACAAACAACTGGGTAACTGAAGTACTGTACACACCACTTACCAACCTTGGTCTACAACTGGGTAACTGAAGGAGTGTAAACACCATTGTATTTTACTGACAGATATGGTACAGTACAACTATGGATACTGCATTGCATTGACACTGTGACACGGAAACGATGAAACTGACTGGATGGGGGATCGGTTCCGAGTTCCGACTCACTAGGATGTCGAGCTTGCTGCCGAACCGGTCGCCGACGTCGCGGACCAGGCGCTCCCGCTGCTCCCGGACGGAGAGGTCGCAGACGGAGACGGTGACGCGGAATCCCTTGGCCTCCCACTCCTTGAGGCGCTCGGTCAGCTCCGCTTCCTTCCGGGAGCAGGTGTGCACGGCCGCGCCCAGCGCCGCCAGCTCCTCCACCACCGCGCGCCTGCTCACCGCACCAGCTTCACGAACCGTTGGACGAAATCGTGCGGTGTTAGCAGTGGGAGTTGGGTTACCCGATGCCGCGTGTGCCGCCGGTGACCAGGGCCGTCTTGCCTTGCAGAGACCATCTCCCTGGCGCTCCCGCCGTGGCCGAGGTCGCCGCGGCGGCCATGTCGCTGGTTCCCGCCGGTGTGTTCGGGGCGTTGACTTACTTTTGCTCCTTCACCAACCAAGACGAGCAGAGTTGTTCACTTGTTCACGACTGGAGCTGCAGACACTGGTATAGTGTGCTATCTCAACTGATCCTGTTACGTATCGCTGTCATGCTGTGGCGCAACTTTAGGCTTGGTCTGGTACGGGTGGTACCAACTATGAAAATTGACATTCTAAGCTACAGATATATGGAGTACTACAAGTCTGCAGCAAAGACAAAAATTCCAGTTTCAGCTCTTATCTCCAACTAAGAAATTTGACAATTCTAAGCTTTCAAAACTCACAAGGTTTTTCCTGGGCTTAGCTTCAACCCACATGAAGAATTTGTCCCCCATGACTACAGATAAGTCATGCCTCTAGCAAAATGCCATGTAATGGATATGCTTTTGAGATTTTCATCAGGCACATGAGGCTGATTCGCAAACTTTTGTCACACTCACACATCACATCTCTTGACCAAGTCGATGTCATCAGTCTCATAAGCAGAATAATCACAGTTAGAACATTTCCCAACTTCTGTTTACCGGCATGCGACATTTTTGTGCGGTGTGCAAAAACGTTCACCATGTGATTCTTATCCGGCTTTGCTCTTCAGGCGAAGGTTTGCCCTCACTGTCATACAGGCCAGTTCACCCTCCTGCCCGTGACCACGCACGGTGCTGTTTGAACTAGATGGAACAGGATATAATGTCATTTAAACACAACCTACAAAAGATGAATTAACTGGAATAACAAGGTACATGTCTAAACCACAAGAGTTCACGAAGATCTTCACATAGCTGACTTGCACAATGGCCATTAAAGTGGATACTTGATTCATGATGAGCTCAGTTTTACAACAATATTTATTCTGACTTTGCCAAGAACAGAGGATATGACTGGCCACCTGGGCAACAGAACGAGATATAGCCTCTTTCCTGGACAGTCTTTAAGCTGGATAGAACCCATTCACAGACATACCTCCATCCACTGAGATTGTCTGGCCGGTTATGTAAGTGGAACCAGGCATGCAAAGAAAAGCAACCAGAGATGATACTTCGCTTGGTTCTCCGAGACGCCTAAGTGGAGTTCGACCCACGACGGAGGCCTCAAATTCCTTATTCGCCAATAACTGCATAAAAATTAAGAAGAGGGGAAGGGTTTCAGGGATCACAGTTACCGTTTTCCAGTAACTCCTTGGCGCAAGGAGCATAGGCAGATACCAAACTACAAGAGTGCAGGAAGAGTTTTTCGAAAAGAATAGAAACTTCAACGTGTCAAATTTTTGCTGTGTGTACTATTTCTCGAAACAAAGACGCAACTAATAAAATTTACTTCTGATGTGCCTCTATACTATTACAGATACAGGTGAACATGAATGGGAGTCAGTTCTACTAATAAACTTCAGAGCATATTTAAGGTGTGAGTGACTCTCCAAAGAAAAGAAAAACATACTAAGACTTCTAGTTTTGGAAACTGCAACCATAAATAATTATCAATATGTCATATGTGGGTATCTTTATCTTGTTTGCACCAACGTTTGCTAAAACAATTATCTGTCGGGTAATGTAGGTCGAGCCAGGCATACAAAGAAAAGCAACCAGCGAGGACACCTCTTCTGGTTCTCGAATATGCCTAAGAGGGGTTCGACTTTTAAAGGCACCCAGAAACATGAGAGGAAAGTTCAGGGTTGTTTCCATTTCATGGGGGTCAAATACTAGCCCTCACATGTACTGGAGGAGACTTTGCACATAAGCTTAAAAAGAAGGATGGAGAATAATCTGTTACTTGTAAAACTGAGCACTCCACAGGCAAATGGACTACAGATTTGCCAAGAAAGATGCAGACTAGGACCCAATAAACTATATTTATGGGGTCCCCTTTATGGACAGATATGCTGAAGGTAAAATCCCTTTATCTCAGTGGCAGGAGAATGCATGTAGGAGATGGAAAACTGACAAGCTTCTGGCATGATGCTTGGTGTAGTACTCACCCTTTAAAAGAAAATTTCCCTGATATCTTAATATCTGCAATGAACAAAGCATGACCGTAGCAGAGGCTGCTGTTCTTGGCTGGAATTTCTCTTTTAGGAGATATCTATCACCAGATTTAACTATGCAAGTACATGGGCTGCTGAACATTGTGAGACAGCTGTCACAGGAAAAAGATAGACCTTCCTGGAAATGGTCAAAAAATGGAATTTTTTCTATCAAATCCATGTATAATCATCTCTGCAGGAATGGTGTGGACAGATCCTTCAGACACTTATGGAAAAGCAAGGTTCCTTTGAAAATAAAGATATGGCTGTGGCTTATCTGGCACAATGCTATTGCAACTAAAGACAATCTACAGAAGAGGAATTGGTTGGGGAGTGCTTCCTGTCAATGCTGTCATGAAAATGAAACTATATCTCATCTCTTCTTTGAATGTGTTGCAGCAAAATTTGTTTGGAGCATAGTTGCAATGTCGATTGGTGCATCTGTACACAGTTCTTTTGGTGGTTTCCCCGTTTAGTTCTATTGCTAGACTAGCTGCTATTTGCTGGGCCATCTGGAAACTAAGAAATAGAGCTTGCTTTGAACATAAACTCATCAAATCTCCCAGTGAACTAATCAGTTTTGCTGTTGTGTTCATGAATTATTGGGCAGGTCCTGGAGCAAGGTAGCAGCACCAGCTCCTCCTCCACCGGCAGAAGATCAACCTGGAGGGATCCTTCGCATAGCAGATGCTACGATGGAGGATCCAGCTATAGATCAGATGGAGACTGATCAATGATCTGTTATGTGTTCTGTCGCCTGATGCTTTAAGCTGCCGTTGATCGATAAGGCTTTCCCCTGTTCTAGATTGTCGGTTGGTTTTTGTGCGTGGGTGATCTGGCTGATAGCTGTTTGTGTATTCCTTAACTGTTTGCTCGTTGTACTAGGCCTATCCTCTCTCTAAACGCTAGCAGTCGGCGGCGATCCCCCCCAAACATACTTAGCATTATGTTGTGTTTTTCGTTATCATCATGGTAATAAAAATCGATCCCATGATGGGTCGCTTGAAAAAAAAACTATATTTATGATTTGATCTTTTATATTCTAGTCAATATACAGATGGACACAACCGTTCAACCCAAAACCTCGTCTTTTTTTCGAAAAGGAGGTTGAGACCCCCGGCTTGAAGAGATGCGTACGACCTTTATTTGCATTTTATTCAACAAAGAATTGGTAAGAGCATATATCAAACAATCCGAAACGACCACGCAACACCTAGAAACCTGACAATGAGAGAAGAAAATGTCATAAGTGCCTCATGCCCTAAAAACATAACCCCCCCCCACGAAGTAGGTACCGGGGGCATCACCGAGTCACCCTATGGCAAAACAGGAGCACTCATTCATCCATATCAGCAGACCGCCAGACCCTCAGCGAGCACCTCGTGTCCAACAACCGATGATCCATCTACATGGCAGAGATCCGCATAGCCCTTGCCAGGTCTGTCATCGATGCCTCCATGGCACCAGACATCGCCTCCACCCTACGCGAGTCCACCTTGGAACGCCCGCCACCAAGACCCCGCTGCACCATGCCACCTCGCAATAGAGGTGTCCTCCAAAATGTTCTCGATAAAACCCCATCTCATCAACTAAAGTGTTCTACATATGCCGAAGCTGACACTATGCTTTTGTCACCCTATATTTTTTAAAACTGATTTATCCCATTTTCGATTACTTTCGCAACTTAAAACACTAGCATTCACACCAAAATGTACTCCGTAGTAGAAATTATACGTTAATTAGGTTCTAAAAATGCTAATACTTGTATTAAAACTACTTTTTGCATGAACATACACCATAAATTAAGATGAACACAAGATCCTTACTCTTTCAACAAGTGAAGTGAAGATGTACCCCGGGGCTACCGAGTTGGTTCTTATGTTGTCTTTTGCCCATTCACATGCTAAGTTCTTGGTCAACTGGTTCATGGCACCTAAGCAACTGGTTAATGCATGATAGACGCACACTTGATATTGTGCTATATATAGCTGTTACCTTTAGTCATGGCATAGATAGTTCCGCCATTTAGCGCTACAATTCCAGCAATGGACGTTATGAGAACAATGTTGCCTGATCCAGATGCCTTCAGAAGAGGATGCGCAAGTTGGCACAAATGATATGCAGATTCAAGATTAGTGGCCATCACAAAAGAGTAATCCTCTGCAGAATACTCAGTTGTTGGCTTCTTTCTGTTTGTCCCCGCATTGTTTACCTGAAAGAACACATGAAGAAAGTTAAGACAAATACATGTAACACCATGGGATGAGCAAACTGTAGCACGCGCACTAAAAAGGTAGAGTACAACTATTGATACTGCATTGGCAGATGACGATGAAGAATGCAGGAATCGACGGGAGGGGTCTCGGTTCCGACTCACGAGGATGTCGAGCTTGCTGCCGAATCGGTCGCCGGCGTCACGAACCAGGCGCTCCCGCTGCTCGCGGACGGAGAGGTCGCAGACGGAGACGGTGACGCGGAATCCCTTGGCCTCCCACTCCTTGAGGCGCTCGGCCAGCTCCGCCTCCTTCCGGGAGCAGGTGTGCACGGCCGCGCCCAGCGCCGCCAGCTCCTCCACCACCACGCGCCTGCTCACCGCACTAGCTCCTCATGCCAACCGCTCTACGAAATCGAGCAGTGTTAATAGTAATGGGAGTTGGTTTACCCGATGCCGCGTGTGCCGCCGGTGACGAGGGCCGTCTTGCCGTGTAGAGACCATCTCCCTGGCGCCCCCGCCGTGGCCGAGGTCTCCGCCCCGGCCATTTCGCTGGTTTCCGCTGGCGTGTTGGGCGCGTTGACTGGAGCTGCAGACACTGGAAGAGTGCGATATCTCGCACAAGGGGCCAACTAATCGTGTTATGTATCAGTTGTCAAGAAAAAAAGAAATCGTGTTACGATCGCTGTCATGCTGTGCTGTGGCGCAACCAGCTAGGTACTATGATACCAACCCCTAAATGATACTATGATACCATTTATCAAACTTTTAAATTTAAAGTTTCTAAAAACGTTGAAAAATATATGTGGGTGTTCATCACAACATGTGTGTTTATAATCCCCATAATTTTCAGAACCAAAATCAAAACACACATTGAGAAACAAAAAAGACAAATTGACATGCAAATAGTGTTATTTGTGGTTTTGTCTTTTTTGACATTATTCATGTTGGATTTGTCATTTTTGCTTCTCTGTTTGTGTTTCAAATTTGGTTCTGAAAATCTTAGGAGTTGTAAACACACATATTATAACACTCACAATTATTTTCGGATTTTCTAGAAACTTAATGATAAGGAGTAGGTTTCCCGATCTTTCACGATGCACCTTGATGATTCATAGGACCGGTAGATCTTGAATTCCCTCAACAGATTCAAGGATACTTAAGCACATATGATTACTCTTGACAGACTCAAGAACTCTCACACCTTTATTGGATAACCGGACGAACGTCCTAGACGCTGTCACACACACCGATCCCATAGGGCCGGAAATAACTTGAACTCAAGGTTCTACATGATCTGAATAAAAAAACTAGACTACCTAAAACCCTAGGCCGGCCAACCCCTTATATGAGGGAGGTTGGTGCGGCCGGCCAACCCTTACTGGGTTGGGGCGCCCACTCATGGGCCTAACCCTAATTCGACTTGGACAGGCCCAAGTCAAATAGACACTACTGAAAACCCTAATTTGGCCCACCACATGACATGTCTACATTATTCTCTAATAACAATACTACGATACAATAACAATAATGGTACAACCTTAGACTTAATCCTCGTATCAATGGTTGTCCTAGTGTACCAGGCCTGGATATCCATATCATCCTCCTTCTTCAAGAAGCGTTGTCCCCAACGCGTGAGGGTCTGCTAGAAAAAGGGTGACGTCAGATAAGAACATCGTCGATCTTCATCCTCAAGCCTCGCCAGTCTTCCACACCTCATCCTCCCTCTCGACTAGCTTGACTTGTCCTTGGCGCCATTTGGTCTTCGACACCATCAACCTAATTGAAGATACAAGTATCCTTCCAAATGCAACTGAAGTGCACCATACATACCACCCAAAACAAAACAGAACAAATTCATGTCCGCCTTGGATCCAAATAAGTTGACAACACCTTAGTATGCATCCTTCCGACACACCAATGTCTACCTCCTTGAAGAGCAAAATTTCTCCCACTCCACGACGAACAAACATCAGCCAAGTGGCGCTGCAGGTCTGGACGCCGATACTGCCGGACTGCACGCCTGGAACGGTCGGCCTGGGGCCCGGTACGACCGGCCTGAACGCCGGTCCAACCGGCCTGGGTGTCGGTCCAACCGGCCTGGGACCCGGTCTGCCTGCCTGTGGGCCGGGTGAGCCGCAGCTGCTCCCTGGACCCGTCCTGGTGGGCACCGGTGTTGGACCCGGTTTGGGCCGCCAGCCCGGCCTGGAAGCCGGTCCAACCGGACATAGGGCCGGAACAGCCGGTCTGTGGGCCGGTCTGCCGGCTGTGTGGCCGGAACGGCCCGGCTGTAGAGCCGGTCAACCGGATCTGGTGTCGGCCGCCGGACAGAAACCACCTGTTCCTCGCGATTTTTTTTTCTGCCGCGGCACAGAATTCCGATGAGAACCTGTCGTGGCAGAGCTTCAACAGCACTATTCCTTCCTCTCTCTTGCCGCCACCACCTCCGCATGAACGAAGGCCTCCTGAACTTGACTCTGCCGCCCACTTCCTCCTCCTTGATCTTCACCAACAGCAAGGCGGCGACGTACCCAATGGTAGCCACATCAATAGAGCAGAAACAACTGAACAACAAACCAATCTGCACCGTGATCAACCTAGCAATCTGATACCACATGATAAGGAGTAGGTTTCCCGATCTTTCACGATGCAGATTGGTTTGATCCATAGGACCGGTAGATCTTGAACTCCCCCGACAGATTCAAAGATACTCAAGCACATATGATTACTCTTGACAGACTCAAAACTCTCACACCTTTATTGGATAACCGGACGAACGTCCTAGACGCCGTCACGCACACCGATCCCATAGGGTCGGAGATAACTTGAACTCGAGGTTCTACATGATCTGAATCAAAACCTAGACTACCTAAAACCCTAGGCCGGCCAGCCCCTTATATGAGGGAGGCTGGTGCGGCCGGCCAACCCTTACTGGGTTGGGGCGCCCACTCATGGGCCTAACCCTAATTCGACTTGGACAGGCCCAAGTCAAATAGACATTACTGAAAACCCTAATTTGGCCCACCGCATGCCCTGCCTACATTATTCCCTAATAACAATACTACGATACAATAATAATAATGGTACAATCTTAGACTTAATCATCCTATAAACTTAATCCTCGTATCAATGGATGTCTTAGTGTACCGGCCTGGATATCCATATCACTTAAGAATTTGATTTTGGATACTGGTACCGTGATATTATTTAGTACTCCGTAGTTGGTATCACTAGATATGTTCTCAACCAGCTAGAGATACGGAGGCCTGGTCTGGTATCAACTACACTGTAGGTCAGTACAGACAAAACTTCCAGTTACAGCTCTTATCTCCAACTATGCAAATTGACATTCTAAGCTTTCAAAATTTCACAACTCAGAAGGTTTCGTTCAGACTCTTCCGAACACCACATAAATTTGGAAGTACGAACGTTGGGCGGGAATACAGTAGCAGCAAATTTAGACAGGTTTGTCACACCAAGTTTTGCATCCACAGACAGTTTGGTACTTCCACTGCTCGGAATGCGGAGTTCAAACATTTCCCAACTTCTGTTTACCAGCATATGACTACAATTTTGTGCAATGTGCCAAAAGTGTTCGCCATGTGATTCTTATCCGGCTTTGCTCCTTATGCCAAGTGTTTGCCATCATACATGATATAATGCATTTAAACACCACCCACAACCTGCAAACGATGAATTATACATATAATCCACAAGAGTTCACGAAGACCTTCATGTGGCTGACTTGCACAATGGCCATTAAACGTGGATATTGGATTCATGATGAGCTCAGTTTTACAACAATATTTATTCTGGTTTTGCCGAGAGCAGAGGATATGACTGGCCACCTGAGCAACAGCGAGAGGTATGGCCTCTTCCTTGACAGTCTTTAAGATGGATAGAACCCATTGACAGACATACCTCCATCCACTGAGATTGTCTGGCCAGTTATGTAAGTGGAACCAGGCATGCAAAGAAAAGCAACCAGAGATGATATTTCGCCTGGTTCTCCGACACGCCTAAGTGGAGTTCGACTCACGACGGAGGCCTCAAATTCCTTATTCGCCAAAAGCTGCATAAGAATCAATAAAAGGGGAAGGGATTTAGGGATCACAGTTACCGTTTTCCAGTAACTCCTTAGCGCATGGAGCATAGGCACATACCAAACTTGAGTGCAGGAAGAGTTTTCGCGAAAAGAAAAGAAAACTTCAACGTGCCAATTTTTTTGCTCTGTGTGCCATTTTTAGAAGCAAAGACGGGAATAACAAAATTTACTTATGATGTGCCTCTATACTTACAGATACAAGTGAAGATGAATGGGAGTCAGTTCTACTATGACTTCTACTTTTGGAAACTGACTCCCATTCATCTTCAATAAATTAAGGCGTACAAAAGAATTAGCACAAGCTATGCAACAATGCCCTCAAGGAAACAATGCAGTTGAATACATATATGGTTAATTAGCCCTTTAGGCAAGCCAGTAAGAATCATAACGGCGAGACAACCACAGTTGCTGCAGTCTGCATATGTCATAATCATGGATTCAATAATAGTTTCTAAATTACCGTGCAGACTTCAGAAGAAGAATCAAAGTGAGAGCCTTACCCCTTCAGTAAGTGAAGTCGTAATGTACCATGGAGCAACAGAGTTGGTTCGTATGCCATCTTTCGCCCATTCACATGCTAGATTCTTTGTTAATTGGTTAATGGCACCTAAACAAAACTTGTACCTGGTTAGGCATTTGTCTGAAACACATCATGTTTACACATGCACCGGAAGTCAAAGTCATACGCGGGCAGTGGGCTACAACAGTTACCTTTAGTCATAGCATATATAGTGCCACTACATACGGCCACTACTCCACAGACAGATGATATGAAAACAATGCTGCCCGAGCCAGATGCTTTTAGAAGAGGATGTGTGAGTTGGCACAAATGATATGCAGATTCAAGATTAGTGGCCATCACAAAAGAGTACTCTTCTGCAGAGTATTCAGTAGTTGGTTTCCTTATGTTTGTCCCCACGTTGTTTACCTTACAAAGCAAATGATGAAAGTCAGAGCCAGGTGCTACAGATGGTTAGCGGCCATCAAAGTGAGTAAACTTTTATCGCAAAATAAGAAGTTTGTAAGCTTCTACAGAACACTCAGTAGCTAGTTTCGTTATGTATATCAGTACATTGTTACCTTCAACAGCAAGTAAAGAAAGTCAGAAAAATCGATACAAGCATTCAGGTTCTGGAATGAGTACTATAATACACGTAAAAATGAAATGGTGATCCAACAAACAGTTCATCTTACAGCATCAATTCTTACTCTGACAAAGCCCAGATTTTGGTGAACTGGGATAAATTTGAATAAATGCAGATTTAAAAGGAAAATATCGACCTATGTGGCAGCGCTTTTAAACTTCAGCAATCGCATCTGTCATAAGAGTAGTGCAACCAACAATTCTTTCCACTCAATCTTGTATTTACAAATCTTCAGATCTTGAATTCAACTATGTTGTGCAGCATTAAGATAACAAAGATCATTTCCTTTGGGAGATTAACATAATACTACATGTGACCAACTGAAGCACAAGCTCTGAAAGTGAATAAAGCTCAAGAATAAGCACACCGGCATGATTGAAATTGGCAAGTAGGAGTCTATCTAGCACAGAAGATTAACATGGCACAGTTCCACCGGCCAGTGGATTAAGTACCTTTGAAGGGCTCAGTAGTTTGTTTTCCATGTTCTCTTTGTATTTTCAGTAATCAGACCATTAGTAACGTAAGTAGGATGGGTATAGTACAAAGGCGTGCGTGAATAACTGGAACAGTCGTGCTACTACTACATTTCTAGCAGATAGATTGGGTCGAGAAAACGGACGCGAGTGAGCAATCGGTTCCAACTCACGAGGATGTCGAGCTTGCCGCCAAAGCGTTCGGCGACCTCGCCGACCAGGCGCTCCCGCTGGTCCCGCACGGAGAGGTCGCAGACGGAGGTGGTGACGCGGAAGCCCTTGGCCTCCCACTCCTTGAGGCGCTCCCCCAGCTCCGCCTCCTTCCGGGAGCAGGTGTGCACGGCCGCCCCCAGCGCCGCCAGCTCCTCCACCACCGCGCGCCTGCGCGCGCATCACATGAGCAGCTCAAGCTTGACCATCGAGGGAATCTCGCGGAGTTATGGGCGTTGCTAGTGAAGAGAAAGAGGTGGTCGAGGGATACCCAATCCCGCGAGTGCCGCCGGTGACGAGGGCCGTCTTGCCGTGAAGAGACCACCTCCCCGGCGCCCCCGAAATCTCCGGCGCAGCCATCTGGTAACCTCCGGGCTCCGGCCGCTCTCTTCGGCTCCTGCGCTTTTATCTCTTCACAAACCGATGAGCACCAGCGGAAATGTACCGTGCACAATCAGCACGGATGAAGCTGGACATGGTAGACTCGTTTGACTCATTTGTGATTTTTCTGGGACAAAATTGCATTTTCCAATTGCATTGCGGTGCTACAACTACCACCGGATATGTCAACGCGATCTAAGAATAAAAATGTATTGATGACCTCTTTGATGGACACGGATTTGCAGCACTCGAGCTAAGTGGTGCCCTTATTTTGAAATTTTTGAAAATTGTACTTGTAAGTTCAAAAAAATCAAATTTTATTTCAGGAATATGTATACATGGTCCGTATAATATAATGCGGAATTTCGGTAGTACAAAATTCGTTCTGTTTTGGTCTATAAAAATACAAATTTCTGATTGTATGTAGGAGTAAAACACTCCCTTTTTGGTCGGAAATTTATTGTATTCCCAAAATGCATCGCATTTAAAATTTCTGACAATCTGGGAGTATATATCTATTATTGGGAAGATTTTTTTGGAGATTCGGTAATTGAAGTTTCAAAATTTGGCAAAAAAAAAGGGCTCACTTGTGTCTAGTTGCAATGATGAGTTTTCTCCTTTTTGATTCACAGTTGAAATGTCATGTCCATTCCAATCCTGCCTAATTTTATATGCATTGAAACTTGTTTGATTCCATCGCAAACAAATCAAAGAACTCTAAAGAAGATATTTTGAGTGTATTTTTGATTTTCTATGAAATGTAGTGCAAAGATTGCTTCGGAAAAAAATCCTGTGGAATTCAATCCTACAAATCAAACAACAATTACAAGAAAAAAGTTAAGGAATTGAATCCTTCGAATTCCTACTGTAAATCCTTTGAGTGATAGAGGTGCCAAGATTCTAAATATGGTTAAGGGCAGGCACGGAGACAAGGGGGGACGAGGGGGGGCTCAGCCACCCCCATGATTGAGATTTTGTGAAGAACACTAGTCATTAGAACCCTACTTTCTCACTAATTTAGTCAAATCCGCCCCCTCATCAAGTTTACAACACTAATTCAGTGTATTTTGCCCCCCTCGACATGCGAAGCTGGCTCCGTCCCTGGTTAAGGGTTATTTTGGTGGAAAGTATGTTAGAGCATCTCCACTGGGGAACCCCAAATCGTAGCCGGCAACGATTTGGGGGTTCTAGTGAGAGAAAGTGCTCACACCGGCGGTTCCAATAGAAATCCGCATCATCTCAAGCCCAATACAAGTGCCGGCAAACCCAAAAGGAACCCATAGGCACGGGGGCTATCGGACGTGCCGGAACCAACTCTAAAACAACTCCACCTAGATTCCCTTGTATATGTCCCACATGCAGTCAAATAAACTCCCAGACCACACCTTCCTCTCTCTCCTATTTCCTCTCCTCTCACCTCATTTTTCTATTGGGAGTTGATTTGGGGGGCAACCGGTAAGCGTTTCAAGACTTTGAGCCGGCATGTGTGAAGACAACCCCAATACATACTTCCTCCCTCCACAAATAAGTGTACATGCGGGTTTTCCAAGACAAATTATAAAGTGGAGTGAAAAATACATTGGGAAACATGCATCTCTCCTCTTTAATTTTTTCATCTCCAATAAGCTAAGTGCATGTAGAAAACAAGAGAATATATACTTAATATTATTAGATTTAATTTTCGTGCGATGAGAAAGAAGCAATATAAGTGTATTAGAAAGATAGAAGTACACTCTTTTGTGGATAAAATTTAGAGCTAGATATCCACTTATTTGAGGACGGAGGAAGTAGCCAGTATGTGTGCTGCCGCTAGTATTTAGGGTCGCCGGTGAAGATGCTCTTAGATGTCATAGTCTGGAATCAACAACTTTTCTAAAGCATAAGCATGTTGTATCAGGGTTTACAAATACTATAATTTTAGCGAATGTGCCCAATCATCTATTTTTCAAAAAAGATTAGAACCTCATTATTCAACACTTCGGAAAAAAAAGGTGCCACCAACATACCACGGTTTTTAATACTGTAGCTTTTATCATTTCCAAACATCTTGGATTATTTAAAATCTTAGTATAATTAGGAATTAGGGTATCAGATGCTTTAAATATATTTTGCATCCAAACAAACTGTAGTTATTTGCATGTAGGTCTTATCCAGATTTCAGTAGACCCCGCATGGTTTTTTTGACTATTGCCACGTAAGTTAATGATACATAAATGCAAAGAAGGGCAGAGAAATTATTTCTCTTGTCTAGTGGTCCTTCTCTCTCTTCCCCCAACGTGAGATCAACTCCCCTCCTCCATCCAACCCCCTATTAATCCCTTCCACGATGTTGTTGCTTTTTGATTTTCCACCTCGATCTCCAGCTACAAGTCATACGATCATCATCGTCGGCACCCGTTTGTGTAGACGTGAGCCTGGTACACCTAGGGTTGTGGAAAAAGGGCATTGTAGACATCCTCCCTAATCGAGTGGTGACATTGGCTCCACGGCGAGGGGCCCAACCCCTCCTTCTCACCATCTTTTTGTTGGTCCCTCGACTTCCGCTTTGGTCTGCATTCATCTCTATCATTTTGGTCCGCAAGCACAAGTGCATGTTCTTCGGGTAGTACTTTGTCACCATCCCAGTGTAGAGATTGTGGGACCTTGTCGCATAGTTTGTTAAAGAGAACTTATGAGGGTCATGTCACCGATTGCGATCTTATCGCGGAGTATTTCTAGGGCGAGCTATAGCCACACTCTAGGATCTACTGAAACCCGGTCTCACTGGATGATTTCATGCGCGGAGTCCATTTAGAGGCAGCAAGATTGCGACGATACGTGGTCCTAGAGCTTTAGTTGCGGTGGGAGTAGCGAGCAACATGGACGCGTGAGGGTTGGTATTCATGGCAGAGCTGATAGGAGGGGGATGAAGAGTGAGAATGGGATGAGGTTCTTCTTTGCAAAACAGAGTCGATGTGGCATCAGTCAAAGAGCCACATCAGTTGGTCATACTGGGCCACGACATGTGGCGAAGCACTTAACCCCACTTAAGACTTATAAATGTGCATCTACATACTTATAGGGCCAAAAAGACACACCTGATATATTTGTAGGACCTCTAACACATTTTATTCTTTCTAGTCTTCTACTGTTTTTTAAACAAGAACGAAGTCCTGGCCTCTGCATAGAGAGATGCACACTAATTGTACTCCCTCCGGTCCGAAAAAACTGTCGGAACCGATAGTACATTATCATTTTACAAATCGATCCTTGCAGTAGTTTAAAACTAAAGAAAAGCCCTCTAGATCTGGAGCGCCCGTCCGCTCGCCCATCCCGTTTCTCGTCTCACTCGATCTCCAGCCCGTCCAGGTCATCGGAGGAGGAGCTCCAGGTCGTCGCCGGAGAAGCTCCAGGTCGTCCAGCAGGTCCAAGTATGGAACCGTCCCCGTAGAAAGGAGAGGGCGCTCTTGCGTTGACCTGCTTCTGCGATACAGATCAAGGATGGCCACGCGCGGGAGCTGCACGATGGGGCGCGCGCGGGCGTGCGCACGACGGCGACGGACTCGAGCAGGGGAAGGTCATTGGAGGCGGAGCTTGGAGCGACGGGGACGCACACATCGCGGAGTACAGGAGGGGACGAGGACGAGTAGCACGGCCGTCGCGTGCGTGCAGATGATGGGGTCGAAAGGAACCGGCGCGGGCGGGGCGAGGAGAGGCAGACCTCGTCGGGACTTGCGGGCGGGGCGGCGCGCGGCCGGCGCCAGCGAGGCGAGTGGGACGAGCGGGGGAGTCAACGATGGTCGATGGGGACGGTTCCATCGGGTTGGGGAGAGACGAGGGAGATAATGGGATCGTGGTCGAGTACGGAGAGAAATTGGAGGACTGTTTTGCGAAACGGCTACTTCAGACACTTTTTCCGGATCGGAGGGAGTAATTAAGGTGACGTACCATTGCATGTGTAATGAAACAAAGTAGGGCTCCTTTGATTCTTCGGATCTATAAAACACATGAACAAAAAAACACGGGATTATACTATCACATATTTCTAAATCCTATAGAATTGGACAATTACGAGATTTAGACAAAGAATGTTTGGAATTTACAAGAAGATTGAGTGCATGAGAGAACTCCCAACACATAGTGCAAGATAAACCCTAGATAAAATCTGTATGGATTCGATCATGTGGATCAAACAACTTTCACAAAAGAAATACTAGGGATTTGAAACCTCTAAGATTCCTATGAAATTTCTTCAAGTCAAAGAAGCCCTAAGCTGTTTGGACGCCAAACATAGATGGTAATGACTTGGTTAAAATTTGAATATTCAAGTTAAAAACAGATTGTATACTAAATTTAAAAATAAGTTGTCTGAATTTAGTAGAATTTGTTTTTATTATTTCTTTTATGTTTTGACATTAATATAGGGAATAAAATTTCATTCATAAGTTACATTAAAGATCCTCCAGATCAACGTGTTACTATTTTTTGTTTAACCACAATCAAATTTTAAATTTTCTGTCAAACCGTCTCAAACGTGAGTTCAGCTTTCCATACAGGTTACACTTACACACATATCACGTTTTTATTCTGAACCACCGTGTAGCCTCGCGACTCTTGCTAGTCCTTTGTTGGATAGAAGCCATTTATGGTCATGCCGCCATCAACCGAGATTGTCTGGCCGGTGATGTAAGACGAACCGGGCATACAGAGAAACGCAACCAGTGATGATACTTCTTCCGGTTCTCCCACACGCCTCATTGGTGTTCGCTGTGCGACCCTATCCACGAATTCCTCTTTCGCCAAGTCCTGCAGACCAGCACAGGAAAAGCCAAAGGATAACATAAGAAATCTTATGTAGTTTTCATTTCCTTGGTGCATCTATAACGAAACATGGCACAGATGTTGTAATCAACAAGGTGTAAGATTTGAAACAAGATATACATCACCTATGTCTGTCTTCTCATTATTTACAATACAATGCAGCCTAAAATTAAGTATAAGAAAAACGGATGAACAATTCCTTCCTAAGTATGAACATTGCAGGCAACCAAAATAACTACAAGATAGTTCCAACGAACAATCATATAAGTAGGACCCTTACTTCTTCCACAAGTGAAGTCTTGATATACCATGGAGCAACAGAGTTGGTTCTGATGTTGTCTTTCGCCCACTCACATGCCAAGTTTTTGGCTAACTGATTCATGGCACCTAAAAAGCATCGGTAGCAAGAACCAACAATTTTATCATCTTCACCTAGCCACCCATAGGAACAAAAACACATTGAGAAATAAGTTGCAGCACAGTTACCTTTTGTCATACAATAAATGGAGCCACTAGATACGGCTACCACTCCAGAGACCGATGATATTAAAACGATGCTGGCTGATCCAGACGCTTTGAGAAGAGGGTGTGCAAGTTGGCACAGATGATATGCGGATTCAAGATTCGTGGCCATTATGAACGAGTAGTCATCTGCCGAGTATTCAGTGGTTGGTTTCGCACGGTTTGTGCCCACATTGTTCACCTGAAGAACCAAATGGACAGAGAGTAAGACAGAGATCACCCGCAACAGTCAGGCAGTGGAAGTTGCAAGCAGTATTATATCTGTCAAGTGACGCAAAGGTTGCCGACACGTAATGCTGTAATAATAAAATTGCATGTCAATGCTGCTGGTCTATTTGGGTTACTAAAACACGTTGAGAGATAACAAATGCTCAAGGTAACTGAAACACATTACGAAAGCGAAAAATCCACAACGTTGTGTTACTCTCCTTAATTTGTTCCTGATAATGACTAAGCAATGTTCCAAGTTCAGTATTCAACTACTGAACCAGTTCACTCCTGACAAAGCAAGATCTAATATTCCAATACCAATACTAACATGGTCGTAGCTTTAGAAACAGTGTGCAGTTATGTTTTCTCGCACGGCTTTGATCTACTGAACACTGTAAGAAGTTTCGATATACTATGCATTTCACACATAAACTGAACAAAACATGAAGATTTTTCACTAGGTTCCAAGCCTGAATTCCGTAACGATTAAAATGGTGGGATAAACGTGCAGCTGGTACCAGATCAAAGAGAGAATGAAAGTCCTCTGGGGAGTATGGGGGAGACTGGGAGAGGATATGGAATTATGGATGCTTTAGACTGCTCATAGTGGGAGTAACATAGCTAGTAACATCACACATCTCAAAGCAGTTTGGTGACATGGCATGCTAATAAATGAAGAAAGAGAGTGAGGTGGTAACTAGCTATGTTACCATAACATCACACATCTCAAGGCAAGATGAGTCTACAACATAATAAATGATATAATGCATGACACCTCATATAAGTTACTACCCACTATGAAGGTACTAGCCTAGACTAGTAACATAACATATGTTACTAGTCTAAGTTACTCCAGCCTTACGAGGATGTCGAGCTTGCCGCTGAATCTGTCGGCGACGTCGCGGAGCAGGAGCTCCCGCTGGTCGCGCACGGAGACGTCGCAGACGGAGCCGGTGACGCGGAATCCCTTGGCCTCCCACTCCTTCAAGCGCTCGCCGAGCTCGGCTTCCTTCCGGGAGCAGGTGTGCACGACCGCCCCCAGCGCCGCCAGCTCCTCCACCACCGCGCGCCTGTAGGACAAATTCGCGGGCGCCGCCAAAAAAGAAAAAGAACGTTATCCAGGGGCTACGGCGGCGGCAGAGGTCCGCACGGCAGCGGAGAAGAGGGAGGTTGGAGGGGTTCGTACCCGATGCCGCGGGTGCCGCCGGTGACGAGCGCCGTCCTGCCGTGAAGTGACCACCTCCCCGCACTGTCGCCGTGGGCTCCTGGTGCGGCCATCTCCCCTCCTAGCGCGGAAACACGATCGGGTAGCTGGCGCCCCACATTTTGATGTGGTTGCGCCATGTGACACGGTCGCACTCGCACGGCGTGGCTCCTTGGGAATACAGGTCCCGCCGTGACACGGATGGAACGAACGGACTTGGACACAGCGGTCAGCGGTGCATGTTATTCTCACGCATGATGCCTTCTCCAACGGACCCGACGCAAAACGGATATCTAAATTAATCGTCTTCATCTGTTTGCGTCGGTTTAAATAGTCAAATTTGACTGCACATCCGTTTGCTTCAGGGTGCCCTAGCGGCATGATGCAAAAAAATTAGGATTTTTCATTTATTCAAGAGAAACATAATTTACATAGTAAATAAAGGAAAATAAAAAACTAAAACCCATGTATCGCCTACCCTAGCTTACTCCTTCTCGTCGTCGTCGTCGAGCACGACAAAATCCGCTAGTTGGCGGCTGGCGGAATGTACGCCAGTGCTGACGATGGTGAAGGTGGAGCGGCCCACGAGTTCAACGGCGGAGGTGGAGGTGGCGACGGTGCGGGGCCTAGTTCTGCAGCGCCAGTTGGAGGGCCCTATCCTCCGAGAGGCCTGGTGGCATGAGGTCGTTGGCGTACCGGGGCAGCGGCGGACACACCAGTAAGTCCACCTCCGACACGAGGATGCCGAGCCTCGCGATCTCGTCGTCGGACATGGAATTCGGCAGCTGGAAGTCCCGGCCCTTAGCCATGGCCGTCTGCCAGGCGTGGAAGACGCGGCCGTTGAAGTCGTTTGTGTCATCATTGGCTTCCTCGTTATAGTATGTCAGCGTGTCGTCGTCCTGGGGAGGCACATGAGGAGACGATTGTCGTGTTCAACAAGGAGGCGCAGGAGGGTGCGCATGCACAGGAGGTTCATCAAACGGATAGCCCCGGTCGCCGAGGAATCCTGTCTTCCTCCTCGGATCATTCTCGATGTCGCGCCAGGTGTGTCATAGATTGGAGTCCACGACGAAGGCATGATCGGCGCAGAGGTCCACCGGCAGGTACTGTCGCCTGTGCCGGATCTCGGTGGTCCTCTCCTACTCGCGATGAGGCACGGGATGGACCGGCACCCGGAGGTAGCTGAGCCGCCAGCCGCCGCCAGGTAGGTGCACATCCCTCCAGCGGCGGCACGACATCCAGTTTTCGTACATGAGCCGCGCCATGTCGATGGGGAGCAACACCATGTTCGGCTGTTCATCCTTCTTCACGCCGATGTCGGACGCCTCAGAGTCGTGCTTATTCTTCCCCATGGTGATGCGGCGGCACGCGGTGGTGAGGGTAGGAGCGGAGATGTGGGCGATGGCAGGGACGATGTCGTTCGCTATTTAAAGGCTGACGCGCGCGAGACACGATGCCATTGATGGCGGCGCAGAAGTATAGCCGCGGCCCGCCATGTGTAGGATAATGTAGCATAGAAAACAAAAATTTTCCTACGGCGAACACGCAATCCAAGCCAAGATGCAATCTAGAAGACGGTAGCAACGAGGGGATTGTCGAGACTCACCCTTGAAGAGATTCCAAAGCCTACAAGAGGAGGCTCTTGTTGCTGCGGTAGACGTTCACTTGCCGCTTGCAAAGCGCGTAGAAGATCTTGATCACGATCGGTTCCGCCACGAACGGGCAGCACCTCCGTACTCGGTCACACGTTCGGTTGTTGATGAAGACGACGTCCACCTCCCCGTTCCAGCGGGCAGCGGAAGTAGTAGCTCCTCTTGAATCCGACAGCACGACGGCGTGGTGTCTGGCGGTGGAGAAATCCGGCGGAGCTTCGCTAAGCGTGCGGGATATGGTGGAGGAGCGGGGCGCTAGGGTTTGGGGAGAGGGGGTGGCCGGCCACTATGGGGGGCGGCCAAGCTTGTGGCTTTGGTGTGGCCGGCCCCCTCCCCTTGGCCCTCTATATATAGGTGGAAGCCCCAAGTGTTGGACTACAAGTCTTCGAATAAGACCCGAACCCAAAACCTTCCATATGGTGGGAAACCTTCCCAAGCTAGGATTCCCACTAGAGGTGGGAATTCCACCTTCCATAGGGGGGGTGGCCCTGGGAGTCCACTTGGGACTCCTCCCCACTAGGGTTGGCCGGCCATGGTGGAGTCCCATGTGGACTCCACCTTCCTTGGTGGTTTCTTCCGGACTTTTCTAGAACCTTCTAGAACCTTCCATAGAACCTTCCGTATCATTTTATTCACATAAAATGACATCCTATATATGAATCTTATTCTCAACCATTCCGAACTCCTCGTGATGTCCGGGATCACATCCGGGACTCAACAAATATTCGAACTCCATTCCATATTCAAGTTCTACCATTTCAACATCCAACTTTAAGTGTGTCACCCTACGGTTCGCGAACTATGCGGACATGGTTGAGTACTCACTCACCAATAACCAATAGCGGGATCTGGAGATCCATAATGGCTCCCACATATTCAACGATGACTTTAGTGATCGAATGAACCATTCACATACGATACCAATTCCCTTTGTCACGCGATATTTTACTTGTCCGAGGTTTGATCATCGGTATCACACTATACCTTGTTCAACCTCGTCTCCGACAAGTACTCTTTACTCGTACCGTGGGTATGTGGTCTCTTATGAACTTATTCATATGCTTGCAAGACATTAGACGACATTTCACCGAGAGGGCCCAGTATATCTATCCGTCATCGGGATGGACAAATCCCACTGTTGATCCATATGCCTCAACTCATACTTTCGGATACTTAATCCCACCTTTATAACCACCCATTTACGCAGTGGCGTTTGATGTAATCAAAGTACCTTTCCGGTATAAGTGATTTATATGATCTCATGGTCATAAGGACTAGGTAACTATGTATTGAAAGCTTATAGCAAATAACTTAATGACGTGATCTTATGCTACGCTTAATTGGGTGTGTCCATTACATCATTCATACAATGATATAACCTTGTTATTAATAACATCCAATGTTCATGATTATGAAACTAATCATCTATTAATCAACAAGCTAGTTAAGAGGCTTACTAGGGACTCTTTGTTGTTTATATATCACACATGTATCAATGTTTCGTTAATACAATTATAGCATGGTATATAAACATTTATCATAAACATAAAGATATATAATAACCACTTTTATTATTGCCTCTTGGGCATATCTCCAACAGTCTCCCACTTGCACTAGAGTCAATAATCTAGATTACATTGTAATATACCTAACACCCATGGCATTCTGGTGTTGGTCATGCTTTGCCCTAGGGAGAGCTTTAGTCAACGGATCTGCTACATTCGGATCAGTGTGTACTTTGCAAATCTTTACTTCTCCATCTTCGATGTATTCGCGAATCGAGTGGTAACGCAGCTTGATATGCTTCAGCCTCTTGTGTGACCTTGGCTCTTGTGCATTGGCGATGGCACCCATATTATCACAGTAGATGACAAATGGGTCCAATGCACTAGGAACCACACCGAGCTCTACAATGAACCTCTTCATCCATACCGCTTGATGAAGCCTCTGAAGCCGCTATGTACTCCGATTGTTGAGGATTTCGCCACCGTGCCTTCGAGCTTGCCCAGCTTACAGCAGCACCATTCAATATAAACACGTACCCAGATTGTGACTTAGAGTCATCAGGATCAGTGTTCCAACTTGCATCGGTGTAACTTGTTACAACGAGCTCTTGGTCACCTCCATAACAAAGAAACATATCCTTAGTTCTTTTCAAGTACTTCTTGACCGCTGTCCAGTGTTCCATTCTGGATCACTTTGATATCTGCTAGTCAAACTAACGGCATGTGCTATATCCGGTCTTGTACATAGCATGGCATACATGATAGAGCCTACTGCCGAGGCATAGGGATCCGACTCATCCTTTCTCTTTCTTCTGCAGTCCTTGAGTCTTACTCAAGACCTTGCCTGGTAACATAGGTAAGAATCCTTTCTTACTTTCGTCCATTCTAAACTTCTTCAGAATCTTGTCCAGGTATGTACTCTGTGATAGCCCTATTAGACGTCTTGATCTATCTCTATAAATCTTGATGCCTAATATGTATGATGCTTCACCAAGGTCTTTCATTGAAAAACTATTATTCAAATAACCCTTTACACTGCTTAATAGTTCTATATCATTCCCAATCAATAATATGTCATCTACATATAATATCAGGAATGCTACAGAGCTCCCACTCACTTTCTTGTAAATACAGGCCTCTCCATGACACTGTATAAACCCGAAGTCTTTGATCACCTTATCAAAACGTCGGTTCCAACTTCTCGATGCTTGCTTCAGTCCATAGATTGAACGCTGAAGTTTGCATACTTTGTCAGCATTTTTAGGATCGACAAAACCTTTGGGTTGTACCATATACAACTCTTCCTCAATGTCTCCATTAAGGAATGCCGTTTTGACATCCATCTGCCAAATCTCATAATCGAAAAATGCAGCTATTGCTAACAAAATCCTCACAGATTTTAGCTTTGCTACAGGTGAGAAAGTCTCATCGTAGTCAACACCTTGAATTTGTCGGAAACCCTTTGCGACAAGTCGAGCTTTATAGACAGTAATATTACCATCGCATCTGTTTTTCTTTTGAAGATCCATTTATTCTCGACAGCCTTGCGGCTATCAGGTAAGTCTACCAAAGTCCATACTTTGTTATCATACATGGATCCCATTTCGATTTCATGGCTTCTTGCCATTTGTTGGAATCTCGGCTCATCATCGCTTCTTCATACGTCGCAGGGTTTTCATCATTGTTATCCACAATCATGACATTTAGACAAGGATCATACCAATCTGGAGTGGCACGATCCCTTGTCGATCTGCGAGGTTCAGTAGGTCTCATATGAAGTTTCATGATCATTATCATTAGCTTCCTCTGTTGTCGGTGTAGGTGGTACAGAACATTTTCCGGTACTGCGCTACTCGATCAACGAGTAGAGATTCTTCAATCTCATCGAGTTCTACTTTTCTTCCAGTCACTTCTTTAGTGAGAAATTCTTTCTCAAGAAAGTTCCGTTCTTAGCAACAAAGATCTTGCCTTCGATCTGTGATAGAAAGTGTACCCTATAGTTTCCTTAGGGTATCCTATGAAGACGCATTTCTCCGCTTTGGGTTCTAGCTTGTCCGGTTGTAACTTTTTTACATAGGCTTCGCAACCCCAAACTTTTAGGAACGACAGCTTAGGTTTCTTATTAAACCATAATTCATACGGCGTCGTTTCAACGGATTTTGATGGTGCTCTATTTAAAGTGAATGCGGCTGTCTCTAATGCATAACTCCAAAATGATAACGGCAAATCGTAAGAGACATCATAGAACGAACCATATCTAAGAGAGTTCGATTACGACGTTCGGACACACCGTTTCGTTGTGGTGTTCCCGGCGGTGTCAATTGTGAAAGTATTCCGCATTTCTTTAAATGCATGCCAAACTCATAACTTAGATATTCACCTCCGCGATCAGATCGTAGAAATTTAATCTTCTTGTTACGTTGATTTTCTACTTCACTTTGGAATTCCTTAAACTTCTCGAAAGTTTCGGATTTATGTTTCATTAAATAGATATACCCATATCTACTCAAATCATCTGTGAAGGTTAGAACATAACGATAACCACCGCCGAGAGCTACACTCATTGGTCCACACACATCTGTATGTATGATTTCCAATAAGTCGTAGCTCGCTCCATCATACCCGAGAATGGAGTCTTAGTCATTTTTCCCATCGGACATGCTTCGCATCTATCAAGTGACTCAAAGTCAAGTGATTCAAGTAATCCATCGGTATGGAGTTTCTTCATGCGTTTCACTCCAATATGACCAAGACGACAGTGCCACATATAAGTAGAATTATCATTCAATTTAATTCGCTTAGCATCAATGTTATGTATATGTGTATCACTACTATCGAGATCTAATAGAAATAAGCCATTCTTTTCAGGTGCTCGACCATAAAAGATATTATTCATAAAGATAGAACAACCATTATTCTCAGACTTGAATGAATAACCGTCTTGCATTAAACAAGATCGATATAATGTTCATGCTCAACGCGGTACATAATAACAATTATTTAGGCTTAAAACTAATCCCGAAGGTAGATGTAGAGGAAGTGTCCCGACTGCGATCACATTGACCTTGGATCCGTTTCCAACGCGCATCGTCACTTCATCTTTCAGGTTGTCGTTTATTCTTTAGTTCCTGTTTCGAGTTACAAATATGAGCAACCGAACCAGTATCAAATACCCGGTACTAGAACGAGAACCATGAAATGAACATCTATAACATGTATATCGATATACCTTCTTTCTTCTTCTTGACAAGGCCGCTCTTCAGATCGCCAAATACTTGGAGCAATTACGCTTCTGTCCCTTCTCTTTGCGGCAATCAGCATCGGGCTTAGGGCTTAGGTTTCATAGGAGGGGAGCTTTCTTGCCACCCTTCTTGAATTTTCCCTTAGACTTGCCCTGTTTCTTGAAACCGTGGTCTTGTTGACCATCAACACTTGGTGCTCTTTCTTAATCTCAATCTCAGCAGCTTTTAACATGCCAAAGAGTTCAGAAACTCCTTGTTCATGTTCTGCATATTGTAATTCATCACAAAGTTCTTGTAACTTGGTGGCAGTGATTGAAGGACACGATTAATCCCCAGTCTGTTAGGAATCACTATTCCCAAGTCACTGAGTTTCTTCGCATGCCCGGTCATAACGAGCATGTGCTCACTAATGGAGCTGCCTTCTTCCATCATACACTGAAAAAGTGTTTCGATGCTTCATAGCATTCCACGGCCGCATGAGTTTCAAAATAGTCTTCAACTCTTTCATCAACTCATGAGGATCGTGGTGCTCAAAACGTTTTTGAAGATCGGATTCCAGACTGCATAAGATGGCACACGAACTTGAGAGTACCGAGTTTTCCGAGTTGCGTAAACATTCTTTACTTCATCGGTTTCAGTTTCTGCAGGAGGATCACCTAGCGGTGCATCAAGCACATATTGCAGATGTCCGCCATTGAGGAAGATCCTCACATGACTAACCAGTCGGTGAAGTTGCTACCGTTGCTCTTAAGTTTTTCTTTCTCTAGGAACTGGTTAAAATTGATTGGGGACGCCATATCTACAACATATTTGCAATAGTTTAGACTAAGTTTATGACAAATTGAGTTCAAATTTTAATTCAACATAATTAAAAATCTAGGTGAACTCCCACTCAAAACAATATCCTCGCATTGTCTTAGTGATCACACGAACCAAATCTACCGCACCTAAACCCGATCATCACGAGAAAAGGTGTGATTTCAATGGCGAACACTCAAATTGTTCATCATATCAATCATATGATTCATGCTCTACCTTTCGGTATCACGTGTTCCGAGACCATGTCGTACATGCTAGGCTCGTCAAGGCCACCTTAGTATCCGCATGTGCAAAACTGTCTTGCACCCGTTGTATGTACTTATTGAATCTATCACACCCGATCATCACGAGATGCTTCGAAACGACAAGACTTGATAACGGTGCTACTAAGGATGAACACTTTATTATCTTGAGATTTTAGTGAGAGGGATCATCTTATAATGCTACCGTCGTGATCTAAGCAAAATAAGATGCATAAAAGGATTAACATCACATGTTCATATGTGATATGATATGGCCCTTTTGTCTTTGCGCCTTTGATCTTGATCTCCAAAGCGTGGACATGATCTCCATCATCAACGGGCATGATCTCCATCATCGTCGAAGCACCAAGGTCAATGGCGCCGTCTTCATGATCGTCCTCCATGTAGCAACTATTACAACTACTTTGAAATACTACTCAACATGAAATTTAAAGACAACCATAAGGCTCCTGGTTGCCACAATACAATAATGATCATCTCATACATATTCATCATCACATTATGGCCATATCACATCACCAAACCCTGCAAAAACAAGTTAGACGTTCTCTAATTTGGTTTGCATATTTTACGTGGTTTAGGGTTTTAGTAAGATCCAATCTACCTACGAACATGAACCACAACGGTGATACTAGTGTTTTCAATAGAGGAGTAAATTGAATCTTCACTATAGTAGGAGAGACAGACACCCGCAAAGCCACTTATGCAATACAAGTTGCATGTCAAGCGTGGAGCAAATCTCATGAACGCGGTCATGTAAAGTTAGCCCGAGCCGCTTCATCCCACTATGCCACAAAGATGCAAAGTACTCAACTAAAGATAACAAGAGCATCAACGCCCACAAACCATTGTGTTCTACTCGTGCAACCATCTATGCATAGACACGGCTCGATACCAAGGATAACGTAGCATAGAAAACAAAAATTTTCCTACGGCGAACACGCAATCCAAGCCAAGATGCAATCTAGAAGACGGTAGCAACGAGGGGATTGTCGAGACTCACCCTTGAAGAGATTCCAAAGCCTACAAGAGGAGGCTCTTGTTGCTGCGGTAGACGTTCACTTGCCGCTTGCAAAGCGCGTAGAAGATCTTGATCACGATCGGTTCCGGCGCCACGAACGGGCAGCACCTCCGTACTCGGTCACACGTTCGGTTGTTGATGAAGACGACGTCCACCTCCCCGTTCCAGCGGGCAGCGGAAGTAGTAGCTCCTCTTGAATCCGACGCACGACGGCGTGGTGTCGGTGGCGGTGGAGAAATCCGGCGGAGCTTCGCTAAGCGTGGATATGGTGGAGGAGCGGGCGCTAGGGTTTGGGGAGAGGGGGCCGGCCACTATGGGGGGCGGCCAAGCTTGTGGCTTTGGTGTGGCCGGCCCCTCCCCTTGGCCCTCTATATATAGGTGGAAGCCCCAAGTGTTGGACTACAAGTCTTCGAATAAGACCCGAACCCAAAACCTTCCATATGGTGGAAACCTTCCCAAGCTAGGATTCCCACTAGAGGTGGGAATTCCACCTTCCATAGGGGGGTGGCCGGCCCCTGAGTCCACTGGGACTCCTCCCCCACTAGGGTTGGCCGGCCATGGAGGTGGAGTGGACTCCACCTTCCTTGGTGGTTTCTTCCACTTTCTAGAACCTTCTAGAACCTTCCATAGAACCTTCCGTATCATTTTATTCACATAAAATGACATCCTATATATGAATCTTATTCTCCGACCATTCCGGAACTCCTCGTGATGTCCGGGATCACATCCGGGACTCAACAAATATTCGAACTCCATTCCATATTCAAGTTCTACCATTTCAACATCCAACTTTAAGTGTGTCACCCTACGGTTCGCGAACTATGCGGACATGGTTGAGTACTCACTCCGACCAATAACCAATAGCGGGATCTGGAGATCCATAATGGCTCCCACATATTCAACGATGACTTTAGTGATCGAATGAACCATTCACATACGATACCAATTCCCTTTGTCACGCGATATTTTACTTGTCCGAGGTTTGATCATCGGTATCACACTATACCTTGTTCAACCTCGTCTCTGACAAGTACTCTTTACTCGTACCGTGGTATGTGGTCTCTTATGAACTTATTCATATGCTTGCAAGACATTAGACGACATTTCACCGAGAGGGCCCAGAGTATATCTATCCGTCATCGGGATGGACAAATCCCACTGTTGATCCATATGCCTCAACTCATACTTTCCGGATACTTAATCCCACCTTTATAACCACCCATTTACGCAGTGGCGTTTGATGTAATCAAAGTACCTTTCCGGTATAAGTGATTTATATGATCTCATGGTCATAAGGACTAGGTAACTATGTATTGAAAGCTTATAGCAAATAACTTAATGACGTGATCTTATGCTACGCTTAATTGGGTGTGTCCATTACATCATTCATACAATGATATAACCTTGTTATTAATAACATCCAATGTTCATGATTATGAAACTAATCATCTATTAATCAACAAGCTAGTTAAGAGGCTTACTAGGGACTCTTTGTTGTTTACATGTATCAATGTTTCAGTTAATACAATTATAGCATGGTATATAAACATTTATCATAAACATAAAGATATATAATAACCACTTTTATTATTGCCTCTTGGGCATATCTCCAACACCATGCCTGGTGCGCGTGCAGAAGACGAGGTGGAGTCATTGATGTCGAAGGCCTCGGTGCAGACACGAAAGCGAAGACCGTCGAAACGATGCGCTCAAAACAAGCCTCGCGTCCATTGCCATGCGAGCCCGTGGGAGAAACGAGCGGTCACGCTGCGCGACCATGCAGCGTCCGCCAAGACACATCCGATGCGCAAATTTGAGCCGCGTTTGTGTGTTAGCGAACAGCCCGATCATTATATATCTGGCGCTGGGCTAGAGTGCATGCGTATTGTTTGACCGCGCGGTCCAAAAGAGTCACTTGATGTTCGTTTAGGGCATGTACAATGGGATGATGTCAGCCTTCCCTTAGAGATGCCATGTCAGATTTTTGCTTAGTTGGAGGAGAGAGAATGAAGAGAAAGACGGTTGTCTTCCCTTAGACAAGGGATCATCTCTTAGAAAATAAGGGAAGACTATTTTCTCCATTGTATCACAATGTCTTCCCTTAGCAACAAATTTCCTACCAAAATTTAGTTATTCATATTAATTGCTAGAGATGGCTGTAAGAGATAATGCATTGTATGACTTATATCAAATGCCTTCTCTAGCTGATGTGGCGGGGTAAGGGAAGGCATGCCTTCTTTACCATTGTACATGCCCTTACCTCGCCCGGTTGGAGATGCTGATTTCTCGGTTCTATCCTAGGCGACATCTGTGCCGTGGGCTGAGGAAAGTGCAAACGCACACTCATCGATCACCGTTACAAACGCAGAGACGCAGATCATACCTCCGCGAGCACGTTCCAAAGATTAAATCCTTGGGTTAGATCTTGAAATTGATAAAGTTACCGCACACACTCTCGCTATCGATATGAACACCGTACAAAATCCGTTTTTTTTTCTAAGAGGCTCGCTTTTTATTAATCAAAGCCCAAAACCAGTGGTAAAATTACAGGATTATAGGGATCAATCTGCCACACATTGTCGCCCCGAGCCTAAAGAAAGGGCGTAACGATCTAAGTTATGTGATTCTTTGTTTATCAATCTACCTTCATGGATAAACTTTATTTTCGAGAAATTTGAAGGGTTTATCTTGATCTCCTTGATGACATTCCTCATGTATCTTCTGACTTCTTGACAATTTGAAAATATGAGAATTCTTCCTAATGATAAATCATCACCTAAGGCTAACGCCTCTCTACATGCAAGAGATTCGAGTGTAGGCGGCTCGACAATGCCAGAAAACACAATGACCGACAATCCTCCGTTCTCTCGCAACAATTGCAACAATTAAATCAAATTATTCATTGCATATGCGCCATCAACACTTACTTTGACCACGATACTCGGAGGAGGGATCCATTTTGAATTGGTTGGACACTGCATAGGAATCACTGTCCTTCTCGCGGTGGGTTTATCACATGATGAGCATACAAAATCCGAGTATTCTGGGAAACTAGCAATTGTGTATTGAACCATGAAAAAAAATTCTCATCTCATCCCCAAACCAGGATGACCCAAACAAATATGCCATATTTTTAACTTGTCAAGTCTCTGAAAAGTCATTTATATGCCAAATATGGTTGTGGCTTTATGCGTGTGTAATATAATTCAGAAGGCAGAGAGGTAGTTTCTCAAGGGTCTTTTTTGGGTCCCTTTATGTTGAGTTATAATCTATTCAACTTCATCCTCTTCATCAGTTTCTATGTGGTAACCACTCCTGCGGATATCCTTAAAACTTAGAGCCCCCTTGATCATAGAAACTGATGAAGAGGATCCCAAGACCCTCCCCTTGTGGATCCCAAGATTACAACTAGCTTTGCATGGTCATTTTTTCCTTTGCAGGGAATCTATTGGATCAGTGGACTCACTGTCACTGTTGGAGAAATGATTTCAATTAGAGCTGAGTTGGTTAATATTTCTAGATCCAAAGGCTTCAGTATTGATTGTTAGTTGTTGGATTTGAGCTACTCACAAGCCTACATAGTAATTTTTATCTTGCATTCTTCTATGTTTTCCCCTTCTTTTCGCCCTGTGTGTCATTGTATCAACCGTCTTGTTGGTCAATTCATGAAAATCGGGGAACCACAGCGTTTCAAAATGCCTAGGCAGCTAAACACCACGATAGATATTCTCTAATATGCTTGGCTTTCGAATGCCGACCCCATGCGGGCAACTAATTGCGTATATATTCTCTCAGTGGAAGATTCTTACTCTCCTCATCCAGAAATAACAATTACTCGAAAACATGTATTTAACATTGACCAAAGGGGGACAGATCCCTCCCTTGAAGGTCCGTCGTTAGGTAGAAGATGAGACCTCTCCATAAGCGAATTTATACGCGCTGGATAGCATCCTGTTTAATTCGGCCCCCCTTGAACCCAGGTTGGTTGGCTACGCACTCGCTAGCTAGTACTCAGTTCTCGATGAACCATTATTTGATACGTTTTGTTCTGCCAAACATGTCCAATGGATTCAGTTTCCCATACATACAACACCTGAACAGGATGCAGCTCCTAGTCGTGGGTTGGATACATCCCATTGACGGTCAATCCACCATCAACCGAGATCGTCTGGCCAGTGATGTAAGACGAACCGGACATGCAGAGAAACGCCACCAGCGATGATACCTCTTCAGGTTCTCCGACACGCCTCATGGGAGTTCGCTGCCTGAGGAGAACCATGAATTCCTCCTTTGCCAAATCCTGCAGAACAGCGAGCAAAACCAAATGGGTTAGAGGAAATTCCCCAGGTTGTTGTTTGTTTGGTGCAAATATAGCGAGATCGATCGGGGGAATAGAGATTGATGTATACAAAACAAGTTGCAGTATGCTGCACACTGACTATGTTATGTTCAGGAACTGAGACCAATGGATATGACAATCAATTGCAACTTTCTGACGATGTAGATGAGTAACAGAAGTAACACGAAATATTTCTGAAGAAAAATAAAGAGTGTGACATCTTACTGCTTCCACCATTGATGTCTTGATGTACCATGGAGCAACAGAGTTGGTTCTTATGTGATCTTTCGCCCACTCGCATGCTAGATTCTTTGCTAGCTGGTTCATGGCACCTGTAACATGTTACAGAGCGATGATTATTGCTAAATGGTTTGCCAAAAGAGAAGATGGAATGATGATGATTGATCTACACTCCCTGCCATCATCATGCATGTTCATCTACGCCACCCGTGAAAAAACAGCATCATATCCCATATAATATCCCAAATGCTAATAAGTACTCGGATGCCTGTTCGCTGATCGAGCACTCGATTCTGGTCCGTCCGATGCGCTCCATCTTGACTTTGTTCCGACAGCTTCAACAGCCGCATTTTTGTCGTTTCTGTGCCCGCGCCCAACTGCCCGTACACCAGCCCCTTCCCCGCCGCCGGCGCCGCCCCGCCCTCCACCCTTTCTTCCGCACCGGTGGCATGCCCCACCACCACAGCAACCCTCCCGGTAGCTCGCGACAGGAGATCGAGGACCGCACAGCAACCCTCCCGGTAGCTCGCGGCAGGAGATCGAGGACCGCACACAGGAGAAGCGGTTGGGGGAGCTCGATTCGGCGCCACAGTGAGGCTGAGCCGGTCGGACGCGGGGGCTGGGCACTCCGGGGAGCTGGTCGACGACGAGGAAGGGGGCCCAACCACCGGCGGCGTCCGGAACGACGGCTGCGCCGGGCTCGGCACGCTCGATTCCGACAGGATGTGGGGCGCCTTGAGAGGCGTCACATCCTCTAATCCCACCTGCTACTTCTGCCGTTGCGGAGGTTGGTGGCGGCGAGGAACGGGGAGGGGCAAGGGACGACGTCGCGGAGGAAGCGGCGGCAGGCGCGGCTGTGTGCAACGCTCGGCCAGAAGCATGAACGGTGGAACCGTTTGGGGAAGAGATAGGAAAGCTTATCTCTGGCAATTTTTCACTTTTGGTTCTCCAAGTTAACATAAATTGGTACACGTACACTAACTCTTTTGTTCAGCCCTTGTAGACTTAGTTAAATGTTGTATTTTTCCAGCAGTATTTTTGCTCTTATAGCCAAGCTAAGTTGTATTTTATACACAACAAATTGTAAACTAACATATTTATTAAGTCATGTTTGTAAGCAGTTAATTGTTAATCACACATGTGCTAAGGCCATCTCACAAGGCGGCGATCCATCCCGCGCCCACGCATCCGGATAGGCCGCGCCGGACAAAATCACGGCCCAACGCCGCGACGCATCCCAAAAGCGGATGGTCGCGATGTTCGGGACGACGCAAAGTCAGCCTAAATCTGGGTCAGATTTGCGTCGCCGCGGATGGCACACGACATCCTCCCTTGTCCGCCTGCTCGGTGCCCGCGAGTCCTATTAAATGTGGACTAGGAGGGGACTGTCCCTATTCAGTCCACACTCCCCATGCACGCTCGCTCGAGCTTCCTCTGCCATGGCCCTGAAACGCTCGGCTACGACGAGGCCACACGCGAAGCCTCGCACGCCGGCGTGGAGGGCAGGCCGCCGCCTCGGCGGCCTCTACATCGACGAGCTCACGGCGGGCCGCGCCATAGGCCCAGCCCGAGGAGGACGACGACCACGAGTTGCGCGCCGCGCTCGCAGCGTCCCTCGAGGTCAATGACCTCGAGGAGCTGGCCAAATGGCCGCACCTTGCCGAGGTGTTGCGCGCCTCCACGCTGGAGGAGGAGGCCAGGAAGGCCAAGGAGGACGCCGACGCGTGGGTGTTCCTCGCCATGGCGCGCCGGCAGGAGGAGGCCACGAGCCAAGCCGCACTCCGGGAGGAGGAGGAGCGCCTCCTCCGCCTCAAGCACGGGGCGGAGCTTGAGGCCGCTACGCGCGAGCGCGGGAGAAGAGGCGGCGCGGCACGCGCGGCCGGTGAGCCATCCGGACCCGCACTCCACGGAAAGGGCGCAGTGGTCGCCCTGCCGGAGTCCCTGCCCTCCGGCGTGTCCAGCAGGAATAGCGCGTCGCCGTCGGGGGGCGTCATCCTCATCGACAGCGAGGACGACGAGGAGTACTACTGGGGGTCGGTGGCGCGCCGGCGGCCACCGTGTCCCAAACCCTAGCCCAGGGTTTCTATCTTTTTTAGTTAAAGCTCATATAGGGCTTTCTTTTGTGTAAATTTGCCCGAAATAGGGCTAAGTTTAATGAACTTTAGTTTAAATTTACTTTTTTTTGCGGCTTTTTGTTCTGCGCTGCGTCCGCGCGTTGGGAGCACTACGCGACCCAAACGGACTGTCGGCCATGGCCGCGTGTCCGCGTGTCCGCGCGGCCACCCAAACGGCCACAACTGGATGGCCCATAGCGTCCGGTTTGAGTCGCATCGTTGGAGATGGCCTAAGTTGCATACCCACTATTGCTAAGTTGTACACTCATTAGTGTTAGGTTGCATACCCACTAGTATTAAGTTGTATACTCATTAGTGTTAAGTTGCATACCCACTAGTATTAAGTTGTAGATCCATTAGTGTTAAGTTGCATACTCACTAGTGTTTAGTTACATACCTCATATTGCAATGTTTCATACCCATTATTGCTAAGTTGTACCCCAGTGGTGCTTAGTTGCACATCCATTGTTGCTAAGATGTACACCGCCTAGTGCTAAATTTCATATCTACTATTGCTAAGTTGTATTCTTCTCATGCTAAGCTGCGTACCCCATATGTGAAGTTGCATCTCGCGTAATTTGCCTACAATGGGGATGGCTATCACTACTTTGAAGTTGCATCTCACGAAATTTTCCTACAATGAGGACGGCTACCACTGTGTTGAAGTTGCTTACCACTATCACTAAGTTGTCTAACACCACGTCTAAATTGCCTACCGCTAGAACTAAGTTTGCTAGCACCACACATATGTTGTGTACCACTAATACTGAGTTGGCTAGGAATAATATGGTGAAGTTAGGCTACATTATCGCGAACTTGCATATCACCGTGTCTAAGTTGCCTACTGCTATTACTAAGTCAGCTAGCATCACTCTTTATCAAATGGCGTACCATTATCGCGAAGTTGCATACCGATGCACCAAAGTTGCACACTGTTTGATACGAAGTTGTATTTTGTTGCTACTAACTTGTATACATCGAAACGCAAGTTACTAACAGTACTTAAAAGTATGACTAGCAGCTAGTAGAGCAAAGTTGATGTCTCAACTCTCAATACAAGTGTTGATGACATTTGTTACTAATTGGGTATCTTAGAAATTAAATTGGTACAAAATATACAGAAAGTAGTGTAACCAACTCTTTGTACGAAATTGCTTCGCTATAATACTAGAGTTGCTTTTTCGCAACAACTGAATTGGTTTTCGGAAAAAAAATTGTCGAAATATATACAAATGGGATCTAGTTTCGAAGATCTCGTCGCAAGAGACCCAACGGTGAAAACGGATCGCAATTTTGACAAATGGTTCGAAAGTTACGACTTTTTTAAAAAATAAATTGCATGACATTAAATACACGTGTAGTCTTTATATGTCAAACTTTCTATTTTTGGGCCGAGTGTTTTGGTGGACTATCTAGCACCCGAGTGCTCCCTAGCCATGTCCTATAATATAGAGACTGATAATATACCCACTCAGGAGCAGGGTTTACCTTTTGTCAAGCTATAAATGGAGCTACTAGCTTCCGCTATCACTCCACAGACTGATGATATGAAGACAATGCTGCCCGACCCGGACGCCTTGAGAAGAGGATGTGAAAGTTGGCACAGATGGAATGCAGATTCAAGATTAGTGGCCATTGTGATGGAGTATTCCTCTGCAGTGTATTCAAGTGTTGGCTTATCAATAGTTATGCCCGCATTGTTAACCTGCATGGCAAATTGGGGGAAAAGAAGATAGATATGAACTTCAACAGTCAGGCCGTGGAGCGGACAAAACTGCATTCATTTCCCAATTAGTATAATTTATAACTGAGTAAACGCGACTGTGAAACGAAAACTATAAAAAATAATCAGGAATGCAATGTTATTCTTCTAGTTATCAGCCATGTTTGATCTATTTTAAAGGCTATAAGCAAATCAGATTGCTCTGCAGTGACATGTCCATAGAAAAAGCATTACAGAATTTTAAAACTTAAATGAATGATGCTGGTGCAGTAGTGGATCCAAGGTTGTAGTACCTGAAAATGACCAAACATTGTCAAGTATATTACTCCCTCCGATTCATATTACTTAACGCTAATATAGATGTATCTATACACATTATAGTTGTAGATACATCTATTTTCGTCGATCTAATCCGTGAGCCTCTTACCGTCCTACGATCGTACCAAGTCAACACACATTAAGCATTTTAGTCGACTTCATGCCATGCCAAGAGCAAAATCTATGGTCCGACAATAACATGCTGATACCTCACCAATCAGTCACAAACATCACAGACTATATGCACCACCAATGCACCAACCAGACTATGTGCAATTGCATTCTCTGAACCCCGATCCGCTGAATACTACAAGCAACGCAGTGAATCAACATCCATTAATCCACGGCCTTGTTCCTAAATTGAACAGCCACAGGTAAATAGATCGAGGAGGGAAGATGAAGTGGGTGCGTTACAAGGATGTTGAGCTTGCCGGAGAAGCGGTCGGCGACGTCGCGGATCAGGCGCTCCCGCTGCTCCCGCACGGAGACGTCGCAGACGGAGCCGGTGACGCGGAATCCCTTGGCCTCCCACTCCTTCAAGCGCTCGGCCAGCTCCGCCTCCGTCCGGGAGCAGGTGTGCACGGCCGCCCCCAGCGCCGACAGCTCCTCCACCACCGCATACCTGCGCATCATCGCACAGACGAACACAAATTACTCACATGGACTCCGGAGATTCGGCACTAGCTCAAGCGAACCGAGAAATACCCGATGCCGCGAGTGCCACCGGTGACGAGGGCTGTCTTGCCGTGAAGAGACCATCTCCGCGCACTTGTGCCGATCGCTTCTGCCGCGGCCATCCCCTTCCTAGTACTGGAAGTGGATGCCGTCACTGCGTCCGACTTCACCCACCCGCACTGATTGCTGCTCGTAGGCAAATGCCACCGCCAAATGCGGTTAATAGTTGATCTAGGGCGTGTTTGGTTGCCGTTGAGTCGGAGCCAGGCTCCACAGTACAACTGGGCATGGGCAGCCCGGCCCGGACGACCCAGCCCGAAAATCCCGGACAGGGCCGGGTCGGGCTTGCACTTCGGGTCGGGCTTGGGTTTGATATTTGAGCCCGAACGTCGGGCTGGGCTGGGCTCGGACTTGCAATTTTAATTGTTTAGGCAAGGTTCGGGTCGGGCTTGTCAAGCCGGGCCAGGCTTTTGCATGTCCGGACCGGGTTCGGGTTTAATTTATAGGCCCGACGGTCAGGCTAGGCCAGGCTCGGGCTTAGCATTTTACGTTCAGGTTTTTTTGGGCTTGGCCCGAAGCCCAGCCCGGTCCGAGTTTTGCCCAGATGTACTCCACATCAACGCACTTCTTGGCTCAAGAGAGACCGACCCTATAAAAACATGTAAAAATACGGTGTTGCCAGTTTGTTTGGTAAATCACGGTGTATTTGGTGGGTCTTTTAGGATTCAGGGATGTGTGTAGGCGAGGGTTTTATTTCCGGCCGGTACTTGCGACATCTTGCCGAAAACCGGTTTTGCGGTACCCACCGATTTAAGAAAATACCAGCATATATTTATCGGTACTTGATAATTTGCTCAAAATTTAAATGATTTTGGTAAAATTTGGATTAATTTTAGAACTTGTTTGAAAAAATTCAAACGGTATTTTGACCAATATTTCCGATATTTCCAGTAGCCGGTATTATTGATGCCCACCGGAATTTTTTTGAGAACGAGAAAAAAATCCTCGTGTAGACTATCGTGTATTCTATCTACAAAATTACTACAAAAGCTAAACTATCGATCCTTCAAACTTCGGAATTGTGTAAACTCCTACCTAGCATCCATTACAAAACCTCGTACTTTCTATGTACTTCTCTAGCCTTGGGTTAGCACTTGACTTCAAAACTTATCCTAGTTAATAACTTGCCATTTGAAATTTTAATAGCCATGTAGGTATGTTCAATAACTTGTTGTTACTCGGTCCTTCTCCATGTGTTGAGATCATTCTTTTGATTTTGTGGATTTAAAAAAAGCTATATAGATACCCTTACAAACAACTTTTATTTTGAAAGTAGCTTTTATTTTCCACGTTGTCATCTTACAAGAGCGGCCTCTTCCTCTTCCTACCAACATCAGCGCTAGTGCCAGCACCAAGGCTAGCAAAAGAGACGTGCTCACCTTCGCCATCAAGGACAACGGTCTCGGACTCCTAGATCTCTATGGCCTAGCTCATTTTGGCGGGCTTCTCCCAAACGCTACCCTCCCTTAGTTTCTTCCGGAAGCCTGTCTCCCAAATTTGTTTAAACTTCTCAATTAATATTGGGTAGACTAATTTAGAAGTTTAATCAAATTTAGTAGATGGGTTTCTATGAGAAGCTAATGGAGGTAACTTAAGGGAGAAGCCATCCTAGAAGTCGAAAAGAAGTCCCCTGATGTAGTCAGGCAATATGTACCGAGTAGCTCACTGGAACCAATCTCATATCAGCAAGTAGCAAGGCCAAAGGAGAAAATCTGTTGCGTCTAGGTGTAGTTCGTGAATGGCTGGTTGAGGTACTCATTGTCCTTAGGGTGATCCTAGACTGGAGAAAGACAATGTGTTAGTAGTGGAACGTTAGATGAATTTGAAAATGTGACAGGTTGGAGGAACTGAAATAAGTGTTAGTACCGAGCCATGGCCTCTGTAGTTCTCGGCCTCTAAGATAATGATGCAGGTGTCCCCATCCCATTGTGTACCGCTAAGGTCTCTAAGCTTGGACACATGGATCCATTTGGTCCTCCACTTTCTAAGATGTTTGTACACCTGTTGTGATGACACCTTCGAGCCATAGAACTTAACCACCTTCTTGGCAACATTTTTCAGCTGCACCTCCTTGCACTCCTTCGAGCCATAGAACTTAACGACTTTCTAAATTTTTCGGTCCTAACACTCCTTTTGACGATGTCACACATATTGTTGAGGACGCAAGTGCATATGAAAGAATAATACTTCATAGTGGTCTTCACCCCCTTGAATGTGTCTATGATGTGTGCTTTTACCAGCCTTGATTGCCTTCCTCCTAGCAAGGATGGAAGCAACATTCTCAGCCTGGTACACCACAACACAACAGATGCTACGCACCGACATAAACTCTCCTTTTTTGTGGATACATGAACATCGGTAATGCCTTGTCCTGGTTCTCAGCAACAAAGAAGGGAAAGTACTAGGTATGGAGTAGGGCCTGGCTAAACTCGTATTCTGTCATCGCCTACATTGGTTACCATTAGAACTAGAACAATGGAAAGTACAGGAAAAAAAACTAGAACGTCAACAATAACTACACAAGAGCAATGTGTTCAGCCAAATGCTCTTCACAACATGATCTCATGTGTAAGTGAATTGCTAGTGCAAGAAGAAGAACTACACAATGTAGAACCAATCCTCGTAGCAACTATTATACACGGATTCTACGGCAATGAAGATCATTTAACTCAATAACCTTGGTTTAGTTTTACTTTCTTCCTGAACAACTTTGTCGAGAACATCTTCTCAAGAAAGCACCATGTTCCGCAAACAAGTCTTGCCCCTTTGGTTCTATGGAAGATGTATTCAAAGCCACCAAGAATACATTTCAAAGCTTTTATTCATCTTAACTTTGAATTATCATGCAACTCAAAATTTCCATGAATTTTAGATGGTTCCCTATTTAGTATGGGTGTTTGCTATTCTTTAAATTCTAACTCTAGATAATAATAACACGATAAGAGATAATTTAGACCATACAATAGATTATGATTACAATACCTTAGTCATATCAACACATTGATACATTTCAAACATTGTAATTTGTGGAACACCTTTCACAAGTCTATATGCAGAAAACCATAACTCAAAACTTTGCCACTTTAATCAAATCATAAAGACTCGTTTTTCTTGCTAATTAATACTCTTCTTCATTCTGAAATTCTTTGATTCCATCAAATAGTTTCAGACTTATGTTTGATTTAGCAAATATACATATTCAGTTAAATCAACAATGAAGTGTAGGAAACAATGATAATCCACTGCTTGCTGAAATCCAATACATCATTATGTATGATACTCAACAATTTTAGTGCACATTCTGTTTTACGAGAACACGGAGTTTTATTCATGTGTCAAAAGATCAAATATCTAAAGACCTTGTGATTTATCGGAATGAAGCACATAACACCAACATGAATTAAATGCTAGCGTCATTCGAAAATGATGTCAATATCAAGTTTGGATATTTTCTGGAATTTTTAGTGTTTTTAGAAACATTCAATCTATCATCATCGGGATTTTGATAAGAATACCTCATTCATAACCAAATGTGAACATAAAAGACTTTATTCATAAGAAGGACAACTGACTTGTTTCTGAATCATATGAATAATTGCCTTGTGAGATGCAAGGCATGCAAATAAAGTTCACATTCATAAAAATTACTAATATTTATTCAGATCCATTTAACTAATCCAAATGATAGATGTGGAGGGAGAGTGTAATTGGCCATCAACCATCTTGCATGTCATTAACACGCATTGTCGCGTCATCTCCTCCAAAGAACTCTCAAGAAGTAGGTTATCTTTTCATTAAAAGGGACCAAGTATCAAATACTTTATAAACCGCAATAAGTGTTTATAAGAAAACATTTATAACGTGTATATCATATATAGCTTTCTCCGTTAATGAATTCCCATGATATTGGTTCTACTTTAAGAGTTCTTAACTCAGCCAGGAATTCATGAAAGATGAATGATTCTCTCTCATGGCATATTCCAAGACATAATCTTTGTAGTGGGGGAAGCAAACGCATCATCCCATCTATCTCAAATCGGTATGTCATCCAGTAGTCCAAAACATGCACTAGGCATCCATCAGTTCCATGCATTTCCGCCAAGTGACTCTAAGTGACTCTCTAAGCAGGTGTTCTCTTCCAACTTAGTTGAAAGAAACTCATTCAGCCACTCATACTTCATTATTATGACTAGCGATATAAACAACGCTTTAAGTTCATCAACCCACATCAAAATGCGCTGGTGTTCGAAAAGCGCACTCGCATATCAGAATCCAAGGAGTAAAGCATGGTGCATGGACAAGTCATGGTGAGTACAATAATCACCATTATCATCCTCACTCGCGGAGTTCTTGAGTTCATCTTCTAGCGGTTGTCGTATCATTTAGATCATATCATTTCTAATGAGGATCTCCCTCATGCATTGTACCAATTTATAAAGTTAGACACATCAATTTTAAGTTTCTCATTACACACAAAGAGCCATAATAAACATTGGGGTATGACATGATCTACAAAGATATTTGCAAAGGCATTAAGACTAAGTTCATAATATTATGAGTTCAAGTTATAATCAAATTATTAAAGATCTCCCACTTAAATCGTCATCCCTAAGAGTGTTTAAGTGATTACATGACCACATTCATTATACCTCCCCCGATCGTCATGGACATTGATATAGTTGCAAGGTAGAGACCGAAGTGTCAATCACATATCAATGTGACTCATGCTTGATCTTTCGATCACCCGTGTTCCAAGGCCATGTATGTACATGCTAGGTTCGCCAAATTAACCTTTCATGTATTCGCAATGCAGCGTGGCTTACACCCACCGTATGTTCAAACGCCGATATGTCTGACACCCGATTGTCACGGCCTGCCTCATAATGGAGAACTTTCTTGGTGGTGCACACTAAAGCGAGAACACTTTTATTGGTATTAAGTTAGGGATCATCTTATTTAAATCTATCGTTCTGGAAACTTAACACTAGCAACTAAAAAGATGTATTGAGGTATCTACATCAAATGTATTAAGTGACATGATATGGGTGTCTCATTTACGCGACTAGATCCCCATCGTACGCTCTGGCATGGCGCCCACTTCGTGGCGTCTCCAGTTGATCGACCATCATGGTGATGGGCTATCACTACAACTTAGCCACAACAAGCAGAAAACTACTTTAGACCATGAACATATCATATTACAAGCCCCTTGCAAAATAAAGCTATACGCCTCTATCTTACCTCTTGCAAATTTTACGTAGATGTTAGGGCTTCGCGAAAGAACTGTTCTTACCTACGAACATTCAACCACAACACCGATTAGATAATTGTCTCTATTACACCTCTTTCGGGGCCCTCCGATGCGGATGCTATATATATCAACTAAGGTAAGGGAGGCATACACCCCTAGCCGCATTGGCCCGCATATATGGTACAAGTCTTATGTCAAGTGCAGAAACAATCTCGCGTAAGTGTACGCGTCAGGTCAGTCGGGGCCGCTTCATCAAACCATGCCGTGATATAAACAAAACGCATGTGAGAGGGT
The DNA here is from genome assembly GCA_030979885.1 of Lolium multiflorum. Classification (NCBI taxonomy): domain Eukaryota; kingdom Viridiplantae; phylum Streptophyta; class Magnoliopsida; order Poales; family Poaceae; genus Lolium; species Lolium multiflorum. The sequence goes on from CM061750.1 coordinate 336,898,601, forward strand.
AACAATTATAGAATCGATGCCCACATTCAACATGTGTTCTAACCATACAAGCATAACTACGCATAGATCGGCTCTGACACCATTGTAGAGATTCGTAGCAGAAACAAAAAAAAAATCTATCTAGCGCAACCCGATTGCCCACATCTATCTATAGGAGTAATGTTGTAACGAGGATAGTTTAGGTGACGTGCCCTCGTAGACCGAAAGAGGTTAATGTTCCGCTACAACGTAGATGATGTAGTCATACTCGTCGCCGACCTCGGCATCGAGTTCAATCTTCCTGGTACGACATCAAGTGCTGCAAGTGCAACACCTCGTAGTTTCGCACACATATGGTGCTCAACGACGCTCCCATCTCCGTTCCAGCGAGGGTGCAAAAGTAGATCTTCTGGATACGGATCCCATCTCCCGCGTATTGGGTGAAGTGTACTCCCTCTATGCGCAACTCTTCCAAGAACCATGTGCAGGAGGGAGAACAAGAGAGAGAGGAGGCGCCCAAGGGGGCTCTCCTTTTTCTCAAGCTAATTGTGTGTTCTCCTCCCTCCACATGCCCCACTATATATAGGGGGAGGGGATGGGTGGAGGGTCATAGCTAGGCAATGTGGGACTAAAAAAGAGGGGATGAGAGGTGGTGGCCAGGTGGGCCACAAGGGGGTGCCTAGCTGGGCCCTAGAAGGCCCATGCGCTCCCTTCCTCCGAATCCTAGCCCTCCATAAGCCCATGGGGGTGGCCGACCACTTAATGGGCTCCCCTCTAGGAGGGGCCCATTAAGGTGGGCTGCACCTTTTAATTAATATATAACTAGATGATGTCCCGCGCGTTGCGGCGGGTTCTTTTAGTAGAATTTAGAAACATATTGTAATAGATATAATATATAATACAATTTCATATTATCTTAGCTAATAAGAAGGTAATGTGTCAAAGAAAGGGGAGTGATGTTTTGGCACATGGGAGCGTATGCTCCCTTTATTTTGAAATACATGTTAGACACATTTTAAAATGTCAAAAAAATTAAAACAAAAATTTCGCACGTACATCTTCATGTGCTACACGCTCACAAAATTGTTTCATGAAAAATTGACATGTCATGTGGCGTGTGTAAAAAAGACAAAATTCGGTGCTGAAACAAAGAATTGTCACAAGATAAATTTTCTGTTTTTCGCTTAGACTACAAAATATATCATTTTTTCGTGAAACTTGACGAACACACATATATTATGGAGATGTACATGTCAATTTTTTTTAACACTTAAAATATGTTTTTATGGTAGAGGGATCATACGCACCCGGGAGCCGAATTGAGTTTCTGAAAGCTCCTTTTAAGAATGTACGTGCCCGTATTCGAATCCAAGTTATTGTTAATAACATGCAAACATATATTTTCTTATAGAAGGCCATATGGTTACTGCTGACGCTTGTCAGGCTCCATTTTTTGAGTTGTCTGTGATATGCGTTTTTGGCAAAATTTGGACGAATATAAAAGACCTAATGGAATACCTATGTAACATATAGCTTTTACTGATCCGAGCTTGCAGATAATGAGCCATGAGAACTTTGACTATAAGTTATGCGCATGCAGCAGAGAAAAGTAGCCTTTAGAACACAAATCCAAATGGATAAATAAACAAACTCACGTCAGACTACACCTTTTTTACTTCACCGTACCTATGATCCTTCTATATAACAGGAAAAGGGTCAACTACAATCTGTTAGAACATAACACATCGGGAGGGAAACGTGCAAGACTATAGTCATGAAAAGCTACATAAAAAAGAAGGTAGAAACACTAGTAGAAAAAGAGGCTTCCGTCCACCCCCATTAGTCCCGGAAATAATCGAACCGCGACTAAAGGGGGCTTTAGTCGCGGTTCGGGAGGCAACCCGCGACTAATGCTCCATCTGAGAAGAAAGGGTACCCCTTTAGTCGCGGTAACACCAACCGGGACTAAAGGCTATGGAGGACGGCCCGTCGCGGTTGGGGACACCAACCGGTGTCCCCAACCGCGACTAAAGGTTTTTCCGAGTTTTTTTTACTCCCACGTGCCCTGCACCGCCCCCGCGTGGATCGCCTTTTTTGGTTTGTAAAATACAAAAGAAAATGATAGAAAATTCCCAAAAAAAATTATTTTCAGATTCGTGTATGTTATGCAACCTACTATTCGGAGAAATTAAGAAATTCGAATTTTCACTTTTTTTGCAAAAAATATTTAAAAAATGGTAAAACCGCAATAACTTTTGCATACGACGTCGGAAACAAACGTATAATATATCAAAAAATTCCTGGGTTTACCCGGTTAGCCAAATTTTAGATTCTTAAAATTATAAATGGAAATACGAAAGCAGGAAGATTTTAGTTTTTGCTATAAATTACGGATTTTATATATTTTTTATTTTTAAAAAACCTAAAATTAATAATTGCATCCTGCATAAAGATTACTATAATTTTTACCCAATTTTTATATTTTCAAATTTTTAGGTTTTAGGTTTGGCAAAAAAAATATTTAATTAATTAATAAAATTAAAAATAATACAAATTAAAAAGTTACTGTTTATTTATTTGTTCAAGATTATTATTACATCATTACTTTTGTTTATTAAATGAATTATTTGAAATTCAAACAATAAAGAAATGTGACATCGACCAACATGTTAATAGGATTGTTATGATACTACTATCACATACATGCGCACGAAGCACTTGGATGCGGAACGAGATGAAACTCGAAAGTTTAGCGTGCTAGTGCTAGAGTAGTGGGAGGATGGGTGACCGAGCGGGAAGTTTGACCACGAGTATGTAATTTGACTAGAGATAAGTGTAGTTAGTGATAGAGACTAAACTATGCAAATAACAGAAATAGTAGAAATTCTAAAAAATAGAAAAAAGAGGGAGTGAAAAATAATTAGAAACCCAAATGAATTAAAAAAATAACTCGAAATAGCCTTTAGTCCCGGTTCGTGTTACAAACCGGGACTAAAGGTCCTTCGCCCAGGCGCATGCCAGCCGCCCACGTGGCGGGGCCTTTAGTCGCGGTTCGTAAGCAACCACGACTAAAGGGGGGACCTTTAGTCACGCATCGTTAGTCGCAGTTGCGCAACCGCGACTAATGGCTGTTGCGAACCGCGATCAAAGCCCTTTTTTCTACCAGTGAAAGGTGTCTGTGCACGATCACCTGATGGACCAATCGATATATGTACAGAGACATGATGCAGTCACGCAATCAAATTGGCTGGCAGGCCATGGCAGCTCAGAAACTCAGATCAGATGGGTGACTGGTCTTGCTCAAGTGGATTTTCTTTTCCTAGAGCTGCTGAACCATGCTTAGAAAATAATCACCTACAGGATGCCAATGGAGGAGCAGCTGGTACATGCGACTCCATGGTGACCATGTATCAAGTTGATTTTTGTAGGCATGGTGGAGGAGAAGGCAGCCAGGCCACCTCATGCGAATGTGTTTGGGATTTAATGGAGAAGCCGAAGGGAAAAGGATGAAGTGGAGGAGAGGAAGAGCAAGTGGTAAAATAGAGCAGATAAAGGGACGACAACCCATTTGCAGTGAGAACTCTTAGAAAATTGTTGGCGGGCCTTTGTATGTGACAATCTAAGATCACTGAAATGGACGGATGGATGAGTACAATCGGACGGCTATGAATATGGGATGATGTAGATAGCCTGCATGGCAAGATAGACAACTTAAATGATACCTTAGTGGGGTCTTGCTTTATAAGAGATATAGAAATGTAATTAAATATTAATTCACTTGATTAACACATAATACATATTATTTAATTCTCGATGATCCGAGACATCTCTTAAACCACTTCGAACATCCTTCGAATTCTCCCGGAATCCTTCCTGGTTCTCTCTTCTCTATTCTCCGGTGTTTCTAATGAATCCAAAACCATCTTAAGTTTCGTTGAACCCTTAAGTGTGTTTCCCTACGGTTCGAGAAGCAACATAGACATGATCGAGACGCCTCTCCGATCAATGATCACTAGGGGGTTCTGGAGAACCATAATGATCCCCGTGTATTCTACGAATATAAAAGTCATTAGACCGCAAACGTTGAGTCCTTTGTTACTTTGAAACCGGACTGGTACGATATGTGATCATCGGTATCACCATACCTAATTCGATCTCGCTGTTGACAAGACTATTCAACTCCTTCCTATGTGATTTCATCCTTATGACCTAGTCGTGGTTGCAAACTTTTGGATGTAATCTCACCGAGTGGCCCAGAGTATCTTCCATCACGCGGATGAACAAACCCCGCTCTTGATACATACACCTCAACATATCCCTTCAGAATACCCAACACACACCTTTATGATCACCTTGTTACGGTGTGATGGTTGATGTAGTCAAAGCATCCTCCCGTGATAGTGATTATATATGATCTCACGGTCTAAGTATTAGATTACTACACTTTCATAACTATCGCACCGATGAACTCGTGGTTTGATCGTGTTGCAATATTACATTGGGAATGTCCATCATATCATTCACCCAATGATATGATTTTGTTGTCAAATAATGTATATGTCCATGAACGGGAAACATCGATCATCGATTGACCATAATGAGCTAGTTCGTACATATACGCACTAGGAAGCCTGGTTGGTTTACATACCACACTTGTACCAATGTTTTTGATTGATACAGTTATAGCATGGCATAACATTTATTATGAACTATTGATATATAATACTCCCTCCGTTCCTTTCTATAGTGCCTATAGATTTTTGGCATTTATTTCAGAATATAAGGTTGTAGCTTGGATTTTTTTTCAATTACCCCCTCCCCCGTTCAGCTTTCACAAAATATGCGTGAGAAAAAAATCCATACAAAATTGGAAACAATTAATTGAGATTCCTAACGCATGGCCCAACGATTCCTTAAAATTAGGCAGCAATGTTTTACTTTTCTTAATTGAACTTGGCTGCACATATATGGAGAATCAATAAGAGAGATTTGTGGGATTTGTTATGGTAAGTTAGGAAGATATGGATTTCCCAAATTTTACGTTGATCTCAAATCGTTCAGCTAGGGGGTCTTGTGTAAAAAATACTACTCCCTCCGTTCCTTTCTATAGTGCCTATAAATTTTTGACATTTGTTTCAGAATATAAGGTTGTAGCTTGGCTTTTTTTTCAATTAACCCCTCCCCCGTTCAGCTCCCACACAATATGCCTGAGAAAAAATTCATACAAAATTAGAAACAATTAATTGAGATTCCTAATGCATGGCCCAACGATTTCTTAAAATTAGGCAACAATGTTTTACTTTCCTTAATTGAACTTGGTTGCACATATATGGAGAATCAATAAAAGAGATTTGTGGAATTTGTTATGATAAGTTAGGAAGATATGGATTTTCCAAATTTTACGTTGATCTCAAATCATTTAGCTAAGGGGTCTTGTGTAAAAAATACTATTGTGCTAATTTCCGTGCTAAAAAACTATAGGCACTATAGAAAAGAACAGAGGGAGTATTGCGTTAATTTCCGTGCCAAAAAACAATAGGCACTATAAAAAGGAACGGAGGGAGTAATATATTCTCTTTATTATTTATCTCTAGGGCACCATATCCAAGTATCCAACACCGGCTGTAAGGCAAGCGGTGATATATGGGCAATGTGAACTGGTGGGAGGTGATAAAATTTCTCCAATCGACTTTTCGAGGACGAGCACCATGTGCACAACTTGGCTCGCCAGAAACAGCTAATTCGTGTCTTCGCTCATGTTCAAGACAAAAGATACTTTAAGAAGCATGCACACCGAAATTTAGAGATGGCCGAGGCTACCAATAGAGCGAATTTTGGGCCAGTGGAGCTGAGAAAGAATGGCAACCAAACACGACCCTATATTCTCCCAGACCCCTCGGTGGTAGATTCTTTCTCTCCTCGTCTGCAAATAATTCTTTAGTCGAAAACATGAATGGACCCTATTTTATATAGAAAGAAGGGGTTTACCGCCCCTGGTTCCATCAAAGCAACCAAGGTTTTCAAGGTTACAGTGCCAGCATTACATCAAAACCAAACCCAACAATATAGACAGGAAAACAAAAAGAAACTAGACTACGACATGGGGCAGAGAATAAGCATCCAATAGCACAAAACGCAGTCCAGGTCCAGCAAAGTCATCTCCAAGCGATACGCAACAGCTCGCTTCTTGTCTTCTCCAGGAGCAACATGTTTCTATCCAGAAGAGAAGTGTGAGCATCCTTGCAAAGAAGCCTCCACCTTCTGACGTTTATGATTATCCTTAACCATACCGCATCCAGCCTAGACCATGTTTTCCCCTGGAAACAGAATTCGTTACGCAAGGTCCACAAAGACCAAATCACAGCAGAACTAAATTGAGCACTGCATTTTTATCATTGTTAATCCACCATCTGGCAACAGATGAGAAATCATACCATCCACCATCTGACATGAATGGACCATTATTTTTTATTATTTTGTTCTGCCAAACATCTCGAAATGGGTCCAGTTTCTCACACATCCAACACAAGAGCACGATACAACTCCTAGTCGTGGGTTGGATACATCCCGTTGACGGTTAGGCCACCATCAACACAGATCGTCTGGCCGGTGATGTAGGACGAACCGGGCATACAGAGAAACGCCACCAGTGATGATACCTCTTCAGGTTCTCCCACACGTCTCAGTGGAGTTCGCTGCGCCACGAGAGCCATGAGCTCCTCATTTGCCATATCCTGCAGAACAGCGCAACCAGATTGATTTAAAGAAATTTATTGTGTTTTTGTTTGTTTGGTTTAAATAAAACGAGATCGATGGGGGTTCAAAGATTGCTATCTAGTACAAAGCAAGTTGCAGTATGCTGCACCTGCGCACTGACTATGTTCAGGAACTGAGACCAACGGATATGACAATCAATTCCAACTTTCTGACGATGTAGATGAGTAACAGAAGTAAACACGAAATAAAGAGTGCGTCTGCTTACTTCTTCTGACATTGAAGTATTGATGTACCATGGAGCAACAGAGTTGCTTCTTATGTGATCTTTCGCCCACTCGCATGCTAGGTTCTTTGCTAGTTGGTTCGTGGCACCTATAACATATTACAGAGCGATGATGATTGCTAAACGGTTTGCCAAAACAGAAGATGGAAAGATGATGATTGATCCACACATCCTGCCATCATGTTGTTCATCTCCGCCACCATGTTCATCTACAGCATCATATTGCGATATACTGCAGAGAGTGATAATATACTCAGTTAGGAGCAGGGGTTTACCTTTTGTCATGCCATAGATGGAGCTACTAGCTTCGGCTACCACTCCAGAGACTGATGATATGAAGACAATGCTGCCCGTCCCGGACGCCTTGAGAAGAGGGTGTGAAAGTTGGCACAGATTGTATGCAGATTCAAGATTAGTGGCCATTAAGAAGGAGTATTCCTCTGCCGTGTATTCAAGTGTCGGCTTTCCAATACATGTGCCCGCATTGTTAACCTGCATGACAAATTGGGGGAAAAGAAGAGAGAGATATACTTCGACAGTCAGGCCATGGAGTGGACAAAACTGCATTCATTTCCCAAATAGTTTAATTTATAACTGAGTAAACACGACGGTGAAACGAAAACTGTAAAAAAAAGTAATCATGAATGCTATTTTATTCTTTAATAAAGAAGCCGTATGCATCTTTCGATGCAAAGGCGGGGGGGGGTCTCATCCTCCATTTAAAAAAAAAATTCTTTATCAGCCATGTTTAATCCATATATAAGAAAATCAGATTGCTCTGCAGTGACATATTTCATAGCAAAAGCATTACAGATTTTATTTAAAAAAAAACAATGCTGCTGGTGCAGTAGTAAGGATCCAAGGTTGTACTGCCTGAAACGACCAATCACTGTCAAGTGTATGGTCCGACAATAACATGCTGATACCTCACGAATCAGTCACAAACATCACAGACTATATATGCAGTTGTCTCTTTTCATATGAAATCGATAATAACATGATGATGCACCACCAAGGCACCAATCAGACTATGTGCAATTGCATTCTCTGAACCCTGATTCGCTAAATACTACAAGCAGAGCAGTGAATCAACAACCATCAATCTACGGCCCTGTTCCACCAATCTTTTCACATGAACTCGATAATAACATGATGGTGAACCACCAATCTATCAGACTATGTGCAATTGCATCCTCTGAACCCCGATTCACTGAATACTACAAGTCTACAAGCAGCGATCCTGTTCCCATATTAAACAGCCACATACCCACATGAACCGAACATGCAGGTAAATAGATCGAGGAGGGAGGATGAAGTGGGTGCGTTACGAGGATGTTGAGCTTGCCGGCGAAGCGGTCGGCGACGGCGCGGATCAGGCGCTCCCGCTGCTCCCGCACGGAGACGTCACAGACGGAGCCGGTGACGCGGAATCCCTTGGCCTCCCACTCCTTCAAGCGCTCGGCCAGCTCCGCCTCCTTCCGGGAGCAGGTGTGTACGGCCGCCCCCAGCGCCGACAGCTCCTCCACCACCGCATACCTGCGCACCATCGCACAAATTCCTCACTTGCACTCCATGAGACTGGGCACTCTAAGCAACTAGCTCAAGCGAACCGAGAAATACCCGATACCGCGAGTGCCACCGGTGACGAGAGCCGTCTTGCCGTGAAGAGACCATCTCCCCGCACTGGCGCCGATCGCCTCTGCCGCGGCCATCCCCTTCGTAGCGCTGATTTCCCTGCTGCGCCTCGCTGCACTTCACCCCCAATGTAGGGGTACGCAATCAGATCACATATGCCCACATAGCTCATCATTTTTGGGATTATGTGTTGGGCCGTCCGCGTGGATCCTGTGCCGTAATGCTTTCCTGTACGTGTTCCGTTTGCAGCATGATACACAACGGAATTTGTTTACTGAGTAACTTGTAGGAAAACCGAGCGTCGCAAGTTTGCACCTCCGAGAGATATCTCCCGCCAGAGTCATCCTTGTTCTAGGAAGCACGGACAGATGGATGGGGCCGGTGAGGAGGAGTGAGAGGTATGCGCTTGCGGAGGATGGGACCGGTCTTACAGATGAGGATGTCATGCATAGGGCTATGCGGCGCAAGGCGGAGAAGAACCTCGACACAACAGGTATTAAACAACCAGTCAAGTCGTTTACTTCTTTTTCCGACTCTCGTATTTCGTCTAATTTGAGTAGTTTAGGTGTTTCGTTGGGGTATCGGTCTGATGAGATTTCGGTTTCGGCAAATGTGTTGAGACAGACGGAGCTTGACCGTTTAACGGTTGTTCCGAATGTCTCCACAGGGCTTGAGACTTCCACCTTAGACGATGATGAAGATGATGACATCCTAGATGGTCATCTTCTATCGGCTATAGTTGGAAATATTACAGAGGTGGATTTAGAACACTCAGAGCTTAGTTCAGTCTATGATCTAAAGGCTTCTGCACGTGGTTCTAGATCTTCAGCTGGAAAGAAATCTCGTAGGTATAGCAAGACTACTAAATCTAAAAAAGTTTCACAATGAATGGCATGTTTCGGAATAGCAGAGGTCTTGGAGACTTGGCTAAGCATTCTCACATTGCCGCTAGTTGTAGAGATTATGATTTAGATTTTATTGCTATATCGGAGACGGGTAAGCGGAACTTCTCACAAAATTTTCTCGACCGTTTATCGGGAGGAATTAACTTTCAGTGGTTCTCTCGCCCACCTCGTGGCAGGTCGGGGGGCATTTTACTAGGCGTCCGTATAGATACCATGACTGTCTTAGCTAGTTCTGATGGAGAGTATCACATTAAACTCGACATTCAGAACAAAGCTGATGGTTTTGTATGGTCCTTGGTCGCTGTGTATGGTGCTGCCCAAGATGCTTTTAAGGCTGACTTTTTACGTGAGTTGGTAAATCTTGCAAAAGATAATCCTCATCCCATTCTGATCGGAGGGGATTTTAATTTGTTGAGATTTCCACACGAGAAAAGTAAAGGCCTTTTTGATGGACATTGGCCTTTCTTATTTAATGCTGTCATTGATAGCTTAGATTTAAGAGAGGTGTTTATGTCCGATAGACAATTTACTTGGGCCAACAGCTTGCCTGAACCCACATACGAAAAACTAGATCGCGTGTTGATGGATACCGAATGGGAAGATAAATACCCTATGGTGTCGGTCCGTGCACTAGAACGTATCGAAAAAATGTCTGACCATGCTCCTATCCTTCTAACTACTCAGACCGGTTTGTAAACGACCGTTCAAGTTTGAACTTGGTTGGTTACATCGGGAGGGTTTCCATGACATGGTTAAGAGGGTTTGGGAAAGACCCGTCGGAGGTTGCACTCCAATTATGAGATGGAATAATAAAATGTGGGCTTGATGCAAACATCTCTCTGGTTGGGCTGCTCATACAGCTGGTATTCTTAAAAAGGAGAAGGCTCGCTTATCAAATGTGATAGATGAGTTAGAAGCTTTCGCCGAGGTAAGACCGTTATCCCCGCAAGAGATTGAAATAAAGAATCAATCCAATGCGCAGATAGCAGATCTTCTCCGCGAAGAGGAGCTTAAATGGTATCAACGATCCAAAGCTCAATTCATATTGGAAGGAGACTCAAATACGCGATATTTCCATGGTGTGGCCAATGGGAGACATCGGAAAAAACGTATTCATTCTCTGGTACAAGATGAAGGGTTGATTGAAGGCCATGAGAAACTTAAATCCTACATTACTAATTATTATAAGAGTCTGTTTGGTCCTCCAGAGGAAAGCTCCTTTTCCCTGAACGAGAACTTTACAGATGACATACCCCAAGTTTCTATGGAAGAAAATGGCCTACTGACCGCACCTTATTCTGAGGAAGAGGTACAGAAGGCTATTTTCCAAATGGAATGCAATAAAGCACCGGGGCCAGATGGTTTCCCATCTGAGTTTTATCAAACATTCTGGGATACTATTAAATTGGACCTTCTAGATTTGTTCAGTGCTCTGCACTCAGGACAACTAGAATTATTTCGTCTAAATTTTGGTGAAGTAATTTTGTTACCGAAAGTTAATGAGGCAGAAAGGATCCAACAATATAGACCTATTTGCCTTTTAAATGTAAGTTTCAAAATTTTCACGAAAGTGACCACCATTAGACTAAATACGGTTGCAGATCATGTCGTCCAGCCCTCACAGACCGCTTTCATGCAAGGAAGGAATATCCTAGATGGTGTGGCTGTTTTGCATGAGACGGTACATGAGATGCACACTAAGAAACTTCATGGGGTTATTTTAAAATTATATTTTGAAAAGGCGTATGACAAAGTCAAGTGGTCTTTCCTTCAGCAGACGCTCAGGATGAAAGGTTTTTCTCCTGAATGGCGTGCTCTAATAAATAATTTTGTGTATGGAGGTAGTGTGGCAATCCGGGTTAATGATGACACCGGACACTACTTTCAAACACGAAAAGGGTTACGCCAAGGGGATCCGTTGTCTCCAATGTTATTTAACATTGTAGCGGATATGCTGGCTATACTCATTGAGCGGGCCAAGTCTGATGGCCAGATTGAAGGTGTGATCCCACATTTGGTTGATGGGGGTTTATCTATCCTTCAATATGCCGACGATACAATTCTTTTTATGGATCATGATCTCGAAAAAGCTCGCAATCTCAAATTAATTTTGGCGGTTTTCGAGCAGTTGTCGGGTTTAAAGATCTTCCATAAAAGTGAATTGTTCTGTTTCGGTGATGCCCAAAATGATACGGCTCTATATACAGAGCTGTTTGGTTGTGGGCAAGGTCATTTTCCTATTCGCTACTTGGGTATTCCGATTCATTATCGGAGACTTACAATTGCTGAATGGAAAATTGTGGAAGAAAGATTACAAAAACGCCTTAGTAGTTGGAAAGGTAAATTGTTGTCCCTGGGAGGAAGATTGGTACTCATTAATTCGGTACTCACAAATATGGTACTGTATATGTTATCATTCTTCCTTCTGCCGAAAGGAATTCTGCACAAACTCGATTATTATCGATCCAGATTCTTTTGGCAAGGGGACAGCGAGAAAAAGAAATATCGGCTGGTTAAATGGAGTATAGTTTGTAGTCCCAAAGATCAAGGCGGGCTTGGAGTTCATGACCTAGAGGTCAAGAATTCAGCTTTGCTTGGTAAATGGCTGTTTAAGCTTCTTACCGAAGATGGGATCTGGCAAAATATTCTCAGGAGGAAGTATATTGGTTCGAAGACACTATCCCAAGTGGTTTGGAAACCTGGGGATTCGCACTTCTGGGCTGGTCTCATGGCGACAAAAAATGTCTTTTTTCGCCATGGTACTTTCTCGATTAAGAATGGAGCACAGATACGGTTCTGGGAAGACAATTGGTTAGACAATGCACCCCTATGTGAACAGTATCCTGCTTTGTATAGTATTGTTCGTCGCAAGGGTGATACCATTGCTACGGTAATGGCTACCTCACCCCCGAATGTGACGTTCAGACGTGTCTTACTTGGGCAAAGGCTAGTGGCATGGAATTCTCTAATTCACCGGTTAGAAGATATACAACTATCGACTGAACCGGATGAATTTAGATGGAACCTACATGTAGATGGCACTTTCTCAGTAAAATCATTATACAATGCGATCCTCCATTCTGATATACCGGTAGATAATAATAAAAAAAATTGGAAGATGAAAATACCATTAAAAATTAAATTTTTTGGATGGTATCTTCGTCGAGGGGTTATCCTCACCAAAGATAATCTTGTTAAGCGAAATTGGCATGGGAGTACACGGCGTGTTTTCTGTCATCATGATGAAACAATTAAACACCTATTCTTCCAATGCCAAGTTGCGAGATCTATATGGTCGATCATCCAAGTAGCGTCTAGTCTGTATCCTCCGACTAGTGTAGCCAATGTCTTTGGCAATTGGCTTCATGGTATTGATTCAAGGTTTAAGTTGCTCCTTAGGGTGGTGGCGCTATCAGTTATCTGGGCGCTTTGGCTATGTAGAAATGACAAGATTTTTAATGATAAAAATTGTTCAATTTTGCAGGTCATCTACAGATGTACAGGTATTCTCCGTTCGTGGTTACCTCTTCAGCGAGTGGAGAACCGAGAGCTGTTTACGGAGGTCTGTACACGGTTGGAGGCTACGGCGAGGGATACTTTTTCCCTACATGGGTGGCAGCATAGTCTACGGATTACAGCACCACCCACATCCTAGGAGTTATATGATTCATCGCTACGATATGTATTTCGCCTTTTATTTTATATGTTGACTTGAGACATATAAACGGCTGTGTGCATCCTGGTTATGCAGAGGCTGGATGTAATTGCTTTCTCAAAAGTAATAAAGCATCCTTTATCGAAAAAAAGGAAGCACGGACAACTTGGATACATATCATCGTGCGGGAAGCACGATATCAGCAACCTATAAACCTTGATGTTATGATGAATCATGTATGTAGTATAAAAAAAACTTGGATACCTATCCGATACGCGATGCAGGAATATCATGATATGTCAATTTTTCAAAACACAACTACGGAAATACATTGGTATATACTCAGGGCATGTATATACTCCATCCGTCTCATGAAAGTTATCTAAGATTTGTTATAATTTAAATATATGTAGAGACCAAATAGCATCTAGATAAGTTCAAACTTTGGACAAATTTCAGACAACCTTCGTGAAACGGAGGAAGTATATAACAAGTAATTATTTTCATAGGAGCAATACTAGTTCACAAATAAAAACAACTAATATTATTCTACATAATGTGATAGAAACATGGAATTCACCGAAAAGTTGATCCTATTATTTCTCAACCAGTATAACTTCATTTCAAAGTTGTCGAAGAGTAGAATATGTCACGCTTTGACATGTTATCACCCCCTATTTCATATCCTAAGCGTGTCGCTAGGGTATCCCATGCCTATGTTACTTTTTTATTTATTTTAATTGGAAAATTGGGCAATATGTATCCCATACATACCGGGCAGTCTTCGATACTGATACACCGTCGTATCCATGCTTCCTAGTTGTTATTTCTGGGAAGTGGGCGTCACTCCTCGGATCGGATGGGCAGCTTAAAGAGGACGACAAAAGAGATGCAAGGAACTTCCTGATGGTAGGCGGGTCCAAGCTTACGGGTGGCGAAGTTGACATGTCTAGGCCGGTTCCTGGAAGACAACCGCAAAAGGCAACCTCCCTAGTGACATCATGAACTGATGTGGCGATGGGAAGGACAACATGACCTGAGCTCCTCCGGCGGGAGCAAGTGCATACAAAAACACCGGCAACAGGTCTGGCCTCTAACAAGAAGCAGCCGAAGCGGGTGGCTCTGAGAACGGCGAGGAACGACACTGGTAGCGGCGGCGCGATGGTGTTGCGGCAGAGAGTGAGGGGGTCGATTAATGGTTGTCAGAGCACATGTTGAATTTAGCTAGTTTCAAAAAGTAAGAGTATCAAACCACGGTGAAGCTATGTGGTAAAGATTTTATTGCTTCTTGTTACCTTTTCTTAATTGTAACTTTAAGTTATTCTTGACCCAAAGCCAAGTGTGACAATGATTTTGATGTTGATTTGCGGACAAAGCAATAGTAATTTCATCCTATGATGTGATTGATGTTGCTTGTGGATGATTTTAAGTCTTTTCATAGTATAAAGTATCATAGGTAGTATCATGCATTATATATTGCTGAAAAGATGATGTGGGATTTGATGAGTGCAATTATGACCCATATTTAAGCATACAAAATATTCATATTGTTACTCATCTCATGCTCTATCTAGATACAACTATGCCTATTATGCATGATTACCAGTTGAAAAGACATGGATGTCGGGGGTGAATAGGCGGTTTAAAACTTTTGCGATATGGGCTTATGAAATGCGGAATAAAACTAGCGTTTAATTTATCAAGCACAAAACCTATATAACTAGGGTTCACCCATGTGCACCAACACCTTATGCTAAGCAAGACAAACAAATATGTGATAGCAAGATATATAACTTCAAGCACAAAGGCTATCATAAAGTAAAGTGCATAAGTAATGAGCTCGGGTGTAGGAATAACCGAGGTGACGCGGAGACGACGATGTATCCCGAAGTTCACACTCTTGCGAGTGTTATTCTCCGTTGGAGCGGTGCGGAGGACAAAGAACTCCAAACGCCATGAAGTCCTCACCGTATTCTCCTCGAGCCTCCCCACCAAAAGGGAAGTCCTCGATCCACTATGAAACCTTAAGGGTGGTCACCGAACCCGCACAAACCTTGGTGCAATCTCCACAACTTAATTGGAAGCTCCCAATAAATTCACCACAAATACCTCACAAAGCTTGAGGAATCTCCACAACTTAATTGGAGGCTTCAAATAAATTCTCCAAAAAGACCTCACAAAGCTTGAGGAATCTCCACAACTTAGTTGGAGGCCCGAAGAACACCACAAAGACCACTAAGCCGTCTAGGGTTTCAAGAACCCAAGAGTAACAACCTTCTCACTTTCACTTCCATGAATCACGATGAAAAAGCTGGTATACAGGTTATCATTCTTGCAATGTTGACCACATCATGATGGCGACGTCTCCTCCACATCCGGCGACTAAACCCTAGCCACCTTTGCCAGTGATCTCTTCGATCTCTGGTCCCCTTTCTCCACACATTTCTCTTGCGTTTCTCCTCTCTGCTGTTCGGTTTCTTCGTCCTGGTTTTTCTGCGACCGGATCTGATGGGATCTACCCCGATGGAGTCCTGGACGGTCTCTGATACGTCTCCAACGTATCGATAATTTCTTATGTTCCATGCCACATTATTGATGTTATCTACATGTTTTATACACATTATATGTCATATTTATGCATTTTCTGGAACTAACCTATTAACAAGATGCCGAAGTGCCGTTCTTGTTTTTGGTTTCGAAATCCTAGTAACGAAATATTCTCGGAATCGGACGAAATCAAGACCCGTATTCCTATTTTTCCCGAACCATCCGAACACACGAGAACCGCAGAGAGGGGCCAGGGCCCTGATGATACCTTGGCGCGGCCGAGGGGCCGCGCCGCCCATGGTGTGGCCCCCTGTCAGCCCTCCTGCGCCGCCTCTTCGCCTATATAAAGTCTCCGTCGCGAAAACCCTATGGCGTACGACGAAACCCACAGAACCTTCCAGCCGCCGTCATCGCGAAGCCAAGATCCGGGGGACAGAGTCTCTCGCACCGCCGGAGCGGAAGTGCCCCAAGGCTTCTCCATCGACACCGCTGCCATCTCCACCGCCATCTTCATCACCGCTCCCATGAGGAGGAGTAGTTCTCCATCGAGGCTCGGGGCTGTACCGGTAGCTATGTGGTTCATCTCTCTCCTATGTAGTTCAATACAATAATCTCATGAGCTGCCTTACATGATTGAGATTCATATGATGATGCTTGTAATCTAGATGTCATTATGCTAGTCAAGTGGGTTTTACTTATGTGATCTCCGGAGACTCCTTGTCCCACGTGTGTAAAGGTGACAGTGTGTGCACCGTGTGGGTCTCTTAGGCTATATTTCACGAAGTACTTATTCACCGTTGAAGAGCGTAGTGAAGTGCTTATTTATATCTCTTTATGATTGCAATGTGCATCGTATCACAATTTATCTATGTGCTACTCTAGTGATGTGTTATTAAAGTAGTTTTATTCCTCCTGCATGTGTGCAAAGGTGACAGTGTGTGCACCGTGTTAGTACTTGGTTTATGCTATGATCATGATCTCTTGTAGATTGCGAAGTTAACTATTGCTATGATAATATTGATGTGATCTATTCCTCCTACATATGCATGAAGGTGACAGTGTGCATGCTATGCTAGTACTTGGTTTAGTCGTTTTGATCTATCTTACACTTAAGGTTACTTAAACATGAGCATTATTGTGGAGCTTGTTAACTCCGGCATTGAGGGTTCGTGTAATCCTACGCAATGTGTTCATCATCCAACAAAAGTGTAGAGTATGTATTTATCTATTCTTATGTGATCAATGTTGAGAGTGTCCACTAGTGAAAGTGTAATCCCTAGGCCTTGTTCCCAAATACGCTGAGTTACTACCGCTTGTTTTGTTTACTGTGTTACTACTGCTGCAATACTACCACCATCAACTACACGCCAGCAAGCTATTTTCTGGCACCATTGCTACTGTTCATATATATTCATACCACCCGTATTTCACTATCTCTTCGCGAACTAGTGCACCTATTAGGTGTGTTGGGGACACAAGAGACTTCTTGCTTTGTGGTTGCAGGGGTTGCATGAGAGGGATATCTTTGACCTCTTCCTCCCCGAGTTCGATAAACCTTGGGTGATCCACTTAAGGAAAACTTGCTGCTGTTCTACAAACCTCTGCACTTGGAGGCCCAACACTACAGGAAAGGAGGGGAACGTAGACATCAAGCTATTTTCTGGCGCCGTTGCCGGGAGGAAAGGTAAAGGCACTCATACTCCGGTTCAGGTACTTTCGGCGCCATTGTGTGTGTGCTCGAAGCTATTTCCTTTAGACTTTGCAATTGCGACATTTGGTTTCTTGTTTACACTAGTTATGCATAATGGAAAACAACAAAAATATGAGAGATCTTTATGAACTTTATCTTGAATTAGGACATGATGTGTTTGAAGAAAGAATTAAGAAACCCATGGAACTTTATATGCATGCTAATGGGAATGTTATTACTATGAATGCTTTCAACACCATTGTTGCTAATGCTATGGAAAATTCTAAGCTTGGGGAAGCTGGTTTTGATGAGCATGATATTTTTAGTCCCCCAAGCATTGAGGAGAAAATTTACTTTGATGATACTTTGCCTCCCATTTATGATGATTATAATGATAGTAGTCTTTTGTTACCACCTATTATGGAGGATAAATTTGATTATGATTACAATATACCTCCTATATTTGATAGCTACTTTGTTGAATTTGCTCCCACTACAATTAATAAGAATGACTATGCTTATGTTGGGAGTAGTAATTATTTTATGCATGAGACTCATGATAAGAATGCTTTATGTGATAGTTATATTGTTGAGTTTGCTCATGTTGCTACTGAAAGTTATTATGAGAGAGGAAAATATGGTTGTAGAAATTTTCATGTTACTAAAACACCTCTCTATGTGCTGAAATTTTTGAAGCTACACTTGTTTTATCTTCCTATGCTTGTTACTTTGCTCTTCATGAACTTGTTTATTTACAAGATTCCTATGCATAGGAAGCATGTTAGACTTAAATGTGTTTTGAATTTGCCTCTTGATGCTCTCTTTTGCTTCAACTTCTATTTCTTGCGAGTGCATCATTAAAACTGCTGAGCCCATCTTAATGGCTATAAAGAAAGAACTTCTTGGGAGATAACCCATGTGTTTTTTTACTACAGTACTTTGTTTTATATTTGAGTCTTGGAAGTTGTTTACTACTGTAGCAACCTCTCCTTATCATGTTTTTGTGCCAAGTAAAGTTTCTATGTCAAAGTTGATGTTATATTTGGGATCGCGCGAAACAGCATTGCTGTCTGTCACGAATCTGGGCACAGTTCTCTGTAGAAAATTCGAAAAAATCTGCCAATTTACGAGCGTGATCCTCAGATATGTACGCAACTTTCATTAGTTTTGAGTTTTTCCATTTGAGCAAGTCTGGTGCCAGCTTTAAATTCGTCTTTACGGACTGTTCTGTTTTTGACAGATTCTGCCTTTTATTTCGCATTGCCTCTTTTGCTATGTTGGATTCATTTCTTTGATCCATTAACGTCCAGTAGCTTTATGCAATGTCCAGAAGTGAAAAGAATGTTTGTGTCACCTCTGAACATGTGAATTTGTGATTATGCACTAACCCTCTAATGAGTTTGCTTGAAGTTTGGTGTGAAGGAAGTTTTCAAGGGTCAAGAGAGGAGTATGATATACTATGATCAAGAGGAGTGAAAGCTCTAAGCTTGGGGATGCCCCGTGGTTCACCCCTGCATATTTTAAGAAGACTCAAGTCTAAGCTTGGGGATGCCCAAGGCATCCCCTTCTTCATCGACAACATCATCAGGTTCCTCCCCGAAACTATATTTTTATTCATCACATCTTATGTACTTTACTTGGAGCGTCTGTGTGCTTTTATTTTTGTTTTGTTATTTTCATTCTCTGAATAAGTTCATCCTTGTGTGGGAGAGAGACACGCTCCGCTGGTTCGTATGAACACATGTGTTCTTAGCTCATAATATTCATGGCGAAGTTCCCTCTTCGTTAAATTGTTATATGGTTGGAATTGGAAAATGCTACATGTAGTAATTTCTATAATGTCTTGGGTAATGTGATACTTGGCAATTGTTGTGTTCATGATTAAGCTCTTGCATCATATACTTTGCACCTATTAATGAAGAAATACATAGAGCTTGCTAAAATTTGGTTTGCATAGTTGGTCTCTCTAAGGTCTAGATAATATCTAGTATTGAGTTTTGAACAACAAGGAAGACGGTAGAGTCTTATAATGTTTACAATATGTCTTTTATGTGAGTTTTGCTGCACTTGTTCATCCTTGAGTTTGCTTCAAATAACCTTGCTAGCCTAAACCTTGTATCGAGAGGGAATACTTCTCATGCATCCAAAATCCTTGAGCCAACTACTATGCCATTTGTGTCTACCATATCTACCTACTACATGGTATTTCTCCGCCATTCCAAAGTAAATTGCTTGAGTGCTACCTTTAAACAATTCAAAAGTTATTACCTCTTATTTGTGTCAATGTTTTATAGCTCATGAGGAAGTATGTGGTGTTTATCTTTCAATCTTGTTGGGCAACTTTCACCAATGGACTAGTGGCTACATCCGCTTATCCAATAATTTTGCAAAAAGAGCTGGCAATGGGATTCCCAGTCCCAAATTAATTAACTTAAATAGACACTCCTCCATGGTTTGTGATTGTTGGACGGCACCCGAAGGATTCGGTTAGCCATGGCTTGAGAAAGCAAAGGTGGGGAGGAGTGTCAACATAATAAAACTAAAATAAAAAGGCACTCCTTCATGGTATGAGATTGTTGGCAGGCACCCGAGGATTCGGCTAGCCATGGTTTGTGAAAGAAAGGTTGGAAGGAGTGCCACACAAAAATAAAATAAAATGGGAGCCGCTCTTTGAAGGTTTGTCTGGCAAGGGAGTTAGAGTACCCACTACCATTCGTTGACAACAACAAACACCTCTCAAAACTTTACTTTTATGCTCTCTTGATGTTTTCAAAATAAAAGCTCTAGCACAAATATAGCAATCGATGCTTTCCTCTTTGAAGGACCTTTCTTTTACTTTTATGATTGAGTCAGTTTACCTATCTCTCTCCATCCCAAGAAGCAAACACTTGTGTGAACTGTGCATTGATTCCTACATACTTGCATATTGCACTTGTTATATTACTTTATGTTGACAATATCCATGAGATATACATGTTATAAGTTGAAAGCAACCGCTGAAACTTCATCTTCCTTTGTGTTGCTTCAATGCCTCTACTTTGAATTATTGCTTTATGAGTTAACTCTTATGGAAGACTTATTGATGCTTGTCTTGAAGTACTATTCATGAAAAGTCTTTGCTTTATGATTCATTGTTTACTCATGTCATTACCATTGTTTTGATCGCTGCATTCATTACATATGTTTACAATATGATCAAGTTTATGATGGCATGTCACTTAAGAAATTATCTTTGTTATCGTTTTACCCGGCGAGGAGAACTAAGCTTGGGGATGCGATACGTCTCCAACGTATCGATAATTTCTTATGTTCCATGCCACATTATTGATGTTATCTACATGTTTTATACACATTATATGTCATATTTATGCATTTTCCGGAACTAACCTATTAACAAGATGCCGAAGTGCCGTTCCTGTTTTCTTTTTGGTTTCAGAAATCCTAGTAACGAAATATTCTCGAATCGGACGAAATCAAGACCCGATTCTATTTTTCCTAACCATCCAACACACGAGAATCGGAGAGGGGCCACAGGGCCCCCAGATGATACCTTGGCGCGCCGAGGGGGCCGCGCCGCCCATGGTGTGGCCCCCGTCCCCTCCCGCGCCGCCTCTTCGCCTATATAAAGTCTCCGTCGCGAAAACCCTATGGCGTACGACGAAACCCACAGAAACCTTCCGAGCCGCCGTCATCGCGAAGCCAAGATCCGGGGACAGGAGTCTGTTCCGCACCGCGGAGCGGGGAAGTGCCCCGAAGGCTTCTCCATCGACACCGCTGCCATCTCCACCGCCATCTTCATCACCGCTGCTGCTCCCATGAGGAGGAGTAGTTCTCCATCGAGGCTCGGGGCTGTACCGTAGCTATGTGGTTCATCTCTCTCCTATGTAGTTCAATACAATAATCTCATGAGCTGCCTTACATGATTGAGATTCATATGATGATGCTTGTAATCTAGATGTCATTATGCTAGTCAAGTGGGTTTTACTTATGTGATCTCCGGAGACTCCTTGTCCCACGTGTGTAAAGGTGACAGTGTGTGCACCGTGTGGGTCTCTTAGGCTATATTTCACGAAGTACTTATTCACTGTTGAAGAGCGTAGTGAAGTGCTTATTTATATCTCTTTATGATTGCAATGTGCATCGTATCACAATTTATCTATGTGCTACTCTAGTGATGTGTTATTAAAGTAGTTTTATTCCTCCTGCATGTGTGCAAAGGTGACAGTGTGTGCACCGTGTTAGTACTTGGTTTATGCTATGATCATGATCTCTTGTAGATTGCGAAGTTAACTATTGCTATGATAATATTGATGTGATCTATTCCTCCTACATATGCATGAAGGTGACAGTGTGCATGCTATGCTAGTACTTGGTTTAGTCGTTTTGATCTATCTTACACTTAAGGTTACTTAAACATGAGCATTATTGTGGAGCTTGTTAACTCCGGCATTGAGGGTTCGTGTAATCCTACGCAATGTGTTCATCATCCAACAAAAGTGTAGAGTATGTATTTATCTATTCTGTTATGTGATCAATGTTGAGAGTGTCCACTAGTGAAAGTGTAATCCCTAGGCCTTGTTCCCAAATACTGCTGAGTTACTGCTTGTTTACTGTTTTACTGTGTTACTACTGCGCAATACTACCACCATCAACTACACGCTAGCAAGCTATTTTCCGGCACCATTGCTACTGTTATATATTCATACCACCCGTATTTCACTATCTCTTCGCCGAACTAGTGCACCTATTAGGTGTGTTGGGGACACAAGAGACTTCTTGCTTTGTGGTTGCAGGTTGCATGAGAGGGATATCTTTGACCTCTTCCTCCCCGAGTTCGATAAACCTTGGGTGATCCACTTAAGGGAAAACTTGCTGCTGTTCTACAAACCTCTGCACTTGGAGGCCCAACACTGTCTACAGGAAAGGAGGGGGAACGTAGACATCAGTCTCATTCCGCAACGTTCAAGATCTGGATCTGGTGAACTTCCGTCCTAAGGACGGCGAACTTCTGGTTTCGGATTGTCACTCTCGTTTTCTGTTGGCTCTTGTGGATTCTTCTGGTGTTTCGGTTGCATCTAGATATCTGTATGAAGGGGAGGTGATTCAAAAAGGTTCTTATATAACTTTTCCTCATCATGTTATCAAGATCCAGGATAACGCATCCACTGTGAAGGCAAAGGTATGTGACGTCCCAAATGGATTTACTACTTCTGAGATGTATGCTGGGGTTGTCGATTTTGAAAGTTTTGAAGCCAAATCTAGAGCCAACCTTGTTGTTAATGCTCCGGCCATTCATCCTATGGTTAAACCCTCTGTATCAGAGCTCACTCCACCCTCTAAGATCTGGAAGATCACTTATTCTACACACAAAGATCTTGACCGTGGAAGGATGAAGGCCTATGACGGCACTTTGTCCCTTTCTGTGAAGGATGGATGGATCACTCTTCTTGATGCAAAAGGTAAAATTGTGGGTTGCAGATATAAGGAGATAAAGGATAATTTTTCAGTTGGAGCAAAATTATGTTTCCCCATTCACGTGGTTCGTATGGGACAGATCATAAGTTCCACTAGTGGCACAGATGAGTGCATGGCCCATGCAGATCCTGACACAGCTCCCAATACTATTAATGATGTGAATGCTCATCATGATTCTAATCAAGTAAGTCATTACAGTCTGTCCAAAGAGTTAGACTATAGTCCGGGTATCAAGGTTGCAAAATATTGTCACTATAAATTGTTGGAGATATGCCCAAGAGGCAATAATAAAAGTGGTTATTATATATCTTTATGTTTATGATAAATGTTTATATACCATGCTATAATTGTATTAACTCAAACATTGATACATGTGTGATATATAAACAACAAAGAGTCCCTAGTAAGCCTCTTAACTAGCTTGTTGATTAATAGATGATTAGTTTCATAATCATGAACATTGGATGTTATTAATAACAAGGTTATATCATTGTATGAATGATGTAATGGACACACCCAATTAAGCGTAGCATAAGATCACGTCATTAAGTTATTTGCTATAAGCTTTCAATACATAGTTACCTAGTCCTTATGACCATGAGATCATATAAATCACTTATACCGAAAGGTACTTTGATTACATCAAACGCCACTGCGTAAATGGGTGGTTATAAAGGTGGGATTAAGTATCCGGAAAGTATGAGTTGAGGCATATGGATCAACAGTGGGATTTGTCCATCCCGATGACGGATAGATATACTCTGGCCCTCTCGGTGAAATGTCGTCTAATGTCTTGCAAGCATATGAATAAGTTCATAAGAGACCACATACCACGGTACGAGTAAAGAGTACTTGTCAGGAGACGAGGTTGAACAAGGTATAGTGTGATACCGATGATCAAACCTCGGACAAGTAAAATATCGCGTGACAAAGGGAATTGGTATCGTATGTGAATGGTTCATTCGATCACTAAAGTCATCGTTGAATATGTGGGAGCCATTATGGATCTCCAGATCCCGCTATTGGTTATTGGTCGGAGTGAGTACTCAACCATGTCCGCATAGTTCGCGAACCGTAGGGTGACACACTTAAAGTTGGATGTTGAAATGGTAGAACTTGAATATGGAATGGAGTTCGAATATTTGTTCGGAGTCCCGGATGTGATCCCGGACATCACGAGGAGTTCCGGAATGGTCCGGAGAATAAGATTCATATATAGGATGTCATTTTATGTGAATAAAATGATAAGGTTCTATGGAAGGTTCTAGAAGGTTCTAGAAAAGTCCGGAAGAAACCACCAAGGAAGGTGGAGTCCACATGGGACTCCACCTCCATGGCCGGCCAACCCTAGTGGGGGAGGAGTCCCAAGTGGACTCCCCAGGGGCCGGCCACCCCCCATGGAAGGTGGAATTCCCACCTCTAGTGGGAATCCTAGCTTGGGAAGGTTTCCCACCATATGGAAGGTTTTGGGTTCGGGTCTTATTCGAAGACTTGTAGTCCAACACTTGGGGCTTCCACCTATATATAGAGGGCCAAGGGGAGGGGCCGGCCACACCAAAGCCACAAGCTTGGCCGCCCCATAGTGGCCGGCCACCCCCTCTCCCCAAACCCTAGCGCCCGCTCCTCCACCATATCCCGCACGCTTAGCGAAGCTCCGCCGGATTTCTCCACCGCCACCGACACCACGCCGTCGTGCTGTCGGATTCAAGAGGAGCTACTACTTCCGCTGCCCGCTGGAACGGGAGGTGGACGTCGTCTTCATCAACAACCGAACGTGTGACCGAGTACGGAGGTGCTGCCCGTTCGTGGCGCCGGAACCGATCGTGATCAAGATCTTCTACGCGCTTTTGCAAGCGGCAAGTGAACGTCTACCGCAGCAACAAGAGCCTCCTCTTGTAGGCTTTGGAATCTCTTCAAGGGTGAGTCTCGACAATCCCCTCGTTGCTACCGTCTTCTAGATTGCATCTTGGCTTGGATTGCGTGTTCGCCGTAGGAAAATTTTTGTTTTCTATGCTACGTTATCCTACAGTGGTATCAGAGCCAGGTTTATGCATAGATGGTTGCACGAGTAGAACACAATGGTTTGTGGGCGTTGATGCTCTTGTTATCTTTAGTTGAGTACTTTGCATCTTTGTGGCATAGTGGGATGAAGCGGCTCGGGCTAACTTTACATGACCGCGTTCATGAGATTTGCTCCACGCTTGACATGCAACTTGTATTGCATAAGTGGCTTTGCGGGTGTCTGTCTCTCCTACTATAGTGAAGATTCAATTTACTCCTCTATTGAAAACACTAGTATCACCGTTGTGGTTCATGTTCGTAGGTAGATTGGATCTTACTCGAAAACCCTAAACCACGTAAAATATGCAAACCAAATTAGAGAACGTCTAACTTGTTTTTGCAGGGTTTGGTGATGTGATATGGCCATAATGTGATGATGAATATGTATGAGATGATCATTATTGTATTGTGGCAACCGGCAGGAGCCTTATGGTTGTCTTTAAATTTCATGTTGAGTAGTATTTCAAAGTAGTTGTAATAGTTGCTACATGGAGGACGATCATGAAGACGGCGCCATTGACCTTGGTGCTTCGCCGACGATGATGGAGATCATGCCCGTTGATGATGGAGATCATGTCCACGCTTTGGAGATCAAGATCAAAGGCGCAAAGACAAAAGGGCCATATCATATCACATATGATGTGATGTTAATCCTTTTATGCATCTTATTTTGCTTAGATCACGACGGTAGCATTATAAGATGATCCCTCTCACTAAAATCTCAAGATAATAAAGTGTTCATCCTTAGTAGCACCGTTATCAAGTCTTGTCGTTTCGAAGCATCTCGTGATGATCGGGTGTGATAGATTCAATAAGTACATACAACGGGTGCAAGACAGTTTTGCACATGCGGATACTAAGGTGGCCTTGACGAGCCTAGCATGTACAGACATGGTCTCGGAACACGTGATACCGAAAGGTAGAGCATGAATCATATGATTGATATGATGAACAATTTGAGTGTTCGCCATTGAAATCACACCTTTTCTCGTGATGATCGGGTTTAGGTGCGGTAGATTTGGTTCGTGTGATCACTAAGACAATGCGAGGGATATTGTTTTGAGTGGGAGTTCACCTAGATTTTTAATTATGTTGAATTAAAATTTGAACTCAATTTGTCATAAACTTAGTCTAAACTATTGCAAATATGTTGTAGATATGGCGTCCCCAATCAATTTTAACCAGTTCCTAGAGAAAGAAAAACTTAAGAGCAACGGTAGCAACTTCACCGACCGGTTCCGTCATGTGAGGATCTTCCTCAATGGCGGAAATCTGCAATATGTGCTTGATGCACCGCTAGGTGACCCTCCAGCAGAAACTGAAACCGATGAAGTAAAGAATGTTTACGCAACTCGGAAAACTCGGTACTCTCAAGTTCAGTGTGCCATCTTATGCAGTCTGAATCCGATCTTCAAAAACGTTTTGAGCACCACGATCCTCATGAGTTGATGAAAGAGTTGAAGACTATTTTTGAAACTCATGCGGCGTGGAATGCTATGAAGCATCGAAACACTTTTTCAGCTGTATGATGGAAGAAGGCAGCTCCATTAGTGAGCACATGCTCGTTATGACCGGGCATGCGAAGAAACTCAGTGACTTGGGAATAGTGATTCCTAACAGACTGGGGATTAATCGTGTCCTTCAATCACTGCCACCAAGTTACAAGAACTTTGTGATGAATTACAATATGCGGAACATGAACAAGGAGTTTCCTGAACTCTTTGGCATGTTAAAAGCTGCTGAGATTGAGATTAAGAAAGAGCACCAAGTGTTGATGGTCAACAAGACCACCAGCTTCAAGAAACAGGGCAAGTCTAAGGGAAAATTCAAGAAGGGTGGCAAGAAAGCTGCCACACCTCCTATGAAACCTAAGAACGGCCCTAAGCCTGATGCTGATTGCTATGCAAAGAGAAGGGACACTGGAAGCGTAATTGCTCCAATTTGGCGATCGGCCCTGTCAAGAAGAAGAAAGAAGGTATATCGATATACATGTTATAGATGTTCATTTCACTGGTTCTCGTTCTAGTACCTGGGTATTTGATACTGGTTCGGTTGCTCATATTTGTAACTCAAACAGGAACTAAAGAATAAACGACAACTGCTGAAAGATGAAGTGACGATGCGCGTTGAAACGGATCCAAGGTCAATGTGATCGCAGTCGGGACACTTCCTCTACATCTACCTTCGGGATTAGTTTTAAGCCTAAATAATTGTTATTATGCGTTGAGCATGAACATTATATCGATCTTGTTTAATGCAAGACGGTTATTCATTCAAGTCTGAGAATAATGGTTGTTCTATCTTTATGAATAATATCTTTTATGGTCGAGCACCTGAAAAGAATGGCTTATTTCTATTAGATCTCGATAGTAGTGATACACATATACATAACATTGATGCTAAGCGAATTAAATTGAATGATAATTCTACTTATATGTGGCACTGTCGTCTTGGTCATATTGGAGTGAAACGCATGAAGAAACTCCATACCGATGGATTACTTGAATCACTTGACTTTGAGTCACTTGATAGATGCGAAGCATGTCCGATGGGAAAAATGACTAAGACTCCATTCTCGGGTATGATGGAGCGAGCTACTGACTTATTGGAAATCATACATACATGTGTGTGGACCAATGAGTGTAGCATCGCGCGGTGGTTATCGTTATGTTCTAACCTTCACAGATGATTTGAGTAGATATGGGTATATCTATTTAATGAAACATAAATCCGAAACTTTCGAGAAGTTTAAGGAATTCCAAAGTGAAGTAGAAAATCAACGTAACAAGAAGATTAAATTTCTACGATCTGATCGCGGAGGTGAATATCTAAGTTATGAGTTTGGCATGCATTTAAAGAAATGCGGAATACTTTCACAATTGACACCGCCGGGAACACCACAACGAAACGGTGTGTCCGAACGTCGTAATCGAACTCTCTTAGATATGGTTCGTTCTATGATGTCTCTTACCGATTTGCCGTTATCATTTTGGAGTTATGCATTAGAGACAGCCGCATTCACTTTAAATAGAGCACCATCAAAATCCGTTGAAACGACGCGTATGAATTATGGTTTAATAAGAAACCTAAGCGTCGTTCCTAAAAGTTTGGGGTTGCGAAGCCTATGTAAAAAAGTTACAACCGGACAAGCTAGAACCCAAAGCGAGAAATGCGTCTTCATAGGATACCCTAAGGAAACTATAGGGTACACTTTCTATCACAGATCCGAAGGCAAGATCTTTGTTGCTAAGAACGGAACCTTTCTTGAGAAAGAATTTCTCACTAAAGAAGTGACTGGAAGAAAAGTAGAACTCGATGAGATTGAAGAATCTCTACTCGTTGATCGAGTAGCGCAGTACCGAAAATGTTCCTGTACCACCTACACCGACAACAGAGGAAGCTAATGATAATGATCATGAAACTTCATATGAGACAGCTACTGAACCTCGCAGATCGACAAGGGATCGTGCCACTCCAGATTGGTATGATCCTTGTCTAAATGTCATGATTGTGGATAACAATGATGAAGACCCTGCGACGTGAAGAAGCGATGATGAGCCCAGATTCCAACAAATGGCAAGAAGCCATGAAATCCGAAATGGGATCCAT
The DNA here is from genome assembly GCA_030979885.1 of Lolium multiflorum. Taxonomy (NCBI): domain Eukaryota; kingdom Viridiplantae; phylum Streptophyta; class Magnoliopsida; order Poales; family Poaceae; genus Lolium; species Lolium multiflorum. Next base: position 336,927,157 of record CM061750.1, read on the forward strand.
GTATGATAACAAAGTATGGACTTTGGTAGACTTACCTGATAGCCGCAAGGCCGAGAATAAATGGATCTTCAAAAGAAAAACAGATGCTGATGGTAATATTACTGTCTATAAAGCTCGACTTGTCGCAAAGGGTTTCCGACAAATTCAAGGTGTTGACTACGATGAGACTTTCTCACCTGTAGCAAAGCTAAAATCTGTGAGGATTTTGTTAGCAATAGCTGCATTTTTCGATTGAGATTTGGCAGATGGATGTCAAAACGGCATTCCTTAATGGAGACATTGAGGAAGAGTTGTATATGGTACAACCCAAAGGTTTTGTCGATCCTAAAAATGCTGACAAAGTATGCAAACTTCAGCGTTCAATCTATGGACTCAAGCAAGCATCGAAAGTTGGAACCGACGTTTTGATAAGGTGATCAAAGACTTCGGGTTTATACAGTCATGGAGAGGCCTGTATTTACAAGAAAGTGAGTGGGAGCTCTGTAGCATTCCCGATATTATATGTAGATGACATATTATTGATTGGGAATGATATAGAACTATTAAGCATAAAGGGTTATTTGAATAATAGTTTTTCAATGAAAGACCTTGGTGAAGCATCATACATATTAGGCATCAAGATTTATAGAGATAGATCAAGACGTCTAATAGGGCTATCACAGAGTACATACTGGACAAGATTCTGAAGAAGTTTAGAATGGACGAAAGTAAGAAAGGATTCTTACCTATGTTACCAGGCAAGGTCTTGAGTAAGACTCAAGGACCGGCTACGCGAAGAAGAGAAGGATGAGTCGGATCCCCTATGCCTCGGCAGAGGCTCTATCATGTATGCCATGCTATGTACAAGACCGGATATAGCACATGCTGTTAGTTTGACTAGCAGATATCAAAGTGATCCAGGAATGGAACACTGGACAGCGTCAAGAATATCCTGAAGTACTTGAAAAGAACTAAGGATATGTTTCTTTGTTATGGAGGTGACCAAGAGCTCGTTGTAACAAGTTACACCGATGCAAGTTGGAACACCGATCCGATGACTCTAAGTCACAATCTGGTACGTGTTTATATTGAATGGTGCTGCAGTAAGCTGGGCAAGCTCGAAGCAGTGCACGGTGGCGAAATCCTCAACGAATCGGAGTACATAGCGGCTTCAGAGGCTTCATCGCGGTATGGATGAAGAGGTTCATTGTAGAGCTCGGTGTGGTTCCTAGTGCATTGGACCCATTTGTCATCTACTGTGATAATATGGGTGCCATCGCCAATGCACAAGAGCCAAGGTCACACAAGAGGTGAAGCATATCAAGCTGCGTTACCACTCGATTCGCGAATACATCGAAGATGGAGAAGTAAAGATTTGCAAAGTACACACCGATCTGAATGTAGCAGATCCGTTGACTAAAGCTCTCCCTAGGGCAAAGCATGACCAACACCAGAATGCCATGGGTGTTAGGTATATTACAATGTAATCTAGATTATTGACTCTAGTGCAAGTGGGAGATGTTGGAGATATGCCCAAGAGGCAATAATAAAAGTGGTTATTATATATCTTTATGTTTATGATAAATGTTTATATACCATGCTATAATTGTATTAACTGAAACATTGATACATGTGTGATATATAAACAACAAAGAGTCCCTAGTAAGCCTCTTAACTAGCTTGTTGATTAATAGATGATTAGTTTCATAATCATGAACATTGGATGTTATTAATAACAAGGTTATATCATTGTATGAATGATGTAATGGACACACCCAATTAAGCGTAGCATAAGATCACGTCATTAAGTTATTTGCTATAAGCTTTCAATACATAGTTACCTAGTCCTTATGACCATGAGATCATATAAATCACTTATACCGGAAAGGTACTTTGATTACATCAAACGCCACTGCGTAAATGGGTGGTTATAAAGGTGGGATTAAGTATCCGGAAAGTATGAGTTGAGGCATATGGATCAACAGGGATTTGTCCATCCCGATGACGGATAGATATACTCGGGCCCTCTCGGTGAAATGTCGTCTAATGTCTTGCAAGCATATGAATAAGTTCATAAGAGACCACATACCACGGTACGAGTAAAGAGTACTTGTCAGAGACGAGGTTGAACAAGGTATAGTGTGATACCGATGATCAAACCTGGACAAGTAAAATATCGCGTGACAAAGGGAATTGGTATCGTATGTGAATGGTTCATTCGATCACTAAAGTCATCGTTGAATATGTGGGAGCCATTATGGATCTCCGATCCCGCTATTGGTTATTGGTCGGAGTGAGTACTCAACCATGTCCGCATAGTTCGCGAACCGTAGGGTGACACACTTAAAGTTGGATGTTGAAATGGTAGAACTTGAATATGGAATGGAGTTCGAATATTTGTTCGGAGTCCCGGATGTGATCCCGGACATCACGAGGAGTCCGGAATGGTCCGGAGAATAAGATTCATATATAGGATGTCATTTTATGTGAATAAAATGATACGGAAGGTTCTATGGAAGGTTCTAGAAGGTTCTAGAAAAGTCCGGAAGAAACCACCAAGGAAGGTGGAGTCCACATGGGACTCCACCTCCATGGCCGGCCAACCCTAGTGGGGGAGGAGTCCCAAGTGGACTCCCCTTAGGGGGCCGGCCACCCCCTATGGAAGGTGGAATTCCCACCTCTAGTGGGAATCCTAGCTTGGGAAGGTTTCCCACCATATGGAAGGTTTTGGGTTCGGGTCTTATTCGAAGACTTGTAGTCCAACACTTGGGGCTTCCACCTATATATAGAGGGCCAAGGGGAGGGGGCCGGCCACACCAAAGCCACAAGCTTGGCCGCCCCCATAGTGGCCGGCCACCCCTCTCCCCAAACCCTAGCGCCCGCTCCTCCACCATATCCCGCACGCTTAGCGAAGCTCCGCCGGATTTCTCCACCGCCACCGACACCACGCCGTCGTGCTGTCGGATTCAAGAGGAGCTACTACTTCCGCTGCCCGCCGGAACGGGGAGGTGGACGTCGTCTTCATCAACAACCGAACGTGTGACCGAGTACGGAGGTGCTGCCCGTTCGTGGCGCCGAACCGATCGTGATCAAGATCTTCTACGCGCTTTTGCAAGCGGCAAGTGAACGTCTACCGCAGCAACAAGAGCCTCCTCTTGTAGGCTTTGGAATCTCTTCAAGGGTGAGTCTCGACAATCCCCTCGTTGCTACCGTCTTCTAGATTGCATCTTGGCTTGGATTGCGTGTTCGCCGTAGGAAAATTTTTGTTTTCTATGCTACGTTATCCTACATAAATTTGATACATCAGTGCACCCCTCGGGCAACTCTGGACATTTTATCATGGTGGTTTCTTTTGGAAGGGCTTCTTTTAAACTGGATGAAAGCTCAGTAAGCATTGCTCTTGAAGCAGCGACTGGTGGTTTCAGTGGAGATCTTAAAGTCTCCCTCCTTCGTGACCGGGTTTTTACCTTTTGTGTGTCCACCAAGTCTGTTGGTTTTCATCTTTTCAATCTTAGGAGCTTTGCATGCAAGCAATTTAAGTGTTTTTTCCATCTTTGGGGAAGAGGTGGCCCAAACTGGCAGAGAGAATTTCAACAATGGCAAGTTGAATATCAACAATCTTGGACAGTTGTCAGTCCTGGTAAAAAGAGAGTCCAACTTGGTATGAATGCTCTGAAGCAAGGAAGACCGAAGTCTATTTTGAAGGCAAAGGATGCCCCCCCAAAGAAGTTGTCTTTCTCAAGCTCCATTGAATACACAGCTTGTAAAGGATATCAGAATCCTATTTTTGCCCCTGGGGTTATCTTATCACCTACACATGTGACGTCTACATCACCACCACTGCAATTTGGCTCAGCAAAACCGTTTGATTTTGTGCAAGAAAAGATTGGGGCCAAGCTTAAGAATCCTATTGTTGACCACAGTATCAATGTGGATTTTCCAAGTACCTCTGGAGTCAAAGATTGTTTATTGGAAAATCCTGACCTTGACATTGTTGACCATGATGGCAATGCAGATAATGCAAGTATTTCTGGTGTTAAAGCTTGTTCAGTAGAGACTTCTGTTACTAATGAGTCTATACAGGACCCACATGGATATATTGCATTGGAAAAATTGGTTGATGACATGGCTTATGAAGTTTGGGAGTGCTCGAGGTGTTTGTCTATGGGACATACGGCCAAGGATTGCACAAGAAAAGTCCGATGCCGTTTTTGTTTCAGATATGGTCATTTTCGGAAAAATTGTTTTGATTGGAAGCAAAGCAAATCTTTTAAATGGGTTCCTCGGAAAGGTAATAATGCATTTAATGAGGCTCTGGTCGGTTCAGACAAAGATTCCCACCTGGAGTCGGTTACCCAAGGGGAGAGGGCCGGTTCAGATTCTACTCATATTGCTACGAGTACACAAGTATCTCCTGCAGAGACCTCCTCCCCTGTTTGTCCGCCCTCGTCGTCTCCGCTTCCACCACCGCCTAGCCCTGCAATGGCGAACTTTGAGGTGGATCCAACCCCTTGGCTCCCGCATGGCCATCAGATCATTGATGGAGGCCCTACTCGTCTCCCTCGGACCTTCTATAGTCCCTCAGTTGATCCGCCTCGACGACATGATAACATATGTGTTGCCGAGCTCATGCCGCCGCCACCCGGCCAGCTGATCCCGCATTGGCGCCAGCAGGTACGAAACTTCATTGAAGGTCAACTGCAGCGTATTGTAGAGGATGCGCAGCCGTGTTTGCTTGGGTTGGGGTTCTTTCGTCTTCGTAGCCCTGCAGCCAGAGCAGCGTTGGTCAATCATATCCCTTATCAGATACAGCAGGGGGTGTTTGTTAGATTTCTCAATCATGATGATAGAGATAACCACAGGGTTGTGCAGGGATTTAGATATGGCTGGTTAATGTTTCTCAGTATCCCCTTGGATTATAGGAATGACTATGACCTGGCTAATGCTATTAGCTCCTTTGGGAAATTACTGCACTGGCACCAGGATGATGTTTTGCTTGAGAGAACTATATGCTATGTGTCTTTTTCATCTGAAGCTAAGGTTCCCAGGGATATAGTCTTTAGTAAGTATGCATCTGTGGGTGGAGTTAAAGAGTCCTGGACAGCTGCTTGCTTCATACTTACTGCTGAATTTGCTGATGCTCTACCTCATGATGAAGATCAAATGCCACTCAATGGCAATCCACACCCCATGCCTGGATTTCTGATGCCTAATCTGAACAATTTTGTGAACCCACAATTTCCTGAGATAGGATGGGATGTACAAGAACAGGTGCAGCCTAATGATCACAATCATGGAATTCAACATCCCCTGTTTGATCTAGAGGAAGAGCAAGACCAAGTTATGGAGGTGGAGGTCCAGATGCAGGAGCAACAGCAAGATGCCATCCCAGAGCAGCCTATGGAGCAAGACATTCATCAGTTCAATGACTCTGCTATTATTGATTCCTCAAGTTCAGAAGGATCAGTTAATATGCTGCATATACCACATCAGTTGGTTATTAATAGAATTGAGGTACAGTTTGAGGTGCTTGGCAAGGATGTTATTTCTTTCTTGGATAAACAATTCCCTAGTTATGCAAACTGCATGAACACTGTGATGGTGGGCCCTGTTTTTCCCAAGGACATGCTCATGGATAGAATCTATAAGGGTTTAATCCCTGCCATTTCCCTGAATGCAATCCCACCTGCAATCCCTGCACTCAAGTTTGCTTGGCTCACTGAAGGTAGGCCTTTATTTTCTGACACAGCCAGAATTTGTGAAATGTCAATGGTTCCTGAAGTTCCACCAATCAAGGAGGGGAATGTTGTCTTGGAACCTGCAGCTGGGAAAGAGATAGTTAGAAAGAGGAAAAACTTTGTTCCTACATCTTCTAGGGTGACAAGAAGTGCACTTAAACCTCGGGTGCATATTCAGAAGCAAGATAGGAAGAAACACTCAAAGAGGAATTCCCTTACTGCAATTTCTCTTTTTACTGAAGAAGTGGACAGTTCTTCCTGGACTGATAGCTCTGTCAGAAGATGTACCAGACATATGGTTAAAGCTAATGGATACAAATTTGAGAGTATGCCAGATAAGGGTACAGCAAGGAAAAAACCAAAGTCATCAAAGTCAGTAGATGCAGAGGAGGAGGAAGTGGTTCCTTTCATACCTGTTTCAACTTTGCAGCACATTGGAAGACAGTTGGAGATCCCTGAGGAAGAGATTACAGCAGAGAAGCTTATGGCTGATCATGTGGACCCCAAGAAAAAGAAGTCATCCAATGCAGTATAAGTGGTTATGTCAGACAGCCAGTGGTGCTTTTGTGGAAGTTAGGAGAGTAGCTTTTGGAGATGTCAGATTTTTATTCTCCCTTTGTGCTTGTAATGACAATATTATTTGTTACTATGGTGTTCATGACTATTTTGTGTGGCCTGTTATGCATGGTCCATTGTTGCTGTACTATATTTGGTTCTGATGAATAGTACACAAAATGAAGGTTGATTGGAATGTTCTGTGTTGGAATGTTAGAGGTTTAAATGACAAAGATAAAAGGTTACTGGTATTTAACAAAATTGATGAAAGTAATTGTGCCATTATATGTCTGCAAGAAACTAAATGTGAATCTTTTGAGCACTCTTTTATAAGGACCTTTTGCCCCAAGAGATTTGATAGATTTGCTTTTGTGCCTTCCATTGGTGCTTCTGGGGGGATTATTGTCCTTTGGAACAGTAGGGTTTTTATGGGTACTCTACTTGAAACTACTCATTCTGCTATTAAGATACAATTTGCCTCTGCTCATACTGCTGAAAGTTGGACTTTGGTTACTGTGTATGGGCCTTGTAGAGGAATTATGAGAGATGAATTTGTTCAATGGTTGCATGACTTGGATATCCCTGTCCATGATAACTGGTTACTCATTGGGGATTTTAATTTTATGAGATCTGTTGATAATAGAAATAAGCCAGGGGCTGATATGGCAGATATCTTCCTATTTAATAATATTATTAGCCATCTGGGGTTATTGGAATTGCCTTTGAAAGGTAGAAGATTTACATGGTCTAATATGCAAGCCACACCCTTGATGGAACAATTGGATTGGTTTTTTACAACATGTGAATGGACCCTAAGATTCCCCAATACAATGGTTTTCCCTTTGTCAAAATCTACTTCTGATCACACTCCTTGTGTGGTGTCTATTTCTACATCCATTCCAAAGGCAAAAAAATTTAGATTTGAGAATATTTGGGTAGATCAACCAGGTTTTATGGAGGTGGTGCAAAAGGCCTGGGACTTACCAACTCACAAAACTAATGCTGCCTCTGTTTTGGCTGCCAAATTTAAAAATCTCAGATATGCTCTGAAGAAATGGGGGAAAAATCTGTCTCATCTGAAACTGGTAATTAATTGAGCAATGCAATAAGGTCATCTTTTTCTTTGACAATTTGGAGGATTCCAGGGATTTGAGCAGGGAGGAATTTAACTTCAGAAATATAGTCAAGGTACATCTTAAAAAATTATTGGGTATACAGTCATCATATTGGAGGAATAGATGCACCATTAGATGGATTAAACTTGGAGGAGAAAATACTAAATTCTTTCATGCAAAGGCAACTGAAAGATACAGACATAATGTTATCTCAGTCATAAAGGATGAGCAAGGCAACTCCATGGTGGAGCATAATCAGAAGGCTAATGCTTTTTGGGCATGTTATAAAAATAGAATGGGTGTTACAAATGTCTCTGCCACACAAGCTGACATATCCCACCTTATCTCCCCAGTGAATGGTTTGGATGTCTTGTCAAAAGAGTTTACTGCAGAGGAAATTGAGGGTGTGGTAAAGTATATGAAAACTGATAGAGCTCCAGGCCTAGATGAGTTTAATGGGTTTTTTGTCAAGAAATGTTGGTCTATAATAAAGGAAAATTTCATCAATCTGTGCAGGGATTTTCATAAGGGCCAAGCTCCTCTGGAAAGTATCAATAGTTCATACATCACTCTGATCCCAAAAAACTTGTCTCCAGAAACAGTGAATGATTTCAGGCCGATTTCTCTGACAAATACATGTCTGAAATTTCTGACAAAGTTAGCTGCTAACAGACTTCAGATCCAAATTACAAGATGTATTCATGAAAATCAATATGGGTTTATAAGGGGCAGAACTATCCAGGACTGCTTAGCATGGACTTTTGAGTACCTATATCAATGTCAGAAATCTAAGAGGAAAGTTATTGTGCTCAAACTAGATTTTGAGAAGGCCTTTGATACAATTGAACATAAAGCCATCATCAAGATAATGGAACTTAAAGGGTTTGATCCAATTTTTATTAGCTGGGTCACTGAGATTCTTGCCTCTGGTTCTTCTGCAATACTGTTGAATGGTGTCCCTGGTAAATCTTTTGTATGCAGAAGAGGGGTCAGACAGGGAGACCCTTTATCTCCTCTTTTGTATGTCCTTGGTGGGGATTTATTACAAAGTTATGTTAACCATGCATACAGGGAAGGGAGATTAAAGGCACCAATCCCAAATAGAGGAAGCTCTGATTATCCTATAGTGCAATATGCAGATGACACTATTATTATTCTACCTGCTGAAGTAGAACAATTACAGGTTTTGAAAGAAGTTCTTGGTGAGTACACAACTTTCACTGGGCTCAAGGTCAATTATCACAAATCATCACTCATACCAATAAATATTTCCCAATTGGAATCTGAGGCACTCTCAGCACAAATACAGTGTAATATTGCATATATGCCATTTCCATATCTTGGTATTCCTATGGGCACAACTAAACCAACAATCAGAGATCTTTCTCCACTCACTGATAGAATTGAAAGAAGGCTCACTGCTTCAGCATCTTTCTTGTCTTATGGAGACAGATTAATTTTGGTTAATTCAGTTTTGTCATCAATGCCTATTCATTACCTTAGTACACTGGATATACCAGATGGAGTGATTGATGTTATAGATAGAGCCAGAAGGAATTGCTTGTGGAGGAAAAGAAAGGATGATGAGAAGGTACACTCATTGGCAGCTTGGGATATGGTATGCAAACCAAAGAATAAAGGAGGATTAGGTATTATTAATTTGAAGATTCAAAATAAGTGCCTTATGATGAAGCAGTTACATAAATTTTATAATAATGTGGATCTTCCTTGGGTCAAACTGATAAGGAATTCATACTACTACAAAGAGGTACCTCATGCTGTCACTGTTTGTGGTTCCTTTTGGTGGAGGAGCATTATGAAAATGTTTGAACTATATAGACAAGTGACACATTGCAAGATAGGTTCTGGGGAGACAATTATTTTTTGGTCGGATAATTGGAATAATGGGGTCATTGATGATATCTTTCCCAGACTTTCTTCTTTTGCAAAGGACAAATTCATTTCAGTTAAGGAGGCATTACAAATTATTGATCCTGAGCAGGATTTTCATCTGCCTATATCTGCTGAGGCTGCTGCAGAGTTGAGAACTCTTCAACATATGTTAGCAGGGGTTGTTACATCGGATGAGAATGATCAATGGCTTATTACAAGCAACAAATCAGGAGTTTTTATCCCAAGCCAAGTTTATAGAATGAGCTTCCAACACATCAGTTCACACTTCCCATCACAATGGATATGGAAGAGCAAGTGTACCTCTAAGCATAATTTTTTTGCTTGGCTTATTTTGCATGATCGAATTAATACTAAAGATATGTTAAGAAGAAGGCATTGGCAAGTTACTTCAGATCACAGATGTGTTTTATGTTCTGCTGATGCTCTGGAAGATTGGTCACATTTATTCTTTGAATGCAATTTTAGTGTCAGGGTCTGGATATATTTACAAGTTAATTGGACATCAGGTTCTGGACCAGAAATGCTGAAAAATACTAAGAAAAGTTTTAAGGGACCATGTTTTGTGGAGATTATAATCTTGGCTTGCTGGAATATATGGAAGCAGAGGAATAATAAAATCTTCAAGAATATACAGCCAACCTTTCGAAACTATAAAGAGGGTTTCATCTATGATATTACCCTGCTTAAGCATAGGGTAAAAGAGAGTTCTGTAGCCTCTTTGTCATCATGGATTGACAATTTGTTGTAAAATAGATAGCTTTTAGATTAGATCTCTTGTATATATGTTGTAAATATTGTACTCTATTTTTTGTTCTTGATCAATAAAAGGCTGTGGGGGACTCCCCTGCAGTAGTTAGCTTCAAAAAAACGATGAAAAAGCTCAAACTGATGCACCAAATGCAATGGCAAGTCCCTCACTCTCAAATTCCACAAAAAGCCATAAAAGCTATTGGGGGAATAATAGAGGAAAAACAAAGGAAATCCACAAAGAACTCCAAGTTTCTCCAAGATCTTGATCTAGGTGGTTCCCCTCATAAAGAGAGGGATTTGATTGGTGAAGATTTATATCTAGATCTCCTCTCTCTTTTCCCTCAAGAATATGCAAGAATCATGAGAGGAATAAAGAACTAGGGCAAGCTTTTTAAGCTCAACAATGGAGGAGAGAGATGGGAAAAAGCCTCTAGCCCAAGGAGGAAGAAGGGTGTCTTAAGTACCCCCTCCCAACGAAATATGACCGTTTGGGTCCTCTCAGGAAGGACTATCTGGGGGCAGATTTTTGCAAAAATCCGGGCCCCAAAAATGGCTAAGGACTTTCAGCGCGACAATCTTGGATACCCCGGATTATTGGCCGGATAACCGCCCCCCTCCCCCCCCCACACAAACACACCGAAAATTGGCAGAAACATCAAAACGGGAATGAACATAACTTGAGCATCCGATTTTGATGATCTTGGGCTCGTTTCGAAGCTAGCAATAAGATCTACAAGATCATTCAGGGAATCATCATAGTCCCTCTTGATATTACGGCTATCTATCCATAAACCCGGTCTCACGACTAACACCATGAGACCGGTAGGAAACAAAACCTATCAAGATCATAACTTTGCCTTGCGCATATTTCACTTGTGATTGATGATGATGATCTTGTTTACACTTGCTTGTTGAAGACTTGCAAATTTCTCCCCCATACTCCTATGGGAGAGCCTCTTCTTTGGGAATGTCTTCACATATCCATGATCAATATAAGAATGACAAGCTTCAAGCATATGATCTCTTCTAGATGCTTATCTTGAACTTGCACTTCATTTATTCATTCTTCATCATGTTGATGTCTTGAAGGTATACATGAGCTACCACTCCATCTTATTCTTCAAGACACACTTGCCACTTGATCGTCTCCATTTGCTTCTTCTTGCAACCAAAACCACACAAGGTTCAAGAATATGATCTCTTCGAGGTGGCTCATCTTGAACTTGCAAAATATTTCTTCTTTCTTCGTCTTGTTAATGCCTTGAAGATACACATGAGGGCTCACTCAATATTGTTATTCAAGACATACTTGTCACTTGATATTCTTCATTTGATCCTTGTTGCAACATTGAAGACAACATATGGTTCAAGCATTGCCTATGGACAACTCCAACAAATATAACTCAATGCAAACATTAGTCCATAGGGATTGTCATTAATTACCAAAACCACACATGGGGACTCCATGCACTTTCACCAGTTCACATTCATTTTCATATGAGTTTTTGCATAAGTATTAGTTTTATTAGGATTTTATTACTTTTTCCTATCTTTAACATGTGTGTAGATGTTATGGACAATTCAAGGCAAAGGGATGAAAGAGAGGGCAATATTGAGGAGCTGCATGCATCCAACTTGTGTAGGGGTTTGTAGCAGAAAACAAACAAAATATTAACTAGGGTACTCTGAATGCCCATGATATATCTAAGAGTAATGTTGTAACGGAGATGGTTTCGGTGACGTACCCTCGTAGACCAAAAGCGGTTAACGTTCCACTAGAACATGGTCGATGTAGTCATACTTGTCGCTGATCCCGGGGTCGAGTAGAAGTCATATCGCACGACGTCGAGTGCCGCAAGTGGAAGCACCTCGTAGTTTCCACACGTACGGTGGTCAACGACGCTACCGGCTCCGATCTAGCGAAGTTGCGGAAGTAGATCTTCTAGATCCAGATCCCAGCAGCGCTCCTGCGTACTGGGTGTGGTTGTCTCCCTCCATGTGCAGTTTTCAGGGAACTGCGCGGAGAAGAAAACTAGAGAGAGAGATAATTATCTAATTTATTGTGCATATTTATCCCTCTACTTGGCCAATATATATAGGGGACAAGGGTGACGAGGGCTCTTGACTGGGCAAGGTGGGGACAAAAGGGGAGGAAGAAGGTGGAGGTGCGGCCGGCCGGCCCCATACTACTAGTAAAAGGCGTATAGTTGCAGGGTTACCACCGGCGGGCCAAACTAGGCGTGCGTCGGTGCTAACTACCGCCGGCGCGCCAAATAATGGACTACCGCCGACGCATGTCCAAGATAGCGCGCATGTGATAAGTGCAAGAAAGGAGGAGGCCGTTGGGTGCAGCAGGAGGAGGAGGTCGTGGGAGAAGAAGAGGGGAAGAAGAGAGAACATGAAGAGACGAGGAGAAAAGAAGGATCGACAAGGAGAAGAGGAGTAGGGAGAAGGTGAAGATGAAGATGAGGAGGATGGAAAGAGGAGAAGGAGGGTAGAAAGTGAGAAAGTAGATGAGGCCGTCGGCTAGTTTACAACTTATAGGAAGGTTATGTTGACACACTAATATGGTGGTGCGTCGGCGGTAAGTTTTTTTTTTAAAAAAAATCAGTGAAATCTAAAACCTCGAAAAACTCCTATTTCGTTTTTGATTTTGAGGAATCTAAAAAATCGGTAAATGATCATAAGCCTTTTAAATCGGATGTAAATTTTTATGTAGATACATTTCATTTTTTTTTCATCGGAGGTCATATGCAAAATCCGGAGACATTTTACGGAAAAATGACACCATTTTGCAAAATATATCAAAATTTATGTTTCTTTTTTTCCTTACAACTATATTGCATGATATATGGATATCTCGAAAGATTTTAAATTTTGATATTTCTATCATTTAATTTTATTTAAAAAAATGAAAAAGGCAATCCACGGGGTGGGGGTGGGTGGGGGTGCGCAGACGTGCACCACACTTACCACCGGCGCACCAGTATAGTGGTGCTTTGATGGTAATTAATATACCACTAACGCACCACTATACCGATGCGCCATCAGTAAGTATGGTGCACGACTCTGGCGGTCCTGGGGTTTGGGTGACCCTTACCCCTTACGCGCTAAAGTTTTGGTCCATTGGTGGTATTTGAGCAGTACCGATGACCAATATTAGGTGCTTTGGCGGTAATATAGCACCGACGGACTACTTTATTGGTGCACGGGTGGTAGCTCGGGGCCAATAAGATTTTTCCTAGTAGTGTAGTGTGGATTTGCTCTTGTATTTAATTGTGCCTTCGTATTTGATTCATATTGTTGATATCATGTTGATCCCCTTCATATGTGAGTACTTCCTTTGTTCTTGGGGAGATATGGAGAAGCCCTTACAATATTATGATGTGAAATAAAGATGATCTATAATTTTAGTTCATGAGCATGCATTAGTTAATAGTATGTGAATTGAATCATGTAATATTTGCCTATAGGACTAGAGAGGAAACTACCGTTGGTCATGTGGTAGTATGTAGAATGCTAAGTGACGTAATGTGTCGGCGTGCTATTCATGTGGGTAATGGGGATTAGAAGGGCTTCACTAAGCTCATATCAATATCCATGGGGAAGCTCTTACCTATGAGGGATCATAGTGGCTTGCTTATGATTATTGCAATGGTTATTCCAGATAAAATATCAGGTAGCTTGTATGTGATCATCTTCTTATCGAGCTCTTTCCATACTTGCGTATGAAAGACGATATGGATTCATACTAATCATAAATGGTACCAATGCTAGTGGTGGATCCTACACTCTCGAGAACTCCTTTACCATACGTCAACTCCCACAACCAGACTTGCATGCTCTAGTTTATTTTAGTTATTTACTTTGTTCTTAGTTTCTTTAAACCTCTCTCAATTACCGTTATCCTAGCAACCTATAGAGTAGGCTATTTCCAGACATCATTTTGAGTGCGAACATGGCAACACTAACAATGTGGCTGCGGGATTGTGTTATTTTCATTTGTAAAGCTTCCAAGGAACGGACTTTATAAATAATATTTGCTGCTACAAATACTGCAACTACCCTATTGTTGGTGCAGAAAATGAGACATCAAAAATATCATAGGTAGTCAAAGGATGATGTGGAAGTCTCATATGTAGTCAATTATGATACAGAAGTATCATTGGTAGGCTTGCTTGACTTTATCACACTTTCAAATATATGCAACATAACATTTCTCTACGTCATGAATTGCTCTCACTGTGTATGAATATTGATTATCGATAACGGACCCTTGATTACCTTAATAAATCCCTCGTATATCACAAAGATCTTACCCTTTTTAACCTTTTGTATTATGTATATGAACTTCTCCTATTACGCCGCGATAATTTACACATCCTGAGTCGAAATTGTTATGTTATCCTAGCGACTGCGCATGTGTAGTCTTTTAGCAACTCCTAGTATTGGCATAACCGGAACTACGACATACTTTCCGATGTACTTAAAAATCACCCATGTAATTACCGAGTCACGAACTAACGTTTGATGATCCCATAGTTACCATTCCGTATACAAATCCATGTTATTCTCATGGTCTTACAAAACCAGTAAACGGTAATACTTATCATGAGAAAATACCAATAACATATTGACGATAAGTGTCGCAGTATATCAACGGTCTCAATTTTGTTGGGATTGTCAGTTAGTGTTCTTTGTCCAAAGAAGAATTATGCTTGTTTGCTAATTTGCTAGCTGAATGTTTGTATGTTAATGGATTTGTGTATGCTAGAGTCAAGACCTAAGTTTTGTGTATGTTTACCCTTCCGGAAGGTTATTTGCAATGCTATTTATCATGTGCCTTTTTTTTTGAAATACCTCAAATAATAATTGTATTTGTAGAGGCACTTTGCACAGTTATTTCTAAAATACCCATTTTCAGAGGCACTAAGTAAAAAAAAATGGTTTTAAATATCACCATTTCAAGAGAATGTTCTGAAAAGTGTCTCTACAAATAGTATTTTCAAATGCAGTAAGTTGTACATAGTGCCACTGAAAATGACATTTTAAGAGGTCTTAGTTAAAGATGACCCTAAAAACCATTTTTAGGAGACACTTGTAAAAAGTGTACCAAGGAAGTGCCCCTAAGAATCAAAGGTGGCATAGTATACTCCCTTCGATCCATAATAAGTGGCGTGGGTTTAGTTCAAATTTAGATAAATTTAATCTGAACCTACGACACCTGTTACAGATCAGAGAGAGTAGTATATACAACCTTGAGAGAATCCGTGTCTATGTTTAGCAAAATCTACACACAATACTATACCGATGCTGTTATGATGGAAGCATCACAACAGAAATAATGATGTAATTACTTGTCCCAGATTCTCCCGGATGCAGCATTTCGCTCAAAATAGGAACCTCTCGATGCCTATCAGATCACATCCCCCAAATGTAGGGGTATGCGATCAGATCACATCTGCCCACCCACCGTAGGAGCGGTAGCTCATCTTTTCTGGGATTTCATGCGTTCGCCCGTCCGCGTGGACCCTGTGCCGCACTGCTTTTTTCCAGGTGTTTTGTCAGCAGCATGTTACTGTAACTTGTACGAAAATTGGAGTTCGTTCGGCAGAACATACGCAATATCTGCTTCGTCGTTGTTCGATCCGAGAGCGTCGCAAGTTTGGACTTCGGAAAGATATCTCCCGTCTGTAGCAGTACGTCGAGTCATCCTCGTTGGGATGGGGATTGCGGATGTCACTCCTGGGATGGATCGGATGAGCAGCTTGAAGAGGACGGCGAAAAGAGGGGCAACGGAGCTTCCCGATGGCTCCACGCGTCGTGGGCATTATTGCCGGGCGCCGAAGCAAAGCCGCATCCTCCGGCGGCGGCCGCTAACTGCTCTGCC
The DNA here is from genome assembly GCA_030979885.1 of Lolium multiflorum. Classification (NCBI taxonomy): domain Eukaryota; kingdom Viridiplantae; phylum Streptophyta; class Magnoliopsida; order Poales; family Poaceae; genus Lolium; species Lolium multiflorum. The sequence continues at coordinate 336,943,098 of CM061750.1, forward strand.
ACGACGGGGTTCACGAGTCACGCCGACCGTTTTTGATGCTGCCGAGTGAACAAGAGAAACGCATTCTCCCTGGTCGTAACATGCACGACACGTCTGCTCACCTCACCTGTAGGCTGTAGTGTGTGCGCCGCTCGTTGCCGCCGAGTTTTTATCGCAGGATCTGGTAAGGAAAGGCAAACAAGATATGAAAAACAATGCCACGTCCCGTCCGTCCCAGCCTAATACCGACGGGCCAGCGCGCGGCGTCGAAGGACAAAAACGACTCGAGGGTGCCGTCGGGATCGCCTCGTCGTCCGACGTCGGAATCCCCTTCCTTTCTCACAAAGCCGAGAGCACCCTGCCGGAGAACACAGATACGCCCATGATACTACACAAACTAGCAACATCAGCGTAGACATTAGGCATAGGCGTAACGCACCAAGCGCGGGCGCACAAATTCCTCCTTCTCCGATCTCCGAGAAATTATTCCTCTGTCTCTCCAAGGCAGAGGCCCGCCCAAAAGTGCGCCTCCGCCACGCGCCATCTCTCTCTCATAATTTCTCTCCGTCGGGACCTCGCCGTGCGTTCCGCCAGATCGAAACCGTCGCGGGAGAAAAAGGTGGTGGGCGGTGATCTCGGCACCAAGATCGGCCGATGCAGCCGCCCAAATGGAAGGTGGCCGTGGAGGGCGCCGCAGGGATCGCCGGCGGCGCCGGCGACCAGCGCCGGCGCTGCGTGGCGGCGTCGCTGTCCATGCTGATCGCGGCCACCCTGGCGTTCCTCGCCTACGTCGCCTTCTTCCCGGACGACGGCGCCGGCGGGGTCTACCGCTGGTGGAGCTGCCAGGACTGCCGCGGCGCCGCGCTGGGCGAGTTCCCGCCCGACGACGCCGCGCCGGCCGACGGGCCCACCGCCGCCGTCCGGCGCCACCATACGCCGACGACGCTCTCGCACATCGTGTTCGGCATCGGCGCCTCGGCGCGGACGTGGGACCAGCGCCGCGGCTACGCGGAGCTCTGGTGGCGGCCGGACACCATGCGCGGCCACGTCTGGCTCGACGAGGAGCCCGTCAGCCCCTGGCCGTCCGCAACCTGCCCACCCTACCGCGTCTCCCCGGACGCGTCCCGGTTCGGCAACCGCGCCTCCGCCTCGCGGATGGCCAGGATCGTGGCCGACTCCTTCCTCGCCATCCACTCCGACCAACCTAACGACACCGCCACCCCCGAGGCGCGGTGGTTCGTGATGGGCGACGACGACACGGTCTTCTTCCCGGAGAACCTGGTGGCCACGCTGCGCAAGTACGACCACGACGAGATGTACTACGTCGGGGCGCCCTCCGAGAGCGTCGAGCAGAACGTCATGCACTCCTACGGCATGGCCTTCGGCGGCGGCGGCTTCGCCGTCAGCTACCCGGCCGCCGCCGAGCTCGCGGGGGCCATGGACGGGTGCCTCGACCGCTACTCGCAGTTCTACGGCAGCGACCAGCGCGTGCAGGCATGCCTCAGCGAGCTCGGCGTACCGCTCACCCGCGAGCCAGGGTTCCACCAGGTTAGTAGAACATCGCATTATCCTTCTTATTATGTTCAAGTTAAAAGTTCCTTCTTTTTTACCGGAAATTTTTTCTCTTTTGAATCAAAACCCGTTTTTTTTCCAAACATTCTTCTTAAACGACGTCCCAAAAACCTGTTCTTTTTGTTTAGATGCAAAATCTGTTAGTAGTATTTTGTGTGCATAAAGCAATCCACCAGTGTTTTCTCAAAACAGCTTGCGAACAAAGAACACTGCTTTCTGGAACATCTGTTGCCGATGCAAATTTAGCTCGGCTAGTTCAGCTCGTAGGGGCGAGGCAGCCAACGATCCTCTCCACTAGGTTTCTCTGAATCGGCCTGAATCACAACTTTCTTGACCAAACTTTTCACCGTCGCTTCGGCTAGCCTACAGAGTGTACTGCCAAAACAGAATGCAGCAACCAAGGAAGATACACTAGCCTTTTCTACAGATCAACCACTTGCCGAAAAAACCAATAACAAACCTTTCCTAGAGATCGCTGGATCGAAGCCGGCCGACTGACGACTGTGCGGTACAAGTCGCAGGGACAATGAGACGGTACAGGGACAGCGTGGAAAGCACGGCCACAGGGCTGGTCCTTGGGGTGGCAGCACCTTTGTCGCTCACCATGTGGCGCGGGTATCTAGCAGGACAAGTGTCTGCAGGACAGAGGACGACTTGACCTAGCGAACCACCACCTCACCCAAAACGACAGCCAGCCACATATGGGGTAGTAGCTTTTTCTTGGCCGGGCACCACACTACACCACCACTTTTCATCCTCCTCTGCATCTAGTATCAGGTTATCTTTTAACAAACACCTCACATGTCTTTCCTGTGAAGCTATTTCAAAATCTAACCTAAACCCTGAATTTAGAGTCAACGAGAATGGCGCCAAAATTTTGTTGGTAGCTCAAAGTTTTGTTGAAAAAATGGCACAATTTGTTCGGCGCCACACTTGTTGCCGCCGACCTACCTTTAGAGCCAATCTTGCTTTGGCCCCGGTAGGGGCGGGGTTGCTGTATAAGAGTTGGTATTAGTTCATATGCGGTATAAGTGTTGGGTTTAGTTCAAATGAACCCCAACGAAATTCACAAATGCTTAGCTAATCTAATAATCATTTTAGTTGCTTTGTAGTGAAAAAATATACAGACACAAGAGTCTAGCCCAATGATTTAAACCCCTAGCTTCTTTGATGGGGGCGCCAAAGATGATTGGCACTATTTTAGTTCCATTCTCATTGGTGTTGAATCCCCTAATTTCATCAGGGGTTTAGATGAGGAACTAGTTCTGCCAAAGGGTCTGATCGACACGTTGTTGGGGACGTTGTTGCGGGCGAAGGAAGCCAAGATTGCGAAAATGACAAATGAGTAGAAGAAAAATGCAGGGATTAGACTTTGAAATAGTTTCGTTTGAGGGTTGATGGAAAAAAAGTTTTACTGAAATATTACCACATTTCGGGGAATTTTGATTGGCTTGCTGACATGTAGGGCCCATTTGGCAGTGCTGACATGGCTGCAAAATTGGTCACTACAATGAGGTGGACACATGGCCTACCTGCTAGTCTGCATCTCCTCTTCTTCATCCTGATCGTCTTCTTCTTACTTCGGTGAACGCATGGGGGCATAGCCTGGGGGTGATGTCAATAGCGTGCAACCTGGCGATGCTCGTCGTTGACCATGGAGTGGTTCTGGCACCTCACCGCGATCAGGAAGGAGGGGGTTGACACTAGGGAGAACTCGCAACGCCCGGTGACCTCCGGGGTTCATCCATGGTAGGACTACGAGGATCTGCAGTTGCAAAATGCTAAGGCTCAAAGAGGAGGAGGTCGTCGCCTTATTAGGTGGACAAAATGCTCCTCAAACAAAGAATTGGATGAGGATGGCTAGATTAGCCCGCCACGGTGACGAACTCGCTAGCAACGATTTTGACTAGGACGGGAGAAGTAGGCCTTGACGATTCAATTGTGTGTCATACAGGACCAAGTGGTCTTCCATCCACCATCACACGAACTCATGTGTTACCTTCTCGTCGAGATGGTCCTCATCATGGTCATGCTGCTGCTGCCACTCCAACTGTAGCATGAATCGGAACTACTTGGTGAATTAGGAGGCGAAGGAGAGGAAGATGACGATCTATTTTTCGGTGAGGCAGTGATTGGTTTGCTTCTTCCCTGATGGCCCATTGAGACACTACATCGGTGTCGGTCGGTCCAAGGTCACAAGACAGACACCCGTAGACGATGCTCTACAGTGTCACATGAGCAGAGTAGTGGGCGAGACGCCTGAATCCTCTGTTCTCTTCTCTAGATAGGAAAGGGACGGCATGGGAGGAGGGCTAGCGACGACATGGGCTAAAAAGATTGGGGATTTCGGGGCCAAAGAGAGAATACGAGGAAGAAGAGAGAGGGGGAAGAATATGTTGGCTTACATGTTCGCTCTGCGTCCACCTCAGCTCCATCTCCACGTGGCTGCCAACTCAGCCCTTACAAGCAGGCTCCACCCGTCAGGATTGCGTGTTAAAATGCTTTTGGTCGGGAATCAAGCGATTTGTTACACTAGGCCTTAGACTTGTTTTTTAAGGGTGTGACTAGATGATGTCATCAAATTGCAACTTATGTTACAACTTATGACTAGGATGAATCACGATACAAATTAAATAGTGTAGAATTTAACTGAGCATGAAGTTTGTGCAGAGAACTAGCAAATCTCTGTTTTTTAAATACAAATTAGTTACTGACTTGTTAAACTAACAAAAAATGTATCAGATTTATGTACTGTAGTTTAAACTTTACCGAAGGATCGTACTTGTTAAATAAAATACCATTCTGCACATACGTCAAGACGGAGGCGAAGGAAGCCAAGTTTTGGGAAATGACAAACGAGTAGAGAAGAAGAACCCTATCGTTGGTTAGTGGAGCCGGAGCGAAACGTGGTTGGCTACCCGTTTCATCGGTGCATATGGTCCCATGCATACACCATTCGATCGTCGAAAACCTGGGAAGGCCGGACGCGCGCGGAGGTATTCGCCGTAGTTGTAGCCGTGTAGGTTGCATGGAGCCGCCGCGGCGCATTACGCGCGCGTATCGTGGTGCTTGTCTATTCTCTCGGAGTGCGTACTACTAGGGCAGACGCACAGAGTGCCGATGTTTGTGCGCGCACCATTGCCGGCCCCGAGCCAAAGCTGATGGCACCACCACCACCACCATCTGAGAGTCGACCCCAAGTCGAAGTCAGGCCACCGATCCAGCCGACGTGGTGGTCCAAGCCCTTGGCTGTCGACTTCACGAGCGCGTACAGCCAACGCGACACGACCTCGCACCGAGCCACGTAGTTTACCGTGACGCGCTCGCGGTCTGCGTACCTGCGTCCGTGATCCTGTCGTCACGAGGCGAATGTGTGCTGTGCTTGACGTGCCACGGATCAGCACTCACCAGGTGCGCAGGATTAACTTTTCTTCCGCGGGCGAACAACCACTTTCCGTTTTACCTTTTCCGAACCGTGTGCGGCCGCTGACACATGTGCGCTCACAGACCCAGATCCAGCCAACCGATGCTGCTTTTGTCGCGTGTCGCACTCCCTTCCGCCTTTTGTCCCATGCCTTTTTCTATCATGCTCCACCTGGCAACAACGCGAATCTTTCGGCTCCCGTTTCAAACATATAAAAATATACATAACCGTAAAATATTACCAAATGGACATACAGTATTTTTAAGTTTTCTTTAAATAAACATATGTTCTGCAAGGTAACATGGATTTTCATTATTGTTTGACACGACGCTTCCGCACGATCGGTGGGTGCAGGTGGACATCCGGGGCGACGCGTACGGGATGCTGGCGGCCCACCCGGTGGCCCCGCTGGTCTCGCTGCACCACCTCGACCACATCGAGCCCATCAGCCCAGCAGGCCACAGCCCACTAGACGCGGTCCGGCCGCTGGTGCGCGCGTCGCAGTTCGACCCGGCCCGGCTCCTCCAGCAGGCCTTCGGGTACCAGCGCGGGCCGGGCTACGTCTGGTCCGTGTCCGTCGCCTGGGGCTACACCGTGCAGCTCTACCCGTGGGCCGTGGCCCCGCACGAGCTGGAGGTGCCGCTGCAGACCTTCAAGACCTGGCGGAGCTGGGCCAACGGGCCCTTCGTGTTCAACACGCGCCCGTTGGTGGGCACCGACACCCCGTGCTGGCGGCCCGCCATGTTCTTCCTCAGCCGCGTCCGGAACGGGACCGGCGGCGGCACCGTCAGCGAGTACGCGAGGAGGCCGGAAACGAAGTCGGTGAAGGAGTGCGGCAAGGCTAGCTTCCGCGCCGCGTCCACGGTTCATACCGTGAAGGTGTTCGCTCCCAAGATGAGCCAGAATGAGTGGAGACGGGTAAGTGCCATATGGCCAGCTCTTCTATACGTGTAGTACAATACACTCATGTTAATTTTTCGATAAAGACACTCATGTTAATTGACATGGCATTTGCTGTATGATGCTTCAGGCACCACGGCGGCACTGCTGCAAAACCAAGAGGACGAGCTGGGGCTCCGTGCTGGAGGTGCGGATACGGTATTGCAGCCGAGGAGAGCTCACCACGCCGTGATTAAGCTCTGGCTCTTGTCCTCCGCTACCGCCGCAGGCAGCAGGATGCTACTATTGATGATAATAATGGGATGGCAAAGGCGAATAATGCTCTCCGATCGAGCTCACAGGGACATACAGTAACTTAGTTTCTGGTCACAAAACCAGCAAGCAGATACTCTACTTTCCTTGCTGGCGCTGGACACAAGATCGTCACATGTATACATACAACAAAAGGAGGTGCGCGGTGTTTTGGTCCGGCCGTACGAACTCGTGTGCAATCTTTGTACAGACCTAGTTCTTCTGGTTAATTAGATGGAGGCGATTCGTCGATTATGACTTGTAAAGGAGTGTAAGCAGTAGCAATGTATAGGATCTGACTGTTGCCTCTCTTTCCTGCTAGTCATGTGATTCGACCATAGAAAAATGGCTAGTCGAAAAGAATGGGAAAAAGAGCTTGAAAGAAAAAAGCAGAACGAAGTACTCCTCCCTCTTGTCAAAAGTTTGATGTATTTAGATGCTTTTTAGTGTATAATTACACTAAAGAAATTACAAAGGTAAGACAATCTTTGTGGGACGGAGGGAGCATGTAAATTTTCTCTCCAACGCTTCGCTTTCCTAAACTTGCGGATAGAGAGTAATGGGCCAGCATGCTTTTTTTCTACGAAATGTAGTGGGCCAATATGCATGTGCTCAGTAAAGCGGTGAAATGTTGAGCAGGACCTGCATGTGCAGAGAGGCACAAGCTAGAGTGTTTAGGGCCTCTATGAATTAAAGTCCATGTGTCAACAACAACAACAAAAAAGCTAAAACAGTCAAATTTTCTTGCTAACACAAAGAGTGAACTTCACTTGTTACACAAGAGTTATGCATCCCTGACACTTCCTCCATCCCAAAATATAAGGTATATAAGTGTCTAGTTAGCAGTCTAATCCTGCTAACATTGATCAAATATTTACGAAAAAAATAAACATCTATTGATATTGATTTATTATTCTAGATGTTTATATTGTTTTATATAATTGGTCAAACTTAGAAGATATTGACGTTTGACTAAACTTATATGTTTTATATTTGGAACGGAGGAAGTACATATTACCCCATTTACTGAAAAATATATCAAAATACTTCATCTAGGAAAGTTTAAACACAGTTTGCCCCCATTTAAGCATTTTGCGTATGTTGACTGGCAGGTTTAATCAATGTGGCATGATGAAATATGTAAAGATCGGATGCAAGTGTCATTGATGATCATGTCCACCCTTTTCTTCACCATCACCTCTATTCCTCATCGTTGTCCTGATAATATCAGTAACACTAGACTTATGGGCTGCTTAACCTACAAAAACTCTACGAACTGACGTGCACTGAATTGGTTGGCTAGCATTTTGTCCTCCCAGAAAAAGGACCACGTTCTCATTTTCTACCTTATATGCAGTGCCACGACCTGAATCTGTAAGCAAATTCCATAGAAGTTGTTTGTAGGTGTAGTGCTACCCTGATAATATTGGGTCTCAATCATCACCTCACACCATGTCCCTATTTAAAAGGGTCCAAAGTTTCTAAAAGGGTGATCAAGATATATTTCACTAGATAGGGTAATTATTTTCACAAATGCACAAACATAGAACGGAAGTAGAATACAATCTCAAAAAATAGCATGCAATTCATGAAATAAAAATCAATAGAACATGCAATGTAAGGAGGAAAGTTCTTCAAAATTCAACTACGAGGAGATATATAGTGTCCCTGCAAGAAGAAAGATGATCTGTTTAGAGGGTAATTGGCAAAAAAAAATTTGTAGTGCCGGAGATACCATCTTCATTTTGTAGAAATTAGAGCGTCCGACTCAACACAATTTAAAAAAAATGATATATCTATTAATCAAGTTACAATGTTTTGTTTACAATCTTCCAAGGCCGCTTTGGAGACACAGGTCGGCACCACACCTTGTTAAACACCACCACACGACACATTATGACTAATTTGGTAGAAACCATGTGCAACCTTATTACAGGATCTACTAAATTTAGCTAGAACCACTTGTGGATCCAGAGGCTTCAGTAAGTTGGAATCATTCGCCGATGAAGCAAACTTCAGATCGGTTGCAGCTATCTTCTCTGACAGACTCCAGAGTAGAGGCACATTATGTTTCAGTAATTAGATTGGATGTAGAATTTCCAAGTGCTATTTTTAGTCCTTGGTAGCATGCGGCTCCACCCATTGCTGCAGTTTGACAGTGGTAATACTATCCCATGCCAAAACCACAACCTTCCCATCGTGGTCACGTACGTAGGACTGCTCCCCGAGCAACATTCTTCTCCTCATAGATAAAACTTGCATCAACATTAAGAACTGCATACGGACTGTAAGCATACCGTGTTTTTCCTGTGTCCATGATATGAAATCCTCCTCTTGGCTCATAACTTTTCTTGACAGTAGAGTGTATCCGTGTACTTCCATTTCTGCAGTGGAGAGCACAAAACCGTTCAGGTTTTGACCATGTGTCACCCATATAGCTAGCCAATAGCCACTTCTCTTTGTCCCTGACAGACAAATCCTGGCCCCGGCAAAAGCACCTCGATCGACCATTGACAGGTTCAGGAAGGAACAACAAGCGCATCAACGTCCCGATCCCTGTCACGGAGCCATCCAGCCGCAAGTGGGGAGCAGCGGAGAAGAAGGTCAAAGACACCAACCTCCGCCCATGGCGTGGCTCACATTGCTCCTGGAATTATCCCACGAGCTCCCTCCCTGTCGCTGCCGGTGCTGACATGGATAGTTGTCCCTTTGCCCGTTTTTATTTAAAGAAAGTCAACCACGGAAGGGTCGATTCTAGCAACGCCGGTTATAATCTATCTATATATCCACCGAATTCAACGCGTCTCAAGCGTGGAGACGTGATGAGGCTGTGCTCTGTGTGGGTGTGTTCAGTTCTTCAGATATTTCCTCGATCAGAGCGGTATCCGTCGGCTACAAACTATCTGAAACTAGGATTGCAACAGCAGTGCTGGATTCAACCGTGGCTGCTCGTCGAAAAAAATCCAGGGGATGCAATACGAGAGTTCTCTTTTCAACTATGGGTATAATTTGGATGGTTTATTATTCCTTCTATAAATTTTGGATGGTGTTTTTGTTCCTTTTAGATGCAAGCAAAATTGAAAATTATATTATTTTTCTTAGCTCGAAACTAGCTCGAGATTGTTACAAGCTGAGTATGAACAAATTTTTACAGCTCGATCTTTAACTCAATTCAGTATAAGCTAAGCCAGGTCTAACTCGCCCGAACTCGACTCGTTTGCAGGCTTGCAGCCCTATCTGTGTTCATTTCTTCAGATATTTTCTCGATCAGAACTTATCCATCGGCTACAAACAATCTGATACTAGGATTGCAACAGCAGTGCTAGTGTCAACTGTGGCTGCACGTCGAAAAATATCAAGGGGATGCAGTACAAGAGTTCTCACTCAACTATGAGGGGATGCAGACGAAGAAAACTCCGCTAATCCAAGCAGACACCGCGCTGCCTGTCGTGTATCAGGCGAAGTCAGACGCCGCGCTGTATACATGGCTACCCGAAGTCAGACTCCACGTTGTTCCTTGCGAAAATCGGGTCAAACCTTGTTAAATGAAATGGTCCATGCAGCCTGGAATGCATGTGGGCAGGCAGCCGGACAGGGACGCCTAAATTTACGTCCCCGACTTGAGTTCTTGGCGCTAGTTGATCGATCGGGTTGCGAGTTGAGTCGGCCGGCCAGTTGCAGTGGAGTGGTCGCCTTCACGTTGGGGCTGGTAGGGCACTTGAGATGTCTTGTTCTGCACAAGGAACCAATTCGACACACATTCATACGGCGGCACACAAGCTAAGACAAGGCGGGCCGTGGCAAACTGGAGGCTCAAATTTAAGCTCTCTCAGCTTTGCGGCGGGGCGCAGGTTCTAATCACTCCATGCGTGCCGACGTCGGCAATGTGCTGGTCAAACCCGTCCCCTCATGCTATGGACGGAAAGGTTTGCTTCATTTACAAGACAAGTAACCACTGACCAGCCACCCTTTCGGTGTAGAACATTTCTAGGGTTTGAAATGTCCGGCGATGTCGGGGACGTGGGTACTTCTTTTTCTGAATGTAGGGCCTGCCGGCTTCACTACACAGGGTAGTGGATGAGGGAATTCTTGATTGAACCAAAACTGTATTTAGTGAGAGCTGATTAAGAGCAAGTAGGTACGTACAGTCTCTATCCTTTTCTTTTGCACAAAGAATCCTTCAATCATTGTTGCGACGATTCACTCCTGAATCTTGATCATCGTATATAGTGTAAATCACATTGGGGATAAATCTACACAAGTATAGCTTAATTAGGAATGTCTGAAGTGTTCATTTTTGTCCATCAAGTATTAAATTAGTTATTATCGGGGGTGTTTATTTTTAACAAAAGAAGGGCCTCGAAGGACCGTGACAGCATAGTAATAATATATCAGAGCCAGAAAGCGCCTCACAACAAAGCCTAGAACACAATAGAAATTACAAATCGGCAAGCAGATTTGGGGGCGAATCGTAGAAGACCGGACATCGAGGGCCCCATCGGGCGCCGAATCCTCTCCTCACTAGTGGAAAAAGGGCATGTAGTCCTGGTTTGTTTGGGCTTTTAGTCCTGGTTGGGCAACCGGGACTGCTCAATCTAGACTAAAGGTCTTCACCTTTTGTCCCGGTTCAAATATAAACCGGGACAAAAGGGTCCTCCAAGTGGTGCGGCCAGGGGCTCGGGGTAGAGGAGCTTGACGAACCGGGACTAAAGACTCTCTGCCGCGGCAGAGAAAATGGCCGTTTCTCTGCCGCGGCAGAGTTTCAAATCCGCATGCATACATCATTCAAGGAACCACAACATCGTCATGGATATATAGATATTGCCATGAAAAACGATACACGTAATGCATATTTACAACATAAAGTTGATCCTCTTTACTATCTCTATTTTTTATTCCTAATGTCAAATATTAATTTCCGATGGTATGCTCCAGTTGGAGCTATGACCTCCCTAACTAAGAATCCCGCCAATTCCTCTTGAATTGCTCGTACGCGATCACCGTTAGGAGAGTGTCCCTCAAGCGTTCCAGCTATTTTATTTTTTAAGAAAAGAGATCAATATATAAAACTCAACACAATTGATGGTAATAAAATAAGATTGTGAAATATTGTTCACGTACATGAAGGGCATGTATAGCCTTTTCCGCCTCCCGGTGACAGGCCATCTCGCGAATGAACTCGCAGCCGTAGTAGCCACATAAGTTATTCCCGACTTCCTGCTTCAAAAACTTTACGAAAAAAATAGTTCGATCAAACTAATAATCAAGCATGATAATGCATGGTATTGAAACAAAAATAAAAGAGATTCGTGGACATAGCTATAGTACTACTTACACCGCAATCTTGAAATGTAAGCACCAGTTTCCATTCACCCGTAGCAGTCTTGATGAATTGTTTCCAAGCTCTGTCCGACAAAGAAAAAAAAATAAGTAAATAAGTTATTAATTACTTGATATCAGGAAATGAGAACAGAAGATGCCGATACAGGACGATATTGATTGCAATTACCTCTGGAACAGGGCGCTCAGGTTCGCCCATTGCCCATGGTCTTTAACGTTTCGAGTGCATGACAAGTACTACTCCTTTGTCAAGCTGAATGATTAGCAGAATATAGTGGAAGCTGCGCACGCATAACTCGGAGGATTAGTTAGACTTAACATCGAGTAAGCAAAATTGAATGTGTATAAGATAGTAACACTTACTCGAAGTTGTAAAGAAAGAATATTTCCAATTTGGTTTCTTGCTTCTATAAAAACATTAGCAAGTTATCATCTATGTCCTTGGGGAATTGTTGTACCATAAATTGATGAAGGGTGTTTGTGTCAATGAACCCAATGTCATAGAGTCTGCCTCTTTTGCATTCAAGCATCTTCATTCTGCATAATATATAGCGTATAAAAGAACATTGTGAGGATAATTATTAGCGCAATGAACGAGCTGAGCTAGAGACTTAATTACAGAAACAAATCACTTACAGACAGTAGCAACTCATGAGAGTTTTGTCAAGAGCATCTTGATGAATAACTGAAATAGTTCTTTAAACTCAATGTTTAGCTCCTCGTTTTCCCAGAAGTAATGCTCATCTTTAATTTTCACTATGAGGAAGATCTTCGACTCCCTACGGGCTTGCGTATACCAGTCATGCAATTTTCGCATTTGAGTTTGTAGAAGCGGGATCTAGTCTAATCTGACGAGAGGCTACCCATATGTGTATCTATATGAGAGTTCAGCCATGGGGAAGTAACCTTCGTACTGAACGGATGCTCCAAGATCTTTAGCCATCCGTTTGATCAATTATTATGTTTCCGGATCATCATAGGAGTGCACGACCAAGGGGGTGCCGATTGGTTTTCCTATTCTCCGAGCTGGGCAATTGTTTTCCCTTTTAATGGCCTACTTCCATGCTTTTGCTCAAAATCCGCTCTCGAGAAATGTCTAAGAGAGCTGTCATAATCTGTTGTCAACTCAGCTGGCTTTGCTCGCGTCTCAGTAAAGTTCCTCACTATATGAGGTGGTATATACTGCTTTGGTGGGGGCTTCTTTGGTGCAAAATGCACATTCACCTCGGCCCTTGAGATTTCATCATTTTGCTCATCAGTCCTCTCGTGCGGTAACAAGGGAGGAGACTTCTTCGCGGCTGATGATCTCTTTGAAGCTGTAGTACTTGTCCCGGTACTCTTCCTCTTTTGCTGAGTCTTCTTAGGTGGCAGAGTCAATGGAGTCTCCTGATGCGGAGGAGGCGTCAGAGTCTACTCACGCGGAGGAGACTGCGGAGGCGGTGGAGACGGCAGAGAATGAGCTGGAGGTGGCCTTGGCTTCGAACCTGGAAGCACAATGTATATTCCTTTGGCCATAGAACGGTGCTTCTTATGGCTTCTCCTAGTTCAGTCAGTTCCCCATCCTCACCTGCAGGGTGGTCAAGCTTCACCAGCTCAAATCCTGCCATCACTTCATCCACCCCGGCTACAGCATAGTCATCTGCAGCCGGACGGCAATGGTAAGTTGTTGTAGATCCAGGACGTAAGACAAAGCCAACCGCCGCCTTCATGGTTATGTTCACAACTTTGACATGCAACTCACAATGTTGGCTCTCTGTGATATCATCCAAGGGGTAGCGAGGAGTCAACATTACCTGATCATCATTAGTTTTGAGCTGCGTGGAAGCCACGCTGCTTTTCAGATGTTGAGATTTTCGTGGGTCTATAGTATCGAATGCAGGATCGTCATGCTGCCCCTGAGATCGTTGGCCAAGTACTTCGTTAATTTGGGCCTGTTGTGACCTCACTTGTTGTTGTGTCTCCCTCGAAGACTGTTCTATCTCCGCGAACTGGTCTGCTTCCCTCGCCTTTCTCCTCTCATGGCTTTTATCAGGAAATCTCTTCCTTTCCTCGGGAAACCAAAACTTCCACGGAAGGGAGCCTGGCTTGCCTCGTGTTTGTCTACCGTGTTCTTTATTCCCATGGGCATGTGTCAGCTCGTCGTTCTCACTTTCAGGATGGAACTTCCCCTCCCGCACCTCCTTATGTGCAGTTATAAGGGCTTCGCCAGGTATTTTGAGATGTTCTTTTGTATAAAAGCACTTCCCTGTTTCTGGGTCCAAATTTCCCCAACCCCATAGAACCACTCCTTCGACTGTTGGTTCCAATCCGATGTCTCTATATCTCCATTTGCTGATCAATTCCGCCGCTGCTTTCTCCCACTTAAGCATGTTAGACTTGTAACCACCTGACCTGTAACATGGTGATATTTCTTCAACGCGACATTTTCCTTATTTGTTTTCGACCTTTTCTTAGCTTCATCTGAATGCTTGAACAACACGAATTCAGCCCAGTGATCTTTTGTCTTCTCATTCGCTCCAGTGAACTCCAGAGTCTTGTTTGTTAGGATATACTCACGGTACAATCTTTTCTTATGGTTCTTGAATTGTTCGGCCATCTTCTTAAGAGCCCAGGCCTTAACTTTTCCCTCTATCTTATTTTCCGAGGGATCCTCCTCTAGAGGTAGGGTGAAATGTGTGCCATGAGATCACTCCAAAGGTGGTCTTTGGATATATCATCGACATAACTAACTCCTTCAGCCTTTGGCTCTTGCCATTCTTGAACGGTGATCGGGATGCTGTCCCTAACAACAACTCCGCATTGACTTACGAATAATCCTGCCGTCTTCAAGGGAGCAGCCGATCGGACATCATCAGCGACTTCGTCGATGTTGAACGTAGCATTATCACTCAAATTTTTGGCCGGGCCTTGCTTAGTCTTTACATAAGATTTGCTCGATCCGGAGGGCTAAAAGAAGAAAGAATTCATCATTAATATATATATATATATATATATATATATATATATATATATATCATTTAATGCATCTAGTAAGAAGCGGCTTAATTTATATACCTCGGTGGACTTTGAAATAACTAAGGTTCCACCGGAGCCGTCATCTTCTCCCTCCCCGGAGCTCTCATCTTCTCCCTCACCGGAGCCATCTCTTCACTCGAGATCCTCCGCTCCCTCACCGGAGTCATTCAGATATGTTGCGGTGATATCATCTCCACCGACTATCAGGTCCATAGTTTCTGCAAAGACTTGCAATTTATAGGAACCATCATATAATCACACACACACACACACACACACACACACACATATATATATATTGTTATTATCCATACTTTGCAAAATGAAATAACATGGCTATGGTGGTGGAGGAGGAGGGCGGCTATAGTGGCGGTGGCGGCTACGATGGTGTAGGAGGAGGGCGGTGGCAGCTACGGCAGTGGTGGCTGCGGCGGCTACGGTGGTGAAGGAAGGATGGCGGCTACGATGGTGGAGGAGGAGGGTGGCGATGGCTATGGTGGTGGAGGCTATAGTGGTGTAGGAGGAGGGCAGCGGTGGCTACGGTGGTGGTGGCGGTGGCGACTACGGTGGTGGTGGCGGCGGTAGTGGCGGCTACTAATATAAACTAACTAATACAAATATAACACACTAACAAATATAACACACTATAAACTAACTAATATAAACTAACTAACTATAATTCACTAACAAATACAACACACTAAAAATTTGTGCTAAATTAAAAAAATGAAAAAAAACTAACATAAGCTAATAAATTTGTGCTAAATAAACTAACATAACTAACATAAACTTTGTGCTAATTAACATAAAATTTGTGCTAAATAAACTAACTAAACTAACATAAACTTTGTGCTAACAAAAAATTTGTAAAAAAATAGAATAACATAAAATTTGTGCTAAATAAACTAACATACTAACATAAACTAACTAATATAAACTACTAGCAAATTTGTGCTAAATAAATAAATAAACATACCAACACAAGTTGGCCGGCCGGTGGTGGAGATGGCTGGAGGAGGAGGCCAGGGTGGCGGTGGCTGAGCAGGCTGGCGCGGGTGGAGCGCCGGCGTCGGAGGAGCTCGGCGCGCGGTGTGGGTGGCGCGCGTGGCGGAGGTACCGACACGGGTGGCCGGCGTGGCAGGGTCGGAGAGGCTGGGGCACGGTGCCGTGCAAGGCGGAAGGCGGTGCAGCCCGTAGCGGCGATGGCCGGAGGAGGAGGGCGGCGGCGGCTCAAAATTTTGGCAGCCTGGCAGCGTCTAACTCCTTCGCGCGAATGATCTACACGGAGAAGGAGGCATAAGAAATCGACAATGCCCTAGGTACACTATCTTAGATTATCGAAACATATATTGTCAGTCTCATCTAAAGAGTGTGTGCATGCATTGTATCCCTTGTTTGATTGTCCTGAAAGGTTACCAAGAGCAGGCCAATCATTGATGGTGACGAAAAGCAGCGCTCGTAGGTCAAGTTCCTCCTGTTTGTGCTCGTCCCTCAAACGTACACCTGTTATGGCCCACAGCTGTAGAAGTTCTTCAATTAATGGCTTCACGGACACATCAATGTTGTTACCGGGTTGCTTCAGACCTTGGATGAGAACTGGCATCATAATGAACTTTCGCTTCATGCACAACCAAGGAGGAATATTATAGATACAAAGAGTCATAGGCCAGGTGCTATGACTGCAGCTCTTCTATCCTAAAAGATTTATGCCATCTGTACTTACACTAAACCTTCAGTTCCTTGCGTCATCTACAAAGTCCGGGAACTTTCTCTGGATTTTTCTCCACTGTGACCCATCAGCGGGGTGCCTCAACAGCGCATCTTTCCTATGGTCTTCTTTGTGCCATCGCAATAACATGGTATGCTCTTCATTTCTGAGCAAACATTTCAGCCGTAGTATTATAGGAGCATACCACATAACCTTGGCAGGAACCCTCTTCGTGGGACGCTCTCCTTCAACATCACCCGGGTCATCTCGTCTGATCTTATACTATAATGCAGTGCACAATGGGCATGCATCTAAATTCTCGTACTCACCACGGTCGAGGATGCAGTCATTAATGCATGCATGTATCTTTTGCACGTCTAATTCTAGAGGGTGGACAACCTTCTTTGCTTCTTACGTCGTGGCGGGCAATTCGTTACCCCTTGGAAGCTGCTTCTTAATTATTTTCAGCAACTTTTCAAATCCTGATTCACTCACACCGTTTTCTGCCTTCCATTGCAACAATTCCAGTGTGCTACCTAGCTTTTTCTAGCCATCTTTGTAAGTTGGGTACAACAATTTGTTGTGATCCTCTAACATCTGGTCGAACTTTAACCTTTCCTTTTCAGTTTCACACTCTCTCCTTGCATTAGCAATGGCCCGACCAAAATCATCAGCAGGCTCATATGATGCCTCTTGATCTTCTGCTTCCATGTTGCAGTTTCACCGTATTCAGGGACATGGGATAGTTGCCAGCATCCTCTTCTTCTTCATTGTCTTCCATCATAACCCCTCTTTCTCCATGATTGGTCCAACAATTATAGTTGGGCATGAAATCGGTCCGCATCAGCTGGGTTTGTAGGGTTTTCGAGGAAGAGTAATCTATGTTATTCTAACAGTTAACACATGGAAAATACATAAAACCATCCCGTTTGTTTTCCTTATCCAAACCGATAAAAAAAATTCAGGCCCACAGTGAACTCATGATGGCGTCGGTCACTGTACATCCATTGCCGATTGATCTGCATGATATAATTAAGCTTATCAAAAATCATTACAGAACACACATGCATTTTATCAATGACAGATGAAAGGATAAAGTTTTTAACCTCGATCGAGAAGGAAAAAAGGGAGGAGAAAGCTTAAGTGTGGCTTGTTTTGTGTGAACTCAAGTGGCAAATGCTCTTAGACATTTCATCGAACACCTCTTGTTCATAAGAAGAGAAAGCAAAGCAACATACACCTCTTGTGCTAAGAAGTGGAAAAAGCTAAGTGTGGCTCAACTTGGGCAGAGCAGGGTATATATATAGATATGGGCCTTTAGTCCCGGTTGGTAATACCAACTGAGACTAAAGGTTCTCGGACCCTGCCGCAAGACCTTTACTCCCGGGTTGTATTACCAACTGTTACTAAAGGACCCTAACGAACCGGGACTAGAGGGTGGCTGATGACCCACAAGTATAGGGGGTGTATCGTAGTATCTTCGATAAGTAAGAATGTCGATCCCAACGAGGAGCAGAAGGTGTTGACAAGCAGTTTCGATGAAGGTTTCACTGTAAATGCTCAGACAAGTATTCAGGGGGTTTTGATAATGCAGATAAATAAAGTACAAGTAAATAAAATGCGAGAGAAATAATTGCAGCGAGTGGCCCAATCCTTTTTAGCACAAAGGACAAGCCGGTTTGTTTACTTATAATGACCAAACGTTCCCGAGGACACACGGGGATTTTAGTCTAGTGCTTTCGCTACATACAGCTGATTAATCTTCATTGTTTTGATAAGTGTTGTGTGGGTGAACCTATGCTAATGCACCGCCCTTCCTAGGACTAATACATACTTGTGATTATACCCCTTGCAAGCATCCGCAACTACAAGAAAGTAATTAAGATAAATCTAACCACAGCCTTAAACTCGAGATCCTGCGATCCCTCCGCATCGATATACTAATGGGGGCTTAGGTTTCTGTCACTCCGGCAACCCCGCAATTAGCAACCGAATACAAGATGCACTCCCTAGGCCCATAAATGGTGAAGTGTCGTGTAGTCGACGTTCACACGACACCACTAGAAGAATGACACCACAACTTAAATATCATAACATTGAATATTACTCAACCATAATTCACTACTAGCATTTAGACTTCACCCATGTCCTCAAGAACTAAACGAACTACTCACGAGACATCATATGGAATACAATCAGAGGTGATATGATGATGAATAACAATCTGAACATAAACCTTGGTTCAATGGTTTCACTCAATAGCATCTACAACAAGTATAGAATAACACCGGGAGAGTTTCCCCTATCAAACAATCAAGATTTAACCCGAATTGCTACAGCGATGACGAGGTGCAGCGGTGGTGATGGCGGTGTAGATGGTGGAGATGATGATGATGATGATGGAGATGATGTCCCGCTCGATGACGATGGCGATGGCGTCGATTTCCCCGGGAGGGAATTTCCCGCGGATTCCTGCCCGAGAGCTCTTTTCTCTCGTGTTCTCCGCCCGCAGAGGCGGGTAACCCTTCGTGAGGATCCCTCTGTGGCTTAGGGTTTCGGGACGAAGGA
This sequence comes from Lolium multiflorum, assembly GCA_030979885.1. Taxonomy (NCBI): domain Eukaryota; kingdom Viridiplantae; phylum Streptophyta; class Magnoliopsida; order Poales; family Poaceae; genus Lolium; species Lolium multiflorum. Next base: position 336,961,895 of record CM061750.1, read on the forward strand.
GTACGCGAAGAAAAGGAGGCGAAAGGGTCGTGGCCCCCAGAGCATAGGGTGGCGCGGCCAGGGCCGCGCCGCCATGGTCTGGGCCCACCTCCTCTTCTTCCTTCCTCCGTCATCTGGAAAAATAGGAATTTTCGTGAAATTCCCTTCCACTCGATCTTCCGAAATATTGCGTTCGACGGTGCTTTTTCCAGCAGAATCCTGGCTCCGGTTGATCCTCCAATGATGATGAAACATGCAAAATAGATGAAATAACATAAGTATTGTGTCCCAATATGAAATATATCAATGAATAACAGCAAATTATGATACAAAATAGTGATGCAAATTGGACGTATCAACTCCCCTTAGACCTCGCTTGTCCCCAAGCGAAACTGAGCTCGATAAACAAGACCACATGTTTATGGAGTGAAGAGTCGATAAATAAAATACGGACAAGAAGCATCATATTCATTCACACAAGACATTCTAGTAAACAACTTCCTCATATAACTCATCTCGAAATAGGTAAAGAGAAATCACAAGTAAAGGTGCATAAGAAATCATAATTGGTGATGGCAAACTTTGTTCTTGGTCAGAGAACTGCTAACGGATCGTACTTCTAAGCAAAGCTTTCATTTATAGCCGAGCCTTCATATTTAAGCATGACAATCTCTTCATAATCATTGATAACTTCAAAGTCATATTCATTCAGATAAAATTGGTACTAAACAAGAAAGTATAAAAGACATGATTAACTGAATCATAGCATAAATGATTGGTTCACAACAACTCAATTGCTTGCTTGAGATAGAGGGAAATAGGTATACTGACTCAACATAAAAGTAAAAGACAGGCCCTTCGCAGAGGGAAGCAGGGATTAAATCATGTGCTAGAGCTTTTCAAGTTTTGAAATCATATAAAGAGAATAAAAGTAAAATTTTGAGAAGTGTTTGTTGTTGTCAACGAATGGTAGCGGGTACTCTAACCCCCTTGCCAAACGAACCTTCCAAGAGCGGCTCCCATGAGGGACGGCATCTCTACCAGCAAGGTAGATCATCCCCTTCTCTTTTGTTTACACATGTATTTTAGTTTTATTTAGGATGACACTCCCCCAACCTTGGCTTTCTCAATCCATGGCTAACCGAATCCTCGGGTGCCTTCCAACATTCACATACCATGGAGGAGTGTCTATTGCAAAATTAAGTTGCTTAATGATGAATCAGCAAAACATGTGAAGAGAATTATTAATGAAAGTTATTAATTGAGGCTGGGGACCTCATTGCCAGCTCTTATTGCAAAGTTATTGGGTAAGCGGATGTGCCGCTAGTCCATTAGGAAAAGTTCGCCCAACAAAATTGAAAGATAAAACACCACATACTTCCTCATGAGCTATAAAACATTGACACAAATAAGAAGTAGTATAGTTTGAATAATTTAAAGGTAGCACATGAAGTATTTACTTGGAATGGCAGAAAATACCATGTAGTAGGTAGGTATGGTGGACACAAATGGCATAGGTTTGGTCTAAGGTTATGGATGTATGAGAAGCATTCCCTCTCGATACAGGTCTTTGGCTAGCAAGGTTTGATAGCAAGCATAAAGGTTGAGGAAACAAACAAATATACATATGATAGAAACAATCATGTATCTTTCTCATAAGCACAAGCAATTTTAACTTAAGAATACTAAGCATAGAGATAAAGAGTAATGTATCTAAGTGTATTTCTCTCTTTTATTAAACATCAGGATGTTGTTGCTATTGACCAATGCTAAGTTTGCCAAAACCAAATAGATTTACTTAATGTTCCCAAAGTGATATCAATACTCATGTCAAGAGTAATCATATAATGGAGATTGCAAACTAAAAATAAGGTGTGCAAAAAGTAAATGATAAGACTTCTCATTAATATTCCATAACGATAACTCACACCAACGGATACATCGATAACTAACTAAGAGAGATACTTCCACATTGCATACTATTCTATATGATAACTTCCCTACTCATGATATGACACTACTTGATATTAAAAGATAAAAGGTGGTGGTGATGTGATACCGCGGCACTCCCCCAAGCTTGGAACAAACCAAGGGGATGCCAATACCGATGATGAATTACTCCTTCGGTGATGATGGTGATGGATTCCTCTCGCGCTTCATAAGGATCTCCTTCAGCTTCAGCTTCTCAATTTTGCAATTCTGCACCAAAACCTGAAGAGACTCATTGTTACCCGAGTGTGGCGGTGACGGCCTTGTGCTGGGATTTGAGTAATATTCCAGCATTCTGCGAAGTCGCTGGTTCTCCTCCTGAAGTATCTCCACTTCCCTCCTTAGAGCACGATATTGATCACAAAACTCATCAGCAACCCGTATTGCTTCCTCCACACAAGGGAAAGAGTCGAGGTCCAGAGCAGGAAGAGCTCCCTGCAAGTTATGAGAAAAAGAACGCCCAGTGTTAACCGATCCCACCAAGATTGGCTTACTCCTCGTAGTTTCCCACTCTCCTTTTGATGCTATCTTCTCCTTATTGATCCTTTCATCTATCTCTTCCCTCCAAGTCCCCTTGTCTTTGTTGTTGGAGACCATGGCGCTTCTAAACTGAAAACAGATCTGGCAGAAACAGCTCGAAACAAAACACGACGAGAAAACGATATTACGGACCTCCGGGGTCCGGGGGATTATATAGAAAATATTTTTACGACAAAAGGAAGATTCCAGGTCGAAACGAGTCGGAAAGGGCAACGAGGCGGCCAGACCATAGGTCGGCGCGGCAGTGGGGCTCGCGCCGCCTATGGTGGCACGCCCTCGCGCGTCTTTTCCACTCCGTTTCGATTCCGTAATTTTTCATATTTTCCAAAACAGCAAAAATAATGTTCGGAAAGGTAAACGCGGACTTTTTATTACCTATACTGTTACCTATTCAAAGTCGGACTGTCAATTTGTCCTTTGATGAAGGCCTCCGGTGTTTCCACTTGAATAGTATCAACATCAACATTATAAGAATCGCCCGAGATATAATGCTTGAGTCTTTGTCCATTCACCACTTGTGTGGCATTGCCTTGGAGAGAGCTAATTTTAATTGCTCCTGAACGATACACCTCCTCAACAACATATGGTCCTTCCCACTTCGAGAGTAATTTCCCTGCAAAGAATCTGAGACGAGACCGATATAATAGAACTTGATCTCCAACATTAAATTCTCTTTTAATGATCCTTCTATCATGCCACTTCTTAACTTTTTCTTTAAAGAGTTTAGCATTTTCATAAGCTTCACTTCTCCATTCATCTAGAGAACTTAATTGCAACAACCTCTTATTACCAGCTAGTTTAGGATCTTTATTTAGTTCTCTAACAGCCCAATAAGCTTTGTGCTCTAGTTCTAGAGGTAAATGACAAGCTTTTCCATAAACCATTTTATAAGGTGACATTCCCATAGGATTTTTATAAGCAGTTCTATAAGCCCATAACGCTTCTTTCAATTTGCTAGGCCAATTCTTTCTAGATTTATTAACAGTCTTACCCAAGATAGCTTTAATCTCTCTATTTGATAATTCTACTTGACCGCTAGTTTGAGGGTGATAAGCAGAAGCAATTCTATGATTAATACCATACTTAGCAAGAGTTTTTCTAAAACCTCCATGAATGAAATGAGAACCTCCATCAGTCATAATATATCTAGGTACTCCAAATCTAGGAAATATAATATCTACAAGCATTTTTATAGAGGTCTCACCATCAGCACTTTTTGTAGGTATAGCTTCTACCCATTTAGTAACATAATCAACAGCGACAAGTATATGAGTGTTACCGTCTGAAGAAGGGAAAGGTCCCATGAAGTCGAATCCCCAACAATCGAATGGTTCAATAACAAGAGTATAATTCATAGGCATTTCATTGCGTCTAGAGATATTACCAACTCTTTGACATTCATCACAAGATAAAATAAATTTCCTTGCATCTTTGAAGAGTGTTGGCCAATAAAAACCTGATTGTAGAACCTTTTGCGCGGTTCTATCTCCAGCGTGATGTCCTCCATAAACACTTCCATGACATTTATTCAATATCTCCTGTTGTTCATATTCAGGAACACATCTTCGCATAATACCATCCACTCCTTCTTTATATAAGTGTGGGTCATCCCAAAAATAATGCCTCAAGTCATAAAAGAATTTCCTCCTTTGCTGAGCTGAAAAGGTTGGAGGCAAATACTTAAACAATAAAGTTAGCATAATCTGCATACCAAGGGCTCTCTCGCGAGCTCACCTTTATTACGCCCAATTGTTCATTTGGAAAACTATCATTAACAGAACAGGATCATAAGCAATATTTTCCAATCTAGACAAATTATCAGCAACAGGATTATCAGCACCTTTCCTATCTATAATGTGTAAATCAAATTCTTGCAAAGAAGTACCCATCTAATAAGCCTTGGCTTAGCATCTTTCTTTGTCATAAGGTATCTAATTGCAGCATGATCAGTATGAATTGTTGTAACTTTTGAATCAACAATATAAGGTCTAAACTTATCACAAGCAAAGACTACAGCTAACAATTCTTTTTCAGTTGTAGCATAATTTCTTTGAGCAGCATCAAGAGTCTTACTAGCATAATGAATAACATTTAATTTTTATCTACTCGCTGTCCAAGAACAGCGCCTACAGCAAAATCACTAGCATCACACATAATTTCAAAAGGCAAATTCCAATCAGGAGGTTCAACTACAGGAGCAGTTGTTAAGGCTTTCTTTAAAGTTTCAAAAGCTTCCTTACAATCATCATCAAAAACAAAAGGTACATCTTTTTGAAGAAGATTAGTAAGAGGCTTTGAAATTTTAGAGAAATCTTTAATAAATCTCCTATAAAACCCAGCATGACCAAGAACACTACGAATACCTTTAACATCCCTCGGATAGGGCATCTTCTCAATCGCTTCAACTTTAGCTCTATCAACTTCAATACCTTTCTCAAATTTTATGTCCCAATACAATTCCTTCATTAACCATAAAATGGCATTTCTCCCAATTAAGAACAAGGTTAGTTTCTTCACATCTCTGCAAAACTTTATCGAGGTTTCGCAAGCAATTATCAAAAGAATTCCCATAGACAGAAAAATCATCCATGAACACCTCTACAATACTTTCGCAAAAACCATGAAAAATAGCAGACATGCATCTTTGAAAAGTAGCAGGAGCATTACATAAACCAAAACGCCTATAAGCATAAGTTCCATAAGGACAAGTAAAAGTGGTTTTCTCTTGATCTTTAGCTTTAACAGCAATTTGTGAAAACCCAATAACCATCAAGAAAGCAAAAATGAGTATTTTTAGACAACCTCTCTAACATTTGATCAATAAAGGGTAAAGGGTAATGATCTTTCTTAGTAACTTTATTAACTTTTCGAAAATCAATGCACATTCTATAACCTACAACTATTCTTTGAGGAATAAGCTCATCATTATCATTAGGCACAACAATCATTCCTCCTTTCTTAGGAACACAATGCACAGGACTAACCCATCTACTATCGGCAATAGGATATATAATACCAGCTTCAAGAGTTCCTTAATACCTTCATTTCTTAGACGACGTTGATGTTCAACAACAGGTTTGCATCTTCTTCCATATTAATAGCATGTTGGCAAATAGAAGGAGAAATCCCCTTCAAATCATCAAGAGTATAGCCAATAGCTCCTCGGTGTTTCTTCAATATTTCCAATAACCTTTCTTCCTCAATCTCTGAAAGCTTAGAACTAATAATAACAGGATATATTTTCTTATCATCAATATGAGCATATTTAAGATTATCGGGTAAAGGCTTTAGATCAAAAACAGGGATCTTCCTTCTGGTGTTGTACCCAGATCTTCCACCGGTAAATCATGCTTGAGAATAGGTTGGCGACGAAAAATTTCCTCAAGCTCATCTCTTTCTTTCCTAAAAGCTTCACTTTCACTATTCTCCAAATGTTGCTGCAAAGGGTTATTAGGAACAAGAACAATAGATGCACACTGCTCCATTTTAAAATCATTACTAGGCAAGTCAACTTTATAAGGAGTTTTGGTAAATTTAGAAAAGTTAAATTCATAAGGTTCACCAGCAAATCTAGTCAAAATTTTCTCTTTCTTACAATCTATAATAGCTCCACAAGTATTTAGAAAAGGTCTACCAAAAATGATAGGACAATAATCACTAGCAGCAGAACCAAGTACCAAAAAGTCAGCAGGATATTTAATTTTACCACATAGAACTTCCACATCTCGAACAATACCAATTGGAGAAATAGTTTCTCTATTAGCTAGATGAATAACCACATCAATATCTTCAAGTTCACAAGAACCAATTTCGTGCATAATCTCCGTGTAAAGTTCATAAGGAATAGCACTAACACTTGCACCAATATCACATAAACCATAATAGCAATGATCACCAATTCTAACAGATAGCATAGGAACACTAACTTGTTTGGATTTATTAGGATGTGAAACAATATTAGAAGCATCTTCACAGAAAATAATATGACCATCCTCCACATTCTCAGTCACAAGATCTTTAACTATTGCAACAGCAGGTTCAATTTTAATTTGTTCTTCAGGTTCTTTAGGTTTCTTTTCACTTTTATTAACTGCACTAGATATGACAGAGTACTCCTTCATTTTAGCAGGGAAAGGAGTTTTTTCAATATAAGCTTCAGGAATAACATTATCAACAGTTTCAATCACTACACATTTGTTTACAGATGAATCAATTTTATCTTTATACGGTTCATGATACTTATCAAAATTCTTCTTAGGCAGTTCATAATGAGAGGCAAAAGCTCTATAAAGATTTGCAACAACTTGGGAATCAAGACCATATGTAGCACTCATATTACGAAATTTATCAGTATCCATAAAAGCTTCAATGCATTTATAATCATAAATTATACCTTATTCTCTATCTTTGTCATTCTCCCATCCTTCAGTATTTTCTTGGATCCGATCAAGAAGGTCCCTTTTAAACTCTTCATTCTTGCGTGTAAATGATCCAGAACAAGAAGTATCCAGCAAGGTCTTGTCTTGAAAAGAAAGTCTTGCATAGAAATTATCAATAATAACATTACCAGGAAGCTCATGAATGGGGCATTTGAGCATTAAAGACTTCAATCTCCCCCAAGCTTGGGCAATACTTTCTCCATCATGAGGCCAGAAATTATATATGCGGTTCCGATCTTTGTGAATTTCACTTGGAGGATAAAATTTGGAATAAAATAAAGGCACAATGTCCTCCCAATCAATAGAATCACCATTCTTCAGCAATTTATACCAATGCGCCGCTTTACCAGACAGCGATATAGTGAATAGTTTCTTCCTAACTTCATTCATAGAAATACCTGCACATTTGAATAACCCGCATAATTCATGCAAAAATAGTAAATGATCACCAGGATGGACAGTTCCATCCCCTTCATAGCGGTTATCCATAACACGTTCAATAATTTTCGTAGGTATTTTATATGGTACTACTTCCTCACCTGGCGCTTCATCCACTACCGTTGCAGTAGTAGTAGATTTCCCAAATAGAAATTGAAGAGAAGATCTCTCCATAATGATTATAGCAGCAGGCAGAAATAAAATCAGCACAAACAGTAAAGGTTTTCCTTACCAATTCCACTTACCAATAGCGCTTCACTCCCGCAACGGCGCAGAAAATAGTCTTGATGACCCACAAGTATAGGGGTGTATCGTAGTATCTTCGATAAGTAAGAATGTCGATCCCAACGAGGAGCGAAGGTGTTGACAAGCAGTTTCGATGAAGGTTTCACTGTAAATGCTCACAGACAAGTATTCGGGGGTTTTGATAATGCAGATAAATAAAGTACAAGTAAATAAAATGCGAGAGAAATAATTGCAGCGAGTGGCCCAATCCTTTTTAGCACAAAGGACAAGCCGGTTTGTTTACTTATAATGACCAAACGTTCTGAGGACACACGGGGATTTTAGTCTAGTGCTTTCGCTACATACACTGATTAATCTTCATTGTTTTGATAAGTGTTGTGTGGGTGAACCTATGCTAATGCACCGCCCTTCCTAGGACTAATACATACTTGTGATTATACCCCTTGCAAGCATCCGCAACTACAAGAAAGTAATTAAGATAAATCTAACCACAGCCTTAAACTCTGAGATCCTGCGATCCCTCCTGCATCGATATACTAATGGGGGCTTAGGTTTCTGTCACTCCGGCAACCCCGCAATTAGCAACCGAATACAAGATGCACTCCCCTAGGCCCATAAATGGTGAAGTGTCGTGTAGTCGACGTTCACACGACACCACTAGAAGAATGACACCACAACTTAAATATCATAACATTGAATATTACTCAACCATAATTCACTACTAGCATTTAGACTTCACCCATGTCCTCAAGAACTAAACGAACTACTCACGAGACATCATATGGAATACAATCAGAGGTGATATGATGATGAATAACAATCTGAACATAAACCTTGGTTCAATGGTTTCACTCAATAGCATCTACAACAAGTATAGAATAACACCGGGAGAGTTTCCCCTATCAAACAATCAAGATTTAACCCGAATTGCTACAGCGATGACGAGGTGCAGCGGTGGTGATGGCGGTGTAGATGGTGGAGATGATGATGATGATGATGGAGATGATGTCCCGCTCGATGACGATGGCGATGGCGTCGATTTCCCCTCCGGGAGGAATTTCCTTTCGCCCGCCGGAGAGCTCTTTTCTCTCTGGTGTTCTCCGCCCGCAGAGGCGGCTGTAACCCTTCGTGAGGATCCCTCTGTGGCTAGGGTTTCGGGACGAAGGAGTACGCGAAGAAAAGGAGGCGAAAGGGTCGTGGGCCCCCAGAGCATAGGGTGGCGCGGCCAGGGCCGGGGCGCGCCGCCTATGGTCTGGGCCCACAGCGGCCTCTTCTTCCCCTTCCGCTCCCTCCGTCATCTGAAAAATAGGAATTTTCGTGAAATTCCCTTCCACGATCTTCCGAAATATTGCGTTCGACGGTGCTTTTTCCAGCAGAATCCTGGCTCCGGTGCTTGATCCTCCAATGATGATGAAACATGCAAAATAGATGAAATAACATAAGTATTGTGTCCCAATATGAAATATATCAATGAATAACAGCAAATTATGATACAAAATAGTGATGCAAATTGGACGTATCAGTGGCGTCGCCCGCGCCGTTCGAACCTGGACTGATGCAGCCCATTAGTCCCGGTTCATTTTTAAACCGGGACTAAAGCTCCTAGGGGCTTTGGACGAAAGCCCTGTTTTCTACTAGTGCCTAGAAAGCCACCAGAGATGAGGATCCTAAACTTGAACAGGATAGTAAAGCTTCATGTAAACTTTGTTTTCATTCTTTGAACAACATAAGCAGAGCGAGTAAAAGAGGAGCCCTTCTAGACCAGAGAACCAGTCAAGCTTATTGAAGGAGATGTCGACAACACGCTCCCGGAGAGGCTCATCCACGCATCAAGCCCAAGAAGAAGCAGCATCCCCGAAAGCCACTAGCTAGCCGTTGCTCACACATGATGGCGAGAAGCCCCAGCAACTTAAACCTAACCTAGACCTAAACCTAGACTAACCCTAGACTACTGGTTTACACAGGAGAGAACCTCACCCAACCTTGCCATAGTTGGGGAGGAGAGGGAAGGGGACAACCGTCCCTATATCTGGAGATAAGCGGAACGAGAAGGAGGGGGCGATTGTGAGGCATTTCTCAATTTCATGTTTTCTCAATTTATGTTGGATGGTTTATCAGCTTTTTGGGTGGTTAGCGTGTGTTTTTCTCTAGTTGACATTCATTGGTGGTACTAATACAATATTCGACAAATGTGTTGAAGGTTTGTAGGAGCATCGTGTCAGGGACATTGGCATGCTGCATGCCATGTCGGGCTTATTCTTGTTTACCTCTCATAAATAAGCGTGTTACGGTTTTTGCCTGATTGTTGTCAATTAACTAGGAAGCCTCTTCTTCTTAATTAATCAATTGGGGCCTTGGCCTCCATTTAAAAAAATCTTCAGATATTAGTTTTCATCGTTGAAGATCCACATCAAGAACCTAAAGACTCTCATGTTGAACACAATATCGGTTTGGCTTTTCTATGCCAACACAATATCAAAGGTTAGTAAATACATATAGATATAAGCATCCAAATTATTAAAAATTCATGACCACAAAAGGCCATGCCGGAGCGAACAGTGGGACGCAGCAACAACAGAGTTGCGAGAGAGGCTCTTCGGTAGCAATGCATGGGTGCCGCCGTTGATGGATCCAAGCACTCAAGATCATATCCGAGCAAACTCCAAGTAATGTCCTCAATAAGTGAACGGGCTTCATCTACAGACTACACGAGATTCATCGTACCCCCGTGTGTCGCACCCTAGGGCGACACCAGAGGCGTCCCCATCGCAACGCCGCCAAGGCCCCTGCCGCGCCCGCTCCTCCCACAGCCGCTGACGCGGGCCCTTGCCGCGGCGGCGGAGGGCCCAGCCGCTGAAGGTGGTTGTGGGGTGGAGGTCGCTGGGGATGGTCGCGATGGACGCTACGGCAGGTTTGTCTGGCTCGTCGTCGAGCAACTCCCAAGGCGGCGCCCCTGGTCAGGGTAGTGGCGGAGATCCTCTCCCGGTGGCGCCATGACTGGAGTGAAGGTGCATGGCCGGCGGGTGGCGGTGGTGGATACCCTAGATCTCGATCTGGGTGTCTCCCAAGCCGTCTCCCTGATCTCGATCTTCCTTGCCTGTTGGGCCAGTTCCGATGGAGGATTGACCCTGCTCTGTCGTCTCCTTTCCCGTGCCGGCCTAGCACTCTGGGCGCTGGTAAGGTTTGGTGCGGCGGATTGCTTGTTTCCGGTGGGTGGCGTGGGGGCTGCTCGCACGACATGAATAAAGGTGGTGGTCCTAGGATCTCTCTCACGCCAAGATGAAGATCTACCTTATGCATGTCCATCTGGATTTGGCTAGATGTTTAGTTCTGGAAGGCTCCGCCGATAAATGTAACAGTGTTTCTTATGCCTAGAGTTCGCTGGATCGGGAGGTATTCGGTGGTGCGCACACATGCTTTTATTCCGAACGTTTGGTTCTAGAGGGAGCGACGCGAAACTTTGTTATGTGTTGCCAACAGATGACATTCTGGTCCATGATGAAAACAGAGACATAGAATATCATGAAGACCGGATTGGAGGACTAGCAATGGAGGTTCGAGTGTTGTGATGTTGAGGGATTTGCTTGGTATTCTGGGTTTCGTAGCAGCAGTATGCAAGTGGGGGCAACAACACAGGTCAAGTTCAGAGTCTTACCTTTGAGGGTGAAAATCTAAGTTTTGGCCTTAATTGGTTGTGCATGGCAATGGCCTTGTTGAAGGCATAGTTTTGAGAGCGGGACTATCTCGAGGGTGGAAACCTAAGATCTTTTGATCGGATGATGACAACGCTTGTGTTCTGTTCTCTTCTTGGAGGCGTCGCTTGTGGAGAGTCTGGATTTCAGATGTTGTCTTGGTGCTAGATGTACTGTTGTTGCTAGGGCTGGAATACCGTAGCGGGACTTCTCTTTTTTTAGTTTTTTTTTGTGCATCCGTACTATCATTAGGGTATTGCGTTGTTCCGGAGACTGGATGTAATTGGTATCTATCGATATTAATATATTCTCTTTATCAAAAAAGTGTAAACACCGTCATTCAAGCACCATAGAGCTTTAGATTTTCATCGTAGAGTTTGTTACTTGGTACTCGACAAGCACCACCAATCCGTCGTTGGTTTGTGTTGTTGTCTCCACTCGCTGACCTCCCATCCATGGCATACTCATAAGGACATAACTGCTGGCCACCAGACCATCCTATGCACTGAGCATGAAGGAGTAAATTAACATCATAGTTACACTTGCATATTAGAGGTTGCAAGAATTCCAACATGCAATCTAATCTTAACGGAAGTGGCAGGATTTAGAGAGTGGTTGAAATACAACAAGGATCGTGCTCTAGTGGAGCAGACCACGCAATCAGATGCGTACGTGTCCATGATTCTAGCTAGCTGTTGGTTAAGAAAACAAGAGCGCGCCGGCCCCAGGGCTCTGGGGCGACCGTGGACGTAGTTGGGTGCGATTCTTACCATCCAAAATCAAACCCTTGATTAGGGAGAAGAGAGTCGATGTCGAGACGTCACGTCGAAGGGTGCCAATTTCTAAAGGGGAGGGAGAGGGAGAACACCGAATGAAATGTCTGGATGGGATCGGGAGGGAGGTGGATGCATGCAATGTACTTGGGCGTGTGCGGGGGCCATAGCTTCCGACTGCGCGCGGCCACACCGGTCGCCGTCGCTTTCGCCGACGATGGCAACGCTCCAACCATCGAGTTCGGCCATGCCATGCCATGTACGTGCGACACCAACACGAAAGCTAGCTGCCTATTACCATCGACTTATCATACCAACCCTATGCGCTGTAGGGTCACAGCGGTCGATCGGTAGATGGCCGCCTGCAGAGATCTACTGCAGAGCCTCTCCTCGATGTTAAATTGCTTATTGATCATACCCAAATCCAAATGGATGGGTAAACAGAAAATACATAGAATGATGGGTCAGTGCGTAACGTAGACACTACTGTCTCTCGCCACTCATATACTAGAAAGCTTAAGCTGGTCTTTAAAAATGAAGAACGACAAGTACATGTGTGGCCGGCAAAACTTAATAACATCAAGGCAAACATGCACGTATGGCATGCATTACTAGCTACTCTGTGCGCGTGTCCCCACCACGCAGTCCCTATCTTCCCAATTATTTAGGGCTTATCCTCTTCCCTGAAAACGAGTTTTGTTGAACTGTACGTTCCTGATTAAATGTCACCGGAAAATAACCGAGATATCACGGTCATATTCCCTCCGTTTTTATATACTCTCGTGTGAGACTCTCATGGATCCGTCTGATGCAATATTTCTCGATTAGTGTCAGCTGCTTTATATAGATGCAAAATATAATTTCTTTGCTAGTACTCTCTTTGTGCCACAATAATTTAGACGTTTTAGGAAGCTACTCCGTATAACAGATTCCTAAAATGTCTGATGTTGTGACACAAAGAGAGTATATGGCTACTATCAGAATAATTGCATCTACATAAGGCAACTAACATTAAGCGAGGAATATTCATTAGGTTTCTGCCTCGTGGGATAGTGCTTATTAGTGCGAAATTGCATATATAATTAATACCGCTATTTAATAGTTGGTTGTGTTTTCTTGGTGCTCCCTCACTAGTAGAAAACATGGCTTTCGTCCAAAGCCCCCCTAGGAGCTTTAGTCCCATTTTAAAAAGGAACCGGGACTAATGGGCCGCATCAGTCCCGGTTTGAACAGCGGGGGAGACGAAACCCTATAGTCCCGGTTCGTCTGGAGCCTTTAGTCCCAGTTGGTATTACCAATCGGGATTAAAAGGGTTGCAGCAGAGCGCACCAGGCCCTGAGCCCCTTTACCAGCCGGGACTAAAGGGTCATCTCTACATATACCCTGCCCTGCCCAACCTTGTGAGCCACACTTACCTTTTTCCACTTCTTAGCACAAGAGGTGTATGTTGCTTTGCTCTCTCTCTTCTTATGCACAAGAGGTGCTCGATGAAATTCCTAAGAGCATTTGCCACTTGAGTTCACACAAAACAAGCCACACTTAAGCTTTCTCCTATTTTTTCCTTCTCAATCGAGGTTAACAACTTTATCCTTTTATTCATCATTTATAAAAATGCATGTGTGTATATATACACCGCTTCACTATTCATGATGTTCTGTAATGGTTTTTGATAAGCTTAATTATATAATGCAGATGAATTGGCAATGGATGTAAAGTGAGCGACGCCATAACAAGTTCACTGCGGGCCTGAATTTTTTTATCTGTGTGGCTGAGGAAAACAAACGGGGTAGTTTTATGTATTGTCCATGTGTTAAATGTCAGAATAAGATAAATTACTCTTCCTTGAATACCCTTCACACCCAGCTGATGCGGTCCGGTTTCATGCCCAACTACGATTGTTGGACCAAGCACAGAGAAAGAGGGGTTATGATAGAAGACAATGAAGAAGAAGAAGAGGATGATGACAACTATCCCATGTTCTCTGAATACGGAGATACTACAACGGGGGAAACGGAAGATAACGATACATCAGATGAGCCTGCTGATGATCTTGGTCGGGCCATTGTTTATGCAAAGAGAGACCGTGAAACTGAAAAAAGAAAGGTTAAAGTTCGACCAGATGTTAGAGGATCACAACAAATTATTGTACCCAACTTACGAAAATAGCCAGAAAAAGCTTGGTAGCACACTGAAATTGTTGCAATGGAAGGCAGAGGATGGTGTGACTGACTCGGGATTTTAAAAGTTGTTGAAAATAATTAAGAAGCAGCTTCCAAGGGGTAACGAATTGTCCGCTAGTACGTACGAAGCGAAGAAGGTTGTCTGCCTCTAGGATTAGACGTGCAGAAGATACATGCATGCATTAATAACTGCATCCTCTACCACGGTGAGTATGAGAATTTGGATGCATGCCCGGTGTGCATTGCATTGCAGTATAATATCAGACGAGATGACCCAGGTGATGTTGAGGACGGGCGCCCCAGGAAGAGGGTTCCTGCCAAGGTTATGTGCTATGCTCCTATAATACCACGGCTGAAACGTTTGTTCAGAAATAAAAATGCACGCCAGGTTGTTGCGATGGAACAAAGAAGACCGTAAGAAAGACGCAATGTTGGAACACCCCGCTGATGGGTCGCAGTGGATAAAAATCGAGAGAAAGTTCCCGGACTTTGCAGATGACGCAAGTAACTTAAGGTTTGGTCTAAGTACAGATGGCATGAATCCTTTTGGGAAGCAGAGCTGCATTCATAGGACCTGGCATGTGACTCCATGTATCTATAACCTTCCTCCTTGGTTGTGCATGAAGTGGAAGTTCATTATGATGTCAGTGCTCATCCAATGCCCGAAACAACCCGGCAACAACATTGATTTGTACATAAAGCCATTAGTTGAAGAACTTGTACAGTCGTGGCCTCGTGGGCCGTAAAAGGTGTACGTGTGTTGGATGAACACAAACAGGAGGAATTTGACCTACTAGTGTTGTTGTTTGTAACCATCAATGATTATCCTGCTCTTACTAACCTTTTAGGACATACAAACAAGGGATACAATGCATGCAAACACTATTTAGATGAGACTGAAGGTATATATTTGGATAAATGTAAGAAGGTTGTGTACCTGGAGCATCGTCGATTTTCTTCCAAACAAGCATGTTGACGTGGGCATTACCCTTCGGGTAACTACTATTGTATTACCCCTTGCGGCCCAATCGGAGGCCCATGAAGACACCCGAAGGCCAGGTGGGTCATAACGTCGGTTCGCAAGGTGGATTCTTGAAGAGCAAGGCAAGAAGACGAAGAATAAAAGGAAAGTTTAGAACTATGACTCTTTGTAACCTAGTCATACCCGGACAGATCTCTCGAGACCTGGCTCCCAATATAAGGGCCATGAGAGGGGATGCCGAGGACACACGCAATCTTAACAATCATAGCCACCATAAGTCTAGAGCTAGGTCCCTATAGAACTTAGATTCTCGATGAGATCAAATCCAAAACATTCGGCACCCCATGGTAACCCGATATTTTCATAATCAAGATCAGACAGGCAGGACGTAAGGGTTTTACCTCATCGAGGGTCCCGAACCTGGGTAAATCGCTTTCCTGGCTCGTTTGATAACCGATGTATCGTGTCAGCCTACAGGATTCGATCAAACCCTAAGCCCCATATGGAGGGCATTGCCGAGTGACACGCGTGAAATACACGTCCATTGGGAACCCCAAGTGGAAGGTGTGATGCGTATAGAAGCAAGTTTCCCTCGGTATGAAACCAAGGTTTATCGGACCAGTAGGAGTCAAGAAGCACGTGAAGGTTGTTGGTGGAGGAGTGTACGCAACACCAAGTGAAACCGGCGCCAACGTGGAACCTGCACAACACAATCAAGATACTTTGCCCCAACGTAATAGTGAGGTTGTCAATCTCACCGGCTTGCTGAAAACAAAGGATTAAACCTATTGTGTGGAAGATGATGTTTGTTTTCAAAGAACAGTAGAGAACAATGATTGCAGTAGATTGTATTCAGATGTAAAGAATGGACCGGGGTCCACAGTTCACTAGTGGTGTCTCTCCAATAAGATAAATAACGTGGGTGAACAAATTACAGTGGGCAATTGACAAATAAAGATTCAATACATATCATGATGATTACTATGAGATTTAATCAGGGCATTATGACAAAGTAGACCGCTATCCAAGATGCATCTATGCCTAAATAATCCACCTTCAGGTTAGCATCCGCACCCTTCCAGTATTAAGTTGCAAACAATGATAATTCATTAAGTATGGTGCGTAATGTAATCAACACAAATATCCTTAGACAAAGCATCGATGTTTTATCCCTAGTAGCAACAGCACATCCACAACCTTAGAACTTTCTGTCACTGTCCCAGATTCAATGGAGGCATGAACCCACTATCGAGCATAAATACTCCCTCTTGGAGTTACAAGTATCAACTTGGCCAGAGCCTCTACTAGCAACGGAGAGCATGCAAGAACATAAACAACACATATATGATAGATTGATAATCAACTTGACATAATATTCTATATTCATCGGATCCCACCAAACACAACATGTAGCATTACAAATAGATGATCTTGATCATGTTAGGCAGCTCACAAGATCTAAACATGATAGCACAAGCGGAGAAGACAACCAACTAGCTACGCTATGGACCCATAGTCCAAGGATGAATTACTCACGCATCAATCCGAGGCGGGCATGATGATGTAGAGCCCTCTGATGATTCCCCTCTCCGGCAGGTGCCGGAGGCGATCTCCTGAATCCCCCGAGATGGGATTGGCGGCGTCTCTCGAAGGTTTTCCGTATCGTGGCTCTCGGTACAGGGGTATTCGCGATGAAGGCTTTAAGTAGGCGGAAGGGTAGGTCAGGAGGCGGCGCGAGGGCCCCACCCCATAGGCCGGCGCGGCCAAGGGCCAGGACGCGCCGCCCTATGGTTACGGCCCCTCGTGGCCCCACTTCGTTATCCCTTCGGTCTTCCGGAAGCTTCGTGGAAAAATAAGACCATGGGCGTTGATTTCGTCCAATTCCGAGAATATTTCCTTTGTAGGATTTCTGAAACCAAAAACAGAGCAACTGGCACTTCGGCATCTTGTTAATAGGTTAGTGCCGGAAAATGCATAATAATGATGTAAAGTATGTATAAAACATGTGAGTATTATCATAAAAGTAGCATGTAACATAAGAAATTATAGATATGTTGGAGACGTATCAAGCATCCCCAAGCTTAGTTCCTACTCGCCCTCGAGTAGGTAAACAATAACAACAAATAATTTCTGAAGTGACATGCTACCAACATAATCTTGATCAACATTATTATAAAGCATATGAGATGGATGGAGTGATCTGAAGCAAAAGATTGCTAACAAAAGATAATGACTAAACAAATGAATCATATAGCAAAACTTTTCATGAATAGTACTTTCAAGACAAGTATCAACAAGACTTGCATAAGAGCTAACTCATAAAGCAATAGATTCAAAGTAGAATCAATTGAAGCAACACAAAGGATGATTAAGTTTCAGCGGTTGCTTTCAACTTGTAACATGTATATCTCATGGATATTTGTCAACATAGAGTAATGTAACAAGTGCAATAGGTAAACATGTAAGAATCAATGCACACAGTTAACACAAGTGTTTGCTTCTAAGATAGAAAGAAGTGGGTAAACTGACTCAACATAAAGTAAAAGAATGGCCCTTCGCAGAGGGAAGCATGGATTACTATTTTTGTGCTAGAGCTTTTATTTTGAAAACATAGAAACAATTTTGTCAACGGTAGTAATAATTCATATGTGCTCTGCACAATACTTCCTACAAATTGCAAGCCTCATGCATAGAATACCAATAGTGCCCGCACCTTGTCCTAATTAGCTTGGATTACGTGGATTATCATTGCATAACATATGTTTCAACCAAGTGTCACAAAGGGGTGAAAGGACACGGATGTCGCCTAGAGGGGGGGTGAATAGGCGATTTAAAAACTTTTACGAGATGGGCTTAACAAATGCGGAATAAAACTAGTGTTTACTTTGTCAAGCCCAAAGCCTATATACTATGGTTCACCTATGTGCACCAACAACTTATTCTAAGCAATGATTCACCTATGTGCACCAACAACTTATGCTAAGCAAGACAAGCAACTTATGTGATAGCAAGATATATATAACTTCAAGCATGATGGCTATCACAAGGTAAAGTGCATAAGTAAAGAGCTCGGGTATAGAGATAACCGAGGCACGCGGGAGACGATGATTTATCCCGGAGTTCACACTCTTGCGAGTGCTAATCTCCGGTGGAGAGGTGCGGTGGCTTAGTGCTCCCGAACGCCACAAGAGGCTCACCTTGAGGTGTGGTTGCTCGATGCACACCAACGCCACAAAGGCCTCACCCCAAGATGCGGTACTCACACCACACACCGAACGCCACGAAGGCGCCTCACCTAAATCTCCGGTGACCCTCGCCACAAAGGCCTAGGTCACGGTTCCACTAAGGGATTTCCTTCGAGGCGGAAACCGGGCCTTACACAAAGGTTGGGGCACACATCCACAACTTAATTGGAGGCTCCCAACAAATCACCACAAAGGTCTAGAATCCGTCTAGGGTCCCAAGAACCCAAGAGTAACAACTTTCTTGCTTTCACCTCCACGAATCACCGTGGAGAAATCAAACCGATGCACCAAATGCAATGGCAAGAACACCACAAAGATGCTCAAGTCCTTCTCTCTCAAATTCCAACAAAGCTACAAAAGCTATTGGGAGAATAAGAGAGGAAGAACAAAGGGATTCACCAAGAACACCAAGATCAAGATCTAGAGAGTTCCACTCACAAAGAGATGGATTTGATTGGTAGAATTGTAGATCTAAATCTCCTCTTCCTTTTCCCTCAAAAAGGTTCAAGAATCATTGGAGGGATTTGAGGTAGAGGGAGCTCTCAAATACTAGCAATGGAGGAGAGCAAAAAGTGTGTGAAGCAACTGAAAAACGAGAGGAGGAAGAAGACTATTTAAAGGGGCTGCAGGAATTCTGCCCGTTGGGCTCGTCCAGAGAGAGGCCGGCAGTGCCGGCCCGTTATGGCCGGCAGTGCCGCTGGCAGGAAAAGGAGCGAGCGGCGCGAGGCGAGCGAGCGAAGCAGCGCGTGGGAGCGAGCGGAGCAGCGCGCGACTGGGCTTGGCAAGCGACGCGCGGTAGGCGGCCAGCAAGCGGCGGAGCCTGGGATTGAGGCTGGGCCGGCTCGGCAGCCTGGGCAAAGGCCGGGAGGTGCTGCCCGGCAGGGCCGGCCGGTGGTACGCCGGCCCATCAAGGGCGGTAGTGCCGGCTGCCTCCCTTTTTTCTTTTTTTCTTTAAAACAAATAGAAGACAAACTTCAAAAGACAATATCTAGAGTTTGGAAACTCTGATCAAGACGAAACCAAATTTGTTGGAAAGAGGAGGACAAGAGCTACCCAACATGGAAACTAGTTGGGGGTGATTTTCTATTATTTTTAGAGGTGCAACACCTCAACATGAGAAACCGAGAAAATCACCAAACTCGAAAACGCAACAAGTGATCTATGCAAAATCCGTTTTCGATGAACTAGAGCTTGTCATGAGAAAAAGCACAAGCTCTAAAACATCACATGGATAAGATCCAAATAACAACCAAGAACGATGATGCAAGGATGCAAAGGTTTGAGCTCTTTCCGGACGATACGGTCGAGTTACTCACTCGAGAGCCCTCTTGATAGTACGGCAACTAAACTATAAACCGGTCTCCAACTACACTATGAGACCGGTGAGAAAGAAACCCTATCAAGAGCAAACCTTACTTGCGCATTCCACTTGAGCTCGATGATGACGATCTTGACCGCATCAAGATGGAACACCTTTCTTGACTGTGCTTGCTTGACGAAGTCTTGTGGATTGCTCCTCCATAATCCACCATGGGAGAGCTTCTTCTTCGGCGCAACTTCATATATCCATGAACACCACATGGAGGGCAAGCTTCAAGCAAATGATCTCTTTGAGATGGCTCACCTTAAACTTGCACTTCATTTCTTCATGGCAAGCTTCAAGATTATGATCTCTTCGAGTTGGCTCATCTTGAACTTGCACTTCATTTCTTCATGTTGATGTCTTGAAGTAACTTGAGGGCTCACTTCATCTTCATCTTCAAGACATACTTGACACTTGATATCCTTCATCAATTTCTTCTTATTGCAACCTTGAAGCCAACATATGGTTCAAGCATTGCCTATGGACAACACCTACAAATATAACTCAATGCAAACATTAGTCCATAGGGATTGTCATTAATTACCAAAACCACACATGGGGGCTCCATGCACTTTCAAGGGGTACCTCTATGCCGCCTGTACAAAGGTCCAAGTTGATCAACTGCATTTGATTTCTCATTTTTAATAGATCTCAACTTAAGACATCCATACCGGGACAACATAGACAACAGATAATGGACTCCTCTTTTAATGCTTAAGCATTCAACAACAGATAATATTCTCATAAGAGAGTGAGGTTGTATGTCCAAACTGAAAAATTCCACCATGATACATGGCTTTGGTTAGCGGCCCAATGTTCTTCTCTAACATATGCATACTCAAACCATTTGATCATGATATCACCCTTACTTCAGACAAGACGAACATGCATAGCATCTCACATGATATCCAACAAAGGTAAAAAGTTGATGGCGTCCCCAGAAACATGGTTACCGCTCAACAAGCAACTTATAAGAAATAAGACACATAACTACATATTCATCACCACAATATTTTTAAGCTATTTGTCCCATGAGCTATATATTGCAAAGATAAAGGAATGAAATTTTAAAGGTAGCACTCAAGTAATTTACTTTGGAATGGCAGAAAAATACCACATAGTAGGTAGATATGGTGGACACAAATGGCATGGGTTTTGGCTCAAGGTGTTTGGATGCACGAGAAGCATTTCCTCTCAGTACAAGGCTTTGGGCTAGCAAGGTTGTTTGAAGAAAACACAAGTATGAACAGGTACAGCAAAACTTACACAAGAATATATTGCAAGCATTATAAGACTCTACACTGTCTTCCTTGTTGTTCAAACACTTTACCAGAAACTATCTAGACTTAGAGAGACCAATCATGCAAACCAACTTTTAACAAGCTCTACGGTAGTTCTCCACTAATAGATTAAACTACATGATGCAAGAGCTTAAACATGATCTAATGAGAGCTCAAAGCAATTGCCAAGTTTCAAGTTATTCCAAACCATATGAAGCATTTTCTAATTCCAACCAAATAGCAATCAACGAAGCAAAGCCTTCGCCATAAACATTAAAGCACAACTAAGAACACAAGTGTTCAAATGAAAAAGCGGAGCGTAATATCTCCAATATAAGGATGGTGGGATCCAACTTTATTCAAACCAAAACAAAAATAAAAGCAAACAGACGCTCCAAGTAAAGAACATAAGATGTGATGGAATAAAAATATAGTTTCACTAGAAGTGACCTGATAAGTTGTCGATGAAGAAGGGATGCCTTGGGCATCCCCAAGCTTAGATGCTTGAGTCTTCTTAAAATATGCAGCCACCGGGGCATCCCCAAGCTTAGACTTTTCACTCTTCTTGATCATATTGTATGATCCTCTTCTCTTGACCCTTGAAAACTTCCTCCACACAAAACTTAAAGCAAACCCATTAGAGGGTTAGTGCATAATCAAAAATTCACTCATTCAGGGGTGACATAATCATTCTTAACACTTCTGGACATTGCACAAAGCTACTGAAAGTTAATGGAACAAAGAAACCCATTCAACATAGCAAAAGCGGCAATGCGAAATAAAAGGCAGAATCTGTCAAAACAGAACAGTCCGTAAATATGAATTTTCCAGAGGCACTTAACTTGCTCAAACGGAAAAACTCAAAACTAATTAAAGTTGCGTACATATATGAGGATCACGCACGTAAATTGGCAGAATTTTTTTATTTTTCTACAGAGAGTTCTACGCAAATTCATGACAGACAGCAATTCTGTTTCTGCGCAGCAATCCAAATCTAGCATCAACTTTACCATAGAGACTTTACTTGGCACAAAAACATGATAAGGAGAGGTTGCTACAGTAGTAACAACTTCCAAGACTCAACAATACAGTAGTAAAATAAACATGGGTTATCTCCCAAGAAGTGCTTTTCTTTAACGCCTTTCAGCTAGGCGCAGAAAGTGCATATCAAGTATTATCAAGAGAAGAAGCATCAACATCATAATTTGTTCTAATAATAGAATCAAAAGGCAACTTCATTCTCTTTCTAGGAAGTGTTCCATACCTTTCTTGAGAGGAAATTGATACTTAATATTTCCTTCTTTCATATCAATAACAACACCAACAGTTCGAAGAAAGGGTCTTCCCAAGACAATAGGACAAGACGCATTGCATTCAATATCCAAGACAACAAAATCAACAGGGAGAAGGTTATTGTTAACCGTAATGCAAACATTATCAATCCTCCCCAAAGGTTTCTTTTTAGAATTATCAGCAAGATTAACATCCAAATAACAATTTTTCAATGGTGGCAAGTCAAGCATATCATAAATTTTCTTAGGCATAACAGAAATACTTGCACCAAGATCACATAAAGCATTACATTCAAAATCATTGAATTTCATCTTAATGATGGGCTCCCAACCATCTTCCAACTTCCTAGGAATAGAAGCTTCAAGTTTTAATTTCTCTTCCCTAGCTTTAATGAGAGCATTTTTAATATGTTTTGTAAAGGCTAAATTTATAGCACTAGCATTAGGACTTCTAGCAAGTTTTTGTAAGAACTTTATAACTTCAGTAATATGACAATCATCAAAATCTAAACCATTATGATCTACAGCAATGAGATCATTGTCCCCAATATTTTGAAAAATTTCAGCAGTTTTATCACAAGCGGTTTCAGTTTCAGGCAATTTTGCACGCTTTGCACCAGGAGTAGAAACATTGCCAACACCAATTATTTTACCATTGATAGTAGGAGGTGTAGAAACATGTGTAGAATCAACATTACTAGTGTTGGTAATAGTCCAAACTTTAGCTACATTATTCTCTTTAGCAAGTTTTTCTTTTTCTTCTCTATCCCACCTAGCATGCAATTCAGCCAACATTCTTATATTATCATTAATTTGAACTTGGATGGCATTTGTTTTAGCAAACCTAGCATCTTTAACTTCCTCGGCATAACTTTCAATTTTAAAAGATCAACATCAAGAGCAAGACTATCAACCTTAGAAGCAAGAACATCAATTTTACCAAGCTTTTCTTCAACAGATTTATTAAAAGCAGTTTGTGTACTAATAAATTCTTTAAGCATGACTTCAAGACCAGAGGGTACACTCTTATTATTGTTGTAAGAATTACCATAAGAATTACTATAACCACTACCATTATTAGAAGGATATTGCCTATAGTTGTTGTTACCATAATTATTCCTATAAGCATTGTTGATGAAATTATTATTCTTAATGAAATTCACATCAACATTTTCTTCTTGATCAACCAATGAAGCTAAGGGAACATTATTAGGATCAATATGAGATCTACCATTTGCAAGCATAGACATAATAGCATCAATCTTATCACCCAAAGAAGAGGTTTCTTCAACAGAATTTACCTTCTTACCTTGAGGAGTTCTTTCAGTGTGCCATTCAGAGTAATTGATCATCATATCATCAAGAAGCTTGTTGCGGCGCCCAAGGTGATGGACATAAAAGTACCTCCAGCAGCTGAATCCAATAGGTTCCTTGAGGAAAAATTCAATCCTGCATAAAAGGTTTGGATGATCATCCAAGTAGTTAGTCCATGGGTAGGGCAATTCTTTACCAAAGATTTCATTCTCTCCCATGCTTGAGCAACATGTTCATTATCAAATTGCTTAAAATTCATAATGCTACTTCTCAAAGATATAATCTTAGCAGGGGATAATATTTACCAATAAAAGCATCTTTACATTTAGTCCATGAATCAATACTATTCTTAGGCAAAGAAAGCAACCAATCTTTAGCTCTTCCTCTTAATGAGAAAGGAAACAATTTCAGTTTTATAATATCACCATATATATCCTTATACTTTTGCATTTCACAAAGTTCAACAAATATTAAGATGGGCAGCAGCATCATCAGTACTAACACCAGAAAATTTCTCTCTCATAACAAGATTCAGTAAAGCAGGTTTAATTTCATAGAATTCTGCTGTAGTAGCAGGTGGAGCAATAGGAGTACATATAAAATCATTATTATTTGTGCTAGTGAAATCACACAAATTAGTATTTTCAGGAGTATTCATTTTAGCAGTAATAAAAGTAAACTAAGCAAATAGAATAAAATAAAGTAAGACAAGTAACTAATTTTTTTGTATTTTGATATAGAGCTAGTAAATAAGACAGAAAGTAAAGTAACTAATTTTTTTGTGTTTTTAATATAAAGCAAACAAGACAGTAAATAAAATAAAGTAAAGCAAGACAAAAACAAAGTAAAGAGATTGGATGTGGAGACTCCCCTTGCAGCGATCTCCCCGGCAACGGCGCCAGAAATTTAGCTTGACACGCGTGAAGTACACGTCCGTTGGGAACCCCAAGTGGAAGGTGTGATGCGTATAGAAGCAAGTTTCACTCAGTATGAAACCAAGGTTTATCGAACCAGTAGGAGTCAAGAATCACGTGAAGGTTGTTGGTGGAGGAGTGTAGTGCGGCGCAATGATACGTCCCCGACGTATCCATAATTTCTATCGTTCCATGCTTGTTTTATGACAATACTTACATGTTTTGCTTGCACTTTATGATGTTTTTATGCGTTTTCCGGAACTAACCTATTAACAAGATGCCACAGTGCCAGCTCCTGTTTTCTGCTGTTTTTGGTTCCAGAAAGGCTGTTCGGGCAATATTCTCGGAATTCGACGAAACGAAGACCAAACCCCTATTTTTCCCAAGGCTCCAACACCGAAGAAGAGTCGGAGAGGGGCCGAGGGCCACCACACTATAGGCGGCGCGGCCTGGCCTCGGGCCCGCGCCGGCCCGTGGTGTGGAGCCCCTGTGTGCCCCCGCGCCGCCTCTTCGCCTATAAAATCCCTTTCGACCTAAAAACACCGTACCACTTGACGAAACTCCGAAAGACTCCAGGGCGCCCACCATCGCGAATCTCCAATTCGGGGGACAAGTCTCTGTCCCAGCACCTGCCGGACGGGAAGTGCCCCGGCTCTCCATCAACGCCACCGCCTCCATCATGCTCCGTGAGTAGTTCCCCCATGGACTACGGGTTCTAGCTGTAGCTAGTTGGTATTCTCTCCCCATGTACTTCAATACAATGATCTCATGAGCTGCCTTACATGATTGAGATCCATCTGATGTAATCGGTGTTGTGTTTGTTGGGATCCGATGGATGATACATTATGATTAGTCTATCTATAAAGTTTGTGAAGTTATTGTTGCTGCAATCTTGTTATGCTTAATGCTTGTCACTAGGGCCCGAGTGGCATGATCTTAGATTTGAGCTCTATAATTATTGTTTAGATTGTATCTACAAGTTGTATGCACATGTCACTGTCCGGAACCAAAGGCCCCGAAGTGACAGAAATCGGGACAACCGGAGGGGATGGCGGTGATGTGAGGGACACATGTTTTCACGGAGTGTTAATGCTTTGCTCCGGTGCTCTATTAAAAGGAGTACCTTAATATCCAGTAGATTCCCTTGAGGCCCGGCTGCCACCGGCTAGTACAAAAGATGTTGTGCAAGTTTCTCATTGCGAGCACGTACGACTATTATTGGAAAACATGCCTACATGATTAATGATCTTGATATTCTGTTTTAATGCTATTTCAATCCTATCAATTGCCCGACTGTAATTTGTTCACCCAACACTTGTTATTGGAGAGTTGCCACTAGTGTAGATAGCTGGGAACCCCGGTCCATCTTTCATCATCATATACTCGTTCTACATGTCAACTATTTTCTGGTACCATTGCTCTCATATTACTACTACTGCTGATGTGTTACTGTTACTATTGCTCTCATATCACTGCTACTTTCACATCACCCCTGTTACTAGTGCTTTTCCAGGTGCAGCTGAATTGACAACTCAGTTGTTAAGGCTTATAAGTATTCTTTACCTCCCCTTGTGTCGAATCAATAAATTTGGGTTTTACTTCCCTCGAAGACTGTTGCGATCCCCTATACTTGTGGGTTATCAAGACTATTTTCTGGCGCCGTTGCCGGGGAGGCATAGCTCTACTCATAAGTTCACCTGGGGAGTACACTCTACCTCTCTCTCTGCTTTTATTTTATTTTGTCTTGCTAGTTTATTTCTGTCTAGTTTATTTGTGCTTAGTTTATTTCTGTCTAGTTTTATTTTGCTTAGTTTACTTTTGTTTAGTTTCTTTTTGTCTTGTTTTACTTTTCCTATATACCCGAAAATCCATAAAATTTGAAAAACCTAAAAATTAAAAACTGCTGTTATGGGAGAACCTACAACCTACTTGGAGCTTATAGAATGTTATAATAATTATAGAGAATCAAGAAATGGTAGAATAATGAGTGCTATGATAGAAAAATTGAATACAATGGCTAGAATCTTGCTTAGACGCCATGATATAAACTGTTGCTCTCAACAGGATACTAAACATCTTAAATTTCAATGTGGCTCTAGTGAGGAATTTTTAATTAAGAACTATAATCGGAATTGCTATATTCATTATGGGTTCGAAGAGGTAGAACAATTTGTCTTATTTATGGGAGCCTCCGAGATAGAATCCTTCATGGTTGAGAATTATGAAACTTGTGCTATTTGTAAGGACCTTAAAGATTATGTCTCTACTATCCTTAATTCTTGCATAGAATGCTACAGTAGGAATCCTTATATCCTTGATTATAAAGAGAGACGCATTAATGCACAAGAATGCACTCACAATTTGCAGGAACCTGTGGAAGAAGAAATTGATGAACCTGAAAGCTCATTGGATGAAAAAGAGGAGGAAATTGATGAACTTGAAAGCTCATTGGATGAAAAAGAAGAAGAGAGCGACGAACAAAAGGAGGAAGAATGGATTAGCTACCCATGTCAACCTTCTAATGAGAGTAACTCTTTATCTCTTACACTATTTGATTGTCCTCCATGCTTACCGAAAGAGGTTGAATGTTATGTTCCTGTGGATTCTCTTGAAATATTTCCTATAAGTAAAACTTGTGAGAATAATTATGCTACTGTTATATATGATAATCCATGCTACTTTGATAAATCTTATGATAATGCTTTGTTTGTGCCTGATGTCGAAATGCATGGTACTAAAGAATTTTGCTTAGCAAATGTTTATGATAAAGCTCTAGATGATGGTCCTATGTTACTTGATAATATTAATTGTACTACTAATGAAAATGGGATTGGAGAGTTCTTGACATTATCTATGTGTCCCATATCTCTTGAGATTGATCATTCATCTTGCTATATTATTGATAAAAGTGTGTTCGAAAGTTTTAATTCCACTATTTTTGAGCTTGATAAAAATTATATGTTTGTGGATCATGAAAAGTATGCTGCATGTGATAGTTATATTGTTGAGTTTGTTCATGAAGCTACTGAAAATTATTATGAGAGAGGAAAATATGGTTGTAGAAATTTGCATGGTACTAAAACACCTCTCTATATGCTTAAAATTTTGAAGTTACACTTGTTTTATCTTCCTATGCTTGTTACTTTGCTTTTCATGAACTTGTTTATTTACAAGATTCCTTTACATAGGAAGCATGTTAGACTTAAATGTGTTTTGGATTTGCTTTTTGATGCTCTCTTTTACCTCTACTCTTGTTTCTTGCGAGTGCATCATTAAAACTGCTGAGCCCATCTTAACGGCTATAAAGAAAGAACTTCTTGGGAGATAACCCATGTGTTATTTTGCTACAGTACTTTGTTTTATATTTGTGTTTTGGAAGTTGTTTACTACTGTAGCAACCTCTCCTTATCTTAGTTTTGTGTTTTGTTGTGCCAAGTGAAGCCTCTAATCGAAGGTTGATACTAGATTTGGATTTCTGCGCAGAAACAGATTTCTATCTGTCACGAATCTGGGCTTATTTCTCTGTAGGAAACTCAGAAAAATCTGCCAATTTACGTGCGTGATCCTCAGATATGTACGCAACTTTCATTAGTTTTGATTTTTCTGATTTGAGCAACGGAAGTACCATTTTAAAATTCGTGTTTACTGGCTGATCTGTTTTGGCAGATTCTGTCTCTGTTTTTTGCATTGTCTCTTTTGGACTTTAAGCGAGGTTTTCTAGACGTAGAGGGCTGTAGCTAATGTTTTATTGAGTTCTTGCAATGTGCCACTACAGGACCAAGGTGGATTCAAATTTTTTGAGTACTAACCCCTCTAATGAAGTTTATGAAAAGTTTGGTGTGAAGGAAGTTTTCAAGGGTCAAGAGAAGAGGATGATATATGATCAAGAAGAGTGAAAAGTCTAAGCTTGGGGATGCCCCGTGGTTCATCCCTGCACATTTCAAGGAGACTCAAGCGTCTAAGCTTGGGGATGCCCAAGGCATCCCCTTCTTCATCAACTTATCAGTTTCTTCTATTGAAACTATATTTTTATTCGGTCACATCATATGTGCTTTACTTGGAGCGTCTGTGTGTTTTTATTTTTGTTTGTGTTTGAATAAATTGGGATCCTAGCAATCTTTTTTTGGGAGAGAGACACGCTCCGCTTTTTCATATGAACACTTGTTCTTCGTTTTACTTTTAATGTTCAATGAATAAAAGTTGGAAGCTACAATATTTATCTTTATTTGGTTGGGAAAAGAAAATGCCTCATATGTCTTGGATAATTTGATACTTGGCAATTGTTTTGAGCTCTCAAGTAGATCATAAGTTTTTGCATGTAGTTTAAACCTATTAGTGGAGAACTACCGTAAAGCTTGTTAAAATTGGTTTGCATAATTGATCTCTCTTAAGGTCTAGATATTTTCTGGTAAAAGTGTTTGAGCAACAAGGAAGACAGTGTAGAGTATTATAATGCTTGCAATATGTTCTTATGTAAGTTTTGCTGTACCGGTTCATACTTGTGTTTGCTTCAAACAACCTTGCTAGCCTAAACCTTGTACTGAGAGGGAATACTTCTCGTGCATCCAAAAACCTTGAGCCAAAACCTATGCCATTTGTGTCCACCATACCTACCTACTATGTGGTATTTTCTGCCATTCCAAAGTAAATTGCTTGAGTGCTACCTTTAAATAATTCAAAATGCTTCTCAATTTGTGTTAATGTTTCATAGCTCATGAGGAAGTATGTGGTGTTTAGCTTTCAACCTTGTCATTTACTTTTGACGGACTTTCACCAATGGACTAGTGGCACATCCGCTTATCCAATAATTTTGCAAAAAGAGCTGGCAATGGGGTTCCCAGCCCCAATTAATTAACTTTCATTAATAATTATCTTCACATGTTTTGCTCTGATTCATCAGTAAGCAACTTAATTTTGCAAATAGACACTCCTCCATGGTATGTGAATGTTGGAAGGCACCCGAGGATTCGGTTAGCCATGGCTTGTGTAAGCAAAAGGTTGGGAGGAGTGTCATCCATAAATAAAGAAAAACTAAACTAAAGTACATGTGTAAACAAAAGAGAAGAGGGATGATCTACCTTGCTGGTAGAGATAACGTCCTTCATGGGAGCCGCTCTTGAAAGTCTGGTTGATGAGGTAGTTAGTGTACCCACTACCATTCGTTGACAACAACAAACACCTCTCAAAATTTTACTTTTATGCTCTCTATATGTTTTCAAAACCAAAGCTCTAGCACAAATATAGCAATCGATGCTTCCCTCGTAGAAGGGCCATTCTTTTACTTTTATGTTGAGTCAGTTACCTAATTCCTTCCACCTTAGAAGCAAACACTTGTGTCAACTGTGCATTGATTCTTACATACTTGCATATTTGCATTCATCATATTACTCTATGTTGACAATTATCCATAAGATATGCATGTTGAAAGTTGAAAGCATCCGCTGAAACTTAAATCTTCCTTTCTGTTGCTTCGATGCCTTTACTTTGAATCTATTGCTTTATGAGTTAACTCTTGTGCAAGACTTTTGATGCTTGTCTTGAAAGTACTCTCCATGAAAAGTTTTGCTATATGTTATCTATTTGTTAGCAACTATAGATCATTGCCTTGAGTCACTTCATTCATTTCATATGCTTTGTAATAGTATGATCAAGGTTATGTAAGTAGCATGTCACTACAGAAATTATTCTTTTTATCGTTTGCTCGGGACGAGCAGAACTAAGCTTGGGGATGCTGATACGTCCCCGACGTATCCATAATTTCTATCGTTCCATGCTTGTTTTATGACAATACTTACATGTTTTGCTTGCACTTTATGATGTTTTTATGCGTTTTCCGGAACTAACCTATTAACAAGATGCCACAGTGCCAGTTCCTGTTTTCTGCTGTTTTTGGTTCCAGAAAGGTTGTTCGGGCAATATTCTCGGAATTCGACGAAACGAAGACCAAACCCCCTATTTTTCCCGGAAGGCTCCAGAACACCGAAGAAGAGGAGAGGGGCCACCACACCATAGGCGGCGCGGCCCGGCCCGGGCCCGCGCCGGCCTGTGGTGTGGAGCCCCCAGGTGCCCCCCTGCGCCGCCTCTTCGCCTATAAAATCCCTTTCGACCTAAAAACACCGTACCACTTGACGAAACTCCAGAAAGACTCCAGGGGCGCCGCCACCATCGCGAATCTCCAATTCGGGGGACAAGTCTCCGTCACCCTGCCGGACGGGGAAGTGCCCCGGAAGCCATCTCCATCAACGCCACCGCCTCCATCATGCTCCGTGAGTAGTTCCCCCATGGACTACGGGTTCTAGCTGTAGCTAGTTGGTATTCTCTCCCCATGTACTTCGATACAATGATCTCATGAGCTGCCTTACATGATTGAGATCCATCTGATGTAATCGGTGTTGTGTTTGTTGGGATCCGATGGATTATACATTATGATTAGTCTATCTATAAAGTTTGTGAAGTTATTGTTGCTGCAATCTTGTTATGCTTAATGCTTGTCACTAGGGCCCGAGTGGCATGATCTTAGATTTGAGCTCTATAATTATTGTTTAGATTGTATCTACAAGTTGTATGCACATGTCACTGTCCGGAACCAAAGGCCCCGAAGTGACAGAAATCGGGACAACCGGAGGGGATGGCGGTGATGTGAGGGACACATGTTTTCACGGAGTGTTAATGCTTTGCTCCGGTGCTCTATTAAAAGGAGTACCTTAATATCCAGTATATTCCCTTGAGGCCCGGCTGCCACCGGCTGGTAGGACAAAAGATGTTGTGCAAGTTTCTCATTGCGAGCACGACTATTATTGGAAAACATGCCTACATGATTAATGATCTTGATATTCTGTTTTAATGCTATTTCAATCCTATCAATTGCCCGACTGTAATTTGTTCACCCAACACTTGTTATTGGAGAGTTGCCACTAGTGTAGATAGCTGGGAACCCCGGTCCATCTTTCATCATCATATACTCGTTCTACATGTCAACTATTTTCTGGTACCATTTCTCTCATATTACTACTACTGCTGCTGTTATCACATTATTGCTCTCATATCGTTTACTCACATCACCCCTGTTACTAGTGCTTTTCCAGGTGCAGCTGAATTGACAACTCAGTTGTTAAGGCTTATAAGTATTCTTTACCTCCCCTTGTGTCGAATCAATAAATTTGGGTTTTACTTCCCTCGAAGACTGTTGCGATCCCCTATACTTGTGGGTTATCACGCAACACCAGTGAAACCGGCGCCAACGTGGAACCTGCACAACACAATCAAGATACTT
This sequence comes from Lolium multiflorum, assembly GCA_030979885.1. NCBI lineage: Eukaryota > Viridiplantae > Streptophyta > Magnoliopsida > Poales > Poaceae > Lolium > Lolium multiflorum. Next base: position 336,993,834 of record CM061750.1, read on the forward strand.
TGCCCCAACGTAACAGTGAGGTTGTCAATCTCACCGGCTTGCTGAAAACAAAGGATTAAACGTATTGTGTGGAAGATGATGTTTGTTTGCAAAGAACAGTAGAAAACAATGGTTGCAGTAGATTGTATTCAGATGTAAAGAATGGACCGGGGTCCACAGTTCACTAGTGGTGTCTCTCCAATAAGATAAATAACATGCTGGGTGAACAAATTACATGTGGGCAATTGACAAATAAAGATTCAATACATATCATGATGATTACTATGAGATTTAATCAGGGCATTACGACAAAGTACATAGACCGCTATCCAGCATGCATCTATGCCTAAATAATCCACCTTCAGTTAGCATCCGCACCCCTTCCAGTATTAAGTTGTAAACAACAAACAATTGCATTAAGTATGGTGCGTAATGTAATCAACACAAATATCCTTAGACAAAGCATCGATGTTTTATCCCTAGTAGCAACAACACATCCACAACCTTAGAACTTTCTGTCACTGTCCCAGATTCAATGGAGGCATGAACCCACTATCGAGCATAAATACTCCCTCTTGGAGTTACAAGTATCAACTTGGCTAGAGCCTCTACTAGCAACGGAGAGCATGCAAGAACATAAACAACACATATATGATAGATTGATAATCAACTTGACATAATATTCTATATTCATCGGATCCCACCAAACACAACATGTAGCATTACAAATAGATGATCTTGATCATGTTAGGCAGCTCACAAGATCTAAACATGATAGCACAAGCGAAGAAGACAACCAACTTGACATAATATTCTATATTCATCGGATCCAACCAACTCATGCATCAATCCGGAGGCGGGCATGATGATGTAGAGCCCTCCGGTGATGATTCCCCTCTCTGGCAGGGTGCCGGAGGCGACCTCCTGAATCCCGAGATGGGATTGGCGGCGGCGTCTCTGGAAGGTTTTCCGTATCGTGGCTCTCGGTACAGGGGGATTCGCGACGAAGGCTTTAAGTAGGCGGAAGGGTAGGTCAGGAGGCGGCGCGAGGGCCCCACCCCATAGGCCGGCGCGGCCAAGGGCCAGGCCGCGCCGCCCTATGGTTATGGCCCCTCGTGGCCCCACTTCGTTATCCCTTCGGTCTTCCGGAAGCTTCGTGGAAAAATAAGACCCTGGGCGTTGATTTCGTCCAATTCCGAGAATATTTCCTTTGTATGATTTCTGAAACCAAAACAGCAGAAAAAGAATCGGCGCGGCATCTTGTTAATAGGTTAGTGCCGGAAAATGCATAATAATGATGTAAAGTATGTATAAAACATGTGAGTATTATCATAAAAGTAGCAGGGAACATAAGAAATTATAGATACGTTGGAGACGTATCACCGAGGAGTACCTTCGACAATTGGTGCCATCTGTGGGAACCCTGTTGGCACAAAATTCGTCGTCGGCAGATCCAGCCATGTCATCGGCAGCATCATCAACACCGCCAGCATCACCAAGCTCGGGGAGCCCGATTCGATTCGGCTCCTACGAGTTCACCCCGCACAATGATTCATCTCGCTCGACTTTCTCGGGTTTGCAAGGAAATCTGGGCATGACGTTCGGAAGCGTCCACTGCAACGTCAACGCAGAAGGAGTTCTTCGGCTGCTGGAGCCGTTCGTCCCCAGATCGGCAAGGAAATCGTCCCCATCGGCAGCAGGATCGATCATGTCATCATCGATTGATCTTTCAGCCGGCTTAACGGATTCGACGAGTTCGTCCCCACCATCGACGCCTCGGTCGGTATCGTCAATGTCGACTGGACCCGATGACTCTGGGTCGTCAGATATGACCTCATACTACTGCTTGAACTGCGACACCAGGCACAGATTGGGATCGAGTGGCACCCCATTCATCTGCAACACCTGATATTCATCGGGAGAGGAAAGTATCGACAGCGCCGCCAAGATGACCACCTGTGAAACGGCCCATCATCAAATCTACGCCACAAACGCGGCAAAACGGAGGAGAAGAAGGAGACCAAACCCCCCGCTCTAGCAGACGACGTAACTTTGAAAACAGTGCTAGCAACAATGATAGCGATTACACCATCCCGGAGGAAGAACTGGTAGCAGCTCAGGCGGCTATATTCAACAACACGCCACTCCCCGCCGGAACTTCGGTTAGGACCCTCAATGCCTATCGCACTATTTTGGAGAAGAATCGGCAGCGACTGTCGAACGAGCAAGCCACCCTCAAGCGGCGTTTGCTACCGGCGGATCAATCTAGTGAACGACGGAGGGGCTCACGGGGAAGTGCGTCTCGAAGCAGCTAAGGCGCAGGAAAACATCGATCAAGGCTGTCCCGACTCTCGAAAGAGGATGCTAGAGAAATAACTTTAAATATAACCAAGTCCTTCATGACCACGGACACAGCGGGTATGTTAAGGCCAAAGACTGTCGAGGGAGCAACCGCCAATCTTACGGCATACCTCATCAACCAGCAACCAGCACCCAAAGGTCCCATGGCTCAAGCCCATCGGGGTGCCCTGGAAAGCCTAGCAATCCTGGAAAACAGTCTGGTTCCACGAAAAGATAAATCTGCGCTTCAAGCAAGCGGTTCGAAGCACCGCTCAAGGGATGCCCGAGATGAAATCACCCAGAGTAGAATCGACAGAGCCAGGCGACGACGAGCCGCAAGGGAAGAGTACGACAGCGATGAATCCGAAGAAAGTCACGATGGCGAGATGAGGGGAGCTGATTGTTTGAGCTACAAGATCTGTGAGACTATGCCACCCAAAAGGTTCAAACCTACCCCCACTGACGCTGCCAAGTACGACGGACAGCAGGAGCCGAGGTCTTGGATAGATGACTACCTGCAGACTGTGATCTTGCACAAAGGAAATCAAATAGCGTCAATGAAGTGCTTACAACTCTACCTCAAGGAGTCGGCACGAGCCTGGTTGAGAGGCCTGCCGAAGGGGTCCATTAAGTCATGGGATGATTTGGTAGATGCCTTCGTCACGAACTTCCAAGCAACATACAAGAGGCCTATCGGAATCGACGAATTACGGCACTGCCAGCAAAAACCAAAGGAGTCGATGCGCGCGTACATCGGGAGGTTTACTAAGCTCTTGAACGCTGCCGAGGACGTTTCCATCAACATAGCAATCGTCGCCTTCAGCGATGGTATTCGACGCGAAACCTACATAGAGGATCTCGGGCGCAAGAAGCCAAAGACCATAACTAAGTTAATGGAAATCGCCAACAGTTGGGCTGATGGCGAGGACAACGTACGAAGGCCGCGACTACGCAGTGACGACGAAGACGATGATCAGCCGAGGCATGAATCGGGTGGCCGAAGGGATCGTCGAAAGAAGAGAAAAGACCAAAGCTACGATGACAATAACTTAGTAGCTGCGGGATATTCTGATCGCCGAGACGATCGGTACGATGACAGGTGAGACGATCGACAGGACGGCAATCGGAGTAACTCTGGGAACCGTGGCAATTACAAACCACGGCCCCCAAGGACCCCTGAGTTGCCCTTTGCCGAACAGATAAACGCTCCTTGCTACTTGCACGCGTACTTTGATCCTAAGGACGATAAGAAGAAGTCGAGTCACTTGCTCAGGGATTGTCGACAGTTCATTGAGATGCAGAAGCTTATCCAGCAGCAGCAGCCGAATTTACCACCACCACCTCAGCACCAAGTTCAGCAGGTCCAGTCTCGCAACTCTAACGAGTCTTTCCCGCCACCACGTGGACAAATGAGCATGATCCATCGAACTGGTGTCTCGAGATGGGAGATGAAGAAGCTCACCCAGGAGATAAACTTGGCGGAGAGTATCATGGCCAACATTCCTGAATACATCGACTGGTCGTCTCAGAGCGTTCTGTTCAGTAGAGCGGACCACCCGATGACAATTCCAAAGCCAGGACATGCAGCCTTGGTAGTCGAAGCACAAATTGGCGGATTCAACATGAGCAAGGTCTTCATGGACGGTGGAAGCGGATTAAACCTGATATTCCTCGACACAATTAAAAATATGGGAATTACGATGAGGATGCTGGAAGAAACAGGTACCTGTTTCCACAAGATTCTCCCCACTTTACCGGTGTACTCTCTTGGCAAAGTTTACTTGAACGTTGTCTTTGGGAAACCCGACAACTTCAGGAAGGAAAAGATCGAGTTTGAAGTAGTAAACTGGAAATCACAGTACCACGCTATACTCGGGAGATCAACTTATGCCAAGTTCATGGTTGTGCCACATTATGCGTATCTCAAGCTCAAGATGCCTGGGAACAATGGAACAAACATCACAGTCTATGAAAGTTTTTCACGCTCAGATAATTGTGATCGAGAGTTTCAGAAGATTGCTGCCAAGTTCGGACTGAAGAAAGAAATTGATGGCTACCCCTCTAAATCAGCAACACTCGATGATAAGGAGGACGAACGCATCAAAAAGCTGAAGAAGAAACCGAGCGATCTCGCTCTGAAAGCTTCAACAGTAGAACCTTCGGCGGCTGGTGGAAAAGTCATTATCGAAGGAAGCAAAACTACAGCACTTGTTGCAAGCACCCCTGATGACGCCAGTGATGCATCCAAAGCCATCGGCACGCTAGATAAGATCGAAGATAAGAAGAACCCTCCTCTTTCTTAAAAGGATGGGTGTCGTTATTTTTAGGTTTTTTGCTTTTTAATAAGGGCCCATTTTAGCCCCTTAGTTCTTACTTATGTTATTAATGAAGACTCAAGTTTTGTTTTTCTGAAGTATTGCAGTAATTCGGGTTACCCGAACAAGATTATAAAGACCTTTCGTTCGTACATTATAGCGAACATTGGTCTAATTGAAACAACCCCCAGAATTGCACTCTAAAAAGCCTCTGAAATTACGAGTGCTACGAGGCAAAATCGGTGGGAATTTCGCTTTTTCTCCTTTGCTACAGACGCCTCGAGAATATAAGAGAGCCGCAGATAGCAAGGATCATGAAACACATATAAAAACGACCTATGTTCGGTACTTTAAACTACAGAAGTACTAACGAACGACAGGGTCATCGGCAGGTCTAGTTCCACCGATTTATTCGGGAGCTGCTGTCAAGTCATACGTCGGTTGAAAGCAAAAGTTGCACATACAACAGGTTTAGCAAAACCTGCAACACGAGCTGATCACTCAAACATTTTGCTGCCGATAAACATACGTATACATCATAATACAGATGTGCAACGGGTAATTAAGATTTACCCCACTTAATGAAAATAGCCAACGGCATTTACATGCAGTTAAAAAGGTTATACATATATACAATTCTCATCAGGTCAAGCACACCCGAATATTGTGTCTACATTGTTTAAGCATAAAGATTTTTTTAGGACTCTTCCTCGGCAATCTTTTCGTCTACCTTTGAGTTATGTTCTAGCTTATCGGCTACAATGTAAGAAGGGATAAAAGCCTTGTAGAAAAGATGATTTACATCACCTTCAGCATTTACGACAGCTATCAGATCTATGGTTGGATGTTTTTCCAAAAGAAGAGCAAAAGCAGACTGTGCCCCGGCAATAACTTGCGAACGGATCAACCTTCGGATATTCCTGATGTTCCCAAACTCAGACATTAATGTCAGTAATGTGGGAGGAACCCCGTTCAATGGGAACATCGTCTTCCAGATTATTCTCAATACTTTATAGCATTTGTCGAAGAAACGGTGGACCTGCTGAACCCGACCCTGAAACTTAGTGATACGTCTCCAACGTATCGATAATTTCTTATGTTCCATGCTACTTTATTGATGATACCTACATGTTTTTTGCACATTATATGTCATATTTATGCATTTTCTGGAACTAACCTATTAACAAGATGCCGAAGAGCCGGTTGTTGTTTTCTGCTGTTTTTGGTTTCAGAAATCCTAGTAAAGAAATATTCTCGGAATTGGACGAAACTTTCGCCCGGGTCCTATTTTTGCACGAAGCTTCCAAGACCGAAGAGATAACGAAGTGGGGCCACGAGGTGAGGCAGCCGGCGCGGCCCGCCGCGCCCCCTACCCCCCCCCTCGTGTGGCCCCTCGCGTTGACCCTCCGCCTACTTAAAGCCTCCGTCGCGAAACCCCCCCGAGAGCCACGATACGGAAAACTTTCGCAGCCGCCGCAATCCCATCTCGGGGGATTCTGGAGATCGCCTCCGGCACCCTGCCGAGAGGGGATTCATCTCCCGGAGGACTCTACACCGCCATGGTCGCCTCCGGAGTGATGAGTGAGTAGTTCACCGGACCATGGGTCCATAGCAGTAGCTAGATGGTCGTCTTCTCCTTGTTGTGCTTCATTGTTGGATCTTGTGAGCTGCCTAACATGATCAAGATCATCTATCCGTAATTCTATATGTTGTGTTTGTCGGGATCCGATGGATAGAGTACTATGATTATGGTGATTATCAATCTATTGTTTATGTGTTGTTTATGATCTTGCATGCTCTCCGTTACTAGTAGAGGCCAAGTTTTTACTCTTAACTCCAAGAGGGAGTATTTATGCTCGATAGTGGGTTCATGCCTCCATTGAATGTGGGACAGTGACAGAAAGTTCTAAGGTTGTGGATGTGTTGTTGCCACTAGGGATAAAACATTGATGCTATGTCTAAGGATGTAGTTGTTGATTACATTACGCACCATACTTAATGCAATTGTCTTTGCTTTGCAACTTAATACCGGGGGTTCGGATGATAACCTGAAGGTGGACTTTTTAGGCATAGATGCAGTTGGATGGCGGTCTATGTACTTTGTCGTAATGCCCGGATTAAATCTCACTATATTTATCATATCATGTATATGCATTGTTATGCCTTTCTCTATTTTGTCAATTGCCCGACTGTAATTTGTTCACCCAACATGCTTTTATCTTATGGGAGAGACACCTCTAGTGAACTGTGGACCCCGGTCCTATTCTTTACATAGCATACAATCTCTGCAATTGTGTTTACTGTTTTCTTTGCAAACATCTTCCACTCGATACGTTTAATCCTTTGTTACGCCAGCCGGTGAGATTGACAACCTCACTGTTTCGTTGGGACAAAGTACTTGGTTGTGTTGTGCAGGTTGCTGGCGAATCTCGGTGTTGCGCCGCATCACATTTCGCGACCATCAACCTTCAACGTGCTTCTTGGCTCCTCTTTCGATTAAACCTTGGTTTCATACTGAGGGAAAACTTGCCACTGTGCGCATCATACCTTCCTCTTGGGGTTCCCAACGGAGGTGTACATCTACGCGCATCAAGCACTTTTTCTGGCGCCGTTGCCGGGGAGATCAAGACACGCTGCAAGGGGAGTCTCCACTTCTCAATCTCTTTACTTTGTTTTTGTCTTGCTTTATTTTATTTACTACTTTGTTTGCTGCACTAAATCAAAACACAAAAAAATTAGTTGCTAGTTTTACTTTATTTACTGTCTTGCTCTCTATATCAAAAACACAAAAAAATTAGTTACTTGTCTTTATTTTATTTGCCTAGTTTACTTTTTGCTTATTGCATCATGTTTCCTCCTAAGTACACTCTAAAAGACATACCGGTAGGCCGAGGGTCTATAATTGGAAGAGATAATATAGAGGAATTTTTCACTCATGTTAGCACAGCTGAAGATTTTGAGGATAGACACTTGGTAGAACTTGCTCCTACTTATGAAATTGCTGTTGCTTCTTTAGTACACATGCTGGAAATTAAATTTGTTAATCTAAATCCTATAATCCAACACATGTTTCTCACACTTGGTGATATGGAGGAAGGAGAGAAGAAAGACTTTGTTTTAGAAACCCTTCTTAAAGAATTTGGTGGTGTAGCAAGAGAGGCTAGAAAAGTCTTTGCTAAATATAAAATGCTTGGTTCTTACACCAATTTTGTTAGTCTCCTTGAAAATATGGACATGGAGAGAGTAAAGTACACTAATAATATTAATGATGGTGGGGAGGTTAAGACAACAATACCATGTAAACTCCTAGGAATGCATGAAGCTCTAGAAAATAACTATGGTTGGCTTGTTCCTGAAAATTTGTTTGATGAGAATAGCAAGCCTAAGAATAATGAAAAAGGAGCCTCTGAAACTTGCATAGACAAGATAACATGCATTGTTGAGAAAACTCCCAACACCCAAGGTAATAATGTTGATGCTTCATCTCTCGATGTTACTTGATTTGCACTTCTGCGCCTAGCTGAAAGGCGTTAAAGAAAGCGCTTATGGGAGACAACCCATGTTTTTACCTACAGCAATTTTTTGTTTTGTTGAGTCTTGGAAGTTGTTTACTACTGTAGCAACCTCTCCTTATCATGTTTTTGTGCCAAGTAAAGTTTCTATGTCAAAGATGATGTTATATTTGGGATTGCTGCGCAGAAACAGCATTGCTGTCTGTCACGAATCTGGGCACAATTCTCTGTAGAAAATTCGAAAAAATCTGCCAATTTACGAGCGTGATCCTCAGATATGTACGCAACTTTCATTAGTTTTGAGTTTTTCCATTTGAGCAAGTCTGGTGCCATCTCTAAATTCGTCTTTACGGACTGTTCTGTTTTTGACAGATTCTGCCTTTTATTTCGCATTGCCTCTTTTGCTATGTTGGATTTATTTCTTTGATCCACTAATGTCCAGTAGCATTATGCAATGTCCAGAAGTGAAAATAATGATTGTGTCACCTCTGAATGAGTGAATTATTAATTGTGCACTAACCCTCTAATGAGTTTGCTTGAAGTTTGGTGTGAAGGAAGTTTTCAAGGGTCAAGAGGGAGAATGATATACTATGATCAAGAGGAGTGAAAGCTCTAAGCTTGGGGATGCCCCCGTGGTTCACCCCTGCATATTTTAAGAAGACTCAAGCGTCTAAGCTTGGGGATGCCCAAGGCATCCCCTTCTTCATCGACAACATCATCGGGTTCCTCCCCTGAAACTATATTTTTATTCGGTCACATCTTGTGTTCTTTACTTGGAGCGTTGGTTTGTTTTTGTTTTTGTTTTTGTTTGAATAAGATGGATCCTAGCATTCACTTTGTGGGAGAGAGACGCTGTTGCATATGGACACATGTGTCCTTAGGCTTTACTCATAATGTTCAAGGCGAAGTTTCTTCTTCGTTAAATTGTTATATGGTTGGAATTGGAAAATGCTACATGTAGTAATTCTAAAATGTCTTGGATAATGTGATACTTGGCAATTGTTGTGCTCATGTTTAAGCTCTTGCATCATATGCTTTGCACCCATTAATGAAGAAATACATAGAGCTTGCTAAAATCTGATTTGCATATTTGGTTTCTCTAAGGTCTAGATAATATCTAGTATTGAGTTTTGAACAACAAGGAAGACGGTGTAGAGTCTTATAATGTTTACAATATGTCTTTTATGTGAGTTTTGCTGCACCTGTTCATCCTTGAGTTTGCTTCAAATAACCTTGCTAGCCTAAACCTTGTATCGAGAGGGAATACTTCTCATGCATCCAAAATCCTTGAGCCAACTACTATGCCATTTGTGTCCACCATACCTACCTACTACATGGTATTTCTCCGCCATTCCAAAGTAAATTGCTTGAGTGCTACCTTTAAAATTCCATCATTTACCTTTGCAATATATAGCTCATGGGACAAAATAGCCTTAAAAACTATCGTAGTATTGAATATGTACTTATGCACTTTATCTTTTATTAAGTTGCTTGTTGTGCGATAACCATGCTTCTGGGGAACGCCATCAACTATTGTTGAATATCATGTGAGTTGCTATGCATGTCCGTCTTGTCTGAAGGATCTATCATTTTAGTGGTTGGAGCATGCAAAATTGTTAGAGAAGAACATTGGGCCGCTAACTAAAGCCATGAATCATGGTTGAAGTTTCAGTTTTGGACATATATCCTCAATCTCATATGAGAATAATAATTGTTGCTACATGCTTATGCATTTAAGAGGAGTCCATTATCTGTTGTCCATGTTGTCCCGGTATGGATGTCTAAGTTGAGAATAATCAAAAGCGAGAAATCCAAAATGCGAGCTTTCTCCTTAGACCTTTGTACAGGCGGCATGGAGGTACCCCTTTGTGACACTTGGTTGAAACATGGCATGCAAAGATCCGGTAGTCCAAGCTAAGTAGGACGAGTTGCGGACACTATTAGTATACTATGCATGAGGCTTGCTACTTGTAAGATATAATTTTCATAACTCATATGCTTTATTACTACCGTTGACAAAATTGTTTCATGTTTTCAAAATAAAAGCTCTAGCACAAATACAGCAATCGATGCTTTCCTCTTTGAAGGACCTTTCTTTTACTTTTATTGTTGAGTCAGTTTACCTATCTCCTCCACCTTAAAAAGCAAACACTTGTGTGCTGTGCATTGATTCCTACATACTTGCATATTGCACTTATTATATTACTTTATGTTGACAATATCCATGAGATATACATGTTATAAGTTGAAAGCAACCGCTGAAACTTCATCTTCCTATGTGTTGCTTCAACACCTTTACTTTGATTTATTGCTTTATGAGTTAACTCTTATGCAAGACTTATTGATGCTTGTCTTGAAGTACTATTCATGAAAAGTCTTTGCCATATGATTCATTTGTTTACTCATGTCATTACCTTTGCTTTGATCGCTGCATTCATTACATATGTTTACAAATAGTATGATCAAGATTATGATGGCATGTCACTTCAGAAATTATCTTTGTTATCGTTTTACCTGCTCGGGGAGCAGAACTAAGCAGGGGATGCGATACGTCTCAACGTATCGATAATTTCTTATGTTCCATGCTACTTTATTGATGATACCTACATGTTTTTTGCACATTATATGTCATATTTATGCATTTTCGGAACTAACCTATTAACAAGATGCCGAAGAGCCAGTTGCTGTTTTTTTTTGGTTTCGAAATCCTAGTAAAGAAATATTCTCGGAATTGGACGAAACTTTCGCCCAGGTCCTATTTTTGCACGAAGCTTCCGAAGACCGAAGAGATAACGAGTGGGACCCGAGGTGGCCAGAGGCTAGGCCGGCGCGGGCCCGGGCCCCGGCCGCGCCGACCTACCCCTCCCCTCGTGTGGCCCCTCGCGTTGACCCTCCGCCTACTTAAAGCCTCCGTCCGAAACCCCCAGTGAGAGCCACGATACGGAAAACCTTGCGAGACGCCGCCACCGCGAATCCCATCTCGGAGGATTCGGAGATCGCCTCCGGCACCCTGCCGGAGAGGATTCATCTCCCGGAGGACTCTACACCGCCATGGTCGCCTCCGGAGTGATGAGTGAGTTCACCCTGGACCATGGGTCCATAGCAGTAGCTAGATGGTCGTCTTCTCCTTGTTGTGCTTCATTGTTGGATCTTGTGAGCTGCCTAACATGATCAAGATCATCTATACGTAATTCTATATGTTGTGTTTGTCGGGATCCGATGGATAGAGAGTACTATGATTATGGTGATTATCAATCTATTGTTTATGTGTTGTTTATGATCTTGCATGCTCTCCGTTACTAGTAGAGGCTCTGGCCAAGTTTTTACTCTTAACTCCAAGAGGGAGTATTTATGCTCGATAGTGGGTTCATGCCTCCATTGAATGTGGGACAGTGACAGAAAGTTCTAAGGTTGTGGATGTGCTGTTGCCACTAGGGATAAAACATTGATGCTATGTCTAAGGATGTAGTTGTTGATTACATTACGCACCATACTTAATGCAATTGTCTGTTGCTTTGCAACTTAATACTGGGGTTCGGATGATAACCTGAAGGTGGACTTTTAGGCATAGATGTAGTTGGATGGCGGTCTATGTACTTTGTCGTAATGCCCGGATTAAATCTCACTATATTTATCATATCATGTATATGCATTGTTATGCCTTTCTCTATTTTGTCAATTGCCCGACTGTAATTTGTTCACCCAACATGCTTTTATCTTATGGGAGACACCTCTAGTGAGCTGTGGACCCCGTCTATTCTTTACATAGCATACAATCTGCAATTGTGTTTACTGTTTTCTTGCAAACATCTTCCACTCGATACGTTTAATCCTTTGTTATGACAAGCGGTGAGATTGACAACCTCCTTTTGTTGGGACAAAGTACTGGGTTGTGTTGTGCAGGTTCCGCGTTGGCGCCGGAATCCATAGTGTTGCGCCGCATCACATTTCGCGACCATCAACCTTCAACGTGCTTCTTGGCTCCTCTTGGTTCGATTAAACCTTGGTTTCATACTGAGGGAAACTTGCCACTGTGCGCATCATACCTTCCTCTTGGGGTTCCCAACGGACGTGTACATCTACGCGCATCACTTAGCGACAGTAGAAGCCTTTGATTTATTCTTCCAGAAAACCTCATCTAGAGATGACAGTTCAGTCAACGTGTTTACGCGTTCATGGATACGTTTGTTTTCCTCGGCTGGGTTCAGAGCTATGACTACAACGAGTAACGAAGAAAGATCAGAAGATACCCTAATAGAAGTCAAGGAACAGGAAGTTAAAGAGCACTTACAATTTAAACTTTATGTGGTTTTATGTAGTTCTGCAAGAGCATAACGTTCTGCGTTGGTAGCCAGCTCGCTCTTCTTCCTGATAATAGCGGCCAAGGCATAAGTACTGCGCATATCCTTTTCCATCTGCGCAATTCGATCTTTCATGCGTTGGAGCCGATCACTCTCAGATGAGGCACCCAAAGAATCATCGGTAAATGAAGGCACAGGAAAAACCTGCAAAAGTTATTCAGAAGCATGATGGATTATATGGGTCCAACACTGGAATTTACTCCCATCGGGAGCATGCAAATAAAAGTATTATCACAGGAGGGTACTGGCAACATTGCCAGTACAAAAGTTGTTACAACCATAAGGTCTTGTGACAGGAAATTGTTTCAAACTAAACAAGAATTACAAAAATAAAGTCAAGGAGCCTGGGTCTGGTTCGACAAGCTTGGTCCAGTAGATGATTTCTTGGCTGAGACCAATTCAAGAAGTTGGCGAGCACACTTAAGCGCTGGGGTTTTAAAATCACCCAAGTCAACTAATTGCCCATTTTGGTCCTTCGGAAGATCCTTGGACATTTCTTCAATATCGGCTTTGAAACCGTGACCCATCATAAGCTGAAAAGCTAGGAGGGCGCCATAGGTGCGCGAAGTACGTTTGAATACCTCGATAACCTCCTTCATGTTGACAGCAAAAGCATCAATTAGCTGCCCCAGAGTTTTGTTCTGGTCGATCTTGGGGAAGATCATCATGTGCATCCTTGCCACGGCTCCTTTACTCTTATGGAGAAGGGCTTGAACAAGCTTGTGAGACTCAAGGGCCAACGACAAAGCGTTTGCAGGAGAGTTATTCGGGAGCTTATCCAAAGCCTCAGTAGGGATATCGGCATCTTCTGCAAGGAACGAAAAGGAAGACTTTGCTAAATAAACACTGAATCAATAAAGGGAAAATCAAAGAGAAAAGCCAAATGGGAATTACTGAGCAAGGCCAAAACAGATTGACGAAGGAGATCATCCTTTTCATTCATTTGGGCTTTGACGGCAAGCCTTGATGTCTCTTCGTCCTTCAACTTCTCGAGTTCATCCTTCAAAGACTCGGCCTTTTGGCGAGCCTCGACAACAATTTAATTGCGCCCTCTAGCTTTGAGGAAGAAGACTCGACCTCTTTTTGGAGCCGAGTTTTATCATTCTCAAGAGAAGTATATCGGGAGGCGAAGGCCTCCAGAAATGAGATAACAACTCGTAAGTCCTAGGGAAGTAGGAGAAGATGATAATTACCGAAGCAGAAAATTAATCGTCGGCAAGTTCATAATCTGATGAAAACCCACTCAAGAGCTGCCAGAGATAGACATATTATTGAAACAAAAAAGACTTGCATGCTTCTCAGAAGGAGAAGTCGTAGCTGTGGCAGTCGAAGAAATTTCTTTCCCTTTGGAGAGGGAAGAAGCTGTTGAAATTTGTGCCGCTGGGGCTGTAGCAGGAGTCGAAGCTTCGGAGGCCGCTGGGTCCGGCTTGCTGGTGCTCATTTTGGCCTTCTTGGGAGGGGGTTCGATGAAACCCTCACTACAAGGGTGAGAAGCCGACAATGTGAGAATCGAGTACAGATAGTCATCGTCAGATTTAATTTCAGAAAAAGTAGTGAGGACTTACAGATCAAAAAGATCATCTTCATCGGCAAAGCCGCCGGATGATCTCTTTGAGGGCAGTTCGTCGGCCTTCTCCGCAGCTGCGTCAACAAAGGCAACGCGGTCAGCGTCGTCATCATGGATCGACCCCGCTGTGTCACTTATATCGTCAGCAAGGGATTGAGGATCGATGAAAGAAGCTTCAGGATTCATTGGATCATCATGATCATCTTCCGAGTTTATGTTTCCTTCAGTGCGAGACTCTACAGGGACTGAAGAGTCTCTTCTTTCAGAAACATCATTTGACAGATCTTGCAAGCGCTCGGGAGCTGTGGGGATCTATCGAAGTAATTGAGTAAGAGTAGTGAAAATTGTGGAGAGTGAAAGTAACAGGTTAACGAGTACACGAAAAAGAGATTTACCTCGGTTGGTAGATGGTCAGCATCGAACGGAGGCTGGGGAGATATTAATGGGATTGAATCTTCTTGGCTAAAAAGAGTAAGGCGCCTAACTTCATCAAGCAGTTCCTTCTCAGATAATTCGGCAACATTCACTCTGGTCTCATCTTTGGGTCCCGAATACAACCACATCGGGTGAGCCCTAGACATGATTGGCTGGACTCAACGTTTTAAGAACACAGCTGCTACCTCGGTACCTATCATGGTTTGGCCATCAGATTCCTTGATCCGAAGGAATCTTTCGAATAATCTATCGACTGCTGGTTTCTCATCGGGTGAAAGGATGTTCTTCCAAGACTTTTTAGGTTCAGCTTCGAGGACGTCGGAGAATTGGGGAACCTGGGTATCGATTGCTGAAGAGTCTTTGATATAAAACCACTTCAGCCTCCATCCTTGAACGGATTCTTTCATTGGAAAGTTAAAGTAGTTGAATTCTTTACGAACAACAAACCCAACTCCGCCAATGATGAAGGACCCACCACTGCAGTTGTATCTCTTCACAAAGAAAATTTTCTTCCACAGACCAAAATGAGGTTCGATGCCCAGGAATGCTTCACAGAGGGTGATAAAGATGGCAAGATGAAGGATTGAATTGGGGGTCAACTGCCACAGTTGTATCTCATACTCACGAAGGAGGCGATGGAGAAATTTGTGAGCAGGAAGCGAAAGACCTCGGTACAAGAAAGACAAGAACATCACAGTAAAATAGGCAGGGGGATTGGGCCGCGAGGTCGCACCTGGGAGGATGACGTTCCCCTCGCCGGCAGAAATTATTCCGAGGCTTCGAGCTCTCTTCTCGTCGCGCTTTGTGGTAGTGGAAACTGGCCAATCACCGGGCATAGGCCCAGCCATGGATCTTTCCGGCGCGGTCGGTGCCGGATATGAGGGAGGAGCATCTGATGTGCTTCTCCTCGATGAGCTTGGAGGAACCTTGGCGGCGGCGCCACTGCTCGCGGCATTGGCAGCGAGAGTGAGATTCTTCTTCTTCACCATCGCGAGATCTGAGGAAGATCTAGAAAACGGCGGCGGCGGCGCAGCGGTTGTGAACGAGGAGTATGAATAAGGAAGAAAGGGTGCGAGGAGAAAGCGTGGAAAGAGGAAACTTTAACCCTTTGAGATATTAAGGAGAAAGGAAGTTTGAGAATTGAGTGGACACGTGTTAGTGCCCTCGATTTAGTAAAGGGATCTCTCTTCATCATTAAGCGCCGAAATTGAGGAGATACCTTGGTAACTGCGCAGAAGTACTGGTCATTTCCATAACAGAACAATGCAGAAGTGGGATGGACCCGTTAGGTCACGTCCTATCAATCAAACCGCAATAGTGGCAGCGTCATCAATGATGTCATGAAAAATATCGAGTCCATAAGAAGCATCCGAAGAAAAATTAAAACCGTCGGGTAGTACAACTTGAGTCTACGCACGGTTGCGAGCATCCGTACCTAGACTCGGGGGCTACTCCCATCGGGAGCGCTGGACGCGCACCCGATATATTCCAGAATCGAAGACTCCATTGCAAGGAAATGAGAATTTCAAGAGTATCTAAAGAAAGATTGAAATATTTAGACCGTTTGGCCTAAGTCTGCACTCAGTTGCAAGCACTCGTGACCAGACTCGGCGGCTACTCCCATCGAGAATGCTAATTGCACATCCGACGAAAGTTTTTGCACTCCAGGATCATGCCCGGGGACTTGATTCTGTGTAGAGTAACGTTGTTTTGCCATCGGCAGTTAACCAGCAAAGCTGGGCACGTTACTCGATATCCTTTACGTACTGAATCTTGCTTGAAAAATTGAAGCCCCGATATAAATGTATCAGATGATCTATGAAGACCTGCAGAAAGCTTCGGCAGAAGAAAGCATTCGAGTAGTATGATACGTCTCCAACGTATCGATAATTTCTTATGTTCCATGCTACTTTATTGATGATACCTACATGTTTTATGCACATTATATGTCATATTTATGCATTTTACGGAACTAACCTATTAACAAGATGCCGAAGAGCCAGATTCTGTTTTCTGTTTTTTGGTTTCGAAATCCTAGTAAGGAAATATTCTCGGAATTGGACGAAATCTTCAGGGTCCTATTTTTGCACGGAGCTTCCAAGACCGAAGAGATAGAGAAGTGGGGCCACGAGGTGGCAGACACGAGCGGCGCGCTGGCCCCCCCGGCCGCGGCCTGTCATCGGGCCCTCGTGAGCCCCCCCGACCTACCCTTCCGCCTACTTAAAGCCTCCGTCATGAAACCCCCATACCGAGAGCCACGATACGGAAAACCTTCCAGAGACGCCGCCGCGTGAATCCCATCTCGGGGATTCGGGAGATCGCCTCCGCACCCTGCCGGAGAGGGGATTCATCTCCCGGAGGACTCTACACCGCCATGGTCGCCTCGGAGTGATGAGTGAGTAGTTCACCCCTGGACCATGGGTCCATAGTAGCTAGATGGTCGTCTTCTCCTTGTTGTGCTTCATTGTTGGATCTTGTGAGCTGCCTAACATGATCAAGATCATCTATCTGTAATACTATATGTTGTGTTTGTCGGGATCCGATGGATAGAGAGTACTATGATTATGGTGATTATCAATCTATTGTTTATGTGTTGTTTATGATCTTGCATGCTCTCCGTTATTAGTAGAGGCTCTGGCCAAGTTTTTACTCTTAACTCCAAGAGGGAGTATTTATGCTCGATAGTGGGTTCATGCCTTCATTGACACCTGGGACAGTGAAAGAAAGTTCTAAGGTTGTGATGTGCTGTTGCCACTAGGGATAAAACATTGATGCTATGTCTAAGGATGTAGTTGTTGATTACATTACGCACCATACTTAATGCAATTGTCTTGCTTAGCAACTTAATACTGAATGGGGTTCGGATGATAACCTGAAGGTGGACTTTTTAGGCATAGATGCGGTTGGATGGCGGTCTATGTACTTTGTCGTAATGCCCAATTAAATCTCACTATATTTATCATATCATGTATATGCATTGTTATGCCTTTCTCTATTTGTCAATTGCCCGACTGTAATTTGTTCACCCAACATGCTTTTATCTTATGGGAGAGACTCCTCTAGTGAGCTGTGGACCCCGGTCCTATTCTTTACATAGCATACAATCTACTGCAATTGTGTTTTACTATTTTCTTGCAAACAATCATCTTCCACTCGATACGTTTAATCCTTTGTTACAGCAAGCCGGTGAGATTGACAACCTCACTGTTTCGTTGGGGCAAAGTACTTTGGTTTTGTTGTGCAGATTCCACGTTGGCGCCGAATCCCTGGTGTTGCGCCGCATCACATTTCGCGACCATCAACCTTCAACGTGCTTCTTGGCTCCCACTGGTTCGATTAAACCTTGGTTTCATACTGAGGGAAACTTGCTTCTATACGCATCATACCTTCCACTTGGGGTTCCCAACGGACGTGTGCATCTACGCGTATCAAGCTAAATTCCGGCGCCGTTGCCGGGAGATCAAGACACGCTGCAAGGGGAGTCTCCACTTCTCAATCTCTTTACTTTGTTTTGTCTTGCTTTATTTTATTTACTACTTTGTTTGCTGCACTAAATAAAAATACAAAAAAATTAGTTGCTAGTTTTACTTTATTTGCTATCTTGTTTGCTATATCAAAAACACAAAAAAAATTTAGTTACTTGCATTTACCTTATTTTTTATCATGTTTCCTTTTAAAATGAGTAATCCTGAAGTTGAAGTTCGTTCTTTTAAGCAACAAGGTGGAGAAAGTTTTAAAGATGCTTGGTATAGAATTAGTAATGCTCATCATAGGTGCATTAAGAAACACTCCACAACTATCCTTCTTAGGAACTTTTATGTTGGTTTATCTAGTTGGAATAGGTATGTTCTTGATACCCTTTCGGGAGGTAATTTCCTAGGTACTCCCGCTTTAGAAGCTAGTTGCATCATTGAGAGTCTAGTTGGAATACCACCTGTTAATGAAGTTAAAATTGAAATCTCTCTTGAAGATGTTATGAAAAAATTGGAAACCATAGAGAAAAATTTTCCAAGTGTTGAAACTAAATTGGGAATGTTATTTGACAAAACTTATGAACTTGATAAATCCTTAGGAGGAATTGATGAAAGAATTAGTGTCCTAGGAACTTGTGTTGTCCATGATAATCAAACCAACAGGATTGATGAACTTGAAAAAGCTATGGGAACCTTGGGTTCAACCTTTTCTTCTCTCAAGTATAATGAGAAAGCTTATGTGGGTAAAGAGCAAAAATTCATGTACGCCTCTAAAGTGCCTAAACAAAAGAATTATTATAGGCCTAAAATTTCTAAAACCCCTAGCACCACCATAGAGAATTTAGATAATGGAGCACCTAAAGTACCCTCTGCAACAAGTTGTGTTTGCATGAAAAATAATAATGTTGATTCTACTCTCGATGTTACTTGATTTGCACTTTCTGCGCCTAGCTGAAAGGCGTTAAAGAAAAGCGCTTATGGGAGACAACCCATGTTTTTACTACAGCAATTTTTTGTTTTGTTGAGTCTTGGAAGTTGTTTACTACTGTAGCAACCTCTCCTTATCATGTTTTTGTGCCAAGTAAAGTTTCTATGTCAAAGTTGATGTTATATTTGGGATCGCTGCGCAGAAACAGCGTTGCTGTCTGTCACGAATCTGGGCACAGGCCTCTGTAGAAAATTCGAACAAATCTGCCAATTTACGAGCGTGATCCTCAGATATGTACGCAACTTTCATTAGTTTTGAGTTTTTCCATTTGAGCAAGTCTGGTGCCAGCTTTAAATTCGTCTTTACGGATGTTCTGTTTTTGACAGATTTTGCCTTTTATTTCGCATTGCCTCTTTTGCTATTTTGGATTCATTTCTTTGATCCATTAATGTCCAGTAGCTTTATGCAATGTCCAGAAGTGTAAAGAATGTTTGTGTCACTGATACGTCTCCAACGTATCGATAATTTCTTATGTTCCATGCTACTTTATTGATGATACCTACATGTTTTATGCACACTTTATGTCATATTTGTGCATTTTCCGGAACTAACCTATTAACAAGATGCCGAAGTGCAGTTCTGTTTTCCGCTGTTTTTGGTTTCAGAAATCCTAGTAACGAAATATTCTCGGAATTGGACGAAATCAACGCCCAGGTTCCTATTTTGTCCAAGCATCCAACACCCGAGGCCGCGAGGGGCCCCTGGGCCCGATGATAGGGGTGGCGCGGCCAGCCGGGCCCGCCACCCTATGGTGTGCCCTTCGACCCTCCTGCGCCGCCTCTTCGCCTATATAAAGCCCCTGCATCGAAAACCCTTAGAGGAAGCCATGATACGAGAAAGTTCCAGCCGCCATCGCGAAGCCATCCGGGGACGAGTCTCTGTTCCGCACCTGCCGGACGGGGAAGTCCCGGAAGGCTTCATCGACACCGCTGCCATCTCCACCGCCATCTTCATCACCGCTGCTGCTCCCATGAGGAGGGAGTAGTTCTCCATCGAGGCTCGGGACCGGTAGCTATGTGGTTAATCTCTCTCCTATGTACTTCAATACAATGATCTCATGAGCTGCCCATGATTGAGATTCATATGAGTTTTGTATCACTACTATCTATGTGCTACTCTAGCAAAGTTATTAAAGTAGTTCTATTCCTCCTGCACGTGTGTAAAGGTGACAGTGTGTGCACCGTGTAGTACTTGGCGTAGGCTATGATTGTGATCTCTTGTAGATTGCGAAGTTAACTATTGCTATGATATATTGATGTGATCTATTCCTCCTACATATGCATGAAGGTGACAGTGTGCATGCTATGTTAGTACTTGGTTTAGTCTTTTGATCTATCTTACACTATAAGGTTACTAAAATATGAACATTAATTGTGGAGCTTGTTAACTCCGGCATTGAGGGTTCGTGTAATCCTACGCAATGTGTTCATCATCCAACAAAAGTGTAGAGTATGCATTTATCTATTCTGTTATGTGATCAATGTTGAGAGTGTCCACTAGTGAAAGTGTAATCCCTAGGCCTTGTTCCTAAATACTGCTATCACTGCTTGTTACTGTTTTACTGCGTTACTCGCGTACTACTGCATGTTTACTTCCCGCAATATTACTACCATCAACTACACGCCTGCAACCGTACTACTGCTCATATTCATTCATACCACTTGTATTTCACTATCTCTTCGCCGAACTAGTGCACCTATTAGGTGTGTTGGGGACACAAGAGACTTCTTGCTTTGTGGTTGCAGGGTTGCATGAGAGGGATATCTTTGACCTCTTCCTCCCGAGTTCGATAAACCTTGGGTAATCCACTTAAGGGAAACTTGCTGCTGTTCTACAAACCTCTGCTCTTGGAGGCCCAACACTGTCTACAAGAATAGAAGCACCCGTAGACATCGATCACCTCGAACATGTGAATTATTAATTGTGCACTAACCCTCTAATGAGTTTGCTTGAAGTTTGGTGTGAAGGAAGTTTTCAAGGGTCAAGAGAGGAGAATGATATACTATGATCAAGAGGAGTGAAAGCTCTAAGCTTGGGGATGCCCCCGTGGTTCACCCCTGCATATTTTAAGAAGACTCAAGCGTCTAAGCTTGGGGATGCCCAAGGCATCCCCTTCTTCATCGACAACATCATCAGGTTCCTCCCCTGAAACTATATTTTTATTCATCACATCTTGTGTTCTTTACTTGGAGCGTTTGTTTTTGTTTTTGTTTGAATAAGATGGATCCTAGCATTCACCTTGTGGGAGAGAGACACGCTCCGCTATTGCATATGGACACATGTGTCCTTAGGCTTTACTCATAATGTTCAAGGCGAAGTTTCTTCTTCGTTAAATTGTTATATGGTTGGAATTGGAAAATGCTACATGTAGTAATTCTAAAATGTCTTGGATAATGTGATACTTGGCAATTGTTGTGCTCATGTTTAAGCTCTTGCATCATATGCTTTGCACCCATTAATGAAGAAATACATAGAGCTTGCTAAAATTTGATTTGCATATTTGGTCTCTCTAAGGTCTAGATAATATCTAGTATTGAGTTTTGAACAACAAGGAAGACGGTGTATAGTCTTATAATGTTTACAATATGTCTTTTATGTGAGTTTTGCTGCACTTGTTCATCCTTGAGTTTGCTTCAAATAACCTTGCTAGCCTAAACCTTGTATCGAGAGGGAATACTTCTCATGCATCCAAAATCCTTGAGCCAACTACTATGCCATTTGAGTCCACCATACCTACCTACTACATGGTATTTCTCCGCCATTCCAAAGTAAATTGCTTGAGTGCTACCTTTAAAATTCCATCATCCACCTTTGCAATATATAGCTCATGGGACAAAATAGCCTTAAAAACTATCGTAGTATTGAATATGTACTTATGCACTTTATATTTTATTAAGTTGCTTGTTGTGCGATAACCATGCTTCTGGGGAACGCCATCAACTATTGTTGAATATCATGTGAGTTGCTATGCATGTCCGTCTTGTCTGAAGGATCTATCATTTTAGTGGTTGGAGCATGCAAAATTGTTAGAGAAGAACATTGGGCCGCTAACTAAAGCCATGAATCATGGTGGAAGTTTCAGTTTTGGACATATATCCTCAATCTCATATGAGAATAATAATCATTGCTACATGCTTATGCATTTAAGAGGAGTCCATTATCTGTTGTCCATGTTGTCCCGGTATGGATGTCTAAGTTGAGAATAATCAAAAGCGAGAAATCCAAAATGCGAGCTTTCTCCTTAGACCTTTGTACAGGCGGCATGGAGGTACCCCTTTGTGACACTTGGTTGAAACATGGCATGCAAAGATCCGGTAGTCCAAGCTAAGTAGGACGAGGTGCGGGCACTATTAGTATACTATGCATGAGGCTTGCAACTTGTAAGATATAATTTACATAACTCATATGCTTTACTACTACCGTTGACAAAATTGTTTCATGTTTTCAAAATAAAAGCTCTAGCACAAATACAGCAATCGATGCTTTCTTCTTTGAAGGACCATTCTTTTACTTTTGTTGTTGAGTCGTTTACCTATCTCCCTCCACCTTAAGAAGCAAACACTTGTGTGAACTGTGCATTGATTCCTACATACTTGCATATTGCACTTGTTATATTACTTTATGTTGACAATATCCATGAGATATACATGTTATAAGTTGAAAGCAACCGCTGAAACTTAATCTTCCTATGTGTTGCTTCAACACCTTTACTTTGATTTATTGCTTTATGAGTTAACTCTTATGCAAGACTTATTGATGCTTGTCTTGAAAGTACTATTCATGAAAAGTCTTTGTCATATGATTCACTTGTTTACTCATGTCATTACTTTTGTTTTGATCGCTGCATTCATTACATATGTTTACAAATAGTATGATCAAGATTATGATGGCATGTCACTTCAGAAATTATCTTTGTTATCGTTTTACCTGCTCGGGACGAGCAGAACTAAGCTTGGGGATGCTGATACGTCTCCAACGTATCGATAATTTCTTATGTTCCATGCTACTTTATTGATGATACCTACATGTTTTATGCACATTATATGTCATATTTATGCATTTTCTGGAACTAACCTATTAACAAGATGCCGAAGAGCCAGTTGTTTCTTGCTGTTTTTGGTTTCAGAAATCCTAGTAAGGAAATATTCTCGGAATTGGACGAAATCTTCGCCCAGGGTCCTATTTTTGCAAGCTTCCAGAAGACCGAAGAGATAACGAAGTGGGGCACGAGGTGGCTGACACAGGCGGCGCGGCTGGCCCCCGGCCGCGCGGCCTGTCATCTGGCCCCTCGTGAGCCCCGACCTACCCTTCCGCCTACTTAAAGCCTCCGTCGCGAAACCCCCACCGAGAGCCACGATACGGAAAACCTTCCCAGACGCCGCCGCCGCGCGAATCCCATCTCGGAGGATTCAGGAGATCGCCTCCGGCACCCTGCCGGAGAGGGGATTCATCTCCCGGGACTCTACACCGCCATGGTCGCCTCCGGAGTGATGAGTGAGTAGTTCACCCCTGGACCATGGGTCCATAGCAGTAGCTAGATGGTCGTCTTCTCCTTGTTGTGCTTCATTGTTGGATCTTGTGAGCTGCCTAACATGATCAAGATCATCTATCTGTAATACTATATGTTGTGTTTGTCGGGATCCGATGGATAGAGAGTACTATGATTATGGTGATTATCAATCTATTGTTTATGTGTTGTTTATGATCTTGCATGCTCTCCGTTATTAGTAGAGGCTCTGGCCAAGTTTTTACTCTTAACTCCAAGAGGGAGTATTTATGCTCGATAGTGGGTTCATGCCTTCATTGACACCTGGGACAGTGACAGAAAGTTCTAAGGTTGTGATGTGCTGTTGCCACTAGGGATAAAACATTGATGCTATGTCTAAGGATGTAGTTGTTGATTACATTACGCACCATACTTAATGCAATTGTTGTTGCTTAGCAACTTAATACTGAATGGGGTTCGGATGATAACCTGAAGGTGGACTTTTTAGGCATAGATGCAATTGGATGGCGGTCTATGTACTTTGTCGTAATGCCCAATTAAATCTCACTATATTTATCATATCATGTATATGCATTGTTATGCCTTTCTCTATTTGTCAATTGCCCGACCGTAATTTGTTCACCCAACATGCTTTTATCTTATGCGAGAGACACCTCTAGTGAACTGTGGACCCCGGTCCTATTCTTTACATAGCATACAATCTTGCAATTGTGTTTTACTATTTTCTTGCAAACAATCATCTTCCACTCGATACGTTTAATCCTTTGTTACAGCAAGCCGGTGAGATTGACAACCTCACTGTTTCGTTGGGGCAAAGTACTTTGTTTTGTTGTGCAGATTCCACGTTGGCGCCGGAATCCCTGGTGTTGCGCCGCATCACATTTCGCGACCATCAACCTTCAACGTGCTTCTTCTCCTACTGGTTCGATTAAACCTTGGTTTCATACTGAGGGAAACTTGCTTCTATACGCATCATACCTTCCACTTGGGGTTCCCAACGGACGTGTGCATCTACGCGTATCAAGCTAAATTTCTGGCGCCGTTGCCGGGAGATCAAGACACGCTGCAAGGGGAGTCTCCACTTCTCAATCTCTTTACTTTGTTTTGTCTTGCTTTATTTTATTTACTACTTTGTTTGCTGCACTAAATCAAAATACAAAAAAATTAGTTGCTAGTTTTACTTTATTTGCTATCTTGTTTGCTATATCAAAAACACAAAAAAAAAATTAGTTACTTGCATTTACCTTATCTAGTTTGTTTTATTTACCGTTGCTAAAATGAGTAATCCTGAAGTTGAAGTTCGTTCTTTTAAGCAACAAGGTGGAGAAAGTTTTAAAGATGCTTGGTATAGAATTAGTAATGCTCATCATAGGTGCATTAAGAAACACTCCACCACTATCCTTCTTAGGAACTTTTATGTTGGTTTATCTAGTTGGAATAGGTATGTTCTTGATACTCTTTCGGGAGGCAATTTCCTAGGTACTCCCGCTTTAGAAGCTAGTTGCATCATTGAGAGTCTAGTTGGAATACCACCTGTTAATGAAGTTAAAATTGAAATCTCTCTTGAAGATGTTATGAAAAAATTGGAAACCATAGAGAAAAATTTTCCAAGTGTTGAAACTAAATTGGGAATGTTATTTGACAAAACTTATGAACTTGATAAATCCTTAGGAGGAATTGATGAAAGAATTAGTGTCCTAGGAACTTGTGTTGTCCATGATAATCAAACCAACAGGATTGATGAACTTGAAAAAGCTATGGGAACCTTGGGTTCAACCTTTTCTTCTCTCAAGTATAATGAGAAAGCTTATGTGGGTAAAGAGCAAAAATTCATGTACGCCTCTAAAGTGCCTAAACAAAAGAATTATTATAGGCCTAAAATTTCTAAAACCCCTAGCACCACCATAGAGAATTTAGATAATGGAGCACCTAAAGTACCCTCTGCAACAAGTTGTGTTTGCATGAAAAATAATAATGTTGATGCTTCTACTCTCGATGTTACTTGATTTGCACTTTCTGCGCCTAGCTGAAAGGCGTTAAAGAAAAGCGCTTATGGGAGACAACCCATGTTTTTACTACAGCAATTTTTTGTTTTGTTGAGTCTTGGAAGTTGTTTACTACTGTAGCAACCTCTCCTTATCATGTTTTTGTGCCAAGTAAAGTTTCTATGTCAAAGTTGATGTTATATTTGGGATCGCTGCGCAAACAGCATTGCTGTCTGTCACGAATCTGGGCACAGGCCTCTGTAGAAAATTCGAAAAAATCTGCCAATTTACGAGCGTGATCCTCAGATATGTACGCAACTTTCATTAGTTTTGAGTTTTTCCATTTGAGCAAGTCTGGTGCCGGCTTTAAAATTCGTCTTTACGGACTGTTCTGTTTTTGACAGATTCTGCCTTTTATTTCGCATTGCCTCTTTTGCTATTTTGGATTCATTTCTTTGATCCATTAATGTCCAGTAGCTTTATGCAATGTCCAGAAGTGTAAAGAATGTTTGTGTCACCTCTCCAACGTATCGATAATTTCTTATGTTCCATGCTACTTTATTGATGATACCTACATGTTTTATGCACACTTTATGTCATATTTGTGCATTTTCTGAACTAACCTATTAACAAGATGCCGAAGTGCCAGTTCCTGTTTTCTGTTGTTTTTGGTTTCAGAAATCCTAGTAACGAAATATTCTCGGAATTGAACGAAATCAACGCCCGGTTCCTATTTTGCCCGGAAGCATCCGAACACCGAGAGCCGCCGGAGGGCCCTGTGGGCCCAGATGATAGGGTGGCGCGGCCAGGGCTGGGCCCGCGCCACCCTATGGTGTGGGCGCCCCTTCGACCCTCCTGCGCCGCCTCTTCGCCTATATAAAGCCCATCGAAAACCCTTACGGAGAAGCCACGATACGAGAAAGTTCCGAGCCGCCGCCATCGCGAAGCCAAGATCTGGGGACAGGAGTCTGTTCCGGCACCCTGCCGAACGGGGAAGTGCCCCCAGAAGGCTTCTCCATCGACACCGCTGCCATCTCCACCGCCATCTTCATCACCGCTGCTGCTCCCATGAGGAGGGAGTAGTTCTCCATCGAGGCTCGGGGCTGTACCGGTTGCTATGTGGTTAATCTCTCTCCTATGTACTTCAATACAATGATCTCATGAGCTGCCCTACATGATTGAGATTCATATGAGTTTTGTATCACTACTATCTATGTGCTACTCTAGCAAAGTTATTAAAGTAGTTCTATTCCTCCTGCACGTGTGTAAAGGTGACAGTGTGTGCACCGTGTGAGTACTTGGCGTAGGCTATGATTGTGATCTCTTGTAGATTGCGAAGTTAACTATTGCTATGATATATTGATGTGATCTATTCCTCCTACATATGCATGAAGGTGACAGTGTGCATGCTATGTTAGTACTTGGTTTAGTCTTTTGATCTATCTTACACTATAAGGTTACTAAAATATGAACATTAATTGTGGAGCTTGTTAACTCCGGCATTGAGGGTTCGTGTAATCCTACGCAATGTGTTCATCATCCAACAAAAGTGTAGAGTATGCATTTATCTATTCGTTATGTGATCAATGTTGAGAGTGTCCACTAGTGAAAGTGTAATCCCTAGGCCTTGTTCCTAAATACTGCTATCACTGCTTGTTACTGTTTTACTGCGTTACTACTGCTGCGTTACTACTGCATGTTTACTTCCCGCAATATTACTACCATCAACTACGCGCCAAGCACTTTTCTGGCACCGTACTACTGCTCATATTCATTCATACCACTTGTATTTCACTATCTCTTCGCCGAACTAGTGCACCTATTAGGTGTGTTGGGGACACAAGAGACTTCTTGCTTTGTGGTTGCAGGGTTGCATGAGAGGGATATCTTTGACCTCTTCCTCCCTGAGTTCGATAAACCTTGGGTAATCCACTTAAGGGAAACTTGCTGCTGTTCTACAAACCTCTGCTCTTGGAGGCCCAACACTGTCTACAAGAATAGAAGCACCCGTAGACATCAAGCTATTTTCTGCCGTGCCGGGGAGGAAAGGTAAAAGGTACTCACACTCCGGACTCGGCTACTAAGCTATTTTCCGGCGCCGTTGTAAGTACTCAAAGCTATTTCCTTTAGACTCTGCAATTGCGACATTTGGTTTCTTGTTTACACTAGTTAGGCATAATGGAAAACAACAAAAATATGAGAGATCTTTATGAACTTTATCTTGAATTAGGACATGATGTGTTTGAAGAAAGAATTAAGAAACCCATGGAACTTTATATGCATGCTAATGGGAATGTTATTACTATGAATGCTTTGAACACCATTGTTGCTAATGCTATGGAAAATTCTAAGCTTGGGGAAGCTGGCTTTGATGAGCATGATATTTTTAGTCCCCCAAGCATTGAGGAGAAAATTTACTTTGATGATACTTTGCCTCCCATTTATGATGATTATAATGATAGTAGTCTTTTGTTACCACCTGTTATGGAGGATAAATTTGATTATGATTATAATATACCTCCTATATTTGATAGCTACTTTGTTGAATTTGCTCCCACTACAATTAATAAGAATGACTATGCTTATGTTGGGAGTAGTAATTATTTTATGCATGAGACTCATGATAAGAATGCTTTAAGTGATAGTTATATTGTTGAGTTTGCTCATGTTGCTACTGAAAGTTATTATGAGAGAGGAAAATATGGTTGTAGAAATTTTCATGTTACTAAAATGCCTCTCTATGTGCTGAAATTTTTGAAGCTACACTTGTTTTATCTTCCTATGCTTGTTACTTTGCTCTTCATGAACTTGTTTATTTACAAGATTCTTATGCATAGGAAGCATGTTAGACTTAAATGTGTTTTGAATTTGCCTCTTGATGCTCTCTTTTGCTTCAACTCCTATTTCTTGCGAGTGCATCATTAAAACTGCTGAGCCCATCTTAATGGCTATAAAGAAAGAACTTCTTGGGAGATAACCCATGTGTTTTTACTACAGTACTTTGTTTTATATTTGAGTCTTGGAAGTTGTTTACTACTGTAGCAACCTCTCCTTATCATGTTTTTGTGCCAAGTAAAGTTTCTATGTTAAAGTTGATGTTATATTTGGGATCGCTGCGCAGAAACAGCATTGCTGTCTGTCACGAATCTGGGCACAGTTCTCTGTAGAAAATTCGAAAAAATCTGCCAATTTACGTGCGTGATCCTCAGATATGTACTCAACTTTCATTAGTTTTGAGTTTTTCCGTTTGAGCAAGTCTGGTTCCATCTTTAAATTCGTCTTTACGGACTGTTCTGTTTTTGACAGATTCTGCCTTTTATTTCGCATTGCCTCTTTTGCTATGTTGGATTCATTTCTTAGATCCATTAATGTCCAGTAGCTTTATGCAATGTCCAGAAGTGAAAAGAATGTTTGTGTCACCTCTGAACATGTGAATTTTTGATTATGCACTAACCCTCTAATGAGTTTGCTTGAAGTTTGGTGTGAAGGAAGTTTTCAAGGGTCAAGAGAGGAGGATGATATACTACGATCAAGAAGAATGAAAAGTCTAAGCTTGGGGATGCCCCGGTGGTTCATCCCTGCATATTTTAAGAAGACCCAAGCATCTAAGCTTGGGGATGCCCAAGGCATCCCCTTCTTCATCGACAAAGTATCAGGTTCCTTCTCTTGAAACTATATTTTTATTCGGTCACATCTTATGTACTTTACTTGGAGCGTCTGTGTGTGCTTTTATTTTTGTTTTGTTATCTTAGTTCTCTGAATAAGTTCATCCTTGTGTGGGAGAGAGACACGCTCCGCTGGTTCGTATGAACACATGTGTTCTTAGCTCATAATATTCATGGCGAAGTTTCCTCTTCGTTAAATTGTTATATGGTTGGAATTGAAAAATGCTACATGTAGTAATTGGTAAAATGTCTTGGATAATGTGATACTTGGCAATTGTTGTGCTCATGTTTAAGCTCTTGCATCATATGCTTTGCACCCATTAATGAAGAAATACATAGAGCTTGCTAAAATTTGATTTGCATATTTGGTCTCTCTAAGGTCTAGATAATATCTAGTATTGAGTTTTGAACAACAAGGAAGACGGTGTAGAGTCTTATAATGTTTACAATATGTCTTTTATGTGAGTTTTGCTGCACCTGTTCATCCTTGAGTTTGCTTCAAATAACCTTGCTAGCCTAAACCTTGTATCGAGAGGAATACTTCTCATGCATCCAAAATCCTTGAACTAACTACTATGCCATTTGTGTCCACCATACCTACCTACTACATGGTATTTCTGCCATTCCAAAGTAAATTGCTTGAGTGCTACCTTTAAAATTCCATCATTCACCTTTGCAATATATAGCTCATGGGACAAAATAGCCTTAAAAACTATTGTAGTATTGAATATGTACTTATGCACTTTATCTTTTATTAAGTTGCTTGTTGTGCGATAACCATGCTTCTGGGGAACGCCATCAACTATTGTTGAATATCATGTGAGTTGTTATGCATGTCCGTCTTGTCTGAAGGATCTATCATTTTAGTGGTTGGAGCATGCAAAATTGTTAGAGAAGAACATTGGGCCGCTAACTAAAGCCATGAATCATGGTGGAAGTTTCAGTTTTGGACATATATCCTCAATCTCATATGAGAATAATAATCCTTGCTACATGCTTATGCATTTAAGAGGAGTCCATTATCTGTTGTCCATGTTGTCCCGGTATGGATGTCTAAGTTGAGAATAATCAAAAGCGAGAAATCCAAAATGCGAGCATTCTCCTTAGACCTTTGTACAGGCGGCATGGAGGTACCCCTTTGTGACACTTGGTTGAAACATGGCATGCGAAGATCCGGTAGTCCAAGCTAAGTAGGACGAGGTGCGGACACTATTAGTATACTATGCATGAGGCTTGCAACTTGTAAGATATAATTTACATAACTCATATGCTTTATTACTACCGTTGACAAAATTGTTTCATGTTTTCAAAATAAAAGCTCTAGCACAAATATAGCAATCGATGCTTTCCTCTTTGAAGGACCATTCTTTTACTTTTATTGTTGAGTCAGTTTACCTATCTCCTTACACCTTAAGAAGCAAACACTTGTGTGAACTGTGCATTGATTCCTACATACTTGCATATTGCATTTGTTATATTGCTTTGCATTGACAATTATCCATGAGACATATATACATGTTATAAGTTGAAAGCAACCGCTGAAACTTAATCTTCCTTTGTGTTGCTTCAATACCTTTACTTTGATTTATTGCTTTATGAGTTAACTCTTATGCAAGACTTATTGATGCTTGTCTTGAAGTACTATTCATGAAAAGTCTTTGCTATATGATTCACTTGTTTACTCATGTCATTACCTTTGTTTTGATCGCTGCATTCATTACATATGTTTACAAATAGTATGATCAAGTTTATGATGGCATGTCACTTCAGAAATTATCTTTGTTATCGTTTTACCTGCTCGGACGAGCAGAACTAAGCTTGGGGATGCTGATACGTCTCCAACGTATCGATAATTTCTTATGTTCCATGCTACTTTATTGATGATACCTACATGTTTTATGCACACTTTATGTCATATTTGTGCATTTTCTGGAACTAACCTATTAACAAGATGCCGAAGTGCCAGTTCCTGTTTTGCTGTTTTTGGTTTCAGAAATCCTAGTAACGAAATATTCTCGGAATTGGAAAATCAACGCCCAGGTTCCTATTTTGCCCGGAAGCATCCGGAACACCCGAGAGCCGCCGGGGGCCCTGTGGGCCCTGATGATAGGGTGGCGCGGCCAGGGGCGGGGCCCGCGCCACCCTATGGTGTGGGCGCCCCTTCGACCCTGCGCCGCCTCTTCGCCTATATAAAGCCCCTGCATCGAAAACCCTTACGGAGGAAGCCACGATACGAAAAGTTCCGAGCCGCCGCCATCGCGAAGCCAAGATCTGGGGACAGAGTCTCCGTTCCGGCACCGCCGGACGGGGAAGTCCGGAAGGCTTCTCCATCGACACCGCTGCCATCTCCACCGCCATCTTCATCACCGCTGCTGCTCCCATGAGGAGGAGTAGTTCTCCATCGAGGCTCGGGGCTGTACCGGTAGCTATGTGGTTAATCTCTCCTATGTACTTCAATACAATGATCTCATGAGCTGCCCTACATGATTGAGATTCATATGAGTTTTGTATCACTACTATCTATGTGCTACTCTAGCAAAGTTATTAAAGTAGTTCTATTCCTCCTGCACGTGTGTAAAGGTGACAGTGTGTGCACCGTGTGAGTACTTGGCGTAGGCTATGATTGTGATCTCTTGTAGATTGCGAAGTTAACTATTGCTATGATATATTGATGTGATCTATTCCTCCTACATATGCATGAAGGTGACAGTGTGCATGCTATGTTAGTACTTGGTTTAGTCTTTTGATCTATCTTACACTATAAGGTTACTAAAATATGAACATTAATTGTGGAGCTTGTTAACTCCGGCATTGAGGGTTCGTGTAATCCTACGCAATGTGTTCATCATCCAACAAAAGTGTAGAGTATGCATTTATCTATTCTGTATGTGATCAATGTTGAGAGTGTCCACTAGTGAAAGTGTAATCCCTAGGCCTTGTTCCTAAATACTGCTATCGCTGCTTGTTTACTGTTTTACTACTGCTGCGTTACTACTGCATGTTTACTTCCCGCAATATTACTACCATCAACTACACGCCAAGCACTTTTCTGGCCGTACTACTGCTCATATTCATTCATACCACTTGTATTTCACTATCTCTTCGCCGAACTAGTGCACCTATTAGGTGTGTTGGGGACACAAGAGACTTCTTGCTTTGTGGTTGCAGGGTTGCATGAGAGGGATATCTTTGACCTCTTCCTCCCTGAGTTCGATAAACCTTGGGTAATCCACTTAAGGGAAACTTGCTGCTGTTCTACAAACCTCTGCTCTTGGAGGCCCAACACTGTCTACAAGAATAGAAGCACCCGTAGACATCAGTCACCTCTGAACATGTGAATTATTAATTGTGCACTAACCCTCTAATGAGTTTGCTTGAAGTTTGGTGTGAAGGAAGTTTTCAAGGGTCAAGAGAGGAGAATGATATACTATGATCAAGAGGAGTGAAAGCTCTAAGCTTGGGGATGCCCCGTGGTTCACCCCTGCATATTTTAAGAAGACCCAAGCGTCTAAGCTTGGGGATGCCCAAGGCATCCTTCTTCATCGACAACATCATCAGGTTGCTCCCCTGAAACTATATTTTTATTCAGTCACATCTTGTGTTCTTTACTTGGAGCGTCGGTTTGTTTTTGTTTTTGTTTTTGTTTGAATAAGATGGATCCTAGCATTCACCTTGTGGGAGAGAGACACGCTCCTGTTGCATATGGACACATGTGTCCTTAGGCTTTACTCATAATGTTCAAGGCGAAGTTTCTTCTTCGTTAAATTGTTATATGGTTGGAATTGGAAAATGCTACATGTAGTAATTCTAAAATGTCTTGGATAATGTGATATTTGGCAATTGTTGTGCTCATGTTTAAGCTCTTGCATCATATGCTTTGCACCCATTAATGAAGAAATATATAGAGCTTGCTAAAATTTGATTTGCATATTTGGTCTCTCTAAGGTCTAGATAATATCTAGTATTGAGTTTTGAACAACAAGGAAGACGGTGTATAGTCTTATAATGTTTACAATATGTCTTTTATGTGAGTTTTGCTGCACTTGTTCATCCTTGAGTTTGCTTCAAATAACCTTGCTAGCCTAAACCTTGTATCGAGAGGGAATACTTCTCATGCATCCAAAATCCTTGAGCCAACTACTATGCCATTTGAGTCCACCATACCTACCTACTACATGGTATTTCTCCGCCATTCCAAAGTAAATTGCTTGAGTGCTACCTTTAAAATTCCATCATCCACCTTTGCAATATATAGCTCATGGGACAAAATAGCCTTAAAAACTATCGTAGTATTGAATATGTACTTATGCACTTTATATTTTATTAAGTTGCTTGTTGTGCGATAACCATGCTTCTGGGGAACGCCATCAACTATTGTTGAATATCATGTGAGTTGCTATGCATGTCCGTCTTGTCTGAAGGATCTATCATTTTAGTGGTTGGAGCATGCAAAATTGTTAGAGAAGAACATTGGGCCGCTAACTAAAGCCATGAATCATGGTGGAAGTTTCAGTTTTGGACATATATCCTCAATCTCATATGAGAATAATAATCATTGCTACATGCTTATGCATTTAAGAGGAGTCCATTATCTGTTGTCCATGTTGTCCCGGTATGGATGTCTAAGTTGAGAATAATCAAAAGCGAGAAATCCAAAATGCGAGCTTTCTCCTTAGACCTTTGTACAGGCGGCATGGAGGTACCCCTTTGTGACACTTGGTTGAAACATGGCATGCAAAGATCCGGTAGTCCAAGCTAAGTAGGACGAGGTGCGGGCACTATTAGTATACTATGCATGAGGCTTGCAACTTGTAAGATATAATTTACATAACTCATATGCTTTACTACTACCGTTGACAAAATTGTTTCATGTTTTCAAAATAAAAGCTCTAGCACAAATACAGCAATCGATGCTTTCTTCTTTGAAGGACCATTCTTTTACTTTTATTGTTGAGTCAGTTTACCTATCTCCCTCCACCTTAAGAAGCAAACACTTGTGTGAACTGTGCATTGATTCCTACATACTTGCATATTGCACTTGTTATATTACTTTATGTTGACAATATCCATGAGATATACATGTTATAAGTTGAAAGCAACCGCTGAAACTTAATCTTCCTATGTGTTGCTTCAACACCTTTACTTTGATTTATTGCTTTATGAGTTAACTCTTATGCAAGACTTATTGATGCTTGTCTTGAAAGTACTATTCATGAAAAGTCTTTGTCATATGATTCACTTGTTTACTCATGTCATTACTTTTGTTTTGATCGCTGCATTCATTACATATGTTTACAAATAGTATGATCAAGATTATGATGGCATGTCACTTCAGAATTATCTTTGTTATCGTTTTACCTGCTCGGGACGAGCAGAACTAAGCTTGGGGATGCTGATACGTCTCCAACGTATCGATAATTTCTTATGTTCCATGCTACTTTATTGATGATACCTACATGTTTTATGCACATTATATGTCATATTTATGCATTTTCTGAACTAACCTATTAACAAGATGCCGAAGAGCCAGTTGCTGTTTTCTGTTTTTGGTTTCAGAAATCCTAGTAAGGAAATATTCTCGGAATTGGACGAAATCTTGCCCAGGGTCCTATTTTTGCACGGAGCTTCCAGAAGACCGAAGAGATAACGGTGGGCCACGAGGTGGCCAGACCACGGGCGGCGCGGCCTGGCCCCTGGCCGCGCGGCCCGTCATCCGGGCCCCTCGTGAGCCCCCTGACCTACCCTTCCGCCTACTTAAAGCCTCCGTCGCGAAACCCCCAGTACCGAGAGCCACGATACGGAAAACCTTCCAGAGACGCCGCCGCCGCGAATCCCATCTCGGAG
Source organism: Lolium multiflorum (assembly GCA_030979885.1). Taxonomy (NCBI): domain Eukaryota; kingdom Viridiplantae; phylum Streptophyta; class Magnoliopsida; order Poales; family Poaceae; genus Lolium; species Lolium multiflorum. The sequence continues at coordinate 337,028,805 of CM061750.1, forward strand.
GATTCAGGAGATCGCCTCCGGCACCCTGCCGGAGAGGGGATTCATCTCCCGGAGGACTCTACACCGCCATGGTCGCCTCCGGAGTGATGAGTGAGTAGTTCACCCCTGGACCATGGGTCCATAGCAGTAGCTAGATGGTCGTCTTCTCCTTGTTGTGCTTCATTGTTGGATCTTGTGAGCTGCCTAACATGATCAAGATCATCTATCTGTAATACTATATGTTGTGTTTGTCGGGATCCGATGGATAGAGAGTACTATGATTATGGTGATTATCAATCTATTGTTTATGTGTTGTTTATGATCTTGCATGCTCTCCGTTATTAGTAGAGGCTCTGGCCAAGTTTTTACTCTTAACTCCAAGAGGGAGTATTTATGCTCGATAGTGGGTTCATGCCTTCATTGACACCTGGGACAGGACAGAAAGTTCTAAGGTTGTGATGTGCTGTTGCCACTAGGGATAAAACATTGATGCTATGTCTAAGGATGTAGTTGTTGATTACATTACGCACCATACTTAATGCAATTGTCTGTTGCTTAGCAACTTAATACGAATGGGGTTCGGATGATAACCTGAAGGTGGACTTTTTAGGCATAGATGCAGTTGGATGGCGGTCTATGTACTTTGTCGTAATGCCCAATTAAATCTCACTATATTTATCATATCATGTATATGCATTGTTATGCCTTTCTCTATTTGTCAATTGCCCGACTGTAATTTGTTCACCCAACATGCTTTTATCTTATGGGAGAGACACCTCTAGTGAACTGTGGACCCCGGTCCTATTCTTTACATAGCATACAATCTACTGCAATTGTGTTTTACTATTTTCTTGCAAACAATCATCTTCCACTCGATACGTTTAATCCTTTGTTACAGCAAGCCGGTGAGATTGACAACCTCACTGTTTCGTTGGGGCAAAGTACTTTGGTTTTGTTGTGCAGATTCCACGTTGGCGCCGGAATCCCTGGTGTTGCGCCGCATCACATTTCGCGACCATCAACCTTCAACGTGCTTCTTGGCTCCTACTGGTTCGATTAAACCTTGGTTTCATACTGAGGGAAACTTTCTTCTATACGCATCATACCTTCCACTTGGGGTTCCCAACGGACGTGTGCATCTACGCGTATCATAGTACAACTTGAGTCTATGCACGGTTGCAAGCATCCGTACTTAGACTCGGGGGCTACTCCCATCGGGAGCGCTGGACGCGCACCCGATAGGAGAAGATGATACTATTACAAGGAGAACAAAACTTTGTCGGATGAAGCAACATTCGGCAGGAGGCATGCTTTAGTCTCTACCCGAAATATTTTCGGCTAGACACTCGGGGGCTACTGACGTGGGCATTACCCTTCGGGTAAATACTATCGTATTACCCCTTGTGACCCAATCGGAGGCCCATGAAGACATCCGAAGGCTAGGTGGGCCATAGCGTCGGTTCGCAAGGTGGACTCTTGAAGAGCAAGGCAAAAAACGAAGAAAAAAGGAAAGTTTAGAACTAGGACTCTTTGTAACCTAGTCGTACCCGGACAGATCTCTCGAGACCTGGCTCCTAATATAAGGGCCAGGAGAGGGGTTGCCGAGGACACACGCAATCTTAACAATCATAGTCACCGTAACTCTAGAGCTAGGTCCCTATAGAACTTAGATTCTCGACGAGATCACAGCCGAAACTTTCGGCACCCCATTGTCACCCGATATTTTCATAATCAAGATCAGACAGGCAGGACGTAAGGGTTTTACCTCATCGAGGGCCCCGAACCTGGGTAAATCGCTCCCGCTCATTTGATAACCGATGTCTCGTGTCAGCCTACGGGATTCCATCAACCCTAAGCCCCATATGGAGGGCATTGCCGAGGAGTACCCTCGACACATGTCGTAAGAAAGAAAGGAAAGCGTTTCAAAGGTGAGGCAGATCACCGGAAGAAGCCTATCCGCCGCACTGGTGAATATGTATTTAGTATGGTCAAGGATCTATAATATTTGGAAAGGGTCCTGGCGGACAATCTGTTTTGAATGACGTTGCCAGAACACGCGCCCATGTGGAAGAAGAAATCTATATTTTGGGAGCTACCATATTGGAAAGCCCTTGAGGTCCGCTCTTCAATCGACGTGATGCACATGACAAAGAATCTTTGCGTGAACTTGCTAGGCTTCCTATGCGTGTATGGGAAGACAAAAAATACACCAGAAGCACGACAGAACCAGCAACGTATGAAAGAATGAGACATCATGCATCCAGAGAACGAGATGGATAAAGGACGTCATTACTCCAGCTACACTCTTACAAAATCTAAGAAGGAAATCTTTTTGAATGCCTGAGCAGAATCAAGGTCCCGTATGGGTTCTCGTCAAATATAAAAGGAATAATAAATATGGCAGAGAAAAATTTTAGAACATAAAGTCTCATGACTGCCACATGATTATGACGTAATTGCTTCCGGTTGCATTGAGGGGACTTTTAGCAGAAAATGTTCGAGTACCCATTGTGAAGCTATGTGCATTCCTCAATGTAATCTCTTAGAAGGTAATTGATCCAGAAATTCTACCAAGGTTGCAGAATGATGTGGTCCAATGTCTTGTTAGTTTTGAGTTGGTATTCCCACCATCATTCTTCAATATTATGACGCATCTCCCGGGTCACCTAGTCGAAGAGATTGCCATTCCCGTTCCTGTATTTCTACACAATATGTTCCCCTTTGAGAGGTTCATGAGAGTCTTAAAGAAATATGTTCATAACCATGCTAGGCCAGAAGGAAGCATCTTCAAGGGATATGGAAGAGAGGAGGTCATTGTCGTCGTGGGGAACAGACAGATGCCATAGGATGGCTTATCTTGGGGCCGAATGGACGCTAGAGGATTCGGGGGAGGGTTTGTGACTAGATGGACGAACTTCCGGATGCTTTCCTCAAGAACTTGGCCAAGGCCAGAGGTAGAAGAAGAAAGACACAAGGATGAACTCACTCTAGATCACCATGTTCATTGATCTTCACAGGTTACAGGTTACAGGTTTTCTCTCTTCACTGGATCGCGCGTATGAAAGAGGTTGCCCCCTCTCCTTATATAGGGGAGAGGGTGGCTTACAGAACAAGAAACCCTAATGGGATCTTTGACTAGACAAACTACTTTACAAAGATACTTTATAAAGCTACTTTAATCACAGATGACGCCGGGGTCTTCTTTAAACATGGAGGATGACGTCCTCCGGCTTCTTTGACCGTCATCCTCTTCTTTGTCTTCAAGCCTTCGTTTAAAGCTACTTTGCTTAGCTCATCCTTGTCCTTTAGCTCCTGACGGAATCTTTGACCCGTCAGCCGACATGCCCTTCCTTCCGGTGCGCCGGTATCTTTCCTTCCTGGTTCCGGTATACCCCTCGGGGATACCGGCTTAGCCTTACTTAGCCAAACTCTATCTTCTTATTCCGGTATGAACATTAAACCGGTATCTTGAAGGGTGAGACCATCCGGTATGGCATACCTTTGGCATACCGGGGGTCATCCCCCCAACATTAGTCCCCGAAGCTGGTATAGTCTGGCGGATTCTATCCAACAGACCATGCCAGGTTTTCGTATCTTTGGATACCGGTTTAACTTTCTCAATTCTTGGCTCAAATCCGGCATCTTTGGACTTACATTTTCTCTGCTCGCAAGGCATTCTCCGGCATCTTACTCTCCGGTATCTTAGTCATTAAGTCTCTCCTCGAGAGGTCGAGAATATATCGGGTCCGTGCCTGTCAGAGACATGCACACTGTGACTGTCGCGACAGTGTCAGTTGTCACTTCGTATTGACCCTTGCGCGCCCATTTAATGCACCGCTGCCGATCCCACTCACCGCTTCAGATCCCGTGTGCGCCTCCGTGTGGCCTCCCTTTTTCGCGTGTATCTCTATGCCACGTGGCGACCTGTGATGCGAACCGTCGCGGGCCGAGGCAAACCGCGTAGGCCCAGCGGTTTTCGGCCCATCTTCTCTCTCCTTTATAAGCACAACTGCCCCTTCTTCTTCCTCTTCTCCGCATTTCCCCTACCTTCGCGCATAGTGCTCCTCACCTCTGCGCCTTCACCGCTTCGTCCGCTGCTCGCCTGAGCTTCGCCGCCCGGCGAACTTACGCCGCGCCTCCGCCGGACTCGTGCGTGCGGAGAGTTCTGCAGCACCCTCCTTGAGTGCGCTGCATTCTTGCTTCTTTGCGACTTTCTCCGCCTCGCCGTCGGCGGTGCTCGCGACCGCTGGTCCGTTCCTTCGCCGGAGAAAGCCTTCCTCAACGACTGCGACGCTCAAGGTCAGTTCTAATCTTACTTTGCTCGCCATTTGCTCGCTTTTCAGATCTGGGGTCTACGGTGTTCTTATTTCCTCTTTTTCCTTGGTTTTCTTCTTACTCGTAGATCTTCACGCGGGGTCCAAGTGTGGGATTTCTGTTTCTTTCACCTTCCACCCAATGTCTGACGAGGAATCTTCCTCCGCATCTTCCTCTTCCTCTTCCGCTAGTCTTAGTAGACAATCTTCCGGCGAATCTACAGCTTCAGATCCGATGGAGACCGATTCCGGCAACCAGCAGGAATCCGGTAGCCACCAAGGTTCCGGTAGCCATCAAGACTCCGGTAGCCATTTAGAATCCGGTAGCTCTAGCCAAGCATCCGGCAGCCACCTTGAAGCTAGTGGCTCTGGTGAAGCCTCGAGTAGCTCCAGCCAATCATCTGGCGAGGAGCCTTCCCCAATCACCCGCGGAGCCTGGATGGGCTCCAACGTCACTAAGTATGAGATCGACTGGTTGTACCGGTCCCGCAGGATTCCGGAAGGAGTCACTTGCCGGATTCCCGATGACGAAATAGTACCGGACCCCCAGCCCGACGAACGTGTTGTCTTTCTTGCTCACTTTGAGCGTGGCTTTGGCCTTCCTGCCTCCTCTTTTTTCCTGGATCTTCTAGATTTCTATAAACTCCAACCTCACCATCTTCCTGGCAACTCCATCTTTTACCTTTCTTGCTATGCCACCTTCATGGAGGCCTATATCGGCATTCGTCCCACTCGTGAGACGTTTGCCCGCTTCTTTGCTCTTCGGATTAACTCCGTTCAGGGCTTAGATATCCCCAAGCCCAAACCTCCCGTGCAATGCGGGTCTTGCATAATCAGCTCCCGTCAAGGGAGCCCCTTTTTTAAGTTCTCCGGCCTCGAGTCTTGCCGGTTATGGCAAGGAACGTTCTTTTATGTGAAGAACAACGGCGCTGCAGACCTCATTGGTCTACCTCCTTTTGACCCGGCGCCGCCCGCAAAGACCAACTGGGGCTATAATCCGAAGGAGTCTCACAACCAGACCAACCGGATTATACGCTTCATGAAGCAGAAGATGAAGGACACCGGCATCTGCTCCGATGATATCGTCCGCACCTTTATCTCGCGCCGGGTGCTTCCTCTGCAGCGTCGTGCGCATAGGATGAGCGAGATGTATGGTCCTGGCGATCCCACCAAGATCACAGGCCATCCCCTTAGCAAGAAGGACGTTGTTCTCAAGGCTAAGCAGATTTGCCAAACTGCTATGCGATTTAACTGGGAATGGGGCCTCCTTCCCTTCAGCACTACTAACCCTCCAACCCGAGAAGTAAGGGATTATGCGATTGGGGTTGTTTTTGCCGGTGACTTTCCGCTTTTGCTTATCTTCTTTTTCATGCTTCAGGCCAAGGACCGCTTCCCCCTCATTGAAGCAGAGCGGCGAGGAGCTTGCCGGAAGCGCGACTCCTTCGACCCAGATCCCTACATCTTCTGGAAGGATCTGAAGATGGGCAAGACCCCGGCATCTCGTCTGGGCCGGTCTCCGCCAAAGCCAACCGGGTCCTCTGATGACCTGACCATACTTGAGGTATTTTCTTTTCCGGTTTCTTTTACTTTTCCACTATTGTTTTCTTCCGAACTGCCTCTTATCCTTATTCAATTCTCAGATCCATGAGCACGTGCCGCCCCTGCGCGCTGAGGCCGGCTCTGAGTTTGTGGACAAGCTCATGGCCCAGGGCCAAAAGAACAAGCGGCCGTCATCTGATGACGGTTCCAGCCAGGCCCCTCCCTCAAAGCGCTTCCGGACTGAGCCTTTGGGGGAGAAGAAAGTGGGCATGCGCCGCTACGGGCGCAAGCAGATGCCGACCGCTTCCGGGTAAGTTTTTCATTTTCCGGCCTGCCTCTTTTTTGCCAAGTTCCTTTTCCGGCTGCTCTTTTCTAACTATCTTCTTTTCTTTTTCTTAGCCCTGCGCTCAAGCTTGGCCCAAGGCCATCAGGATCTGAGGGTTCCGCAAGGACCTCAACCCCTCCTCCTCACTCAAGCCCGGCACCACCTGGTGCCGGTAACACCTCTGCCTCCCTTTCGGGCACAACAAGGTTCGGGGCGTGCGGCCCCTTCATCATCAGATCACCGCACGGAGGAGGATTTTCCTTTCTCCCGAGAACCGATACCGGCACCAGCAACATCGGTGCGGAGAAGAAGAGCTGCCGGGCAGGCGGAGCCTCCAGCTCCCGTCCTTGAGAAAAAGACAACTTCCGCGCCGAATCCTCCGCGCCGGAAGGTTCCAACCGGGGTGACGCGCCTATCGCTCCCCCTTCTCCACGAACCATCCTCATGCCGCCGCCAGCGCTCCTAGCGCCCAGCCTTCCGGGGCCGCTCTGCGCCCGCCGCCCAGGACTTCCAGGCTCATTAAGGGGAAAGCGACGGCTCCTAGCGCCTCTTCTGCCGGCCAGCAGCCCCTGGTGCTGCATGTCTCCAAGGCCGCCCAGAATACTGCCACTAAGGCCACCACATGTGATTCCTTCTTGGCCGTATTACTGAGTTTAAGCGCAGAGGCCAGGATCTGGGGCATCTTCTGCCCTACGCCCAGAAGTGGAACGCCGCGGACGTAACTCCGGCGACCCGCGGCTTGGGCAAGGACAGGCTGCCGGCACCCGATCCAGTTGGGAATCGGTCTTCCGAAGAGCACTTCACGCGGCTCCGCTGCGCCGTGAAAGAGCTTGACAGTGCGTGGTACGACGCCACGAACAACCTGATGGTACGTTTTACTATCTTTTCTCAATTGTTACCGGTTTCCTTACTTCTGGGTTTGTTCTATCTTTTAGTTTTATGCCGGTTTCTCTCCTGTCTATCTTCCCAGTCCCCGAGTTTTGTGGTGAGAGCGCAGCTTTCAGGACAAAACTTGAATTTTGAAAACTTAGCAAACCCACCAGTCCTCGAGCTTCGGTTAAGAACTTCGTCTTAGCGCGAAACTTACCTTAAACGCGGAACCGGCACTGCGGTCCCCGAGTTTTGGGTTAAGAACTCTGTTCTTAGCGCGAAACTTACCTTAGAACGCGCGAACCGGCACTGCCAGTCCCCGAGTTTTGGGTTAAGAACTCTGTTCTTAGCGCGAAACTTACCTTAGAACGCGCGAAACCGGCACTGCCAGTCCCCGAGTTTTGGGTTAAGAACTCTGTTCTTAGCGCGAAACTTACCTTAGAACGCGCGAACCGGCACTGCCAGTCCCCGAGTTTCGGGTTAAGCACTCTGTTCTTAGCGCGAAACTTCACTAACCTCTTTTGCTTTGAACAGCTCACGGCTGACGCTCGGAAGACCCTCTTTGAGGAGCTCTTATGGGAGCATCGGGAGCTCGTTGAGGCACACGATAAGTGCCAAGGTAAGCTTTTGTTCTGCCGGTTCTTACCAGAATCTTTTTTCCTTCTAACACTTGCAATTTCTGCTAGTGATCCCGGAAGCTTCCATTGATGCTCTCAAAGAGCAGCTCGCCAACACCCAACGTACGACTTTCTTTTTTCTTCTGCTAACTTTCTTTCAATCTTACCAACACCATCTTGTTTACACCTTCTTTTCCGGGTTGCAGTGGAGAAGGATCAGCTCATTAAACGACATCAGGAGGAGCTGAGCGCCCAGAAGACCAGCTACCAGGAGCTCAAGTCCCAGCTTATCCAGCTAGGGCTTGACCATGCCAAGGTCCTCAAAGCCGCTGAAGCTGATGCAGCGGCCAAGTTGAACGAGGCCCTGGAGAACGCCAGCAATGCCACCGTGGTGTTGCGAGCTGAGCTGGAGGAGCTGGCCAAGGCCCGGAAGGGTGCCGAGGAGAAAGCCGCGCGGCTGGAGGAGGAGCACAAGGAATGCAACCAGCTGATCCTGCAAACTGACGCACTTGCCTATCGTGAGTCCATTTTTTCTCCGACCCCATTTTCTTTTCGCTATCTTTTCTTCCGGTCTCTTTTTCTTCCGGATTCTTTTTCTTCCGGATTCTTTCCCTTAGCCCTTTTTCTTTGTACAGGCCTCTTTCCGGACTCCCAGACGTATGCTGTCAAGAAGGTTAACGCGCGCCGCCCTAGCCAGAGCCAGGCGAATCTTGCCGTGCCATGGACGCCCAACGACCATCTGGTCGCGCTTAACGCGCGGGTGTCTCATATGCGCGCCATTGATCGCAACTTATCTGACATCCCTGATGTAGCTACCCAGCTCTTCAGGACCCTTTGGCCTGGCGAGGAGGTGCCGGACACTTTCTCCTTAATCAGTGATCGTCTCAAGGGCGCCGGCAGGAGGATCCGCGAGTGGCAGTGCTCTGCTGCCCGCGCTGGAGCAGACTCTGCCCTCCGCGTCGCTTGTTCCTGGTACCCGGAGCTCGACCTGGATGCCCTCACCGGAGTGCGCGAAGGCGCGGAAACCGATCTGGACCCGATCCCGCCAAGCGGCAGGATCGCGCGTACCGTATCGCGGAGTACGCCGAAATGCGCACCTTCATTCCTCCTCCTCATGGCGTCCAAGATTATCTTGATGAGGAGGAAGATGAAGCCGAGGAGGAGCCTCTAGATGATGCTGGTGCTGGCGACGCTCCTCCGGAAGCTCCTGCTGCCTGATTATCTACCCTGAGATTAACCTGTTATGCTGTTTCGCCCTGCGTGTCTCAAAACAATGTTTTGTTAAATTCTGCCCCGGTATGCCGGGGCTTATGATGTAAAACTTTAAGTCTGCTCGTGGTTGACGTACAACATTTTGTGCCGGTAAGTTATACCGGTAGCTAATTATCTTAAGTTTGCCTTAGCGTTTTTGCGTTTGGTTCTGCTTTTATCCTGCACTTGCAAAGATTTCCAAATTGTTTCTGCATCCAATTCGATGCACACTTGGTTCTTTTGCCTTGGCTCTGCCTGCCTTCTCTGGGCATTCTTTGGCGTATGAGCACAAGGTTCTTTCACCAAATAAGCATTTTCTTGAACTTTAGAAATAATTCGAAATTTTGCGAAAAACCGGTATAACCGGGGTTAGTTAAATTTTTCCGGATTGTTCTTTCCTGTTTCCCTCCCATTCATGTGCTTATCCCCTACGGTTTATCTTGCTTGCCATGAAGCCAAGTTATGGACGACAGCAGAGTCGACTCCGGTAGGGTTTAGCACACTACTAAACCGGAAAGAAAAAACGTTCAATAAGCAACCGGTAAACAGAAAAAATAGACATGTTTCATGCAATTTAATAAGGCAAGTCCCCGAGATTCATTCGAGGTTCCGACATCTTTTATTCATAGAACATAAGGTACAAAAAGGAACTTCTTACACCACAACTTCAAGAGTAGAAAGGACGCAACAAGACTACCCACGGGCGTTTGGTCTCGTCTCCGGATTTGTCCGCCTTTCCCTTCTTCCATTCCTGCGCATCGATTAGGTAATATGCATCATTGTGGAGAGCCTTGCTCACAATGAAAGGTCCTTCCCATGGGGGGGACAGCTTGTGCCTTCAGTGCGCTGCACCAGGCGTAGCACCAGTCTCCTTCTCGGAATACCCTCGGGTTTACCTTCCGGCATAGCGTCGGAGGTTTTGCTGGTAAATGGCTGTTCTTGCCAAGGCCAGCTCTCTTGCTTCTTCTAGCAAGTCCACATCATTTTCCCCCTTTACCTCTTCTTCGGTATAGAGCTGCACCCTTGGGGAATCATGGAGAATGTCGGTTGGTATGACCGCTTCTGCTCCATAAACCATGAAGAATGGTGTGTATCCGGTAGACCGGTTCGGAGTTGTTCTTAGACTCCACAGCACTGATGGCAGCTCATCGATCCAACATCCCGGCGATTTTTCCATTGCATCAATGAGTCTTGGTTTGATACCGGAAAGTACCAAAGCATTTGTTCTTTCAATTTGACCATTGCCTTGCGGGTGCGCCACTGAGCACAAATCCAGCCGGATGTTTTTGCTTTCACAGAACCGCTTGAATTCTCCTTGGGCAAAGTTCGTGCCATTGTCGGTTATGATACTATGTGGGTATCCATATCGCAGGATTACATCTTTCAGGAATTTTACTGCTGTGTGGCCATCACACTTTGCGATAGGCTTCACCTCCAGCCACTTGGTGAATTTATCCACCATTACTAAGATGTGGGTCATGTTTCCCCTTGCGGTTTTGAACGGTCCAACCATGTCCAGGCACCAAACAGCAAAAGGCCAAGTTAGCGGTATGGTTTTTAAGCCGGACGCTGGGGTATGGTTTTGCTTAGCGTACCTCTGGCAGCCATTGCATTTCCTTACCAAATCCTCAGCGTTATTCAAGGCTGTGGGCCAGTAAAACCCATGCCGGAACACCTTTGCTACCAACGCCCTTGAAGAAGCGTGGTGCCCGCATTCCCCTCGATGAATTTCCTCAAGCATTTCTCTTCCTTCCTCTCGTTCCACACATCTTTGGAGGACACCAGTAACACTTCTCTTGTATACCTCGCCATTGATAATGGTGTAAGCTTTGGACCTTCTCTGTATCCTTCTTGATTCATTTTCGTCAACCGGCAAGGTGCCGTTGATCAGGAATTCCTTAATAGGTTCGACCCAAGATGGTGCTTCTCTAACCACAAACACCGGCATGTCTATGTCCATGCTATCCACAAGCATTGCCTCTTCCGGCATGGGCGTCGCAGTCCCCGAGTTTATCGGTACAGTCCCCGAGTTTGCCGGAGTAGTCCCCGGGTTTCCTTCGTCAATCTCCATTGGCACCACATGTGATTCCGGTACAAAATTGATTCCGACTCCGGACTTGGCTTGATTGATGGAACTCTCAAGTGCGCCAGAGCTATTCCGGGAGGAATTTCTTGCTGGACGAACCCAACTTGGATAAGGTATCCGCGGCCTCATTTTCTCGCGCGGCACATGGTGAAATTCACATCCTTCGAAGAAGCCGGCAATCTTTTGCACATGGAACCGGTACAAGGCCATGTTTGCATCCTTTGCATCCCAATCTCCGGAACACTGTTGCACCACAAGATCTGAATCACCATAGCAAATGATCCGGAGTGCTCCGATTTCTTTTGCGACCTTTAGCCCGTGTATCAGAGCTTCATACTCGGCGACATTGTTTGATGCCCTGAAGTGCATTTGTAAAACATACCGGAGATGATCTCCTTTTGGTGAGGTGAGTACTACACCGGCACCTAGGCCCTCCTTGAGCTTGGATCCGTCAAAATGCATCTTCCAGTACTCTATTTTGTGCTCTGGCGGCTTGTATTGTATCTCCGCCCAATCGACCAAGAAATCAGCTAAAGCTTGCGATTTTATGGCATCTCTTCTTTCATACACCGGTACATACGGCGATATTGCCCATTTTGCAATCCGGCCGCTGGCATCCTTGTTGCCCATGATATCGGAGATGGGTGCCTCACTAACCACCTTCATGGGGTGCTCCTCAAAGTAATGCTTGAGCTTGGTGGCGGCCATAAACACGCCATAAGTCATTTTTTGGAAGTGTGGGTAGTTTTGTTTTGATGAGGAGAGCACCTCGCTCAGGTAGTACCGGCCTCTGGACGGTTTTTCCTTCCTCTTCTCTTCCACCACTACCACAACACTAACCACCCGGTTTGTTGCCGCTATATAAAGCAACATAGGTTCTCTTTCCAAAATTGGGGCCGTTACGAGCATGTTTTTCAATTCTTTAAACGCTGCGTCTGCCTGTGTGGTCCAGACGAAAGTATCCGATTTTCTCATCAAAGCGTATAGCGGCAAGGCCTTTTCTCCTAGCCTGCTTATGAACCGGCTCAGCGATGCCAAGCTTCCGGTAAACTTTTGCACATCTTTCAGTTCTCGTGGGATAGTCATTCTTTCTATCGCCCTGATTTTTACCGGATTAACCTCAATGCCCCGGCTTGACACAAGGAAACGAGCAGCTTGCCGGCAGGGACACCAAAGGTGCACTTTGCCGGATTTAGTTTCATCCGGAACCGCCTGAGGTTATCAAATGTTTGCCGGATGTCATCGATTAAGGTATCTTTTACTTTAGTTTTTATCACAATATCATCCACATAAACTTGCACATTTTTTCCGATTTGATCAAACAAGCATTTTTGCATACAGCGCTGGTACGTCGCACCAGCGTTGCAAAAGGCATCGTAACATAGCAATAAGCCCCGTGCGGGGTAATGAACGCAGTTTTTATTTGATCTTCTTTTTCGAGGGATTTGGAAGCCGGAATAGGCATCCAGGAACGACAACAGCTCACACCCAGCGGTAGAATCAATCACTTGATCGATTGGGGTAAAGGGAAAGGATCTCTTGGGCAAGCTTTGTTGAGGTTGGTGTAGTCAATGCACATGCGCCACACCTTTGGAGTTTTGCCTCCAGGTTCTCATCTTTTTTCTTTTCGACCATCACCGGATTGGCCAGCCACTCTGTGTGCGTGACTTCCACGATGAAACCGGCAACCAGCAGTTTTGTTACCTCTTCTCCAATGATCTTTCTCCTATCTTCAGCGAACCGGCGCAAAGGTTGACGCACCGGCTTAGCATCTTTTCGGACGTTTAGAGAGTGCTCAGCCAGCTCCCGAACACCCACCAGTCATCAGACCAGGCGAAGATATTCCGATTCTCACGGAGGAAGCTGACGAGCGCGCTTTCCTATGCTTGACTGAGGCCGGCACCAATACGAACGGTGCGCTCTGGGTAAGCCGGATCTAGCACAATGTCCTTTGTCTCATTCGTCGGCTTGAATGTCGGTGAGTCCAAGCTTCCACTCATTGCCGCTAGGCTCAACTTTGAGGACTGAGCCAGCGCAACAGCAGTTTGCATTCTTTTCTTTTCTTTATCACAGCGATTCTGCTAGGTTCGACCCGGCGGAAGCAGTTTCTATTGAGACTTTATAGTTCCCCACCACAGTTAGTGGTCCACGAGGTGCCGGCATCTTCATCTTGAGATAGGCCGTGTGAGTTGATGCCATGAAAGCTGCCAAAGCCGGTCTCCCCAACAAGGCATGGTAGGGACTATCTAAGTCCACCACCTCAAACTCAAGGTTCTCAACACGACAATTGTCACGTCCTCCAAACGACACATCCACGAACTTTTCCTATTGGGGCGCAAGACAAACCGGGAACAATCCCATTGAAAGTTGTGTGAGTTGGCTGCAGCATGTTCTCCGTTATGCCCAACGTACATGGTGTGCTTGTACATGATGTTTATGCTGCTACCGTTGTCTATCAGCACCTTGCTGAATTTTACTCGAGTTTCCGGCCCCTTCATGATTGGGTCCACAACAAGGCATATCCACCCGGATTCGGCATGATTTTGGGGTGATCCTTGAACGACCAGGTGATTTCTTGATCTGACCACGATGTACTTGGAACTGCCGGCACGGCGCCCATGGAACGGCGGTGCACACTTTGCCTGTCCATTGGCTGGTGACAAAGACAACACAGCAGATGCGGGTCCTCGTAAACATTCCGGCCTAAAGGTGCCGGAGGTGGTCGTGTCATTGTTTTGCTCCACCCGGTTAACCTGCTGGTACTGCTGTGTTTGAGGCTGCACCGGCAAGGCGTTTGCTCCAGTGAGTGGTGGTGGAGGCGGTAATTGCTGTTGTTGCTGCATGGGGCCCCCTGGCGCCTGCACATCTTTCACCGCTCCCTTCTGCATCAAGAACTTGGTCCAAGAACAATCCTTCGTCAAGTGGTTCGACGGGTGCTCCGGATTCGGCGTGTGCCACCGGCAAGGTTGATCCATGGCGTCTTCCATGGTATATTTCACGGGTTCCTGCCAGTTCTTTTTCGGCCCCGGGGTTTCTTCTACCCACTTTCTTAGGACCCGCCCATGGCTGCGATCCGGTTTTCTGCCTTTGACGCCGGCCATAATTTTCCTGCACGGCGCAACTTGCTGTGATGCATATCTTCGATCCGGAAATCTTCCCTTCTTTTGTTGTTCCGGTTATCCCGGTATTGCTGCGATGCGGATTCGACGCCCGGCTCAAGCACAGGGTTGCATTGGGTCTCCCAATGCATAGCTATCTGCCACACGTATCATTTCGCCAAGGTTGTGGGCATGCTTCTCTGCAGCCTTTGCCAAAAGGTGACCCTCTCCGGCATCCTTGACTGAACCAAGCAATGGCTTGTGCCTCAATCACTCCTTCACATGTGTTTCTCATTGAGTTCCACCGGGTGAGATAGTCCCGGTCTGGTTCTCCTGCACGCTGTTGGCACAGCGCGAGTTGCTGGGGTTTGGCCTCTTGTAGGTACTGCTGAAGTTGTTCACAAATGCTTCCTCAAAGTCCAACCATCCGTTAATACTTCTGCGGCAAGTTGTTAAGCCAAATCCTCGCAGGACCCACGAGGTAGGACGGTATGATTCTTACCAACGCCGGTTTACTCCACCACCACCACATAAACAGCTGTGACATAATCTGCCCAGTCTTCCGCTTGGTCGTGCCATCATACGTTCTTGTGTCCCGGGGCAACTGGAAGTTGCGTGGTTTCTTCTCTCATGATCCGTGGGCCAAAACACCTTGGGCCGGAGGTCCCTCACATTCAACTATCGCAGAGATGCTACTGTCCAGCCTGTGCCTCGCATCCCGGTCTGCAAACATCTTTCCCCCAGCCCCCCAAAGGGTTCCGGTGGACTCTTGTTCGTTCCACCTCGAATCTGATTCATCATATTCTTCCGGTTCCGCGGCTCTTGCTGCCGGTACCACGCGGTGGCATTCTTCATCCACGTACGCCACTCTTGCGGCTCGATAATTTTGCCCGGTCTCATATCTGCCGCTGATTGTTTCCGGCATAGCCTCCCTTGGCGTAGCCCGATCTGCCCTTGGCTTTTTCTACCGGCATCATGTTGCCCGGCTTTTTGCTTTCCGGCAAGAACTGGATCATACACGATCATCTGCCGTGCATTCTTTTCTCTTTCCCTTCTTTTGTCGGATGAGGGGCCTGCCCCTGGGACTTGCTTCGGCATTCTTTGTTGAACGCGCGACTTTGAGGCCACGCCTCGTTCAGCTTAGCTAGCTGCTCAGCATTTTGCTGCTCAATAGTTTTCAACAACTCTTTTACACGTTCTTCTGCTTTGCCAACTCGTCACCGGAAAGAGATTCACATAACTCTACTGCGGCTTTTGCGGCTTTTATAGTTTTATCCGGACTACTGTACTTAGGCTTTTCTACGATGCTTACAGATACAGATGCACTCTTGCCGGCAAGAACTTCTTTGCGCAAATCCTGATCTAGATTGCGAGCCTTAAGCCGGTTTTCCGGCATCCTAGCATGAGCACTAACTGAAGCAAAGCCATGGGCAGCATTGTACTCACGTAGGGTTAGGTTCAGCTCGCGCTGCGCCGGATGATGTCGGCGCCACCGGTAAGCGGGGCCTTGCGCGTGGCCTCCAGCTCCTCCGAGCCTTTGCGGGTCGATGTTCTGCGCGATGGGCGTGGCCAGCGTGTGCATCGCTGAAGAGGTGTTGCCGTGGTGCTGATGACGCTCCCGCGACGCCGCGTCACGTTCCAGCGGTGGTTTTGCCGCGTCGATGCCGCACGTTCATCTCCTTGCTCCACAGCTCCCTTGCCGGTGTTGACCGCACCAGCCATCATGACCTCCACGCTGCCGGCGGCGCGGCCAGCACATAGCCATCTTGGCGGATCCGGGCCACCAGACTGGCGAAGGGCGCACGCAAGGGACGGTGCAAATAGACGCGGATGCTGCCGAACTCAATGGTGCGGCCGTTCTGCGGAACTTACCGCCGTTGGCGAAGCAGCCGTTATCGTTGATGAAGTCCATGTTGTAGATGCGTTGCACGAGCACGGACACCGTGCGCTCGCCGTTGATGTTGAGGATGCCCGCCCGAATGTGAACTCCAGCAAGCGCCACTTCATGCCCCACGGTGGGCGCCAACTGTCGTCGTGGGGAACAGACAGATGCCATAGGATGGCTTATCTTGGGGCCGAATGGACGCTAGAGGATTCGGGGGAGGGTTTGTGACTAGATGGACGAACTTCCGGATGCTTTCCTCAAGAACTTGGCCAAGGCCAGAGGTAGAAGAAGAAAGACACAAGGATGAACTCACTCTAGATCACCATGTTCATTGATCTTCGCAGGTTACAGGTTACAGGTTTTCTCTCTTCACCGGATCGCGCGTATGAAAGAGGTTGCCCCCTCTCATTATATAGGGGAGAGGGTGGCTTACAGAACAAGAAACCCTAATGGGATCTTTGACTAGACAAACTACTTTACAAAGATACTTTATAAAGCTACTTTAATCACAGATGACGCGGGGTCTTCTTTAAACATGGAGGATGACGTCCTCCGGCTTCTTTGACCGTCATCCTCTTCTTTGTCTTCAAGCCTTCGTTTAAAGCTACTTTGCTTAGCTCATCCTTGTCCTTTAGCTCCTGACGGAATCTTTGACCCGTCAGCCGACATGCCCTTCCTTCCGGTGCGCTATCTTTCCTTCCTGGTTCCGGCATACCCCTCTCGGGGATACCGGCTTAGCTTACTTAGCCAAACTCTATCTTCTTATTCCGGTATGAACATTAAACCGGTATCTTGAAGGGTGAGACCATCCGGTATGGCATACCTTTGGCATACCGGGGGTCATCCCCCCAACAGTCATTGAATTCTGTGTTGACTTTATTCCTGGCCTTATGCCCGCGGGATGAAGGGATAATGAGTGGAAAAGGCACGCTAGGAAATAAAACAATAATAGGTATAGACGGGGATTCTTTCACTCAAGCACACTACACAGTTCTACAAAGTTCCACCTTGGTGGCTCAATATATCATTGTACACAAGAATATTGTACGCTCCCAATAACTGGGGCAGTCTGACAATTCAATTAAACGTGAACACATGGAGATTTTCGGTGGTTGGTTGCAAACACATCTCATGAATGACACCACCGTTGGAGATCAGTTGTACTTGTTGGCCAGGACACCATATTTGACTGTATTGACTTTCCAAGGAATAGACCAACAATGAAGACGGAGGTGTTCACAGGCTTGCGGAGAAATTTTCCAGGGGCGAGCTCCTCGAACATATCGTAGGGCATGCGCACCAACGACATCTTCGAGAAGCCCTCCACGGGAGATTTCCCAACCCTTTCCTCCAGCCATGGGGACAAAGCTCCCTACCTTCTTGGTTGGCTTGTTGAGCTGCTTGTGATTATCGACGCTCCTTTTATAGGCCCGACGCCTCTTCCTCCTTCGTCTTGTTCCTCGGACATGGCGTAATCGCTACATGCCTTATTTCGCCGAGCAGTGCGTCCACCCACGCGTCCTTATCCTGCCAACAGTTTTGTTAGATTGCACAAATAAACCACCTTTAGTCTCGGTTGCATCCACCAACCGAGACTAAAGGTTGGCCACGCGCGCTCATTCTTAGCAGCGGCCAAAATACCCATTAGTCTTGGTTGCCCACGCGTCCTTATCCCGCCGAAAGTTTTGTTAGATGGCATAAAATATCCACCTTTAGTCCTGGTTGCACCCGCCAACTAGGAATAAAGGTTGGCCTTGTGCGGACATTTTGAGTGGTGGCCGAAATACCCTTTAGTCTCGGTTGCCCACGCATACGTCCTTATCTCGCCAACAATTTTGTTAGATGGCCAAAAAAAACACCTTTAGTACCGGTTGCACCCACCAGCCGGGACTAAAGGTTGGCCTCGCGCGCACATTCTAAGCGGCGGCCGAAATACCCTTTAGTCTCAGTTGCCCATGCCTCCTTATCTTGCCGAAATACCCTTTAGTCTCGGTTGATCACCAACTTTGACTTCCTCTTCTTCCTCCTCATCTTCATCCCCATCTGCGTTATGAATTCATGTTAATAGTTTGAATAGTTAGAATAATTATTTTAAAAATAGGAAATGGTTTTAGATTAGTTATCCAATTCAAACACTTTTCATGTTAAAAGTTTTGTTGGAATTTTGAAAATATGCAAAAGATATGAGTTAATGCACTTTTAATTGAAAATGGAAAATGGTTAATAGTTTGAATAGTTAGAATAATTATTTTAGAAAACATAAAATGGTTTTAGATTAATTATACAAATTTGAACACTTTCATGTTTAAAGTTTGTCGGAATACAAAATATGCAAAAGATATGATTTAATGCATTTTTAATTTAAAATGGAAAAATGCTTAATAGTTAGAATAATTATTTCAGAAAACAGGAAAGTGTTTTAGATTACTTATTCAAAATCAAACACTTTTCATGCTGAAAGTTTTGTCAGATTCAAAAGTATGCACAAGTTATTTAAATTCATATTCAAACACTTTAATTAATTTAAAAACAATTCCAAAATACCTTTAGTCCCGGTTGGTAATATCAACCGGGACTAAAGGGTGAATTTGAGCGCGCACCCAAAACTATAGGAAACAACCCTTTAGTCCCTGTTGGTGTCTCCAACCGGGACTAAAGAAAGGTCCATCTACTATAAGTGTTGACTTCTCCTTCTCCGCGTAGATCAATCGCGCGGAGAAGGACTTGGACGCCGCCAGGCTGCTGGATTTCGCACCTAGCGCCATCCTCCTCCGCCGATGCGTACGCAGCCGTTGTAGCCGCCGCCCTCCTACTCCTCCGCCGCGCGCCCGCGCATTTCATCCTCGGGACTCTGCCGTATGCAGCGCCCCACACGCCGCGCCGTAGCCGCCACCACCTCCCTCGTAGCCGCTGCCTCGGACGCCGCTGCCACCAGCCGGCTGGTGAGTTTGGCTCTGGCGTCGACCGCGCCCTAGGCCTCTTTTTTTCTTTTTTCTACGTATTCTCTCTTAAAAATATTTAGAGATGGAGTTAGAAATAAATAGATATATTTAGTTAGAAATAAGTAAATGTTTAGTTAGAAATTGTTTGTTAGAAGTATTTAGTTAGAAATTTTTAGTTAGAAGTATTTTGTTAGAAATATTTAGTTAGATTTTTTCATATAGTTAGAAAAAAATTATAGTTAGAAATATATAGTTAGCGAATTCGTATACGTAGAAATTTAATATATGTTAGAAATATTGTTTCATATAGTTCCAAATTTCATATATGTTAGTGAATTCATATATGTTAGAAATATTGTTTCATATAGTTCAAAATTTCATATTTGTTAGAAATATTGTTTTATATATTAAGAATTTCATATATGTTAGAAATATATAGTTAGAAATATTTTTTGTAGTTAGAAATTTAATATATGTTAGTGGATTTCATATATATTAGTTTTATATATATTAGTGAATTTATAGAAATTTAATATATGTTAGTGAATTCAATATATGTTAGAATTTTTTGCTAGGGCTAGAAATAGAAAATAGAAAATGTGGGCAACAAATAAGGAAATTCTAAGATTATTACATTTTGGACATAAGATGTTGTGTATTATAATTTTGGACATAATGATTTTGTGATGTTGTGTATTAAAATTTTGAGATGTAATTATGTATTAAAATTTGGTGCAGCAATCGTGGGTAGGGGAAGTAATGTCTTTGGGTCGGGCACGGCAACGCGCGCCATATATATAGGGACGATGGAGGAGCGCGACAATGCGCGCCATATAGGGACGATGGAAGGACGTGGCAACGCACGCCATATAGGGGCATCATCAACCTTTCACGCGGATTTCTTAACTCTGTGAAGGTTGCTCGGTGTCATTAATTCATTAGCGCTTTTTTGTGTTTATAGCATTGATATAACTTGCAACTCTTGGCAGAAACTATGGACCCCGACAGAAACGAAGAACAAGAAGAGTATATGGCGAATCTTATCACCGTTGAAGATGATATCACCACAACGTATGTGAACGACTCCGGCAAGGGAGTGGAGGATCTCGAGAGAAGAGATGACTCCGGTGAGGGAATGGAGGGAGAAGTTCTTTCTTCTTTTGACACTCCGGAGCGAGCCAATCTTCTGTAAAGACGAAACGAGGCCCGACCAAAAACTTGGGCGATAATGCTAGGTTCAAGATCGAAGAAATCGCTGATGATGGCCAACCAATTTCACCTGTGAAGAATGCAAAATTATTTGTAATTCAATGCGGAGTTATTGTTAGGGACAACATCCCGATCACCATTCGAGAATGGAACAAGCCAAAGGCAGATGGAGTTACTTATGTCGAGGATAGATCCAACGATATGCTTTGGAATACGCTCATGGCACATTTCACCCTACCGGAAGATGTGGATCCATTAAACATAGTTATAGAGCGAAAAGTCATGGCGTGACCTCTTAAAAAGATGGCTGCATAATTCAACAACCACAAGAAAAGATTGCAGAAGGACTATATCCTGAAAGAAAAGACTCCAGATTTCATTGGAGCGAATGAGAAGCTAAAAGATCACTCAGACGAATTCGTGTTGTTTAAAAAATCAGATGTAGCTCTGAAAAGGTCGGGAACAAATAAGGCAAATGCAAATATGAAAATATATCACCATGTTATGGGGACAAGTGGCTAAAAGCAGGCGCGGACCTTGGGCCAAATCCTAGGGGGGCGAAATGGGCGGTGAGGATGAAACAGGTTATTTTGGTCATTAGATGAGTCACTTAGTAGGAGATACTATGGCATTTCTTGCTGGGCTGGGGTGCGACGGCCCATTTCACCCCCGAGAAGGTTCGCCAGTGGCTACAAGAATAACAGGCCTAAGTGGAAGAAAGCTGAGAAGGAACTGATTGACAAAGGGATCACTCCAGAGACATCGGGGTGGACCGAACGGGCAAAGGAGTGGTTCTACGGGGGTGGGGGACAGTTGAACCCAGAAATAGGGCTCTGTATTTATACAAATGAACATCTTGCACAACCTTACAAAGCCCTTAAAACTGCACATCGGGAGGTGTAGGGGGGAAGTTCCATCCCGAAAGAGAGAACAACGAGCTGACACGCACCCTTGGAAATCTTGAGCACGTATTCAGGACGAACACGAGTCACAACATGCTCCCTTCTGCGGAAGTTTGGGTTTGTCGAGGAAAGGAAGAGATTTTCCGATAGAAGCCGTAAGAGGAGAAAGTCAAGGGAAGCAGACTGGATGCAGCAGATAGAAGAAACATTGAGGTCACAACAGGAGCAAATTAACGCAGTACTTAGCCATCAAGGTACCGGCCCATCTCAGCGGCAGCATGAAGATCTTGCATTTGATGCTACCTAGACCTAGAAATGATGAGTTGCATGTGAAAGTTTTGAACATATCCATGAAGGTGGCGGTCAGCTTTATCTTACCTCCTGGACCTAGACCAACTTACTATTGATCTCCGGTTCCATATGGCTATGTTCTTGCCGGGGTGGATAAAGTCATGCCAGATTTGAGCAGCTGAAGCTTGAGTTCCTGCATGTGGAGGGGTCTAAATGAACTGGGAGAAGCAATTAGAGGTACCATTCTATGGCGAAAGGAAAACATCGTGTTTCCAAATTGGAAGCCAATGCCACCTCCAACTCATTCTCCGCCGCCTCCGCCTCGTCTGCAGACTCGGCCGCCTCAGCAGACTTGGCAAAAGCAGAAGAGCACCGCTGATCCGACGGCTAGTAGTACAGTTGCGAAGAGATTCTCAACTACAAAGAAGGCTCCTCCCAAGTTACCATACGAGATGACTGATGAGGAAAATGCCGTTGTCGTGGCTGCCCATGTGAAACAACACCTTGTACCGAAACGGCCCCCGCCAAAGCAGTACATACCACCGGGAACATCGAGGCATTTTGTCAACATGGTTGAGCGACCATCGCCAGTTCAAGTGCTATGCAACTATGACTGCTCTATTGTACAGTCTGTTAAAGCAACCAAGAAACCAACTGCACAGCTGGGAGAACAGAAAAATCAAGAATTACCCCCCCCCCCCCGCAACTCCCATGATGATCCGGAGACGACAGAAATAGTCGAACGCACATCCATAAATCTTGGCACGGCTGTTCAATACCAATGCTACTATCCCACGGCTGAATTAGCATACATATACTCATATGGGAAGCCTCTCCTCATATCTGACCAGTCCTGATTTCTTAGTCCTGGTTGCAAAACCGGGACTAAAGGCAGTTAAAAACCGGTACGAAAGGCTGGCCGCCTATTAGTGATCACCGTGCGGGAAATTGTTGTGGCAATTTATTTGTTTAAACCTTGACCTTCAATTCAATATAAAAGTAAATATTTTGCCTCCTTAAAAAACATCAGAAGGTGCGGAAAATGTATCATGAATTAAAGTTAGGGATTTGCACTTCGTGCTCAGTCAACTTTAAAACCGACGGATTTTGCATCGTGATTTGTGCGTCTATGAGTTGTAAATGAAGTTGCAACTGAAATCTTTAGTTGCAAGTAGGGTGTAAAGTGGGGTCCCACTTAAATCTCACATGTAGTGCATTTTAGCTTTTCTAGTGTAAATTTTGGCCTCAAAATTTGCACTAGAAAAGCCAAAGCACACTATACGTGAGATCCCAAAATTCACACTAGAAAAGACAAAGCACACTATACGTGAGACTTGGGTGGGATTTCACTTGACACCCTACTTGCATGGTGGGTTGCAACTGGGATTTTTTGGTTGCAAGTTGAATCGCAATAGAGATTTTTTTTAA
The DNA here is from genome assembly GCA_030979885.1 of Lolium multiflorum. Taxonomy (NCBI): domain Eukaryota; kingdom Viridiplantae; phylum Streptophyta; class Magnoliopsida; order Poales; family Poaceae; genus Lolium; species Lolium multiflorum. The sequence continues at coordinate 337,051,540 of CM061750.1, forward strand.
TTGCGAGTGAGGTTGCAACAAAGATTTTTAAAACTGAAGGTGAGTTATAAATTAAAAAATGTATTTATATAATATAGAATTATGGGATGACATCACTTGACTGAGAGTCGATGGAGAATTAAGTTAATTCTTTGGTCGACTGAGAACTAATCACATCTTTTAAGTTATGAATGAACATGTGCAAAGGTCATAGACATGCACATGGTGAAAATAGTTGAACATTTCATTCGCAGTTTTGGTTGAAAACGCAAGCACATGTGACTTTTGAAGCCCTTTAATTTGAGGGCCGACTTGGGCACCCCGTACCAGATGTAGGTAGAGGTGGTTTTCCAATTGTTACTTGCAACAGACGATAGATAGCCGTATGTGTTGAACTTTGAACAGACGACCGGATTAAAGCAGCAATTGAGAACGCATGCATGGATTGGCAGGGCCGGCGACAATGCAAGAGGGAACGGCTCATCATTCATGGATTCCTCAAGACGCGCACGTGTTTCAACAGCTCCGACGCTCCGTGCATCCGAAGGTCTCTCGGTGCATCTTCGTCGATTCGCGCGACAAATTTTCAAAGCCCACCTGACCCGATCAGAAGGCCATGCTTCCTCCTAACACTGCTTAACGTGCGCTACTGCCCGCTGGGTCACACCAGCTAGCTAATGAACCACGACGACGTACTACCGCCAGCAGCTAGCTAGTAGATACCAGTGGGCAGAAATGTGCATGAGCGCGAGCCTTATTTAGTCGGCGGCGTAGGTTTTGATTTTGGGGGAAAAGGCGTGCGAGTACGTACTCGAACTAGTAGGACTAGCGTACGGCGCGCGCGCCGAGCAAGGAAAAGGAAGCGAGGCGAATTCCAGAAAGATAGCGTGATAAATAGCTGATGAGAGCAACGCCCATAGTTCCGTTCCATACCATTCACCCATCCACCACCAAGCTATAGCTAGCTACCTCCAGCACCAAGACACTGACTGCTGCTACCTGCTGCTTCGCCTCGCGCGGTAAGCTTTCGCGGCGTCTTTGATTACGGCGCCCAAGATAGTAGGGCTGGCAGAGTGGTGGCCGGCCGGCGCGGCGGCCGGGGAGATGGGGAGCATGGACGGGAACTCGCTGCACGGCGGCTACGGCGCCCACGTCGGCGCGGGCCCCGCCGGCAGCAACAACAACGAGGAGGACGACGCGTCGCCGCCGCCCTCGGCCGGCGGCGGTGGCGGTGGCGGATCCTCGGGGGGCTCGGGGCGCCGGCCGCGCGGCAGGCCGCCGGGGTCCAAGAACAAGCCGAAGCCGCCGGTGGTGGTCACGCGGGAGAGCCCCAACGCGATGCGCTCCCACGTGCTGGAGATCGCCAGCGGGGCCGACATCGTCGACGCCATCGCGGCCTTCTCCCGCCGCAGGCAGCGCGGGGTCTCCGTCCTCAGCGGCAGCGGCGCCGTCACCAACGTCACGCTGCGGCAGCCCGCGGGGACCGGCGCCGCCGCCGTCGCCCTCAGGGGCCGGTTCGAGATACTGTCCCTCTCCGGCGCCTTCCTCCCGGCTCCCGCGCCGCCGGGGGCTACGGGGCTGGCCGTGTACCTCGCGGGAGGGCAGGGGCAGGTGGTGGGCGGGAGCGTCATGGGGGAGCTGATCGCGTCCGGCCCCGTCATGGTCATCGCGGCAACGTTCGGGAACGCCACGTACGAGAGGCTGCCGCTGGACCAGGACGCCGAGGAGGGCGCCGTGCTGTCGGGGTCCGAGGGCGCCGCCGCGCAGCTGGAGCAGCAGGGCAGCGGAGGTGCCGCCGTGCCTCCCTCGATGTACCCTGTGCCGCAGACGCCGCCGCACGACATGTTCGGCCAGTGGGGGCAGGCGCCCGTCGCGCGGCCACCGCCGCCCACCTCCTTCTAGACCTGCACCGGTCGGTCGGCTGATCCCTGGCGCGCGCGCGTGATTCCTCTACCTAGCTAGCTTAGCTTTCTGCTTCTTCGATCCCTAGTTGTTTGCCTAGCCTTGCTATCTCTTGTTAATTAATGTGCTATGTCATGCATGACTACTTGTAGCAGTATGATCCTTTTTTCGTTTTTTGTTCCTCTTTGGTGTTTGGAGCTTGGGAATGTACAATTCCTACACGTATAAGATCCAACGAACAATTGTTGCTCGTCAATTAGCAGCTTCCTAATTTCCCATGATCAATTGGAGCCGGGATAATGCATTTAACAAGGTAGCATATCTAATCCAACTTCTTGAGGAACAATGATCCTTCTCGAGTTGTGTACGGCCATGCATGCTCGTATGGTTGTATATATACTTGTATTGCTTGGCTTTGGATATGTCTTGTGATTCTTTTGTTTTATTTTGCAGAAAAGTCAGTCGCTCATCCATTCGTGTAGACAGAGGTAAAAGAAGGTCCACAGACAATCTCGTTCGATTTTAAACCATTCCACGATCACACAATGTTCCAAACTTCACAGGTGAAAGAAAGAGCCGTCGGTGACAAAAGTGTAACCATTATATGCGATATGCCAGTGGTGGACCTAGGAAATTCTCAAAGCCTACGCGAGCCACAAGTAAACGCCATTTTTCTTAGGTGGTAGAACCGCCGCTGACTCTATGGACACACGGTGTTCCATGCTTCTTGTAGTATGTCATTTTGATTCCTCAATTCATTACTTCGATTTACCCCGTTCAAACAAAATACATGGATTTACTTTGTTCCATTCAAAATGTTTTGGAATACATTCTAGAAGCTATAGAGCCATGCTTTACAAGAAACTTCTTGCTATACATTGGCTCGATTTACATTAATTTGGTAGCGTAGGTTATGTATATTTTGGTACATCCCCCTTATCAATTTTATGTATGGGGTCGTCTATGTCCTGGTCGAATGAGATTTTTTTTATGTCTTAGTTGATTCTAAAGATGCAACTTTTTCGAAAAAATCACGCGTTTACAAAAATAGAAGTTGCACTTTTCACGAGCTCAAGTTACAAATCTCAACCGAGTGAGAATTAGTAAAACTATTGTCTACTGTCGTCTCAATGAAAATCATTTTCCGGAACAGTCTTTGTTTATATATATATTATGATACTCATATATGATCCGGGTATCCCCGGGTTCCGTATCCACATGGGCAAGGTATGGACACACTTTTATATCAATTTGTATTACCCATATTTCATCCGTTAGGTCATGGGTATGGCATAGATATAGCTTTTTACCCGTGGATATACTTTTACCTTATCGGTTTATACTAACATGTGGACCTATACAGCTTAGCAAACCAGTAGCCCAAGGGTCCTTAACGGTCAAAGGAGTTGAGTGCCCCCATCTACTCTTGTAATTAAGCCTGTTCGTAATCCGCTCGTGTCCCCAAATGAAGAGTGAGATTGTGATTTCTTAATTTTGATAATTGTCATGCAACGTGTTAAAGAGTAAAATTGTGAATAACTTGGGTACTTTTGATCTACCCGTTTGCTGCCAAATTGGAAACGGGCACCTGGCGGATATATGTTCAGCAAAATTTTATACCTGCAGATATTTGTGTATGTAGAACGGGAGCAGGCTTAATTAGAAGAGTATATATATAACCCAGTGACTATACGGGTATGGAAAATATTTTATTTTAATTTACCCATACCCTACCATTGCTATCCTCATTCTGCTTGAGTATATAGATTGCAGGGCTATTAAAGAGTAGCAATCGGCCAAAAGAGCTAGCTAATGCTTCTCATGCGCGCGCGCAGACACACATAAAAGCCACCACACGTACGTAAAAGCTTCAAACAGTGGACCAGAGCCATAAGCGGTACAGTACGATGATCAACAATAGACTAGTAGTGCCCGATTTTGCCATATATAGTATATTTCTGGAACCAGGTACATTTTGTGGGCATATTTCTAGTACATGACAGGAGCACTAAAACGGGAGCAGCAAACATATTCCGCCCGTCCGGAATCTATCTATCCAACTTTGCATCATCCCTGTCTGCCTCCCAAACATCTCCTTTCTGCTCCATGACGAACAAACCCCCACTACCGCAAATGCTCACCCGTCTTTTCCCTTTTCCTGAATCAGCTCGGCTCAGGTTGGACAGGAAAGGAATGCTTCCCCCCACAGACCACAGGCCAGGCCACAGTCACAGGGGCTAGCGAGCACTGCAGGGCTATAGCTGAAGCGTGTCAGTGCAGATTTAAAGCAGCATGGGGACGACTCATTCCCCCTCTCCTTTTTCTCTCCACATCCCTCTAGTTGAGTGTCCTTGTTGCACCGGCCCTTCTCCGGCGGCCTCGCGGGCCGGAGAGGATGGGGAGGGGAGGCCTGCCTCCCTCTGTGTATAGGAGTAGTTGTAGGTTGTTTACCCAGGTTGAGACTGGCGCTACGCCATTAGATCGGAGCAGAGCACTCGATCTGTTTGTCTAGATCTGGTGCTGGCTAGGGTTTCTTGCTATCATTTAGGCTAGATCTAAGAGCAAGGAAGAGGAGCACCGTTTCCTTCAATAAAGCCGAGGCTCATGGCCACCTCTCCACGTGCAACCGAGGTACTGTTGAACTTCTTCTGGCCGACCGCGGTGGCAAGGGGAAGAGGCGGAGCAGCGCTTCAATCTACTCATGTGGAAGGTGGTGGGAAGATCTTTGATGCAGATCGGAGAGACTCATGCGGTGGCCATGCTTGCCATGTGACCGTAGAGGCGTCCTCTCCAATCACGTTTCTTCAATCTCCGGGGCGGAGGCCCTTTCCGAAGCTTCTTGTCGGAATCCAGCGGCTTCTCGCTGCCAACTGGTTCGTCCCCGGTAGTGTCAAGACGTCCGGCGATGGAGGCTTGCATCTGGTGGCGAGGATCATGGACTTGATTGTGTAATATTTCTTTCAGGGTCCTTAGTGCAAGTTTGCCAGATTGTGTTGTATTTTCGCTCTTTTCAATGTCCAGTCTATAAATTGTACCCACCGACAGTAAAATGTATGCAGCTTCGGGGCCCTTCGAGGCTCCTCTCCCTGTCGTTTTTCAAAAGCAGTATGGAGATGGGGACTGTGAGCGGCGGTCCTACCGAACGGACACCACCGGATCGGGTGAGTCGAGAGGAATGATAGGTGCGTGTACATGGATATTTCAATCTGTTAAAATATGTTACACCCTCCGATTCATATTACTTAACGTTAATATAGATATATCTAGCCGCATTTTAGTTGTAGACACATCTATTTTAACATCAAATAATATGGATCGAAGGGAGTACCTTACTCTTTCCATCAATTCATAAATAGTTGGCTAGCGCGCATATGCTCAATATGGTATGAGAGCCAAGAGGTCTCGATCATATTCAGCGTAGTACTAATACAAAATAGTTGTGATCTGTCATAAGGTCTCGAGATCAAATCCTGCCAAACGCACTGTTAATATAAATTAGTTAGGATCTAACCTCAATCTAAGTCTTAGTCTAGACGGAGAGAGTGTGTTAAAATACGTTGCCTAACTATTTTCATGACTTCTGACTTTTGTAATAGTTAGCTAACGTTCAATACAATCCACTCTCACGAGACGGAAGGGATCTTGCTCCTGTTGCTTGCTCATTTGCCATCTTGGGATGCCTCGGGCCATCTTTTCACCGTCGCTTCGGGGCGCTGTGGAGACGAACCTTGGTGTCAAAACGTATTCAGTCGCCCTGCCGGTGGTGCGGTAATTTTGGCAGGAATATGATCGGTTTATCCCAATCCATCTTCCACTCGCTCGCGCTCGCTGCGTCTTGATTTGAAGTGCGCCTGTCGTGATGGGCAATGCATTTGTGCCGATCCGAGCTGGCGATGCCTGTGTCGCGCGCCGCTGAGAAGAAGCAGCAAGCGGTGGGTGAGCGGCAAGGGTTCACATCGGAGTTGACGTTGTTCTGCACGGCAACGTGGATCGTGCTTGATTTGCCTCTGGCTAGCTTGGCCCGTTAAGGGAAGCAATCAATCAGCTGACCCGGCGGGCATCTTCGTTTTCACCCTACCTCGCACCAGTCGGTCGGGGGATTAGGTTCGACATTTCTGGCGATTTGACCTCACCAACTCTCCCACCGCGCGCTGCTACGACGGAGGGATTCCTTTCCGACGCCGGCCGGCATTGTCCAGGGCTCCAGGCGGCTCGGCGCCCGGCCGGCGGCCGGGACGCGTTTGCTTTGTTTGCAGCGCACGCCGTTAATGATTGCGGACGGGCGGCCTGGGCCTGGCCGGGCGAGGTGAAGGCGACGGAGAGCCATTTTCGGCCGTTGCTTGTGCCGCCCACCTGTCGGGCAGCCGGCGCGGGCAAAGCCATGGGTTGATGGAGGCTGGGGCCGTGTGGCGGGTCGATGCCGCACGTGGACGTGACCCTGCATAGCCCAACCTTCCCACGTGGAACCAGTCGCGGCATTCAAGCACCCCACTGTTGCCCTACGCCGCGCGCGCCAGGATAGACTGGGGAAGATGGAGCAGTGGGACCGCCAATGCCATGCATGTACACTTTGCACGAGTAAATGCATATGATAAGCAGCGGCGATTTTTTATTTCTTTTTGCATCCCCTCCGTCCGTCCAAGACCGACCGGCGACCTATTTTGTTCTGGCAGATATGCGAGTGTTTCAATACGACCGACTTCCTATGATCCAAACATATCATCATCCAAACAATGCATATAGTGTAGGTTAGAGCATCTCACAGGTGTCTCTAAATAGATATCAGCAAGAAATTTGGGAAGCGCCGGCAAAGCTGCTGCGTCTTAGGGGTCATCTTCCTCTACCGATGTCCCCTAATTTAACCCCCCATTGATCGAAAGATATAAAAATTAGAAATCAAATCATAGTTCAAATGCAGATCACAAATTTATATTCACCGGCCACACGCCGACTACCAAAACGATACCAAGTCTAACAAATCATATTACAAACCACGGAGAGAGAGAGAATCAAATGGAGGAGGTCTGTGGGTCGTCGATGATAGTCGGTGAGAGCTACTCAGTCGTCAGAAGTGGAAGTTGTGTCGCCGGGGGCGGCTGGCTACATGGCCAGCGTGGCGTGCTCTGCCGCCGATGTTGCAATCATCTCCTTCATGATGCGAGCCAGGGCCATCTTGTACCACACCTTGGCATCATCATCCATGGTGGAAGTGTTGGCAATCAAGAACTTCAAGATCCTGCTTCATCTTGGTCACCGCTCGTTCATGGCATGGATGAGGGTGGCTTGGGCGGCTACTTTGACAGCTTCAACTTTGGCTTCCTTTAGCTTGAGCTTGTGTTCATCCTACTCCAACAAGGTCTTCCACCTTTGATCGTTCTTCTCATCTCGCTCATTGTCACTATCTTTTGGCTTGAAACAACCTTGGCAATTAATGAGCATGTCAATGGATGCTCAAATGGCGGTCGGCGATGCAACACCATTCCTCCCGGCCTTGACTTTCTTGTTACAAATTGAGTGCCCAACCGAGGCAGTCGACGATGCCCCCCACCCCCCACACACATATCAATGACCTATGTGCCGTTGTTGAGGGTCAGTCGGGTCTTCTGCCACTCGGGCCATTTCTCAAGCTTAGTGAAGACATGCATAAGAGGAAATTCTTTGCCTTTGCTCCACTTCCTATACATGAACAAAGCTTCCTTCAACTACAAAATAGAAACAACATTAGACAATGTAAACAACCATTACATGACATCTAGATGAGATGACATGATCTTACATGATTCGGTATTGTTTTTCCACTCTCTTGCCACTTTTCAATCGTCGTCAAGAAACCATGAAACTTGTTGACCAACGGTTGTATGAATCCTCACCTATCTGACATTGCACTGTTGTTGCGGTTTATGATCGCGTTCTTGTAGTCACTGAAAAGCTTGTGTTTGTTGAATTTATGGTAGATCCCCGACCAATATGTTCCCCACGCATGTTTCTTGTCGGTGATAAAGTCGAGGATGATGACCCTCCATGCGTCTGAGACAAAGATCCTCGAGTGTGCTCCATCGAATGCCTCGGCTCCCCTTCTTCTTCGTCATGACAGCGGTGCCCATGTCAACGTCTAGCGCTTACTTCTCCGAGCCATCATCATCGCCCTCCTCCTCCTCCTCCTCCCCTTGGTTGGATCTCTTAGCCTACAGGAAAAAAAACATGTTTCATACCCACCCGCCGGCCGAGTGAAACCCACACACCGGCCAAGCAAACCAAATGGAAGAGAAACAACTTTTCGCACCTCATCGGCAGTGTACTACGAGCCGACCATATCATCGAACACATGTTGCCCGTTCGGGCCTTCGTCGACGTACCTACCGCCGCCGCTGAACAAAGCACGGCCAGCGCCTGTCGCCTGCATTGTTGATGCCCTCGCCGGGGTCATCCCCGAAGAAGACGGATGCCCTGCGTATCGTCGGTGACGTCGAGTCGAAGGAGTGGTTCGGGTCAGGCTGAGCTCGGTGCGACGCACACGAGGCATAGTAGTAGTGGTCATCGCGAGAACGCGGCGTCGTCACCGTGCACCGCCTCGCTATCGCCAATCTCGGGCGATGATAAGCGATGCTGCGACGGATGTGGGATGAAGCCCTCGCTGTTGTGGATATTCCAACTAGGTATACCACGGCGGGGTCCTAATTCCGACAAGCCCGGGTGGCCCAGTTATCGGAGAACCTAGGTGGAGGATTCCAACCCGAACACAGGTTGTCAGATCAGGCCCATGATCAATGTTGGTCGGATCCGTGTCATGCACGACAAGGATTACTTAGCGTAGCATAGGATTTAGTCGTATCCGGTTGGAACTCTACCGTGTAACCCTAGATACGAAGCCCTTATAAGTTGGATCCTGGGAGCCCTATAGGCACGACATAACTCATTGTAATCTTGCACTTGTTGCCAAATAATTCTAGACAAGCAGCAGTAGCGCCTCGCCACCGTCATGAGGTTTCCGAAGCTGGGTAACTCGTGTATCCCCGTCCCGGTGAATCCTCGCCCCATGTCTCCCTCCTCTCTCTCTCTCTCTCTCTCTCTCTCTCTCTCTCTCTCTCTCTCTCCCCTCCGTGAGGCACCCCTCATCGGAGTACCGTCGATCACATAATGACACTCACGAAAGAATGACGACGATGAATGCGAGGTTTTCCGCACCGCGGTCGCACTGTGATGCATCCCCGCGGCTGCTGCTTGAACAACCTAGCCACGTCGTCGTTCCTCGTTGTACATGGCCTCATACGCCACCTGCTCGGCCGTCTTCTTCGTATCCAAGGCCTCTTTGCAGCGGGCACTGCGACCGGGGATCGCAACGGATCTCCTCGTCAACTCTTCAGACCACGCTTTCTCCGTCCACCCCTACGGCTTCTTCATCACACGCTCGACGTGGGGTGGCTTGGTGAGTTGAGGCATTGGCCGACGAAGCGGGGTTTGCGCGGATGGGAACGCAGGCAAGAGGCGGGAGAGGGAGAGAGGCAGACGGGAGTGGATTGCAGCGAGGTGGAATTTGGGGGGAAGATTTTTCAGGGCGGGGAGTGAGTAGATCCCTACGATGTTGTTGCCACGATGGCTCGCGTAGCTTTTCCACCATGCCGAGTGTTCTCGGCGCCCTCCGTTCAACCCCGAGTCATGGGGCCGACATGGGTGTGTCGATCTGTTTATAGGGCCACCCCGCGCATCGAAAACGTTTGGGGGGGCGCCGGCGAGGATCGATTTTGGGCTTAAGCCCCCTAAGGCTGTTTGGGGGGCTTTGGGGGCTCCCAGTGGGGATGCTCTTAGATCAATGTCCCACACACTCAAACAGCTAGGATTGTCTAGTTGCGAGAAATTGTTGGCCTATGTTTTGTATTTGTCTTCTTGATACCAAAGTCTAACCTGCTCTAACTTAGTTGGCATTGCATGTATTTCTATACTAGAAGGATGTCCCGCGCGGGAATTTCTCCAATAACTCTACTCCCTCCGGTCCTAAATATAAGCCATATAGTTTTTGGCACGGAAATTAAGAAACACACTTTTGGGAAAAATTACACCTTGTTTGGTTAGGATTAACCCTAGGCAATTAACGTGAGCTAATAGAGGACATTGCATAAGCTAAGAAAACATAATCGAATCACTAAAAATATTTTCCATACAAGTGGGGCAACGTAGTAAACCTTATATATTATGGATTTTTTTCTCAAAACACTATATGTATTATATTTAGGATCGGAGGGAGTATTTTGTAAAAAAACAAAAGGATATAAGTTGATTGGAATAGGATGTTATTTGTAGGAACATGCAGGATTTAATTGGCGTAAATAATCAAGAGGCTAATTTAAAAAAAAAACTGACTTGAAATGGTTATGTAGTTGGCGTCTAAAAGTTGATGATATGGATAATTGGATGGCTTAAAAAATAGATGATGTGGCTTGCATGTAGAGTATTAATGAATGTTAGTGGGGGGTGACATGAACAACAATTGGATGGCTAATAGAATGGATGATGTGGATAGCTTGCATGTTGAGATAAACAATTTAAATGACCCTCTAGTGAGGTTTTGCTTTATAAGAGATACTCCCTCCGTTTCTTTCTATAGTGCCTATAGTTTTTTAGCACGGAAATTAGCGCAATAGTATTTTTTACACAAGACCCCCTAGCTGAACGATTTGAGATCAACGTAAAATTTGAGAAATCCATATCTTCCTAACTTACCATAAAAAATCCCACAAATCGCTCTTATTGATTCTCCATATATGTGCAGCCAAGTTCAATTAAGAAAAGTAAAACATTGCTGCCTAATTTTAAGTAATCGTTGGGCCATGCATTAGAAATCTCAATTAATTGTTTCCAATTTTGTATGGATTTTTTCTGACGCATATTATGTAGGAGCTGAACGGGGGAGGAGGTAATTGAAAAAAAGCCAAGCTACAACCTTATATTCTGAAACAAATACCAAAAATCTATAGGCACTAAAGAAAGGAACGAAAGGAGTATAGATTACTACTGCCTTTGTTCTAAAAATCAAGGCGTGTATTTTTAATCAAAAGCCAAAGCATATTAAGTTTGACCGAATATTTACACAAAAATGACACTATTTACAATAGTGAATGTATACAGTATGAAAAGGCATCTTATGGTGAATCTATTGACACAAATTTGGAATTGCAGATACTCCTACTTTTCACATTATTAACTTTTAACTAAATTTATACAGCCTATTTTATGGAATGGAGGTAGTACCTATGTTACTCTCAACAGTCTTAATAATATATGCATGTTACCACTTTATTTTACTTCCACTATAGTAGTACGAACAGAGTTAATATGATCCAAATATATCCTCCAAGCCACATAGACATAGCTAGGTTAGAACCCACACGCAAACGGCTAGGATTGTCTAGTGGCGAAGAATATTTGCTCCCACCCCGTCCTGTGTGTTTTGTCTTTGCCTTGATACCAAAGTCTAACCTGCTCTAACTTCTAAAACAAGCAATTCAAGGCACTGCTCTGGGTCTCTAACCCACTTGCCCTAATAACTTGCTGCAAGGAAAATAAGGACAGCGACCGGGGAATGGATGACGCTCATGCCCCAGGCCGCGCTGCCCACGGGTTGAAGGTTACGTGAGCTACCGGAGCGGCAGCAAGTTGCACGACTTACGTTGGCGAGCGACAGGAACCATGACAGCAGCAGGTCAGAGGGTACACCGGGTATTTGAGCTTTTGGGACAATTTTTCTGGACGGATCGCCCAACAACCGACGATCTAATTCCCAGCTTTCGAATTAACAACGTGGCCATAGTCGGGGGCAACCGGTGGCGGTACTAATTCGGTCCACACTCCCCGCAGTCATAACAGTGTGCACGACAAAGTTGGGCATGGTTTTGCTCGACAAAGAAAGTTGAGCGTGTCTACAAAGCTGAATTCTATCACGAGTTCAGAACCTGCAAGCTACTGCTGGCTAGTGCTGAAATTGTCTGGCACGACCGAAATGACCAATGGAGGCAAATAGTAGGCTGCACTAGTATCAGCGGTATCAACTTGAAAAGGTACGCCACTAAAATGAACAGTGGAAAGGGTACTTCAAACAAAACAAATATGTGAAGAACCATGGACAAAAGCACAGATCACGGCTGATTAAAGACTAATTTTAAGTGTGCACTGCAAAAGCTGTACAAATCCAGGAATAGTAGGAACAATGACTACGGAAATAGAAACATTACTTAGCCCTCCAAACAGACCGGCCAACAGCAGTACTAGAAAGTACTGCCTCCTTTCTAAAATAATTGTCTGCAACTTTGTCTAGATATGGGGGGAGTAGAAACTAGTTGTTGGGACATTACACTACCATTTAAAAAACTCTTCGTTCGCCTAATAATTAATTTGATATATTGTTTGAAAAGCATTAAGGAAAGTGACTGCAGTCATATGAATGTGAAGGAAAACTAGACGGTGCAATGACCTGACAACGTTTTATTTCTCCAATGATAACTGCGCCAGAACAAATCCAACTTATCACCAATGAGAGCGCTGATACAAAATGCATTGAGAGCTAATACCAAAAACTGGCAAAATGGGCAAACGAGAAAACATGACAATGCGCATAAAAACAATACTAAAAAGCATGAGAACGCAGGATAATACCCACAGATCAGCCATGTATAGAAGACAATACTAACACTCAAACAAGCAAAAATATTTTGTTTCAAGAAAGCAAAACACAAAACAGAACACTAGCATCAAGGTAAAATTCCCATCATAGAGAAAAGGAATAGGATGGAAAGAAAACAAGTTCAGCATCATGTAAAGCTCTGTCGGGGTAGAAATGGAAGCTCATATCATTTTAAAAGAAACCTACAAGGTTGCACCCAATTGCCCAAAGGCATAACACCGTGAATTATCTGTTTCACAGATATGACATGCTATGCCAATCTATAATTTGAACTCCGAATGTAACAATAGATACCTCCTCATAGGTACCAAAAGATAAAAAAGGACAACTCATGTTCACTCAATCTGTAAAAGGTACCTTCTGGGCATTCAGTGTGATATTAACAGCATGGCGCTTGCACCAGATAACGAGCATACTAGCTTCAGCTTACAAGACATAAAAATAAGTACTGTGCAAACCTCATTCTAAGCAGCAGCAACCAAACGAAACAGGAGCACTTTGGGGAAGTATCACAATCATCAAAGGAGTTACCAACTTGGTTGTTGCTGAGGTGAGGGTTATATCTCTGGTACACAAAAAAGCTTGTTCACATGGTGCTAATCTGCCAACAATTCAAATTTAAATCAACAAAAAGACACAGCTCACAATGAAGTGTGTGGTGCCACTGCTAAATAAGCATGCTACCATCACAAAGCATGTTCAGGCAAACAATCAAACTTCATCAATCCACATTGCAACAACTGTGACCACTAAAGCAGATCATCTACAGCTTTTCGTTGATATATTTGGAACATGTCTGATGCCAGGTATTTGATAGGATAATCATCTATCGGGCAACACGATTTAGCCGACAGTACATTTTCATCTAGTTAAATACAAATAGCAGGTACAAAATTATCTAGGACTAATCAGCATCCTTTCAAGAAATTATCTACCAGCATAGGTATCTAAGGGTGAATTATTCATTTGAAACCAACTGGAACAACGCAAAGAGAGCACACCATCACAAAAATAAATATTTCCTTCTCAGGGTTATGGTTCTTACAAACATGTAAAAGCAAACATTACCAGATAAAAGCAGCTGCAACAAGGAAACAGCTCAGGAATCGTCAATTACTCAGAGCAACTGCCACGTAAACATACAGAACATTAAACAAGTATCATATAAGCACACTTCAATAACATAAAACGTATGCAACTTTAAAGAAATAGAAACATGCAAAAGCATTGCGAGAAATTTCTCAGCCTAGTGATTGGCAGCCTTCTTTGATCCGAAGAGATTCAAGGGTCTTCTTCTGAAGCTCATCTTCAGTTGGTTTTGATCAGATTCTTCGCAGACAGCCTACAAAAGTTTCTTCCTAACATCATCATCTGAGTTAGATTCAGTATCCTTATCAACATCTGAAGACGGAGTAACATGCTTTGATTTCTTTGCACTAAACGATTCAAGAGCCCTCTGACGAAGCTCAACTTCAAGTTTGTTCGGATCAGGTTCTTCTCTGGGAGTGTATGAACCTTTCTTCTTAACATCAGCATCTGAGCCAGATAGATCCTTCTCAAGATCTGAAGGTGAAGTACCAAGATACTTCAATTTTTGTTTACTGGCATGACGGTCTGCCCTTCTGCGGTGCCGTTCTTCACGCCTAAGGCGCCTTTCCTCTTTTCGTAGCTTTTTCTCTTCTCTCCTCCTTCTCTTGGACTCCTTCCCATCTGAGTCAGAATTAGACTCAGAACTGTCATCATAATGCCTTTTATGCTTGTGACCCTTCTTATGCCTATGTTTCTCAGAATGAGATCTGTCTTTCTCAGATTCTTCTGAGCCTGAACTGTGATCAATGTGATTACTCCCATATGTTCTTTTCTTAGCTTTTTGAACAGGACTTCCAACATCTGATAGGGAAGCTTCGTCAACTTTACCAGAATATTTCTTTGCTACATTAGCATTATGCGAAGCTGCCTTGGCACGCTCATTGCTAATTTTATCAATTGCAGGGGACTGCTGTTTCACACGAGAATCATCAGGAGAATCACTCTGGCGTCTCATTCTTCTACTATCACGTGCATCTTCTGATGAATCTGATAATTCATTGTCATATTTCCTGGGGATATCCTTGCCGCCACTAGAATAGAAAAACCATTAGACTGTTAACAACAACAAAAAAATATGTTGGACTGAGATGCTCCAGATAATTATTGATAATACCGATTTACATCATAACGGTTACTAGAGAAAAATTCAGACCTTGATGCATGCTTTATCAGCTAAATAGCATTCAGGAAAAAACTTTTATGGAGAAGTTTATCCTGTAAGATATACCGAAGTACACACTAGTCTATGGGGCGGTGGCAATGGTGGCACATTTGCGACTCCAAGTTAGAATAAGAAAAGTAAAAAAATGCATTATAAGTCAACAAACAGGACTCTTTTCTTAATGTACAAAAACAATGCAATGGAGAGTATACGGAGAGATCCAATCAAGCATCATGTGACAATGTGGCATGAGACTCAAGAATTTTTTTACGAAAAATAAAGGCAATCTTCAAGCAGTGAATAGGTAGAGAAACTTACTCCTTTTGTAATCTAGATGGGGATTTTTCTCTAGGGCTTGACTTATCAACATCCACTTCCTTTAGTTGCAGGTCAAAATCCTTAGATTTCAAGCGTGATGAATTGGCCTTCCGTGCATTTTCTCTGTGCAAAAGAGAAGAAATGTATAAACATCAACAGCTAGGCAAATAGTTTTAGAACACACCATTCATGAAAGACTGGAGTCCAACCTTGCACGACTCAATTCTTTCTCATCTCCACTGCTATCTGTGCTGTCCTGACTGGGTAAATGTTTCCCAGTGCTCTTCAAAGGACTGTATGGTGAGAAAGTTGACATCCCAGTTTAGACACTTTTATGTAGACAATAAGAAGGACAGAATACAAATCGATGTAGACAAAAAAAAACACCTGTCACGTGTGGAGACTCTTTCTGCATTCTTAGGAGACCTCAAGGAATTTGTGAGCCTACGTTGTTCAGAGCCTGGTGAACGATGACCACTCATTTCTCTATCATTGCTGCCATCGACATATGATTTCCTTCCTCGGTTCCTGCAGCAATACCGGAAGTAAGACAGTGACTTCACAAAATAACTATGACAAAATATGCCTGCATTGAGGTGTTACCTTTGAGCCACATCCCTATCTTTAGTGGAGGGCATACCATTTGTTCCATTTTCAGTGTCTCTACTCAGACTCCTACGGGAACGATTTGGACTCCTGCTGTATGGACTGATACTCCTGTAAGTATCAATGCAAATGTATTCAACAAACGGCACTTCACGCAGAAAGACAACATCGGGTGTAATGAAAATCAGATTGCAGCATACCTTCTCCGCTGGGGAGACACTTGACGATTTGCAGAAAGTGCTCTACTCGAAATTGGGGATTTTCTCCCGCGTTTTGGTGACCTCAATTGGGGTGAGCGATGAGGTGACGGTGACTGCCCTCCTCCTGGAGACTCTGGCCTATTTCTTCTAGGAGATGGAGATCGTAGCCTGCGTCTTCCAGGTGAAGGGGATCGTGGCCTGCGTCTTGCCGGAGATGGGGACCAGTGTCTGTCAGCTGGTAATCTGCGTCGAGCAGGTGACCTCCGGCGAGCAGGAGATGGTGATCTCCTAGGTGGACGAGGTGGAGACCGGCGGCGATAGGGAGATGGTGTTCTACGCCGCCCTGAAGGTGGAGATCTCCTCCTAATAGGGAATCTCCGCCGAGGCGATGGGGATCTCGGTACTGAAGGTGATCTCCTGGAATAGGGTGATCTCCGCCTAGATACTGAAGGAGCAATTCTAGGAGAATGCCTTCGGGGAGAAACAGAACGTCTAGGTGAAACTGAACGTCGTGATGATCTTTGCCTGGAAGGGGATGGAGAACGCCTTCTCGGAGAAATAGATCGCTGCCTACCACGAGGTGACAAAGATGTGCTCCTAGGTCTGCGATGTTCCCTAAAATGGGATGTCGATTAGTACTGCCCATGAGAAAATATTACTGTTGAGACTGACAGAACTATTCCTTGCCATTGTAGTATAACTAGTGATACATAAGACAGGGTAAAAAAAAAAAAAACAGATTAAACCAATACAGATCAGGTCGCACAAGTCGCCATGTTTATTCGTCACTAATTACGTTGCACTGCTTATCATTAAGTATGGATGTCACACCAGCGCACTCTCTTATCAAGGGTTCGGGGCATCGCAGGGCCATATTGTTTAATGATTCTTTGAAAAGGTGACACTAAAATGTAAATGCCTACAAAGAACAACCCTTTGGGAACAATTAAAAGCATTGGACCAAGATAAGGATACTAAAAAGAAGACGGAATGAGAAAGAATAATGCATAAAACAGTACTATTTTTAGACGGAGGGAGTATAATTAATCACATTAGGAAGTGAGCTCACTTGGGTGAGGAGTGGACGTACAAATCTACCACCTGGGTTGAAGTCCTCACGCACTCAACTTACAGTATTCTTTCAAAAATGGTGCACATTTCAGACTACAAATAGTTATCAACATGAACATGACAAACCTAGAAAGATTTCAGATATACCCATTCTTAATGAGGATGCTGAAAATTGTAAATACGAAGAAATAAAATTTCCTTTTGAAGGATATCCTATTTGACTTTTATGAACAATGATTAAAAAATTGTGCGTCCGAGGAATCGCGAGCAAAAAAGTGCAACTAAGCGCCACCAGTGTAGCATACAACTGTTACAAATTTCAAAAAAAGAGTAGAACAGTACAATATCTTATTGAAAAGATATTATAAATTCATCTTACGCCAGTCCAAACAAATAGCTACTATACGAAGGAACGAAATTTAATTTGTAAAGTTGGCAATGCGCATGTGTAACAGGATTGTTTTTCATAGACTGCTGTTTAGGTCATCACCATAATGGTTAATTGGAGAAGAAATATTTTACAAGGTGAACAAAAACAAAGAAAACCACACAAACATGGGCTATTCTTGGGCAAGAAAGTACATCTTAATTTACGCATAATCTGAAAAAAAGATATCGATTCCATTTCAAGGGCATGCATTATATGAAAGTTCTCCTGGTGATAAAAGAATCAAGGGGCCTCAAAAGTGAGTATTCGATGAATACTACCCAATCTGGCATGCATTAGAGAGTAGTCCAAGTTAAATAAAAGGAGTTAACAACTAACCGGCTCTTTGTTCTTGAGCTATGCTTCAAGTCCAATTCCTTCTCTTTCTCAGTATTGGCATCAGGATTATTTAAAGCAGAGCCAAGTGAATCACCTTGAAATCTTGAATTACCGGTACCCCCGTCCTACAGTAGTTGAGGTAAAGAACGATATGAACCGAATAATCGTGGAAGCTATCTGAGTGTCATCAGAAACACAAGAGGTCACGAGATAACCATAAATGAGTTAAACAATGAAACTGTTCAGAAGGAATTAACTCACCATCATTTTGCGTTTATCCAGTTCTGTGTCCCTTCCATCTTTCTCTCGTTTCTTCTGGATTTCCTGGGCAATTCTAGCCTCTTCCGCCTGAACAGAAGATAGATGGATTAATAAGAAAATTGTCCCCTATCTGTAATTTAAGCCCCACATGCAACTCCATGAGTTGTAAAATACCAAGTTCACTGAACAAGACAGAATATAGCAAATGTCAAAATAAAGCATACTCGCTTTCCAGAAATCAATCTCAGAGAAATGTAATAAAGTCCACCACGAAATTTCCACTGTACAATATTTTACCAGCGAGAATACTGGCCAAAACATTCACATATTTTGTTGTTCTATGTGCAATGTCCACAAAAAATATAAGGTCGTCCACAGATATAACCATACTGATAGATTGCTTAGTTCAGTTGAGACATGATAACAAATTACAATACTCTACTGTAGGTGGCTAGCTGAGTATCGCTTACACGCGTATACTACACGGTCATTGGATGAATCAGCAAGTCATTAAACCAAGAGACCAGAAAGGAATGACAACAGTATCCATGGCAGCAATGTCTTGGGAATAAGAGAGTGATAAATTTGTGGGAGTGTTTATTCATGATGATTATGGAAAGAGGGAACATAAATGATGCAAACGAGAGGTTTGAATTCGGACCCAATTCCAACTTGTATATGCTGTCAGTTTTCTTACAAAGGACAAAAGTGTGTACTGTTTTAATCAAGCAACGAAATAATCAAAATTTATCTAAGCCTTGTAACCTATCTTCCACATCAGGGACGAGCCCCATCACGGGTTGTTGAAGGTGAGTGCCCTATCACAGTATCACTGGTTTTCCAATACTAACCCTACCAAACTTGTCCAATTGTGAACAATGTTCATAAAATTGTGGGGTTTATATTTTCTAAATAGGATTTCCTGAAATATTACAGTAAAACAGAAAGCAGTGACTCAAAAACAAGTTCTTTGATTGTAATTGAATCTTGCTTTCTCCCAATGGACACAGAAATTAATTAATTTAGTTGTTAGTTGAATTATTAGAGTTAAAGACGAGTTGAGTCTTTGGGATACCGACTTGTTGACTAGTAGGCTAGTGACGAATAGTTGATGTTTCCTGATGGAAGCAGAGTAAGAACAGGCATGAAACTCTAGTTCAATTTCTTATGTGTTAATTATGGAATATGAGTTAACTGAAAACAACATTGCCGAAGTATGCCATACATATATTACTTTCTCCGTCTCGGTTTAACAGGCGCGTACGTAGTCCAAAAATTGCTTTGACCATTATTTTGGTCAATAAAATATGAACTATATGCTAAAACATTTATATCATTTGAAACCTTATTTGAATACGAATCTAATGGTATAAATTTTGCAGGCATATAATTTATATTTTGTTGACCAAATTAATGGTCAAACTTTGTCTTAAACTACGTGTGTGCCTTAATACAAACCTTTCTCTGCTGAATCTCAGCCTCTTTAGCATCCAAAAATTGCTGGGGCACACCACTGGCATTCTGCTGTGCACTAAGGAGGAGGCTCCACAGCTCCTTCATGAACTTAATTGTATTCTTCTCCATGAACCCTGTCAACTGGATCTGTATGTGCTTCCCGTCCACCTCCTGCAACAGAAACAAGAAAGCAATGAAAACCGTATAAACTTCATGAATCATATTATCAGTTGCACAAACAACTAACTGAATCATTACATAGGCAGAAAAATATAGTACTTCCTCCGATCCAGAAAAAGTGTCGGGTCGTTAGTGTAATTACGTTTTGCAGTTAAAACCCTTTAAAACTCGGCATTTATGGCTTGTCCTGGAACCGAGCGTGCCCAAGCGTTTTGGCTGATGCGTGACATTGAATTAATGCGGCCGAACGTTACTAATGCAAAGGAGTGCGGGTTGAGAAACATATAACTGCAGGGTTCTTTTAGCAAAACGATCCGTCCGACATTTTTTACGGACCGGAGGGAGTACATAGTTCGGCTTAACAAACCCGACAGAATTACAACAAGTAACAAATAACTCGATAGCATGGCCAGAAACAAATCTAACCGAAGAGGGATTAACTGTTGCAGAGACAACCCAGACCTAGCTTCGCAAATTCATAACAAGTCGATGAGCTAATACTTGGAATCTTGCAAATTATGAAGTGGTGTGGCTTAGCTGGATAAGATGGGAATGAGTACCTGTCTTACACTATCCAGACAAACCCATGCAAGATTCTGAGCTTAATTCCTGAGTTACACATGCGTGATTTGAGTTTTAATTCCTGAATTACACATGCTGATTTCAGTTTTAATTCCTGAGCTACATCATGAGATAGTTTGACTTGTAGGTTGCAATCTTAAAGCTCATTGGGCAAGTATAATCCAGAGATGATTAACCAAGTACACGATTTCGATTATACTGCGCTTATCTTCTCATATGCCTTTGTACCATTAGCACACAACTCAATGAGGCCACAAGAAATATCCCTTGAGAAAATTCACCTTCACGTCGAGCAGACCGTAGATGAAGTTGATAAGCACTTCGTCCTCGAAGCCAAGAAGCTCAGTGACCCTTGTCGCGATCCACGGCTTCATCACGTCCATCTTCACCTTCGACATGTCCACCTAAATCAAACGAAAAAACAATTAGAGTTCCTGTTGAATCAACAGCAGAAGGTTTTCCTCTGGACGCTCATCAGCTAGAGCTCAATGGAGGCATAGGGCACGAACGAACAAACTAACTAACATGGTGGTCAAGCTCGGACGCGAACTTCTGCGTCTTGAGCAGCTTGGCATGCTTGTTGGAGAAACGGGTGTCCTGGTCCGCCGACGTCCCCTGCGAAACCACGACGAATCAGCGCACCTCTCACAGATCCGGCGAACCAGAGATACGAAGCGAGGTTGGCGAACTAGATCGATGATGAGTCGATTGGTGACCGCTTACCCGGAAGAAGCCTCCCGACATCTTCGCAGACGGTACGGCCGCCGGGGCCGGGGCCGCCGCCGCTTGTCAGGAGGATGCCGATGAGGGGTGGCTAGGGTTGGAGGCGTGCGTGGGAAGACGACGACGAGTTGGGGGAGAAGAAGAGACGGCAGGAAGGAAGAGCTGTAGACAATAGCCCGATCCAGAACAGTCGGCTACGTGGGCCCGGCCCACCCATTTCTGGGCTTGCAAGTCTATTCACTCCGAGTTCGTGTCCATCGCGATTCACCAACTCTAACTGACAGTCCATTAAAAAAAAAACTCTAGCGGTTCTCCAGAAAAAAATCGAGCCAACGGTTAAACGTGGCCGATCAACCGTGGTTTAATTTTAAAAGATTCAGAATGTGTATTTAAAAAATTCAAAAGGGTCTGTCTTTTTCTACAGAGATACATAGAAATAAATTGTATAGACATTTACACAAAATCACAAAGTGTGGATCTAGGTGTTTGGTTAGGCTTGCTTTTGATTGGATAATATTGTTACATGATTGTTAAGTCAAGAGCACATGTTATGGTGTGGTGAACCTAGAATATCAATTATAGGCCAAAAAATATGAGTAAAGTCTAGATCGCAGCTTTGCATGCTCTTTTGCCTTCCCCTTCATTGACGTAAAATCCTATAGGAGCCTTCTGGCTTGATCCATCTACCTATGAGGCTAGGTCGGAGCGGAACGAGCTTGGGGTGATGTGGTCAACATATTTGGACGCGGTGTGACCTAAGCGACAACGCTATCGATGGAGTGGGGCACAACTCAAGGGGTACTACAGGGATGGAATGTGCACGTGTGTATTTTTTTGGCAAAGACCATGAGAGAGTAGTCGATTGTCATATTTATTAATCACCTTGGTACATAATATGTGATCCATGAGATTCTCTTTTCGCACTCTCTTTCGTGCTTTGTTAGACATGCCTGCATTTTACAACAATTATTTTACCAACATGTGTGTTCAAGTTCATTGACCCATAGCAACACACAACATAATATTCAAGTTTATTGACACATAGAGGTCTTTTTGTAGAGATGCATGTATACATGATTTATACATGGTTACCATTAAGCATGATACAATTATTACAGGAGTTGATCAAGGGCTTAGAAAACATTGGATCCAAAAACACAATGTTTGGTGTCTGACCAATGACCAATTATCATACGAAAGTTTCCTCGTTACCAGCCTCTTAGCTGATAACGTTGGAGTCAACCTAGGTTAGGAACACCGTCGCTGGATACTCTTCAGGGTTCCGGCGCCTAGCTAGGCATCGTATGATACTGCTTCCCGTATAGGGTCTCTTGCTCTCCTTGGACTCAGTCATGTGGTTGAGTTTCTTCCCTCCCCTAGATTTGTTTGGATGTGAGGCTTTGCCCCTTTTTCTGAGTCTGATTGAGGTTTTGTGAAGGGATTTTCTTGAGGAACTACGATCTGTTTGTTTGGTTTGGTTGGGTAGAAGATCTATGGTGTTTATGGAGTTGTTTGGTCTAATTTTTTGGAGTTGATCTGCGAGCAAGGTGATGGGGTTTTATCTCCATATCATATCAGCAATTTCAAGCATAGGCACAAGAAGAGATAATTGGTGTGAAGGCGTGGCAGGTTGCACCGCCAATTTCAAACCTGCTATTTGCGAATGACTCGCTAATTTTAATGCAAGCAGATGGGGCTAACTCGGGATGTCTCAAGTGCATATTGGATGACTATTGTCAAGCTTCTGGTCAGATGGTAAGCACTTATAAATCCAGTGTCTTCCTAAGCCCTAATACCATGTGGAGGAAAGGGCGGTCATCAGTACCAATTTGGAAATTATGACGGAGGCACTCACAGATAAATACTTAGGTCTACAACGATGGTTGGAGTTGGTCGTTCTAATTCCTTCCTATTCCTGGTAGACCGAGTATGTCAAATAATTAATGGGTGAAATGAGAATATTTTATCTTCTTGTGGAAAGGAGGTGTTAATCAAAGAGAGAACCCAATTATTCGAGTTTATGCGTGGAAAGGAATCATTTCAGCGATGTCAATTTTCTGCTGGATGGTGGTGCTAACTGCAAGAGGATGCATTGGCTAGCATGGTGGAAACTTTGTGTACCAAAGAACCAAGAGGGAATGGGA
The DNA here is from genome assembly GCA_030979885.1 of Lolium multiflorum. Lineage (NCBI taxonomy): Eukaryota > Viridiplantae > Streptophyta > Magnoliopsida > Poales > Poaceae > Lolium > Lolium multiflorum. Next base: position 337,074,653 of record CM061750.1, read on the forward strand.
TTTAAAGATATTCATTGCTTTAATCTCGCATTGCTCGCCAAGCAAGTATAGAGGATCTTTAGAGGAGGAACCTGAACCTATATATGTGTGTGAGAGTTCTCCGCTCCAAGTACTTCCCCAGTGGGGATTTATTGAATGCACATATGAAGAAGGGGAGATCTTTTACCTTGCAGAGCATCTGGGCTGGAATACAAACCTTCAATAAAGGCCATATTTGGCATGTTGGAAACGGGAACAACATCAAGATATGGGATGATGAGTGGGCTCGAGGCTACCACTCAAGGAAGGGAATAACACCTAAAGGGTTGACCATTTTAACTAAAGTCTCTCGGTTAATTGATCTTGTCACTAACTCATGGGATGAGGAGTTGGTTGATCAAACTTTCTGGGGAGTCGATGAACATAAAATTATGGCCATCCCTCTTTCGTCACATGATATGGAGGAATTTGTGGGGTGGAGCCTAACAAAAACTGAGACTTTCTTAGTTTAGACAAGTTATAATGCATAATGGGGATGCCAAATTGGATCCATAGTACGTGGTGATGTAGCTGCATAATCAATGAATCCACACCCCATGTGGGATACAATCTATAAATTAATATGTCCAACTAAGGTGAAAATTTATTTGTGGCGATTGATGTATGAAACAATAACCTCTCGGGTGGTGTTGGCAAATAGTCATGCATGTGAAAGTAAGTGCACTATGTCCCTACGTGAGCTCGGAGCAGAAGACACCAAGCATATGATATTTCAATGGTCTCGAGCCAAACTCACTTAGAAAAGTTGTGACTATAAGAAATGATCGCCAGAGCTTCCATAGCCGATTGTACATGACAAGTTGTACTTGAATCTCTTCTTGTTGGCCAACACCAAACATCGACTGTCCTGGGCTAGCCAAAAATCCTTAAAATGGTGGCAATCATGTGTTGGTATTTATGGTGGGAAAGAAGGCAAGCATCACATGGAGAAAAGGTGAAAGAAGTGCCACAACCGGCAATGGCCATTGGCGCCTTATATTCAAATTTTGTTGTAGCTTGTTCCCCCAAACCAAAGGTTCGTAAGGTGAGATGGACGAAACCCGTACATGAATTGCCAAGTCTTGTAGATGCCTCGTTTGATGAGGACGGACTACAAGGTGCTGTCGGGGTTGTAATTCGAGATTGCCATGAATTCTTCATAGTTGCTAGTAGCGGTAAAATTGGAGTTTGTTCATGATGCTTCATCGGCTGAGATCACTATGTTGGCTCAAACTATTGGTTGTACCAAAATTATCTACTGTTGTGGTAACCTAGATGTGATCCAAGCAATGCAAGAGGGAGGCTACTCAAATAGAGCGGCAATGATGATTTTAGGTAACTGTTACCGCATGGTAATAGAATTCTCAAAAACATAGTTCGAGCATAATTTTCGTGAAGCAAATAAGGTCGCCATGAACTAGCGAGACTAGCTTGGAGATACGAGCAACATGTGGGGATCGATAAGCCACCTGATTTTATTGTAACCCGTCTTAGTAAATGATGTAACTATGGTGATGAATGAATGAAGGGCTTGAGTGTGGCATTTTGTAGCTCGGCCTACATGGAGCCCTTTTTTCCAAAAAATTAAAAATGGCATTTTATAGTCTCAAAATTTTAGGAACAAAAAATTTGTAGGTAGACAATGATGTACTCTACGACTGTGGAAAAAAGAAAAAGCAATGTGAAAGACTCATTATTCTGAAGTGTCCAAAATTCACAAGTCCATGGATCTGAAACCGTGAACAGTACAGATTCTGAAACCTCCAACATTTTGTCAGAATTTATCATTTTTGTGTAGCCTCTAATATAACATATTTCATCCTAAAATTTTGCACAGTGGTAGAGTACATCATTGCTACATTCAGATTTTTTTCAGATTTTTTTGAAACTTTAAATGTTGAATTCAAATTTTGTAAAAAAAAGGAGATGTGTAGCTCGGGCTACACTTTGAGTTTCCCTATGTTTATGTCAAAAAAAGATTATCATACAATTGACTTCTCCGCTAATGCATGTATGTACACAAATGTTTTTCCTACATGTTTGTCGTAGTAATATTTACACGTGACACAAGTTGTGTCACACAACGCACGGAGCGTCAGCCCAGCTAGTCGTCCCAGTCAGCCGGCCGGCGCCGCTGGTCTTGGTACCAGCAGACGCAGCTGAGCTCCACGAGCACCTCCACGATGGCAGCCTCCGCCTTCCGACGGTCCGCGAAATGCAGCGTCTGCACCATGGGCACTCGTGGGCTCATGCTGAACCGCTGCTTCCGCTCCATGCCCCTCTCGTCGTGCCACCGCAGCGTGTCATGCGCCATCGGACCCAGCCACCGCAGCACCCTCTCCACGGCGTCCATCGCCGCCGCGGCAGCCTCGTCGTCCACCTGCTGTCCTCTCAGCCTCTCCACCAGATTCGCTTTCACGGCCGAGCGGATGGTCACGGGCAGCATCTTGTAGAGCTCGTCTCTCATGGACAGCTCCATCATCCCGTCCTGCACGTCTTCGTCGCGGGTCGCCGGTCTCAGCGCCGAGAGCAGCATCTCGGCAGACAAGATAACGTTCGCGTAGCGCAGCTCCATTCCCGAGCCCCCGACCGTGGTCGCAGGCGGCTTGATTGACTGTGATAACGACGTCGTCGAGGCGGCGTCATTCTGCCGGAAGATCGGAGCCGAGTGCCGGATCGCCGCGTCGGGCGCCATCGTCGTCGGCTGGTGCAAGGGCCCGGACGAGTGGCCGGGGGCCCGTGTCCGGCGGCCGGCTGCTAACGGAGGCGGCAAGCCCGGCACGACCGCGGCGAAGGCAAGGGAGACGCGCGCGAGCACGGCGAGCACCGACCTGGCCATGAGCTTGGTGGCCTTGTGGACGGGCACGCTCCACAGCGAGGCCTCCCTGAGCCGCCGCACCTTCTGGCGCTGCAGCCTGAGCTCGCGCAACAGCTTGTCGCTCGGCTCGTCCCGCTTGGTCTTGGACGACGACTGCGCGGGGATGGGCCCGCTGTGCTGCATCCACTGCTCCATCCGCCGCTCCGACGCCTCCAGCTCCGTGAGCGCGTCCATCTCCGCGTAGAGCTTGGCCGTGGCGGCCACGTGCCGCTCCATCTTCCTGAGCCGCTTCCCCGCGCCCCGGGAGAACCCGACCGCCGCGTCGAGCCGCGCGAGGCCGCCGGTTCCACGCTTCGCGTCGGCGTAGACGAGGTCGAAGCCGCCGAGGAACGGCGCGTCCGGGCCGCGGCACCGCGCGCCGAGGCGCGCGGCGGTGGCGGCGGCGCGGTCGAGGTCCGCGAGGAGCTCGCCGCACGCGAGGCGGAGCAGGAGGGGCTGGTCCGTGGAGGTGAGGCGCGCGACGCCCTCGCCTCGCAGGACGTCGCCGCGGAGCCTCCGGACCTCCTCGTCGGAGAGGGAGCGGTGGAGAGACACCAGCCGCGACATGGCCGCCGCCGCCTCGAAGGCGAGGATGCCGAGCCCGTCCTCGCTGGCGCTGGTGCCGCCGAGGCGAGAACGCAGGCCGGCGAGCCATGACCTGGGCATGACCAGAACCATGCACGCACGCGCGCGCGCGCTCGGTGGAATACGAAAGAAGGAAGCAAAGTCTAGCTGTAGGAATGTACGCTGTTGACTGCGCGCGGTGGCGGCGGGTCCGAGCTGCGGGCAGTTATAGGAGTGGGATCAAAGTCGTTGTAGGAACCTTCGAACGGAGCTGCCGCAACAAGATCATCCCATGCGTATGATGACGAGCTCGGACAGGATTAGATCATGTGGATGCCGCGTTTAACAGCGAAGAGCTACGCAAGCACGCCGAGGGAAAAGAAGCTGTGTGTGTGTGGTGGAGCAAGTCGGCAGCGCGACGCGGGAGAGGCGAAGTCGTCCTCGTCCACGCGCGCAGCCGGCAAATCTCGGGTAGCCATGTGCAGGGGCAAGCAAGCGATCGTCATGGATAAACTACCTGACGGACCCGGAGGCGGAGACTTCCCCCGGGAGTCTTCGACGATGGCGATGCCTGCCTGTTGCTCTTCCAGCTTGGATTGGAATAGTCACGACTCACCAGTGCATCATCACACATGTTGGTTGCCTGGTGGAGAATTGTGAGGAGAAGGCGCGTTTGCCATACGCCTGCACGTCGCCTCGTCCGTCATTGCGACATGGAGGAATAGTTTATGGACGTCTTCTTTTCGGTCAACCGCACTTTAAAGGAGGTCGCTACTGTGCTAGACCGCCATTTTCAACCCTCGCCTGTGCGTGACTAACAATGCTGCCACGGTAAGTACCCATTATCCACACAATTAAGTTAACGTGAAGCTCAGGTAAAATTAAAAGTGGCCATAAGGCTGAGGGTACACTTTAAAGAGCATTTTGTTATTTTCATTGAAAAGGCGTGCAAAAATAGTCTCGACATCTCCTTCTTGATTGCTCCTTCCCTTCCGCCGTGAGGGAGCAAATCTTTGCATAGAATGGCTCGATTGGGGTATCCTCGCCGTAGGCGGGTAGAGGCATTAACTGATGGTGGGATCATACAATTGCAGCCTTGCCGAAGGAGAAGAGGTGGAAAACTAGCAATGCTTTCATCTATGCCATGTGGGGCATGGAAGGCGCGAAATAGGAGTGTTTTGAAACACGGCCGTCCTCCCTCTTGTCATCGCGAAGTTGGTCCGTGAGGAATTCGCGCAAAGCGCCTACGCCGACACCCAGGATCCTCGAGGCATTATCGAGAAGCTACACCTCCAAAAAGGGAACAATGCACCCTCATCATGGCCAAAATTGTTGGTTTTCACCTTGGAGGAAATATGAACATTCCAAACAATGTCTTCAACAAGGATGCCATTGCCAGATATAGTTAGTGAAGGCCAGATATTAGGTTTCCACCCTAGACATCAAGACTCGGTACTCGAAGAGCACAACCAAAACCGAAGTCCCCAATTGATGTTGTTCCCCCTCGTCGAGGTCGCCACTGCAAAGTATTAATCAGTAGGCTCACATGCACATGTGCGATGCGGACAGAAACAACGTCCCGCAGTCGTGCTCGCACAACAGTCTATGGAGCAAAGTTTTCATCGTCTCAAGACTCCGCCTCCATCAATACCTTTGGATATTCCAACCATAGTCGTCTTAACTTCCCCGCCTCTGCCAATCAAATACGAAACACCCTCGGTTAATAAAGAAGCTGTAAAATTTGACGGTTTATCTACCAGACACATGGAAGTGTTGCTTCCGTACTACAAATGCTAAACACACAACTCGAAAATGTAGTGGAAGTTTGAACATATTCTACGGTGAGCACACGCTCATCACCAATTCCGATTGCCTCTCCGTGGTAAATCGGGTGAATTCTATGGAGGATGACCGATCTCTACGCGGCCCGGTTATATATGATATCAGAAAGCTGATGGCATCCTTTGCTTCATGCTCCGTCGGACACGTTCTTCGTGGTCTGAATGTCGCCGCTCATACTGTGGCCAAGATGAGTGAATCTTTAGGTTGCTTGGTGTAGCGGGTGTTGCCCGGATTGCATCCGTGAGATCCTGTGTAATGATATTATGATTACTAGCAAAAGTGCTCGTGCGTTGCAACGGGTTAATTTTAGGTTTTTTCTGGTGCGGTTCTATAGCAGTTTCCAGTTGCCGGTCTAAAAATCGCTCATCATGCGTAACCATAGCCTTAGTTCACTCGTTCTCATTTGCTCTTCAGCAGAGAGCATGAGCGGCAATTTCTCTTCTTAGAATAGGTCTAACAGAAGTGTTAAATTATCTCTTTGTATGTTCACTTGGAAAGCTCTCTAAATCTCACTCTGTATATATCATCAATTTTGTTTTGTTTTGTTGTAACTACCAAATTGATATAACACAATCGCCCACACACATAAAATAATAATAATTCATGTAAAAATAAAATTTCAGCATACGAAATCATCATTAATTTAAATATAATTAAGTTTGAAATCAGGACACTTGTCTTAGATGGGACGAAGTGTTAGTTTCAATATTAATTTATTATCTTTCTATATTTAATAATAAAAGATCTGATCCCCTAGGAAGCATAATAAATCTTAAAATGAGTCGTCGTTCGATGGGCAAATGCGACAACGAAGAAGTTGCCCAGTGGTTCGGCCGTTCAATTCAGAGCCGGCATCACAATGTAGAGCACACATGTAGAAAATGGAGGCATCATACTTCCCTACGTCATGCTCCGACTTCCCATCCAGCGTGTTCTCTTCGACATCGTACCAACTTTTGTACTCTGCTAAAACATTTGCATCGACGGGTTAATAGTGCGACGACGGGAGAAATTATGTCTGCCGAAGGAACATGAGCAGTCGTGCAGGGAAGCGTGTCCATCGACGCTCATGGAAGCTCGCGGGGGCGGGGTGTAGAGGAGCTCGCAACGGAGGTTCGCGGAAAATGGAGCTTCACACGGGGAGGCAGTAGTAGTACGATCTTTGCATGGAGGAAGCTGGAGGCACACTTGCTAGAGGAGACATGGGCAGCCGAGGAGGGAACCATTCTCGGCAGCGGCGGGCAGGGGAGTTCGTTGGGCCGAACGTGCAAAGCATGTCGTGGTGGAGCTTAGCACGGACACATGAGAGGCAAAAGGCGACAGAGGTGGGCGATGGGTAGACGAAGCGGGAAATCGATGCATCACCGTGGACGTTGCCCAGACCATTTCGGCTAATTAATAACATCTTCAACCAAAAAATACAATTCGTGTCTCTACATATTTGAAGAACTGAAGGTGTAAATCTACTTAACAACTTAAAAATCAAATAAAATTTAGTTTAACATTTTATATTAAAAAAGGTTCCTCTAAACTCGATTTTCTTTTTTGTTAATTAATTTTAGGAAAAAGCTTAAAAAGAAAAGACCCCAGAAATCTAACCGGCAAGCCACAGCCGAGCTCCCCCATCCTTTTTTTTTTTTTTTTTTTTTTGAACGGGAAAGGGTCTCGAAGGACCCGGAAACTGCATTCAATCAAGCGGTGGGTTTACAATTACAGTGAGGACCCCAATAAAAAAGTAAATTACAGCACGTCCCTCATAGTTTGCGAAAAGGACCCTATAACGGAAACTAGAAAAGCAATCCAATCCTTCTCCACCGCCTACGCGCTGCAACCTCAAGCCACGGCCATCCACCTCACCGCCGGGGACTACGCCACTTGGGGTGAGACAGATGTGGAGCGCCGCACTGAAGTCGATGAAGATCCTCCTGTATGGCTCGCCGGCCAGGAGGAAGAAAAGCCCCAGGCGCACATGGCAACCGGGTGCGGAGTGGCCTCCCCTTGGACCAAGAATAACGCCGGCTCGAAGATACCGCCGTTGATGAACTCCGCCGAAATAAGCTGCAGCCTCACAAACTTCCCTAGAGCTTCCAGATCCTGGCGTCACCACCTTTCTTCCGCCACCACGACAACTAGATCGAAGATGAACACCAAGAACCGGAGCTCTACCGAGCTTATTAGAGAAGCCTCCACCAGATCGACGCATCCCCATCCTCCTCCTCCATGGAGAACTCGTGGAGAAGCTCGCCTGCAATCCCATGTCGCTGCTCGCTAGCGACCGGGCTCGAGCTCCAGGAACCGGCATGAAGCCAAAAGCCATATAGGCAAAACGGGATCTAACCCAGGACCTACTGCTACTATATACAGTGGAGAAATTGAACCGGCCTCCTCTCCCATCCCTGCTCCGGCCGGCAGCGCCGGCGGAGAGGAAGGGGAGGGCAGCCGGATGCGTCAAGGCGACTCTCAAAGAGCTGGGGGCAGGAGAGAGAAAAGATCCCCCCATCCTCAAATCATGTCATCTCGCAGCAGCATGCGCGCGACCTGGATTTCCACCAAGATGTCGATAGAAACCGGCCGCAGCACAAGCCGCCTCCTGCGATGTTGGGTTCTCTCTCCTCACCATTCTCCTCCTGACAACCACGCTCGCGCCGGGATCTCCGGGCAGGATCCCCTTCTTTTCCCAAATTCGTCCTCATGCCACAAGCGTGCAATTTCCTCCTTTAATCCCCTCCTTTCCCTGTTCGTTTAATTCCTTGCTTTAATCTCGTCCTTTAATTCCCCTCCTTTCTAAATTCTCCGGACGAGATCTTTTGTTCGGATAATTCCCTCCTTTAATCCGGTCCCCCATAATAAGCCTTCAATTCCTTCGCTCCATATTTGGAGATGCTTGTTGTTTCAAGTCCGCTTGCCATAACTCAGAAAATTTAGGCATATAAACAGGTGGAATTCGGTATATGTAAGCGGGGTGGGACTATTGAAAAGAATTGTCTGTGCGTGAGCCAGCGCTGCGATATTTTAACCAAAAGAAGCCCAGCAGTGGCCCTGTTCGGCCCTGCTTGAGTTCTCGACCCATGGCGGCTGGTGATAGTTGGATGAGATGAACATGGGCGCCCTCCTTGGCGAGGCCGGGATAATGCAGTGGCCGAGTCTGTTTTGCCCGTTCCCAGCATACCAGGAAGCAAAGGGTCGTGATGCAATTTATCACCGGCCGCTCGTCCTAGTTCTCCATGGCGTCGTGGAGGAGATGAGCCCGAGGTATTCCTGGACGGCGGAGACGCTCACGGAATCAAGGATTTTGCCTCGGGGGCCTCCTAAAGGCGCGCGTTAGCCTCGTGCTTGCGCCGGTCTCGGGCGTGGCCTTGGATTGTGCGCGCCCGAGGGAGTCCTGGACGGCGGCCGCCCACCATTATGGAGGCAGAGCTGCGCGGCTTGGCCGGGAGGGATAGAGGCAGAGAAACTTCACCAGTTCTTTCCCCAAGGGCGCCACCAGCCGAGCACGCGCACGCCTGCGTCCCCCATCGCCTCTGCTTTGGTCCAGCCAAGGAACCGATGGGAGCCGTTAGGCCAGCGTGGAAGAAGATAACTTAACGAACCGGTACATGGCAGGTGTAGTACTAAGGGATTTGGTGGGAGGGCAAAACGGTCCAAAAAAAACGTTGACGAAACTTTTTGGCAGAAACCTTAGCTCCTTTATTATTAGGTATAGATATAGACTAGCAAAAGTGCCCATGCGTTGCACCAGGTAAACACAATGAGCAACTGTCGGCAAATTAAGAACCATCATAATTGAGATTTGCGGTTGCATAATTGAGAGTTGGAAAACCCGTAGCAGGTTTTCCTAGGTTTTCCTAGAGGCGGTGCGGCCGTTACCGCTGAGATAAACATGTCGCCCGTAATTGAGAACCTGCTATGTCGAAGATCTAAACAAATTTATAGATACTAGGTTGAGTTTTTTTAAAATGCTTATTTAGATCATATGGAATATAATAAAAAATATTTTGAATAAAAATAGGAGAAGACCTGCCACCTATTTGAAAACAGTTTTAAAACAAAAAGAAATAAAATAAAATAAGGTTTTGAATAAAAAAGGAGAAGAGCTCCCCAAAAGGTCAGCCCAGCCGGAGCTGCCTCATCCGGCCCACGTTGGCCCAACAATCCGGAGCAAACCCTACCTGGAGACAATCGTGCAGCCACCCCCGTCAGTTCGCTCGCCCATCCTTCATCCCGAGCCACTCAAGCTCCGCGCGCCGCCGGCTTCTTCACTGTTCCTCGCCGCGGAGTGATTCCTCGAGCCACCCCGCGCACCATGAGCCGCCCCTTAGCGCGTCGCCCTCGCGCCTCCCTCCGGGTCGCGTACCTCCTCCGTCGCGCCCCCTCCCCGTCAGCCAGCTACGCTGTGCCATCGCCAACCTCTGCCGCGCTCCATCCCTCGAACGCACCAACACGCACGCGCGGCCGGCGACCAAACTCCATTCCAGTATTCGATTCCCCTCGCCGGCCAAGACGCAGAGATAGAAGCCGGACGCACAAGCCGCTCCAAGATGCCTGGTTCTCTCCTCGCATTCTTCCGTTCAATTTCCTCCATTAATTCCCGTCCATTCCCAAATTCTATGAAATTGATCCTTTCCTTCCGTTTTATTCCCGTCCTTTACTCCGATCCCCCAACAGGGTTCAATTCATGAGCTCCATCTTTGTTGATGCTTGTTGTTCCAAATCAACTTGTTATAACCCAGAAAATTTGGGCATATAAACCCGCGCAACTCGTTATAGGCGAGCGAGGTGGGACTATTGACACAAAAGGTTCCCGTGTGAGCTAGCGCCGTGGTATTTTGACAAAAAAAAAAGGCCTGTGGTGGCCTGTTCGGAGCGATGAACCAGGAGAACGACTGCCCAGGCGACCAAACCGCCGATAGCAGGCATGCAAGCCCACCTTGACAAGGCCGGGTACTTCTTTCGCCAAGCCCGCCACCAGCTGAGCGCACGCCTCCCCCATCGCCTGTGCTTTCATGGGCATGTGACCGACAATAATTATAATAAACGAACCGGTACAAGGCAAACACAGTATTATGCATTTTGGTGGGAGGGCAAAACGGTCCAAAAAAAGCGTTGACGAAACTTTTTGGCAGAAACCTTAGCGCATTTATTATTAGGTATAGATATAGATTTGATCAATAAAGTTTGGATGTTTCCCTCAAAAAAATTCTAGTCTCTTTTTTTTTTCTTGAACCGGCTTGGATTGTGCTTCGGTGCTCAAAGAGGCATCTGTGCCAATCCAGACACGACGGGCTTGCCCGGCGGCCCAAGGCACGACAGGGCCTGCCGTGATGTAATGCCTGGCCCAAGTAACAGCAGTACTCACAAAGTTTAAGCCCAAGTCGCTGCAGCAAACCCAGGCCGCTGCTTTCTGGCTGAGATGCCCGTCATCTCATCATCGTCTGGTGGACGAAACAAAAAGACGTAAAAGCAAATTAAAGGAGTCACGTGGAAACCAGTGGATCCCATCCCATCCCGTGCATCGCCCGCTCGACGAAAGTAAAAGAAGAAGAGCTGCACCTTTTTGACCACGGCACCATGCAAAGGCAAACGCATGGTACGTACGTACCTCGTCCGTCCGTCCGTCGGCCCTGTTGGCACGGCGGGGCAATGATGATGACACGATGGTGCCTGGCCGCACGTCAAAGGTTCAGCCACGCACCTGTGAGACCTGTAGGACGAACACGACGATACGATGGTGCCAAAGAGTCTAGCTAAGCGATGATGCCATGTCGAGACTGCCGCAATGGCGTCAGTCCCATGGATTATTTTCTAGCTTCCTCGTCACGAACTCACGATGCGACCAGGGCAAGGGACCCGTCATACAGACAGAAAGAAAGTGGCGAACGGTCCCTAAAGTTCTGGGCTTACTTTCTTTTTCGCAAGCGTCACTCCAAACCAAAGGCTATCATCAGGATGATTGCACATGTCTGGTTGATTTGTGGACCAAAAGGAGTTTCTTTTTTATTCTTTATACTTACATTTCAAATGGAGTGTTCTCGTCAGGCTGTACTAAGCCAGAATGATTACCGCATCCTCCTGTTCTAAACTACGAGCAAGTGAGAATTAGCTACCTTCTCGTGTTCTAAACAAAAAGGCAAACTTGGCTTCTCAGACCCCCTAAAAATAATGGCTCCTCGGATGTAAGCACCAGTACAAGCAACAGTTGTGATTTGTGAGGACCATTAACTGATAAGACTAGTCGTATACTCTTGCTGTTGCGCATGATTTATACGGTTCAGACGACGTTGATGGTGTCTACGTTTGGCTGTTGTGGCCTACTTAAACTGATAATTCTGTCGCTTACATCATTCTTCTCGTTGATAGGGGTGAGGGCCACTAATTAAGCCCGTTCTGTGTCACCATGTGATGATGTATCTAATGCTGCTCTAATGATCCGTCACTCTAATCATCTGCTTCATTGTGCTCTCGTCTAGCAAAGCTTTGGCCCCCTTTTTATATTCCAAAGCTCGAAAGTCTTTTTTTCTTTACTTTGTTGGGTGTTGAGTGTTCGTTCATTCTCCACAAGTATATGAGATCACTGAATTTTTTTATGAAAAATATTATCTAAATTTATAGTTCAACTCAAGAAAAACACAAGAATACCAATAAGACTTTAGCAATTGAGACGTTACTCTCAACCACACAAGTATATCAATAAACTCACAAAGCAAGTGATGATTTTATAGCAGTTGATTCAAATAGTAAAAAGCAAATAGTAAACACTAGCAGCAGATTTCCAGTTTTCACTGAAAGTATATGTAACTTTCAGTGGCTAAAAGCGTAGGCATGAGGTAGTAGTGGGGTGTTGTACGAATAATATTGATCATATAAATCCAACTAACATAGCATCTATCTCTAATTCAGTTGTGTGTAGGTGTGTGCTCCAAATATAGCTATGCACACTAAGAAAGAGAATTTACATAACATATTTTTATGTGCTTGCCCATTTTACCGGGGAACTACAAGCAATTAAGATATATCCTTTCGAATAGCCCGGAGTAAAGCATTAAGATTCGTGAACACACAATATCCTCAAACTATCATATATTCTCCTTGTTTTTTCCTATCTATCACCTTAGGGATTCGCAGGGTCAACATAATAATAAGTAATATACCTTGCAAATAGATATCAACCTCATATATGATAAAGCAATATAGGTTCAGTACTAAAATCATGTCACTTGGGCCCAAATAACAAGCAGTAAACATAGCAAAGGTGTACCAACACTCATACATGAATATCCTCAAGACAAACAGCTCAGATCTCGATACATATGGATGATTACATGATCAATCTCATCCAACCCCCATCCACCTCTTAAGTATACAAAGAACTACTCACTCATGGTGATGGAGAGTGAGCCCATGTGTTGTGGGTATACTTCATGGGTGTACCATCGATGGTGGCTAGATCCGGCAAGTCCGGGTGACCCATAAACGGTGATGGTGGTGTATGGCCCATCGGGCGGCCCAGTTGTTGTAGATCAAGATGGATGAAGTCCAGCCCAGGAACGAGGAGCCGGATCCACCGACCAACTCTGGAAGTCGGATCCGACCTGGCCCATCAGAGGTAGCCGGATCTAGTACGACGTACAAGGAAAGGCGGATCCTTGACGTGCATGACAATGCAATATTCCGTAGTTAGGCAACTTATATTCCGGCTAGGACTCTCCGTGTAAACCCTAGATCCTGGCGCCTTTATAAGTCGGATCCTGGGAGCCCTAGAGACACAACCACAACTCATTATAAGAACGCGCCCATAATTCCGGCAAGCAGCGGAGGCCCCGTCATCGTGTGTTCCAAAGATGGGTAAATCGCGTACCACCATCCCGAGGACTCTCCGTCGGATGGCCCCTACTTCTTCTCCCCCTCGTGAGGATCCCTCCTCCGAGGTACCGTTGAATAGGCAAACACTTGGGGGCCATTGCTGGCAGGCCTCTTCGCCACGGGAAGTTTCCGACTGGGCCGTTCTGTGCTTTACGCCAGAAACTTTGATCGTCCCGAGGAGTGCTGGATCCGGTAAGACCGACCCCGTCAAGGTCTCCATCATCCCAATCGGCGGCATTCACGTCTTCATCGGCGAGACAGTCGATCCACGAAACGCCTGTAAGTCATGCCGAGCGACCGCCAGACGAGGGCGTCGCGAAGATCCGATCGAGTCGCATGAACTTCCTAAGGAAGATTCCGCCTTAGATCTAGAAATTTGAAAGCCCACCTAATCCGCCCCGGGCAGAATAACGGTGGAAGACCAATGCAGATCCGGGTCTCCCGGGTGTTAGATAAGCAAAGTGTCACTTCGTGCACTTCCTCGCACACCGCAGAACCGCCCCTCCTCAGGATGGACTCGAACCTATGCAGGTTGAAGAGGTTGCCGGAGACAACAATGCTCTGGATCAGCAAGAGGATGCCGGAGACAAAGAAGAGTCAATACTTGACAACCTAAGCCCACTATCCGACGATGCGTCCTCCATGGACACAGAGGAATACAACCATGCTATGAAGGAGTTGGAGGATGAGGAGAAAGCTGAGGCATAATCCGTCCCGCCAAAGCAGGTCCTCGCGACCCTAACTGGGATGGAGCAAGGAACTGACGCAGACGAGACTCAGCCCAACGCCGGAATTCTAGGCCCGTCAAATCCGGAGACCCTGCAACGTGTGCGTTATCGCATCATGCCGGATCCCGGAGAAGGACGCGTCCTCGAACACGGGGAAGACATGTCCATAGAAGAGCTCGCTAGGGCAGCAGGCCGGGTTGCCATTGCGAACTCGAAAATACTAACCAAGTCAATAACCCCGAAAGAAGACGCAGACCCGGAAGCTCTAGAAGCCAAAAGGAAGGAACTGCTGGCTACCGCTGAGAGGTTTGCCAATACCACAATAGTAATGCTGGAGGAAAGGCAAGATGCGGAGGAGTTGCTGGAACGGGTCGAGGAGAAAGAGCGCACTACCGTAGAATACTTACAGAAGGACAAAGAACTCAGAGAGCGATGGGAGATGATCATAGGTGATGCCAGCAGGGAAGCAGATAGGATCCGACAGGAAGCCATCCGCCCCCGCAAGATCAACTTTGACACCCGCACCAATCATCAACCACTCGCAACTCCAAAGGATAACATGCAGAAGGCTGCGGAGATTCTGGAGGAAATCGACATGAACCACCTCCGCACACTTGTCGTTTCAGCAATAAAGCAACAGAGTAAGGCAAATACTTCGCGCAGGATGGAATCGAACCCGGATTTATGTGTATCCATCGCGCAGAAGAACGCCTCAAGAAGTGAACGTCGTGACGAAGAATCGCGCACCGGATCCACAGAGCGCATAAGAAGAACCAGGGAACATCCAAATTGGATCCACATACCCTCGGAAACACCTCCGACGGATAAAAACAAGGGAAAGGATCCGATGTATGCTGGCAGGAACAAGTACCGGAACCCGTCACCTCCGCCCCGGAACTCCTGTCCTCCTACGCCACCTCGCCGACGGAGTCCAGTCGGAAACACCAGACCCCATGGGCCTGGTGGAATTAACATTCGCAACAACATGGTCCCTCATAGGAATCGGAACAGGGAGCGCACACCCGAGCCCCGCATGAGCCAGAACGGAGAACGCGAGCCTGAGCCACGCAGAAGTCGGAATGAGGGAGGCGACCGCCATCATGGAGAAGGCAGCCACTGAAGCCGGAGTCAGCACCAAGAAGGATGCGGAGACCAAGAAAGCAGAAGCAAAAAAGGTCTCATCGGCCCCCTCGCAGATCTCCCTCCCCACCACCCAGTGGAGGAGGTGGAGGCGGAGGCCGAAGATCTCGTTCCCGCTCAAAATCTCCCGCCCGCAACGGTTCGCGCGACGCGAGGGAACGTCTCAACGAGTATAGAGCTGAATACATCGGCCCAAAGTGTTTTGGCAGGATGATCCGAGAGGAGCCAAAGCCAAAAGGCTTGAACCTCAAACTACCCGGAAATCTGAAGCATTATGATGGCAGTGAAAGGCCCGATACCTGGATCGATGACTACTTCAACGCGGTCAGCTTTGCCGGAGGGACCCCCAATGTGGCCTGTTGCATGCTCCAATTGTACCTTGTTGGTCCAGCCCGTACTTGGCTCAGCGACCTTGAGGAAAACTCCATATTTTGCTGGTTTGACCTGAAGATTGCCTTCGAGAAACACTTCAGGGGTACCTACAAAAGACCCGCCACAACCAGTGACTTATAGGCATGTATCCAGAAGAAGAACGAAACCTCTCGAGCTTTTCTTACTTGGTGGTTAGCAACAAGAAACGAGTGCGAGAATGTGGATAACCGCACAGCAATGCTAGCTTTCATAGGTGGCTTGCAAAGAGGGGGGCTGCTCCGGCACAAGCTAACCTGCCTTATCAATGAGAATAAACTGACGTTGGATGACATGATCAACATCGCCAGCATTCACACCGCCGCTGATGACGACAGATGGAGAACTCTCGGCCACAACCATACCCCTGCATCAGCAAAAGAAGAACCGTGATGGCAGAAGCAACAACAACAAGCGGAAGAACCCCTCTGACGACCAAAAGACCGGCGGATCCTACATGGTAGCCATGACGTTCCAACGCAGAGTTCAAGGAGGCGGAAGAGGCCGCGGCCTTGGTAGTGGAGCCGGCATGGGCCAGAAACGCGCTGACGAGGTCACTGTCGCTGGGTTCTGCGCTCCACAAACCTAAGAAGAATACAGAGACATGTCGTGCTTGGCCCATATTGATCTGGCTACTGGCAAGTCCTCGCACACCAATCGCAACTGCAAGTGGGTCAACTATCTCAAGACCGACCCAGAAGCAGGATACAAGCGCGCTCGGAAGCACCGCCCACGCGGCAAAGGAGGCAAAGGCAAGAGCAAGGAGAAGGACGAGGACAGTTCCGAGGCGATGGAAGAGGGTGAAGCTTCGCCGGATCCGAAAGAAGGTTCCGCAGCTAACAAATCCAATGCTTTCGTCAAAAAGAGTGCAGGTGCATACCACACCTTCCTCGGAACCCCAATGGTCCGGGCCAAGAAATCAGCCCTCCAGATCTTGAACGCCACGCTTCCAGCTGTGCCACAGTACGTCAAGTGGTCGGAAAACCCTTGCACCTTCGATAGGGCAGATCATCCGACTGCCATCCCCAAAGAGTGTTATGCTTTGGTTGTGAGTCCCCGCATTGAAGGGTATGCCTTCTCCAAATTCCTCATGGACGGCGGAGCCAGCCTGAACATCATGTACTTGGAGACTCTGGAGAAGATGAACCTTACCAAGGAGCAGCTCAAGCACAACACCACGGAGTTCCATGGCGTGGTTCCGGGTAAAAAGAAAAACTCTATGGGCAACATCAAACTTCTCGTGGCCTTCGGCGATGTTAATAATTTCCGCGAAGAGATGATCATGTTTGAGGTTGTGTCCTTCAAGAGCTCCTACCATGTCATCTTCGGCAGGCCCACCTACCATAAGTTTCACGCAAGGGCGTGTTACATCTACAATACGCTCAAGATTCCGGGTCCGAACGGCATGATTACTGATGTCTACGTGTGCTTCTATTCTTGTAGACAATGTTGGGCCTCCAAGAGCAGAGGTTTGTAGAACAGCAGCAAGTTTCCCTTAAGTGAATCATCCAAGGTTTATCGAACTCAGGGAGTAGAGGTCAAAGATATTCCTCTCAAGCAACCTGCAATTAAGATACAAGAAGTCTCTTGTGTCCCCAACACACCTAATACACTTGTCGGATGTATAGGTGCACTAGTTCGGAGAAGAGATAGTAAAACGCAGGTGGTATAGATGGTGGTAAACGGTAATTGCGATCTGAAGTAAATATTGCAGGAAGTAAAGATGCAGTAAAACAGTAAATAAGCGATGTTTGTAGTATTTGGAAACAAGGCCTAGGGATCATACTTTCACTAGTGGACACTCTCAACATTGCAATCACAATTGAATATAAATATAAACACTTCATCATACTACTCTCCTGTTGGGTAAAGACTCAAATTCATTGGGCAAGTGTGCAAAAGCACACCTCAAAGGCGTATTCCCAAGTACTAATGAACACCCCACACTGTCACCGTGAGCATTCATAGGAGGTACTAACACACCACAATTCATAAGGGAGTTACACACGGCGCATTACGCCGAGGTCACAATAACCCCAAAGTTCACATAATAAAACACTTGAATAGCATATGACATCTAGATTGCAAAGCCTATGATCACATAGATGAACAAATAAATGCTACTCTTAAACACTCTCTTGTTGGATAACAAACACCATTCATTGTGTAGGGCTACAAGAGCTCCCTCAAGCCGGAGTAAACAAGCTCCACAACGTCATAAAGGAAACACACACGATGCACGCTGATACGTCTCCGACGTATCGATAATTTCTTATGTTCCATGCTACTTTATTGATGATATCTACATGTTTTATACACATTATATGTCATTATTATGCATTTTCTGGAACTAACCTATTAACAAGATGCGGAAGTGCCGTTTTTGCTGTTTTTGGTTTGAAATCCTAGTAAGAAATATTCTCGGAATTGGACGAAATCAACGCCCGAGGTTCCTATTTTGCGGAAGCATCCAGAGACACCCGAGAACCGTCGGGAGGGGCCACAGGGGCCACACATGGTGGTGGCGCGGCCAGGGGCTGGGCCCGCGCCCCTATTGTGTCGCCGCCTCGTCGACCCTCCGACTCCGCCTCTTCGCCTATATAAAGGTCCCGACCTAAAACACGATACGAAGAAGCCACGGTACGAGAAAGTTCCAGAGCCGCCGCCATCGCGAAGCCAAGATCTGGGGACAGGAGTCTCTGTTCCGGCACGCCGCCGGACGGGGAAGTGCCCCGGAAGGCTTCTCCATCGACACCGCTGCCATCTCCACCGCCATCTTCATCACCTGCTGCTCCCATGAAGAGGGAGTAGTTCTCCATCGAGGCTCGGGGCTGTACCGGTAGCTATGTGGTTCATCTCTCTCCTATGTACTTCAATACAATAATCTCATGAGCTGCCTTACATGATTGAGATTCATATGATGATGCTTGTAATCTAGATGTCATTATGCTAGTCAAGTGGGTTTTACTTATGTGATCTCAGGAGACTCCTTGTCCCACGTGTGTAAAGGTGACAGTGTGTGCACGTGTGGGTCTCTTAGGCTATATTTCACAGAATACTTATTCACTGTTATGAATGGTGTAGTGAAGTGCTTATTCATATCTCTTTATGATTGCAATGTGTTTTGTATCACAATTTATCTATGTGCTACTCTAGTGTGATTAAGTAAAGAAGATTCCCGCACGGGTGGTGACAGAGTGTGTGCATCCGTGTTAGTACTTGGCGTAGGCTATGATTATGATCTCTTGAATTATGAAGTTAACTATTGCTATGATGGTATTGATGTGATCTATTCCTCCTACATGGTGTGAAGGTGACAGTGTGCATGCTATGCTAGTACTTGGTTTAGTCGTGTCGATCTTTCATGCACTCTAAGTTTATTTAAATATGAACATTGAATTGTGGAGCTTGTTAACTCCGGCATTGAGGGTTCGTGTAATCCGCAATGTGTTCATCATCCAACAAGAGAGTGTAGAGTATGCATTTATCTATTCTGTTATGTGATCAAAGTTGAGAGTGTCCACTAGTGAAAGTCTAATCCCTAGGCCTTGTTCCTAAATCGCTATCGCTGCTTGTTTGCTTTAATGCGTTACTACTGCGTTACTACTACTTGTTTACTTCCTACAATATTACTACCATCAACTGCACGCCTATGCTATTTTCCTGTGCCGTACTACTGCTCATATTCATTCATACCATTTGTATTTCACTATCTCTTCGCCGAACTAGTGCACCTATTAGGTGTGTTGGGGACACAAGAGACTTCTTGTTTTGTGATTACAGGGTTGTTTGAGAGGGATATCTTTGACCTCTTCCTCCCTGAGTTCGATAAACCTTGGGTGATCCACTTAAGGGAAACTTGCTGCTGTTCTACAAACCTCTGCTCTTGGAGGCCCAACACTGTCTACAAGAATAGAAGCACCCTAGACATCAATCATTTTTCTGGCGCCGTTGCCGGGGAGGAAAGGTAAAAGGTACTCACACTCCGGATCTCGACTACTAAGCTATTTTCCGGCGCCGTTGTAAGTACTCGAAGCTATTTCCTTTAGATCCTGCAATTGCATCTTTTTGTTTCTTGTTTACACTAGTTAGGCATAATGGAAAACAACAAAAATATGAGAGATCTTTATGAACTTTATCTTGAATTAGGACATGATGTGTTTGAAGAGAGAATTAAAAAACCCATGGAAATTTATATGCATGCTAATGGGAATGTTATTAATATGAATGCTTTGAACACCATTGTTGCTAATGCTATGGAAAATTCTAAGCTTGGGGAGGTCGGTTTTGATGAAAATGATCTCTTTAGCCCTCCGAGTATTGAGGAGAAAGTTTATGTTGATTATGATATGCCTCCCATTTATGATGATTATAATGATAGTGGTCTTTTGGTGCCGCCTACTATGGAGAGTAAATTTTATTGTGATTATACTATGCCTCCTACACTTGACGAGAATAATAATGATAGTTATCTTGTTGAATTTGCTCCCACTACAACTAATAAAACTGATTATGCTTATGTTGGGAGTAGTAATAATTTTATGCATGAGATTCATGGCAAGAATGTTTCATGTGATACTTATATTGTTGAGTTTGCTCATGATGCTACTGAAAGTTATTATGAGAGAGGAAAATATGGTTGTAAAAAATTTCATGTTACTAAAACACCTCTCTATGTGCTGAAATTTTTGAAGCTACACTTGTTTTATCTTCCTATGCTTGTTACTTTGCTCTTCATGAACTTGTTTATTTACAAGATTCCTATGCATAGGAAGCATGTTAGACTTAAATGTGTTTTGAATTTTCCTCTTGATGCTCTCTTTTGCTTCAACTTCTATTTCTTGCGAGTGCATCATTAAAACTGCTGAGCCCATCTTAATGGCTATAAAGAAAGAACTTCTTGGGAGATAACCCATGTGTTTTTTTACTACAGTACTTTGTTTTATATTTGTGTCTTGGAAGTTGTTACTACTGTAGCAACCTCTCCTTATCTTAGTTTTGTTGCATTGTTGTGCCAAGTAAAGTCTCTATAGTAAGGTTCATACTAGATTTGGATTACTGCGCAGAGACAGATTTCTTTGCTGTCACGAATCTGGGCCTAATTTCTCTGTAGGTAACTCAGAAAATTATGCCAATTTACGTGAGTGATCCTCAGATATGTACGCAACTTTCATTAGTTTTGAGTTTTTCCATTTGAGCAAGTCTGGTGCCATTTTAAAATTCGTCTTTACGAACTGTTCTGTTTTGACAGATTCTGCCTTTATTTCGCATTGCCTCTTTTGCTATGTTGGATGAATTTCTTTGATCCATTAATGTCCAGTAGCTTTATGCAATGTCCAGAAGTGTAAAGAATGATTGTGTCACCTCTGAACATGTAAATTTTTATTGTGCACTAACCCTCTAATGAGTTTGCTTGAAGTTTGGTGTGGCAGAAGTTTTCAAGGGTCAATAGAAGAGGATGATATACTACGATCAAGAAGAGTGAAAAGTCTAAGCTTGGGGATGCCCCGGTGGTTCATCCCTGCATATTTTAAGAAGACTCAAGCATCTAAGCTTGGGGATGCCCAAGGCATCCCCTTCTTCATCGACAACTTATCAGTTTCTTCTAGTGAAACTATATTTTTATTCATCACATCCTATGTATTTTACTTGGAGCATCTGTGTGCTTTTATTTTCATTTTGTTATTTTCATTCTCTGAATAAGTTCATCCTTGTATGGGAGAGAGGCACGCTCCGCTGTTGCATATGGACAAATATGTCCTTAGGCTTTACTCATAATGTTCATGGCGAAGTTTCTTCTTCGTTAAATTGTTATATGGTTGGAATTGGAAAATGCTACATGTAGTAATTCTAAAATGTCTTGGATAA
Source organism: Lolium multiflorum (assembly GCA_030979885.1). Lineage (NCBI taxonomy): Eukaryota > Viridiplantae > Streptophyta > Magnoliopsida > Poales > Poaceae > Lolium > Lolium multiflorum. The sequence goes on from CM061750.1 coordinate 337,095,938, forward strand.
TATAATACTTGGCAATTGTTGTGCTCATGTTTAAGCTCTTGCATCATATACTTTGCACCCATTAATGAAGAAATACATAGAGCTTGCTAAAATTTGGTTTGCATAATTGGTCTCTCTAAGGTCTAGATAATTTCTAGTATTGGGTTGAACAACAAGGAAGACGGTGTAAATCTTATAATGTTTACAATATGTCTTTTATGTGAGTTTTGCTGCACCGGTTCATCCTTGTGTTTGTTTCAAATAACCTTGCTAGCCTAAACCTTGTATCGAGAGGGAATACTTCTCATGCATCCAAATCCTTGAGCCAACCACTATGCCATTTGTGTCCACCATACCTACCTACTACATGGTATTTCTCCGCCATTCCAAAGTAAATTGCTTGAGTGCTATCTTTAAACAATTCAAAAGTTATTACCTCTTATTTGTGTCAATGTTTTATAGCTCATGAGGAAGTATGTGGTGTTTATCTTTCAATCTTGTTGGGCAACTTTCACCAATGGACTAGTGGCTTCATCCGCTTATCCAATAACTTTGCAAAAAGAGCTGGCAATGGGATTCCCAGTCCCAAATTAATTAACAAAAATAGACACTCCTCCATGGTATGTGATTGTTGGATGGCACCCGAGGATTCGGTTAGCCATGGCTTGAGAAAGCAAAGGTGGGGAGGAGTGTCATCATAATAAAACTAAAATAAAAAGGCACTCCTTCATGGTATGAGATTGCTGGCAGGCACCAGGGATTCGGTTAGCCATGGTTTGTGAAAGAAAGGTTGGAAGGAGTGCCACCCAAAAATAAAATAAAATGGGAGCCGCTCTTTGAAGGTTTGTCGGCAAGGGGTTAGAGTACGCTACCATTCGTTGACAACAACAAACACCTCTCAAAACTTTATTTTTATGCTCTTTTCATGTTTTCAAAATAAAAGCTCTAGCACAAATATAGCAATCGATGCTTTCCTCTTTGAAGGACCATTCTTTTACTTTTATTGTTGAGTCAGTTACCTATTTCTCTCCACCTCAAGAAGCAAACACTTGTGTGAACTGTGCATTGATTCCTACATACTTGCATATTGCATTTGTTATATTGCTCTATGTTGACAATATCCATGAGATATACATGTTATAAGTTGAAAGCAACCGCTGAAACTTAATCTTCCTTTGTGTTGCTTCAACACCTTTACTTTAAATTATTGCTTTATGAGTTAACTCTTATGCAAGACTTATTGATGCCTGTCTTGAAAGTGCTATTCATGAAAAGTCATTGCTTTATGATTCAGTTGTTTACTCATGTCATTACCATTGTTTTGATCGCTGCATTCATTACATATGTTTACAATATGATCAAGTTTATGACGGCATGTCACTTCAGAAATTATCTTTGTTATCGTTTTACCTGCTCGGGACGAGCAGAACTAAGCTTGGGGATGCTGATACGTTCCGACGTATCGATAATTTCTTATGTTCCATGCTACTTTATTGATGATATCTACATGTTTTATACACATTATATGTCATTATTATGCATTTTCTGGAACTAACCTATTAACAAGATGCCGAAGTGCCAGTTCCTGTTTTCTGCTGTTTTTGGTTTCTGTAAATCCTAGTAACGAAATATTCTCGAAATTGGACGAAATCAACCCCATTATTTCCCTAAGCTCCCGAAGCAGAAGACGAGAGAGGGGCCACGAGGGGCCCACACATGGTGGTGCGCGGCTGGGCTGGGCCCGCGCCTATTGTGTCGCCGCCTCGTCCTCCCCCTCGACCTCTCCTCGCCATATAAAGGTCCCCGACCTAAAACACGATACGAAGAAGCCACGGTACGAGAAAAGTTCCGAGCCGCCGCCATCGGAAACCAAGATCCGGGGACAAGGAGTCTCCGTTCGCACGCCGCCGGACGGGAAGTGCCAAAGGCTTCTCCATCGACACCGCTGCCATCTCCACCGCCATCTTCATCACCGCCGCTCCCATGAAGAGGTAGTTCTCCATCGAGGCTCGGGGGTGCACCGGTAGCTATGTGGTTCATCTCTCTCCTATGTACTAATACAATAATCTCATGAGCTGCCTTACATGATTGAGATTCATATGATGATGCTTGTAATCTAGATGTCATTATGCTAGTCAAGTGGGTTTTACTTATGTGATCTCCGGAGACTCCTTGTCCCACGTGTGTAAAGGTGACAGTGTGTGCACCGTGTGGGTCTCTTAGGCTATATTTCACAGAATACTTATTCTCTGTTATGAATGGCGTAGTGAAGTGCTTATTCATATCTCTTTATGATTGCAATGTGTTTTGTATCACAATTTATCTATGTGCTACTCTAGTGATGTTATTAAAGTAGTTTATTCCTCCTGCACGGTGTAATGGTGACAGTGTGTGCATCGGTGTTAGTACTTGGCGTAGGCTATGATTATGATCTCTTGTAGATTATGAAGTTAACTATTGCTATGATGGTATTGATGTGATCTATTCCTCCTACATGGTGTGAAGGTGACAGTGTGCATGCTATGCTAGTACTTGGTTTAGTCGTGTCGATCTTTCATGCACTCTAAGTTTATTTAAATATGAACATTGAATTGTGAAGCTTGTTAACTCCGGCATTGAGGGTTCGTGTAATCCTACGCAATGTGTTCATCATCCAACAAGAGAGTGTAGAGTATGCATTTATCTATTCTGTTATGTGATCAAAGTTGAGAGTGTCCACTAGTGAAAGTCTAATCCCTAGGCCTTGTTCCTAAATACGCCTATCGCTGCTTGTTTCCGTTTTACTGCGTTACTGTCTTGCGTTACTACTACTTGTTTACTTCCTACAATATTACTACCATCAACTGCACGCCGCAAGCTATTTTCCGCGGCAGGTACTACTGCTCATATTCATTCATACCACTTGTATTTCACTATCTCTTCGTCGAACTAGTGCACCTATTAGGTGTGTGGGGACACAAGAGACTTCTTGCTTTGTGATTACAGGGTTGTTTGAGAGGGATATCTTTGACCCTTCCTCCCGAGTTAAATAAACCTTGGGTGATCCACTTAAGGGAAACTTGCTGCTGTTCTACAAACCTCTGCTCTTGGAGGCCCAACACTGTCTACAAGAATAGAAGCACCCGTAGACATCACACACACACTGTCACCATTACACCGTGGAGAGTGAATATGGAGTTCATATTTAAAGTAAACTCTAGAGTGCATAATAGACAAGAGCAACATCTACATATTCATAAAGATCACACCATGGGAGAGAGAGATGAACCACATAGCTACCGGTAGAGCCCTTAGCCTCGGGGGAGAATTACTCCCTCCTCATCATGGGAGACAGCAACGGCGATGAAGATGGTGGTGGTGTCGATGGAGATGACTCCGGGGGCAATTCCCGTCCGACGGCGTGCCGGAATAGAGACTTCATCCCTCGAAACTTGTCTTCGCGATGGCGGCGGCTACGGAACTCTTCGTGGAATATGACTAGATGTTTTAGGGTTTCATGACAGGGAAATATATAGGCGGAAGGGCGGCCTCGAGGAGCCGGGGGTGCCCACACCACATGGTGGCGCGGCCGGGGGTGGGCCCGCGCCCCCTATGGTGTGGGTCCCCGCTGGGTTCCCGACTCCTTCGATGTTCTGGAACCCTTCGAGGAAAATATGAAGTTTGGCTTTTGTTTCGTTCAATTCTGAGAACATTTCCTTTGTAAGATTTTTGGAACCAAAAACAGCAGAAAATAGGAACTGGCGCTTCGGCATCTTGTTAATAGGTTAGTTCCAGAAAATGCATAAAAATGATATAAAGTGTGAACAAAACATGTAGGTATTGTCATAAAACTAGCATGGAACATCAGAAATTGTAGATACGTTGGAGACGTATCGCATCCCCGCTTAGTTCTACTCGCCTCGAGTAGGTAAACGATAAACAATAATTTCAAGTGACATGCTACCAACACAATCTTGATCAACATTATTGTAAAGCATATGAGATGAATGAAGCGATTCAAAACAATGGTTTGCTAACAAAAAGATAATGACTAAACAACTGAATCATATAGCAAAAACTTTTCATGAATAGTACTTTCAAGACAAGCATCAAAAGTCTTGCATAAGAGCTAACTCATAAAGCAATAGATTCAAATAAGAGGTTTTGAAGCAACACAAAGGAAGATTTAAGTTTCAGCAATTGCTTTCAACTTGTAACATGTATATCTCATGGATAATTGTCAACACAAAGTAATATAATAAGTGCAATAAGTAAACATGTAAGAATCAATGCACACAGTTGACACAAGTGTTTGCTTCTAAGATAGAAAGAAGTAGGTAAACCGACTCAACATAAAGTAAAAGAAAGGCCATTCGCAGAGGGAAGCAGAGATTACTCATGTGCTAGAGCTTTTTATTTTGAAAACATGGAAACACTTGTGTCAACGGTAGTAATAATTCATATGGGTTTTGCATAAAACTTCCTATAAGTTGGAAGCCTCATGCATCGAATACTAATAGTGCTCGCACCTTGTCCTAATTAGCTCGGATTTCCATGGATTATCATCGCATTACATATATTTTAACCAAGTGTCACAAAGGGGTACCTCTATGCCACCTGTACAAAGGTCCAAGGAGATAAATCGCATTTGATTTCTCGATTTTGATAGATCTCAACTTAAGGACATCCATACCGGGACAACATAGAAAACAGATAATGGACTCCTCTTTTTAATGCTTTAAGCATTCAACAACAAATAATATTCTCATAAGAGATTCTGAGGATTAATGTCCAAGCTGAAACTTCCACCATGATACATGGCTTTGGTTGGCGGCCCAATGTTCTTCTCTAACAATATGCATACTCAAACCATTTAATCATGAGAAATCTCCCTTACTTCAGACAAGACGAACATGCATAGAAACTCACATGATATTCAACAAAGTAAAAAGTTGATGGCGTCCCCAGAAACATGGTTACCGCACAACAAGCAACTTATAAGAACTAAGATACATAGCAACATATTCATTACCACAATAGTTTTTTAGGCTACTTTCCCATGAGCTATGTATTGCAAAGACAAGGAATGAAATTTTAAAGGTAGCGCGCAAGCAATTTACTTTGGAATGACAGAAAAATACCACATATAGGTAGTTATGATGGACACAAATGGCATAGGTTTTGGCTCAGGTTTTTGGATGCACGAGAAGCATTTCCTCTCAAGGCTTTGGCTAGCAAGGTTGTTTGAAGCAAACACAAGTATGAACCGGTACAGCAAAAACTTACACAAGAACATATTGCAAGCATTATAAGACTCTACACTGTCTTCCTTGTTGCTCTCCTTTTGGAAAATATCTGAACCTTAGAGAGACCAATCATGCAAACCAAATTTCCAACAAGCTCTGGTAGTTCTCCACTAATAGGTTTAAACTACATGGTGCATGAGCTTAAACATGATCTACTTGAGAGCTCAAAAAAATTACCAAGTATCAAATTATTCAAGATAATATACCAACTACCACATGAAGCATTTTCTGTTTCCAACAAAATAACAATAAATGCTGAGGCTTTCAGCTTTCGCCATGAATACTAAAGTAAAACGAAGAACACAAGTGTTCAAATGAAAAAGCGGAGCGTGTCTCTCTCCGACACAAGGATTGCTAGGATCCGAGTTTATTCAAACACAAACAAAAATAAAAGCACACTGACGCTCCAAGTAATGAAAATAAGATGTGACGGAATAAAAATATAGTTTCACTAGAGGTGACCTGATAAGTTTGTTGATGAAGAAGGGGATGCCTTGGGCATCCCCAACTTAGATGCTTGAGTCTTCTTGAAATATGCAGGGATGAACACGGGGCATCCCCAAGCTTAGACTTTTCACTCTTCTTGATCATACCATATCATCCTCCTCTCTTGATCCTTGAAAACTTCCTCACACCAAACTCAAAGCAATCTCATTAGAGGGTTAGTGCATAATCAAAAATTCACATGTTCAGCAAGGACACAATCATTCCCAACACTTCTGGACATTACCCAAGGCTACTGAAATTTAATGGAGCAAAGAAATCCACTCAAACACAGTAAAAGAGGCAATGCGAAATAAAAGGCAGAATCTGTCAAAAAAGAACAGTCCGTAGAGATGAATTTTTTAGAGGCACTTAACTTGCTCAGATGGAAAAACTCAAAACTAATGAATGTTGTGTATATATCTGAGGATCACACATGAATTTTCGCTGATTTTTTTGATTCTTCTACAGAGAGAAAAACGCGAATTCGTGACAGATAAGAAATCTGTTTCTGCGCAGAAATCCAAATCTAGCATCAACTTTCTATTAGAGACTTTACTTGGCACAAAAACGAAATAAACATGATAAGTAGAGGTTGCTACAATAGTAAAAACTTCCAAGACACAACAAAACAGTAGCAAAATAAAAACATGGGTTATCTCCCAAAAAGTGCTTTCTTTATAGCCATTAAGATGGGCTCAGTAATTTTAATGATGCTCTCGCAAGAAATAAGATTTGAAGCAAAAGAGAGTATCAAGAAGCAAATTCAAAACACATTTAAGCCTAACCCGCTTCCTATGCATAGGAATCTTTTACACAAATAAATTCATGAAGAACAAAGTGACAAGCATAAGAAGATAAAACACGAGTAACTTCAAGATTCTCATCATGTAGAGAGGTGTTTTAGTATCAAGAAAATTTCTACAACCATATTTTCCTCTCTCATAATAATTTCCAGTAGCATCATGAATAAACTCAACAATATAGCTATCACATAAAACATTCTTATCATGAGCTACATGCATAAAATTATTACTCTCCACATAAGCATAGTCATTACTATTAATTGTAGTGGGAGCAAATTCAATAAGATAGCTATCATTATTATTCTCATCACCATAATCATCATATATAGGAGGCATATTGTAATCATAATTAATTTTCTCCTCAATAGTAGGTGGACTGAAAATATGATAGTCATCATTGTAATCATCATATATAGGAGGTAAAGTATCATCAAAGTAAATTTTCTCCTCCATGCTTGGGGGACTAAAAATATCATGCTCCTCAAAACCAGCTTCCCCAAGCTTAGAATTTTCCATAGCATTAGCAACAATGGTGTTCAAAGCATTCATACTAATAACATTGTCATTAGCATGCTGATGACCCACAAGTATAGGGGGTGTATCGTAGTACTTTCGATAAATAAGAGTGTCGAACGAGGAGGAGAAGGTGTTGACAAGCGGTTTCGATGAAGGATTCACTGTAAATGCTCACAGACAAGTATTCAGGGGGTTTTGATATCAGATAAATAAAGTATGAGTAAGTAAATTGCGAGAGAAATAATTGCAGCGAGTGGCCCAATCCTTTTTAGCACAAAGGACAAGCCGGTTTGTTTACTTATAATGACCAAACGTTCTTGAGGACACACGGGGATTTTAGTCTAGTGCTTTCGCTTCATACGGCTGATTAATCTTCATTGTTTTGATAAGTATTGTGTGGGTGAACCTATGCTAATGCACCGCCCTTCCTAGGACTAATACATACTTGTGATTAAACCCCTTGCAAGCATTCGCAAATACAAGAAAGTAATTAAGATAAATCTAACCACAACCTTAAACTCTGAGATCCTGCTATCCCTCACCAGATATACTAACGGGGGTTTAGGTTCACTCCGGCAACCCCACAATTAGCAAACGAATACAAGATGTACTCCCCTAGGCCCATAAAGGTGAAGTATCATGTAGTCGACGTTCACATGACACCACTAGAAGAATAACATTAAATATCATAACATTGAATATTACTCAACCATAATTCACTACTAACATTTAGACTTCACCCATGTCCTCAAGAACTAAACGAACTACTCACGAGACATCATATGGAACATGATCAGAGGTGATATGATGATGAATAACAATCTGAACATAAACCTTGGTTCAATGGTTTCACTCAATAGCATCAATAAGAAGTAGAAATCAATACCGGGAGAGTTTCCCCTATCAAACAATCAAGATCCAACCCTAATTGTTACAGCGGTGACAAGATGCAGCGGTCGGTGGAGATGGCGGTGATGATGATGAAGATGATGGTGATGATGATGGAGATGATGTCCAGCTCAATGGCGATGGCGATGGCGTCGATTTCCCCCTCAGGAATTTCCCCGGCGATTCCTGCCCGCCAGAGAGCTCTTTTCTCTCTTGTGTTTTCCGCCCCGAGGCGGCTGCCAATTCTCCGTAACTCCCGTGGCTTAGGTTTCGGGACGAAGAATACGCGAAGGAGGCGACGAGAGAGGGCGTGGGCCCCCTCCCACATAGCGCGGCCGGGAAGGCCGCGCAGCGCCCCATGAGGAGCCATGGCCTCTCGGCCCTCCTCTGGCAACTTCGTCTTAGGAAAATAGGATTTTTCTGTGAAATTTCCGTCAATTGTTGATCTTCAGAAATATGGTGTCTGACGGTGCTTTTTAGCAGAATCTGACTCCGGTGAATAATTCTCCAATGATCATGAAACATGCAAATAGGTGAAATAACATAAGTATCATCTCTAAATATGAAATATATCAATGAATAACAGCAAATTATGATATAAAATAGTGATGCAAAATGGACGTATCATGCATATAAAGTTCCATAGGTTTTTTAATTTTCTCTTCAAACACCTCATGTCCTAACTCAAGATAAATACTATAAAGATCTCTAATATTTTTGTTGTTTTCCATTAAGCCTAACTAGTGAAATAAAAACAAGAAACAAAAATATATAATTGCAGAATCTAAAGGAAATATCTTTGAGCACTCACACACCAGCAACAGTGCTAGGAAATAGCTTAGTAGTCGGAGGATGTGAATACCTTTTACCTTACCTCCCCGACAACGGCGCAAGAAACTTGATGTCTACGTGTGCTTCTATTCTTGTAGACAGTGTTGGGCCTCCAAGAGCGAGCTTTGTAGAACAGCACAAGTTTCCCTTAAGTGAATCACCCAAGGTTTATCGAACTCAGGGAGGTAGAGGTCAAAGATATTCCTCTCAAGCAACCCTGGAATTAAGATACAAGAAGTCTCTTGTGTCCCCAACACACCTAATACACTTGTTAGATGTATAGATGCACTAGTTCGGCGAAGAGATAGTAAAACACAGGTGGTATAGATGGTGGTAAACGGTAATTGCGATCTGAAGTAAATATTGCAGGAATAAAGATGCGGTAAAACAGTAACGAGCGTGTTTGCAGTATTTGGAAACAAGGCCTAGGGATCATACTTTCACTAGTGGACACTCTCAACATTGCAATCACAATTGAATATAAATATAAGCACTTCATCATACTACTCTCCTGTTGGTTAAAGAACTCAAATTCATCGGGCAAGTGTGCAAAAGCACACCTCAAAGGCGTATTCCCAAGTACTAATAAACACCCCACACTGTCACCGTGAGCATTCATAGGAGGTACTAACACACCACAATTCATAAGGGAGTTACACACGGCGCACACACCGAGGTCACAGTAACCCCAAAGTTCACATAATAAAACACTTGAATAGCATATGACATCTAGATTGCAAAGCCTATGATCACATAGATGAATAAATAAATGCCACTATTAAACACTCTCTTGTTGGATAACAAACACCATTCATTGTGTAGGGCTACAAGAGCTCCCTCAAGCCGGAGTAAACAAGCTCCACAACGTCATAAAGGAAACACACACGATGCACACACTGTCACCCATGGAGAGTGAATCCGGAGTTCATATTTAAAGTAACCTCTAGAGTGCATAATAGACAAGAGCAACATCTACATATTCATAAAGATCACACCATGGGAGAGAGAGATGAACCACATAGCTACCGGTAGAGCCCTTAGCCTCGGGGGAGAACTACTCCCTCCCATCATGGGAGACAGCAACGGCGATGAAGATGGCGGTGGCGTCGATGGAGATGACTCTGGGGGCAATTCCCCGTCCGACGGCGTGCCGGAACGAGACTTCTGTCCCCGAAACTTGTCTTCGCGATGGCGGCGGCTACGGAACTCTTCGTGGAATACCGGATGTTTTAGGGTTTCGCGACGGGGTAATATATAGGCGGAAGGCGGCCTCGGAGGAGCCGGGGCCCACATGGTGGCGCAGCTAGGGTGGCCGTGCCCCCTATGGTGTGGGTCCCACTGGCCGCCTCCGACTCTCCTCGATGTTCTGAACCCTCCGAGGAAAATAGGAAGTTTGGCTTTTGTTTCGTCCAATTCGAGAATATTTCCTATGTAAGATTTACGGAACCAAAAACAGCAGAAAATAAGGCCGGCGCTTCGGCATCTTGTTAATAGGTTAGTTCCGAAAAATGCATAAAAATGATATAAAGTGTGAACAAAACATGTAGGTATTGTCATAAAACTAGCATGGAACATCAGAAATTATAGATACGTTGGAGACGTATCAATTACCGTATTCGGAGATTACAAGAAAGCTCGAGACTGCGAGGAGGGAGAAGCCGCCTTTGTAGAATCAGTACTATCTGGAGAGGAGATGCAAGGTTATAGGGCCGCGGTGGATCCGAATGAGATGCACACCACCAAGAAGCAGATCTCCGAACAGAAAACCTCATTCAAGGCCGCGATAGACACCAAGAAGGTCGACCTCAAGGTAGGCGACAGTTCCAAGCAAGTGTACGCAGGGCGACTGGACCCCAAATAGGAAGACGCGCTCGTTAAGTTCATGCAAGCTAACATGGATATCTTTGCATGGCAACCTTCTGACATATCCATGAAGGGATTCGTTGCATAGAAAACAAAAAATTTCCTACCGCGAGAACGCAATCCAAGCCAAGATGCAATCTAGAAGAAGCAACGATGGGGATGATCGAGACTCACCCTTGAAGATTTCCAAAGCCTATAAGATCTCTTGGCTGCGGTAGACGATCACTTGCCGCTTGCAAGCGCGTAGAAGATCTTGATCATGGTGCCACAATCGGGCAGCACCTCCGTACTCGGTCACACGTTCGGTGTTGATGAAGACGACGTCCTTCTCCCCGTTCCAGCGGGCAGCGGAAGTAGTAGCTCCTCCTTGAATCCGGCAGCATGACGGCGTGGTGGCGGTGGCGATGGAGAACTCGGCGGAGCTCCGCTAAGCGTGCGGGAGAGGTGGAGGAGAGGGCCGACTAGGGTTTGGGAGAGGGGGTGGCCGGCCTCTATGGGTGCGGCCAGCTTGGTGGCTTGTGGTGGCCGGCCCCCTCCCCTATGCCCCTCATTATATAGGTGGAACCCCAAGTGTTGGACTACAAGTCTTCGAATAAGACCCGATTCCAAAACCTTCCATGTAGTAGGGAAACCTACCCAAGGTGGGACTCCCACCAAAGTGCCACCTTTCCATGAAGGGGGTGGCCGGCCCCTTGGTGGAGTCCACTCCTCCCCCTCTGGGGTTGGCCGGCCATGGGGAGGTGGAGTCCCTCCGGGACTCCTCCTTCCTTAGTGATTTCTTCGGACTTTTCTAGAACCTTCTAGAACCTTCCATAAATGCACCGGATCATTTTCAAACATATAAAATGACTTCTATATATGAATCTTATTCTCCGGACCATTCCTAACTCCTCGTGATGTCCGGGATCTCATCCGAGACTTCGAACAAACTTCGAACTCCATTCCATATTCAAGTTCTACTATTACAACATCAAACCTTAAGTGTGTCACCCTACGGTTCGCGAACTATGTAGACATGGTTGAGAACTCTCTCCGACCAATAACCAATAGCGGGATCTGGAGATCCATATGGCTCCCACAAATTCAACGATGACTTAGTGATCGAATGAACCATTCACATACGATACCAATTCCCTTTGTCACACGATATTTTACTTGTCCGAGGTTTGATCATCGGTATCACTCTATACCTTGTTCAACCTCGTCTCTGACAAGTACTCTTTACTCGTACCGTGGTATGTGGTCTCTTATGAACCATTCATATGCTTGCAAGCTATTTAGACGACATTCCACCGAGAGGGCCCAGAGTATATCTATCCGTCATCGGGATGGACAAATCCCACTGTTGATCCATATGCCTCAACTCATACTTTCCGGATACTTAATCCCACCTTTATAACCACCCATTTACGCAGTGGCGTTTGATGTAATCAAAGTACCTTTCTAGTATAAATGATTTACATGATCTCATGGTCATAAGGACTAGGTAACTATGAATCGAAAGCTTATAGCAAAAAACTTAATGACGTGATCTTATGCTACGCTTAATTGGGTGTATTACATCATTCATATAATGATATAACCTTGTTATTAATAGCATCCAATGTTCATGATTATGAAACTAATCATCTATTAATCAACAAGCTAGTTAAGAGGCTTACTAGGGACTCTTTGTTGTTTACATAACACACATGTATCAATGTTTCGGTTAATACAATTATAGCATGGTATATAAACTTTTATCATAAACATAAAGATATATAATAACTACTTTTATTATTGCCTCTTGGGCATATCTCCAACAGCCTCCCACTTGCACTAGAGTCAATAATCTAGTTTACATATGTAAAGATATAACACCTTGGCCTTCTGGTGCTTTATCATGTTTTGCTCACGGGAGAGGTTTTTGTCAACGGTTCTGACACATTCAGAAACGTATGTATTTTGCAATTCATTTGCGTCTTCACGCATCACTCATTTACCAAATGAGTCGGCATTAAATATGTTTGGTCTTCTGGTGGAACCTTAATTCCGCGGTCTGAAATATGTCACTAATATTGTCACACACAATATAGCTTCAAAGTTCTGACACTATCGGAACTACACCAAGTTCTCAAAGAACTTTTCGACTTAACATCCTTAGTCATTGTCAAAACAATGACATACTTTGCCTTTGTTTGTAGAATCCGTCACAATATTTAGAACTCTTCTAAATCTAGCATTGTGCTACCTTTTAAACTACACTTAGCCTAATTGAGATTTGAAATTCATTTTTATATGTGACCAAACTAATATCGGTGCAACATTTTACAGCGATTTGTTTGTCATTACCCCATACAAAAATATATTTATATATCCTTGATTCTTCTGAAGTACTCAAGGATATTCTTACTGTTGTCCAATGATCATCACATGAATCATTCTGGTATATGCTCATAACACTTTAGAGCATAGAACATCTGATTATGTACATATTATACGTGATCTATAATCACTCATGTGTTTCAACTCATTGAGTATCATATACACTCAAATTTTGTTAATCCTTCACATGAATAGAACACCTTCTTTATATACTTTAACTTAAACTTATTATGTGTTTCAATCTATCTTCATAGATCTTTACACTAAATATGTTTCAGTCCATATCCTTTCATTGAAGTTAATTCTCAATGAAACCTTTTTATAATCAAGTATATAATTACATCATTTATAACCAACTACATGTCATCTACATAAAGTATTATAAATATGTCTCGGCGCTCCCACTTAATTTCTTGCAAATGCAAGCATCTTCATCGTTTCTGATGAAATCAAAACTCTTTGACTATTTCATCCGGTGAAGATTCCAACTCCGTGATACTCACTTCATCCAATTGAAGTTCGTATACCTATCTAGTATTCCACGGACTAGCAAAACAATTGGTTGTATCTTGTATACACCTTTAATACACGCTTCTGTTAAGTAATGTATTTTGCCATCCTACTATCATATCTCATGAAAGAAATATGTAGCGATTACTATAATAATCCACATAGACTATAAGCATTGCTACGAAAGATCTAATCTTATCATAGTCAACTCTTTGAACTTTGTCGTAAACAACTTTTCGACAAATCGTGCTTATTCAAGGATATTGCATCCAAGTCCATCAATTTTATAGATCCATTTACTTTCAAAAAGTATTCATCTATCTTGGATTTCATGGCGTATAGCCATTTTAACGGAGTCAGGGCCCATCATAACTTCTTTGTATGTAGTTGGTTTATTATTGTTCAAAATCAATCCTTTGTCCACAAATCATTTATTTGATCACAAAGTAAACCAAACTTACAAGGTTCAATAGGTACTTCGATCTCCATGGCTAAAACACTTTGTAGTCATGGGAGTCATGATTGTCGTGGCCGCCGGAACCTATTTCCGATGCTGCGCTACTCTGATCATTATGCTCAGGTTCATAAACCTTATCAAGTTCTATTGTCCTCCCACTCAAAACTTCGCTAGAAAACAATTTCTTGGAAATAAGCAAGTAACATTAACAAACACTTTTGTCTTTTACTTCATAGTGGAAAGAATTCCCAATTAATTCTTTGGGATAACCAACAAAGACATTCATCCGATTTTGGTTGTAAACTCATTTACTTATGCTATGCATACCAAAATTTAAGAAAAGACTATTAGGGTTTATACCCATGCCATAACTCGTATGGTGTCATTTCAACGGATCATGATGATGCTCTATTCAGTGTAAAAGCGGTAGTCTCTAAAGCATAATCCACAAAATTATAATGGCATCAATATTTTATCTCATCATTGATCCAACAAGATTTGGATACATCTCTCGGATACTCCATCATCACTATGATACTCCAAGAAACGTGAGTTGTAGAACAACTTCATAACTCTCTTAGATGTTCGCTAAAACTCGTAATTCAAATATTTCCACTATGATCCAATCATAGATATTTGACTTTTCTATTACGATGATTTCCACTTCATGCTGAAATTTATTTGAATCCATTCAAATGTTTCAAACTTCTTCCTTATCGAATATATCTACATATATACTCAATTCATTGTTGGAAGTTTTCATAAAGTAGAAGAATCTCCCGCACACAACTATGCCCAGTGAACCACATATATCATCAGGTATGTTTCCACTAAGTGTTGGAGATATGCCCAAGAGGCAATAATAAAAGTGGTTATTATATATCTTTGTGTTTATGATAAATGTTTATATACCATGCTATAATTGTATTAACCGAAACATTGATACATGTGTGATATGTAACAACAAAGAGTCCCTAGTAAGCCTCTTAACTAGCTTGTTGATTAATAGATGATTAGTTTCATAATCATGAACATTGGATGTTATTAATAACAAGATTATATCATTATATGAATGATGTAATGGACACACCCAATTAAGCGTAGCATAAGATCACGTCATTAAGTTATTTGCTATAAGCTTTCGATACATAGTTACCTAGTCCTTATGACCATGAGATCATGTAAATCACTTATACCAGAAAGGTACTTTGATTACATCAAACGCCACTGCGTAAATGGGTGGTTATAAAGGTGGGATTAAGTATCCGGAAAGTATGAGTTGAGGCATATGGATCAACAGTGGGATTTGTCCATCCCAATGACGGATAGATATACTCTGGGCCCTCTCGGTGGAATGTCGTCTAATGTCTTGCAAGCATATGAATAAGTTCATAAGAGACTACATACCACGGTACGAGTAAAGAGTACTTGTCAGGAGACGAGGTTGAACAAGGTATAGTGTGATACCGATGATCAAACCTCGGACAAGTAAAATATCGCGTGACAAAGGGAATTGGTATCATATGTAAATGGTTCATTCGATCACTAAAGTCATCGTTGAATATGTGGGAGCCATTATGGATCTCCAGATCCCGCTATTGGTTATTGGTCGGAGTGTGTACTCAACCATGTCCGCATAGTTCGCGAACCGTAGGGTGACACACTTAAAGTTGGATGTTGAAATGGTAGAACTTGAATATGGAATGGAGTTCGAATATTTGTTCGGAGTCCCGGATGAGATCCCGGACATCACGAGGAGTTCCGGAATGGTCCGGAGAATAAGATTCATATATAGGATGTCATTTTATGTGAATTAAAATGATTCGGAAGGTTCTATGGAAGGTTCTAGAAGGTTCTAGAAAAGTCCGGAAGAAACCACCAAGGAAGGTGGAGTCCACATGGGACTCCACCTCCATGGCCGGCCAACCCTAGGGGGGTGGAGTCCCAAGTGGACTCCCCCTTAGGGGCCGGCCACCCCCCCATATGGAAGGTGGAACTCCCACCTCTAGTGGGAGTCCTAGCTTGGGAAGGTTTCCCACCATATGGAAGGTTTTGGGTTCGGGTCTTATTCGGAGACTTGTAGTCCAACACTTGGGGCTTCCACCTATATAATGAGGGGCCAAGGGGAGGGGCCGGCCACACCAAGACCACAACCTGGCCGCCCCCTATAGTGGCCGGCCACCCTCTCCCCAAACCCTAGCCGCCACCATCCCGCATGCTTAGCGAAGCTCGCCGGATTTCTCCACCGGCCACCGACACCACGCCGTCGTGTTGTCGGATTCAAGAGGAGCTACTACTTCTGCTGCCCGCTGGAACGGGGAGGTGGACGTCGTCTTCATCAACAACCGAACGTGTGACCGAGTACGGAGGTGCTGCCCGTTCGTGGCGCCGTGATCAAGATCTTCTACGCGCTTTTGCAAGCGGCAAGTGATCGTCTACCGCAGCAACAAGAGCCTCATCTTGTAGGCTTTGGAATCTCTTCAAGGGTGAGTCTCGATAATCCCCTCGTTGCTACCGTCTTCTAGATTGCATCTTGGCTTGGATTGCGTGTTCGCGATAGGAAATTTTTTGTTTTCTATGCTACGTTCTCCTACAAGTGGTATCAGAGCCGTGTCTATGCATAGATGGTTGCACGAGTAGAACACAATGGTTTTGTGGGCGTTGATGCTTATGTTATCTTTAGCTTGAGTACTTTGCATCTTTGTGGCATAGTGGGATGAAGCGGCTCGGGCTAACTTTACATGACCGCGTTCATGAGATTTGCTCCACGCTTGACATGCAACTTGTATTGCATAAGTGGCTTTGCGGGTGTCTGTCTCTCCTACTATAGTGAAGATTCAATTTACTCTTCTATTGACAACACTAGTATCACCGTTGTGGTTCATGTTCGTAGGTAGATTAGATCTCACTCCAAAACCCTAAACCACGTAAAATATGCAAACCAAATTAAAGAACGTCTAACTTGTTTTTGCAGGGTTTGGTGATGTGATATGGCCATAATGTGATGATGACTATGTATGAGATGATCATTATTGTATTGTGGCAACCGGCAGGAGCCTTATGGTTGTCTTTAAATTTCATGTTGAGTAGTATTTCAAAGTAGTTGTAATAGTTGCTACATGGAGGACAATCATGAAGACGGCGCCATTGACCTTGACGCTACGCCGACGATGATGGAGATCATGCCCGTTGATGATGGAGATCATGTCCGTGCTTTGAAGATGAAGATCAAAGGCGCAAAGACAAAAGGGCCATATCATATCACATATGAATCGCATGTGATGTTAATCCTTTTATGCATCTTATTTTGCTTAGATCGCGACGGTAGCATTATAAGATGATCCCTCTCACTAAAATTTCAAGATAATAAAGTGTTCATCCTTAGTAGCACCGTTGCCAAGACTTGTCGTTTCGAAGCATCTCGTGATGATCGGGTGTGATAGAATCAACAAGTGCATACAACGGGTGCAAGTCAGTTTTGCACATGCGGATACTAAGGTGGCCTTGACGAGCCTAGCATGTACAGACATGGTCTCGGAACACGTGATACCGAAAGGTAGAGCATGAATCATATGATTGATATGATGAACACTTTGAGTGTTCGCCATTGAAATTACATCTTGTCTCGTGATGATCGGGCATAGGTGTGATGGATTTGGTTCGTGTGATCACTAAGACAATGCGAGGGATATTGTTTTGAGTGGGAGTTCACCTAGTTTTTAATTTTGTTAAATTAAAATTTGAACTCAATTTGTCATAAACATTAGTCTAAACTATTGCAAATATGTTGTAGATATGGCGTCCCCAATCAATTTTAACCAGTTCCTAGAGAAAGAAAAGCTTAAGAGCAACGGTAGCAACTTCACCGACTGGTTCCGTCATGTGAGGATCTTCCTCAATGGCGGAAACCTGCAATATGTGCTTGATGCACCGCTAGGTGACCCTCCTGCAGAAACTGAAACCGATGAAGTAAAGAATGTTTACGCGACTCGGAAAACTCGGTACTCTCAAGTTCAGTGTGCCATCCTGTGCAGTCTGGAAGCCGATCTTCAAAAACGTTTTGAGCACCACGATCCACATGAGTTAATCAATGAGTTGAAAACTATCTTTGAGACTCATGCGGCCGTGGAATGCTATGAAGCATCGAAACACTTCTTCAGTTGCATGATGGAAGAAGGCAGCTCCGTTAGTGAGCACATGCTCGCCATGACGGGCATGCGAAGAAACTCAGTGACTTGGGAATAGTGATTCCTAACAGATGGGGATTAATCGTGTCCTTCAATCACCGCCACCCAGTTATAAGAACTTTGTGATGAATTACAATATGCAGAACATGAACAAAGAGTTACCTGAACTCTTCGCCATGCTAAAATCTGCTGAGATTGAAATTAAGAAAGAGCACCAAGTGTTGATGGTCAACAAGACCACCAGCTTCAAGAAACAGGGCAAGTCTAAAGGCAAGAACAAGAAGAGTGGCAAGAAAGCTGCCACGCCTCCTGTGAAACCTAAGGCTGGCCCTAAGCCCGATGCTGAGTGCTATTACTGCAAGGAGAAGGGACACTGGAAGCGTAATTGCTCCAAGTATTTGGCGGATCTGAAGAGCGGCCTTGTCAAGAAGAAGAAAGAAGGTATATCTGATATACATGTTATAGATGTTTATCTCACTGGTTCTCGTACTAGTACCTGGGTATTTGATACTGGTTCGGTTGCTCATATTTGTAACTCGAAACAGAACTAAAGAATAAACGAAGACTACTGAAGGATGAAGTGACGATGCGCGTTGAAATGGATCCAAAGTCGATGTGATCGCTGTCGGCACACTTCCTCTACATCTACCTTCGGGATTAGTTTTAAGCCTAAATAATTGCTATTTTGTACCCGCGTTGAGCATGAACATTATATCTCGGATCTTGTTTAATGCAAGACGGTTATTCATTCAAGTCTGAGAATAATGGTTGTTCTATTTTTATGAATAATATCTTTTATGGTCGAGCATCTGAAAAAGAATGGCTTATTTATGTTAGATCTCGATAGTAGCGATACACATATACATAACATTGATGCTAAGCGAATTAAATTAAATGATAATTCTACTTATATGTGGCACTGTCGCCTTGGTCATATTGGAGTGAAACGCATGAAGAAACTCCATACCGATGGGTTACTTGAATCACTTGACTTTGAGTCACTTGATAGATGCGAAGTCTGATGGGAAAAATGACTAAGACTCCATTCCTGGTATGATGGAGCGAGCTACTGACTTGTTGGAAATCATACATACAGATGTGTGCGGACCAATGAGTGTAGCATCGCGCGGTGGTTATCGTTATGTTCTAACCTTCACGATGATTTGAGTAGATATGGGTATATCTATTTAATGAAACATAAATCCGAAACTTTCGAGAAGTTTAAGAAATTCCAAAGTGAAGTAGAAAATCAACGTAACAAGAAGATTAAATTTCTACGATCTGATCGCGGAGGTGAATATCTGAGTTATGAGTTTCGCATGCATTTAAAGAAATGCGGAATACTTTCACAATTGACACCGCCGGGAACACCACAACGAAACGGTGTGTCCGAACGTCGTAATCGAACTCTCTTAGATATGGTTCGTTCTATGATGTCTCTTACTGATTTGCCGTTATCATTTTGGAGTTATGCATTAGAGACAGCCGCATTCACTTCAAATAGAGCACCATCAAAATCCGTTAAAACGACACCGTATGAATTATGGTTTAATAAGAAACCTAAGCTGTCGTTCCTTAAAGTTTGGGGTTGCGAAGCCTATGTAAAAAAGTTACAACCGGACAAGCTAGAACCCAAAGCGGAGAAATGCGTCTTCATAGGATACCCTAAGGAAACTATAGGGTACACTTTCTATCACAGATCCGAAGGCAAGATCTTTGTTGCTAAGAACGGAACCTTTCTTGAGAAAGAATTTCTCACTAAAGAAGTGACTGAAAGAAAAGTAGAACTCGATGAGATTGAAGAATCTCTACTCGTTGATCAGAGTAGCGCAGTACCGGAAGATGTTCCTGTGCCGCCTACACCGGCAACAGAGGAAGCTAATGATAATGATCATGAAACTTCAAATGAGATAGCTACTGAACCTCGCAGATCGACAAGGGAACGTGCCACTCCTGATTGGTATGATCCTTGTCTAAATGTCATGATTGTGGATAACAATGATGAAGACCCTGCGACGTATGAAGAAGCGATGATGAGCCCAGATTCCAACAAATGGCAAGAAGCCATGAAATCCGAAATGGGATCCATGTATGATAACAAAGTATGGACTTTGGTAGACTTACCTGATAGCCGCAAGGCTGTCGAGAATAAATGGATCTTCAAGAGAAAAACAAATGCTGATGGTAATATTACTGTCTATAAAGCTCGACTTGTCGCAAAGGGTTTCCGACAAATTCAAGGTGTTGACTACGATGAGACTTTCTCACCTGTAGCGAAGCTAAAATCTGTGAGGATTTTGTTAGCAATAGCATTTTTCGATTATGAGATTTGGCAGATGGATGTCAAAACGGCGTTCCTTAATGGAGACATTGAGGAAGAGTTGTATATGGTACAACCCAAAGGTTTTGTCGATCCTAAAAATGCTGACAAAGTATGCAAACTTCAGCGTTCAATCTATGGACTGAAGCAAGCATCAAGAAGTTGGAACCGACGCTTTGATAAGGTGATCAAAGACTTCGGGTTTATACAGTGTCATGGAGAGGCCTGTATTTACAAGAAAGTGAGTGGGAGCTCTGTAGCGTTCCTGATATTATATGTAGATGACATATTATTGATTGGGAATGATATAGAACTGAAGCATCGTATATATTAGGCATCAAGATTTATAGAGATAGATCAAGACGTCTAATAGGGCTATCACAGAGTACATACCTGGACAAGATTCTAAAGAAGTTTAGAATGGACGAAAGTAAGAAAGGATTCTTACCTATGTTACCAGGCAAGGTCTTGAGTAAGACTCAAGGACCGGCTACGGCAGAAGAAAGAGAAAGGATGAGTCAGATCCCCTATGCCTCGGCAGTAGGCTCTATCATGTATGCCATGCTATGTACAAGACCGGATATAGCACATGCTGTTAGTTTGACTAGCAGATATCAAAGTGATCCAGGAATGGAACACTGGACAGCGGTCAAGAATATCCTGAAGTACTTGAAAAGAACTAAGGATATGTTTCTTTGTTATGGAGGTGACCAAGAGCTCGTTGTAACAAGTTACACCGATGCAAGTTGGAACACTGATCCTGATGACTCTAAGTCACAGTCTGGGTACGTGTTTATATTGAATGGTGCTGCAGTAAGCTGGGCAAGCTCGAAGCAGTGCACGGTGGCGAAAATCAACAGAATCGGAGTACATAGCGGCTTCAGGCTTCATCAGAAGCGGTATGGATGAAGAGGTTCATTGTAGAGCTCGGTGTGGTTCCTAGTGCATTGGACCCACTAGTCATCTACTGTGACAACATGGGTGCCATCGCCAATGCACAAGAACCAAGGTCACACAAGAGGCTGAAGCATATCAAGCTGCGTTATCATTCGATTCGCGAGTACATCGAAGATGGAGAAGTAAAGATTTGCAAAGTACACACTGATCTGAATGTAGCAGATCCGTTGACTAAAGCTCTCCCTAGGGCAAAGCATGACCAACACCAGAATGCCATGGGTGTTAGGTACCTTACAATGTAATCTAGATTATTGACTCTAGTGCAAGTGGGAGACTGTTGGAGATATGCCCAAGAGGCAATAATAAAAGTGGTTATTATATATCTTTGTGTTTATGATAAATGTTTATATACCATGCTATAATTGTATTAACTGAAACATTGATACATGTGTGATATGTAAACAACAAAGAGTCCCTAGTAAGCCTCTTAACTAGCTTGTTGATTAATAGATGATTAGTTTCATAATCATGAACATTGGATGTTATTAATAACAAGATTATATCATTATATGAATGATGTAATGGACACACCCAATTAAGCGTAGCATAAGATCACGTCATTAAGTTATTTGCTATAAGCTTTTGATACATAGTTACCTAGTCCTTATGACCATGAGATCATGTAAATCACTTATACCGGAAAGGTACTTTGATTACATCAAACGCCACTGCGTAAATGGGTGGTTATAAAGGTGGGATTAAGTATCCGGAAAGTATGAGTTGAGGCATATGGATCAACAGTGGGATTTGTCCATCCCAATGACGGATAGATATACTCTGGGCCCTCTCGGTGGAATGTCGTCTAATGTCTTGCAAGCATATGAATAAGTTCATAAGAGACCACATACCACGATACGAGTAAAGAGTACTTGTCAGAGACGAGGTTGAACAAGGTATAGTGTGATACCGATGATCGGACAAGTAAAATATCGCGTGACAAAGGGAATTGGTATCATATGTAAATGGTTCATTCGATCACTAAAGTCATCGTTGAATATGTGGGAGCCATTATGGATCTCCAGATCCCGCTATTGGTTATTGGTCGGAGTGAGTACTCAACCATGTCCGCATAGTTCGCGAACCGTAGGGTGACACACTTAAAGTTGGATGTTGAAATGGTAGAACTTGAATATGGAATGGAGTTCGAATATTTGTTCGGAGTCCCGGATGAGATCCCGGACATCACGAGGAGTTCCGGAATGGTCCGGAGAATAAGATTCATATATAGGATGTCATTTTATGTGAATAAAATGATTCAAGGTTCTATGGAAGGTTCTAGAAGGTTCTAGAAAAGTCCGGAAGAAACCACCAAGGAAGGTGGAGTCCACATGGGACTCCACCTCCATGGCCGGCCAACCCTAGTGGGGTGGAGTCCCAAGTGGACTCCCCTAGGGGGCCGGCCACCCCCCCATATGGAAGGTGGAACTCCCACCTCTAGTGGGAGTCCTAGCTTGGGAAGGTTTCCCACCATATGGAAGGTTTTGGGTTCGGGTCTTATTCGGAGACTTGTAGTCCAACACTTGGGGCTTCCACCTATATAATGAGGGGCCAAGGGGAGGGGGCCGGCCACACCAAGACCACAACCTGGCCGCCCCCATAGTGGCCGCCACCCTCTCCCCAAACCCTAGCGCCCGCTCCCTCCACCATATCCCGCACGCTTAGCGAAGCTCCGCCGGATTTCTCCACCGCCACCGACACCACGCCGTCGTGCTGTCGGATTCAAGAGGAGCTACTACTTCCGCTGCCCGCTGGAACGGGAGGTGGACGTCGTCTTCATCAACAACCGAACGTGTGACCGAGTACGGAGGTGCTGCCCGTTCGTGGCGCCGTGATCAAGATCTTCTACGCGCTTTTGCAAGCGGCAAGTGATCGTCTACCGCAGCAACAAGAGCCTCATCTTGTAGGCTTTGGAATCTCTTCAAGGGTGAGTCTCGATAATCCCCTCGTTGCTACCGTCTTCTAGATTGCATCTTGGCTTGGATTGCGTGTTCGCGATAGAAATTTTTTTGTTTTCTATGCTACGTTCTCCTACACTAAGTTAGTTGCCCGTTCAACTCTTGGCCTATGAACGGTATTTCAGTCATTCTCTTTAGAAAAGATTTGCAAGCGCCAAACGATTCAAAAATCAAATGACTCCAAAAATCCATTTGCATGGAGTTCCTTCATGCGTTCCTTTCTAACATGACCTAAATGGCGGTTCCACAAATAAGTGGAATTCAAATCATTTGCCTTATGGCATTTTAGCGTCAGTATTATGTGTGTGTGTTTCACCATTAAGATTTATAATAACTTATCCATCGTACATGGAGTAATGTCATAATTTGAACAACTCATTGTTTTCATTTGACCAGAGCAAAATAACAATTATTAAGTTCTTTATTATAAATTCTAAGGGCTAGATAGAATGCCAACGATGAACATAATAACACTTTATTTTTGTTCCAGACGTGCATACCTATCATATTCCTTGTCAGTCACTTAGGCCATTGTATTCTTGTATTGCGTTGTTTTGTATGACACTTCATACCAACCAATATGGTACAAATACCCAAGAATTTCATTGTGTGACCAAACTAGGAATACAACCATAACATGTATATCATTTATATACACCTGAGCTAGACTTTCTAGTCTTTTCTTTCTTTCTGCCAATAATCTTTTGTAGTTTCTCTTTTAGCTTTCCTCATTATTCAGAAAAACACTTCAACATCAATAACTTCTAGGTTTGTTGATCAAATACCAATAACCTTGAGGTTCTTACTTTGAAGTTGATCATCATATGACAAGTGTTCCGGATTTCACTATTAGTAACCTTTTAATATGATGAACAATTTCACTCATAATTTTATCCATCATATCATGACGACTTTTCGAGACCATGTCTGTACATGCTAGGCTCGTAAAGTTTAACCTCAGTATGGGCATGTGCAAATCTGGCTTGCACCCGTTGTATGCACACATAGAATCTATACCTTAGTGTTCGAAACTACGAGTCTTAGCAACGATGCATACTAAGGACGATCACTTCATGGATATACGAATATCGTTAGTGCCCCAATAGTTGGAGGATTGGGACGCCTTGCGTCTTCAACCTTCGTACATTCCCATAAAACTTATGAGTTTATGTAGTCTCACCAAATTATATTCTATCACCTTGCAACAAGGTCTTAGATATCACATATATCTCATACCTTGATTATTTCTGAAAACTAAATTTTCAGCTCCTTACTTTTCAAACAGATTTGAACTTCAAGTTTCACGGAGACAAGATAACTTTAGGTACTAATTGAAACCATAGCTCTTTGAATCAACAATGTGAGGTTTACTAAAAGTTTGCAATAGGACTTAATCATTTCTTGATTCTTTAACAATACGGTACCAGTCCGTAAAGTTTATTTTCAGATTTTAACAGTATTTCTATCTCAATAACAAGACTAGCGCTTGGTAGAAAAACGGATGCCAATACTACAAATTAATTCAAAATACTACTCAGACTATGTTTATGATAATTAGTTCATGTTTTAATCTAATTACTAATGAACTCCCACTTAATACAACATCCCTCATAGTTGTTAAGTGGTACACGATCCAGATCCACTACACCAAAACCGATCATCACGTGAGATGATGTAGCTTCAATGGTGAACATCAACATGTTGATCATATCATCCATATGACTCGTGTTCAACCTTTCGGTTTCCGTTGTCCCGAGGCCATGTCTGTACATGCTAGGCTCGTCAAGCAAACCCAAGTATTCCGCGTGTGCAACATGGCTTACACCCGTTGTATGTGAACGTTGAGTCTATCACATCCGATCATCACGAGATGCTTCGAAACGACGAACTATATCAACGGTGCATACGAGGGGAGAACACTTTATTATCTTGATATTAATGTGAGGGATCATCTTATAATGCTACCGTCGCGATCTAAGCAAAATAAGATGCATAAAGGATTAACATCACATGCAATTCATATGTGATATGATATGGCCCTTTAGTCTTTGCGCCTTCGATCTTCATCTCCAAAGCACGGACATGATCTCCATCATCAACGGGCATGATCTCCATCATCGTCGGCGTAGCGTCAAGGTCCATGGCGCCGTCTTCATGGTTGTTCACCTCATGTAGCAACTATTACAACTACTTTGAAATACTACTCAACATGAAATTTAAAGACAACCATAAGGCTCCTGCCGGTTGCCACAATACAATAATGATCATCTCATACATATTCATCATCACATCATGGCCATATCACATCACCAAACCCTGCAAAAACAAGTTAGACGTCTCTAATTTGGTTTGCATATTTTACGTGGTTTAGGGTTTTCGAGTGAGATCTAATCTACCTACGAACATGAACCACAACGGTGATACTAGTGTTGTCAATAGAAGAGTAAATTGAATCTTCACTATAGTAGGAGAGACAGACACCCGCAAAGCCACTTATGCAATACAAGTTGCATGTCGAGCGTGGAGCAAATCTCATGAACGCGGTCATGTAAAGTTAGCCCGAGCCGCTTCATCCCACTATGCCACAAAGATGCAAAGTACTCAAACTAAAGACAATAAAAGCACAACGCCGTAGATGTACACGTCCGTGGGAACCCCAAGAGGAAGGTATGATGCGCACAGCAAGTTTTCCCTCAGAAAGAAACCAAGGTTTAATCGAACCAGTAGGAGCCAAGAAGCACGTTGAAGGTTGATGGTGGCGAAATGTGATGCGGCGCAACAACAGGGATTCCGGCGCCAACGTGGAACCTGCACAACAAAACCAAAGTACTTTGCCCCAACGAAACAGTGAGGTTGTCAATCTCACCGGCTTGCTGTAACAAAGGATTAACCGTATTGTGTGGAAGATGATTGTTTGCAAGAAAACAGTAAAACAAGTATTGCAGTAGATTGTATGCGATGTAAAGAATAGGACCGGGGTCCACAGTTCACTAGAGGTGTCTCTCCCATAAGATAAAAGCATGTTGGGTGAACAAATTACAGTCGGGCAATTGACAAATAGAGAAGGCATAACAATGCATATACATGATATGATAAATATAGTGAGATTTAATCCGGGCATTACGACAAAGTACATAGACCGCCATCCAACTGCATCTATGCCTAAAAAGTCCACCTTCAGGTTATCATCCGAACCCCATTCAGTATTAAGTTGCAAAGCAACAGACAATTGCATTAAGTATGGTGCGTAATGTAATCGACAACTACATCCTTAGACATAGAATCAATGTTTTATCCCTAGTGGCAACAACACATCACAACCTTAGAACTTTCTGTCACTGTCCCAGGTGTCAATGAAGGCATGAACCCACTATCGAGCATAAATACTCCCTCTTGGAGTTAAGAGTAAAAACTTGGCCAGAGCCTCTAATAATAACGGAGAGCATGCAAGATCATAAACAACACATAAACAATAGATTGATAATCACCATAACATAGTATTCTCTATCCATCGGATCCCGACAAACACAACATATAGTATTACAGATAGATGATCTTGATCATGTTAGGCAGCTCACAAGATCCAACAATGAAGCACAATTAGGAGAAGACGACCATCTAGCTACTGCTATGGACCCATAGTCCAGGGGTGAACTACTCACTCATCACTCCGGAGGCGACCATGGCGGTGTAGAGTCCTCCTAGAGATGAATCCCCTCTCCGCAGGGTGCCGGAGGCGATCTCCGAATCCCCCGAGATGGGATTCGCGGCGCGGCGTCTCTGGAAGGTTTTCCGTATCGTGGCTCTCGGTCGGGGTTTCGCGACGGAGGCTTTAAGTAGGCGGAAGGGCAGGTCAAGAGGCGGCACGAGGGGCCCAGTGACAGGCGCGCGCGCGAGGCCGGCCGCGCCGCCCTGTTGTCCGCCACCTCGTGGCCCCACTTTGACTCTCCTTCGGTCTTCTGGAAGCTTCGTGCAAAAATAGGACCCTGGCGTTGATTTCGTCCAATTCCGAGAATATTTCCTTACTAGGATTTCTGAAACCAAAAACAGCAGAAAACAGCTCTTCGGCATCTTGTTAATAGGTTAGTTCAGAAAATGCATAAATATGACATATAATGTGTATAAAACATGTAGGTATCATCAATAAAGTAGCATGGAACATAAGAAATTATCGATACGTTGGAGACGTATCAGCATCCCCAAGCTTAGTTCTGCTCGTCCCGAGCAGGTAAAACGATAACAAAGATAATTTCTGAAGTGACATGCCATCAAAATCTTGATCATACTATTTGTAAACATATGTAATGAATGCAGCGATCAAAACAATGGTAATGACATGAGTAAACAATGAATCATAAAGCAAAGACTTTTCATGAATAGTACTTCAAGACAAGCATCAATAAGTCTTGCATAAGAGTTAACTCATAAAGCAATAAATCAAAGTAAAGGTGTTGAAGCAACACAAAGGAAGATTAAGTTTCAGCGGTTGCTTTCAACTTATAACATGTATATCTCATGGATATTGTCAACATAAAGTAATATAACAAGTGCAATATGCAAGTATGTAGGAATCAATGCACAGTTCACACAAGTGTTTGCTTCTTAAGGTGGAGAGAGATAGGTGAACTGACTCAACAATAAAAGTAAAAGAATGGTCCTTCAAAGAGGAAAGCATCAATTGATGTATTTGTGCTAGAGCTTTTATTTTGAAAACATGAAACAATTTTGTCAACGGTAGTAATAAAGCATATGAGTTATGTAAATTATATCTTACAAGTTGCAAGCCTCATGCATAGTATACTAATAGTGCCCGCACCTTGTCCTACTTAGCTTGGACTACCGGATCTTCGCAATGCCATGTTTCAACCAAGTGTCACAAAGGGGTACCTCCATGCCGCCTGTACAAAGGTCTAAGGAGAAAGCTCGCATTTTGGATTTCTCGCTTTTGATTATTCTCAACTTAGACATCCATACCGGGACAACATGGACAACAGATAATGGACTCCTCTTTAATGCATAAGCATGTAGCAACAATTATTATTCTCATATGAGATTGAGGATATATGTCCAAAACTGAAACTTCAACCATGATTCATGGCTTTAGTTAGCGGCCCAATGTTCTTCTCTAACAATTTGCATGCTCCAACCATTAAGGTGATAGATCCTTCAGACAAGACGGACATGCATAGCAACTCACATGATATTCAACAAAGAATAGTTGATGGCGTTCCCCAGAAGCATGGTTATCGCACAACAAGCAACTTAATAAGAGATAAAGTGCATAAGTACATATTCAATACTACGATAGTTTTTAAGGCTATTTTGTCCCATGAGCTATATATTGCAAAGGTAAATGATGGAATTTTAAAGGTAGCACTCAAGCAATTTACTTTGGAATGGCGGAGAAATACCATGTAGTAGGTAGGTATGGTGGACACAAATGGCATAGTGGTTGGCTCAAGGATTTTGGATGCATGAGAAGTATTCCCTCTCGATACAAGGTTTAGGCTAGCAAGGTTATTTGAAGCAAACTCAAGGATGAACCGTGCAGCAAAACTCACATAAAAGACATATTGTAAACATTATAAGACTCTACACCTTCCTTGTTGTTCAAAACTCAATACTAGATATTATCTAGACCTTAGAGAGACCAAATATGCAAATCAAATTTTAGCAAGCTCTATGTATTTCTTCATTAATGGGTGCAAAGCATATGATGCAAGAGCTTAAACATGAGCACAACAATTGCCAAGTATCACATTATCCAAGACATTTTTAGAATTACTACATGTAGCATTTTCCAATTCCAACCATATAACAATTTAACGAAGAAGAAACTTCGCCATGAACATTATGAGTAAAGCCTAAGGACATATTTGTCCATATGCAACAGCGGAGCGTGTCTCTCTCCCACAAAGTGAATGCTAGGATCCATTTTATTCAAACAAAAACAAAAACAAAACAAACCGACGCTCCAAGTAAAGAACACAAGATGCGACTGAATAAAAATATAGTTTCAGGGGAGGAACCTGATGATGTTGTCGATGAAGAAGGGGATGCCTTGGGCATCCCCAAGCTTAGACGCTTGAGTCTTCTTAAAATATGCAGGGATGAACCACGGGGCATCCCCAAGCTTAGAGCTTTCACTCCTCTTGATCATAGTATATCATACTCCTCTCTTGACCCTTGAAAACTTCCTTCACACCAAACTTCAAGCAAACTCATTAGAGGGTTAGTGCACAATTAATAATTCACACATTCAGAGGTGACACAATCATTCTTTACACTTCTGGACATTGCATAAAGCTACTGGACATTAATGGATCAAAGAAATTCATCCAACATAGCAAAAGAGGCAATGCGAAATAAAAGGCAGAATCTGTCAAAAAGAATAGTCCGTAAAGACGAATTTTAAAATGGCACCAGACTTGCTCAAATGGAAAAACTCAAAACTAATGAAAGTTGCGTACATATCTGAGGATCACGCTCGTAAATTGGCAGATTTTTTCGAATTTTCTACAGAGACTTGTGCCCAGATTCGTGACAGACAGCAATGCTGTTTCTGCGCAGCGATCCCAAATATAACATCAACTTTAACATAGAAACTTTACTTGGCACAAAAACATGATAAGGAGAGGTTGCTACAGTAGTAAACAACTTCCAAGACTCAAATATAAAACAAAGTACTGTAGTAAAAACATGGGTTGTCTCCCATAAGCGCTTTTCTTTAACGCCTTTCAGCTAGGCGCAGAAAGTGCAAATCAAGTAACATCAAGAGTAGAAGCATCAACATCATAACTTGTTCTAATAATAGAATCAAAAGGCAACTTCATTCTCTTTCTAGGGAAGTGTTCCATACCTTTCTTGAGAGGAAATTGATATTTAATATTACCTTCCCTCATATCAATAACAGCACCAACGGTTCGAAGAAAAGGTCTTCCCAACACAATAGGACAAGATGCATTGCATTCAATATCCAAGACAACAAAATCAACGGGGACAAGGTTATTGTTAACCGTAATGTGCACATTATCAATCCTCCCCAAAGGTTTCTTTTTAACATTATCGGCAAGATTAACATCCAAATAACAATTCTTCAATGGTGGCAAGTCAAGCATATCATAAATCTTTTTAGGCATAACAGAAATACTTGCACCAAGATCACATAAAGCATTACATTCAAAGTCATTCAATTTCATTTTAATGATGGGCTCCCAACCATCTTCTAACTTTCTAGGAATAGAAGTTTCAAGTTTTAGTTTCTCTTCTCTAGCTTTTATGAGAGCATTTGTAATATGTTTTGTAAAGGCTAAATTTATAGCACTAGCATTAGGACTTTTAGCAAGTTTTTGTAAGAACTTTATAACTTCAGAGATGTGACAATCATCAAAATCTAAATCATTATGAGCTACAACAATGGGATCATTGTTCCCAAGGTTGGAAAAAATTTCAGCAGTTTTATCACAAGCAGTTTCAGCAGTTTTAGCAATTTCAGGCAGTTTTGTACGCTTTGCACTAGGAGTAGAAACATTGCCAACACCAATTATTTTACCATTGATAGTAGGAGGTGCAGCAACATGTGAATCATTATCATTACTAATGGTGGTGATAGTCCAAACTTTAGCTACATTATTCTCTTTAGCTAGTTTTTCATTTTCTTCTCTATCCCACCTAGCACGCAATTCAGCCATTAATCTTATATTCTCATTAATTCTAACTTGGATGGCATTTGCTGTAGTAGTAATCTTATTATCAATATCATCATTAGGCATAACTTTCAATTTTAAAAGATTAACATCAGAGGCAAGTCTATCAACTCTAGAAGCAATAATATCAATTTTATCAAGCTTTTCCTCAACGGATTTGTTAAAAGCAGTTTGTGTACTAATAAATTCTTTAAGCATAGCTTCAAGACCAGAGGGTACACTCCTATTATTATTGTAAGAATTCCCATAAGAATTACCATAACCATTACCATTAGCGA
The DNA here is from genome assembly GCA_030979885.1 of Lolium multiflorum. Classification (NCBI taxonomy): domain Eukaryota; kingdom Viridiplantae; phylum Streptophyta; class Magnoliopsida; order Poales; family Poaceae; genus Lolium; species Lolium multiflorum. The sequence goes on from CM061750.1 coordinate 337,127,323, forward strand.
AGGATATGGCCTATAGTTATTACCAGAGTTGTTCCTATAAGCATTGTTGTTGAAATTATTATTTTTAATGAAATTCACATCAACATTTTCTTCTTGAGCAACCAATGAAGCTAAAGGAACATTATTTGGATCAACATTAGATCTACCATTCACAAGCATAGACATAATCACATCAATCTTATCACTCAAGGAAGAGGTTTCTTCAACAGAATTTACCTTCTTACCTTGTGGAGCTCTTTCCGTGTGCCATTCAGAGTAATTTATCATCATATCATCAAGAAGTTTTGTAGCCGCCCCAAAGTGATGGACATAAAGGTACCTCCAGCAGCTGAATCCAATAAATCCGCGAAGAAAAATTTAGTCCTGCATAGAAGGTTTGGATGATCATCCAAGTAGTCAGTCCATGGGTTGGGCAATTCTTTACCAAAGTTTTCATTCTCTCCCATGCTTGAGCAACATGTTCAGTATCTAATTGTTTAAAATTCATTATGCTACTTCTCAAAGATATAATTTTAGCGGGAGGATAATATCTACCAATAAAAGCATCCTTACATTTAGTCCATGAATCAATACTATTCTTAGGCAAAGATAGCAACCAATCTTTAGCTCTTCCTCTTAATGAGAAAGGAAACACTTTCAATTTAATAATATCACCATCTACATCCTTATACTTTTGCATTTCACAAAGTTCAACAAAATTATTAAGATGGGCAGCAGCATCATCAGAACTAACACCAGAAAATTGATCTCTCATAACTAGGTTCAGTAAAGCAGTTTAATTTCAAAGAATTCTGTAGTAGCAGGTGGAGCAATAGGTGTGCATAGGAAATCATTATTATTTGCGTTTGTGAAGTCACACAACTTAGTATTTTCAGGGGTATTCATTTTAGCAACGGTAAATAAAACAAACTAGATAAAGTAAATGCAAGTAACTAATTTTTTGTGTTTTTGATATGGAGAGCAAGACAGTAAATAATAAAAACTAATTTTTGTGTGTGTTTTGTTTAGGTGCAGCAAACAAAGTAGTAAATAAAATAAAGCAAGACAAAAACAAAGTAAAGAGATTGAGAAGTGGAGACTCCCTGCGCGTGTCTTGATCTCCCCGGCGGCGCTAAAAGTGCTTGATGCGCGTAGATGTACACGTCCATTGGGAACCCCAAGAGGAAGGTATGATGCGCACAGGCAAGTTTCCCTCAGAAAGAAACCAAGGTTTAATCGAACCAGTAGGAGCCAAGAAGCACGTTGAAGGTTGATGGTGGCGAAATGTGATGCGGCGCAACAACAGGGATTCCGGCGCCAACGTGGAACCGTACAACAAAACAAGTACTTTGCTCCCAACAAAGTGAGGTTGTCAATCTCACCGGCTTGCTGAATAAAGGATTAACCGTATTGTGTGGAAGATGATTGTTTGCAAGAAAACAGTAAAACAAGTATTGCAAGAGATTGTATGCGATGTAAAGAATAGGATCCACAGTCACTAGAGGTGTCTCTCCCATAAGATAAAAGCATGTTGGGTGAACAAATTACAAGGGCAATTGACAAATAGAGAAGGGCATAACAATGCATATACATGATATGATAAATATAGTGAGATTTAATCCGGGCATTACGACAAAGTACATAGACCGCCATCCAACTGCATCTATGCCTAAAAAGTCCACCTTCAGGTTATCATCCGAACCCCATTCAGTATTAAGTTGCAAAGCAACAGACAATTGCATTAAGTATGGTGCGTAATGTAATCGACAACTACATCCTTAGACATAGAATCAATGTTTTATCCCTAGTGGCAACAGCACATCACAACCTTAGAACTTTCTGTCACTGTCCCAGTGTCAATGAAGGCATGAACCCACTATCGAGCATAAATACTCCCTCTTGGAGTTAAGAGTAAAAACTTGGCCAGAGCCTCTACTAATAACGGAGAGCATGCAAGATCATAAACAACACATAAACAATAGATTGATAATCACCATAACATAGTATTCTCTATCCATCGGATCCCGACAAACACAACATATAGTATTACAGATAGATGATCTTGATCATGTTAGGCAGCTCACAAGATCCAACAATGAAGCACAATTAGGAGAAGACGACCATCTAGCTACTGCTATGGACCCATAGTCCAGGGTGAACTACTCACTCATCACTCCGAGGCGACCATGGCGGTGTAGAGTCCTCCGGAGATGAATCCCCTCTCCGGCAGGGTGCCGGAGGATCTCCGAATCCCCCGAGATGGGATTCGCGGCGGTGTCTCTAGAAGGTTTTCCGACGTGGCTCTCTGTGACTGGGGTTTTCGCGACGCAGGCTTTAAGCAGGCGGAAGGGCAGGTCAAGAGGCGGCACGAGGGCCCAGACAGGGGCCGCGCGGCCAGGGTCTGGCCGCGCCGCTGTCTCGGCCACCTCGTGGCCCCACTTCGACTCTCCTTCGGTCTCTCCGGAAGCTTCGTGCAAAAATAGGACCCGGGCGTTGATTTCAGCCCAATTCCGAGAATATTTCCTTACTAGGATTTCTGAAACCAAAAACAGCAGAAAACAACAACGGGTCTTCGGCATCTTGTTAATAGGTTAGTTCCAAAAAATGCATAAATATGACATATGTATAAAACATGTAGGTATCATCAATAAAGTAGCATGGAACATAAGAAATTATCGATACGTTGGAGAGTATCAACGCCCACAAAACCATTGTGTTCTACTCTGCAACCATCTATGCATAGACACGGCTCTGATACCACTGTGGATTCGTTGCATAGAAAACAAAAAATTTCCTACCGCGAGAACGCAATCCAAGCCAAGATGCAATCTAGAAGACGGAAGCAACGAGGGGATGATCGAGACTCACCCTTGAAGATTTCCAAAGCCTATAAGAGTAGGCTCTTATTGCTGCGGTAGACGATCACTTGCCGCTTGCAAAAGCGCGTAGAAGATCTTGATCACGGTGCCACAATTGCAGCACCTCCGTACTCGGTCACACGTTCGGTGTTGATGAAGATGACGTCCTTCTCCCTGTTCCAGCGGGCAGCGGAAGTAGTAGCTCCTCCTGAATCCGGCAGCACGACGGCGTGGTGGCGGTGGCGATGGAGAACTCCGGCGGAGCTTCGCTAAGCGTGCGGGAGAGGAAGGAGGGAGAGGCGGCTAGGGTTTGGGGAGAGGGGGCCGGCCTCATGGGTGCGGCCAGCTTGGTGGCTTGTGGTGGCCGCCCCTCCCCTATGCCCTCATTATATAGGTGGGAACCCCAAGTGTTGGACTACAAGTCTTCGAATAAGACCCGATTCCAAAACCTTCCATGTAGTAGGGAAACCTACCCAAGGCGGGACTCCCACCAAAGTGGGATTCCCACTTTTCCATTAAGGGGGGTGGCCGGCCCCCGGTGGAGTCCACCTTGGAACCCCAACTAGGGTTGGCCGGCCATGGGAGGTGGAGTCCCTCCGGGACTCCTCCTTCCTTAGTGATTTCTTCCGGACTTTTCTAGAACCTTCTAGAACCTTCCATAAATGCACCGGATCATTTTCAAACATATAAAATGACTTCCTATATATGAATCTTATTCTCCGGACCATTCCGGAACTCCTCGTGATGTCCGGGATCTCATCCGAGACTTCGAACAAAACTTTGAACTCCATTCCATATTCAAGTTCTACTATTACAACATCAAACCTTAAGTGTGTCACCCTACGGTTCGCGAACTATGTAGACATGGTTGAGAACTCTCTCCGACCAATAACCAATAGCGGGATCGGGAGATCCATAATGGCTCCCACATATTCAACGATGACTTAGTGATCGAATGAACCATTCACATACGATACCAATTCCCTTTGTCACGCGATATTTTACTTGTCCGAGGTTTGATCATCGGTATCACTCTATACCTTGTTCAACCTCGTCTCCTGACAAGTACTCTTTACTCGTACCGTGGTATGTGGTCTCCTATGAACCATTCATATGCTTGCAAGCTATTTAGACGACATTCCACCGAGAGGGCCCAGAGTATATCTATCCGTCATCGGGATGGACAAATCCCACTGTTGATCCATATGCCTCAACTCATACTTTCCAGATACTTAATCCCACCTTTATAACCACCCATTTACGCAGTGGCGTTGATGTAATCAAAGTACCTTTCCAGTATAAATGATTTACATGATCTCATGGTCATAAGGACTAGGTAACTATGAATCGAAAGCTTATAGCAAAAAACTTAATGACGTGATCTTATGCTACGCTTAATTGGGTGTGTCCATTACATCATTCATATAATGATATAACCTTGTTATTAATAACATCCAATGTTCATGATTATGAAACTAATCATCTATTAATCAACAAGCTAGTTAAGAGGCTTACTAGGGACTCTTTGTTGTTTACATATCACACATGTATCAATGTTTCGGTTAATACAATTATAGCATGGTATATAAACTTTTATCATAAACATAAAGATATATAATAACTACTTTTATTATTGCCTCTTGGGCATATCTCCAACAATCCAGAGTACCAAGGGAACCCGCCGAGCACTACCTCAACATAAATCCGGGTGCAAAACCGGTGAAGCAAGCTATGCGACGCTTTGGAGATAAGAAGCGCCGCGCCATAGGAATGGAATTAGCAAAGTTACTAGAGGCAGGATTTGTAGTAGAAGTTATCCATACCGATTGGGTCGCAAACCCCGTCCTTGTACCCAAAAAGAATTTTGAAATACTAAGAATGTGCATCGATTACTCCGGCTTGAATAAGCATTGTCCGAAGGATCCGTTTCCCTTGCCGCGCATTGACCAAGTCATTGACTCGACGGCAGGTAACTTCTGTGCTTCCTTGACGTGTATTCCGGGTATCTCGGATGAAGAAGTCCGACCAAAAGGCGACCTCGTTCATCACACCCTTTGGCACTTACTGCTATGTTACCATGCCTTTTGGTTTGAGAAATGCAGGTGTCACTTACCAGCGTATGATGCAGCAATGCTTGAATGACCAAATTGGCCGGAACGTGCACGCTTATGTCGAAGACATCGCGGTCATGACCCGGAAAGGCTCCGACTTGATCAGCGATCTCACGGAAACCTTTGAAAATCTCCGACGGTACAAGATGATGTTGAACCCGCTGAAGTGCGTTGGCGTGCCAGCCGGAAAACTCCTTGGCTTCATTGTATCTCACAGAGGCATTGAAGTAAACCCGGAAAAAATCAAGGCTATCCTGAACATCAAGAGGCCAACTTGTCTCAAAGATGTGCAACGATTAACTAGTTGCATTGCTGCAATCAGTAGATTTGTTAGCCGTCTTGGCGAGAAGGCACTACCTTTGTCAAACTGCTGAAGAAAACAAACAAATTTGTCTGGGACGACGCAACAGATGTAGCACTTCAGGGGTTGAAGGATACACTATGTTCCCGCCTATCTTGGCAGCTCCGGATGAGTCAGAGCCTATGCTCCTCTACCAGGTAGCTTCCAACAAGGTCATTAGTCTCATTATCGTGGTGGAGCGAAAGGAAGAAGGTCATGAGTACGGAGTCCAAAGACCAGTCTATTACATTAGCGAGGTCCTGACGGAATCCAAGCAAAGATACCCTCACTTTCAGAAGCTAGCCTACGGAGTATTCGTAGGTAGCCGGAAGCTGAGACATTACTTGCAGGAGCATCCCATGATAGTTGTGAGCAAGGATGCATTGTCGACAATCATCAACAACTCCGACGCAACAGGGCGAGTAGCAAAGTGGGGATAGAACTTTTCGCCTTCGACATCAACTACAAAGCCAGGTCTTCGATCAAGTCCCAAATTTTGGAGGATTTCTTTGTCGATTGGACTGAAGCGCCGGAGGGCACACCTGTGCCGGAACCTGAGGCTTGGGTCATGCACTTTGACGGATCCAAGCAACATCAAGGCTCGTGGGCTGCAAGACCACAGAAGTCACCAACTGGAGAAGAACTGCAGACGTTCGCATTCACTGCTACAAATAACATGGCGAATATGAGACTCTACTACACGTTCTGCGTGGTAAGGAGATTGGGATCAAGCACATCATATGATGTGGAGATTCCGACCTGGTGGCACAACAAGTAGCCGGAACCTGGAATGCCAGAAACTCCGTTATGGCAACTTAATTACAGAGATGAAGTTGACGAGATCGCCAAGTGCTTCCTCGGATACGAAGTCAAGTACGCCAGGAGAGATGACAACACAGCGTCAGACATGCTTTCCAAGCTCGGACCGGCAGGAAACCCATCCCGTCTGGAATCTTCCTCGAGCACCTATGGACACCCTCAGTAAAGGGCGCTAACCCGGAAAACCCAGATGTGGATGTGTCTCCGGCTAAGGAGGTGATCATTATCACTCCGGCTTGTACTCAACCTTTCCTGGACTACCTCATTGACCAGAAGTTGCCGGAGGATGAAGTCATCGCACGACAGGTCGTCAGACGAGCAAGATCCTACACAATAGTCGATGGACAGTTCTACAAATGAAGTGCAAACGGGGTATTTCTGAAATGCGTCTCAAATCAAGATGGCATCGAAATTCTCACAGAGATCCACCAAGGTGATTGCGGGCATCATGCCGCTCCCAGGTCACTCGTTGCAAAAGCTCTCCAGCAAGACTGGCTAATAGCTAAGGAAGATGCTGAAAAGATAGTCAAACTTGTCAAGGTTGTCAGTACTACGCTACTCAACCAAACGCTCCGGCTCAGGAGCTCAAGACCATCCCTATCACTTGGCCGTATTCTGGGGCTCGATATGGTCGGAAAATTAAAGAAATCATCTCCTGGCGGTTTTGAGTACCTCTTGGTCGCTATTGACAAGTTCAGTAAGTGGATTGAGGCAAAGCCAGTGAGAAAAGCCGATGGTGCTACGGCACTAAAATTTGTTTGCAGCCTTGTAGTGAGATACGACATCCCACACAGCATTATCACAGACAATGGCACAAACTTCGCACAGGGAGAACTAAAGGATTATTGCAATGACGTAGGGATCCGGCTTGACCTTGCCTCTGTGGCTCATCCACAATCCAACGGGAAGGTCGAGCGAGCCAATGGCCTCATACTAGCCGGAGTCAAACCTCGCCTTGAAGAATCGCTGCAGCGAGCAACCAGAGCTTGGGCTGAGGACTTAGATTCTGTTATGTGGAGTTTTGAACCACTCCAACAGATCGACGGATTCACACCTTTCTTCCTAGTATACGGATCTGAAGCTTTGCTCCTCCGACATCATCCATGGTTCCCCGCAGTTCGCCTACAATGAAGAAACCGGTGACGAGGCTCGACAGCCTATCTGGGACCCGATCGAAGCTGGAATCTAGTTGATCAATGTTCCACCATTTACCAGCAGAAACGAAGACGCTATCATGGTTGTAGAGTTCGGAACCGCTCGTTTAAGGAAGGTGACTTGGTTCTCCGCCTTCGACAGGTGAAAGAGCATAAGTTGCAATCTCCATGGGAAGGACCTTTTGTCGTTAGCAAAGCCGCACAACGGATCTTATTACCTCGTGATTTCGAGTTAAAGGATAGACCTGCCAATTGGTATCGGAAACGCAAGAGGAAGGATCCAGGTGACATATACGATGAAACAGATAGTCCCTGGAATATAGCACAACTATGTCCTTTCCACACTTAGCAATTTCCACATTACATACTTTGTAATAGTTATGATACATGATCAATGAAATAAATCATATGGTTTACTCTTTGAGTCTTTTACCTCCTTTACTTTTTCATTTTTGGATCGTGTATGTTTTCCGACTAAAACCGTAGAGTTGGATGTTTCCGCCTAGGTGTGTATAAAAGTTGAGATTTTTAAAATCGTCCTTTAGGACGTGAGCTTAAGTTTTCTGGTAGACAAGTTTTTTCGTCGCGAGCTTATGGATTCATGGTAGTGATTTCCGGCACCTTGGTTGGGGGCTTGTTACCGCGGTTATTAACGGATCGCCATTGGGCTTCGTCGCCGTCGGCGAGCTTTTCCGGCTAAAGGTCTTCCGGCTCATTTAAGGTCAAATAAGTAAGTCGAAAAAACTTAGAAACTAGCACTTGCTTTAGCACTAGAAGTAAGGGATATTTACCATGAGTTGCAAAGATTGGAGTATGCATATTGTTAGAGAGGAACATTGGGCTGCCAACTAAAGCCATGTTCACTTGGTGGAAGTTTCAGCTAGGCAAAGTCTAAATATTTGTTGTCCTTGTTTTCCCGGTATGGATGTCTAAAAAGTTGAGATTCATCAAAATTGATAAATCAAATGAGATTCATCTCCTAGGACCTTTGTATAGGAGGCAAGGAGGTACCCCTTTCTGACACTTGGTTAAAACATATGTATGTGATAAAAATCCATGGAAGTCCAAGCTAATTAGGACAAGGTGTGAGCACTATTGGTATATTATGCATGAGGCTAGAAACTAGCAATTGGTATTGGAAGATGTTTGAGAAGGTGGAGATCCCTCCGGTGGCGGCTCTGGCGGAGTTTCCCCCTCCAATCTTCGCTGCTACAACCTCTATTTTCGTGTTTCGGTGTTTCTGCGGCGCTCTCCTCCATAGAACCCTAGGGGGTCATATATATAGTGGGTTTTAAGTCAAAATACGTCGGTTCGTGAAAGAATTAGGTGATTTGGATGATCGACGGTCGAAAGAGGTGGGTGGCGCGCCCTAGCAAGGTGGGCCACCTGGTCCCTTTTGGGCCTAAGGCCTCTCCAGGTGAGCTTCTAGGGCCCATGTTGCTTTTCCCGATGAAAAAATGACCCTCCGGAAATACTAGCTCAATTTGACTCCGTATAGGTCGCTGAAAGTGAAAAGTACACAAAACAGAGAATTCATGTTATGCAGAGTTATAAACCAAATAAAGGGGATCATTGATAAATCCCCATAAATCAATGTAAAACATGGTATTATCATCATATATGTTGCAAATATGTGGGAACTCATTCTAATAAAGGACAAAGTTCACTTGGAGTCCCAACGTCATCACCTCCTCGCTAGCGGTGATGGAGACGATCAAGACGCTTCTTGACGACAAAGAGGTGTCGAGCGAGAAGAGGGACGAGAGGAAGCAGCGGGAAAAGGAAGAGACCATCAAGAACTGCTACGAGATACAAACCAGGAAGCCCGAGATTAAAGATACCAATGCCCGTGCAGCCGCAAAGGAGGTGGAAAACAAGCAAAAGGAGTTGGAGATCACACTACTCAGCGAGGAGGCCAAGATCATGGCGACCCGCTTGACCGACGACATGGACCCTACTCACCGGACATGGCTCAAGCAGAACAAGAAGATAATTTTACCTCGGGATATGTGATTCGTATGTCATGCTTTTAGAACTCTAGTATGTCGGCATGTTGTATTTGAACTCCTTGTGTTGCAAGTTTGAATTTTTCATTTTCAGCAAATTATTAGCTATTTATTTGTGGCTGAAAATGTTAAAAATAAAATTTTAAAAACACATTCGGTTGGAGGACGCGGACTACCACCTGCATTCGGACTGCGGCCTCTATCTTGCCTGCACATCTCGCATCCGGATCGGAACGTATCAAAATGGGGTCCATTGTGTGGCCGCGCATTGAAGTTGGCCTAAGGGCATCTCCTGCGGGCCGACCCTTTGGTCCTGGGCTATCCGAAACGGTCCGCGCGGATAGAAGGACAGTCCGTGCATGCTCCAGCGGGCGAGGCAAACTGACCGACCCGTCTACCGTGCCTCAAATTTCGGAAACCGTTGCATCGGAGGGAATGCCACGCAGACAACGCGCGTGTCCGGGCGTGCGCGCTGCGGGCCCACTTGGAAGCGAACCGACGACAGAAGGTTGACCGACATCAGCATTTGCCATCAAGGCCGTCGCTGACCACTGCGCTCGACGCCTCAACTCATACGTCGACATTGATGCCGATGGCGCTGGAAGCTGCCGTGTGTCGTCTCATCATTGATGGTGAGCAATACTTAAGCCATGGCCGCGCCCGCATCTTCTCCCCAAATCCCACCGCCACCACTATTGCCACGATCTTGCCCACGATGAAGCTGCCCCGCTGGATGAAGAAAATCGCCAACGGCCACGAGGTTGGTTCATCATCCGGACGGCGCCGCCGCTAGGACTCTCTGCCGCAGCGGAACCCTACTGTAAGTGTACATTGCCCCTATGTGTGGTTTTGGTAATTAATGACAACCCCTATGGATTAATTTTTTTCATTGAGTTTATATGAAGGAATATTCCATATGTACTACTTGTAATCCATGTGTTGGATTCAAGTATGGATGCCATGAAGATAAAGATATACCTTGAGTATTGGCATCAAGATCATTGATTTGAAGACATATATGTGATATGATCAAGAAGAAGAAATGAAGATGGAGTTCTTATGTGGAACTCAACATTAGCCATGCTCTAGCTTATGTGGTAAGCAATGAATGATTATGATCTTGAGTGCAGGATATGGCTCTAATTCGGTGTCATGATAGTCTCATGAATTGAGCTATGGTTGACTAAGATTTAGAGCATGCAATCAAATAAAGAGTTCTTTATACACCTCAAAATAGTATGATAGAGCATGAGAAAATACAAGGTTGACCAATACGAAGAGTGAGGAATAGATTCGAGTTTGGTCAACACATGAAGCATAAAGAATGTGCCACGTGAAGTCATGTGGTATGGTAAGCTTTGTCAATTATGCTTTATGAACTAAACCATCATATGTGTGCCTTTGTGTTGTCTATGTGGGTTAGGTATCTGATATGTCGCAAACGTATCTATAATTTCTTATGTTCCATGCTACTTTTCTTACAATACTTCAATGTTTTATACATACTTTACAACATTATTACACATTTTCCGGCACTAACCTATTAACAAGATGCCGAAGTGCCAGCTGTTGTCTGCTGTTTTTGGTTTCGAAATCCTAGTAAGGAAATATTCTCGAATTGACGAAATCAATGCCCAGGGGCTATTTTTACACGAAGCTTAAGACCGAAAGGGAGATAAGTGGGGCCACGAGGTGGCAGACACAGGGCGGCGCGGCCTGTGCCCCGGCCGCGGCCCTAGTGTGTGGGCCCTCGCGCCCCGACCTACCCTTCCGCCTACTTAAAGCCTCCGTCGCGAAACCCCGTACCGAGAGCCACGATACGGAAAACCTTCCGAGACGCCGCCGTCGCGAATCCCATCTCGGGGGATTCAGGAGACGCCTCCGCACGCCGGAGAGGGGAATCATCACCGGAGGGGCTCTACATCATCATGTCCGCTCCGGATTGATGCGTGAGTAGTTCATCCTTGGACTATGGGTCCATAGCGTAGCTAGATGGTTGTCTTCTCCGCTTGTGCTTTCATTGTTATAGATCTTGTGAGCCGCCTAACATGATCAAGATCATCTATTTGTAATGCTACATGTTGTGTTTGGCGAGATCCGATGAATAGAGAATATTATGTTAAGTTGATTATCAATCTATCATATATGTGTTGTTTATGTTCTTGCATGCTCTCCGTTGCTAGTAGAGGCTCGGCCAAGTTGATACTTGTAACTCCAAGAGGGAGTAATTATGCTCGATAGTGGGTTCATGCCTCCATTAAACTGGGCAGTGACAGAAAGTTCTAAGGTTGTGGATGTGCTGTTGGGGATAAAACATTGATGCTTTATCTAAGGATATTTGTGTTGATTACATTACGCACTATACTTAATGCAATTATCTGTTGTTTACAACTTAATGGGGTCGGATGATAACCTGAAGGTGGATTATTTAGGTATAGATGCATGCTGGATAGCGGTCTATGTACTTTGTCGTAATGCCCGATTAAATCACATAGTAATCATCGTTGATATGTATTGAATCTTTATTTGTCAATTGCTCGCTTGTAATTTGTTCACCCAGCATGCTAGTTATCTTATTGGAGAGACACCTCTAGTGAACCGTGGACCTCGGTCCATTCTTTTACATCTGAATACATTCTACTGCTTTTACCGTTCTTTGCAAACAAACACCATCTTCCACTCGATACGCTTAATCCTTTGTTTTCAAGCAGGTGAGATTGACAACCTCACCGTTACGTTGGGGCAAAGTACTTTGATTGTGTTGTGCAGGTTCCACGTTGGCGCCGGTTTCACCGGTGTTGCGCCGCACTACACTCATCCACCAACAACCTTCACGTGCTTCTTGGCTCCTACTGGTTCGATAACCTTGGTTTCTTTCTAGGCTTTATGCGCATCACACCTTCCTCTTGGGGTTCCCAACGTGTTGTCTATGTGGGTTAGGTATCTTTCCATGGGCGTGCATCAAAAGTGAGATTTAATATAGCCCATGAGAGGATGAGATCAAGTGGTGATCATCATCAAAGTTGAGTTCGGCAAGTTCAAGATGAGCATCTCAAAAGGATCATATGCTTGAAGCTTTGCCATCCATTTGGTGATAATGGACATGTGAAGATGTGCTTAATGAAGCTATCCCATAATGGTGTATGAGGAAGCAAATTATGTGTCTTCACGAAGCAACAATGATCTAGTGAGGCTTTCCGGCTTGAATGAAGCATGAAGCATCATCATCAAGATCAAGCGGGATGCGCAAGGCAAAGTTATGGATTTGCTAGGTTTTCCTTTTACCGGTCTCAAGGTGGTTGTTGGAGACCGGGTTATAGGATAGATAGCCGCACTATCAAGAGGGGTTTTTGGTTGGGTAACTTGATCACATCGTCTTACAGAGCTCAATACTTTACATGCTTTGCATATCCCTATTCTTGTTGCTTCTTGGTGTTTCTCCGTGTGAGGTTCTTGATCTTGTTGCTAGCTTTACAACAAGCCCAAGTTCATCGAAAACGGAATCCATATGCATCTTTTATTGCGTTTTTGAGTTTGGAGGTTTTGCCAATGTCTTTTTTTTAGATAGGTCAAAACATTCATATTGTGGTTTTTTACTCCATGGATGGAAAATGATGTTTCTATGCATAAAGTTGTAGGGCTTGTTGCTTTGATTCCAACAAGCCCAAGATCATCGAAATCAGAGTCCGGACGCAAAAGATATCATTGTTTTTGTAAACATGTTTTCCTGTTGGCGAGGCTCCTGGTCGACCGGCCGCCCCACCGGCCCATCCGGCACCACGCCCGGCGGCGTCGGCTGGCTCCCACCCCAGTGCCAACCGAACGCAATCCAGGGGGCACTTAGTGTCTTCCTAGTGTCTCGCCTGGTTTCTGCCGGGCTGGCCCGACGCCACGCCCGGCGTGACCGCCTCTCCCACCAGGCTACCCGGTGCCACGGCCGGCGTGCCAGCCCTCCCGCCAAGATGCCCTAAAACTCTCATATTTTCCCCAAATGGTCATATTTCTTTTGGCTATAAAAGGGGCTTCTTCCCCAACAGTTTTGTAGGGTTCTTGTGCACGTTTTTGACCATCATTGTTGAACCTCTTGAGCTTGCTTCCTCTCCCTTCCCTCGTATGATTCTTGCATATTCTTGGGGGATTTAAAAGAGGAGATCTAGATCTACAACCTCCTCCAATCCATTCCTCCTCTAAGTGAGGGGAACTTTTGTGATCTAGATCTTGGAGTCATTTGTTGATTTCCTCCAATTTTTTCCTCTGTAATCCCATCCTAGCATTTGTTGCTTTGGTGAGATTTGAGTGCGAAGGATTTGAACACCTTTGGCGTTATTGCTTTGCATCATTTCATAGTGTTGAGCTCTCCACCATGATTTGTTCGAGTGAGAGACCGTGAGCTTGTTACTCTTGGAGGGTGACCTCCTAGTTGGCTTGGTTGGTGTCTCGGTGACCTCTTCGTGGAAGATTGTGAAGAGGCTCAGGCTTCTCCTTCGTGGAGCTTGTGAAGTGGCTTTGGAGCTTGCCATCTTCGGAGTGGAGGAAAAGCTAGCCATAAGAAAAAGGCCATTATCCTTCGTGCAATTGGCTTGGAGAAGAAGGTGAGCCTTCGTAGCGCTTGGGAAATCCTTCATGGGACCCCACATCTCTCCAAACGTGACGTACCTTCTTCCCAAGGAAGGGAACACGGGAATACATATTCGTCTCCGCGTGCCTCGGTTATTTCTATACCCGAGTTTACTTTTTTTTTGTGATAGCCATCGAGCTTGAAGTTCATATATCCTGCTATCACTTGTTGTTATTATATATGTTGTGCCTATCTTGCTTAGCTCTAATTGTTGTTGTTGCACTTAGTTGAGCCTAGCATATATATGTTTCGTGCTTGTAAAATAAACGTTAGTTTAATTCCGCATTCTTACAAGCCAAATCCATAAGAGTTTTGCAAACGCCTATTCACCCCCCTCTAGGCGACATCTCCTCCTTTCACCTACGCGCGCCTGCCTCCTGCCTCCACCCCCACAAGCGCATCTCTTCGATGGTCCACATCAGGCGGCGACGGTGTAGACTCCTCCCCCGCACCGAACGGGCCGCAACAGGTGCTACGTGCCGGTGCACGAGGCACAATGGCGGTGGGCGCATGGCGACCCCTGCTGCCACCGCGGCGTCTCCCTCCCGCATATGTGGCATCCGAATAGGGGGAGGCTCCCTGTTTCGCCACCAACGACGGACCGGCAATCCCTGTGCCAGGAGATGCGCCGATGGATCTAGCTCCTGCTGCCGGCGATGCATCACGAGGAGGTCTACCGGCGGGAGGACTACTGGCGCGCATTCCTCGTCTGGGAGCACGAGGCGCGCCGGGTTATCCGTGGTAACCGGGATTTCATGCCCAGCGACGACGTCCCCGACAGCGAAGACGAGGTCTTCTACGAGGAGGAAGACGAGGAGGATGACGCCGAGATGGATGCGCCCCGGACAACTACGACGAGGATGCGGCCACGGCCGCGTCATTGGCCAACGAGGAGACCAAATAGTCCTGGCCAGAGCTGGAGGACATCGTCCAGCTCTCACAAATGGTGGCGGTGCACGTGCCGCCACCACCACCGCTGCCGCAGCAAGCGCCACCACATGCAGTGTGGGACGACCAGGAGGTTCCAGTGCCTCCGCCGTACGCGCCGCCAACGACACAACCGCACTTCGTGCCTCCTCTGCAGTACGCGCAGCCAGCAGAGGTGCTTGCTTGGGCGCAACAGTTGTGGGCACCCCCGCCCTTCGTCGACCTCGTCTCCGACGACGAAGAAGACGGCGACGCGTGATTTTAGTATAGGTTTTACTTTAAAATTATGTAAATTATGTTTAAATCAGTGAAATTAAACCAAGTTTTCGCACACTTTTTTAAATCCATGCCTTTCTATTTGTTTCCTGTGCGCGGGCCAACTAGCCAGTGGATTGAATGGGTTGCGCCGCTGCGTGCACTGTCCAGGCTGGCCGAACCGTGAGACACGTTATGTCCGCGGATCGACCCAAACGGACATAAACGGGCGTTTGGGCCAACTATTTGGGCTGGCTCGCTGGAAATGCCCTAATAGCCGCAAGAACTGAACCGTCCGGTTCGGTTAAAAACCGACCGCCTAGACTCAAAGCGATTTTCCGTTTTAAATAATGAAGTCTATACACTCCATCCTCACTCCTCACTCATAGCCCATCTCTTCCACAGCGACTTGTCCTCTCAGCCATCCCGTACCTTTCCTCTTCCCCTCACCCAAGCTCCAATCTGACCCAATGCGGCCATGAAATCTCCCCTGTAGTCGAGCTGCCGCCGTGCCGTGCTGTGCCTTAGAGCCACCGCCGACGCGTCACATCCCAAACACTCCGTGCGTCGCCGTTCCCGTCCCACTCCATCGCGACATCGCCTCCCTACAGTCTCCACCCCGCCCGCAATCTCGGATATTGTTTTTCGAGGTATGAGCGTCAAATCATCCAGCGAAAACTAAGCTCAAACTAACCTTAACAGATTTTAGGCACACCATTGGCAGGCTACCGCCCCCGATTTAGATCCTGACGACTTCTATGTCCTTCCAAGCAGGTAGGATCTCTGGATCCGTGAGAGAAACCTTGCCGGGGCCACGGGGAATGTGATCGGAAGCAACCGCGGGCTCAATCAGAAATGGCTATACCAGGGAGCAGTACTGGCGGCGGCAGGCCGGCTAATGGCGCAGCTGCCATCAATGGCGACGCCAGATTCCACTCCCAGCAAGAGCAGGATAAGGTATATACTTACATGTTCTTGTGCACGCAATCACTTAAGCTTTAGGTACTTTTTTGTGCTGCTTGCTTTAGATTTGTGTACCTGTACTTGCAATTGCTAGGCATTGCCGATCTAGATGAGCACAGCCACTGCGTACTGTGTACGAACTGCACTGGCCACTTGTGGTTGCAACTTGCAGCTAGGACATCTTTACCTCACCAATTATACTTCATCAGTACCAACTGCTTGCTCCCTTCTATGCATAATAATAACTAAATAAGCTGAATTGAGTAATCTTCTTGGTGCTAGTCCACGTTGAATTGCATGAATTTTGCACTAGTTCGGTTATTTTGCAAAGATCCCGTACCTTTTCCTGCTACATCATCACCTGGAGTATGCTGCTCTCTCACTGCTTTCACAGATAATGCAGATATCACTGTATAACTGATAAGCTTCTTCTGTTGGTTATCTGTTTGGCGTTCCTAGCCTGCACCATACTCCAAAGAATCTCTTGCTGTGCTTTTCCTTTAGGCTGGAGGAGCGTTCTGCATGCTGAACATATTTGCTTCGTTCTGGCGTGCCCCTGTTTTCTAGATACAGAAAGTATATAATTGATGGATTTAATGCTTTCGTACTAATTGGTTGCTCCCTGCTATGCATAATATGCCGGATTGACTATTCTTGTTGTTGTTCCATGTTGAATTGGGTGCATTTGGCATTCGTTCAGTATTTTGCAAATACCACATACCTTGTCCTGCTACAGCATCACCTGGAGTATGTTGCCGGCTCCTTGCTTTCGCAGATAGTGCAGATATAACTATGTAACTGATAGCTTCTGCTTGTGTTTGTTATCTTCTATGGTGTTCGTAGCCTGTACTGTACATCCTAAAATCTCTGTTGCGTTTTCCTTTTGTCTGGAGGAGCGTTCTGCTCTCTCCCGCGAACTCTCTAGTTCGTATGCTGAACAAATTTGCTTTATGCTGGTGTGCCCCTGTTTTAATTTTTTTTTAAATGACGAGAGCACTGGAGCTCAGGAGCCAAAAGCACTTTCTGATGAATTTGTCCTTATATTCACATTTTATCTAGAGTTGAGCTTAGGCTCAAAGTAGCTTTTGAATTTGGAGAGGCCTGTATGATACTATGGGAGCACAAACTATGTGGTGCTTTTCATGACAGGATCTTTTTTCATCTGAAGATTTTTCAGATTCCTGTGGATACTTGCTGTGATGAATCATGTCTGATACCAAAATGTATCTCGCAATACTTAGTTTTGTTTATCTTTACCAATAATTAGGAGGATGTTTTTTTTTCCATTTTATGAGCAATCAAACTCATGCACTTTCACTAATAAAACATGTTTCTCTCTTCTTAACGGCAGGGCAGATGGGCAGGCTGTTTTTCTGGCTTGTCGTGCTTCGGATCGCAAAAGGGTGGAAAGCGGATTGTTCCTGCAGCACGTGTGCCTGATGGGAATGCATCTACTAACCGTGGAAATGGTCGCCAGTCTGGTGGCAATTCCAACCAGCATGCGGCTATGAATCCATCCCTTCTTGCCCCACCATCATCGCCAGCATCCTTCTCACACTCTGCACTTGCGTCTACAGCTCAGTCACCTAATTGCTTCTTGTCAATATCCGCAAACTCTCCTGGTCCAACATCTAATATGTTTGCTGTTGGACCATATGCCAATGAACCTCAGCTTGTCTCACCACCAACAGCCTTTTCAACTTACACAACTGAGCCCTCCACAGCACCATTGACCCCTCCCCCTGAATTAGCTCATGCAACCACTCCATCATCCCCAGATGTTCCATATGCTAGGTTTCTTTCATCTTCTATGGGTCTTAAAGCTGCTGGCAAGGATCAAAACATGCATTACTTATCAACGACATACTCTGGTGGTTCAGGATTCCAGGGATCTTATCCACTTTACCCAGGGAGCCCTTCTAGCAGTCTCATATCACCTGCCTCGGTAACTCCAAGAACCGGTCTTTCCTCACCTATCCCTGAGCAAGATGTTCCCACTGCACATTGGAAGACATCTAGGTCCGCCTGTGACACACCGTATTCAATTGCATCTCCCATTCCTGAGCAAGAGGTGCCTACGGCACAGTGGAAGACTTCTAGATCTGCTTGTGACACGCCGTATTCCAGGACATCGCCATCCAACATGTTTGGGCTTGATTCAGCTGCCTCCAGAAACTATCTGCTAGATAGCAATTTTTTCCGTCCAGCTGCATCTGCTCAGTTCTACCTGGATCAGGCTCAGCAGTCATTTCCATACAATGGTGGGAGGCTTAGTGTTTCAAGGGACAAACAAGATTGTGATGAGGTTGAAGCTTACCGAGCATCTTTTGGATTCAGTGCAGACGAGATTGCCACAACTCAACATTATGTAGAAGTACCAGATGCTGTTGATGATGGATTCAGCATATCTCCATTCGGGAACAGTGCCACTGCTACTGAGGTGTGCCCATTTAATGATCCGCCTAATCAGGTTCAGAGCATGGATAAGATGGACAAGTCAGTGTTCAATGTAAAGCAGATCACAAGTCCAAAGAAGTCAGCAGACCAGCTCTCCAGCGGCACAACACATAAAGTAATGCACCTGGACATATTCAAAGGTAAATGTCCAGACTTTTCAGCCTAACCTGTATGTTACGTCTTGGTATTACTAGAATATGTAATCAAGGTTTTGATTTTCTTCGCAAACTGCTGCGCAAAATAGGTATTCAGCAACTTGAATATAGTAGCACTTTGTAACCTGAACTGAAATGTCTATTATCCACATACAGCTATACCAAGATTTTGATTTGCAATAATTCCTTATAGATGTTGTCTTGTGCTATTTCCTTTTGTCTCAGGAACAAAAGGGGGGCATCTGTCCGACGACGCGAGCCTGAAAGATTGCCATCCTTTCAGCAAGGCGAGGGATGAAATATCTCTAAAACCCATAGAGGTGAGGAAGAAATCTCCGCCTGGCGAGGCATGCTCAGATGCAGAAGTCGAGTACAGAAGGGCGAGGAGTTTGAGAGAGGCCAACAGTGCTCTGTCATGGCGCAGTACACTGTCGAGACAGCTACAGTAATGGTGCGCTAGCATGCAGGACAAGTTTCAGAGTTTCCTTAGCCTAGTGTGCATCCGTTCGAGCTGTTAGAAGTAATCTGTAGTAGTCGAAGAGTAGCCTGTATTACATACGTTATATCTGGGGATTCTTGCTGCCAGATTGTGCTTCTGGATATGTGATGACAACCAGCTTTGTATTCTGTTTTAAAATTACCGTGTTCCTCTTTTGTACTAGACACTCTCTAATCGTTAGCCGGTTAAATGAAATGAAAGGATGCTGCAGCATATGTTGCTCCCGGCCTGCTTGAATGCTTTGACTCTGATGCGAGAAATGATCCCCAGTTTGCTGCAACTGGGAATGAATATGATGGTTGGGCAATGCTGGGTTCTCCAAGAGCCTCTTTTTATATGCGCAATCCTCATGTTCTTCCATGATATGGTGGAACTTTTGAGTTTTGACATTGGAAAACTGAGACCTAGTGCGAATTATGTTTGGTTCCGTTCTGGCTCGTTATGCAGAAACTGATGCAACAAGGGCTCACAACCATGCATATTCTAAACGGTGAGCAGAAAGGCATCGGGATTGAGATCGAGCCATTGTTTTATTGAATCCTGTCAACAATTGACGCGCAACTGGTACCGGGAATGACTAGTTAATTATTTTTTGTCTAATGACACACAGAACCGCAACCACATTCAGAGTTTCAGACATGACCATGACCAAGCTAGAACAGAGTAACACTAGTTGCGCAAGCAAGATCACGATCGACTTGGGAGACACGGGAGCACGCACGCACGCACGAACGAACGGGCGTGATCTCGTCTGCATGCGAGCGCCACGACGTCGGTGGCTTCGGCTGTCACCGCTTAGTCAAACGGCCGGGTGGCGCGCGGTGGCCTGGTTCAGCGGCCGTCGGTCCTCAGTGCTGGGCGTTGCGCATCTCCACCGTGCACTGCGACTTGAAGAGCGGCGCCAGGGCGGCCGGCTCGGCGACGGGCGCCGGCATGGCAGGGTGCCGCCACCCGCTGGCCACGGGTGCGGGCGCCGGCGGCGGCGTCGGCATGGCCGGGTGCAGCCACCCACCGCTGTGCCCGGGCGCGGGCGTCTTGGCCTTCTCGTCCGCCTGGCGCTCACCGCTGCTGGCCCCGCCATGCGCGCCGTGCCGGGCCGGGCTCAGGCTGAAGCCAGCTTCCCCGCCGCTCCTGGCCTCGGCCTGGGCCGACCCGCCCTGCGCGGCCTCCCACAGCGGCGCCGGCGAGGTGACGAGCGGCGACAGGAGCGGGATGGGCGTCCTGCCGTCGGCCCACGCGGCGGGGGACGCCTGGGCTGCGGCGCCGGCGACCGGCTCGACCTGCAGCGACGCGGGCGCCTTCTTCTGCAGCCGGCTCGGCGGGCGCTTCTTGCAGCCGGCGCCGCCGCCGCCGTGCACCTCGCCGGGCGAGAGCTTCATCTCCATGGAGGATACGCGCGTGCGTGGACTTGGCGCGCGGACCGCGATCGCTCCTCCCCTTTCTCTGGTGATGATGCGCGCATGCGGGGCGCGTGGAGGATTATAAAAGGGCGGCGCGTGACGAGGGGGCGGCCGGGTTTGGAGGAGGCGCGCGCGCGCGTGGACGGCGGGGAGCGATTCGTGGTACCAAGGCTTTGGTTGTTTCCGGTAAACGTTGGGAGTACGTTCGTTGCTTCTTACCGCAACTGCTGCCGATTCCCGGCGAGAAATGGTATGCGGTGCAACGGCTGGTACCAGTGGTTTCGGGCATTCCGATCAGTTTTGGATAGGCGTCGCAGCCGTCGCATCGTCTTGAAATGGGGTACACCAAGATTTGACTAGTTCAAATGATCGTACTCTCAATGAACTGAAACAAGCAGATTTTATTGATAGAATTTTCTAAATATTTAATCAAAGTTTACAAAAAAAAAACCTATTCATTGAAACAGAGAAAGTAGTGATGAGTCTGATACTAATAATATGCGCATTGTTTCAAGTAATGGCTTAGTATTAGTGAATAAATAAAAGAGTAAAAATAACTTCAGTGGATACCGATGGATGCTAAACGCACGCCAAGTAGTCACCTACCATGCAGTGGCGAAGCCAAGACATTTATCTTGTGTAATCAATTCAAAGTTGTGTAGTCAAATACATGCATTCGTACCATTTTTTTTATATCTTTTGCATAATTTCTTGCCTATGTATTTAAAAACAATATAGTCAACTAACTACGAGGAGAGAATATTTCGCAACTAGTTGTGGGTGCACCTCATTTTTTTGTGCCACTTTCAAATGTCCAGAAAGTGTAAACTACAATTATGTACATTAGTTATGACATATGTTGTGAACCTGTAAATTTTAGTTTACATTTTATGGAAATTTAGAAGTGTCACGAAAAATGGAGGTCTACACAAAAATTATGGATCTAGATTGTGTTGTACCTTGTGCATGAAGTCTCATCTAAAAATATGACAATATGAAATCTACACAAAAAGAATAAATGGTGTGTAAATAGTACACGATACTATTTGTTACTATGAATATATGTGGTATTGGTTGTAAAAAAAAGTACACGATACTATTCACTTATGTCTTCTCTTTTGTGCACATGTCACATATGCTCATATTTTGACACAAAACTTTGCAAGTTCACAATATATGTTCTAACCATTGTCCATAATTTTAGTTTATATTTTTTGAAAACTTGAAAGTGACATAAAAAGACGAGATACACCCACTGCTACCATGTGGCCTTCGCCAACGGGTGGAAAATTGGAAATTCATACGGAATCTTCTGCACGCGGTACTTCCCTGTAATTGAAAATTCGTACCGCTGTACTTCACTAGTACACTAATCAAGTTGATGATTTTTCTCCTTTTCCACTATGTGATGCTTGCGAGGTGCAACGTATGTGCGTTAAACTAGGCTATCCTAGCGATTTTTGAATTATTTCCCAACACCATGGGTGTCTTTTATGTGAAATCTCATATGATCTGGCCAAACCTTCCACCCTAGCCGTTTAATGTTAAGCGGTCTAAACTGGTTGTGCTGGATCAAATTTTGCTTCTACCATACGTTTTATCATATATTTTTCTCTCGGGTTTGAATTGGGGTAGATAATTAGCGGATGGGGATTCGAATACAAATATATCGGACCACGGATTCAAACCGGAAACAAAACGATTCAGATAAAAAAAAAGTTAGATAGACAATAAATTCATCCTTTATGCCATTAGGGCATGATGTTGTTGCAGAGGCTGGATATAATTGGTATCTCCGCGATATTAATATATGCTCTTAATCGAAAAAAGAGAAACCATATATAAATACTACATGTCCATCCCAAGGCTTAAGGCTATATATCGTTAGAAAGTCAAACTATGTCAAGTTTAATTAAGTTTTTATCAAAACTCATTAACATGTAAAATACAAAAACAATATCATTAGATAGATAATGAAATATATTTTCATATGGTATCTGAAAAATATCATATTTGTAGATAGATTGTTCTAAGATTTTGGTCAAACTTCACTAGGTTCAGTTTTAAATATAATAATATAAACCTTAAACATTGAGATAGAGATAGTATTTTATAAGCTTACCATAGTGGGTAATATCATATAGAAGTATCATGCATATGATACTTATGAATCCCATTAAGATGCATTTATAGTAGTCTATCCATATCATCCTTTCTTCCGGCCATCATCTGATTGCCCACCTTACCCTAACTAACATTTATTATTTTATGCATTCAATAGTCCACATCATCCTTTGTCTATCTCAACCCGAGGAAAAATCTATAACAATCTAGAACCATGCTGACATTGAGTGGAACTTGTTGGGCTAACAATTCAAGGCCTAATTATTGCTCACTTGTAGTCAAGCATACCTTATTTTTTTAAGTGAAAGTTTGACTTAACAGTCTTTACTAAATTGCATGTATATTAAATAATAATTTAAACTAATGTGAGTTTTAGCAGCTTACAAGGACAATAGTTCAAGTTCCACTAACTGAGTACGAGGAGAGGAGTTCACACGCACTTCTCATCCCCACGTGTGGGCCGCACGAATCGAGCTTGAGTTAGAAACTAATTTTGTGGAAGACTAATTTTTTTCTTGGTACACCAATTGAATTTGGGTATATGTATCGGCGTGCGTGTGCATGCTAGACGTGTGTCCCTCTCTTCCATCACGTAGCGGCTGAGTACGAGTCTCCCCTCCCAAGCTATACCAGGAAAGAAAGACAACAATTCTAGAGTTTTCCATTTCCTTCTCTCTCTTTCTCGCAATCAGTTCCTTTTGCTACGCCACTCTCTACTATTTCTCATCTTGGCGAATGTGTGCACGATTGTTCGAGAAATCATGTCTCTAAAATTTCGTCCGTTGAGATCCTGCATCGGGATACCGGCGGTAAGGTTTTCAGGAGCGCCTCAGCGGGACTGCTTGTTGTTGTTTAAGCTCTTCATCACCGGCTTACTTCTCCCTAGCCGGTTTGCTGCTTCATCGCTTATCTCTGCAAATTCGGCGACCCCCTCAACACCATGGACGACATCAACAACGAAGTTGGTGCGACGATCTTCCCGATCTCGATGTATGCTCATCCTTCCTTACCTTAACAAAGTTCTTGTTCAATATGCATATCTGATAGATATACTCAGTATTATGCATGTGGTTAAGTTGGCTAGTGTTTGTGTCATGCTGCATTCAGTAATTAAACTCACTAAAAAAAATTGACTACTACATTTTTTTTCCAAACCCTCATCCAAACTGCGGACCCAAAATATCCCAAAGTCTTCACACTGGACCGGGCAGAGCCACCGCTGCGTCTGGTCGCTCATCCCCGGCCCACGACGCGGCGGTGGCCACCGCTCTCCCTCACGATCCTGTCCTCTCTTATCCCCTTCCTCCTCCCGAGCAGCGCCCGCCCTCCCGCTTCTCCCCCCCAACCGTACGGCCGCACCGCACCGCCATGCGTTCCACACTAGCTAACACAACCTCCATACGCAACAGGAGCTAGCTCGGCAGCACGAAGCGCATTTGCGGCTTACTCAGTGATGTCGTCGTGCCTGGCGCCGCAGTTCAAGTGGCCCCCTTCCACCCGGGCGACGGTGTTCAGGGAGCCCGGCAGCGGCGGAGGCAGCTGCGTCGGAACCGGCAGCTTCCGGCCAGGGAGGGTACACTGCGCGATGTCCTCTGCGGCTGTCCTCGAGGCCGAGCGCTTGGAGTCCCTAGCCGCCGGAGGTCGCCGGCTCGTCTACGACCCTTCTAACAACACGAACCTCCCGGTAATGTCTACTTACATGTACGGTGACGCACGCACTGAACTATATTATTTGCATTCCACTGGGAAAAATTGATTTCGAGCGAGTTATATGTGCTTAAATGTGTTGTCTTTCTTGCATTGGAATTATTGCAAGCAGGGAGATTTCGGCCAGGCGATTCTCAACCAAGAGGCGGTGGTGACGGCCGCAGCCGCGGAGGCCGTGGCGCTAGCCCGAGCAGCCGCGGAGGTCGCCGGAGAAGTTGCCCGGATGGCGCGAGCCGAGCACCGGCCAGCCGACGTCGACAGCCACAACGTACCGGAGGACAACTACTTGGCAAGAGAGTTCCTTCGTGCCGATGCCCGGTCGCGGTACGCCGACACTAGTTTGCTGGACGACGCGGGGTTTGTCAGCATCTTCAGCGACGAGTCAGAGTCGGACGACGACGAGCAGGGCGCCCCGGGCGTGGCTGTCAAGTCGGCGCGTCAAGTAGAGAGGAGAGCTCGTAGAGTGAGGGCGGCGACGAAGCTGGCTAAATCTTTCAGAGATCGGAGGCCTGTCGCGGCCTCCTTGAGGAAGAAGGGGGTGAAGGGTTGCCGGAATCCCATGGGCTGCTTCTACAAGATGTCGGCACGGAGACTTCTGACAGCCAAGCAAGAAGTTGAGTTATCCGAAGGCATTCAGGTAATGAGAACTAACACATATGTGATTTTATGATGTTATATGCAAACATACCAAATACCTGCTACCCTGTCGCTGGTATCTGATTAAAGTTACCTTGTGTGATTTTCGTGAACTGACGCAGGATCTACTGAAGCTGGAGGCTGTCCAAAAGGAGGTTGCACACTACAACGGTGGTGAACCGACCTTCGGACAGTGGGCAGCAGCAGCTGGCACCGATGAGCATACTTTGCGGAAGCGTCTCAGCTATGGAATTCACTGCAAGAACATGATGGTCAAATCAAATGTGCGGCTTGTAATCTCCATAGCCAAAGAGTTTGAAGGCCCTGGGACAGAGTTTTCTGATCTTATTCAGGTATATGCTTGTTCATTTCAATACAATCTCTTCATGACCAAAATATATTTCTTCGGAATGAAATGGTTCTGATTTGCATCGTCATTTTGTCTTCTTCAATACAGGAAGGAATGCAGGGCCTTATAAGGGGTGCTGAAAAGTTTGATGCTTCCAAGGGTTTTAGATTCTCTACATATTCTCACTGGTGGATCAAGCAAGCAATACGCAAGTCAGTTTTAGAACAAACCCAAATTATCCGCTTGCCAGTACGTCCTCTTTCTCCTCATACCTTCAAATTAAATTCTCGATGTTGATGAAACCACATTTAGCAATCAGTAGGCACGATGATACATACCAAATAACATCCTGCGATAGTTGAGTTCTCAAAAAATAAAAACATCATGCCATAGATAAGTGGCTTTCTATCTGTTCCATGATTCAGACTTCAGAGTATATGAAGTATGATTTAACATGATTCAAGGTTATGACACAGCCTAGTTGATGAAATAACATGATATCTCGTAACCAATATAAACCCGATATTTTCTGTGTACATTTATGATGTATATTAATTCGCAAAAAGATACTAATGATGTATATTAGGTCGTAACTTATGGGACTACTAACCAGGGATCAAATGAACTAAGCGAAGAACTATGTTGCTTCGGGATCTTTGTAAACCAACGCAGTTTTGAAGGTGCTGGTGGTATAAGAGCATCTCTAGCAGATCCCCAAACCGGGAACCCCAAATCCGCCTATCCAGGCCACCTCAAATGCGTTTTGGAGGCCGAAAAACGGCCGTGCAGTCCAGGCACGCCAAACGCGGCCCGCATAACAGCATATTTGGGGATATGTCGGTACCTGGGCGAAATAATCGCGCCTGAGCAAGGTGTGGCCGAGGGCGCGGTTCCGCGGGATGCATAGCCACCCCATGGTTGAGCCCTTCCGCTTCTTCGGCCGCACGTCCGTGACCGCCGCCGCGAGTATCACCACCGTCTGCTCCAACTCATCGTCGAGCAGCTCCTCCAAGTCCAAGTCGTCGTCGGAGGACGAATCCTCCAACAAAAACAGCACGCACGGGTCCATATGCAAGGCGCAACAACCGCGGCAAACCATCAGAGCTACGGCGGCAGATCCGCGGCTGCGACGATTTGGGAAAAAGGCTTACCGGCCGGCGGCGAGGCGTGCACGGTGGCGTCGATTCCGGCCGATTGGTGCCCGATTCGCGCGCGCCAGTGGGCGGAGCGGACGCGGCGGGCCCGCGCGCGTGCTTCTACCTGTCGGAATCGGAGGGGAAGGGCGGGGGAGGCCGGGATCTGCGGCGGCGCGCGGCGGCAGCGGCGGTTGGCGGTAGGAAGAGGAGAAGGGAAGAGCTGAAACTTCCTTCGCGCCAGGGGGGAAATGAATGGAGGCCGGCCTCGCACAGCCCCTCCGACCCGGGAACTTGGGGGTCGCGCGGCGCGAATCGGGGCGGCCCGGATTTTTTTTTGAAAATGGGGTCCGATGCGGGATCTGAACGGTGCCTTTTTTGCTCTCCGAACCGAAAATCGGCGGTTATTATGCGGATGGGAGTCGGACGGGGATCTGCTAGAGATGCTCTAAGCCTAGCAATGATCTCAAGTTGAGATGGTTTTGCTCTTATTATACTAAAACATTCTGTCATGTTGCAGGCACACATGGCCGAAGCAAGTTCGAGAGTGAAGGAATGCCGACGACGACTCCGCCGGGAGCTGAATAGGCTACCCACGAACGAAGAAATTGCGTCAGACACGGGCATGACAGCCAGACGGGTCGAAGCAGCAATGTGCCTCCCAAGGTACAGCGTATCCCTGACGGGCAAGGTCGGGAGCACGGACGTGACATACCAGGTCTGCTCCCCTCGCTCTGCAAACCACTTTCTGATTTCTGAATGCCATCCACCTGATGACCTGAATCATTGTACTGATGGCTACTGAACCCAAAACCCTATACAGGAGATCATGGCGGACACGAGCACGGAGACGGCGGAGGAGACGCTGCACAGATGGTTCATGAAGAAGGACGTGGACAAGGCGCTGGGCAGCCTGAGCCCTCGCGAGAGGGAGGTGATCAGGTACAGGTTCGGGATGGACGACGGCAGGGCGAGGACACTGCATGACATCGGGCAGCTGATGGGGGTGAGCAGGGAGAGGATCCGGCAGATCGAGATGGTCGCGTTCCGGAAGCTCAGGAGCAAGAAGAAGGTGACGTCGCTGCAGCACTACCTCGAGCCGGCGGAGAGCTGGTAGGCTAGCTGTACATACACGGGCCTTTTGCTTGCCGGAGCTGCTGAGTTATACTTCATTGCCTTCTTTTTCCCCGAAGATTTTTTTTTCTCCCGAAGATTGTTGACATGTATGATTCGCGTACCCGTGATCCCTTCGTATACATAACCTTGTGTAAATGAACGAAACACTTTTTTGTACAAGCTAATGCAAAGAATACAGTATTAATCCATCTCACAGAACTGACCATGTATCTATGCTTTGCATCGGATGTAAATTGCATCGATCACATGCTTCGTAGCGAAACCTAAACTTTACACTCCTAATTTCCAAGTTATTGTGGGAAAACATGTAAGATCATCTGGTCCACCTAGCGCTCGTTCGAACTAGAATTAGCTTAATTCTCATTTGAATGATTTTGCACGTTTGCAAAAGAAGAATTCCACCGCAATCACAATACAACTAGGAATAAAAACTGGTAGTGGATAATCAGAATGATATGGCATTCCTGTTCGAAAAATTAAAAATGGTCATGGTAATATCCGAGTACAAACGAACATGAAAATAAATATGCAAGTATCAAGATTTGTTTTACAAATACAAAAAAATAAGGTATTGGATTTTGAATTAAATATGGATATGGAAATGGATATATCTACATCTGAATAAATTATGTTAATTTAGTAGATTCTATCCCGGTAAGCCAATTATTTAACCAAAATACTAGCAAAGTGATCAAAATGTAGTTTTTCTATGATTGAACTTGAAACTACTATTATTACCATTATATAGTTGACTTACTATAAGATACAAAACTATTATTTTGTTATTCATGTCCATTTCGAATTGAGAAAATATTCGATCCATATCGGCATTCAAGTAACATCCGCTCCGCATTCGTATTTGACATCCATATTCGCTTCCTCATTCGTTTTGAAAATATTGAAACAAATATGGGAAGAGCACCATTCAATCCGTATTGGATCAGTTTCCACGCTAAATGCAATTAAAAAATTCAGTTACAACCATGAGGTAACTAAAAAAAATCAATTTATAACTAAGAAAATAGTATGCACAACTAAAATATCTCTGCGTCAGCACCCACCCACTAAAGAGTTGATTGATCTTTAAGCAAAACATTTAACTAAAGGATATTGAGAA
Source organism: Lolium multiflorum (assembly GCA_030979885.1). Taxonomy (NCBI): domain Eukaryota; kingdom Viridiplantae; phylum Streptophyta; class Magnoliopsida; order Poales; family Poaceae; genus Lolium; species Lolium multiflorum. The sequence continues at coordinate 337,156,067 of CM061750.1, forward strand.
GTTTGTTTGGAACATGTTTTGTCAATTTTTGCTAGGGTTTAACTTGACGGTAAGCTCCAGGTCTCCACATGAGGACAAGGACAGCCCAAAGAGTGAACTCCCCAAATTTAGAATGAAAAAACTCCTTTCTCTAATCTCCCGTACAACAAGTATTGCGTATCTTGTACCCCTAAATAAATGATTTGTGTCTTGCAAAATAGCTCAATGAAATTGGGAGTTACCGACAAAAAAATCAATAAAATTGGGAGTTAAATGCAGCTATGATACTTGTGCTTGTCGACCAAGTGATTTTGGTCACCGCGTTCGGAATACCTATTTTGCGGTAACTAAATATGATTTTTTTTGAAGTAAAATATCATATATTAAGTCAGCAAGCCGCCTCATTAAAAACCTTCCAGTCCCCTTAGGTACCCTGGTAAGGAAGAGTGCGTCAGAAACTTGCTGCTGATGTTCACAGGATGATTACATCATTAAGGAGAGGCTGCCTAATGAAGCTAGGGGGTTCAACGACCCAGTTACAAGATGAAACAGAATTGAAACTATGACTAGCTAATTCATGGGCAACTATATTACTCTCTCTCCCACAGTGGCTAAAAGTAACCTTCCCTATCATCCCTGCAGTAGACAAGATATCAGCATAGATAGCAGTAGATTCGTTCCAAATCCTATCTTGACCTGAGCACAGCTGAATAACTTCCAAGGAATCCGATTCAGCCTCAATCACATTGCATCCCAAAGAGTTTGCAAACATTAAGCCGTGAAGCACAGCAAGAGCTTCTGCCATATGCACCGACGCCACATGCGGTATAAAGTTATTAGATGCTGCAACAAAAGCACCTTGGCTATTCCTCAACACGGCCCCAGATGCTCCATTATTATTTTCTTCAGAGAAGGTTGCATCAACATTAAGTTTCAGTATATTTGCCCCAGGTTTTAGCCACACTTTTTTACCTTGGGTATACATTGGGACTTTCGTCCTTGCTGCATTAGCAGCCATTGCCCGAATAGAAGTTACACAATTCTTAATCGGCGGTATTTGTTCTCCATGAGATTGGCGTCGGCGTAACCACCAAATATACCATGATGCAATAGCGATTATCTCTTGGACATTTATAGAATCATAACCAGGCAGTTTGGCCACCGGAGACTTGAGTAATTTTTCCAACAGCCTAGTCCCAGACATATCTATTTCTTTCACACGGTTAATGAAATCCTCAAGGTCCAGGACTCTCCAAATATTCACTGATGTTGGACATTCAAAGAGCATATGCATAACATCTTCTTGTCCCAGATTACAAACCGGGCACACATCTGTTGTACCAACATGTCGTTTCATCAAGATAGCTTTAAGGGGAATAACACCATGCATAATACGCCAGCACAGGATTTTTTTACTTTGGCTTGAACATTCAGATTCCATATTATTTTCCAGCTCGGATTATTCTGAGACGTGCCAGTGATCAAAGAGCGGCATGTCCGGCCATTGTATTGATGTTTCCACTCAATGTGGTAGGCCGACTTAACCGAATATCTGCCCGACCTAGTCCCATGCCATGAGATAAAATCATCAAAAGCATTGAAGTTCAGGGGTATTTGCATGATACGAGCTGAATCAATCGGATGAAAAATACTTGTAATGAGGTCCTCATCCCATCCTCCAGTAATAGGGTCAATAAGCTCATTTACTCTTGTTAGAATACAATCACCTCTCGGCGTGAGAACCTTTCGATTCGGGCTGCCTGGTAGCCACGGGTCTTTCCAAATCTGTATTGAATCGCCATTACCAATCCTCCAGATACAGCCTCGCTTGAACGTTTGTATGCCTGCAACGATGCTCTGCCAAGTAAACGAAGAACCCGCCTTGGGTCATGCCTTCAATAAATCCCCCGAGGGGTAATACTTTGCACGGAGAACTTGGGCACATAGTGAATTTGGTTCATCAAGCAGTCTCCAAACTTGTTTAGATAACATCGCCAGGTTGAAAGAGTGTAGATCACGAAAACCCATACCTCCTTCATTTTTTGGAAAGCACATCTTCCACCATGAGTACCAATGCATCTTCCTTCCTTGTTCATCATCCCCCCACCAGAACTGAGCAATAATATCGGTGATCTTTTTACAAATGTTCTTTGGCAGCAGAAACACCGACATTGCATAGACTGGGATTGATTGAATTACAGCTTTTAAGAGAATCTCTTTCCCTCCAATAGACAGGAGTTTTTCCTTCCACCCCTTTATTCTTTGTAGAACTCTCTCCACAAAATGCAAAAAACAATCACTGCGATCCGCCCCAACCAGAGCAGGGAGGCCTAGATACTTATCAGAAAGAGCCTCAGTATTTATATTGAGGGTGTTGCATATTTGGACCTTCACATCAACATCAGTGTTAGGACCGAAGAAAATACTAGATTTATACACACTAACCAATTGCCCTGAGTTTGCACGGTAAGAGTCAAGAACTTGTTGCAATGAGACTGCATTATTCAAATCTTCCCTCAAGAGAATTAAGGAATCATCAGCAAAAAGTAGGTGTGATACTGACGGTCATTTCTGCACACCTTAACTCCTTCAATGCCACCAGTCTCCTCTGCATGCAACAAACCACTTGATAATCCTTCCGCACAAAGAAGGAACAAATAAGGGGAAAGAGGATCCCCCTGTCTAATGCCCCTAGTCGGAATAAATCCCTCCGTCATCTGAGAATTGAATCTGACAGAATATGAAACTGAAGAAACACAAGCCATCACCAGATCAACCCACTGAATATGAAAGCCAAGTCTAATCATCATCCTTCTCAAGAAATCTCATTCCACTCTATCATAAGCTTTATGCATATCCAATTTAACTGCACAAAGACCAGATTTACCCTTCCTTTTATTCTTTATCTTATGAACACACTCATATGCCACCAACACATTATCAGTAATAAGTCTTCCAGGGACAAACGCGCTCTGTGTTGGTGAGATAATCTCCGGTAGAATCACTTTCAACCTAGCTGCGAGCATTTTAGAGATGATTTTATAAACCACATTACATAAAGAAATTGGTCGAAACTGTGATACCTCCTCCGGGTTATCCACTTTAGGAATCAACACTATCACTGTTTCATTCCATCCATTCGGAATAGTCCTCTCATTTATGGCCCTCAAAACAGCAGCAGTAATGTCATTGCCCACCAAGTGCCAAAACTTTTTGTAAAATAAAGCGTGGAGACCATCTGGGCCGGGGGCCTTCAGGTCACCAATAGAGAAAACCGCTTTTTTGACATCCTCAGCCGTGAACGGAGAAATTAGTTTCTCATTCATATCCCCAGTCAGTTTTGGTACTACCTTGTCCAGAAAACCCGGATCCACCACATTCATGTCTGTAGAGAAAAGATTGGAGAAATAGTCTAGAATAATAGGATTCAAATTGTCTGTTCCTTCCACAAAATTGCCTGTTGGATCCTTTAATTGTTTGATCAAATTCCGCTTCCTCCGGGCTGACGCAAAGTGATGAAAAAAAGTTGTATTCTTGTCCCCATTTTGAATCCAATTTGCGCGGGAACGTTGACACCATCGGATTTCTTCTTGTTCTAGTAACCTTTCAATCCGTTGGGCCAACTCAAATTTTTTCTGTTGATTCTCCGTATTAATTGGGCCACGCATAGCCACTTCCAACTCATGTTGCGCCTGGCGAAGACGCTGTCTTGGTTGCTTGAGAACCCGGCCATCCCATGCATGAAGCCCGGCATGCACGGCTTTTAGTCGATCGAGGACATCGACCGGGCCTTGTCCTGTATCTGCTGCATTCCAGTTTGCTTCAACAATTTCTGCAAACCCTTCCTCTCTGAACCACTTCGCCTCAAATTGACGCTGCGTCCGACTACCACCAGCCATTTGAGCAGCGTAATATTCAGTATCCATGAGCAGAGGGCAATGATCAGAATGATTATACTCCAAATGCAATAATGCCGCTTTGTCTTGTAATTGAACCCACGCTTGATTTGCCAGAGCCCTATCAAGACGTTCTCTCATCTCTCCTCTGTGCCAGGTAAAGACATCCCCAACAAAACCAATATCCACCAGGTTACAAGCATCCAAAGCATCATGAAAAGCATTCATATACCTTGAGGGCCTGGTCCTACCTCCTTCCTTCTCATGAGTATACAGTATTTCATTTAGATCTTCCATAATAAGCCAATGCAGATTATTGTGTTGATGGATTTTCCGAATTCTGTCCCACGTTTTATACTTCTCTGCCCATTTGAATTCTCCATATAAGCCAGTGAACCTCCAGATCTTACTATCCTCCTCCTCTATGCGAACATCAATATAATTGGGGCACGCTTCAATTTGGTATAATTTGACTTCTCTCTTCCACATCATAATAATTCCTCCTTTCCTTCCAACACTTGGCTGAACAATCATAAGATCCATCTTCACACGCCGGCGTAAACAAGTAGCTGGATAACTATCTAGGTGAGTCTCAGATAAGAATATTACTTCTGGATTATGGCGCCTAAGAACATCCTGAAGTGCACAAACTGCCGCGGCATTACCCAAACCGTGGCAGTTCCAAGACAGAAGTTTCATTGTGCCCGGACAGGCTCCTCAAAAGAGCCCGCCGATCCGAGTGAAGGGGAGTCAACTCTGTCCTTCTTAGAACGTTTAGTTATAGGGTTTTTTGTTTTCTCAATGACAATAGTTGCAGAATTTTCAATCACACCCACCATAGCTGCATTTGGGTCCTCCTCATACAAGTCCACATTATCCAACTCCTCTACTTGGTTCATATCCAGTCTCCTTTTTATGTTTGAGTCGCTAGATTCAGTGTCTTCCATTACCTCATCAGTCTTCTTAACAGGACTAGACGCAGTGTCATCCAGAGGGTCCTTGATGGCGCGTGATGCACACGTCCGTTGGGAACCCCAAGAGGAAGGTGTGATGCGCACAACAGCAAGTTTTCCCTCAGAAAGAAACCAAGGTTATCGAACCAGTAGTAGGAGTCAAGGACCACGTGAAGGTTGTTGGTGGAGGAGTGTAGTGCGGCGCAACACCAGGGATTCTGGCGCCAACGTGGAACATGCACAACACAATCAAAATACTTTGCCCCAACGTAACAGTGAGGTTGTCAATCTCACCGGCTTGCTGAAAACAAAGGATTAAACGTATGGTGTGGAAAATGATGTTTGTTTGCGAAGAACAACAAAAACAGAGATTGCAGTAGATTGTATTTCAGATGTAAAAAATGGACCGGGTCCACAGTTCACTAGTGGTGTCTCTCCAATAAGATAAATAGCATGATGGGTGAACAAATTACAGGTGGGCAATTGACAAATAAAGATTCAATACATATCATGATGATCACTATGAGATTTAATCATGGCATTATGACAAAGAACATAGACCGCCATCCAACATGCATCTATGCCTAAATAGTCCACCTTCAGGTTAGCATCCGCACCCCTTCAAGTATTAAGTTGCAAACAACAGACAATTGCATTAAGTATGGTGCGTAATGTAATCAACACAAATATCCTTAGACAAAGCATTGATGTTTTATCCCTAGTAGCAACAGCACATCCACAACCTTAGGACTTTCTGTCACTATCCCAGATTCAATGGAGGCATGAACCCACTATCGAGCATAAATACTCCCTCTTGGAGTTACAAGTATCAACTTGGCCAGAGCCTCTACTAGCAACGGAGAGCATGCAAGAACATAAACAACACATATATGATAGATTGATAATCAACTTGACATAGTATTCTATATTCATCGGATCCCGCCAAACACAACATGTAGCATTACAAATAGATGATCTTGATCATGTTAGGCAGCTCACAAGATCTAAACATGATAGCACAAGAGGAGAAGACAACCATCTAGCTACTGCTATGGACCCATAGTCCAAGGATGAACTACTCACGCATCAATCCGGAGGCGGGCATGGTGATGTAGAGCCCTCCGTGATGATTCCCCTCTCCGGCAGGTGCCGGAGGCGACCTCCTGAATCCCCCGAGATGGGATTGGCGGCGGCGGCGTCTCTGGAACTTTTCCGTATCGTGGCTCTCGGTAATAGGGTTTTCGCGAGGGTAAGCGGAAGGGCAGCGTTGGAGGGGCACAGGCCCACACCATAGGCCGGCGCGGACCCCATGCAGGTCGCGCGCCCTATGGTGTCCGGCCCTCGTGGCCCCACTTCGTATGCTCTTCGGTCTGGATGCTCCGTGGAAAAATAAGACCCTAGGCGTTGATTTCGTCCAATTCCGAGAATATTTCCTTTGTAGGATTTCTGAAACCAAAAACAACAAACAGGCGCTGCATCTTGTTAATAGGTTAGTGCCGGAAAATGCATAATAATGATGTGAAGTATGTATAAAACATGTGAGTATTGTCATAAAAGTAGCATGGAACATAAGAAATTATAGATACGTTGGAGACGTATCAAGCATCCCCAAGCTTAGTTCCTACTCGCCCTCGAGTAGGTAAACACTAACAACAATAATTTCTGAAGTGACATGCTACCAACATAATCTTGATCAACATTATTGTAAAGCATATGAAGTGAATGGTGTGATTCAAAGCAATAGATTGCTAACAAAGAGATAATGACTAAACAACTGAATCATATAGAAAAACTTTTCATGAATAGTACTTTCAAGACAAGTATCAACAAGACTTGCATAAGAGCTAACTCATAAAGCAATAGATTCAAAGTAGAAGGCATTGAAGCAACACAAAGGATGATTAAGTTTCAGCAATTGCTTTCAACTTGTAACATGTATATCTCATGGATATTTGTCAACATAGAGTAGTATAACAAGTGCAATAAGTACATGTAAGAATCAATGCACACAGTTGACACAAGTGTTTGCTTCTAAGATAGAAAGAAGTAGGTAAACTGACTCAACGTAAAGTAAAAGAATGGCCCTTCGGGAGGTGATACGTCTCAAACGTATCTATAATTTCTTATGTTCCATGCTACTTTTATGACAATACTTGAATGTTTTATACATACTTTACAGCATTATTATACATTTTCCGGCACTAACCTATTAACAAGATGCCGAAGTGCCAGTTGCTGTTTTCTTCTTTGGTTTCAGAAATCCTAGTAAGGAAATATTCTTAATAGGACGAAATCAACGCCCAGTGGTCCTATTTTTACACGAAGCTTCCGAAGACCGAAAGGGAAACGGCGGCCACGAGGCGACACGAGGGCGGCGCGGCCCGGCCCCGGCCGCGGCCTGGGTGTGGGGCCCTGTGTGGCCCCCGACCTACCCTTCCGCCTACAAATAGCCTTCGTCGCGAAACCCCCTTACCGAGAGAGCCACGATACGGAAAACCTTCCAGACGCCGCCGTCGCGAATCCCATCTCGGGGGATTCAGGAGATCGCCGGCACCCTGCCGGAGAGGGGAATCATCACCGGAGGGGCTCTACATCATCATGCCCGCCTCCGGATTGATGAGTGAGTTCATCCTTGGACTATGGGTCCATAGCAGTAGCTAGATGGTTGTCTTCTCCGCTTGTGCTATCATTGTTTAGATCTTGTGAGCTGCCTAACATGATCCAGATCATCTATTTGTAATGCTACATGTTGTGTTTGTCGGGATCCGATGAATATAGAATATTATGTTAAGTTGATTATCAATCTATCATATATGTGTTGTTTATGTTCTTGCATGCTCTCCGTTGCTAGTAGAGGCTCTGGCCAAGTTGATACTTGTAACTCCAAGAGGGAGTAATTATGCTCGATAGTGGGTTCATGCCTCCATTTAATCTGGGACAGTGAAAAGTTCTAAGGTTGTGGATGTGTTGCTACTAGGGATAAAACATTGATGCTTTGTCTAAGGATATTTGTGTTGATTACATTACGCACCATACTTAATGCAATTATCTGTTGTTTACAACTTAATACTGAAGGGGTTCGGATGATAACTGAAGGTGAATTATTTAGGCATAGATGCATGCTGGATAACGGTCTATGTACTTTGTCGTAATGCCTGATTAAATCACATAGTAATCATCGTTGATATGTATTGAATCTTTATTTGTCAATTGCCCGCCTGTAATTTGTTCACCCAGCATGTTAGTTATCTTATTGGAGAGACACCTCTAGTGAACTGTGGACCCCGGTCCATTCTTTTACATCTGAATACATTCTATTGTTTTTACTGTTCTTTGCAAACAAACACCATCTTCCACTCGATACGCTTAATCCTTTGTTTTTAGCAAGTCGGTGAGATTGACAACCTCACTGTTACATTGGGGCAAAGTACTTTGATTGTGTTGTGCAGGTTCCACGTTGGCGCCGGTTTCACTGGTGTTGCGACGCACTACATTCCTCCACCAACAACCTTCACGTGCTTCTTGGCTCCTCGTTCGATAACCTTGGTTTCTTTCGAGGGAAAACTTGATGCTGTGCGCATCATACCTTCCTCTTGGGGTTCCCAACGGACGTGTACATCTACGCGCATCAAGCATATTTTTTCTGGCGCCGTTGCCGGGGAGATCAAGACACGCTACAAGGGGAGTCTCCACTTCCAATCTCTTTACTTTGTTTTTGTCTTGCTTTACTTTATTTTATTTACTGTCTTGTTTGCTACATATTAAAAACACAAAAAAATTAGTTACTTTACTTACTGTCTTGTTTACTAGCTCCATAAAAAAACACAAAAAAAATTAGTTACTTGCATTTAGTTTACTTTTGTTATCATGTCTAGCTCTGTACCTGTTACTTCTTCACCTGAGGAATTAGTCTTTACTTTTAAACAAGGGGATGAGGAGAGTTTTAAAGATGCTTGGTCTAGAATTTTTTTTTCTTATCGTAAAGCTGAACCTCAAATGACTCTAAGTTTGCTCCTTAGTAATTTTTATTTGGGCTTATGATTCGATATAGATATGCCTTAGATGCTATAGTGGGAGGAGATTTCCTTCATTGCAACGGTGATCAAGCTTTTAATGCCATAAAAAAATTGGTTGCATCACATAGTTCAGCTAACAACTTTGATTCAGCTCTTATTAGCATTTATAATAGATTAAAGACTCTTGAGACAAGTGCATCTTACTTGAAAGAAAATTATGGTTATGTTCGAAACCGTCTTGATGAAGTTTTAGTGAACTCTGAACCCTCAATGTGGAAACCTACTATTAAAGTTATTATTGGTGGTGAAACTTTTCATGCCCGTTGTGATATTATGTCTGAATTTTGTCTTATGCCTAAGAGTATTTATGAATCTTTGACACTTTGGGGACTTGTTGAAGGGGGAGAAGGAATAACTCTTATTGATAACTCCGTTATAATTCCTAAGGGAATAGCCGAGGGTGTGCACACAACCATTCTTGGAAGAACAGTATCCACTGATTATCTTGTTATTGAATGTGTAGGAACAGGACAAATCACACTTGGAAGATCCCTGCTGAAACTATTGGGAGCAATCATAAATACGGGAGAAGGCACCCTAAAAATCACACCGGGAGGCCGACATGTATTCCCTAAACCAAAGAGTAAGAAAAAGAGCAAGAAGGGTAAGCGTAAAGCCCGAGGTAATGTTGATGCTCCATCTCTTGAAAATACTTGATTTGCACTTTCTGCGCCTAGCTGAAAGGCGTTAAAGAAAAGCACTTCTTGGGAGATAACCCATGTTTCATTTTATTTACTGTATTGTTGAGTCTTGGAAGTTGTTTACTACTGTAGCAACCTCTCCTTATCATGTTTTTGTGCCAAGTAAAGTTTCTATGTTAAAGTTGATGCTATATTTGGGATTGCTGCAGAAACAGCATTGCGTCTGTCACGAATTCTCACAGCTCTCGTAAAAAATCGAAAAAATTGCGAATTTACGAGCGTGATCCTCAGATATGTACGCAACTTTCATTAGTTTTGAGTTTTTCCATTTGAGCAGTGCCCCGTCGATTCATCTTTACGGACTGTTCTGTTTTTGACAGATTCTGCCTTTTATTTCGCATTGCCGCTTTTGCTATGTTGAATGAGTTTCTTTGTTCCATTAACTTTCGAAGCTTTGTGCAATGTCCAGAAGTATTAAGAATGATTGTGTCACCTCTGAATATGTGAATTTTTTATGCACTAACCCTCTAATGAGTTTGCTTGAAGTTTGTTGTGAAGGAAGTTTTCAAGGGTCAAGAGAAGAGGATGATATACTATGATCAAGAAGAGTGAAAGGTCTAAGCTTGGGGATGCCCGGTGGTTCATCCCTGCATATTTTAAGAAGACTCAAGCATCTAAGCTTGGGGATGCCCAAGGCATCCCCTTCTTCATCGACAACATTATCAGGTCACTTCTAGTGAAACTATATTTTTATTCCATCACATCTTATGTTCTTTACTTGGAGCGTCGGTTTGCTTTTATTTTTGTTTTGTTTGAATAAAGTTGGATCCCACCATCCTTATATTGGAGATATTACGCTCTCCGCTTTTTCATATGGAACACTTGTGTTCTTAATTGTGCTTTAATGTTCATGGCGAAGGCTGAAATTGCTTCGTTAAATTGCTATTTGGTTGGAATCGAAAATGCTGCATATGGTTTGGATTAACTTGGCAATTGTTTCAGCTCTCATAGATCATGTTTAAGCTCTTGCATCATGTATTTTAATCTATTAATGAAGAACTACCGTAGAGCTTGTTTAATTTGGTTTGCATGATTGGTCTCTCTAAGTCTAGATATTTTCGGGTAAAGTGTTTGAACAACAAGGAAGACAGTGTAGAGTCTTATAATGCTTGCAATATGTTCTTGTGTAAGTTTTGTTGTACCTTTTCATACTTGTGTTTGCTTCAAACAACCTTGCTAGCCCAAACCTTGTACTGAGAGGAAATGCTTCTCGTGCATCCAAACACCTTGAGCCAAACCCATGCCATTTGTGTCCACCATATCTACCTACTATGTGGTATTTTTCTGCCATTCCAAAGTAAATTACTTGAGTGCTACCTTTAAAATTTCATTCCTTTATCTTTGCAATATATAGCTCATGGGACAAATAGCTTAAAAACTATTGTGATGATGAATATGTAGTTATGTGTCTTAATTCTTATAAGTTGCTTGTTGAGCGGTAACCATGTTTCTGGGGACGCCATCAACTTTACCTTTGTTGGATATCATGTGAGATGCTATGCATGTTCGTCTTGTCTGAAGTAAGTGCGATTTCATGATCAAATGGTTTGAGTATGCATATGTTAGAGAAGAACATTGGGCCGCTAACTAAAGCCATGTATCATGGTGGAAGTTTCAGTTTGGACATACAACCTCAATCTCTTGTGAGAATATTAACTGTTGTTGAATGCTTAAGCATTAAAAGAGGAGTCCATTATCTGTTGTCTATGTTGTCCCGGTATGGATGTCTAAGTTGAGAATAATCAAAAGCGATAAATCCAATGCGTGCTTTCTCCTTAGACACTTGTACAGGCGGCATAGAGGTACCCCTTTGTGACACTTGGTTGAAACATATGTTATGCGATGATAATCCGTGTTTTCCGAGCTAAGTAGGACAAGATGCGAGCACTATTAGTACTCTATGCATGAGACTTGCAACTTGTAGGAAGTATTATGCATAGCACATATGAATTATTACTACCGTTGACAAAATTGTTTCTATGTTTTCAAAACAAAAGCTCTAGCACAAAAATAGTAATCCATGCTTCCCTCTGCGAAGGGTCATTCTTTTACTTTATGTTGAGTCAGTTTACCCACTTCTTTCTATCTTAGAAGCAAACACTTGTGTTAACTGTGTGCATTGATTCTTACATGTTTACTTATTGCACCTGTTATACTACTCTATGTTGACAAATATCCATGAGATATACATGTTACAAGTTGAAAGCAATTGCTGAAACTTAATCATCCTTTGTGTTGCTTCAATGCATTCTACTTTGAATTTATTGCTTATGAGTTAGCTCTTATGCAAGTCTTATTGATACTTGTTTGAAAGTATTATTCATGAAAAGTTTTGCTATATGATTCATTTGTTTAGTCATTATCTTTGTTAGCAATCTTTTGTTCAGATCACTCCATTCATCTCATATGCTTTACAATAATGTTGATCAAGATTATGTTGGTAGCATGTCACTTCAGAAATTATTTGTGTTATCGTTTACCTACTCGAGGGCGAGTAGGAACTAAGCTTGGGGATGCTTGATACGTCTCAAACGTATCTATAATTTCTTATGTTCCATGCTACTTTTATGACAATACTTGAATGTTTTATACATACTTTACAGCATTATTATACATTTTCCGGCACTAACCTATTAACAAGATGCCGAAGTGCCAGTTGCTGTTTTCTGCTGTTTTTGGTTTCAGAAATCCTAGTAAGGAAATATTCTCGAATTGGACGAAATCAACGCCAGGGTCCTATTTTTACACGAAGCTTCCGAGACCGAAGGGAGACGAAGTGGGGCCACGAGGTGGCCACACACCAGGCGGCGCGCCAGCCCCGGCCGCGCGCCCGTTGTCCGGGCCCTCGCGCGCCCGACCTACCCTTCCGCCTACTTAAAGCCTCCGTCGCGAAACCCCCGTACCGAGAGCCACGATACGAAAAACATTACCGAGAGGCCGCCGCCGCCAATCCCATCTCGGGGATTCAGGAGATCGCCTCCGCACCCTGCCGAGAGGGGAATCATCACCGGGGGGCTCTACATCATCATGCCCGCCTCCGGATTGATGCGTGAGTAGTTCATCCTTGGACTATGGGTCCATAGCAGTAGCTAGATGGTTGTCTTCTCCGCTTGTGCTATCATTGTTTAGATCTTGTGAGCTGCCTAACATGATCAAGATCATCTATTTGTAATGCTACATGTTATGTTTGGCGGGATCCGATGTATATAGATTATTATGTTAAGTTGATTATCAATCTATCATATATGTGTTGTTTATGTTCTTGCATGCTCTCCGTTGCTAGTAGAAGCTCTGGCCAAGTTGATACTTGTAACTCCAAGAGGGAGTAATTATGCTCGATAGTGGGTTCATGCCTCCATTTAATCTGGGACAGTGACAGAAAGTTCTAAGGTTGTGGATGTGATGTTGCTACTAGGGATAAAACATTGATGCTTTGTCTAAGGATATTTGTGTTGATTACATTACGCACCATACTTAATGCAATTATCTGTTGTTTACAACTTAATACTGGAAGGGGTTCGGATGATAACCTGAAGGTGGATTATTTAGGCATAGATGCATGCTGGATAGCGGTTGATACGTCCAATTTGCATCACTATTTTGTATCATAATTTGCTGTTATTCATTGATATATTTCATATTGGGACACAATACTTATGTTATTTCATCTATTTTGCATGTTTCATCATTATTGGAGGATCAACCGGAGCCAGGATTCTGCTGGAAAAAGCACCGTCGAACGCAATATTTCGGAAGATCAACTGTGGAAGGAAATTTCACGTAAATTCCTATTTTTCCGATGACGGAGGGAGCCAAGGGGAAGAAGAGGGGAGCCATCGTGCCCAGACCACAGGCCGGCGCGCCCATGGCCCGCCGCGCCACCCCGTGGTGTGGGGCCCCACAGCCCCTTTCGCCTCCTTTTCTTCGCACTCGTCCCGAAACCCTAAGCCACAGAGAAGACCTCACGAAGGGTTACAGCCGCCTGCGGGGCGGAGAACACCGAGAGAAAAGAGCTCTCCGGGCGGGAATCCGCCGGGGAAATTCCCTCCCGGAGGGGGAAATCGACGCCATCGCCATCGTCATCGAGCTGGACATCATCTCCATCATCATCATCATCATCTCCACCATCTACACCGCCATCATCACCGCTGCACCTCGTCACCGCTGTAACGATTTGGGTTAAATCTTGATTGTATGATAGGGGAAACTCTCCCGGCATTATTCTCTACTTGTTATAGATGCTATTGAGTGAAACCATTGAACCAAGGTTTATGTTCAGATTGTTATTCATCATCATATCACCTCTGATTGTATTCCATATGATGTCTCGTGAGTAGTTCGTTTAGTTCTTGAGGACATGGGTGAAGTCTAAATGCTAGTAGTGAATTATGGTTGAGTAATATTCAATGTTATGATATTTAAGTTGTGGTGTCATTCTTCTAGTGGTGTCGTGTGAACGTCGACTACACGACACTTCACCATTTATGGGCCTAGGGGAGTGCATCTTGTATTCGGTTGCTAATTGCGGGGTTGCCGGAGTGACAGAAACCTGAGCCCCCGTTAGTATATCGATGCAAGAGGGATCGCAGGATCTCAGAGTTTAAGGCTGTGGTTAGATTTATCTTAATTACTTTCTTGTAGTTGCGGATGCTTGCAAGGGGTATAATCACAAGTATGTATTAGTCCTAGGAAGGGCGGTGCATTAGCATAGGTTCACCCACACAACACTTATCAAAACAATGAAGATTATTAAGCCACATGAAGCGAAAGTACTAGACTAAAATCCCCGTGTGTCCTCAAGAACGCTTGGTCATTATAAGTAAACAAACCGGCTTGTCCTTTGTGCTAAAAAGGATTGGGCCACTTGCTGCAATTATTTCTCTCGCATTTTACTTACTCGTACTTTATTCATCTGTTACATCAAAACCCCTTGAATACTTGTTTGTGAGCATTTACAGTGAATCCTTCATCGAAACTGCTGCCAACACCTTCTGCTCCTCGTTGGGATCGACATTCTTACTTATCGAAGATACTACGATACACCCCTATACTTGTGGGTCATCAAGACTATTTTCTGGCGCCGTTGCCGGGGAGTGAAGCGCTATTGGTAAGTGGAATTGGTAAGGAAAACTTTTCTGTTTGCTGATTTTATTTCTGCCTGCTGCTATAAATCATTATGGAGAGATCTTCTCTTCAATTTCTATTTGGGAAATCTACTACTACTGCAACGGTAGTGGATGAAGCGCCAGGTGAGGAAGTAGTACCATATAAAATACCTATGAAAATTATTGAACGTGTTATGGATAACCGCTATGAAGGGGATGGAACTGTTCATCCTGGTGATCATTTATTGTTTTTGCATGAATTATGCGGGTTATTCAAATGTGCAGGTATTTCTATGAATGAAGTTAGAAAGAAACTATTCACTATATCGCTGTCTGGTAAAGCGGCGCACTGGTATAAATTGCTGAAGAATGGTGATTCTATTGATTGGGAGGACATTGTGCCTTTATTTTATTCCAAATTTTATCCTCCAAGTGAAATTCACAAAGATCGGAACCGCATATATAATTTCTGGCCTCATGATGGAGAGAGTATTGCCCAAGCTTGGGGGAGATTGAAGTCTTTAATGCTCAAATGCCCCATTCATGAGCTTCCTGGTAATGTTATTATTGATAATTTCTATGCAAGACTTTCTTTTCAAGACAAGACCTTGCTGGATACTTCTTGTTCTGGATCATTTACACGCAACAAAGAAGAGTTTAAAAGGGACCTTCTTGATCGGATCCAAGAAAATACTGAAGGATGGGAGAACGACAAAGATAGAGAATCAGGTATAATTTATGATTATAAATGCATTGAAGCTTTTATGGATACTGATAAATTTCGTAATATGAGTGCTACATATGGTCTTGATTCCCAAGTTGTTGCAAATCTTTATAAAGCTTTTGCCTCTCATTATGAATTGCCTAAGAAGAATTTTGATAAGTATCATGAACCGTATAAAGATAAAGTTGATTCATCTGTAAACAAATGTGTAGTGATTGAAACTGTTGATAATGTTATTCCTGAAGCTTATATTGAAAAAACTCCTTTCCCTGCTAAAATGAAGGAGTACTCTGTCATATCTAGTGCGGTTAATAAAAGTGAAAAGAAACCTAAAGAACCTGAAGAACAAATTAAAATTGAACCTGCTGTTGCAATAGTTAAAGATCTTGTGACTGAAAATGTGGAGGATGGTCATATTATTTTCTGTGAAGATGCTTCTAATATTGTTTCACATCCTAATAAACCCAAACAAGTTAGTGTTCCTATGCTATCTGTTAGAATTGGTGATCATTGCTATTATGGTTTATGTGATATTGGTGCAAGTGTTAGTGCTATTCCTTATGAGCTTTACACGGAGATTATGCACGAAATTGGTTCTTGTGAACTTGAAGATATTGATGTGGTTATTCATCTGGCTAATAGAGAAACTATTTCTCCAATTGGTATTGTTCGAGATGTGGAAGTTCTATGTGGTAAGATTAAATATCCTGCTGACTTTTTGGTACTTGGTTCTGCTGCTAGTGATCATTGTCCTATCATTTTTGGTAGACCTTTTCTAAATACTTGTGGAGCTATTATAGATTGTAAGAAAGAGAAAATTTTGACTAGATTTGCTGGTGAACCTTATGAATTTAACTTTTCTAAATTTACCAAAACTCCTTATAAAGCTGACTTGCCTAGTAATGATTTTAAAATGGAGCAGTGTGCATCTATTGTTCTTGTTCCTAATAATCCTTTGCAGCAACATTTGGAGAATAGTGAAAGTGAAGCTTTTAGGAAAGAAAGAGATGAGCTTGAGGAAATTTTTCTTCGCCAACCTATTCTCAAGCATGATTTACCGGTGGAAGATTTGGGTACAACACCGCCACCAAAGGAAGATCCTGTTTTCGATTTAAAGCCTTTACCTGATAATCTTAAATATGCTCATATTGATGATAAGAAAATATATCCTGTTATTATTAGTTCTAAGCTTTCAGAGATTGAGGAAGAAAGGTTATTGGAAATATTGAAGAAACACCGAGGAGCTATTGGCTATACTCTTGATGATTTGAAAGGGATTTCTCCTTCTATTTGCCAACATGCTATTAATATGGAAGAAGATGCAAAGCCTGTTGTTGAACATCAACGTCGTCTAATTCCGAAGATGAAAGAGGTGGTAAGGAATGAGGTATTAAAACTTCTTGAAGCTGGTATTATATATCCTATTGCTGATAGTAGATGGGTTAGTCCTGTGCATTGTGTTCCTAAGAAAGGAGGAATGACTGTTGTGCCTAATGATAATGATGAGCTTATTCCTCAAAGAATAGTTGTAGGATATAGAATGTGCATTGATTTTCGAAAAGTTAATAAAGTTACTAAGAAAGATCATTACCCTTTACCCTTTATTGATCAAATGCTAGAAAGGTTATCTAAAAATACTCATTTTTGCTTTCTTGATGGTTATTCTGGGTTTTCACAAATTGCTGTTAAAGCTAAAGATCAAGAGAAAACCACGTTTACTTGTCCTTATGGAACTTATGCTTATAGGCGTATGCCTTTTGGTTTATGTAATGCTCCTGCTACTTTTCAAAGATGCATGTCTGCTATTTTTCATGGTTTTTGCGAAAGTATTGTAGAGGTGTTCATGGATGATTTTTCTGTCTATGGGAATTCTTTTGATAATTGCTTGCGAAACCTCGATAAAGTTTTGCAGAGATGTGAAGAAACTAACCTTGTCCTTAATTGGGAGAAATGCCACTTTATGGTTAATGAAGGAATTGTATTGGGACATAAAATTTCCGAGAGAGGTATTGAAGTTGATAGAGCTAAAGTTGAAGCAATTGAGAAGATGCCCTATCCGAGGGATGTTAAAGGTATTCGTAGTGTTCTTGGTCATGCTGGGTTTTATAGGAGATTTATTAAAGATTTCTCTAAAATTTCAAAACCTCTTACTAATCTTCTTCAAAAAGACGTACCTTTTGTTTTTGATGATGATTGTAAGGAAGCTTTTGAAACTCTAAAGAAAGCCTTAACAACTGCTCCTGTAGTCGAACCTCCTGATTGGAATTTGCCTTTTGAAATTATGTGTGATGCTAGTGATTTTGCTGTAGGCGCTGTTCTTGGACAGCGGGTAGATAAAAAATTAAATGTTATTCATTATGCTAGTAAGACTCTTGATGCTGCTCAAAGAAATTATGCTACAACTGAAAAGGAATTGTTAGCTGTAGTCTTTGCTTGTGACAAGTTTAGACCCTATATTGTTGATTCAAAAGTCACAATTCATACTGATCATGCTGCAATTAGATACCTTATGACAAAGAAAGATGCTAAGCCAAGGCTTATTAGATGGGTACTTCTGTTGCAAGAATTTGATTTACATATTATAGATAGGAAAGGTGCTGATAATCCTGTTGCTGATAATTTGTCTAGATTGGAAAATATTGCTTATGATCCTGTTCCTGTTAATGATAGTTTTCCAAATGAACAATTGGCTGTAATAAAGGTGAGCTCGCGAGAGAGCCCTTGGTATGCAGATTATGCTAACTTTATTGTTTCGAAGTATTTGCCTCCAACCTTTTCAGCTCAGCAAAGGAGGAAATTCTTTTATGACTTGAGGCATTGTTTTTGGGATGACCCACACTTATATAAAGAAGGAGTGGATGGTATTATGCGAAGATGTGTTCCTGAATATGAACAACAGGAGATATTGAGTAAATGTCATGGTAGTGTTTATGGAGGACATCACGCTGGAGATAGAACCGCGCAAAAGGTTCTACAATCAGGTTTTTATTGGCCAACACTCTTCAAAGATGCAAGGAAATTTATTTTATCTTGTGATGAATGTCAAAGAGTTGGTAATATCTCTAGACGCAATGAAATGCCTATGAATTATACTCTTGTTATTGAACCATTCGATTGTTGGGGATTCGACTTCATGGGTCCTTTCCCTTCTTCAGATGGTAACACTCATATACTTGTCGCTGTTGATTATGTTACTAAATGGGTAGAAGCTATACCTACAAAAAGTGCTGATGGTGAGACCTCTATAAAAATGCTTGTAGATGTTATATTTCCTAGATTTGGAATACCTAGATATATTATGACTGATGGAGGTTCTCATTTTATTCATGGAGGTTTTAGAAAAACTCTTGCTAAGTATGGTATTAATCATAGAATTGCTTCCGCTTATCACCCTCAAACTAGTGGTCAAGTAGAATTATCAAATAGAGAGATTAAAGCTATCTTGGGAAAGACTGTTAATAAATCTAGAAAGAATTGGGCTAGCAAATTGAAAGAAGCACTATGGGCTTATAGAACTGCTTATAAAAATCCTATGGGAATGTCACCTTATAAAATGGTTTATGGAAAAGCTTGTCATTTACCTTTAGAACTAGAGCACAAAGCTTATTGGGCTGTTAGAGAACTAAATAAAGATCCTAAATTAGCCGGTAATAAGAGGTTGCTGCAATTAAGTTCTCTAGATGAATGGAGAAGTGAAGCTTATGAAAATGCTAAACTCTTTAAAGAAAAAGTTAAGAAATGGCATGATAGAAGGATTATCAAAAGAGAGTTTAATATTGGGGATAAAGTCCTATTGTATCGGTCTCGTCTCAGATTCTTTGCAGGGAAATTACTCTCGAAGTGGGAAGGACCATATGTTGTTGAGGAGGTGTATCGTTCAGGAGCAATTAAAATTAGCTCTCTCCAAGGCAATGCCACACAAGTGGTGAATGGACAAAGACTCAAGCATTATATCTCGGGTGATTCTTATAATGTTGATGTTGATATTATTCAAGTGGAAACACCGGAGGCTTTCATCAAAGGACAAATTGACAGTCCGCCAGAACTCGACTTTGAATAGGTAACAATACAGGTAATAAAAAGTCCGCGTTTACCTTTCCGAACATTATTTCTGCTGTTTTTGGAAAATATTAAAAATTACGGAATCGAAACGGAGTGGAAAAGACGCGCGAGGGCCCGTCACCACAGGCCGGCGCGGGCCCCACCCTGGCCGCGCCGACCTATGGTGACAGCCCCTCGGCGTCCCGTTTCCACTCGTTTTCGGCCTGGAACCTTCCTTTTGTCGTAAAAATATTTGCTATATAATCCCCCGGACCCCTGGAGGTCCGTAATATCGTTTTCTCGTCGTGTTTTGTTTCGAGCTGTTTTCTGCCAGGATCTGCTTCGGATCTAGATCCACCATGTCCTCGTCGGGAACTCAGAAGGACAGCTTCTTTGAGGACGTCGTCAACCCGTACATGAACGAGCTGAAGATGCACCCCAAAGAGTTGCTGCTCGTGGATGGAGAGTTGCAGATCAAAGATGTCCAGGGTCCTAAGGGAGAAGGGAGTTTGGAAGACAGGATGGAGAAACTGGAACAAGAGGTTTTCAACTACAAGAAGATGGCTGAGCGTGAAGTGGATATCTTTCACAAGATTGTGTCTGAACTCATTGATGGGCACAAGAAGGAGACTGCAAAGTTGTGGGACGATATCTTCTCACTTCACGACACCACCAACAAACTCCAAGCTCAACTCTATGATGTTCATAATCAAAACTGTGAGTATGAAAACAGGTTTAAGCGCATAAGTCATGCTGCTAGTTTCAGGTTTCCGGAGACCAAGATGTCTTTTGTTGATGGAGGGCCTCTTCCATGGAAGTCTGATGACGACAAAGATTCACCATCATCACCGAAGGAGTAATTCATCATCGGTATTGGCATCCCCTTGGTTTGTTCCAAGCTTGGGGGAGTGCCGCGGTATCACATCATCATTACCTTTATCTTTTACTATCAAGTAGTGTCATATCATGAGTAGGGAAGTTATCATATGGAATAGTATGCAATGTGGAAGTATCTCTCTTAGTTGGTTATCTATGTATCCGTTGGTGTGAGTTATCGTTATGGAATATTAATGAGAAGTCTTATCATTTACTTTTTGCACACCTTATTTTAGTTTGCAATCTCCATTATATGATTAC
The DNA here is from genome assembly GCA_030979885.1 of Lolium multiflorum. NCBI lineage: Eukaryota > Viridiplantae > Streptophyta > Magnoliopsida > Poales > Poaceae > Lolium > Lolium multiflorum. The sequence continues at coordinate 337,176,679 of CM061750.1, forward strand.
TCTTGACATAAGTATTGATATCACTTTGGGAGCATCAAGTAAATCTATTTGGTTTTGGCAAACTTAGCATTGGTCAATAGCAACAACATCTTGATGTTTAAATAGAAGAGAGAAATACACTTAGATATATTACTCTATTATCTCTATGCTTATGAGCTTAGTATTCTTAAGTTAAAATTGCTTGTGCTTATGAGAAAGATGCATGATTGTTTCTATCATATGTATATTTGTTTGTTTCCCTCAACCTTTATGCTTGCTATCAAACCTTGCTAGCCAAAGACCTGTATCGAGAGGGAATGCTTCTCATACATCCATAACCTTAGACCAAACCTATGCCATTTGTGTCCACCATACCTACCTACTACATGGTATTTTCTGCCATTCCAAGTAAATACTTCATGTGCTACCTTTAAATTATTCAAACTACTACTCCTTATTTGTGTCAATGTTCTATAGCTCATGAGGAAGTATGTGGTGTTTTATCTTTCAATCTTGTTGGGCGGACTTTCACCAATGGACTAGCGGCACATCCGCTTATCCAATAATTTTGCAATAAGAGCTGGCAACGGGGTTCCCAGCCCCAATTAATAACTTTCATTAATAATTCTCTTCACATGTTTTGCCCTGATTTATCAGTAAGCAACTTAATTTTGCAATAGACACTCCTCCATGGTATGTGAATGTTGGAAGGCACCCGAGGATTCGGTTAGCCATGGATTGAGAAAGCCAAGGTTGGGGGGAGTGTCATCCTTAATAAAACTAAAATACATGTGTAAACAAAAGAGAAGGGGATGATCTACCTTGCTGGTAGAGATGCCGTCCCTCATGGGAGCCGCTCTTGGAAGGTTCGCTTGACAAGGGGGTTAGAGTGCCCACTACCATTCGTTGACAACAGCAAACACCACTCAAAATCTTACTTTTATGCTCTTTATATGATTTCAAAACTTGAAAAGCTCTAGCACATGATTTAATCCCTGCTTCCCTCTGCGAAGGGCCTATCTTTTACTTTTATGTTGAGTCAGTAAACCTATTTCTCTCTATCTCAAGCAAGCAATTGAGTTGTTGTGAACCAATCATTTATGCTATGATTCAGTTGATCATGTCTTTTATACTTTCTTGTTTAGTACCAATTTTATCTGAATGAATATGACTTTGAAGTTATCAATGATTATGAAGAGATTGTTATGCTTGAATATGAAGGCTCAGTTATAAAATCTAATATGAGAGCTTTGCTTAGAAGTACAATCCGTTAGTAGTTCTCTGACCAAGAACAAAGTTTGCCATCACCAACTATGATTTCTTATGCACCTTTACTTGTGATTTCTCTTTACCTATTTCAAGATGAGTTATATGAGGAAGTTGTTTACTAGAATGTCTTGTGTGAATTAATATGATGCTTCTTGTCCGTATTTTATTTATCGACTTTTCACTCCATAAACATGTGGTCTTGTTTATCGAGCTCAGTTTCGCTTGGGGACAAGCGAGGTCTAAGCTTGGGGGAGTTGATACGTCCAATTTGCATCACTATTTTGTATCATAATTTGGTTATTCATTGATATATTTCATATTGGGACACAATACTTATGTTATTTCATCTATTTTGCATGTTTCATCATTATTGGAGGATCAAGCACCGGAGCCAGGATTCTGCTGGAAAAAGCACCGTCGAACGCAATATTTCGGAAGATCAACCGTGGAAGGAAATTTCACGTAAATTCCTATTTTTCCGGATGACGGAGGAGCCAAGGGGAAGAAGAGGGGAGCCACTGTGGCCCAGACCATAGGCCGGCGCGGCCCATGGCCTGGCGCGCCACCTGTGGTGTGGGGGCCCCACAGCCCCTTTCGCCTCCTTTTCTTCGCGTACTCCTTCGTCCCGAAAACCTAAGCCACAGAGAGGACCTCACGAAGGGTTACAGCCGCCTCTGGCGGAAAACACCGAGAGAAAAGAGCTCTCCGGCGGGCAGGAATCCGCCGGGGAAATTCCCTCCTGGAGGGGGAAATCGACGCCATCGCCATCGTCATCGAGCTGGACATCATCTCCATCATCATCATCATCATCTCCACCATCTACACCGCCATCACCGCTGCACTCGTCACCGCTGTAACGATTTGGGTTAAATCTTGATTGTATGATAGGGGAAACTCTCCCGGCATTATTCTCTACTTGTTATAGATGCTATTGAGTGAAACCATTGAACCAAGGTTTATGTTCAGATTGTTATTCATCATCATATCACCTCTGATTGTATTCCATATGATGTCTCGTGAGTAGTTCGTTTAGTTCTTGAGGACATGGGTGAAGTCTAAATGCTAGTAGTGAATTATGGTTGAGTAATATTCAATGTTATGATATTTAAGTTGTGGTGTCATTCTTCTAGTGGTGTCGTGTGAACGTCGACTACACGACACTTCACCATTTATGGGCCTAGGGGAGTGCATCTTGTATTCGGTTGCTAATTGCGGGGTTGCCGGAGTGACAGAAACCTGAGCCCCGTTAGTATATCGATGCAAGAGGGATCGCAGGATCTCAGAGTTTAAGGCTGTGGTTAGATTTATCTTAATTACTTTCTTGTAGTTGCGGATGCTTGCAAGGGGTATAATCACAAGTATGTATTAGTCCTAGGAAGGGCGGTGCATTAGCATAGGTTCACCCACACAACACTTATCAAAACAATGAAGATTATTAAGCCACATGAAGCGAAAGTACTAGACTAAAATCCCCGTGTGTCCTCAAGAACGCTTGGTCATTATAAGTAAACAAACCGGCTTGTCCTTTGTGCTAAAAAGGATTGGGCCACTTGCTGCAATTATTTCTCTCGCATTTTACTTACTCGTTTATTATTCATCTGTTACATCAAAACCCCTTGAATACTTGTTTGTGAGCATTTACAGTGAATCCTTCATCGAAACTGCTGCCAACACCTTCTGCTCCTCGTTGGGATCGACATTCTTACTTATCGAAGATACTACGATACACCCCCTATACTTGTGGGTCATCAGCGGTCTATGTACTTTGTCGTAATGCCCTGATTAAATCACATAGTAATCATCGTTGATATGTATTGAATCTTTATTTGTCAATTGCCCGCCTGTAATTTGTTCACCCAACATGTTAGTTATCTTATTGGAGAGACACCTCTAGTGAACTGTGGACCCCGGTCCATTCTTTTACATCTGAATACATTCTATTGTTTTTACTGTTCTTTGCAAACAAACACCATCTTCCACTCGATACGCTTAATCCTTTGTTTTCAGCAAGCCGGTGAGATTGACAACCTCACTGTTACGTTGGGGCAAAGTACTTTGATTGTGTTGTGCAGGTTCCACGTTGGCGCCGGTTTCACTGGTGTTGCGCCGCACTACATTCCTCCACCAACAACCTTCACGTGCTTCTTGGCTCCTACTGGTTCGATAACCTTGGTTTCTTTCTGAGGAAAACTTGCTGCTGTGCGCATCATACCTTCCTCTTGGGGTTCCCAACGGACGTGTACATCTACGCGCATCAGAAGCATGGATTACTAATTTTGTGCTAGAGCTTTTATTTTGAAAACATAGAAACAATTTTGTCAACGGTAGTAATAATTCATATGTGTTATGCATAATACTTCCTACAAGTTGCAAGCCTCATGCATAGAATACCAATAGTGCTCGCACCTTGTCCTAATTAGCTTGGATTTACATGGATTATCATTGCATAACATATGTTTCAACCAAGTGTCACAAAGGGGTACCTCTATGCCGCATGTACAAAGGTCCAAGGAGATAAATCGCATTTGATTTCTCGTTTTTAATAGATCTCAACTTAGGACATCCATACCGGGACAACATAGAAAACAGATAATGGACTCCTCTTTAATGCATAAGCATTCAACAACAGATAATATTCTCATAAGAGATTGAGGATGAATGTCCAAACTTAAAACTTCCACCATGCTCTAACATATGCATACTCAAACCATTTAATCATGATAAATCACCCTTACTTCAGACAAGACGAACATGCATAGCAACTCACATGATATTCAACAAAGGTGTAAAAGTTGATGGCGTCCCCAGAAACATGGTTACCGCTCAACAAGCAACTTATAAGAACTAAAACACATAGCTACATATTCATCACCACAATAGTTTTTAAGCTACTTTCCCATGAGCTATATATTGCAAAGACAAAGGAATGAAATTTTAAAGGTAGCACTCAAGTAATTTACTTTGGAATGGCAGAAAAATACCACATAGTAGGTAGATATGGTGGACACAAATGGCATGGGTTTTGGCTCAAGGTGTTTGGATGCACGAGAAGCATTTCCTCTCAGTACAAGGCTTTGGCTAGCAAGGTTGTTTGAAGCAAACACAAGTATGAACAGGTACAACAAAACTTACACAAAAACATATTGCAAGCATTATAAGACTCTACACTGTCTTCCTTGTTGTTCAAACACTTTTACCAGAAAATATCTAGACCTTAGAGAGACCAATCATGCAAACCAATTTTCAACAAGCTCTACGGTAGTTCTCCACTAATAGATTAAACTACATGATGCAAGAGCTTAAACATGATCTATGAGAGCTCAAAACAATTGCCAAGTATCAAGTTATTCAAAACCATATGAAGCATTTTCTGATTCCAACCAAATAGCAATCAACGAAGCAATTTTCAGCCTTCGCCATGAACATTAAAGCATAAATAAGAACACAAGTGTTCAAATGAAAAGGCGGAGCGTAATATCTCCAATACAAGGATGGTGGGATCCAACTTTATTCAAACCAAAACAAAAACAAAAGCAAACAGACGCTCCAAGTAAAGAACATAAGATGTGATGGAATAAAAATATAGTTTCACTAGAAGTGACCTGATAAGTTGTCGATGAAGAAGGGGATGCCTTGGGCATCCCCAAGCTTAGATGCTTGAGTCTTCTTAAAATATGCAGGGATGAACCACCGGGACATCCCCAAGCTTAGACGTTTCACTCTTCTTGATCATATTGTATCATCCTCTTCTCTCGACTCATGAAAACTTCCTCCACATCAAACTCAAAGCAAACTCATTAGAGGGTTAGTGCATAATCAAAATTTCATATATTCAGAGGTGACATAATCATTCTTAACACTTCTGGACATTGCACAAAGCTACTGAAAGTTAATATAACAAAGAAATCCATTCAATATAGCAAAAGAGGCAATGCGAAATAAAAGGCAGAATCACAAACAGAACCCGTAAAGACGAAATTTTCAGAGGCACTTAACTTGCTCAGACGGAAAAACTCAAAACTAATGAAAGTTGCGTACATATCTGAGGATCACGCACGTAAATTGGCAGATTTTGTTAATTTTTTTACAGAGAGATCTATGCAAATTCATGACAGACAACAAATCTGTTTCTGCGTAGTAATCCAAATCTAGTATCAACTTTACCATAGGGACTTTACTTGGCACAAAAAACATGATAAGGAGAGGTTGATACAGTAGTAACAACTTCCAAGACTCAACAATATAGTAGTAAATAAAAACATGGGTTATCTCCCAAGAAGTGCTTTTCTTTAACGCCTTTCAGCTAGACGCAGAAAGTGCAAATCAAGTATTATCTAGAGAAAAAGCATCAACATCATAATTTGTTCTAATAATAGAATCAAAAGGCAACTTCATTCTATTTCTAGGGAAGTGTTCCATACCTTTCTTGAGAGGAAATTGATAATTAATATTTCCTTCTTTCATATCAATAATAGCACCAACAGTTCGAAGAAAGGGTCTTCCCAAAACAATAGGACAAGATGCATTGCATTCAATATCCAAGACAACAAAATCAACGGGGACAAGGTTATTGTTAACCGTAATGCGAACATTATCAATCCTCCCCAAAGGTTTCTTTAGAGAATTATCAGCAAGATTAACATCCAAATAACAATTTTTCAATGGTGGCAAGTCAAGCATATCATAAACTTTCTTAGGCATAACAGAAATACTTGCACCAAGATCACATAAAGCATTACATTCAAAATCATTGAATTTCATCTTAATGATGGGCTCCCAACCATCTTCCAACTTCCTAGGAATAGAAGCTTCAAGTTTTAATTTCTCTTCCCTAGCTTTAATGAGAGCATTTGTAATATGTTTTGTAAAGGCTAAATTTATAGCACTAGCATTAGGACTTCTAGCAAGTTTTTGTAAGAACTTTATAACTTCAGTAATATGACAATCATCAAAATCTAAACCATTATGATCTACAACATTCTGAAAAATTTCAGCACTATTATCACAAACAGTTTCAGCAGTTTCAGGCAATTTTGCACGCTTTGTACTAGGAGTAGAAACATTGCCAACACCAATTATTTTACCAACATGTGAAGAATCAACATTACTAGTGGTGGTAATAGTCCAAACTTTAGCTACATTATTCTCTTTAGCAAGTTTTTCTTTTTTTCTCTATCCCACCTAGCATGCAATTCAGCCAACATTCTAATATTATCATTAATTTGAACTTGGATGGCATTTGTTTTAGCAAACCTAGCATCTTTAACTTCCTCAGGCATAACTTTCAGTTTTAAAATATCAACATCAAGAGCAAGACTATCAACCTTAGAAGCAAGAACATCAATTTTACCAAGCTTTTCTTCAACAATTTTATTAAAAGCAGTTTGTGTACTAATAAATTCTTTAAGCATGACTTCAAGACCAGAGGGTACACTCTTATTATTGTTGTAAGAATTACCATAAGAATTACTATAACCACTACCATTATTAGAAGGATATGGCCTATAGTTGTTGTTACCATAATTATTCCTATAAGCATTGTTGTTGAAATTATTATTCTTAATGAAATTCACATCAACATGCTCTTCTTGAGCAACCAATGAGGCTAAAGGAACATTATTAGGATCAATATGAGATCTACCATTTGCAAGCATAGACATAATAGCATCAATCTTATCACCCAAAGAAGAGGTTTCTTCAACAGAATTTACCTTCTTACCTTGAGGAGTTCTTTCAGTATGCCATTCAGAGTAATTGATCATCATATCATCAAGAAGCTTTGTTGCGGCGCCTAAGGTAATGGACATAAAAGTACCTCCAGCAGCTGAATCCAATAGGTTCCTCGAGGAAAAATTCAATCCTGCATAAAAGGTTTGGATGATCATCCAAGTAGTTAGTCCATGGGTAGGGCAATTCTTTACCAAAGATTTCATTCTCTCCCATGCTTGAGCAACATGTTCATTATAAAATTGCTTAAAATTCATAATGCTACTTCTCAAAGATATAATCTTAGCAGGGGGATAATATTTACCAATAAAAGCATCTTTACATTTAGTCCATGAATCAATACTATTCTTAGGCAAAGAAAGCAACCAATCTTTAGCTCTTCCTCTTAATGAGAAAGGAAACAATTTCAATTTTATAATATCACCATCTATATCTTTATACTTTTGCATTTCACAAAGTTCAACAAAATTATTAAGATGGGCAGCAGCATCATCATTACTAACACCAGAAAATTGCTCTCTCATAACAAGATTCAGTAAAGCAGGTTTAATCTCATAAAATTCTGCAGTAGTAGCAGGTGGAGTGATGACCCACAAGTATATGGGGTGTATCGTAGTACTTTCGATAAATAAGAGTGTCGAACCCAACGAGGAGCAGAAGGTGTTGACAAGCAGATGAAGGATTCACTGTAAATGCTCACAGACAAGTATTCAGGGGGTTTTGATATAGCAGATAAATAAAGTACAAGTAAATAAAATGCGAGAGAAATAATTGCAGCGAGTGGCCCAATCCTTTTTAGCACAAAGGACAAGCCGGTTTGTTTACTTATAATGACCAAACGTTCTTGAGGACACACGGGGATTTTAGTCTAGTGCTTTCGCTTCATACGGCTGATTAATCTTCATTGTTTTGATAAGTGTTGTGTGGGTGAACCTATGCTAATGCACCGCCCTTCCTAGGACTAATACATACTTGTGATTATACCCCTTGCAAGCATCCGCAAATACAAGAAAGTAATTAAGATAAATCTAACCACAGCCTTAAACTCTGAGATCCTGCTATCCCTCCTGCACCGATATACTAACGGGGGTTTAGGTTGCTGTCACTCCGGCAACCCCACAATTAGCAAACGAATACAAGATGTACTCCCCTAGGCCCATAAAGGTGAAGTATCATGTAGTCGACGTTCACATGACACCACTAGAAGAGTAACACCACAACTTAAATATCATAACATTGAATACTACTCAACAATAATTCACTACTAACATTTAGACTTCACCCATGTCCTCAAGAACTAAACGAACTACTCACGAGACATCATATGGAACATGATCAGAGGTGATATGATGATGAATAACAATCTGAACATAAACCTTGGTTCAATGGTTTCACTCAATAGCATCAATAACAAGTAGTAATTAACACCGGGAGAGTTTCCCCTATCAAACAATCAAGATCCAACCCAAATCGTTACAGCGGTGACGAGATGCAGCGGTGGAGATGGCGGTGTAGATGGTGGAGATGATGATGATGATGATGATGGAGATGATGTCCAGCTCGATGACGATGGCGATGGCGTCGATTTCCCCCTCCGGAGGGAATTTCCCCGGATTCCTGCCCGCCGAGAGCTCTTTTCTCTCGGTGTTTCTCCGCCCCGCAGAGGCGGCTCACACCTCCGTAACTCCCCGTGGCTTAGGTTTTCGAGACGAAGAAGTATGCGAAGGAGAGGCGGCCAGAGGGGGGCCCCCTCCCCACATGGCGGCGCGGCCAGGCCTGGGCCGCGCCGGCCTATGGGGGGCCCATGGTGGCCCCTCTCGGCCCCTCCTTTTGGCTCCCTTCGTCTTCTGGAAAAATAGGATTTTTGTATAATTGCCGTCAATTGTTGATCTTCGAAATATGGTGTCCTGACGGTGCTTTTTCCAGCAGAATCCTGACTCCGGTGAATAATTCTCCAATGATCATGAAACATGCAAAATAGGTGAAATAACATAAGTATCATCTCTAAATATGAAATATATCAATGAATAATAGCAAATTATGATATAAAATAGTGATGCAAAATGGACGTATCAACTCCCCCAAGCTTAGACCTCGCTTGTCCCCAAGCGAAACTGAGCTCAATAAACAAGACCACATGTTTATGGAGTGAAGAGTCGATAAATAAAATACGGACAAGAAGCATCATATTGATTCGCACAAGACATTCTAGTAAACATTCTCTTCATATAACTCAACTCGAAATAAGTAAAGAGAAATCACAAGTAAAGGTGCATAGGAAATCATGATTGGTTATGGCAAACTTTGTTCTTGGTCAGAGAACTATTAACGAATTGCACTTATCTTCTAAGCAAAGCTTTCATATTAGAATTATATGGCAGGGCTTTCATCCTTAATCATAGCAATCTTCTCATAAACATTGATAACTTTCAAAGTCATATTCATTCAGATAAAATTTGTACTAAACAAGAAAGCATAAAAGACATGATTAACTAAATCATAGCATAAATGGTTGGTTCACAACAACTCAATTGCTTGCTTAAGATAGAGGGAAATAGGTTTACTGACTCAACATAAAAGTAAAAGATAGGCCCTTCGCAGAGGGAAGCAGGGATTAAATCATGTGCTAGAGCTTTTCAAGTTTTGAAATCATATAAAGAGCATAAAAGTAAGATTTTGAGCGGTGTTTGTTGTTGTCAACGAATGGTAGCGGGCACTCTAACTCCCTTGCCAAACAGACCTTCCAAGAGCGGCTCCCATGGAGGACGTCATCTCTACCAGCAAGGTAGATCATCCCCCTTCTCTTTTGTTTACACATGTATTTTAGTTTCATTATGGATGACACTCCCCCAACCTTTGCTTTCACAAGCCATGGCTAACCGAATCCTCGGGTGCCTTCCAACATTCACATACCATGGAGGAGTGTCTATTGCAAAATTAAGTTGCTTACTGATAAATCAGGGCAAAACATGTGAAGAGAATTATTAATGAAAGTTATTAATTGGGGCTGGGAACCAGCTCTTATTGCTAAATTATTGGATAAGCGGATGTGCCACTAGTCCATTGGTGAAAGTCCGCCCAACAAGATTGAAAGATAAAACACCACATACTTCCTCATGAGCTATAAAACATTGACACAAATAAGGAGTAATATAGTTTGAATTATTTAAAGGTAGCACATGAAGTATTTACTTGGAGTGGCGCAAAATACCACATAGTAGGTAGTTATGGTGGACACAAATGGCATGGGTTTGGTCTAAGGTTATGGATGTATGAGAAGTATTCCCTCTCAATACAGGTCTTTGGCTAGCAAGGTTGGGTAGCAAGCATAAAGGTTGAGGGAAACAAACAAATATACATGTGATAGAAACAATCATGCATCTTTCTCATAAGCACAAGCAATTTTAACTTCAGAATACTAAACTCATTAGCATAAAGATAATAGAGTAATATATCTACATGTATTTCCCTTTTCTATTTAAACATCAAGGTGTTGTTGCTATTGACCAATGCTAAGTTTGCCAAAACCAAATAGATTTACTTGATGCTCCCAAAGTGATATCAATACTAATGTCAAGAGTAATCATATAAAAGAAATTGCAAACTAAAATAAGGTGTGCAAAAAGTAAATGATAAGACTTCTCATTAATATTCCATAACGATAACTCACACCAACGGATACATAGATAACCAACTAAGAGAGAGATACTTCCACACTGCAAACCATTCTATATGATAACTTCCCTACTCATGATATGACACTACTTGATAGTAAAAGATAAAGATAGTGATGATGTGATACCGCGGCACTCCCCCAAGCTTGGAACAAACCAAGGGGATGCCAATACCGATGATGAATTACTCCTTCGGTGGCGATGGATTCTTCTCGACAAGCTTCTTAACAAGTTCCTTTAAATCCTCAATCTCATAGGTGAGGTTGCGAATCAGCTCCGAGTTGTGCTCAACGCGGCTCATAAGCATGTCAGATGGCGAGTCCCAACTCTTAGAGTTGTTTCCCCACCCTTCAGCTTCAGGTTTCATCTCTCCTGCAATGTTAGAACGATCTATATCCCAACCACTTGGCAACACTACCTTGGGGGTCCTTTCAGTTTGACGATTGTAGATTAGATTGCGGAAAGGGTGGTAATTGCCTGGAGAAGATGTCCTTGGAGCTAAGAAGCGACGTGGAACTGCTCCTCCGGTAGCGATCCGTGCACTTCTCTTGGTGTTGGACGGATTTGATATCACGCCAATGCTTGCAATGGTGGCACGCGGGTGTACTCGCGGAATTTCCTCCACTTCTTCCTCATCCTCGCTCTCGACTTCTTCCTTCAATTCAGGGTCTTGAATATCTTCCTCCAAAGGTCCCTTGTCTTTGTTGTTGGAGACCATGGTGCTTCTAGATCAAAACAGATCCTGGCAGAAAACAGCTCGAAACAAAACACGACGAGAAAATGATATACGGACCTCCAGGGGTCCAGGGGATTATATAACAAAAAAAATTACGATAAAAGGAAGGTTCCAGGCCGAAAACAAGTGGAAACGGGACGCCGAGGGGCTGTCACCATAGGGCGGCGCGGCCAGGGTGGGGCCCGCGTCGGCCTATGGTGACGGGCCCTCACGCGTCTCCTCCACTCCGTTTCGATCTCGTAATTTTTTATATTTTCCAAAAACAGCAGAAATATTGTTCGGAAAGTTAAACGCGGACTTTTTATTACTAAAACTGTTACCTATTCAAAGTCGGACTCTGCAGAACTGTCAATTTGATCTTTGATGAAAGCTTCCGGAGTTATCACTTGAATAACATCAATATCTTCATTATAAGAATCTCCAGAAATATAATGCTTGAGTCTTTGTCCATTCACTACTTGTGTGGCGTTACCTTCCAAAGAGCTAATTTTTATTGCCCCTGAACGATATACCTCCTCAATAACATATGGTCCTTCCCATTTTGAGAGTAATTTCCCTGCAAAAAATCTGAGACGAGACCGATACAATAGGACTTTATCTCCAACATTAAATTCTCTTTTAATAATTCTTCTATCATGCCACTTCTTAACTTTCTCCTTAAAAAGTTTAGCATTTTCATAAGCTTCACTTCTCCATTCATCTAAAGAACTCAATTGTAGCAACCTCTTCTTACCGGCAAGTTTAAAATCTTTATTAAGTTCTCTTACAGCCCAATAAGCTTTGTGCTCTAGTTCTAAAGGTAAATGACAAGCTTTTCCATAAACCATTTTATAAGGAGACATTCCCATAGGGTTTTTATAAGCAGTTCTATAAGCCCACAATGCTTCCTTTAACTTACTAGCCCAATTCTTTCTAGATTTATTAACAGTCTTTCCCAAAATAGCTTTAATTTCTCTATTCGATAATTCTACTTGCCCACTAGTTTGAGGATGATAAGCTGAAGCAATTCTATGATTAATACCATATTTGGCAAGAGTTTTTCTAAAACCACCATGAATAAAATGAGAACCTCCATCAGTCATAATATATCTAGGTACTCCAAATCTAGGAAATATAACATCTACAAGCATTTTTATAGAGGTCTCACCATCAGCACTTTTTGTAGGTATAGCTTCTACCCATTTAGTAACATAATCAACAGCGACAAGTATATGAGTGTTACCTTCTGAAGAAGGGAAAGGACCCATGAAGTCAAATCCCCAACAATCAAATGGTTCAATAACAAGAGTATAATTCATAGGCATTTCATTGCGTCTAGAGATATTACCAACTCTTTGACATTCATCACAAGATAAGATAAACTTCCTTGCATCCTTGAAAAGTGTTGGCCAATAAAAACCTGATTGTAAAACCTTTTGTGCGGTTCTATCTCCAGCGTGATGTCCTCCATAAACACTACCATGGCATTTACTCAATATCTCTTGTTGTTCATATTCTGGGACACATCTTCGCATAATACCATCCACTCCTTCTTTATATAAGTGTGGGTCATCCCAAAAATAATGCCTCAAATCATAAAAGAATTTCCTCCTTTGTTGAGCTGAAAAGGTTGGAGGCAAGTACTTTGAAACAATAAAGTTAGCATAATCAGCATACCAAGGACTATCTCGCGAGCTCACCTTTATTACAGCCAATTGTTCATTTGGAAAATTATCATTAACAGGAACAGGATCATAAGTAATATTTTCCAATCTAGACAAATTATCAGCAACAGGATTATCAGCACCTTTCCTATCTACAATATGTAAATCAAATTCTTGCAAAAGAAGCACCCATCTAATAAGCCTTGGCTTAGCATCTTTCTTTTCCATAAGGTACCTAATTGCAGCATGATCAGTATGAATTGTAACTTTTGAATCAACAATATAGGGTCTAAACTTGTCACATGCAAAAACTACGGCTAATAACTCTTTCTCAGTTGTAGCATAATTTCTTTGAGCAGCATCTAGAGTTTTACTAGCATAATGAATAACATTTAATTTTTTATCTACTCGCTGTCCAAGGACAGCACCTACAGCAAAATTACTAGCATCACACATAATTTCAAAAGGCAAATTCCAATCGGGAGGTTCAACTACAGGAGCAGTTGTTAAGGCTTTCTTTAGAGTTTCAAAGGCTTCCTTACAATCATCATAAAAAACGAAAGGTACATCTTTTTGAAGAAGATTAGTAAGAGGCTTTGAAATTTTAGAGAAATCTTTAATAAACCTCCTATAAAAACCAGCATGACCAAGAATACTACGAATACCTTTAACATCCCTAGGATAGGGCATCTTCTCAATTGCTTCAACTTTAGCTCTATCAACTTCAATACCTCTCTCGGAAATTTTATGTCCCAATACAATTCCTTCATTAACCATAAAGTGGCATTTCTCCCAATTAAGAACAAGGTTAGTTTCTTCACATCTCTGCAAAACTTTATCAAGGTTTCGCAAGCAATTATCAAAAGAATTCCCATAGACAGAAAAATCATCCATGAATACCTCAACAATCTTTTCACAAAAGCCATGAAAAATAGCAGACATGCATCTTTGGAAAGTAGCAGGAGCATTACATAAACCAAAAGGCATACGCCTATAAGCATAAGTTCCATAGGGACAAGTGAAAGTGGTTTTCTCTTGATCTTTAGCTCTAACAGCAATTTGTGAAAACCCAGAATATCCATCAAGAAAACAGAAATGAGTATTTTTAGACAACCTTTCTAACATTTGATCAATAAAAGGTAAAGGGTAATGATCTTTCTTAGTAACTTTATTAACTTTTCGAAAATCAATGCACATTCTATACCCTACAACTACTCTTTGAGGAATAAGCTCATCATTATCATTAGGCACAACAGTTATACCTCCTTTCTTAGGAACACAATGCACAGGACTAACCCATCTACTATCAGCAATAGGATATATAATACCTGCTTCAAGAAGTTTTAATACCTCATTTCTTACCACATCCTTCATCTTGGGAATTAGACGACGCTGATGTTCAACAACAGGTTTTGCACCATCTTCTATATTAATAGCATGTTGGCAAATAGCGGGAGAAATCCCCTTCAAATCATCAAGAGTGTAGCCAATAGCTCCTCGGTGTTTCTTCAATATTTCCAATAACCTTTCTTCCTCAATATCTGAAAGCTTAGCACTAATAATAACAGGATATGTTTTCTTATCATCAATATAAGCATACTTAAGATTATTAGGTAATGGTTTCAAATCAAATACAGGATCTTCTTTTGGTGGTGGTGTTACGCCTAAATCTTCAACCGGTAAGTCATGTTTAAGAATAGGTTGATGAAGGAAAATTTCATCAAGCTCATCCCTTTCTTCCCTAAAAACTTCACTCTCACTATTCTCCAAATGTTGCTGCAAAGGATTACTAGGAGCAAGAGCAATAGATGCACACTGTTCAACTCTAAAATCATCATTAGGCAAATCAGCTTTATAAGGAGTTTTGGCAAATTTAGAGAAGTTAAACTCATAAGATTCACCAGCAAATTTAGTAACAATTTTCTCTTTCTTGCAATCTATAATAGCTCCACAAGTATTCAGAAAAGGTCTACCAAAAATAATAGGACAAGACTTACTAGCAGCAGAACCAAGTACCAAAAAGTCAGCAGGATATTTAATCTTACCACATAGAACTTCAACATCTCGAACAATACCAATGGGAGAGATAGTTTCTCTATTAGCTAGCCGAATAACCACATCAATATCTTCAAGTTCACAAGAACCAATTTCATGCATAATTTCCGTGTAGAGCTCATAAGGAATGGCACTAATACTTGCACCAATATCGCATAAACCATAATAGCAATGATCACCAATTCGAACAGAGAGCAGGAACACTGGCTTTCCTAGACTTATTAGGATGCGAAACAATATTAGAAGCATCTTCACAAAAAATAATATGACCATCTTCCACATTTTCAGTCACAAGATCTTTAACTATTGCAACAGCAGGTTCAACCTTTATTTGTTCTTCAGGTTCTATGGGTTTCTTTGCACTTTTATTAACTACACTAGTTATAACAGAATACTCCTTCATTTTAGCAGGGAAAGGAGTTTTTTCAATATAAGCTTCAGGAAGAACATGATCAACAGTTTTAATTTCAATACATTTACCTTTAGGCGAATCAACTTTATCTTTATACTGTTCATGATACTTATCAAAATTCTTCCTAGGCAATTCAAAATGAGAGGCAAAGGCTTTATAAATATTTGCAACAACTTGAGAGTCAAGACCATATGTAGCACTTATATTACGATATTCCTCAGTATCCATAAAAGTTTCAATGCATTCATAATTACTCCCTCCGATCCCAAAAAAATGTTGGATTGGTCATTTTGCAAAAAACAACCTTAAGTTTGCTTTTGCCTCCACCCGCACTCCATCTTATCTACACGCACAGCAATCCTCCCGAAACGCACAGCCGCACGCAAAGGAAAAAGAAGCCGCATCTCGCATCTGAGGAACAACCACTCCATTGATCCCCTTTCTCCACCTCCCAATCACTACGCTGGCGGCGCTCCCCCATGAACCACGACGTCGGGCTGGCTTGCTGCCACAGCACATCCCCGCGCCGCTAGCCGCTCGCGCGCGCCGTCGCGGAGGAACACCACGACGCGACGGCCGACGGCCACACCCGTGCGCACCAGCAAGCGTCGTTCCTTCGATCTCCCGCCGGTGACAGCCAGCTGCTCGCCCCCGCGGTGCGGACCTGCCGTCTGGCCGGCGATGGAAATCGACCCGGTCCAACGCAGATGGAAAAGATACTCTCGTGAAAGGAACTAGTCCTCTTACCCGGTCAATGATCCACCATTTTTGGAATTTTAGAAGGGTTTACTTGTAAAAACGTAATTGTACTGACCATCCGACTCTTTTTTCGGATCGGAGGGAGTATAATTTATACCTGACACTCTACCTTTGTCATTCTCCCATCCTTCAGTATTTTCTTGGATTCGATCAAGAAGGTCCCATTTAAACTCTTCTTTATTGCGCGTGAATGATCCAGAACAAGCAGTATCCAGCAAGGTTTTATCTTGAAAAGAAAGTCTTGCATAGAAATTATCAATGATAATATTACCAGGAAGCTCATGAATGGGGCATTTGAGCATTAAAGACTTCAATCTCCCCACGCTTGGGCAATACTCTCTCCATCATGAGGCCAGAAATTATATATTCGGTTGCGGTCTTTGTGAATTTCACTTGGAGGATAGAATTTAGAGTAAAATAGAGGCACAATATCCTTCCAATCAAGAGAACGCCCATCCTTCAGCAGTTTATACCAATGCGCCGCTTTACCAGATAGCGACATAACAAATAATTTATTCCTAACTTCATCCATTGAAATACCTGCACATTTGAATAACCCGCATAATTCATGTAAAAACAGTAAATGATCTCCAGGATGAACAGTTCCATCCCCTTCATAGCGGTTATCCATAACGCGTTCAATAATTTTCATAGGTATTTTATATGGTATTACTTCCTCACCTGGCGCCTCATCCACTACCGTTGCAGTAGTAGTAGATTTCCCAAATAGAAATTCAAGGGAGGATCTCTCCATAATGACTTATAGTAGCAAGCAGAAACAAAATCAGCACGTACAGTAAAAGTTTCCTTACCAATTCCACTTACCAATAGCGCTTCACTCCCCGGCAACGGCGCCAGAAAATAGTCTTGATGACCCACAAGTATAGGGGGTGTATCGTAGTACTTTCGATAAATAAGAGTGTCAAGCCAACGAGGAGCAGAAGTTGTTGACAAGCAGTTTCGATGAAGGATTCACTGTAAAAACAAGTATTCAGGGGTTTTGATATAGCATAAATAAAGTACAAGTAAATAAAATGCGAGAGAAATAATTGCAGCGAGTGGCCCAATCCTTTTTAGCACAAAGGACAAGCCGGTTTGTTTACTTATAATGACCAAACGTTCTTGAGGACACACGGGGATTTTAGTCTAGTGCTTTCGCTTCATACGGCTGATTAATCTTCATTGTTTCGATAAGTGTTGTGTGGGTGAACCTATGCTAATGCACCGCCTTCCTAGGACTAATACATACTTGTGATTATACCCCTTGAAAGCATCCGCAAATACAAGAAAGTAATTAAGATAAATCTAACCACAGCCTTAAACTCTGAGATCCTGCTATCCCTCCTGCACCGATATACTAACGGGGGTTTAGGTTGCTGTCACTCCGGCAACCCCACAATTAGCAAACGAATACAAGATGTACTCCCCTAGGCCCATAAAGGTGAAGTATCATGTAGTCGATGTTCACATGACACCACTAGAAGAGTAACACCACAACTTAAATATCATAACACTGAATACTACTCAACAATAATTCACTACTAACATTTAGATTTCACCCATGTCCTCAAGAACTAAACGAACTACTCACGAGACATCATATGGAACATGATCAGAGGTGATATGATGATGAATAACAATCTGAACATAAACCTTGGTTCAATGGTTTCACTCAATAGCATCAATAACAAGTAGTAATTAACACCGGGAGAGTTTCCCCTATCAAACAATCAAGATCCAACCCAAATCGTTACAGCGGTGACGAGATGCAGCGGTGGAGGTGTAGATGGTGGAGATGATGATGATGGAGATGATGTCCAGCTCGATGACGATGGCGATGGCGTCGATTTCCCCCTCCGGGAGGGAATTTCCCCGGTGGATTCCTGCCCGCCGGAGAGCTCTTTCTCTCTCGGTGTTTCTCCGCCCGCAGAGGCGACTCACAATTCTCCGTAACTCCCGTGGCTTAGGTTTTCGAGACGAAGAAGTACGCGAAGGAGGCAGCCAGAGGGCAGGCCCCTCCCCGATGGCGGCGTGGCCAGGCTCGGCCCGCGCCGCCTATGGGGCCATGGTGGCCCCTCTGGCCCCTCCTTTTGGCTCCTTCGTCTTCTGAAAAATAGGATTTTTCGTATAATTGCCGTCAATTGTTGATCTTCAGAAATATGGTGTCCCGACGGTGCTTTTTCCAGCAGAATCCTGACTCCGGTGAATAATTCTCCAATGATCATGAAACATGCAAAATAGGTGAAATAACATAAGTATCATCTCTAAATATGAAATATATCAATGAATAACAACAAATTATGATACAAAATAGTGATGCAAAATGGACGTATCATGGAGCAATAGGAGTACTTATAAAATCATTAGTATTTGTGCTAGTGAAATCACACAACTTAGTATTTTCAGGAGTATTCGTCTTAACAGTAGTAAAAGTAAACTAAGCAAACAAAATAAAGTAAAGTAAAGACAAGCAATTAACTTTTTTTGTGTTTTAATATAGAGCAAGTAAACAAGACAGAAAGTAAAGCAACTAATTTTTTTGTGTTTTTAATATGAAGCAAACAAGACAGTAAATAAAATAAAGTAAAGCAAGACAAAAACAAAGTAAAGAGATTGATAAGTGGAGACTCCCCTTGCAGCGTGTCTTGATCTCCCCGGCAACGTGCGAAAAACAGTCTTGATGGCGCGTGATGCACACGTCCGTTGGGAACCCCAAGAGGAAGGTGTGATGCGCACAGCAGCAAGTTTTCTCGAAAGAAACCAAGGTTATCGAACCAGTAGGAGTCAAGGACCACGTGAAGGTTGTTGGTGGAGGAGTGTAGTGCGGCGCAACACCAGGGATTCCGGCGCCAACGTGGAACCTGCACAACACAATCAAAATACTTTGCCCCAACGTAACAGTGAGGTTGTCAATCTCACCGGCTTGCTGAAAACAAAGGATTAAATGTATGGTGTGGAAAATGATGTTTTTGCGAAGAACAAAGAACAGAGATTGCAGAGATTGTATTTCAGATGTAAAAGAATGGACCGGGGTCCACTTCACTAGTGGTGTCTCTCCAATAAGATAAATAGCATGCGGGTGAACAAATTACGTGGGCAATTGACAAATAAAGATTCAATACATATCATGATGATCACTATGAGATTTAATCAGGGCATTACGACAAAGAACATAGACCGCCATCCAAGCATGCATCTATGCCTAAAAAGTCCACCTTCAGGTTAGCATCCGCACCCCTTCCAGGATTAAGTTGCAAACAACAGACAATTGCATTAAGTATGGTGCGTAATGTAATCAACACAAATATCCTTAGACAAAGCATCGATGTTTTATCCCTAGTAGAAACAGCACATCCACAACCTTAGAACTTTCTGTCACTGTCCCAGATTCAATGGAGGCATGAACCCACTATCGAGCATAAATACTCCCTCTTGGAGTTACAAGTATCAACTTGGCCAAAGCCTCTACTAGCAACGGAGAGCATGCAAGAACATAAACAACGCATATATGATAGATTGATAATCAACTTGACATAGTATTCTATATTCATCGGATCCCGCCAAACACAACATGTAGCATTACAAATAGATGATCTTGATCATGTTAGGCAGCTCACAAGATCTAAACATGATAGCACAAGAGGAGAAGACAACCATCTAGCTACTGCTATGGACCCATAGTCCAAGGATGAACTACTCACGCATCAATCCGGAGGCGGGCATGGTGATGTAGAGCCCGGTGATGATTCCCCTCTCCGGCAGGGTGCCAGAGGCGATCTCCTGAATCCCCCGAGATGGGATTGGCGGCGGCGGCGTCTCCGGAACTTTTCCGTATCGTGGCTCTCGCACAGGGTTTTCGCGACGAGGGTATAAGTAGGCAAGGGCGGTTGAGGGGGCAGGCCCCACACCATAGGCCGGCTCGGGCCCCAGCCTGCGCCGCGCTGTCGGTGTCCTCGTGGCCCCACTTCGTATGCTCTTCGGTCTTCTGAAGCTCCGTGGAAAAATAAGACCCTGGGCGTTGATTTCGTCCAATTCCGAGAATATTTCCTTTGTAGGATTTCTGAAACCAAAAACAGCAGAAAACATCAACTAGCGCTTCGGCATCTTGTTAATAGGTTAGTGCCGGAAAATGCATAATAATGATGTGAAGTATGTATAAAACATGTGAGTATTGTCATAAAAGTAGCATGGAACATAAGAAATTATAGATACGTTGGAGACGTATCAGTCCTCCATATGAGCAATCCCATCAACATATGCAAGAGCATTAGAGCGCCAGGGAACTGTGCTTCCCCTTCCTCGAGCACCATCAAATCCTCGTCCCCTTCCCTGTCCATTAACCTCTGAATCAAACCGCCCAGCTCGACCACCACGGTTCCCACCACGAGAGCCACCCATACCACGACCATACCAAGTACTCCATTCAGCATGCATAAAATCACCCCACTTCAGCTTGGTTTCATCATGCTCACCAGTTCCGCATTCCAAATGAGAGTGCCCGACAAATCCACAGGCACCACAGAACCTAGGCATTTTCTCATATTTAACTTGATAGAATTCCCTCTTCCCATCTCTCGAAATCGTGACAAACCTTTCTAGAACTTTTCTCACATCCAGCTTTACTCGTGCTCTAACAAAATTACCCATACCTTGGACATTGATTTGGACTTCCAGGACTTTCCCAACTTTTCTCTCTATCAGATTTTTAACCAAAACCTCGTTCCTATATCCTATAGGAAGTCTGTGGATCTGAATCCATGTTGCATAGAAATTGAGATCAACAGAATCTATAGGTGCCAACCCATCATATTGTTCAATGCAGACAGGGTTTTGTCGAAACAGCCACGGCCCCCCTTTTTCAACCTTGATCCAATCACCTAAACAGAAACATTGAACATAAAATAAGTTCTCCTCAAGATGCTGAAATTTCACCTCTTTCGCCGGACTCCAAGCAATTCTCATATGTTGTTCAAACGTCTGAGGGATGAAAAAATTTGTGGTATGAACCCTAGCCAGGGCAGTCCACTTCATCTCTTCCTTCGGTGCCGTAGCTTCCTCTTCAAAGACCAAGTCATCAAACTCATCCTCCTCAATACCTAGACGTTGCAAGAGATCATCAATCCCTTCTGTCTTTTTCGATCCCGATCCACCAGCTTGACCCGCCGAACTTGCCGCCGGACTCGCCATATCTAGCCGCACAGCGAACTCACCAGGAACCCTAGACCCGATCGATGGAACCACAGCAGAACCCCAAACTATACCAGCACCAGGGTACATGCAGCCGATCGGGGGCAGAACAAACTCCGCAGCCGAAATAGATTTGGTAGCGAAGGCGAGAAACCATAGTTGCCCTGGCTATCGCCAGAGCTCTAGGTCTGAACCGGTTCTTTTATTTAGTGGCCCACAGATGGCACTAATGTTGTTAGTGTGATGTATCAATAATGTTATACTTACGGGCTGCTAGTTATGAAATTTACTTACGGGTGCATCGTGCATTGAAGTCATTGGCTAGAACTCATGCGGCAGTTCCGGAAATACCTCATGGGGCAGCTGTGTGCGTGACACATCATCCTGTAAGTCAATCCCGTAAGATTTTTCCCGTAAGTGTAGCATTGTTGGTGATGTATTTGATGATGTGGTGAGTTGCGAGACCTGCTTGTTTGTCAGACAATGGATAAGGTAAAGAAGGCCTCACGTGCATGAAGGGTTATTTGCAAAAGCGTTATCGACTACACATAATTTCCCCCCTCTCAAATCCCTAAATGGAAAAATTTGCTGCAATAAGTTACCACCGGAGCGTTAAATATAAGATCTTGGTAAAATATCATTTTTCCCACACCTTATATGGCTAAATCTGGTAGTAGGAATGTCGTGGTGATGAACAGACAGATGCCATGGGATGGCTTAAGTTGGGGCCGAGTTGGACACTAGAGGATTCGGGGGAGGGTTTTGGATCAAGTAGGATGAACTTCCGGGTGCTTTCCTCAAGAACTTGGCCAAGGCCAGAGGTAGAAGAAGAGAGACACAAGGATGAACTCCGTTCCAGATCTTCTCTATTGCATGAACATGGTTACAAGTGGTTTTCATACATGAAGCTATCGTCTATCTTCCGCGCCCGTGAAGGAGGCTGCCCCCTCTCCTTATATAGGGGAGAGGGTGGCTTACAGGGGAAGAAACCCTAATGGCATCTTTGAACAGACAAACTACTTTACAAAGCTACTTTACAAAGCTACTTTAATCATAGATGACGCCGGTATCTTCTTTAATCAGGGAGGCTGATGTCCTCCGGCTTCTTTGGGCGTCACCTTCGTCTTTTACGTCATGGCTTCGTTTAAAGCCACTTTGCTTAGCTCATCTTTGTCTTCTAGCTCCTGAGAGAATCTTTGACCAGCTTTGCTTATACCGGTAGTCCGGTATCTTATTAGCTCATTCCGGCATGTCCTTCTTTGGGGCATACCGGTATAGGCTTCCTTAGCCAAAAGCCTAAACTGACAGTCCGGAATGAAGATCAAACCGGTATCTTGATGGCTCAAACCATCCGGTTTGGCATGCCTTTGGCATACCGGGGGTCATCCCCCAACATTAGTCCCCGAAGCTGGTATAGTCCGTGGATTTTATCCGACGGTCCATGCCAGGTTCTTTTCACAAGGTACCGCTTGATCCTTCCTATCCTATTCGTAGATGCCGCTTCTTTGCCTTAGCCCTTTTTCCATTATCTTCTGGATCTCTCTGGTTTCTCACGTAGTACTCATACCCTTTTTTTTTGCAAAGTGTTTCCGGTATCTTTGACATTTACTCCTTCCTCGGCGAAGTCGAGATCTCTCGTGCAAGGTTCGTCAGAGACATGCGCACTGGCTTACCGTGTCGTTGTTGGGTCACTTCGGTCGGCTTCTACGCCAAACATTTAATGTGCCACACCGATCCTCTTGGCCACTCGGATCCGTGCGGCGACCCCGTGGCCTCTTAATTTCGTGTGCGTATCTCTCGCGCCACGTGGCGGCCCACGAGGCGAACCGCCGCGGCCCGCGGTTTCCGGCCCACTCTCTCTCTCTTTATAAGGGCGAGCAGTTCATCTTCATCCCCTTCTTCGCATTCGCCCCCACTCCAGCAGTTCGAGCTTTTCTGCCCTTGCTTCGTCGCCGCCGGTCGCCGCGGCCGCCGCCGCAGCCTCGCTCCCGACGAACCTGCGCCGCCTTCCCCGTCGTGGTGAGCTTTCCACCGCGCCAAGTTCCTGCGGCATTTCTTCCGCGCCGCCGCTCAAGCTTTCCTGGCGAGTTCGCCGCTCTCCGTCGCCGGCCCTCGTCGACGGTCAGGCCTTCACCATTTCTCCGGAGAATCTCTCCTTCGTGTCTCCCGCAACCTCAGGTGAGCCCTAATGCTTATCTGCTTTCTTTCTCTTGCTTTCTAGATCTTGGGTTGGTAGGAAATTTACTTCCTCTTTTCTTTCGCTTTTCTCTTACTCGTAGATCTTCGCGCGAGGGTAGTTCTTGGGAAACTTGTTTTTCGAGTAGGTACGGGGGCGTCTCAAATTCGCATGTCCACAGAGGAGTATCTCTCCTCTTCATTCTCCGGTAACCAAGGAAATAGTGCTTCCGACGGGCTAAGCGCAAATCTAGCTCGGATGGAGGTTGATGCCGGCCAAGACCAAGAGGCCTGTAGCTCTAGCCACGGCCCGGGTAGACCTATCCAAGAAAACACGCAGGCCCGGAGGGGCTCCGATGTTACTCAACACGAGATCATCTGCTCCGCCGGTCTAGGAGGATACCGGAGGGAGTATCCCTTCCTCGGCGATCAAATCAAACCGGTACTAATCCCTGAGTTCGTGGTTTTTCTTGCTCACTTTGAGCGGGCTTCGCCCTTCCAGCCTCCGACTTCTTCCGCCAGTTCTAAATTTCTACCAGCTTCAGCCTCACCATCTTCCCGGCAATGCCGTTTTCTATCTTTCTTGCTATGCTTCCTTTATGGAGGCATACATCGGTATCCGCCCCACCCGCGAGACTTTGCTCGCTTTTTCTCTCTTCGGATCAACTCGATCCAGGGCAAGGAAATTCCTAAGCCCAAACCCCCCGTTCAATGCGGGTCTTGCATTATCGGCTCCCGCCAAGGGAGCCCCTTTTTTAAGTTCTCCGGCCTCGAATCTTGCCGGTTGTGGCAAACAACGTTCTTTTACGTGAAGAACGACGGCGCGCGGATCTCATCAACTCGCCGCCTTTAACCCGGCGCCGCCCACCAAAGCCAATCACTACTACCGTCGAATCACATCGAGACGAGCCGGGTGCTACGCTTCATGGAGAAGCTAAAGAAGGACAGCGACATTTGTTCTGACGACATCATCCGCGCTTTCATCTCTCGCCGGTGCTTCCTCTTCAGCGCCGTGCTCACAAGATGAGCGAGATGTATGGTCCCGGCGATCCCACTAAGATCACCGGCCTCCTCTGAGTAAAGCAGATGTTGTTCTCAAGGCTAAGCAAATCTGCCAGACGGACATGCCGGATAACTGGGAGTGGGGCCTCTTGCCTCTTAGCTCCACCAACCCCCCAACTCAGGAGTAAGAAACTGTGGCAACCCGGACTGAGATACCGGTAATCGTTGCGCTGTGGCTAACCATTTTTTTATGTTATTAGGCCAAGGACCGCTTCCCTCGCATCGAATCGGACAAGCGAGGTCCCGTCCGGAAGCGCCCGGGACAAGGTTGACCCAGATCCTTACATCCATTGGCGGACCTCAAGATGGGCAACGCCGCGCCTCGGTAATGCTCCGCCCGAGGCTTCCGATTCCGCTGATGATCTCGTTATATTTGAGGTAGTTTTCCTTCCGGCCTCTTATGCCTTTACCGTTATCTTCCGCTATAGATACTTCCTCAACTGGCCCCCAATCACAGGTCCATGAGCATGCGACTCCTTCCGCAGCCGAGGTTGGCCAGAGTTCCTGGACAAACTCGTCGCCGGGAGCAAGAAGAACAAGGCCCCGGCAACAGATGCCGGTTCAAGCCAGGCCCCTCTGCCAAACGTCCCGGACGGAAGTCCTCGTGGGAAGCAGGCACGAGGCGCTACAAGGGGAAGACCATGCCGGTTTCTTCCGGGTAAGTTTTTGTTTCTCTATTCGCTTGGTTTTACATATTTTTCTTTCCGGTTGCTTTTCCTTATCTTTTCTTTTTTGTTTTCCAGCCCTGCGCTCGCTCTCAAGGCCAGCCGGCTCAAGGAACGGCCAGGACCTCGCCCTCCTCCTCGTTCAAGCCCGGCACCTTCTGGTACCGGCAACCTTCTGCCTCCTCTAGGGAGGTGCACAAGTGCGGGGCGCGCGGCCCCTACAACTTCGATCACCGCGCGGAGGATGACTTTGTCTCCTCCCGACATGGAAGACACCGCGCGCCAGCAACATCGGCGCCGATCCTGAAGCGCCGGGCGGGCGGAACTTCAAGTTCCTCCCGTCCGAAAGAAAAGAAGAAGAAGAAGAAGAGTTCACGCTCTTCCTCCAAGGCCGCGCCGGAAACTTCCGTGCCGGCAAGCTCTACGCCACCACCGAAGCTCCCCTTCATGAGTCCGGGCTACACCGACGCCACCGCCAGAAGCTCCCGCTCCCGAGGACCTGGGCGACGCCAACGCAATGCCGCCGCCAGCTCAAGGACCTCACGCGGCCAAGCCAGCGCCGCCGCCGCAGGCGCCAAAATCCACCCGCCGGAACCTCAAGGAAAAGGCAACGGCTCTGCCCGCAGCCGCTGGTGCCGCACACCGCCGCGCCGCTGTTGTGGCCGGAGAGAAACCTACCGCCGCTTGGCCGGATTACGGAGCTCAAGCGCGAGGGCCGTGAGCTAGGACACTTCCTTGGTTATGCCGAGAAGTGGAACCAGGCGGATATCTCCACGGCTACGCGCGGCGTGGGGAGAGAGCGGCTTCCAATCATTGACCCGGCCGGCCCCAAGAGAACTGAAGAGCACTTCATACGGCTCAAACGAGCGGTGAAGGAGTTCGACAATGCTTGGCACGACGCCACCAGCAACGTGGTGGTAAGTTTCACCAATCTCTTTGCAATTTTCCTGTTGAAGCCGGTTTTATTCTTTCCGGATTCATATATGTATCCTCCCAGTCCCCGAGTTTTGGGTTGAAAACGCAGCTTTTAGCGCAAAATTTGTTAAAGATACCGCAAACTCCCAGTCCCCGAGTTTTGGGTTGAGAGCGCAGCTTTTAGCGCAAAACTTTGTTAAAGATACCGCAAACTCCCAGTTCCCGAGTTTTGGTTTGAGAGCGCAGCTTTTAGCGCAAAACTTTGTTAAAGATACCGCAAACTCCCAGTCCCCGAGTTTTGGGTTGAGAGCGCAGCTTTTAGCGCAAAACTTTGTTAAAGATACCGCAAACCGGCATCTTCACACTTGACTTTTTATTTAACCAGAGCACGGCGGACGTCCAGAAACAGCTCTTCGAGGAGCTTCGGAGCACGGGATTTGGCGGAGGCCCACAGCCACTGCCAAGGTTTGTTTTCCTCACTTATTCGGCTTCTTTTGTTCATACAACTTTCCTTTTTTTTCCTTTTTTTTTAACACTTGCGGATTTTTTCATAATAGCCATTCCGGAAGCCTCCATTGAGGCCCTCAAGAGCTGCCGAGCTTCACGGTATGTCATTTTCCGGCTGCTTTGCCTTTGTTTGCTTATTTGTTTCATTTTTGCTAACTTGTTCCCTTTCCGAGTTCCAGCCGAAAAGGAGCAGCTCCTCCGAAGCACAAGGAGGCCCCGGACGCCGTAAGGACATCTCCCGCAACTCAAGGAGCAAGCCATGCAGCCGGTCTCCGGCATGACGAGGAGATGAGGGAGGCCAAGGCTGATGCCGAGGCTAAACTCGCCGAGGTGTTGGAGGAGTCCGCCAACGCCAATGCGGTGGCTGGTGGAGCCGGAGGAGGAGCGGAAGGAGCGGAAGGTGGAGCACCGGATGGAGCTCATGACCACCGATCATAAGGAATATGATCGGTTGGTCATGCAAATCGACGCGCGGCTCGCCGTAAGCTGTTCGTCCCCGTTTGTCGCTTGCAAGCTCTTTTTTCTCAAGCATGCTTGTGTTCTTTTTCTTCCGTATATCGTTTTCCTAACCTACCCTTATGTTTTTTCCTTGTTTTTGTAGAGCACTTCCCGACTCTCACACACGCTGTGAAGAAGGTTATGGATGACAGGTGGCGCGAGAATTTCCCAACATGGATGCGCACTGGGATGGGTACGACTATTTGGTCGCACTCTCCGCCCGAGTGCAACATATGCGCTCCGTGGACCGGAGTCTTGCTGACCTTCCGGACGTCGCCATTCAGATCTGCAAGGTGTTGTGGCCTGGGAAGCTATACCAGCCAACGTCACTCTTACCGCCAACCGGCTGAAGGACGCAGGGCACCGGATCCGCGAATGGCAGTGCTCCGCGGCTCGTGCCGGAGCCGATACCGCGCTGCGCGCCGCGTGCTCCTGGTACCCGGACTTGGACCTGGATGCTCTTCAGGGTGTGCGTGAAAATGCTCCCACTGATATGGATCCGATTCTCACCGCGAAGCGGCAGGATCGTTCCTATCGACTTGCTGGATATGCGCCGGTTCGCACCTTCATCTCTCCTCCCGTCAGGCCAACACTCCTGCGATGAGGAAGAAGAGGAGGAAGATGAAGATGAAGGTGCCGGTGACTGACGCCGCCCTCCGGAGGATCCAGGCCGGTGACGCTCCTCCGAAGCCCCTGTTTAAACTTTTATGGTGACATGCTTATCCGCTTTGCCGTACCGAGCTCCAAAAACAATGGTCGTTAAATTCTACCCCGGTATGCCGGGTTTATGATGTAATATTAAACTTATCGTTTTGGTTGTGATACAACTTAATGCCGGTATCTTGCATACCGGTAACTTATTAAGTTATGTTGGTTTGTTAACTTAGCATGTTGCCTTTGTTGTTTGCTTTTATCTTGCACTGTGAAGATTCCGGAATCGTTTCCGCATCCAATTTGATGCACACTTGGTTCTTTCCCTTTGCCTCTGCCTACCTCTTTTGGGTGTTTTGGCGTATGAGTTACAAAGTTCTTTTGCCAAGCGAACACTTCCTTGAACTTAGGAAAAATTCGAAATTTTTCACAAAAAACCGGTAAAACCGGGGTTAGTTAAGCTTTTCCGGATTACTTGTTCCCACTTCCTCTTTTCGCAGTTCACGTGCTTAATTCCTACCGGTTTATCTTGCTTGCCATGAAGCCGGTTTGCGGACAGCAGCAGAGTCGAAGACTCCGGTAGGTTTAGCACATTACTAAACCGGAAAGAAAAAATGTTCAAGAAGCAACCGGTAAACAGAAAAAATAAACAGATTTCATGCAAGTTTGATAGAGGCAGTCCCCGAGAAACATTCGAGGTGCCGGAGTCTTTTATTCATAGCATAAGGTACAAAAAGGAACTTCTTACAACACAACTTCAAGAGTAGAAAGGACGCAACAATGCTATGTTCCACGGACGCTTGGTCTCGTCTCCGGATTTGTCCGCCTTTCCTTCTTTCCATTCCTGTGCATCAATTAGATAGTAGGCATCATTGTGCAGTGCTTTGCTTACAATGAACGGCCCTTCCCAAGGAGGTGAAAGCTTGTGCCGGCCTTCAGTGCGTTGCACTAAGCGTAACACCAAGTCTCCTTCCCGGAAAACTCTCGGGTTAACCTTCCGGCTGTGATAGCGTCTGAGGTTTTGCTGGTAAATGGCTGTTCTTGCCAAGGCCAGTTCTCTTGCTTCTTCTAGCAAGTCCACATCGTTTTCTCGGGCCTCTTTTACCTCTTGTTCGGTATAGAGTTGCACCCTTGGTGAGTCATGGAGAATGTCGGTTGGTATTACCGCTTCTGCTCCGTAAACCATGAAGAATGGAGTGTATCCGGTAGACCGGTTTGGAGTTGTTCTTATGCTCCACAACACTGATGGCAGCTCATCGAGCCAACATCCCGGTGTCTTTTCAAGTGGTTCAATGAGCCTTGGTTTTATGCCGGAAAGCACCAGCGCATTGATTCTTTCAACTTGGCCATTGCCTTGCGGGTGTGCCACTGAGCACAAATCCAGCCGGATGTTGTTGTCCTCACAGAATCGTTTGAATTCTCCTTGGGCAAAGTTTGAGCCATTGTCAGTGATGATGCTATGTGGATATCCATACCGGAGGATGACATCTTTTAAGAATTTCACCGCTGTGTGGCCATCACATTTTGCGATAGGCTTCACTTCCAACCACTTGGTGAATTTATCCACCATTACCAAGATATGGGTCATGTTTCCCCTTGCTGTTTTGAACGGTCCAACCATGTCCAGGCACCAAACAGCAAATGGCCATGTTAACGGTATGGTTTTCAAGCCGGAAGCTGGGGTATGATTCTGCTTGGCGTACCTCTGGCACCCATTGCACTTTCTCACCAAATCCTCAGCATTCTCCAAAGCTGTGGGCCAGTAGAAGCCATGCCGGAACACTTTTGCCACCAGCGCCCTTGACGAAGCGTGATGCCCACACTCCCCTTGGTGGATCTCCTTGAGCATTTCTTTTCCCTCTTCCGGTTCCACACATCTTTGGAGGACACCGGTAACACTTCTCTTGTACACCTCGCCATTGATGATGTAAGCTTTGGCCTCCGCTGGATTCTTCTTGATTCATTTTCGTCAACCGGCAAGGTGCCGTTGATCAGGAATTCCTTAATAGGTTTAACCCAAGATGGTGCTTCTCTAACCACAAACACCGGCACATCTATATCCATGCTGTCCACAAGCATTGCTTCTTCCGGTATGGGCGTTGCAGTCCCCGAGCTTACCGGTGGAGTCCCCGTTTGCAGCAGTCCCCGAGTGTGCCGGAACAGTCCCCGGGTTTCCTTCGTCGATGTCCATTGGCACCACATGTGACTCCGGTACAAAAATTGACTCCGACTCCGGGCTTGGCTTGATTGACGGAACTCTTAAGTGTGCCAAGGCTATTCCGGGAGGAATTTCTTGCCTGGACGAACCTAGCTTAGATAAAGCATCCGCGGCTTCATTTTCAGCCCGTGGCACATGATGAAATTCACAGCCTTCAAAGAAACCGGCAATCTTTTGCACATGAAACCGGTATGAGGCCATGTTGGCATCTTTTGCATCCCAATCTCCGGAACACTGCTGCACCACAAGATCTGAATCGCCGTAGCAAATGATCCGGTGCGCACCGATTTCTTTTGCGACCTTAAGCCCATGTATCAGAGCCTCATACTCAGCGACATTGTTTGATGCCCTAAAGTGCACTTGCAAAACATACCGGAGATGATCTCCTTTTGGTGAGGTGAGTACCACACCGGCACCTAGACCTTCTTTGAGCTTGGATCCGTCAAAGTGCATCTTCCAGTACTCCACTTTGTGTTCTGGTGGCTTGTACTGCATTTCCGCCCAATCAACTAGGAATTCAGCTAAAGCTTGTGATTTTATGGCATCTCTTCTTTCGTATACCGGCACGTATGGTGACAACTGAATTGCCCATTTTGCAATCCGGCCACTGGCATCTTTGTTACCCATGATATCGGAGATGGGTGCTTCACTTACCACTTTCATGGGGTGCTCCTCAAATAGTGCTTTAGTTTAGTGGCGGCCATGAACACACCATATGTCATTTTTTGGAAATGCGGGTAGTTTTGCTTTGAAGAAGAGAGCACCTCGCTCAAGTAGTATACCGGCCTTTGCACGGTTTTTCCTTCCTCTTCTCGTTCCACCACAACCACAACACTCACAACCCGGTTGGTTGCTGCTATGTATAACAACATGGGCTCCCTCTCCAAAGGCGAGGCCAAAATTGGGGCCGTTACGAGCATGTTTTTCAGCTCTTTAAATGCTGCGTCTGCCTGTGTGGTCCAGACGAAAGTATCCGATTTTTTCATTAAGGCATAAAGCGGCAAGGCCTTTTCTCCTAGCCTGCTTATGAACCGGCTTAGCGATGCCAAGCTTCCGGTAAACTTTTGCACATCTTTTAGTTCTCGCGGGACAGTCATTCTTTCTATTGCCCGGATTTTTACTGGATTGACTTCAATGCCCCGGCTTGATACAAGGAAACCAAGTAGCTTACCGGCAGGTGATGACCCACAAGTATAGGGGATCGCAACAGTCTTCGAGGGAAGTATTACCCAATTTATTGATTCGACACAAGGGGAGACAAAGAATACTTGTAAGCCTTAACAATGAGTTGTCAATTCAGCTGCACCTGGAAACAGACTTGCTCGCAAGAGTTTATCGAGTAAGCTTTATAGCGTAGAATAGTGAAATAAAAGGTGAAATAAAGACAGCGAGTGTTTATAGTAAACACAGATTAAAATACGTAGGCACAGGACGGATTAACGGGCGTTGCATGGATGAGAGAAACTCATATAACAATCAAAGCAGGGGCATTTGCAGATAATAATAAAACGGTATCCAAGTACTAATCAATCAATAGGCATGTGTTCCATATTTAGTCGTACGTGCTCGCAATGAGAAACTTGCACAACATCTTTTGTCCTACCAGCCGGTGGCAGCCGGGCCTCTAGGGAAACTACGGAAATTAAGGTACTCCTTTTAATAGAGTACCGGAGCAAAGCATTAACACTCCGTGAACACATGTGATCCTCACATCACTACCATCCCCTCCGGTTGTCCCAATTTCTGTCACTTCGGGGCCATTGGTTCCGGACAGCGACATGTGTATACAACTTGCAGGTAAGATCATAAACAACGAATATCTTCATGAATCAATAACATGTTCAGATCTGAGATCATGGCACTCGGGCCCTAGTGACAAGCATTAAGCATAACAAGTTGCAACAATATCATAAAAGTGACATCTACGGATACTAGGCACTATGCCCTAACAATCTTATGACTATTACATGACCAATCTCATCCAATCCCTACCATCCCCTTCAGCCTACAGCGGGGGAATTACTCACACATGGATGGGGGAAACATTGCTGGTCGATGGAGAGGCATTGGCGGTGATGGCGGTGAAGATCTCCTCCAATTCCCCGTCCCGGAGTGCCGGAACGGAGACTTCTGGCTCCCGAGACGGAGTTTCGCGATGTGGCGGCTCTCTGGAGGGTTTCGGCGACTTCCACTTCCCTCGTGCGTTTTTAGGTCGAGGGCGATAAGTAGTCCGAAGGAGGGTGTCGGGGCCAGCCGAGGGCCACACACGGCCACGCGGCCCCCCGGGCCGCGCCGGCCTAGTGTGTGGGGCCCTCGTGCCCCCACCTGGCTTGCCCTTCTGGCTCCGTGAGTCTTCTGGAAAAATAGGGCCTTCGTATAAATTCCGAGGTTTTTCCCGAAAGTTGGATTTCTGCACAAAAACGAGACACCAGCAATTCTGCTGAAAACAGCGTTAGTCCGTGTTAGTTGTATCCAAAATACACAAATTAGAGGCAAAACAATAGCAAAAGTGTTCGGGAAAGTAGATACGTTTTGGACGTATCAACTCCCCCCTTAGCTTATTGCTTGTCCTCAAGCAATTCAGTTAACAACTGAGCGATAAAAGAACTTTCACGAACACATTTGCTCATATGATGTATATATTCTCATGCTATGGCTAATACTTAAGCAGTTTATAATGAGATACATGCAAATAAGATCATCCAACAGCTATGTCAATCATGGAGAGGTACCAACAATTAATAATAAGCATCATGAATCATGTATATAAGCAGGATTGCAATGTTCATAAGAGAATATGATAAAGTGGTATCTCGCTTGCCCGTATTTGATCGGCAAAACATAAATGCCGAGGCACCTCTGGAGTTCATAGAAAGACTAGAAGTAGTGATTGTCAAAGATAAAAGCATCAAAGTTATACCACAATCAATCATATTTTGAGACAAGCATATCATACTAAGAATGACAGTTGTGCTCTCAAGATAGTGCTCAAAGAAAGAATGGAGACACAACATAAAAGTAAAAGATTGACCCTTCGCAGAGGGAAGCAGGGATTAACATGCGCTAGAGCTTTTCATTTTTAGAACAGGAGTAAAATTATTTTGAGAAGTGCTTGTTGTTGTCAACGAATGGTAATGGGTACACTAACTACCTCATCAACCGGACTCCCAAGAGCGGCTCCCATGAATTATTTGTATGTTTATGTGGCACTCCTTCCAACCTTTCTTACACAAACCATGGCTAACCGAATCCTCGGGTGCCTACCAACAATCACATACCATGAAGGAGTGCCTTTTATTTAAGTTTTATTATGATGATGACACTCCCCCCAACCTTTGCTTACACAAGCCATGGCTAACCGAATCCTTCGGGTGTCGTCCAACAATCACAAACCATGGAGGAGTGTCTATTTAAGTTAATTAATTTGGGACTGGGAATCCCATTGCCAGCTCTTTTTGCAAAATTATTGGATAAGCGGATGTGCCACTAGTCCATATGAGAGTCCGTCAACGTCCAACGTATCGATAATTTCTTATGTTCCATGCCACTTTATTGATGATACCTACATGTTTTATGCACATTATATGTCATATTTATGCATTTTCTGGAACTAACCTATTAACAAGATGCCGAAGAGCCATTGCTGTTTTCTGCTGTTTTTGGTTTCAGAAATCCTAGTAAGGAAATATTCTCGGAATTGGACGAAATCTTCGCCTGGGTCCTATTTTTGCACGAGCTTCCAAGACCGAAGAGGGAAGTGGGGCCACGAGGCGCCGACACATAGGGCGGCGCGGCCCAGCCCTGGCCGCGCCGACCTAGGGTGTGGGGCCCTCGTGTGGCCCCCGCGTTGCCCTTCCGCCTACTTAAAGCCTCCGTCGCAAAACCCCCGAGAGCCACGATACGGAAAACCTTCCGAGACGCGCCGCGAATCCCATCTCGGGGATTCAGGAGATCGCCTCCGGCACCCTGAGAGGGGATTCATCTCCCAGGACTCTTCATCGCCATGATCGCCTCCGGAGTGATGAGTGAGTAGTTCACCCCTGGACTATGGGTCCATAGCAGTAGCTAGATGGTCGTCTTCTCCTTGTTGTGCTTCATTGTTGGATCTTGTGAGCTGCCTAACATGATCAAGATCATCTATATGTAATTCTATATGTTGTGTTTGTCGGGATCCGATGGATAGAGAATACTATGATTATGGTGATTATCAATATATTGTTTATGTGTTGTTTATGATCTTGCATGCTCTCCGTTATTAGTAGAGGCTCTGGCCAAGTTTGTACTCTTAACTCCAAGAGGGAGTATTTATGCTCGATAGTGGGTTCATGCCTTCATTGACACCTGGGACAGTGACAGAAAGTTCTAAGGTTGTGATGTGCTGTTGCCACTAGGGATAAAACATTGATTCTATGTCTAAGGATGTAGTTGTCGATTACATTACGCACCATACTTAATGCAATTGTCTGTTGCTTAGCAACTTAATACTGAATGGGGTTCGGATGATAACCTGAAGGTGGACTTTTTAGGCATAGATGCAGTTGGATGGCGGTCTATGTACTTTGTCGTAATGCCCAATTAAATCTCACTATATTTATCATATCATGTATATGCATTGTTATGCCCTTCTCTATTTGTCAATTGCCCGACTGTAATTTGTTCACCTAACATGCTTTTTATCTTATGGGAGAGACACCTCTAGTGAACTGTGGACCCCGGTCCTATTCTTTACATAGCATACAATCTACTGCAATTGTGTTTATGTTTTGCAAACATCTTCCACTCGATACGCTTAATCCTTTGTTACAGCAAGCCGGTGAACCTCACTGTTTCGTTGGGACAAAGTACTTGGTTGTGTTGTGCAGGTTCCACGTTGGCACCGGAATCCCTGGTGTTGCGCCGCATCACATTTCGCGATCATCAACCTTCAACGTGCTTCTTGGCTCCTGGTTCGATTAAACCTTGGTTTCTTCGAGGGAAAACTTGCTACCGTGCGCATCATACCTTCCTCTTGGGGTTCCCAACGAACGTGTGAGTTACACGCCATCAGAGTCCGTCAAAAGTAAATGACAAGGTTGAAAGCTAAACACCACATACTTCCTCATGAGCTATAAAACATTAACACAAATTGAGGAGCATTTTGAAAGTTTTAAAGGTAGCGCATGAGAATTTACTTGGAATGGTTTGAAATGCCATGCATAGGTATTTATGGTGGACACTTTGGAACAACTTGGTTTTCAGGTGTTTGGAAGCACGAGCGGCGTTCCCGCTCAGTACAAGTGAAGGCTAGCAAAGGACTAGGGAGCGACAAATCAAGAGAGCAGTAACTGTCATAATCATGCTTGCGGCAAAATAAATTAATGGGGGCATAAAAGTGATACAAGAACTCTGAAGCAATATAAATCATCGAGGCTTAATTGTCAACACCCGGATTTTTAAGTCCGGATGCCTATTATGTCATACATCGCAATCCCAGGAATATTGTTGTTGCGAGGCATAATAGTTAAGTATCACAGTCATCATTCATTACAACTCATAAAGTCTTACAAATTGGAATCACATGATCCATATTACACAAATAGTTGATCTAACGATCAACGAACTGATCAACGAACAAACACAAGTTCATAGCGGAAGCGTAAGATACAAGGACTCTAAAGTCCACAGGCCAACGCTTGACGTTAGCAGACTCCTAGTTGTTGTAGACTTCCTGCTGACCGTCCTCCTCGTACTGCTGCTCCTCTTCATAGTCTGGCCATTTGAATAGCCAGGGACACAGCCGTGAGTACTTTATGTACTCGCAAACTAATACTAGTGTAAGTGCTAACATTTCTAGTAGAGGGGTGCTAAGCTCTAGTTTATTTGCATAAAGCCAATTTTATTTTGCAAGTATTTACTAAAGACTTATTCATGTGCTAACTAACTCAAGTGGGAACATTAGTGTCATTCCCACAACTCTGTTGTGTTTTCAACTCAAGTCACCATTCACCATTCATATCATCAACATGATCAAATTCTAACACTGGAAACTGTATGGCCTTTCCAACCGTCCGTAACCGTGGACACGGCTATTCGAATAGATTTACACTCTGCAGAGGTTGCACACTTGTGCCACAACATTTGATTTCATCCGTCGGGATTTCCCCGAATCATCGTAACACAGTACGCGGATCATCAACCATAACCTTTCATTTACTAACCCTAGTATGAGCACCTCTCCCCATGAGCTTGGCCTCCCAGTGAAGACCAACTGTCAACCTGGGAACTGCACAGGGCTTGGCCGTACAATTCACTTCAATTCACATCATTTCTCAACAACGGAGGCAGCCTCGGCATAACCCCTATGATGTGTGTTCAGAGGGAACTCATACTAAGATACATAAACTTCTAGTTAAGCCCTTACCCATATTCAGGTATTGTGGGGGTACTCAATAATTGGAAAGGTATCGCATCCAAACCAATATTAGTTTTTAATCAAAAATCACTATCTTCTCTTGGTCATATTCACCTTCAAAAGTCATTTCATAATCTTTATCATCATTATTTCACCACACATGTTCCCATCTAGAGTAGTCATTTTTAATTTAGCACTAGCATCTAAGGATGAGGGGTGCTAAGTAATTTGCTTTGCTTCTAGGCTAACTTTGATACTCTTGTACTAATCTAACATTAACCCTATTGAATTATGAATCAACAGTACAAAAATAACAGTAAGTAAAACTTGGAATTAAAACTGGGAAATAGGCTCATAAACATAA
Source organism: Lolium multiflorum (assembly GCA_030979885.1). NCBI lineage: Eukaryota > Viridiplantae > Streptophyta > Magnoliopsida > Poales > Poaceae > Lolium > Lolium multiflorum. Next base: position 337,213,566 of record CM061750.1, read on the forward strand.
AGTAAATGGGTGGTGCTTGGCTCATGATGAGCTAGCACTTTGCAAGAGTATTATCTTGCCTTGGTTGGGAAACTGGTCAAAGTGGTCTTCTTCTCCTTGACAGTAGACCTCCTCCTCCTCCGGATACTCCTCGGTACTAGCGTCTAAAATACGAATACGGGGTACACAATCATCACACCAATTTATGTACTAAACTAAGCACACACATGATTTACACAACTGAAACTAGCATCACATATCACTATTATGTTGGTGGATGTGTTTTTCTTATTAATTAAGAAAAATAATTTCCTCTCATACTAATCTTGAATGTTACTTTGAATTATTCAGAGAAATAATTTCCTCTCATTATCTTATTAAGATTTAATTTCTCTTATGCATAATATGTGACCTAGGTTGACCCAAGTCAACCTCTTCACACTTATCATTTTGAGAAAATGATTTAAATGGGGTGTAGCACCCCATACAATTTAATCTTAGCATGGTAAAGACTTAATATCATCAACAAACCATATGAGATTTTTATGACCAGAGTCTTTACCTCATATTACATTGTTCATGACAAGATTTAAATGGAAGAAAATACTCCCATATGATTTACTAATATTTTTGGACAATAGTTTTGACTAGAAATAGTCTTATAGTCCTTTAATTTAACTAGGCCATGATCATACACAGTAAGCATGGCATATTTTTGTAGAAACAATTAATATAAGTGAAATGTGAATTATAGGAGTTGGAATTAACTTAAAAGCAGGTTTGGTTGATTTTTAATAATTATTCTAATGCAGAAAAGTCCCTGCCTTGTTTATTTTCCTATTTTAATTCTATAATAGATCTATAGTTAATTCCAGTGGCATTGTATAGATAAATTCCTAAGGTTTCCAAATATATAAAGTTTGTAAAATTTGGCTGAGTAGATTTGTCTCTATTAAATTTCAAAGTTAGCATCAGATTGTATATTCTATTTATTCTGGAAAATTCGAATTTGAACTGGTGGGCTCGCGCGGGAAAACTAGCTGGGCTGCAGAGAGAAAAGGAGTTGGGCCGGCCCACTTCGCGTCCAGCGCGAGCAGGCCGTCTGACGGCGGGGGCCACGCGTCAGTGGGGCTTAACGCCCGAAGCGGTACGGGGGAAGGAGAGCCGTGCGATTAAAACGCGATCGCACGGTCCAGACGCGTCGTCGTCGACGGCGAGCGAGGGACTCACCGGCGGCGGCAGTAGGGGGTCGGAGGACGCCTGAGGGCTCCGGCGGTCGTCGGAGAGGTGCGCCGCGTCGTTGTCGAGGACGAGGATCCCCCTGGTAGCAGCGGCGCTTCCTGGGGTGGCCTCCTGCTCCGGCGAACTCCGGCTACTGGCGGCGGCTCCGAGCTAGCGATTGGGGCCTCCGGTGGCTATTTGGTGAAATTGGAGGGACGAGGAGAGCTGTGGTGAGGAGAGGAGCGATTGGCGTGCTCAATTTGGTGGGAGGAGCCCTCCTTTTATAGGAGCGGGAGGTGGCCGTGGGTCTGGGGTGAGGTCAGCCATGGCGTCGACGGTAGGGTGGCGCAGAGGTACTGGCGATGACGCTCAAGTGCAGGCGAGGTCACGGCGGTGCTGTAGGGCTTGATTGCGGGGAAAAAGAGGGGCTACAGCGGCGGCGATCGTGACGGGAGCTTGCAGGTCATGGCGGGCTGTCGTGGACGCTCGCGTCACCTGCGGCGTTCCCGCGGTCAAGCGACGATGCCGGGGTTGCTGGTGGTCTGGCGCGTCCACTGGCGAGCGGAGCAGGTGAGTGAGGGCGAGGAGCGTCGGCGCGTCACGCTCTGGCGCGTCCAGGGCGTTCGCCATGCGCGCTCTGGCGCGGCGTGTGCGCCTGGGCGTGTCTGGGCGCGTCGAGCCTGGCGTGTGCACGCGTCGTGTTGACCTCGGGAGGGTACGGGCGTGTCCAGGGAGGTGAGAGGGAGCTGCCAGACATGGTGGTGCGTGCTGGAATCGACCAGGTGAGGAGATGGCATGAAGTGGCATGCCATGCCACGGCATGGCAAGGTGTGGTCGATTTTGGTCAAGTGGAGGGGTGACAAGAGGTGGCATGGTGCTGAGGGTGAGAGAGTCTCCAGGGGTGCAGAGAGGGTCAAGGTTGGACCAAGTCCATGGTAAAAATGCAGTATGGGCTCCATTTTAAACCCTGCCTGCAAGGTGTTCGACCAAATGGCCGAAAGAAATAAATTTTCGAATTTTGAAATTCTTTTTGGTGGGTTGTAAACATATACTAAATGTAGCATTTTGGTGGTGGTGGTGGTCAAAATGGAATTGAGATGCAAAATCACATTTTGCATATGATCTTACATATGTGAAAATGTTCCAACTTTGCTTGCTTCTCATTTGAAATTGGTGATGAATTTGGGGTGGTGGCTTTGGGCAAAGTTGGAGTGCTTGATGTTGTCTTGGATGAGGTGCAAAGAAATAGCCAGGTGTAGAAGTGAAAAGTAAAAAGCCAGGGGCTCAAAGTGAGCATCAGGGTAAAAATGGCACATATGACCATAATCATATGTGAGCTCATATTTGCTTCAATTTTGATTTGAAATGTGTTTGATGGTTTCCAAAGTGGTTAATATATGTTTAGTATCCATTTACACCCAATGGTGCAAATCAAAATGGTCTATATCAAAGATTTGTAAAAATGGCCTAAGCCTTATGTGTATGTGAAGTTGATTTTTAGCATTTCTTTTCTATTTCACTTTTATTTGAATTTGGGTGATCAAGTGATCATTGCTAGGGTTTTAGAGTGAGAGAGAACACATAAGCAAGCATCATGGCAATTGCACACTCAAAATAATCAATAAGGTGATCTACATGCATAAACCTATATGATGAGAAAAAGTTTTTGTTAACTCTAATTTTTGGGATTCTTGAATTTCTCTCTTGTTCATTTTATTGAAATTTGGGATGTTACAAACCCTTCCCCTTACAAAAGATCTCGTCCCGAGATCGAGAGAAAACTAGGTACTAAAGAGATCGGGGTATTCTTTCTTCATGTCTTCTTCGCGTTCCCAAGTGGCTTCGTCTTCAGTGTGATTGCTCCACTGAATCTTCAAGAACTTGATACTCCTGGTGCGGGTGGTTCTGTATGCTTCCTCCAGGATGCGAATAGGCACTTCGCGGTATGTCAAGTCTGTGTTGATATCCACTGAACGATGATCTATATTCTTGAATACTTCAGTCTTCTCCGGTACTTCAAGGCACTTCCGGAGCAGTGAGATGTGAAACACATTGTGCACGGCTGCCATTTCTTCAGGTAGTTCCAGTTGATAAGACACTTCGCCTCGGCGACTCAGGACTTTGAAGGGTCCGACATATCGGGGTGCGAGTTTTCCTTTCAGCTGGAATCTCTGCATTCCCTTGAGGGGTGACACCTTGAGGTAGACAAAATCTCCAATCTCAAAGGTCATCTCTCGGCGTCTTTTGTCGCGTAGCTCTTCTGTCGGGATTGTGCAGTCTTGAGGTACTCGCGGATCTTGTGCACCTTCTCCTCGGCTTCTCGAAGAACATCTGGTCCAAAGACTTGGCTTTCTCCGACTTCTGACCAGTTCAAAGGGGTACGGCATTTTCTTCCGTACAGGGCTTCAAAGGGGGCCATCTGTAGGCTAGCTTGATAACTGTTGTTGTACGAGAATTCTGCATATGGCAAGCAGTCTTCCCACTTGGATCCATATTCCAACACAGGCTCTCAACATATCTTCTAGTATCTGATTGACTCTCTCGGTCTGTCCGTCAGTCTGCGGGTGATAAGCTGTGCTGAAGTTCAGACGGGTTCCTAGTCCTTCATGCACTTTCTGCCAGAATCTTGAGGTGAACTGTGATCCTCTATCTGACACAATTGACTTCGGGGTTCCGTGCAGGGCGACTATCCTTGAGATGTATAACTCAGCTAACTTTGGGCCTTGGTAGGTGGTCTTGACAGGGATGAAGTGTGCAACCTTGGTCAACCTATCAATGACAACCCAAATGGAGTCATTTCCTCTGCTAGATTTGGGCAATCGTGATAAAGTCCATACCGACAGAATCCCATTTCCACTCAGGAATCTGTAATGGTTGCAACAGTCCTGCGGGTCGTTGATGTTCTGCCTTGACTCGTTGACAGATATCACACTTGGCGATGTAACTTCCTATCTCTCGCTTCATTCCGTGCCACCAGAATTGTTCCTTCAGGTCTTGGTACATCTTGGTTCCTCCGGGATGAATGGAATACAGGGTGTCGTGAGCTTCCTTCAGTATGACTTGCTTCAATTCTGAATCTGACGGTACACACAGGCGACCGTTGTACCAAAGTACTCCTTCTTCATCTATGGTGAATCCTGGTGCCTTTCCTGCAGCTATCTGACTCTTGATTCCGTCAATGCTGGCATTTCCCTTCTGGGCTTCTTTGATCTGTCCAATCAAGGTAGGCTGCAGTTCTATGCTGGCTAGGTATCCTTCACTAACTAGCTCCATTCTGAAATGCTCAAACTCTTGGTGTAGGCTAGGCTGTTCCTTTGCTATCATGGAGTTTAACTGACAAGGCAGTCTACTCAGGGCATCTGCTACTACATTGGCCTTGCCGGGGTGATAGTGGATTTCCATATCATAATCCTTGATTAGTTCTAACCATCTGCGTTGCCTCATGTTCAGCTCCTTCTGGGTGAAGATATACTTCAGGCTCTTGTGATCCGAATAGATCTCGCATCGATTACCCATGAGGTAATGACGCCAAACTTTCAGGGCTAACACTACGGCTGCGAGTTCGAGGTCATGGGTTGGGTAGTTCTGTTCATGCTGCTTCAGTTGCCGGGACAGGTATGATATCACTTTGCCTTCTTGCATCAACACACATCCAAGACCAATCTTGGACGCATCACAGTAGACATCAAATGGCTTGGTGATATCCGGCATGATCAGTATTGGGGCTGTGGTCAATCTGCTCTTGAGCTGTTGGAAACTTTCTTCACATTTGGCAGTCCATTCAAACTTCTTGTCCTTCTTCAGCAGTTGAGTCATGGGTCGGGCTATGCTGGAAAATCCTTCAACGAATCGGCGGTAATATCCCGCTAATCCGAGAAATGCGCGGACCTCCGTTTGAGTGGTTGGGGCTTTCCATTCTGTGACAGTCTTGATCTTGGCGGGATCTACAGCAATTCCTCCTGCGGACAATATATGTCCCAGGAATCCTACCTCCTTCAACCAAAACTCACACTTACTGAACTTGGCATATAACTTGTGCTGCCTCAGGGTTTCTAGGATTATTTCCAAGTGTTGTTCATGTTCCTCTTCGGTTTTGGAGTAGATAAGAATGTCATCGATGAAAACAACGACAAACTTATCCAAAAAGTCCATGAAGACCTTGTTCATGAGGTTCATGAAATAGGCGGGGGCATTGGTTAATCCAAATGACATGACATTGTACTCATACAGTCCATATCTGGTGGTGAAGGCAGTCTTTGGGATATCCGTTGCACGGATCTTCAGTTGATGGTAGCCAGTCCTAAGGTCAATCTTGGAGAATACGGTGGCACCGGCTAGCTGGTCAAACAGGTCTTCTATCTTTGGCAAGGGGTATTTGTTTTTGATGGTGACATCGTTAAGTTTACGATAATCCGTACATAACCGATTGGCACCATCTTTCTTATCCACAAACAAAACTGGTGATCTCCAAGGCGACGCACTTGGTCGAATCAGACCTTTGTGCAACATATCATCCAGTTGCTTCTTCAGCTCTATTAATTCTGCCGGGTTCATGCTATAGGCTCTCTGGGCTATAGGTCCTGTTCCAGGAATTAACTCGATGATAAACTCGATATCCCGATCCGGGGGCATACCGGGTAGATCATCCGGAAACACATCAGCGTATCGACAGACGACCCTGATCTGATCCAGAGTTGGTTTGGCTACACCTTGGTTGCAAGTGAAATTTCTGGGGAGTTTCTCAGACACATGTTCTATTGTTATTCCGGTGCTACTAGTCATGGTGATGGCCTTCTTGGCGCAGTCTATCAATCCATGATGTTTCGCCATCCAATCCATTCCTAGTACTACTTCCAATCCTTTTGTTCCCAGAACAATTAAGTTTGCAAAAAACATTATTTCTTGAATTCTGATGGGTACTTCTTTGCAAAATTTTCTAGCTTTAGTGGTTGATCCAGGTATTTGAACTATCATGACATGTTTCAAGCTGATTGGTTGAATCTTACTAGTGCTCACAAAATCTTCAGTAACAAATGAATGTGATGCTCCGGAATCAAACAACACTCTTGCTGGTATTGAGTTAACAGAGAACATACCCAGCACCACATCTGGGGCTTCCTGGGCTTCCTCGGCGTTCATGTGGTAGAGGCGACCTCCGCGGTTGTGCGGGTTGTTGGGGGCGAACTTCTTGCCGGTGGAGACACGGCGTTGCTGCTGAGCAGGTGCAGCGGTGTTGCCGGCGAGCTTGGCCAGCCTTTTGGGGCACTCATTGGAGAAGTGTCCCACCACTCCACATTCATAGCAGGTGATTGTGGACTTGTCCTTGGTTCCAACCGGAATAGCATTGCTTCCGGTCCTTGGTGCAGTGTTGGTGTTGTTGTTGTTGGTGTTGGGGGCTCGCGGCGGAGCGCGGTTGAAGTTGCTGTTGTGGTGCACATAGGAGTTGGGGTTGTTGCTGTTGTGGTGGGGGCCTCCTGGCCTTGGGTTTCCTCCGCTCCGGTTTTGAAAACCGGGGCGCGACACTGGTTCTGGGGCTTGTTGTTTCTGGGGGCAAAACCACCGCTTGAGCTAGGGCGATATCTTGGGGCATTGCTGGGCCCACTCTGGTTCATCATGCGGCGCTTGCGGTTTTCATTGGCCTGGTGCAACTTGCCTTCCATTTGAATGGAAGAATCCACTAGGGCTTCAAGGTCAGCAAAGGGAATGTTGACCAGTACTGTCTGCATCTCGTCGTGCAGGCCGTTCAGGAATCTCTCCTTCCTTTTCTCATTGGTGTCGGTTTCATCGGGGGCGTACCTTGACAGGGTGAGGAACCTGTCGCGGTATTCTACCACCGACATCCGGCCTTGCTTCAGTTCCCGGAATTCATCCCTCATCTTCTTGATCAAACCTGGTGGTACATGGTACTTGCTAAACTTGAGCTTAAAGTCAGCCCAAGTCATCATCTGTCCGGCATTTAATGCACGGGCGCTGGTCCACCAAGCTCTTGCTGGTCCTGCTAGGTAGTGCGTAGCAAACAGCACTTTCTCATTCTCATCCACTCCAGCTACTTCCAGGTTATTTTCCATTGTTTGCAGCCAATCATCTGCATCTAAGGGTTCTTCAGTCTTGCTGAAAACAGGTGGGTTGGTGTTTTGGAAATTCTTGAGTTTGGATCCTGGATGGTCATGGTGTCCATGGCCCTGCTGGTTGTTGGCTAACTGTTGCAGTGCTGCGAGGCTGGCTTGACGTTCAGCTCGGTCTCTCCCTGTCTGCCATCGGGTCTGCAGCTGTTGAAGGAGATATGCCCTAGAGGCAATAATAAAGTGGTTATTATTTATATCTTTATGTTTATGATAAATGTTTATATATCATGCTATAATTGTATTAACCGAAACATTAGTACATGTGTGATATATAGACAACAAAGAAGTCCCTAGTAAGCCTCTTAACTAGCTTGTTGATTAATAGATGATTAGTTTCATAATCATGAACATTGGATGTTATTAATAACAAGGTTATATCATTGTATGAATGATGTAATGGACACACCCATTTAAGCATAGCATAAGATCACGTCATTAAGTTATTTGCTATAAGCTTTCAATACATAGTTACCTAGTCCTTATGACCATGAGATCATGTAAATCACTTATACCGGAAAGGTACTTTGATTACATCAAACGCCACTGCGTAAATGGGTGGTTATAAAGGTGGGATTAAGTATCCGGAAAGTATGAGTTGAGGCATATGGATCAATAGTGGGATTTGTCCATCCCGATGACGGATAGATATACTCTGGGCCCTCTCGGTGGAATGTCGTCTAATGTCTTGCAAGCATATGAATAAGTTCATAAGAGACCACATACCACGGTACGAGTAAAGAGTACTTGTCAGAGACGAGGTTGAACAAGGTATAGTGTGATACCGATGATCAAACCTCGGACAAGTAAAATATCGCGTGACAAAGGGAATTGGTATCGTATGTGTATGGTTCATTCGATCACTAAAGTCATCGTTGAATATGTGGGAGCCATTATGGATCTCCAGATCCCGCTATTGGTTATTGGTCGGAGTGAGTACTCAACCATGTCCGCATAGTTCACGAACCGTAGGGTGACACACTTAAAGTTGGATGTTGAAATGGTAGTACTTGAATATGGAATGAAGTTGGAATATTTGTTCGGAGTCCCGGATGGGATCCCGGACATCACGAGGAGTTCCGGAATGGTCCGGAGAATAAGATTCATATATAGGATGTCATTTTATGTGAATAAAATGATGCGGAAGGTTCTATGGAAGGTTCTAGAAGGTTCTAGAAAAGTCCGGAAGAAACCACCAAGGAAGGTGGAGTCCACATGGGACTCCACCTCCATGGCCGGCCAACCCTAGTGGGGAGGAGTCCCAAGTGGACTCCCCCTTAGGGGGCCGGCCACCCCCCCATGGAAGGTGGAATTCCCACCTCTAGTGGGAGGGAAAGTTTCCCACCATATGGAAGGTTTTGGTTTCGGGTCTTATTCGAAGACTTGGACACCAACACTTGGGATCCACCTATATAAACAAGGGCCAAGGGAGGGGGCCGGCCACCCCAAGACCACAAGCTGGCCGCCCCCATAGAGTGGCCGGCCACCCCCTCCCAAACCCTAGCTTTGCTCCTCCACTTCATATTGCCCGCATAGCTTAGCGAAGCTCCGCCGGACTTCTACACCGCCACCGACACCACGCCGTCGTGCTGTCGGATTCAAGAGGAGCTACTACTTCCGCTGCCCGCTGGAACGGGGAGGTGGACGTCGTCTTCATCAACAACCAAACGTGTGACCGAGTACGGAGGTGCTGCCCGTTCGTGGCGCCGGAACCGATCGTGATCAAGATCTTCTACGCGCTTTTGCAAGCGGCAAGTGATCGTCTACCGCAGCAATAAGAGCCTACTCTTATAGGCTTTGGAATCTCTTCAAGGGTTAGTCTTGATCATCCCCTCGTTGCTACCGTCTTCTAGATTGCATCTTGGCTTGGATTGCGTGTTCGCGATAGGAAAATTTTTGTTTTCTATGCAACGTTATCCTACAGTGGTATCAGAGCCGTGTCTATGCATAGATGGTTGCACGAGTAGAACACAATGGTTTTGTGGGCGTTGATGCTTATGTTGTCTTTAGTTTGAGTACTTTGCATCTTTGTGGCATAGTGGGATGAAGCGGCTCGGGCTAACTTTACATGACCGCGTTCATGAGATTTGCTCCACGCTTGACATGCAACTTGTATTGCATAAGTGGCTTTGCGGGTGTCTGTCTCTCCTACTATAGTGAAGATTCAATTTACTCTTCTATTGACAACACTAGTATCACCGTTGTGGTTCATGTTCGTAGGTAGATTGGATCTTGCTCGAAAACCCTAAACCACGTAAAATATGCAAACCAAATTAGAGAACGTCTAACTTGTTTTTGCAGGGTTTGGTGATGTGATATGGCCATAATGTGATGATGAATATGTATGAGATGATCATTATTGTATTGTGGCAACCGGCAGGAGCCTTATGGTTGTCTTTAAATTTCATGTTGAGTAGTATTTCAAAGTAGTTGTAATAGTTGCTACATGAGGTGAACAACCATGAAGACGGCGCCATGGACCTTGACGCTACGCCGACGATGATGGAGATCATGCCCGTTGATGATGGAGATCATGTCCGTGCTTTGGAGATGAAGATCAAAGGCGCAAAGACTAAAGGGCCATATCATATCACATATGAATTGCATGTGATGTTAATCCTTTATGCATCTTATTTTGCTTAGATCACGACGGTAGCATTATAAGATGATCCCTCACATTAATATCAAGATAATAAAGTGTTCTTCCCTCGTATGCACCGTTGCATTGTTCGACGTTTTGAAGCATCTCGTGATGATCGGGTGTGATAAACTCGACATACAACGGGTGTAAGCCATGTTGCACACGCGGAATACTTGGGTTTGCTTGACGAGCCTAGCATGTACAGACATGGCCTCGGGACAATGGAAACCGAAAGGTTGAACACGAGTCATATGGATGATATGATCAACATGTTGATGTTCACCATTGAAACTACATCATCTCACGTGATGATCGGTTTTGGTGTAGTGGATTTGGATCGTGTACCACTTTACAACTATGAGGGATGTTGTATTAAGTGGGAGTTCATTAGTAATTAGATTAAAACATGAACTAATTATCATAAACATAGTCTGAGTAGTATTTTGAATTAATTTTGTAGTATTGGCATCCGTTTACTACTATGCGCTAGTCTTATAATTGAGATAGAAATACTGTTAAAATCTGACTAGAAACTTTACGGATTAGTACCGTATTGTTAATGAATCAAGAATTGATTAAGTCCTATTGCAAACTTTTAGTGAAACTCACTTTGTTGATTCAGAGAGCTATGGTTTCAATTAGTACCTAAAGTTATCTTGTCTCCGTGAAACTTGAAGTTCAAATCTGTTTGAAAAGTAAGGAGCTGAAAATTTAGTTTTCAGAAATAATCAAGGTACGAGATATATGTGATATCTAAGACCTTATTACAAGATGATAGAATATAAATTTGGTGAGACTACATAAACTCATAAGTTTTATGGGAATGTACGAAGGTTGAAGACGCAAGACGTCCCAATCCTCCAACTATTGGAGCACTAACGATATTCACATATCCATGAAGTTATCATCCTTAGTATGCACCGTTGCTAAGACTCGTCGTATCGAAGCATCACGTGATGATCGGGTGTTATAGATTCTACGTGTGCTTACAATGGGTGCAAACCAGATTTGCACATGCGAATACTAAGGTTAAACTTTATGAGCCTAGCATGTACAGACATGGTCTCAAAAAGTCGTCATGATATGATGGATAAAATTATGAGTGAAATTGTTCATCATATTAAAAGATTACTAATAGTGAAATCCGGAACACTTGTCATATGATGATCAACTTCAAAGAACCTCAAGGTTATTGGTATTTGATCAACAAACCTAGAAGTTATTGATATTGAAGTGTTTTTCTGAATAATGAGGAAAGCTAAAAGAGAAACTGCAAAAGATATTCTGGCAGAAATAAAGAAAAGACTAGAAAGTCTAGCTCAGGTGTATATAAATGATATACATGTTATGGTTGTATTCCTAGTTAGGTCACACAATGAAATTCTTGGGTATTTGTACCATATTGGTTGGTATGAAGTGTCATACAAAACAATGCAATACAAGAATACAATGGCCTAAGTGACTGACAAGGAATATGATAAGAATGCACGTCTGGAACAAAAATAAAATGTTATTATGTTCGTCGTTGGCATTCTATCTAGCCCTTAGAATTTATAATAAAGAACTTAATAATTGTTATTTTGCTCTGGTCAAATGAAAACAATGAGTTGTTCAAATTATGACATTACTCCATGTACGATGGATAAGTTATTATAAATCTTAATGGTGAAACACACATACATAACACTGACGCTAAAATGCCATAAGGCAAATGATTTGAATTCCACTCATTTGTGGAACCGCCATTTAGGTCATGTTAGAAAGGAACGCATGAAGAAACTCCATGCAAATGGATTTTTGGAGTCATTTGATTTTTGAATCATTTGGCGCTTGCAAATCTTTTCTAAAGAGAATGACTGAAATACCGTTCATAGGCCATGAGTTGAACGGACAACTAACTTAGTGGAAACATACATGATGATATATGTGGTTCACTGGGCATAGTTGTGTGCGGAGATTCTTCTACTTCATGAAAACTTCCAACAATGAATTGAGTATATATATATGGATATATTCGATAAGGAAGAAGTTTGAAACATTTGAATGGATTCAAATAAATTTCAGCATGAAGTGGAAATCATCGTAATAGAAAAGTCAAATATCTATGATTGGATCATAGTGGAAATATTTGAATTACGAGTTTTAGCGAACATCTAAGAGAGTTATGAAATTGTTCTACAACTTACATTTCTTGGAGTATCATAATGATGATATAGTATCCGAGATATGTATCCAAACCTTGTTGGATTAATGATGAGATAAAATATTATGACGCCATTATATTTTTGTGGATTATGCTTTAGTGACTACCGCTTTTACACTGAATAGAGCATCATCATGATCCGTTGAAATGACACCATACGAGTTATGGCATGGGTATAAACCCTGATAGTCTTTTCTTAAATTTTGGTATGCATAGCATAAGTAAATAAATTTACAACCAAAATCGGATGAATGTCTTTGTTGGTTATCCCAGAGATTTAATTGGGAATTCTTCCCACGAGACAAAGACAAAAGTGTTTGTCAATGTTTCTTATTTCCGAGAAATTGTTTCTAGTGAAGTATTTGAGTGGGAGGACAATATAATTTGATAAGGTTTATGAACCTGAGCATAATGATCAGAGTAGCGCAGCATCGGAATTTGTTTCGGAAGCGGCCACGACGATCATGGCTCCCATGACTACAAAGTGTTTTAGCCATGGAGATCGAAATACATATTGAATCTTGTAGGTATGGTTTACTTTGTGATCAAATAATTGATTTGTGAACAAAGGATTGATTTTGAACAATGATAAACCAACTACAAACAAAGAAGTTATGATGGGCCCTGACTCCGTTAAAATGGCTATATGCCATGAAATCCAAGATAGATAAATATTTTTTGAAAGTAAATGGATCTATAAAATTGATGGACTTGGATGGAATATCCTTAAAGAAGCTCGACTTGTCGAAAAATTGTTTACGACAAAGTTCAAAGAGTTGACTACGATAAGATTAGATCTTCCGTAGCAATGCTTATAGTCTATGTGGATTATTCTAGTAATCACTACATATTTCTTTTATGAGATATGCTAGTAGGATGGCAAAATACACTACTTAACAGAAGTGTGTATTAAAGGTGTATACAAGATACAACCAAGAGTTTTGCTGGTCCGTGGAATACTAGATAGGTATACGAACTTCAATTGGATGAAGTAAGTATCACGGAGTTAGAATCTTCACCAGATGAAATAGTCAAAGAGTTTTTTTTTTTTTTTGAGACGATGAAGAGGCTTGCATTTGCAAGAAATTAAGTGGGAGCGCTAAGACACATTTATAATACTTTATGTAGGTGACATATAGTTGGTTATAAATGATGTAATTATATACTTGATTAAAAGGTTTCATTGAGAATTAACTTCAATGAAAGGATATGGACTGAAACAAATTTAGTGTCAAGATCTATGAAGATAGATTGAAACACATAAATAAGTTTAAGTCAAAGTACATATGATGGATATTGAAGTAGTTCAATATAGAAATATTAAGAAAATGTTCTTGTCATGTGAAGGTTTAACAAGACTTGAGTGTATCTAACACTCAATGAGTAAAAACACATGAGTGATTATAGATCACGAATAACATGTACACAATCAGATATCATGTGCTATAAAGTGTTATGAGCATATACCAGAATGATTCATATGATGATCATTGAACGACAGTAAGAATATCCTTAAGTACTTTAGAAGAACTAAGGATATATATATTTTTTTGTATGAAGAAATGACAAACAAATCGCTGTAAGGTGTTACACCGATATTGGTTTTGTCACATATAAAATATAATTTCAAATCTCAAATTAGACTAAGTGTTGTTTAAAAGGTAGCACAATGAGCTAGAAGTTGTCTATGCTAGATTTAGAAGAGTTCTAAATATTGTGATGGATTCTACAAAAGAAGGCAGAATATGTCATTGTTTTGACAATAACAAAGGATGTTAAGTCAGGAGGTTCTTTGAGAATTTGGTGTAGTTCCGACAAAGTCAGAACTTTGAAGCTATATTGTATGTGACAATATTAGTGACATATTTCAGACCGCGGAATTAAGGTTCCACCAGAAGACCAAACATATTTAAGGCCGACTCATTTGGAAATGAGTGATGCGTTAAGACGCAAATGAATTACAAAATACATACGGTTCTGAGCATGTCAGATCCGTTGACTAAAACCTCTCTCGTGAGCGAAACATGATAAAGCACCAGAAAGCCAAGGTGTTATATCTTTACAAATGTAAACTAGATTATTGACTCTAGTGCAAGTGGGAGACTGAAGGAGATATGCAATAATAAAGTGGTTATTATTTATATCTTTATGTTTATGATAAATGTTTATATATCATGCTATAATTGTATTAACCGAAACATTAGTACATGTGTGATATATAGACAACAAAGAAGTCCCTAGTAAGCCTCTTAACTAGCTTGTTGATTAATAGATGATTAGTTTCATAATCATGAACATTGGATGTTATTAATAACAAGGTTATATCATTGTATGAATGATGTAATGGACACACCCATTTAAGCATAGCATAAGATCACGTCATTAAGTTATTTGCTATAAGCTTTCAATACATAGTTACCTAGTCCTTATGACCATGAGATCATGTAAATCACTTATACCGGAAAGGTACTTTGATTACATCAAACGCCACTGCGTAAATGGGTGGTTATAAAGGTGGGATTAAGTATCCGGAAAGTATGAGTTGAGGCATATGGATCAATAGTGGGATTTGTCCATCCCGATGACGGATAGATATACTCTGGGCCCTCTCGGTGGAATGTCGTCTAATGTCTTGCAAGCATATGAATAAGTTCATAAGAGACCACATACCACGGTACGAGTAAAGAGTACTTGTCGGAGACGAGGTTGAACAAGGTATAGTGTGATACCGATGATCAAACCTCGGACAAGTAAAATATCGCGTGACAAAGGGAATTGGTATCGTATGTGTATGGTTCATTCGATCACTAAAGTCATCGTTGAATATGTGGGAGCCATTATGGATCTCCAGATCCCGCTATTGGTTATTGGTCGGAGTGAGTACTCAACCATGTCCGCATAGTTCACGAACCGTAGGGTGACACACTTAAAGTTGGATGTTGAAATGGTAGTACTTGAATATGGAATGAAGTTGGAATATTTGTTCGGAGTCCCGGATGGGATCCCGGACATCACGAGGAGTTCCGGAATGGTCCGGAGAATAAGATTCATATATAGGATGTCATTTTATGTGAATAAAATGATGCGGAAGGTTCTATGGAAGGTTCTAGAAGGTTCTAGAAAAGTCCGGAAGAAACCACCAAGGAAGGTGGAGTCCACATGGGACTCCACCTCCATGGCCGGCCAACCCTAGTGGGGAGGAGTGGACTCCCCCTTAGGGGGCCGGCCAACCCCCCCATGGAAGGTGGAATTCCCACCTCTAGTGGGAGGGAAAGTTTCCCACCATATGGAAGGTTTTGGTTTCGGGTCTTATTCGAAGACTTGGACACCAACACTTGGGATCCACCTATATAAACAAGGGCCAAGGGAGGGGGCCGGCCACCCCAAGACCACAAGCTGGCCGCCCCCCATAGAGTGGCCGGCCACCCCTCCCAAACCCTAGCTTTGCTCCTCCACTTCATATTGCCCGCATAGCTTAGCGAAGCTCCGCCGGACTTCTACACCGCCACCGACACCACGCCGTCGTGCTGTCGGATTCAAGAGGAGCTACTACTTCCGCTGCCCGCTGGAACGGGAGGTGGACGTCGTCTTCATCAACAACCAAACGTGTGACCGAGTACGGAGGTGCTGCCCGTTCGTGGCGCCGGAACCGATCGTGATCAAGATCTTCTACGCGCTTTGCAAGCGGCAAGTGATCGTCTACCGCAGCAATAAGAGCCTACTCTTATAGGCTTTGGAATCTCTTCAAGGGTTAGTCTTGATCATCCCCTCGTTGCTACCGTCTTCTAGATTGCATCTTGGCTTGGATTGCGTGTTCGCGATAGGAAAATTTTTGTTTTCTATGCAACGTTATCCTACAGTTGCATCATAGCGTCTGCGTTGCGATGAGCCATCTGAACAGGTAGATAGATCATGAGATAAGAGGGAATTTTCTATGGCTTATTTTGGGTAAGTTTTAAACTTAAAGACTTTTGATGATGCACATAACACACAAACATTCATTCATTCATGACAAGCATCACACATTACAAGTTAACACACTAAGGGTTTTAAGAACCCTTCTTCCACAATCTACGATACATGGTGCGGGATACCACTCACACCTACGTAAGTGAAGCTAGTGCAGCTACTACTCATCATCTTCATCCACATCAATGGGAATGATCCCATCCTCCTCGGACTCCAGAAACGCGTAGTCCTCCTCATCAGTGAACTCATCATCCTCAAAGTCGTTGTCGTCACTCAGGAAGTCATCGCCTCCCTGAATGTCGTCTCCATCCTCCTCCATCTCCTGGATCTGGTCCTGCTGGGTCCGGACAGTCACCTCCAAAGTGCGGATCTTCTCGCGAAGACGGCTGATAGTGGCATCCTTCTTGGCGCGCTGCAGGCGGAGTGACTTGCGGTCCTTGGCGAGCATCCGGATAGCTTCGGCATGGTGAGCCAAAGCCATCTGGGCACGGTGGTTGTGAACACGCGTCAGTTCCAGTTCCTTCCGGGTCTCATGGAGCATAAAGTCCAGATGCTGCACATGGATCTTGAGCACCGGGTGCGAAGAGAGTGCCATGGGTTCTCCCATGGTGTCGTGCCTCGCGAAGTGGGCGAAGCGGCTTCCCCGGAGTGCGGCGATGTTCTGTCCGCACACCCGAGCAAGTCCCTCCTGAAGAGCGTGAGCAAGCCCGTCCGGCCAGTTGCATGCCTTGAAGGAGAAAAGGATCCTCTCCGAGATGGGAGGCTCCGAACTTCCCTTCAAGTCAGCGGTGATCATCCACTGCTGTTCCCCGGTGGGGGTGTCGTGGATCCGGACTCCATGGAACTTGGGAGGTGGGCGTTCGAGCCTCTCGGACACCAGGTACAAGTCGCGCTCGAACACCAGACTTCCTCCGTTCTCCAGATCGTAGGTCTCCGTCTGGACGTAGGGCTCCATCTGAAAGTGAAATGGATGAGTAAGTTAGAGATGTGACTAAGTGTGGCAATATTTTAGATGAATTTAAAAGGAAGAGCATGGTCATCATTTTTGAAAAGATCCGGTAGAAGAGAGAATGAGTAAGTTTTTCCCAAGTATTCACTCAATTTGTTTTAGAAACTAAATTTTTCAGAACGTCCATTCTAAACTAGGGTCTCCTAAGGTCAAACAATGGCTCTGATACCAACTTGTCAACACCCGGATTTTTAAGTCCGGATGCCTATTATGTCATACATCGCAATCCCAGGAATATTGTTGTTGCGAGGCATAATAGTTAAGTATCACAGTCATCATTCATTACAACTCATAAAGTCTTACAAATTGGAATCACATGATCCATATTACACAAATAGTTGATCTAACGATCAACGAACTGATCAACGAACAAACACAAGTTCATAGCGGAAGCGTAAGATACAAGGACTCTAAAGTCCACAGGCCAACGCTTGACGTTAGCAGACTCCTAGTTGTTGTAGACTTCCTGCTGACCGTCCTCCTCGTACTGCTGCTCCTCTTCATAGTCTGGCCATTTGAATAGCCAGGGACACAGCCGTGAGTACTTTATGTACTCGCAAACTAATACTAGTGTAAGTGCTAACATTTCTAGTAGAGGGGTGCTAAGCTCTAGTTTATTTGCATAAAGCCAATTTTATTTTGCAAGTATTTACTAAAGACTTATTCATGTGCTAACTCACTCAAGTGGGAACATTAGTGTCATTCCCACAACTCGTTGTGTTTTCAACAAGTCACCATTCACCATTCATATCATCAACATGATCAAATTCTAACACTGGAAACTGTATGGCCTTTCCAACCGTCCGTAACCGTGGACACGGCTATTCGAATAGATTTACACTCTGCAGAGGTTGCACACTTGTGCCACAACATTTGATTTCATCCGTCGGGATTTCCCCGAATCATCGTAACACAGTACGCGGATCATCAACCATAACCTTTCATTTACTAACCCTAGTATGAGCACCTCTCCCCATGAGCTTGGCCTCCCAGTGAAGACCAACTGTCAACCTGGGAACTGCACAGGGCTTGGCCGTACAATTCACTTCGATTCACATCATTTCTCAACAACGGAGGCAGCCTCGGCATAACCCCTATGATGTGTGTTCAGAGGGAACTCATACTAAGATACATAAACTTCTAGTTAAGCCCTTACCCATATTCAGGTATTGTGGGGGTACTCAATAATTGGAAAGGTATCGCATCCAAACCAATATTAGTTTTTAATCAAAAATCACTATCTTCTCTTGGTCATATTCACCTTCAAAAGTCATTTCATAATCTTTATCATCATTATTTCACCACACATGTTCCCATCTAGAGTAGTCATTTTTAATTTAGCACTAGCATCTAAGGATGAGGGGTGCTAAGTAATTTGCTTTGCTTCTAGGCTAACTTTGATACTCTTGTACTAATCTAACATTAACCCTATTGAATTATGAATCAACAGTACAAAAATAACAGTAAGTAAAACTTGGAATTAAAACTGGGAAATAGGCTCATAAACATAAAGTAAATGGGTGGTGCTTGGCTCATGATGAGCTAGCACTTTGCAAGAGTATTATCTTGCCTTGGTTGGGAAACTGGTCAAAGTGGTCTTCTTCTCCTTGACAGTAGACCTCCTCCTCCTCCGGATACTCCTCGGTACTAGCGTCTAAAATACGAATACGGGGTACACAATCATCACATCAATTTATGTACTAAACTAAGCACACACATGATTTACACAACTGAAACTAGCATCACATATCACTATTATGTTGGTGGATGTGTTTTTCTTATTAATTAAGAAAAATAATTTCCTCTCATACTAATCTTGAATGTTACTTTGAATTATTCAGAGAAATAATTTCCTCTCATTATCTTATTAAGATTTAATTTCTCTTATGCATAATATGTGACCTAGGTTGACCCAAGTCAACCTCTTCACACTTATCATTTTGAGAAAATGATTTAAATGGGGTGTAGCACCCCATACAATTTAATCTTAGCATGGTAAAGACTTAATATCATCAACAAACCATATGAGATTTTTATGACCAGAGTCTTTACCTCATATTACATTGTTCATGACAAGATTTAAATGGAAGAAAATACTCCCATATGATTTACTAATATTTTTGGACAATAGTTTTGACTAGAAATAGTCTTATAGTCCTTTAATTTAACTAGGCCATGATCATACACAGTAAGCATGGCATATTTTTGTAGAAACAATTAATATAAGTGAAATGTGAATTATAGGAGTTGGAATTAACTTAAAAGCAGGTTTGGTTGATTTTTAATAATTATTCTAATGCAGAAAAGTCCCTGCCTTGTTTATTTTCCTATTTTAATTCTATAATAGATCTATAGTTAATTCCAGTGGCATTGGATAGATAAATTCCTAAGGTTTCCAAATATATAAAGTTTGTAAAATTTGGCTGAGTAGATTTGTCTCTATTAAATTTCAAAGTTAGCATCAGATTGTATATTCTATTTATCTGGAAAATTCGAATTTGAACTGGTGGGCTCGCGCGGGAAAACTAGCTGGGCTGCAGAGAGAAAAGGAGTTGGGCCGGCCCACTTCGCGTCCAGCGCGAGCAGGCCGTCTGACGGCGGGGGCCACGCGTCAGTGGGGCTTAACGCCCGAAGCGGTACGGGGGAAGGAGAGCCGTGCGATTAAAACGCGATCGCACGGTCCAGACGCGTCGTCGTCGACGACGAGCGAGGAACTCACCGGCGGCGGCAGTAGGGGGTCGGAGGGCGCCTGAGGGCTCCGGCGGTCGTCGGAGAGGTGCGCCGCGTCGTTGTCGAGGACGAGGATCCCCCTGGTAGCAGCGGCGCTTCCTGGGGTGGCCTCCTGCTCCGGCGAACTCCGGCTACTGGCGGCGGCTCCGAGCTAGCGATTGGGGCGAGACGGTGGCTATTCGATGAAATTGGAGGGACGAGGAGAGCTGTGGTGAGGAGGAGAAGCGATTGGCGTGCTCAATTTGGTGGGAGGAGCCCTCCTTTTATAGGAGCGGGAGGTGGCCGTGGGTCTGGGGTGAGGTCAGCCATGGCGTCGACGGTAGGGTGGCGCAGAGGTACTGGCGATGACGCTCAAGTGCAGGCGAGGTCACGGCGGTGCTGTAGGGCTTGATTGCGGGGAAAAGGAGGGGCTACAGCGGCGGCGATCGTGACGGGAGCTTGCAGGTCATGGCGGGCTGTCGTGGACGCTCGCGTCACCTGCGGCGTTCCCGCGGTCAAGCGACGATGCCGGTGGGGTTGCTGGTGGTCGCGCATCCACCGGCGAGCTGAGCAGGGAGGAGGGCGGGAGCGTGCGCGTCACGCTCGGGGCGCTCGTATGCTCGCCATGCGCGCACCGGCGCAGCGTGTGCACGCCTGGGCGTGTCTGGGCGCGCGAGCTGGCGTGTGCACGCGTCGTGTTGACCACGGGAGGGCACGGCGTGTCTCAGGGAGGTGAGAGGGAGAGAAGAGACATGGTGGTGCGTGCTAGAATCGACCAGGTGAGGAGATGGCATGGTGATGGCATGCCATGCCACGGCATGGCCAGGTTGGTCAATTTCGAGCAACAGAGGTGGTGGCAAGTGGTGGCATGATGCTGAGGTGAGAGGAGGGTCCAGGGGTGCAGGTAGGGTCAAGGTTGGACCAAGTCCATGGTAAAAATTCAGTATGGGCTCAAATATAAACCCTGCCTGCAAGGTGTTTGTCAAAATGGCCGCAAGAAATAAATTTTCGAATTTTGAAATTCTTTTTGGTGGGTTGTAAACATATACTAAATGTAGCATTTTGGTGGTGGGGGTGGTCAAAATGGAATTGAGATGCAAAATCCCATTTTGCATATGATCTTCCATATGTGAAAAAGTTCCAACTTTGCTTGCTTCTCATTTGAAATTGGTGATGAATTTGGGGTGGTGGCTTTGGGCAAAGTTGGAGTGCTTGATGTTGTCTTGGATGAGGTGCAAAGAAATAGCCAAGTGTAGAAGTGAAAAGTAAAAAGCCAGGGGCTCAAAGTGAGCATCAGGGTAAAAATGGCACATATGACCATAATCATATGTGAGCTCATATTTGCTTCAATTTTGATTTGAAATGTGTTTGATGGTTTCCAAAGTGGTTAATATATGTTTAGTATCCATTTACACCCAATGGTGCAAATCAAAATGGTCTATATCAAAGATTTGTAAAAATGGCCTAAGCCTTATGTGTATGTGAAGTTGATTTTTACATTTCTTTTCTATTTCACTTTTATTTGAATTTGGGTGATCAAGTGATCATTGCTAGGGTTTTAGAGTGAGAGAGAACACATAAGCAAGCATCATGGCAATTGCACACTCAAAATAATCAATAAGGTGATCTACATGCATAAACCTATATGATGAGAAAAAGTTTTTGTTAACTCTAATTTTTGGGATTCTTGAATTTCTCTCTTGTTCATTTTATTGAAATTTGGGATGTTACATTAATTGACTTTTTGTTCAGTCATATGCATGCGTGAGCATGTGCCAAGTCGATATAAATGAATTATTCAGAGGGGGATACCACAATGCCATACTTACTTATGAATAAAACAATGCAAGCGAACATCCATGACATGCTACTCATATTAATAAATTGGAGCTGAACATGAGAGATCATGAACTACTAGACTTTCTCAAATAACATATACCTCACATGAACCAACTAAGCATGCTCACATGGATGAGTATATGTACAAAAATGAAAACAAATAGAGTTCATACCAGCCTCTCACCACAATCCAATTGTTGTAGATCGTCATTATTGCCTTTCACTTGTGTAGCTTGGATAATATGAAATGAAAACCACGCTCCAGCCACCGAAGACCATTGAACTCATGATGAACTTTACAAACCAAAGAAGAACAGCAAATATTTTTGGTGTTTTCGAATTGGAAACAAGAACAAAAGAAACAAGAAAACAAAGCAAAATCTTTTGGGTTTTCTTATGGCAAACTAACGATAGCAAATAAAGTAAACTAAGAGCAAAGAACCAAATAAACAAATGGTGAAGAGAAACAACAGAAATATTTTTGGTCTTTTTGTGTTTTAGGAAAGAAACAAAGCGAAAACAAAAGAATGCAAACTAACAGAAACACAGAAAAGCAGGATGACAGAAATCTGCCAAATCCTGACAGCAGTACAGAAATCGAAATTAACAAAAATCTTCCATTGCTCAGCTCAAAAAGTGTTCAACTAATGAAAGTTAGATAACAACCTGGGGCACATGCTCAAAAATTTGCAACTCAAAATAACGTTCTGGCTGTGCGTACGAATTTTTTGGTAACAGCCCAGAATCTGTTTTGGACAGCACTTCCCCAAATATCATCTCCCTCTCATTAGAAAACCACTCTAAGAAACTAAACAAGTATGTGCAAGTATCCAGCAACCATAATATGCAAAGAATGAGTGATGCCGGTATACCTCCCCCCAAGCTTAGGCTTTTGGCCTAAGTGGAGTTCATTCCCAACGAGGGTCGGAGTTCCACGCCGGTGGATCATACATGGAGTGATAATAAGGCCCCTGCGCAGAAGAATGTCGTGGAGGTTCCACATGACCATAATGTTGATATGAGGAGCTCGCTGCATCGGATGAAGAGTCGGGGTGCTCCTCGGCCTCCTCCATGCCTTCCCTTGCACGATGGCTTTCCCTTTCTATGTATGCGTTTAGCTCATTTTCTGTGATCGACCACCCTTTCCTGGCATCAAGGTTAAACAGAGCAGGTGCAGGCAATCGTACTAATTTTTCAATTTTCTTAGTTATTCTCCAATTTTTCTTATACAAAGTTATCCTATAATACAGGTTGTTCAAATTAGATGCATCTGAAATAAACTCATGTTTAATCATGGAAACAACATCAAGCTTCTCTATAGAAAGCGGAATATCTAAATGGTGAGGTTCTACACCATGCATAGCTAATAAGCGAGAGGCGATAAGACCTCCACAAATTCCTCCTTTCTCACGGTTAGTAGAAAGTCTACAAGCTATTAAAGCACCCAAATTATAGGTCCTATCCTGCTGCAAAGCGGCGGCTAAGAAAGCCATATCTTGGACAGATAATTTACTTGCATTATTTCTAGCAAGAACGCACTTTGTAACGAAATAAGCAAAGTAGCGGATAGCTGGTTGTTGAATGCTACTAATCTTACCACCATCATCGGAGAAGCTCCTCCCATTACAAATCATGGTATAAAGATTCGAGAGCTCCCGCGGCGTTCCCCTGACCTTCTCGCAGGATCCCCACCGCGGCACTCTAATTGCTGCACAAAAATCATTGAAAGGCAAGTTGATAGTTTTGTTATAAATCTTGTACCGGACCATGGGGTTAGTTTGAGACCGATGAAATTCGAAATCCTGCACAACCGACACCGTTAGTTTAGCATATTGGTGAGGTTCACCAACAGTAAAACCTTCCAACCCTGCATTGGAAATCAGTGTTTGAACATCTTGCAGGATTCCTGCATTCCGCATAAAATCCGTGCATGGGTAATAAGAGGGGTATACTCCCTCTTCACGATGAACTCTCATGACTTGTTGTACCTCCAATTCTTGTTGATTTAGTTGGTGCCTACTCCCTTCCATTTTCTGAAATTTTTCAACAACCATTATAAAATTTGATTTCAAGGTATATAATTGAGGGGAACTACTATAGGAACTTGCTAGAGTACTAAACATGCATCAAAACTAGTTTATACCACTTAGAACAAGCATGCAAGCTCACTAAACATGTTCTCTACAGCAGCAAAATATTCAACATATACTCAACCAAACAAAATTCTAATTGGACAATCAAAGGAGTCACATACCAAGGAGCAAATGTGCCAAATTTCAGACAGAAATCTGGGCTGAGCAAGGAGATCGAGAAATCGCGAGTTCTTGAGCAGAAACGCGAGTGAGAGGAACCTGGTGCGAGTTTTTTCGGGAGAGAGAAGAGAATGGGAGGAAGAGATGCTGAAGTGGGGCAAAGGGGGGCCCACACACGCGCGCCCCTTGCTGGCCGCGCCGGCCTGTGGGGTGCCACCCTGGGTGCCCCACTGGTCAGCCCCAGGTGCTCCCAGGTGCCTCTTCGAAAAATAGGACTACCAGTATAATTTTTGTAATTTTTAGAGAACTTCGAAAAATGCACATTTCTGGGTGTTAAATTAATTATTACTGCGCAGGAAAATGATTTCCAAAATCTTAAACAACTAAAGCATATTGCAAAACAAAAGGTGCTACAACAAGTAAAATAAGTGGAGGGAGAAAGAAAGAAAGAAATGTTGTTTAGTTCTCTTATGCATTAAAATATACTTGTTAACAAGGTTGATCAAGTCTTGCTACCAAATAAATTTTATATGACATAAGAAGAAGTAAACCTCAAATCAATCATGTTACCTTATATTGAATTGATATGGATCCAATCACAAGAGTTTAATATTCTTCTTTAGGCTCATATATAGGACAATCAATGGATCCCACTTTGATAGTTTTCACATTAGAAATTGTATTAACTCCATATACTTTATCAATCCTCTTGGGAAAATAGACAGTATGTTCCTTATCATCAACATTGAAAGTAACCATGCCTTTATTGCAATCAATAACAGCCCCTGCAGTATTAAGAAAGGGTCTTCCAAGAATAATGGACATATTATCATCTTTAGGCATTTCCAACACAACAAAATCAGTTAATATCAAGCAATGTTGAGTAACTTGAACAGGAACATTTTCACATACACCAACAGGAATAGCAGTAGATTTATCAGTCATTTGCAAAGATATATCAGTTGGTATCAACTTATCTAAATCAAGTCTCTTATAAAGAGAAAAAGGCATTACACTAACACCTGCTCCCAAATCACATAGAGCAGTTCTAACATAATTATTCTTAATAGAACAAGGAATAGTGGTATACCTGGGTCTCCAAGCTTCTTTGGAATCTTACCACTGAAGGAGTAATTAGCGAGCATAGTGGAAATCTCCTCATTGGGAATTTTCCTTTTGTTAGAGACAATATCTTTCATATACTTTGAATAAGGAGGCAATTTAATAGCATCAATCAAAGGGATTTGCAAAAATAAAGGTTTCATCCAATCACAAAATTTATTATAATGTTCCTCCTCCTTTGATTTTAGTTTCTTAGCAGGAAAAGGCATTTGCTTTTGAACCCAAGGTTCTCTTTCATTACCATGTTTCTCAACAATAAAATCTTCTTTAGTGTACTTTTTATTTTTAGCATGCTTTTTAGGTTCTTCTTCAACCTCTTCTTTATCAGGAGTATCATCCTTATCATTATCTTTATCATGTTCATTACCACTTTCAGTTTCAGCATCAGAAATAGAAATACTATTAGGATCATTAACAGGTTCAGAGGATTCTACAACATTCTTATGTTTCTTTTTCTTTTTCTTAGATGGAGCACTAGTTTTAGTTAGTTGAGAATCTTGTTCAACTCTTTTGGGATGCCCTTCAGGATATAGAGGATCCTGGGTAGAAACACCACCTCTAGTTGTTACTTCATAAGCATGTTTTTCTTTAGAATTATTTCCCAACAAGTCATTTTGCACTTTAGTGAGTTGATCAATTTGAGTTTGAACCATATGAAAATGTTTAACAAGTATCTTAACATCATTGGAGGTTCTCTCCACAATATCATGCAATTCACTAATAGCTCGAGAATTTTCCATTAAATGATTCTCTACTCTCATATTAAAGTTTTCTTGCTTAACAATATAATTATCAAACTCATCTAAGCATTGAGCAGGAGGTTTTGAATACGGAATATCTTCCCTAGTAAAGCGTTGAAGAGAGTGTACCTCAATCATGGATGAAGGGGAGTTATCTCACATAAATCTTCTATAGGAGGTAAATTCTTCACATCTTCAGGTTTAATACCCTTCTCTTTAAGAGACTTCTTGGCTTCCCTCATATCTTCATCATTTAATTTAATCATACCCCTCTTCTTCACTATCGGTGTCGGGGTTGGTTCAGGTGTAGACCAATCATCATGATTCCGGCCTATTTTAGCCAATAATTCTTCAGCGTCGTCTGGAGTTCTTTTCCTGAAAACACAACCAGCACAACTATCCAGGTATGCCCTAGACTCAATAGTTAGTCCACTATAAAATATATCAAGTAAATCATGCTTTTCCAAATCATGGTCAGGCTGAGCTCTAATAAGAGAACAAAATCTCGCCCAAGCCTCAGGCAATTTCTCTCCATCTTCCTGGTCAAAATTATAAATTCTCTGCAAAGCAGCATGTTGAGCGCTAGCAGGAAAGTATTTTCGAAAGAAAACATCACGCAAGTCAATTGGACTTTTAATAGAACCAGGAGGCAAATTATTATACCAAGTTTTAGCATCATCCTTTAATGAGAAAGGAAAAAATTTTAGCGACAAAATAAGTACGCATCTTGACATCATCAGAAAACAAGCTACTCAGAGTAGATAACTCAATCATGTGTTCAACAACACTTTCTTTTTCAGTACCACAAAAGGGTGTTTTCTCAACAATAGCTATATGAGATAGATCAAGAGAAAAATCATAATCTTTATCCCTAATGTTTATAGGAGATGTGGCAAATTTAGGATCAGGAGATAGTTTATATCTAACAGCATGTTCTGCAAGCAACTTTTTAATTTTTCTTGCATCAGTAGTAGCATTGCATTTTTAAATAAAATCATCATCAAGTTCCACATAATCTTCATCAAGATCATCACTAGAATATTCAACAGACTCAGGTGAATTAACAGGTGTAGCAGCATTTTCATTAGGAGTTTCAATATTTTCAATTTGTCTAGACTTAGCAATTGTAGCATCTAGAAAAGATCCTAACGAACCATCATTATCAAGCACAACAGAAGCATCATCACAATTATGAGAGGAATTTTCAGATTCAGCAGAAGTACCAGCATTTGAAGCTTGTGGTGGTGAAACAAGTTTACTTATCACAGATGGTGAATCAGCAGAGGTACTAAGAGTTGTACCTTTTCTTGTAGTGGATGGTAATATGGCGATCTTAGTATCGCGAGGTTTACCCATGATGGAGAATTGCAGCGAACAATATCAATCCAAGTGAACTTCCAAATAAAGCTATGCTCCCCGGCAACGGCGCCAGAAAATAGTCTTGATGACCCACAAGTATAGGGGATCGCAACAGTCTTCGAGGGAAGTATTACCCAATTTATTGATTCGACACAAGGGGAGACAAAGAATACTTGTAAGCCTTAACAGCGAGTTGTCAATTCAGCTGCACTTGGAAACAGACTTGCTCGCAAGAGTTTATCAGTAGTAACAGTTTTATAGCAGTAGGAATAGTGAAATAACAACAACGGAAATAAAGACAGAGTAGTGTTTATAGTAAACAAGAGATTAAAATACTGTAGGCACAGGGACGGATTAACGGCGTTGCATGGATGAGAGAAACTCATATAACAATCAAAGCAGGGGCATTTGCATATAATAATAAAACGGTATCCAAGTACTAATCAATCAATAGGCATGTGTTCCATATTTAGTCGTACGTGCTCGCAATGAGAAACTTGCACAACATCTTTTGTCCTACCAGCCGGTGGCAGCCGGGCCTCTAGGGAAACTACTGGAAATTAAGGTACTCCTTTTAATAGAGTACCGGAGCAAAGCATTAACACTCCGTGAATACATGTGATCCTCACATCACTACCATCCCCTCCGGTTGTCCCGATTTCTGTCACTTCGGGGCCATTGGTTCCGGACAGCGACATGTGTATACAACTTGCAGGTAAGATCATAAACAACGAATATCTTCATGAATCAATAACATGTTCAGATCTGAGATCATGGCACTCGGGCCCTAGTGACAAGCATTAAGCATAACAAGTTGCAACAATATCATAAAAGTGACATCTACGGATACTAGGCACTATGCCCTAACAATCTTATGACTATTACATGACCAATCTCATCCAATCCCTACCATCCCCTTCAGCCTACAGCGGGGAATTACTCACACATGGATGGGGGAAACATTGCTGGTCGATGGAGAGGCGTTGGCGGTGATGGCGGTGAAGATTTCCTCCACCTCCCGTCCCCGGAGTGCCGTAACGGAGACTTCTCGCTCCCGAGACGGAGTTTCGCGATGTGGCGGCTCTCCGGAGGGTTTCGGCGACCACTTCCCTCCGTGCGTTTAGGTCGAGGCGATAAGTAGTCCGAAGGAGGGCGTCGGGGTCCAGCCGAGGCCACACCAGGGCGCGCGGGCCCCCCGGGCCGCGCCGGCCTAGTGTGTGGGGCCCCGTGCCCCCACCCGGCTTGCCCTTCGGCTCCGTGAGTCTTCTGGAAAAATAGGGCCTTATGTATAAATTCGAGGTTTTTCCCGAAAGTTGGATTTCGCACAAAAACGAGACACCAGAGCAATTCTGCTGAAAACAGCGTTAGTCCGTGTTAGTTGTATCCAAAATACACAAATTAGAGGCAAAACAATAGCAAAAGTGTTCGGGAAAGTAGATACGTTTTGGACGTATCAGGACGCCGAAAGTGCATTTTGCCGGATTAAGTTTCATCCGGAACCGTCTTAGGTTGTCAAATGTTTGCCGGATGTCATCGATTAAGGTGTCTTTTACCTTAGTTTTTATCACAATGTCGTCCACATAGACTTGCACATTTTTTCCGATTTGATCAAACAAGCATTTTTGCATACAGCGCTGGTACGTTGCACCAGCGTTGCGCAAACCAAAAGGCATAGTAACATAGCAATAAGCCCCGTGCGGGGTAATGAACGCAGTTTTTATTTGATCTTCCTTTTTCAGGGATTTGGTGGAAACCGAAATACGCATCCAGAAAAGACAACAACTCACACCCAGCAGTGGAATCAATCACCTGATCGATCCGGGGTAAAGGGAAAGGATCTCTTGGGCAAGCTTTGTTGAGGTTGGTGTAGTCGATGCACATGCGCCACACCTTTGGAGCTTTTGCCTCCAGGTTCTCTTCTTTTTTCTTTTCAACCATTACCGGATTGGCCAGCCACTCAGTATGTGTGACTTCCACGATGAAACCGGCAACAAGCAGCTTGGTAACTTCTTCTCCAATGATTTTCCTCCTGTCCTCAGCGAACCGGCGTAAAGGTTGGCGCACCAGCTTAGCATCCTTCCGGACGTTTAGAGAGTGCTCAGCCAGCTCCCTCGGAACACCTACCAAGTCATCGCAGACCAGGCAAAGATATTCCGATTCTCACGGAGGAAGCCGACGAGCGCGCTTTCCTATGCTTGGCTGAGGCCGGCACCGATATGAACGGTGCGCTCTGGGTAAGCCGGATCCAAAGACAATGTCCTTTGTTTCATTCGTTGGCTTGAACGCCGGTGTGCCCAAATTTCCACTCATTGCCGCTAAGATCAGCTTTGATGATTGAGCCAGCGCTACAACAGTTTGCATCCTTTTCTTTTCCTCCGCGATCACCAGCAATTCAGCTAGGTTTGATCCTGCAGAAGCGGTTTCCATTGAGACTTTATAGTTCCCCACCATGGTTAAGGGTCCACGAGGTGCCGGCATCTTCATCTTGAGGTAAGCCGTATGGGTTGAGGCCATGAATGCTGCCAATGCCGGTCTTCCAAGCGGTGCATGGTAAGGACTGTCTAAGTCCACCACTTCAAACAGAATATTTTCCACCCGGCAATTGTCACGTCCTCCGAACGACACATCCACCCGGACTTTTCCTACCGGTGCACAGGACAGGCCCGGAACGATCCCATGGAACGTTGTGTGAGTTGGTTGGAGCATGTTTTCCGTTATGCCCAGTGTACGCATTGTATGCTTGTACATGATGTTTATGCTGCTTCCGTTGTCTATCAGCACCTTGCTGAACTTGACTCGAGTCTCTGGCCCTCGCATGATTGGGTCCACAACAAGAGCGTAACCACCCGGATTCGGCATGATCTTGGGGTGATCCTTGAACAGGTGATTTCCTGATCTGACCACAGCATGTATTTGGTACTGCTGGCATCACGCGTTCACTTCCATGGAACGGCGATGCACGCTCTGCCTGTCGGTTGGCTCAGTGACAAAGACAACCATGCACAAATGTGGGTCTTCGTAAACATTCCGGCCTAAAGGTGCCGGTGGAGGTGGTTGATCACGATTCTCCTCCACCCGGTTAACTTGCTGGTGCTGTTGTACCGGTATGGTGTTGGCTCCGGTAGAGGTGGTGGTGGCAGTGAGTGGAAGTTGTGCGCATCTTTTGCGCACCCCTCAACATCAAGTGTTTGATCCATGAGCAATCTTTTGTCAAATGGTTTGCCGGCTTCGACGGATGTGGAGTATGAAGCTTGCACGGCTGGTCCATTGCCGCTTCCAAGGTGTACCTCATATGTTCTTGCCAATCTTTTTTCTGTCCCCACTTTTCCTTTTCAACCCACTTCTTTTTAGGACCCGCCCACGGCTGCGATCCGGTTTTTTGCCTTTGGCTTCCGCTGGGGCTGGAATTTTCCTGCACCGCGGCTACTTGCTGCGGACCATATCTTCGATCCGGAAAATCTTCCCTTCTCTTGTTATGCCGGTTATCCCGGTGATGATCTTGCCGGGGTTGTCCTGATTGTGCCGGCTCGGCCTTGCACTGCCGGTTGCAGCGGATCTCCCAACGCATAGTTTTCCGCCACTCGCATCATTTCAGCCAATGTGCTTGGCATGTTCCTCTGCAGCCTTTGCCACAGTGGTGATCCTCTCCGGCATCCTTGACTGAACCAAGCAATCGCTTGTGCTTCAATCACTCCTTCACATGTGTTTCTCATCGAGTTCCACCGGGTGAGATAATCCCGGTCTGTTTCACCTGCACGCTGCTGGCACAAAGCGAGCTGCTGGGGCCGGTTTGGCCTCTTGTAAGTGCTACTGAAGTTGCTCACAAAGGCTTCCTCAAAGTCCAACCATCCATTTATGCTTCCTGCCGGCAAGTTGTTAAGCCAAATACGCGCAGGTCCTACCAGGTAGGATGGTATGATTCTCACAGCCCAACGCCGGTTTACTCCGCCGCCAGCGACATAAACAGAACATAGTCCGCCAGCCAATCTTCCGGCTTGGTCGTGCCATCATATGTTTTTGTATCTCGGGGCAATTGGAAATTGCACCGGTGGTTCTTCTCTCATGATCCGCGGGCCAAAACACTTTGGGCCAGGAGGACCTTCGGATTCAATCATTTCGGAAAGATACACTCTATCCAGCCTGTGCCTCGCATCCTGGCCTGGTAGGCATCTTTCCCCCAGTCGTTCCCCCAAAGGGTTCCGGCGGGCTTTGGTTCGTTCCACCTCGGAATCTGCCTCATCATATCTTTCCGGTTCCGCGGCTCTTGCCTGGGTACCTTGGTGGTGGTATTTCCTCAACATACGCTGCCCTTGCAGCTCGATAATTTTGCCCGGTCTCATATCTACCGGCATGATTGTTTCCGGCATAACCATTTCCTGATCGGCATAGCCATTTCCGGCATGCGACCTGCTCCATAGCTTTTTCTTCCGGCATCATGTGGCCCGGCTTTTGTTTTCCGGCAAGAACCGGATCGTACACGGTCATTTGCCGCGCATTCATTTCTTTTTCTCTTCTTTTATCCGGATGGGGGGACGATGCCTGCCCATGGGATTTGCTTCCGGCAACTTTCGTCGACCGGGCTGATTTTGACTCGAGCGCTGCTTTATTCATTCTAGCAAGCTCATCATTTTGTGCTTGTATCACATCGAGTAATTCTCTAACTCTATCCTGCTGCTTTGCTAATTCATCTCCAGATAACGATTCACACATTTCCATCGCGGCCTTATCAGCTTTTATAGTTTTATCCGGGCTACTGTACTTTGGCTTCTCTACGATGCTTACAGATACAGAGGTACTTTTGCCTAAGAACTTCCTTGCAGATCCTGATCTAGGTTGCGAGCTTTAGCCGGTTTTCCGGTATCCTAGCAGCCCGAGCGCTAACGAAGCAAAGCCATGGGCAGCGTTATACTCACGTAGGGTTAGGTTCAGCTCGCGCTGAGCTCGGATGATGTCTGCGCCACCGGTAAGCAGCGCTTTGCGCGTGGCATCCAGCTCCTCCTGAGCCTTTGCCGGGTCGATGTTCTGCGCGATGGGCGTTGCCGCCGTGTGCATCGCCGCTTGGAGAGGGGTGCCGGTGGTGCTGAAGATGCTCCCGCGGCGCCTGCGTCACGCTCCAGCGGTGGCTTTGGGCTCGATGCCGCACGTCAGCTCCTTCCTCACAGCTCCTTTGCCGGTGTTGACCGCGCCAGCCATCATGACCTCCACGCTGCGCGGCCGCGCATAGCCACCTGGGCGGATCCGGCGCCACCAGCACCGGCGAGAGGCCTGGCGCACGGGAACCGGGCGAGACGCGGTGGCTGCCGAACTCGATGGTGCGGCCGTTCTGCGGCGCCGTTGGCGAAGCAGCCTGCGTTGTCGTTGATGAAGTCCATGTTGTAGATGCGTTGCACGAGCGCGGACACCGTGCGCTCGCCGTTGGTCGAGGATGCCCGCCCGAATATGAACTCCAGCAAGCGCCACTTCATGCCCCACGGTGGGCGCCAACTGTCATCGTGGTGAACAGACAGATGCCATGGGATGGTTAAGTTGGGGCCGAGTTGGACACTAGAGGATTCGGGGGAGGGTTTTGGATCAAGTAGGATGAACTTCCGGGTGCTTTCCTCAAGAACTTGGCCAAGGCCAGAGGTAGAAGAAGAGAGACACAAGGATGAACTCCGTTCAGATCTTCTCTATTGCATGAACATGGTTACAAGTGGTTTTCTACATGAAGCTATCGTCTATCTTCCGCGCCCGTGAAGGAGGCTGCCCTCTCCTTATATAGGGGAGAGGGTGGCTTACAGGGGAAGAAACCCTAATGGCATCTTTGAACAGACAAACTACTTTACAAAGCTACTTTACAAAGCTACTTTAATCATAGATGACGCCGGTATCTTCTTTAATCAGGGAGGCTGATGTCCTCCGGCTTCTTTGGGCGTCACCTTCATCTTTTACGTCATGGCTTCGTTTAAAGCCACTTTGCTTAGCTCATCTTTGTCTTCTAGCTCCTGGAAGAATCTTTGACCAGCTTGCTCATACCGGTAGTCCGGATCTTATCAGCTTATTCCGGCATGTCCTTCTTTGGGGCATACCGGTATAGGATTCCTTAGCCAAAAGCCTAAGACAATCCGGAATGAAGATCAAACCGGTATCTTGATGGCTCAAACCATCCGGTTTGGCATGCCTTTGGCATACCGGGGGTCATCCCCCCAACAAGGAAACTAGCTATAAGTGGGATGTTATTCTGTGGCGCACCATTTTTGCGTGCGCCACTGAAACAACGTATTTTTTGGCGCACCTGCCAATGCGCCACAGAAATAAGGTGGGCCCCACCCTGCCAGCCCCCATCATTGGTTTCACTATTTCTATGGCGCACAGGACCATGTGCGCCAGCCAGGGTGCGCCACTGAGATAAGATTTTCTGTGGCGCACATGATGCGCCACAGAAAATACACATTTCTCTGGCGCACATAAGCTCCATGTGCCACAGAAGATTTTTTTGCTCCCCATGCAACTCCACCTCCTGGATCGCCTTTTTTAGATAGAAATTTCAAAAAATAAAATCCTTCGAGGTGCCCATGTATTATGTCATCTAGTACCACTGAGAATGAACAAACATGAATTTCAATTTTTTTGCAAAATTTCGTTGCAAAATCATCAAACTGGATTCCTGGTTGCATACGAACTCGAAAAAAAACGTATACTATACGAAAATGACCGGGAGAAAATTCTACATACGAATTCACCCGGGTTTACCCGGTTAGCCAATTTTTAGAATCGCTAAATTCTAAAAGAGTAAAAAGATAGGGCAAAGTAAAGATTTTTCCAGCAAAAATAGAAAATTCGAAAAAAAATCTGTGGCCCATGGAGCTGCCCATGCGCCACAGAATGTTGCT
Organism: Lolium multiflorum; assembly: GCA_030979885.1. Classification (NCBI taxonomy): domain Eukaryota; kingdom Viridiplantae; phylum Streptophyta; class Magnoliopsida; order Poales; family Poaceae; genus Lolium; species Lolium multiflorum. The sequence goes on from CM061750.1 coordinate 337,247,603, forward strand.
CGGAAATTTGAATTTTGAAGAGACCTCCTCCTCTCGTCCACTTCACTTACCACTTATCCTCACCTTCTCCTCCTCTCCTCCACTTCTCCTCCTATCCCCCACTTCTCCTCTTCTCCACTTCTCCTCCTCCTCTCCTCCACTTCTCCACTTCTCCTCTCCTCCACCTCCTCTCCTCCTCCGGTGACCTCCACTTCTCCTCCTCCTCCTCCACCTCCGACCGGCCTCCTCCTCCTCCTCCACCCAATCCGGCTGGCCTCCTTCTCCTCCTCCACCCACATGAACCCAACCCACCCCACAAACCCACCCACTTCCAATGAGCTCTAGCAATTTTTTCAAAAAAAATCCAGTGAAATTCTAACGGCCCCAGACGGCCCCTGATCTAGATCTAGATCCGGCCACCATTTTTTTGAAATTCAAAAAAAAAATTATGTGGCGCACCACCGCTGGTGCGCCACAGAAATAAGACTTTATGTGGCGCACCTTGCCTGGTGCGCCACATAAATAATATTTTCTGTGGCGTATGGGTCCGTGCGCTACAAAATTCTTATTTTTTTGGCGAAGATTCTGTGGCGCACCGCCCATACGCCACATAATAGCCTTTTTGGTGCGCCACTAATGAGCATTTCCCTACTAGTGTGTGCTTGTAATTCTCCCACATTAATTGTGCCCTCTTGGTACTTTTGCCTCCCTTTATCCATGACTTCTAATAACACCTAAATACATATCAAAGACAAGGGAAACATAATAAATTCTACTAAAACTACTAAATATGCAAAGCTCATATGAAAGTGAACAAGAACTCGTAAGTATGCAAAATAGGCATAGGTGTATCTAGCTGGAGCATGAAATGAGTGACAATATGAGTAATAGTATACTTAAAAACCTCAGTAAAATAGTGCTTAATTTCGAGCTATCAACTTTCCCAAGCTTAGTTGTTACTCGTTGATACGTCTCAAACGTATCTATAATTTTTTATGTTCCATGCTTGTTTTACACCAATTTATATATGTTTTGCTCATGCTTCGTTGCACTTTTATACATTTTTCGGCACTAACCTATTAACAATATGCCACACTAGCAGTTCCCTGTTTTTCTGTTGTGTTGTATTTCAGAAAAGTTGTACAGGAAATATTCTCGGAATTGGACGAAACAAAATCCGAAGTCAATATTTTTCCGTAACGAAGACAGAGTCCAGAGGGGAGTTGAAGGGGGCAGCAGGGCGGCCACGCCAGCCCTAGGCGCGTCCTGACCCTGGCCCACGCCTAGGGGTGGTGTGGGCCACCCTGGCCTCCACCGACATCGCCCCTCCGCCTATTTATTCACGATCTCGGGGAAACCCTGAATACCGGAGCCTCCATCCACGAAAAGTTCTGTCGCGGCCGCCATTGAAGAACCCATCTCGGGAGGGTTCTGAAGCTTTTCCCGGCACGCTGCCATAGGGGGAAATCATCGCCAGAGGCATCTGCATCGCCATGCCCGCCTCCGAAGTGATGCGTGAGTAGTTCATCCCTGAACTATGGGTCCATAGTAGTAGCTAGATGGCCGTCTTCTCCAATTTTTGCCTCATGTTTAGATCTTGTGAGCTGCCCTACATGATCAAGATCATCTTTATGTAATGCTACATGTTGTGTTTGCTAGGATCCGATGAATATTGTATACTATGTTGAGATCGATCATATATTCTTGCCATATGTTATTTGTGATCTTGCATGCTCTCCGTTGCTAGTAGATACTCTGACCAAGTAAATGCTTGTGACTCCAAGAGGGAGTATTTATGCTCGATAGTAGGTTCATGCCTCTAGTTTTCTAGAAGAGTGACAATAACTTCTAAGATTGTAGATGTGTTGTTGCTACTAGGGAGAAAACAACAATGTTTTATCCAAGGGTAATTCTATTGTTTACTTTACACACATTGCTTAATGCAATCTGCTGCAACTTAATACTGGAAGCGATTCGGACGATAACTGAAAGGTGGATTATTAGTCATAGACGTAGTTGGAATTACGATCTATGTATTATGTTGTAATGCCAAAAAAATCTCATAGTAATCATGTCGTCATGTATGGTCGATATTCTGTCAATTTCCCAGCTGTATTTTTTTCACCCAGCATGCTATTTATCTTTATGAAGAGACACCTCTAGTGAACTGTGGACCCCGGTCCTCTTTCCTTTACACTGATAAATTCAACCACTGCAATCCTGCTCTGTTTACTTATTGTAAGCTCTGTTCTCTTTAATTACTGCAAACATCTTCTTCCACTCGATACATTTAATCTTTTGTGTTCAGCAAAATCGGTGAGATTGACAACCTCACTGTAAGTTGGGGCAAAGTATTTTGGTTGTCTTGTGTGTTCCACGTTGTTGCCGAAGGTAGTGCGCCCTGCCACTAGTCAACAACAACACCTTCAGAAGTCACGTCTTTCTCCTACTGGTCGATTAAACATTGGTTTCTTACTGAGGGAAAACTTGCTGTTGTGCTCATCATACCTTCCTCTTGAGGTTTCCCAACAGTGTGAAGTCTGCGCTACAACGAGCACCATCACTCGTCCACGAGTGACAAAGTGAAAAAGAATAATAGCGAGAAATGAAATTTGGTATAAAAACTCACAAGTACGAGGTGATATCCTATACTTACCCAAGCTAGAAGTGAGATGTAACATAATCATATAAGGAAACACCAATTCAATTATGTTGGTCCATAAGAGATCACTTACAACTTCTGTGCCTTATGTCAAAAGTAAATCTACCTTGAAATCAAACTTGTGATCCTCCCATTGCTCCTTTTTTATGTTCGTATATTAAGAGTAATATATCATCTCAAAAGAAGCATACCAATGAAGTGTTTCATTAACTCCCACATCAATAAATCAAGGCTAACAAAACACTTCTTTTCTATTCACTCCCTTTCAAGAAATTTCATCTAATAATATCGAGATCATGCCAAAACTTTCTAGGTGATTCATTTGGATTCCAGTGATAGTTTCCAATATTTTTGCAACACTCAAGGGGCTAATAGTACACACGAGTAGCTGGCTACATGTGCCTTCAACTCAGTACTCCATCCGATCCAATAAAAATGTCGGACGGACCATTTTGTAGAAACAACCTCGTGTTTGTTTTTTCCTCACCCCGCACTCCTCGCCACCTTATCCTCTTTCTTTCCAAACCGCAGACTCAGCGTTGACCCAATGAGGAGAGGGATGCCCATAGAGATCTCCAATCCGGTAGCCTCGCCATGGATCCCGTCGGGCGCCAAAAATCCGGTAGCCTCGCCATGGATCCCGTCAGCTGCCGTCAATTTGGCGCCCGACGTCGTTGACCAATGACCACAGGCGGGGACGGCTCCCCTGCGGTGGAGGATGGCTCGCCGGAGCCTGCAGCGACGGGGCACGACCGAAGGTAGCGGGCGACCACGCGCTCGAGCGGATGTCGGGGCGGCACGTAGCTACCGTCAGCTTAAAGCGCGCAAGGGTCGCTAGCCCTCCGACGAGGGCTATGGAGGTGGCAGCACGGCCAACACTGCAATGGCGTCAGGCTACCGCCTCTGCCTCGAGCCGGACCTGGCTGAGGTCGTAGGCTGCCACCGCTGGGGAGGGGTCATGGCCATGGGGAGCGCCACCGGTGGCGACAGCGCGAGGAGGGGGCGGGTTGCGCCCGTGTCGCCTTCCTGGGCGGGGTTGCCGTAGCAAGGGCGGGCATGGCCACACGCCCACATGCCCACATCCCGTGTTGAGCAACGAGCAGTGTCCATTGCATTTTCCAGATTTTAGAACGACGTAATTATAAAACGTGATCACATTAATGGTCTAACACTTTTATCGGATCGGAGGGAGTAGCTGAAATTGTGATTTATACCTCAAATCGTTCATAAGCTAGAGGAGTTGCTAGCATCCCAAGAGTGTGCACCACAGTTTGTAGACAAGCTTTTAAGCAATATCATACTTTTGACTCACAACTTTTAGTTTGGGCATGCATCTCAACTACCATTAAAATTCATTTCGTTCAAACAAATCCTTTCAAAACTGATATCAAATCTATCATCATATCTATGGGGCTGAGCATTTTCATGGTTAAACTCTTAAGACAGTTGAACATTACATAAGTTATTATTGGAAACTCTTTCTTATTGTATTCGATATTCTCAAGTGTAGAAATCATGGCAATGTATTTTAGATATTTTTCTCAAGCTGGATAAAGATTTGAACATAGTGCATCAAAGCTCTAACTCATCTCTTATGGAGACTAACAAAAAGCAAGTGCATCCCTTATATAAGTACGAAACACAACTTACTCAAACAAGTCATTCAAGAGTAGCGGGATACATGCTTGTTCAAAACTTTATTGAATGATAGGATTGCACATGATTCTGAACATGCTAAAGTAACTTCCCCAAGCTAGGCTCTTGTAAGAACCAAACTTGAATAGATCACCAAAAGAAAAGAGACAATGCAGTTTTCAAAAGGGAATGTGGGAAGTGGTTACCTCCCAAAGCTTGATTAAAGCAAGGGTGATGCACTTTTACCATTGAGGTACGAATAACCTCTCTTTCATTGGACAAGAATCTTTGCTTTAGTGAACCTTCTTTGACGTGGCATGGTGATTTCCTTCCTAGAGAACCTGCTTGAAAACTTAAAGAGAAAACAAAATATTTTTGTTCTTTTGGAAGCACGGGGTTAGCTCACAAGTGATGAAAGTATAAGAGCATCTCCAGCCGTCCGAGCCCCCCGGGCGAAAATCCGGATATAACAAACGCCGGATTGGATGTAAAAAGGGCGTGGGGGCAACATTTTCCCAGTCGCACCCCGACATTCGCCCATCAACGGCGATAGTTTCAAAAAATCATCTTCCCGCTACACAAAAGAATCGCCAGAGTCCGGCGATCGGATCAGCCACATTCCGGGGATCGAAACAAAAACTAGATGATTAGAGGCTCATCGGCCGTCCCGTCCTGAGCCTCGTCAGGAGCGGCATCGATCAGTGAAGCATCGGCGTCTGCAGTTGTCGCAGCGGCGGGAGTTGACGTCGAAGCGAAGGACGAAGCAACCGACGAGGCGAAACAAAAAAGAACAGGTCATAAATTCATGGAGCAAATACTCGGGGGCTCGACAACAACTTTGCCCCCGAGCATAGCTACAACATAATATTCCAGGCGACCACTACTTCGGCACAATGTTTTCAGCAACGCTCGGGGGCTCGACAACGAGTTCACCCCGGGTTGAAACTGTGACACGACGTCTAAGCAAGAATCATGATGTCACCCCAGCAGCGCTCGGGGGCTCGGTTATTTCTTCATCAACAATTTGGCGCCATCTATTTTTGCTATTTGGTGGTTTCTACTTCGGCTCGACTTCTTCGCTGCACTCCAAGGCTTCATCGACTTAGCTGCACTACATATCTCCGTTAACTCCGTCGTACCTAATCAGCTAAGTATTTTCTTTAATTTACACAAAGATGATTATCATTTACTTTCGCCGCACCCGACACTCGGGGGCTGCGCTGTATAGATTCACTCTACATCTCAGGTCGACAAAAGAAGAACCGCGCCTAGGAAAATCTACATCAACGAAGAACTCAATAAAAAAAATTCTGCAAGGAACCTGACGAGATTTTTTCCAAAGAGGAACCCGACCAAATTAATTTGCTTCAAGAGGAACTCGACGAAATTTTCTCCAAAGAGGAACCCGACGAAATTTTCTCCAAGGAGGAAACCGAATTTTTTTTTCCAAAGAGGAACAAGATGAAATTTGCTTTAAGAGGAACTCGACGAAATTTTCTTCAAGGAGGACTCGACGAAATTTTCTTGAAGGAGGACCCGACGAAATTTTCTTCAAGGAGGACCCCACAAAATTTTCTTCAAGGAGGACTCGACGAAATTTTCTTGAAGGAGGACCTGACGAATAATTCTTCAAGGAGGACCCGACGAAATTTTCTTCAAAGAGGACCAAAAAAAACAAGGTGGAAAAATCTTTAGGTCCATTGACTTGTCATCTATTCTGATCGAGAGCACCGACGGTGTACTCAACGACAATATAGAAGAACCCAATACATTCAGCTATCTCATCACGCCCGAGAAAAATGTGGAAGAATCCGAAAAATGGGTCGTTCCATCAGCCGAACAAAGACACTAGACAATATATTCTCAGAGCGCGTCCGCCGTGGTAAAAACTCTGAATGCCGTGACTTGTAAAAGGGTCACGAAGGTAAGACCCCAGGATCCGTCCTTTGTGGCGTGGCATCGCACCCGAATGCGCTCCCCCACTTTATCCACATCAACATATGTGAAGAAAATCCCAGCGAACGCGTTGGTACCCGATAATTTAGCTGGAATTCAGTTTTCAATAAGTCCTAAAGCGGCACGTCCTGAATTACGCCACTATCCCTGGTTCGACTCCAGGGACTTGAATTTGAAGTAGGTTTATGCGGATTTGCCACAAGAGCAATTAACTGGTAGCTGATCCGTCAGATGAACTAGCCTCATTTACCAATATCCCTGTACAATATAGATGTCAAATAAAGATAGCAAAGTTGTTACCCAACATTTCGGGTTAGAACTTCAGTTTTGTCTTGAAAGTAAATATATCAAGGTTTGTAGACTCAACTCGATTCTACGACTCAACTGGAGCCTACTCCCATCGGGAGCACATGGATTTCATCAAGTCCTCCAGAAATATAGTTAAGTTCTTCATCGAGTAGTACAACTTGAGTCTATGCCTAAGTGCAAGCACCTGCCCATAGACTCGGGGGCTACTCCCATCGGGAGCGCTGTCGCGCACCCGATAGAAAAATAACTTTGAGAATCATCGACATCATCTACGCTACACATGATCTACGACATGGACCTCGCCTTGTATTTCTTACACTTCGGAGATGATTATGCTTGGAGTCTCTACGCAAGTCTTCGACTTCCCTAGACACTCGGGGGCTACTGTCATGGGCATACCCTTCGGGTACCCATTATGGAGAAGGCCCAAGAAGGCAACCCGAAGAAGTAGTCGACTAGGACTCTTGTAAAACCCTAGGCTGGTTGCATATATAAAGTCATCCAGGGCACCCAAACGGGGGGGGGGGGCAACAAATAGACAACATAGCTCCGCCTACGGCGGCACCCTGTAAGCATACTTATGATCATATACTAGATTGCTAGCAACACGTAGGGATCCTCCACCGAGGGGACCCGAAGCTGGGTACATCGTGTGCCTAATCTCGCTCCCGGAATCTCCATCGCCGCTCTCTCCCGAAACCCAAATCTACAATACGTAGGCATTGGCGAGGTGATCCCTCATCACAAGGCCTCGCATATAAATTATGATGAGGACATCCCTACCTCACTACTACCTCCGTCATTACCAACTGAAGATGAACCTGCTGTGAAGCTCAAGTCCAATGAAGTCAGGATTGGACCAATGACACGAGCTCGTGCGAAGCTACTTAAACAACAGGTGAACTTGTTCCTAAACGATACTTTGATTGATGAGAACTTTATACTGCCTAAGTCCTATTACTTATGTATCATCGGTATCAAGAGGAGACGAGCATCGCACGAGGAGAGGAGCAGCTGGACATGAAGACGGACGTCAAGATGGCCGTGAAGCTGGACATGGAGCTGGACATGAAGAAATCTCATGGACGCGCGAGGGAGGAGCGGGAGGCATGCGCGAGAGGAGAAGAAGAAGTCCAGCCGGTCCAGAACCCGGTCGAGGCCCGACCGCAGCCCTGTCTCGGTCCTGCCGACCGGCCATATCGGACGACGAGCGGACGAAACCTCGTATCGGGACGAAACCAACTTCTGGTCCCCCGGATGACTGAGACCGATACCCGGTCCCCCGGTTGACAAGCCGCTTCCGACCGCCGGTCCACGCTCCGGATCCTGACGGACGCGTCCGAGTCTGTCTCGACCAGATCTATTCGGGTCGGTTATTCTTGTATCTTTTCGACCAGACTCGTCCCGACACCTATATAAGTGCCCAGGACGCCCCCTAGCTGCTTTAGACCATGTTTAAGATAAACCCTAGTTCTTAGTTGTTTGCTCTGCAAAACTATTGAATTCCCTACACCATATTGCTTGGATATTGTGTAGATCCTGTTTAAGTCTTGTGTGATCTGCTGTTCCATTGGGAATTAGACGGTTGCAACTTACCGCTTCGTGGTCGGCGGCTACGTGCGCAAGTGTGTGGAGTTGCGAATATCTTGCAAGGTTGAGAGCTGTTGCATTGGCGACAGGGACCAATCGAGAGATCTCGTTGCGTCATACAAGTTATCATCCACTTCATCGTCGTGTATCTCCGCTGCCATCACCCGTGATCATCATCACCACCATTGCTTACTGAGAAGATCGGGCCACCCTTTATCATCTTGGTATCAGATTTCCAGTTTTCCTCGGTAAGCCATCCACAATCCACCCCATAGTTGAATTGTGAGTGTTTTCCTATCCAGAAAAAGCCAAAAATATTTAGGGTTAGGGTTTGCCATAGCCATAGCTTGCACTAATTTCGAGTTTTAGTTGCTTTTCGTAGTTGTTTTTGCGTACCTTTATCTTTCTTCTAGTAGAATTGTTAGGGTTTGTGTTATCTAGTTTATCTTCTAGTGTCAGTTTTGTTACTCCGAGTCCACATAGCGTACAGTGTGCTTGTTCCCAACCATAGACACAGCCTTTCGATATACGTGACTAGGAACTTCCCGAGAAGAGACTAGTTTTACCGCTCGACAGGCTGCTCAGGGTTTGGTGCTTTGCATATCTTGTTGGCCGTATTATCAAGGAGTTGAGTCATAAAATCAAAAAAAAAGAGAAAATAGAAAAGAAGCAAAAAGAGCTACATAGCTGCGTGTGTACAAAAAGAAAATACAAAAAGAAAAGTGTGTGCTAGTTGACATCAAGTGAAAGGCCTAAGTTTTCTTTACTGCATCCGTAGTTGAGCAATCTTGTGCCTGTCTCGTTGAGCTTTGCTAGCGTCTCTCTTGTGCATTGCAACCTTTCCTCCATATAGTTGCATTGCCCCATTATATCGCCTTGTGTGAGTATCTTTGGTTGTCTACGGTCAGCGCTAGAGCTTGTTATTGGTGCAAATAGGTAGCCTACCTACAGCCCCACATATACCCTGCTTTGTCGTGTGATTGTTCTTATACCTTTGATATTCGCTTCGCTACATCCGTGCACTAGTTGTTACTACAAGTGGTAAGCAACACTAATTTACTTTGGAACGGTAAGATTTCCTTTTCTTATCAGTTTTGAGTGAGTTGTGAGAGTACCACCATATATTTTTGATTTAGTGCACTAACCTACTAATCATGTCTGCTAGTGATAATAAGATTGTTAACCAGGAGAACAAGAATTCGGCAGATATCATCACTTGGAGGGAGTATGAAGCTCTTCGTAATGAGATGCGACGTGAATTCCGCACTAACGATGATGAGCTTAAGAGTACAGTTGATGAGATCAAACAAACGCTGGATGCTACTAATGTCACCGTCACTGGATTGTCTGATCAAATGACGGATATACAGCGCAATATTGCGGATATGCGTCTCGCTATTGAGAACTTGACTATACTACAACAACAACAACAAGAAGATGATGAAGATCCTGAACTTGAAGATGACGCACACAATGCTCGTGGTGCGCCTCGTGGTCATCATCCTCGTGGCTTGGTTCCACTTGGCCGCAATGGTCGTGGACAAGATGAAGAAGATGGATTGGGTAAGCCTAAGTTTTCCATACCCAAGTTTGAAGGAGGAGCTGATGTTGAAGAATACCTCACTTGGGAGCTCAAGATTGAGAAATTATGGAGCCTACATCCACACTACTCTGAAGATAAGAAGATCAAGCTTGCGTCTTCGAATTTGATGGTTATGCATTGCGTTGGTGGGATTCTTTGGTTCGTAACCGCGATGAAGATGGTGCACAACCTATCCGTACATGGCGTGCTATGAAAGAGGTCATGACTTCTCGTTTTGTGCCTACAAATTATATGCGGAACATATTTGATAAGCTAACACTATTGAGGCAAGGTGTGAAGACTGTTGATGAGTACTACATGGAGATGGAGATGCTTATGCAGCGTGGTCGTGTCCGTGAGTCTCTAGAGATGACAATGCAGCGTTTTCTCAATGGATTGAAGTATGATGTTAAAGGCATTGTTCGTCATTACACCTACACCAATATGAATCAATTGTTACATCATGCAAGAGAAGCTGAATCACAGTTGGCTGAAGAAGCAAAGGTTAAGGGACGTGCTACGGGAGCTGGGCGTTTTACACCCCGCGCGCCTTCTACAGCGCCGGCGCCTTCGACGCGCTCGCTCCTTACTCTACTCAACCGGTCTCCAATGTATCTAATGCAAAGAAGTCTGAATCTGCTGCAAGTACGAGTGGTTCTGGTGCGTCTACAACGCGCAACCGTGATATGCTTTGCCATACATGTGGTGGCAAGGGTCACTTCAAGAGAGATTGTCCTAACCGCAAAGTCATGTTTATCAATGAGGACAATGAGTATGAGACTGGAGATGATGTTGATCCACATGCTCCAGACAATGATGACTATGACACGATGGTGAAGATGCATATCCTTCTGATGCTCGCACCATTGTTGTGTCGCAGCGTGCTCTTAATGTGTTGCCTAGTGCATCTACTCAGCGCTGCAATTTGTTCCAAACCAAAGCTTTAGTTGGACCTGACAAGGCTTGCAAGGTCATTATTGATGGCGGGAGTTGCCGCAATTTAGCAAGCAAGGAGTTATGTACCAAGCTGAAGTTGAAGTATCTACCGCACCCGCATCCATATTATATTCAGTGGTTGAGCGACAATGGTGAGATGAAGGTAAACCACATGGTGCGTGTTGAGTTTGCGATTGGACGTATAAGGATTGCATTGACTTCGATGTAGTTCCTATGACGGTTTGTCACCTCTTATTGGGTCGGCCTTGGCTCTATGACCGCTGTGCAACACAATGGCCGTGCCAATACATATCACTTGGAGTACAAGGGCAAGAAAATTAACTTACAGCCTATGTCACCACAACAAATTGTCAATGAGTCTCGTCAGAAGATCGAAGTGAATTTGGAGGATGCTCCTCTAGATAGGCGAGAGAATTGTAATGTCGTGAGTGATATAACGAAAAGTGAGAGAGTGAATTCCTTAGTCTCATTAGCCACCAAAGAAGACATGAGAGAATTTAGTGAGGATCCTACGGCCATGCCTCTTGTGCTTTTGTACAGGGGTACGGTTTTGGTTTCTAACGACATGACCCCTCTTCCTCTTGGTGTTTCTAATGTTTTGCAGGAATTCGGCGACGTGTTTCCGGAGGAGGTACCCGCAGGATTACCACCATTGTGAGGTATTGAGCATCAAATTGACTTGATTCCCGGAGCATCGCTGCCCAATAGGGCGCCATATCGCACTAATCCCGAAGAGACGAAGGAGATACAGAAGCAAGTACAAGCGCTACTCGACAAAGGTTATATCCGCATAAGCCTTAGTCCTTGTGCTGTTCCTGTTATTCTAGTTCCTAAGAAAGATGGTACTTGGCGTATGTGCGTAGATTGTAGAGCTATAAATAACATTACTATTCGATATCGTCATCCTATTCCCCGCTTAGAGGATATGCTAGATGAATTGAGTGGTGCTGTTGTGTTCTCTAAAATTGATTTGCGTAGTGGCTATCATCAAATTAGGATGAAAGAAGGGGATGAGTGGAAAACAGCCTTTAAAACAAAATTTGGTTTATATGAGTGGTTAGTCATGCCTTTTGGTTTAACTAATGCACCTAGCACTTTCATGCGACCGATGAACCATGTTTTGCGTGAATTTATTGGCAAATTTGTGGTTGTGTATTTTGATGACATATTAATCTACAGCCGCAATGAATCTGATCATACTATACATATTCGACATGTTTTGCAAGTGTTGCGTGATAATCAACTCTATGGTAATCTTGAGAAGTGCACATTTTGCAAAGATAAGGTCATATTTCTGGGTTATGTTGTCTCTAAGCATGGAGTAGAAGTAGATGTGTCTAAAATTGAAGCTATTCAAAATTGGCCTACTCCCATGAATGTGAGTCAAGTTAGAAGTTTTCATGGTCTAGATGGGTTTTATCGCCGTTTTGTGCCCAATTTTTCTACTATTGCTGCACCTTTGAATGACTTGACTAAAAAGGGTGTTGTCTTTGAGTGGGCGCAGCCCAAGATCATGCTTTTGATGAACTGAAACGATTGTTAACTTCTGCACCGTTGCTTGCACTTCCTGATTTCAATAAGCAATTTGAGATTGAATGTGATGCTAGTGGTATTGGAATTGGTGGTGTGTTGATGCAAGAGGGTCGCCCAATTGCATATTTTTCTGAGAAACTATCTGGTGCTAAGTTGAACTATCCTATCTATGATAAAGAATTGTATGCTTTAATTAGAGTTCTTGAGGTTTGGCAACATTACTTGTGGCCAAAAGAATGTATCATACATTCTGATCATGAAGCTTTAAAATACCTGAAAGCCCAATCTACTTTGCATAAGCGTCTAGCTAAGTGGGTTGAGTTCATTGAGTCTTTTCCATACATTATTAAGCATAAGAAGGGAAAAGATAATATTGTTGCTGATGCTCTATCTAGGAAGAATATGCTATTAACTCAACTTGATGTTAAAATTCCTGGTTTAGAGATACTATGTGATTTGTATGCTACTGATCATGATTTTGCTGAACCATATCGCTTATGTGCTCTTGGTAAAGCATGGGAAAAATATCACATACATGATGGGTTCTTGTTTAGGGCTAACAAACTATGTGTTCCAGAATCGTCTGTGCGTTTGCTCTTATTGCAGGAATCACATGCTGGAGGTTTGATGGGTCACTTTGGGCGTGAGAAGACGCTACTCATGCTAGCTGACCACTTTTATTGGCCAAAGATGAGGCGGGACGTGGATAGATATGTGCGAAGATGCATTACTTGCAACAAGTCTAAGTCCAAGCTGAAGCCTCACGGTTTGTATACTCCTTTACCGGCACCTACTACACCATGGGAGGATATTAGTATGGATTTTGTGTTGGGTTTGCCGCGTACTAAGAGAGGCCATGATTCTATATTTGTGGTAGTGGATAGATTTTCTAAGATGTCACACTTTATTGCCTGCCACAAGAGCGACGATGCGTCGCATATTGCTAACCTGTTTTTCAGGGAGATTGTACGTCTACATGGAGTCCCGAAGACTATTGTTTCGATCGTGACGTGAAGTTTATGAGCTACTTGGAAGACGCTTTGGAGAAAGCTGGGGACGAAGCTGTTGTTCAGCACTACTTGTCATCCCCAAACTGATGGTCAAACTGAAGTGGTGAATAGAACATTGTCACAACTGTTGAGATCCATGATCAAGAAGAACCCGAAGGAGTGGGAAGAGTGTTTGCCGCATGTGGAGTTTGCTTACAACAGGGCGGTACATTCTACCACGGAGCTATGTCCTTTTGAGGTGGTGTATGGTTTCAAACCCATTACTCCACTTGACTTGTTGCCTTTGCCCATACATGAGAGAGTTAATATGGAGGCATCAAAGAGGGCAGATTATGTGAAGAAGATTCATGAGAAGACTAAAGAGTTGATTGAGAAGAAAGGCAAGAGCAATGCTGCAAGGATGAATAAGAAGCGCAAGGAGATGTTGTTCAAGCCTGGTGATTTGGTCTGGGTACATTTTCGCAAGGATAGGTTCCCGAAGCTGAGGAAGTCTAAGTTGAAGCCTCGTGGTGATGGTCCTTACAAAGTGCTAGCCAAGATCAATGATAATGCATACTCGATAGATCTTCCAGAGGATGAGTTTGGTGTCAGTAATTCTTTCAATGTTGCTGATTTGACACCATATGACGGAGAAGACCTTGGAGCGTCGGGGTCGACGCCTTTTGAAGGGGGGAGATGATGAGGACATCCCTTCCTCACTACTACCTCCGTCATTACCAACTGAAGATGAACCTGCTGTGAAGCTCAAGTCCAATGAAGTCGGATTGGACCAATGACACGAGCTCGTGCGAAGCTACTTAAACAACAGTGAACTTGTTCCTAAACGATACTTTGATTGATGAGAACTTTATACTGCCTAAGTCCTATTACTTATGTATCATCAGGTATCAAGAGGAGACGAGCATCGCACGAGGAGAGGAGCAGCTGGACATGAAGACGGACGTCAAGATGGCCGTGAAGCTGGACATGGAGCTGGACATGAAGATATCTCATGGACGCGCGAGGGAGGAGCGGGAGGCATGCGCGAGAGGAGAAGAAGAAGTCGTGTCGTCCAACCCGGTCGACCGCCCCCGACCGCCAGCCGGTCTCGCCCGGCCGATCGCCGCTAACCGGACGACGACCGACGAAACCTCGTACGGACGAAACCGAACTTCAGCTTTCCTCAGTCCTGCTGACCGACTACGACGACAAAGGCCACGTCCGTTGACGCCGCCAACGACCGGCCCACACCGGATCGGATCAGACCGACGCGTCCGAGTCTGTCTCGACCGATCTATTCGGTCGGTTATTCTTGTATCTTTTCGACGAACTCGTCCCGGACACCTATATAAGTGCCCGGACGCCCCCTAGCTGCTTTAGACCACGTTTAAGATAAACCCTAGTTCTTAGTTGTTTGCTCTGCAAAACTATTGAATTCCCTACACCATATTGCTTGGATATTGTGTAGATCCTGTTTAAGTCTTGTGTGATCTGCTGTTCCATTGGGAATTAGACGGTTGCAACTTACCGCTTCGTGGTCGGCGGCTACGTGCGCAAGTGTGTGGAGTTGCGAATATCTTGCAGGGTTGAGAGCTGTTGCATTGGCGACAGGGACCAATCGAGAGATCTCGTTGCGTCATACAAGTTATCATCCACTTCATCGTCGTGTATCTCCGCTGCCATCACCCCGTGATCATCATCACCACCATTGCTTACTGAGAAGATCGGGCCACCCTTTATCAAATTATGTTCAGTTTTAGCATTACATGAATCATTACTAAAGAGAGGTGCATCATTAACAATCATAGAATTTGTAATGTACAACTTGTTGTCAACCTCACCTTCTTGGTGTTCCTCCTTTTTATCCTATGAATCCCGCGAATGGTTATTTTCGGGTGACATAGGTATTCCTAATATGCATGTCGCATATATACCCCTGGTTTATGATTGGAGCAGAAGGCCCATGGACTCGAAGATTCGGAAGCCCAAAAGGATGAAGATGTTCGGATTAGGAAAGTAGCATTATTATAGGAAACTTGTAACAATATAAAGAAAGGCCCAGTACGGCCCGACAACTTTGTACTTGTGCGACATGGAAAAGGTTTGGCTTCACCTCCTATATAAAGGTGAAGCCCAGGTCAAAATAAGGATCGAATCATTGCAAACCCTAGCCACCGTGTTTTTTTAGTTGGACGCCTTTGTTCGTCTGACAACCTTCGAGTTCTACTTGCCCTCTACTTTTTGCAAAACCCTAAGTCTACAATCTATTGGCATTGACGAGTCGATACCTCGTCATCAGGAACTAAAAGTTTACATTGTTCCTTACTCTTTATCAGAAGTGCATTATCACTAAGATGTTCCTGACAATACTCAACAATATATTGCAAGGTTTTGTATGCCATTTGTAAAAATTCATCATCACTACTCATCATAAGTATCATAATTTTTTGGAGTAGATCATGGACACCTTCATAAAGAACATACTCTATCAATTCCCCATTAGCATCATTACTATTGAAAGACACCAAGGATTCATAATAAGTATGAGAACATTGAAAACAAAAATTCCAGGCACACATACATTGAGGACATATTATTTGATAAGAAGAACATAATGTATGAGCACAACATATTACTTGATGATACATCTTGTATACCCGTGCCTCATTAGTAGTTATGTTCTCTTCTTCATTGTACACGCCGTCCTCTTCTTGAGTAGCCATGTGTAGGTATTCATCGTATCCTTCTCCTTAATTGCAAGTTGCATATGTTCTCGGATAGACATCTTGGAAGACATGATTAGTAGAACCATTTTTTAATAGTTCTTGGTTTTTTTTTTGTTCTTTTCAAATAGGTAAAAGCAGTAAAATAGCAACAAATAGAAATAAACTATGTGCGAGTGGGTAGGTAATAACCAAGCGCAATGCTCCCCGGCAACGGTGCCAATTTGATGACTGGGTTTCTTGCGATCAACAACAGGGTTGTTGCAGTACTTGTAGCAGCAAATATTATTTATAAGTTCGTCCATGAGAAGCTTTTCAAATGGCTATAAACACAACCCTGCAATTGGGTTGTAAGGCGCAACCACGTTCACACCCAAACCTTGGTTTGAAAATAGCCTATACTATAAGTTGCTAAGATGGTGAATAATTAAGAGTTTGAAGTAACTAAGAGCAAAGTAAATAGCAAAAGTAAACTAAGTAAAAGAGCGTGTTTGCGATGTGGTTGAGGGTTTCTCAAGGAGTGTAGGTTCCACCATTAGTATTGGTACTACTTATGATTAGAATGAACTATATATTTGCTATGCTATGCTGGGGATAGATCCATAATAAGATGTGCCCAGAAAGCCATCGATCATCACATCTCTAAATAATCACAACATCTAGTCTTCTGCAAGCCACATATTGAATATTGCTATTAAGAGTTTTACCCCATGGTTATCGATATGAGCTTAGTGAATCTCTCCTTATCCCCCTCATCCATGTGTTAAAGCGCCGATACGGTAATGTCACTTCAAAGGGTAGTTCCCTCTCGAGACAATAAGGCAAAATATTACATGGTGCACAACATATAATATCAAGATAGGTAACTAACTGATACGCGCGAAGCACACGTCCGTTGGGAACCCCAAGTGGAAGGTATGATGCGTATAGAAGCAAGATTCCCTCAGTATGAAACCAAGGTTATCGAACTAGTATGAGCCAAGAAGCACGTGAAGGTTGTTGGTGGAGGAGTGTAGTGCGGCGCAACACCAGTGAAACCGGCGCCACGTGGAACCTGCACAACACAATCAAGATACTTTGCCCCAACGTAACAGTGAGGTTGTCAATCTCACCGCTTTGAAAACAAAGGATAAACGTATCGAGTGGAAGATGGTGGTTGTTTGCAAAGAACAGTAAGAACAATGATTGTAGATTGTATTCAGATGTAAAAGAATGGACCGGGTCCACAGTTCACTAGTGGTGTCTCTCCAATAAGATAACTAACATGGGTGAACAAATTACAGGTGGGCAATTGACAAATAAAGATTCAATACATATCAATGATGATTACTATGAGATTTAATCGGCATTACGACAAAGTACATAGACCGCTATCCAGCATGCATCTATGCCTAAATAATCCACCTTCGGGTTAGCATCCTCACCCCTCCAGTATTAAGTTGTAAACAACAGATAATTGCATTAAGTATGGTGCG
Organism: Lolium multiflorum; assembly: GCA_030979885.1. NCBI lineage: Eukaryota > Viridiplantae > Streptophyta > Magnoliopsida > Poales > Poaceae > Lolium > Lolium multiflorum. Next base: position 337,264,993 of record CM061750.1, read on the forward strand.
TAATGTAATCAACACAAATATCCTTAGACAAAGCATCGATGTTTTATCCCTAGTAGCAACAGCACATCCACAACCTTAGAACTTTCTGTCACTGTCCCAAATTAAATGGAGGCATGAACCCACTATCGAGCATAAATACTCCCTCTTGGAGTTACAAGTATCAACTTGGCCAGAGCCTCTACTAGCAACGGAGAGCATGCAAGAACATAAACAACACATATATGATAGATTGATAATCAACTTGACATAATATTCTAGATTCATCGGATCCCACAAAACACAACATGTAGCATTACAAATAGATGATCTTGATCATGTTAGGCAGCTCACAAGATCTAAACAATGATAGCACAAGCGGAGAAGACAACCATCTAGCTATGGACCCATAGTCCAAGGATGAACTACTCACGCATCAATCCGAGGCGGGCATGATGATGTAGAGCCCTCCGGATGATTCCCCTCTCCCAGGTGCCTGGAGGCGATCTCCTGAATCCCGAGATGGGATTGGCGGCGGCGTCTCGGAAGGTTTTCCGTATCGTGGCTCTCGCACAGGGGTTTCGCGACGAAGGCTTTAAGTAGGCGGAAGGGGCGGAGTCGGAGGAGTCACGGGGCCCCACACGCTAGGGCCGCGCGCCCCCTAGGCCGCGCCGCCCTAGTGTGGCGCCCCGTGGCCCCACTTCGTTTCTCCTGGTCTTCAAGCTTCGGGAAAATAAGACCCTGGACGTTGATTTCGTCCAATTCCGAGAATATTTCCTTTGTAGGATTTCGAAACCAAAAACAGAAAACAACAACTGCACTTCGCATCTTGTTAATAGGTTAGTGTCGGAAAATGTATAATAATGATGTAAAGTATGTATAAAACATTCAAGTATTGTCATAAAAGTAGCATGGAACATAAGAAATTATAGATACGTTTGAGACGTATCAAGCATCCCCAAGCTTAGTTCCTACCGCCTCGAGTAGGTAAACGATAACAACAAATAATTTCTGAAGTGACATGTACCAACATAACCTTGATCAACATTATTGTAAAGCATATGAGATGAATGAAGTGATCTGAAGCAAAAGATTGCTAACAAAAGATGATGACTAAACAAATGAATCATATAGCAAAACTTTTCATGAATAGTACTTTCAAGACAAGTATCAACAAGACTTGCATAACTCATAAGCAATAAATTCAAAGTAGAATACATTGAAGCAACACAAAGGATGTTTAAGTTTCAGCAATTGCTTTCAACTTATAACATGTATATCTCATGGATATTTGTCAACATAGAGTGGTATAACAAGTGCAATAGGTAAACATGTAAGAATCAATGCACACAATTAACACAAGTGTTTGCTTCTAAGATGGAAAGAAATAGGTAGACTGACTCAACATAAAGTAAAAGAATGGCCCTTCGCAGAGGGAAGCATGGATTACTATTTTTGTGCTAGAGCTTTTATTTTGAAAACATAGAAACAATTTTGTCAACGGTAGTAATAATTCATATGTGCTATGCATAATACTTCCTACAAGTTGCAAGCCTCATGCATAGAGTACTAATAGTGCTCGCACCTTGTCCTAATTAGCTTGGATTAACACGGATTATCATTGCATGACATATGTTTCAACCAAGTGTCACAAAGGGGTACCTCTATGCCGCCTGTACAAAGGTCCTAGGAGATCAATTGCATTTGATTTCTCGTTTTTAATAGATCTCAACTTAGGACATCCATACCGGGACAACATAGACAACAGATAATGGACTCCTCTTTTAATGCATAAGCATTCAACAACAGATAATATTCTCATAAGAGATTAGGGTTGTATGTCCAAACTGAAAACTTCCACCATGATACATGGCTTTGGTTAGTGGCCCAGTGTTCTTCTCTAACAATATGCATACTCAAACCATTTGATCATGAAAATCACCCTTACTTCAGACAAGACGAACATGCATAGCATCTCACATGATATCCAACAAAGGTAAAAAGTTGATGGCGTCCCGAAACATGGTTACCGCTCAACAAGCAACTTATAAGAACTAAGACACATAACTACATATTCATCACCACAATAGTTTTTAAGCTATTTGTCCCATGAGCTATATATTGCAAAGATGAAGGAATGAAATTTTAAAGGTAGCACTCAAGTACTTTACTTTGGAATGGCAGAAAATACCACATAGTAGGTAGATATGGTGGACACAAATGGCATGGGTTTTGGCTCAAGGTGTTTGGATGCACGAGAAGCATTTCCTCTCCGTACAAGGTTTGGGCTAGCAAGGTTGTTTGAAGCAAACACAAGTATGAACAGGTACAGCAAAACTTACACAAGAACATATTGCAAGCATTATAAGAATCTACACTGTCTTCCTTGTTGTTCAAACACTTTACCAGAAAATATCTAGACTTAGAGACCAATCATGCAAACCAAATTTTAACAAGCTCTACGGTAGTTCTCCATTAATAGATTAAACTACATGATGCAAGAGCTTAAACATGATCTATGAGAGCTCAAAACAATTGCCAAGTTATTCCAAACCATATGAAGCATTTTCTGATTCCAACCAAATAGCAATCAACGAAGCAATTTTCAGCCTTCGCCATGAACATTAAAGCACAACTAAGAACACAAGTGTTCCATATGAAAAAGCGGAGCCTAATATCTCCAATATAAGGATGGTGGGATCCAAATTTATTCAAACCAAAACAAAAATAAAAGCAAACAGACGCTCCAAGTAAAGAACATAAGATGTGATGGAATAAAAATATAGTTTCACTAGAAGTGACCGATAAGTTGTCGATGAAGAAGGGGATGCCTTGGGCATCCCCAAGCTTAGATGCTTGAGACTTCTTAAAATATGCAGGGATGAACCAGGGCATCCCCAAGCTTAGACCTTTCACTCTTCTTGATCATAATGTATCATCCTCTTCTCTTGACCCTTGAAAACTTCCTCCACACCAAACTTCAAGCAAACTCATTAGAGGGTTAGTGCATAATCAAAAATTCATACATTCAGAGGTGACATAATCATTCTTAACACCTCTGGACATTGCACAAACCGAAAGTTAATGGAACAAAGAAACCCATTCAACATAGCAAAAGCGGCAATGCGAAATAAAAGGCAGAATCTGTCAAAAAGAACGTCCGTAAAGACGAATTTTACATAGGCACTTAACTTGCTCAAACGGAAAAACTCAAAACCAATGAAATTTGCGTACATATCTGAGGATCACGCACGTAAATTGGCAGATTTTTTTTTTACGAGAGAGTTCTACGCAAATTCGTGAAGCAAATCTGTTTCTGGCAGCAATCCAAATCTAGCATCAACTTTACCATAGAGACTTTACTTGGCACAAAAACATGATAAGGAGAGGTTGCTACAGTAGTAACAACTTCCAAGACTCAACAATACAGTAATAAAATAAAACATGGGTTATCTCCCAAGAAGTGCTTTTCTTTAACGCCTTTCAGCTAGGCGCGGAAAGTGCAAATCAAGTATTATCAAGAGAGGAAGCATCAACATCATTACCTCGGGAGTTGGGAGTTTTTTCAACTATGCATTGTATCTTATTTATGTATGGAACTCCCTTTTCAGTACTCTTAGGCTTACTATCCTCATCAAATAAATTTTCAGGGACAATCCAATCAAAATTCTTTTCTAATGCCTCGTGCATTCCTATGAGTTTATGAGGTATTGGTATTTTAATCTCCCCCTCACAATTGAATTTATTAATGTATCTTAGCCTATCTTTTTCCCTTTTTTCAAGGATATTTGCAAAATTGGTACACAAGCCTAGCATCTTATATCGAATAAAGACTTTCCTAGCTTCTCTAGCTACATCTCCAAATTCTCTAAGAAGGGTTTCTAGAATAAAATCTTTCTTTTCTCCTTCTTCCATATCACCGAGTGTAAGAAACATATGTTGCATTATGGGATTAAGATTAACAAATCTAGCTTCCAACATGTGCACTAAAGAGGCAATAGCAATTTCATAATCAGGAGCAAGTTCTACCAAGGATCTATCTTCAAAATCTTTAGTCTTACTAACATGAGTGAAAAATTCTTCTATATTATCTTTTCCAATGATAGACCCACTACCTACCGGTATATCTTTCAAAGTAAACTTAGGATGAAGCATGATGAAATAAACAAAAGTAAACTTGATGAATTAAATGCAAGTAACTAATTTTTTGTGTGTGTTTTGATATAGAGCAAATAAACAAGACAGTAAATAAAGTAACTAATTTTTTTTGTGTTTTCGATATAGAGCTAGTAAATAAGACAGAAAGTAAAGCAACTAATTTTTTGTGTTTTTAGATATAAAGCAAACAAGACAGAAAAAAATAAAGTAAAGCAAGACAAAAACAAAGTAAAGAGATTGTATGTGGAGACTCCCCTTGCAGCGTGTCTTGATCTCCCCGCAACGGCGCGAAATTTAGCTTGATACGCGAAGCACACGTCCGTTGGGAACCCCAAGTGGAAGGTATGATGCGTATAGAAGCAAGTTTCCCTCAATATGAAACCAAGGTTATCGAACCGTAGGAGCTAAGAAGCACGTGAAGGTTGTTGGTGGAGGAGTGTAGTGCGGCAACACCGTGGAAACCGGCGCCAACGTGGAACCTGCATAACACAATCAAGATACTTTTCCCCAACGTAACAGTGAGGTTGTCAATCTCACCGGCTTGCTGAAAACAAAGGATTAAACGTATCGAGTGGAAGATGGTGGTTGTTTGCAAAGAACAGTAAGAACAATGATTGCAAAGATTGTATTCAGATGTAAAAGAATGGACCGGGTCCACAGTTCACTAGGTGTCTCTCCAATAAGATAACTAACATGCTGGGTGAACAAATTACAGGTGGGCAATTGACAAATAAAGATTCAATACATATCAATGATGATTACTATGAGATTTAATCAGGGCATTACGACAAAGTACATAGACCGCTATCCAGCATGCATCTATGCCTAAATAATTCACCTTCAGGTTAGCATCCGCACCCCTCCATTAAGTTATAAACAACGAGATAATTGCATTAAGTATGGTGCGTAATGTAATCAACACAAATATACTTAGACAAAGCATCGATGTTTTATCCCTAGTAGCAACACACATCCACAACCTTAGAACTTTCTCACTGTCCCAGATTAAATGGAGGCATGAACCCACTATCGAGCATAAATACTCCCTCTTGGAGTTACAAATATCAACTTGGCCAGAGCCTCTACTAGCAACGTAGAGCATGCAAGAACATAAACAACACATATATGATAGATTGATAATCAACTTGACATAATATTCTAGATTCATCGGATACCACCAAACACAACATGTAGCATTACAAATAGATGATCTTGATCATGTTAGGCAGCTCACAAGATCTAAACAATGATAGCACAAGCGGAGAAGACAACCATCTAGCTACTGCTATGGACCCATAGTCCAAGGATGAACTACTCACGCATCAATCCGGAGGCGGGCATGATGATGTAGAGCCCTCCGGTGATGATTCCCCTCTCCGGCGGAGGCGATCTCCTGAATCCCCGAGATGGGATTGGCGGCGGCGTCTCTGGAAGGTTTTCCGTATCGTGGCTCTCGGCAGAGGTTTCGCGACGAAGGCTTTAAGTAGGCGGAAGGGCGGAGTCGGAGGAGTCACGGGGGCCCATGCTAGGGCCTCGCGGGCCCCCGCGCCGCCCTAGTGTGGCGGCGCCCGTGGCCCCACTTCGTTTCTCCCTCTTCCGGATGCTTCGTGGAAAAATAAGACCGGGCGTTGATTTCGTCCAATTCCGAGAATATTTCCTTTGTAGGATTTGAAACCAAAAACAGAAAATAGCAACGGGGCATCTTGTTAATAGGTTAGTGCCGGAAAATGTATAATAATGATGTAAAGTATGTATAAAACATTCAAGTATTGTCATAAAAGTAGCATGGAACATAAGAAATTATAGATACGTTTGAGACGTATCACTAACACACATTCATAGATCAAAGGTATAAGACATCTTTATTTCACATTATAATATTACTAGGGCTTCTCTATATCTCCCCAAGAACAAAGGGACTACTCATACATGAAGGGGTTCAACATCACGACAATATGAATATGAAGGTACAATTGCATACAAGTGTAAATCCTAATAGAGTTTGGATCACAACCAAGTAGACAAAGGGAATTTAAGATGTAGACATTGATGATTGATGATGATGATGGAGATCGATGCGTTGCCCTTCAAGATCCTAGTCTCCTCCTCCTCTTCTGTTTGTTGATGGAGATGGATGCGGCGGCTGCGGAGATGGCGGCGGCGACGAAGCGGCAGGGGCTCCGCCCCTTAGGGCGTGGATGAATTGTGCTCTCCCTTGACTCCTCCCCTCCTTATATAGGCGTTGAAGGTCGGTTTCGCGAACCGACGGAGCTCGGGGCCGAATATGCCCATCGGGGCTTCACAAATGTTGTTCCGTTTGATAAAACAGAGCTGACGGAGGCCCGTACAGCCGTACGGTACGGATAGGCTCTGTCCATACCGGTGGTCGCTAAACTTGCAGATGCTTTCGTATCACCATATTATTTAGGACATGCTAAAATAAATAGTCTTAGTAGTTACAAAAATTACAATATTGTTCAATACATACTAAAATAAAAACATGATGTCAACATATTATTTAGGACATGCTAAAATAAATAGTCTTAGTAGTTACAAAAATTACAATACTCCTCATACTCCTCAAGATACCAAAATCTGAGCAATCTCCATACGTAGTGCGTTCGTATCACCACCATTATCATCATGTGAATAATTATCTCCACCGACACAAGAAGCGCTATCATCATGGAGAAACCACCAGACCGGGGTGATTCATGTACGGGTACACCATGTCGGACCGAATAGAAGAAAAACTGAGGAAAACATTTCGGTGCTACGGTGGCACTTTTGTCATAATTTGGATGAAAAATAGGAACATTCTTTCGTACCAATTCGGGGTTATTGTGAGTATCTTGGTAATCTGCTCTCCAGACACTTCTCCAGGCCACCAAATTTTCTCTATAATTAAGCCGAACAGCGGTGCGGACAAGCTGTCCACAACAAGACACTCTCTAGAAGCCCAAAAGAAGGGGCCTAAATCTTGATTACCTTTCTCAATGTGTCCACTATCTCAAACACTTGGCAACATGAAACTTCAGAGCCTATGAGTCTTCATTTATGAAGGTACTGGATCTCAAGTGAACCATTTCTTCATCAGAGTCAGGTTTCCATAGACCCTCTCTCTATGAATCCTCACATTTGCAAACTTTGTCTTTGCTTTCTCAAACGAACTTTTGCATTGTTCTTCTAGGACTCATCCCTTTTTAACATCATCTGCATTGAGGTCACCATCACCATCAATTAAGTCAAAATATGAACCAACCATGTCATTGGGATCAAAGTCTGAATCTCTAGTGTTATGTAGTAATGCAGTGTCATTTGCTTCTTCATCTACTATGAAAACATAATCTTTCTTGGTTCTACTCCTATTGATTTGCCCAGTTTTTCAAGCAACACAATCTTGATCTTCCACTTGACTTGCTAGCATCTTACAATGCTCTAGGTACACAACTTAAATTGGGATAGGAGGAGCCTTTTCAACATAATCTTCAGCTTGATTGTTGCCATCTCACTTTGAGTGCTTCTACTTGGCTTAGCAAGGATTAAAACATGGGGCAAATCTGCCACAGAAAAGTCCACTACATCATCCCAATCAATGCACCTCAAGCTCTTATCATGATCCACATACAAACTGAGAAAATGGCGGCCAACTGATAAATAACTAACAATTGCCTTGCCTTGTGTCTTGATCACTTTTTGTCTATATCGAACGATTACTGTTGATAGTTAGCAATCGTACACAATAGTGTACCTTCAAATATTTCTAGCATCTCATATTCAATCTCCTCCACAATATTCTCAACCATCAATGGTGACTATGTTAGAGTATCGACATGATCATACCATATGCCATTCGCATCAACATATTACGACCATTGCCAACATAAATCCACATGGTTGATTTCTAGTGAAAATGATTGCTACATGCTCCGCCACAACAAAACATAATACAATGCACCACAATCCCCCTTAACAATTTTCCTCAAGAAAATAATTTCATGAACAAAAACCCTACCTTGAACCCACCCAAAACCGTATGACAACACTTGCCCTCTGCTACCGCTAAAAACTCACAAAATTGACATAAAGTAGCCTAGCTAGCGTTTAAAACTCTAAAACTTCACAACAACCATAAATTTGAAGCAAGATTGAGTGACATGTTGGTGCTTACCGTACTCGAGAACACGAGTGCTTTCGGGCTAGGACGAGAAGCTGAGCATCAGCTCCACTCCACATGATGATGATGGCAGTGCCTAAACCCCTCTCGCCTCCAAACGAAGGCGTGATGTTACACCGCTTCTTCTCCCTCCTCCTCCTCCTCCTCCTTAGATTGACAAGGATGATCATAGTGGTAGCGGAGGCGGGGCAGATCTAGGAGGGAGGTGGTGGCGGCAAATTTTCTGCTCGCTCCGGCTTCGCAGGTGACATGTGGCCTGGTAGGTGGGTCCGACAACTCTCCACGTCATTGAATACACCACACTAACAACAACAGTGACCATCTTTGGGCTCCTAAATCAGTTTTCGTCGATGTGCGCTCGATAGATCGATGAAGTATAATTACCACATGTGCATTTTATAAAATTAGCAATTAGCATGGTATCGATCGATGGAGTACAAGTACCACATATGCATTTTATAAAATTGGCAATTGGCATGGTAGACTGTTTCAAAGCACAATAAAAAAGATAGCCATAAATCACCACGGGCCGTGGCATCAACGGGAGTAGATGGGAGCGCCGCCACGCAAGGCACAAAGCTAAACCCTCAACAAAAACGCGAAGCGGGGGCGCAGAAGAAGATAGGGAAGAAACCCTTGCCCAGGAGAGGAAAACCTCGCCCCCTCCACCTCCCTCCCCCCTAATCCGCGGCAGCCAAATGGCGCTCACCTCCCAGAGCCTCTTCTTCGCCCCGTCGCCCGCCGGCCCTTCGCGGCGGGCCCGGGGCCGCGCCGTCACCATGTGCGCCGCCGCCGCCTCACACAACCCGCAACCCCGAAACAACCCCTTCGCCGTCTCATCCTCCACCCCCAAATCCGAATCCAAGGACTCCAAGAACACCCTCGCCCTAGGCTCCGCCATCGCCGCCGCCGCCTCCGGCGCCTTCCTCATCGCCTCCTCGGGCGGATTCGGGGGTGGCCCGGGGGGCCCCCTCGGCGGGGGCGGCGGAGGCGGTGGGGCCGGCGGCGGCGGGGGCTTCTGGTCACGGATCTTCTCCGCCGGCGCGGCGAATGCCGACGAGAAGTCGTCGGGCGACTGGGACCCGCACGGGCTCCCTGCCAACATCACGGTGCCGCTCTCCAAGCTGAGCGGGCTGAAAAGGTACAAGCTTTCTGACCTCAAGTTCTTCGACCGCGCGGCGCCCGCCGGCGGCGGCGCCACGGAGGCCGGGCCGGAGGACTCCTTCTTCGAGATGGTGACCCTGCAGCCGGGCGGCGTGTACACCAAGTCGCAGCTGCTGAAGGAGCTCGAGACGCTGGTCTCCTGCGGCATGTTCGAGCGGGTCGACCTGGAGGGCAAGGCCAAGCCCGATGGCACCCTGGGCCTCACCGTCTCCTTCACCGAGAGCGTCTGGAGCGCTGCCAAGCAGTTCAAGTGCATCAATGTTGGGCTCATGGCGCAGTCGGGCCAGGCCGACTTCGACCAGGACATGACGGAGAGGGAGAAGATGGACTACCTTCGCAAGCAGGAGCGAGATTACCAGCAGCGTGTCCGTGGAGCCATGCCCTGCATATTGCCAGAAACCGTCAGAGGGGAGGTTCTTGCCATGATGAAGAAGCAGGAGAAGGTCAGTGCCAGGATGCTGCAGAAGATCAGGGACCATGTCCAGAAGTGGTACCACAACGAGGGGTTTGTATGCGCCCAGGTTGTCAACTTCGGAAACCTTAACACCAGTGAGGTTGTCTGTGAGGTGGTCGAGGGGGACATAACCAAAGTGGAGTACCAGTTCCAGGATAAGCTCGGAAATTTTGTCGAAGGGAACACACAAATTCCTATCATAGACCGGGAGCTGCCCCAGCAGGTATGCTGCATACCACTAGCTTGTTACTAAAACCAGCATGGGGGAATAACTTTATTAGCATTACTATGATGTTCTATTGTCAATTAAAATGTTATAAAAGATAGTGATTACATTGACCAAGGAACTAAAATAAATTAGCTTATAGTAGTAGTGTTCTCTAACATTTTAATTTGACAAATGAATTTTGTTATGTGTCGTTTTAGGAAGGTTAGTGTTTAGTAGTTGTTGCAATATCCTGTGAATTCAGAATGCAGACGGGTTCTGCTTTCCTGTTGAAAACCATCTTTTATAACTTATATATGATTTTTAGTAGCGTGTTGGTTAGCTAGGAGAGTAGCAGCCCGTAGCATACCCTTTCGTGACTTGTGTTTTGGTGATTGTTCAGCATCCAATAATCTCAATCTATAACTTCTGCCACCCTGGTTAGGAGGTGCTCTGCTTGTTCTGGCTTTTAGAAGCATAAAGGTTTTCTTGTTCTGTCTGATGTTGAACTTGATCATGATTCTCCTATGCTCATTGCGCTGATATGAATGTTATCCAATACAATGTTTGTTACTGTTTCTGAGGCTTCAGCATTTAACTTGTGCTTCTGCTGCTCTGTTACAGCTTCGACCTGGCCATATCTTCAACATTGGAGCAGGAAAACAAGCTCTGAAGAATATAAATTCACTTGCTTTATTCTCCAATATAGAAGTGAATCCACGCCCTGATGAGACAAAAGAAGGTGGCATTGTAGTGGAAATTAAGCTTAAGGAACTAGAACCAAAGTCAGCTGAAGTCAGCACAGAGTGGAGTATTGTACCTGGGCGTCAAGGAAGACCCACTCTGGTATCGTGTCTAATAAATTTGCAATCTTCTATTTTTCATGAAATCTCTATTTAAAAGCTCGTAGGCATGTTAGTAAACTACACTATTGTATTCCTGTTTTGCAACCTTGTATCTGATGGCAAATTTCTTTTAGGCATCCATTCAACCTGGAGGAACTGTGTCATTTGAGCACCGCAACATATATGGTCTTAACAGATCTATTGTTGGTTCTGTTACGTCCAGCAACTTGCTCAACCCTCAGGTTAGTTGGTAATGTGTTATTCGTTTCTGTAGTTTTTTCGTTGTTTTCCTTTTGGTTATTTAGTTCAAGCATTCACAGGGTAAGTTAAGCAGGTCATTCTTGATTCAATTATTATCTGTTCCTTTCATTACACTACCATCCTGGAATTGTATTTCTGTACATTGTCTACACTTCCATTAGCAAAATCCTTAAACATACTTAAGCTTCAAGCCTTCGACTGGCCACTACGTTATAAAAGAACTAAACAATGGTACAAGCTATAGCTGTTTAGATAAAGAGCAACCGTGTCATGTGTAGAGACTAGACACATGCACATGGTTTCTATGTTTCCAGCATCATGGACAAGCTTTGGTTCGTTTCATTTTGGCAACATAATAACCTAACATTTGTCTATCATTCCATCCTGAGGTGTTTTTTTTTCCCTAGAATACTCCTGAGACGTTCTATCATTTCCGATTTTATTCTTATTAGGGGAATGCCTGATTATCGTTGTTCCATATGTATGTGCTTATCCACTTTTTTATTGGTCTTTAGGATGATCTTTCATTCAAGCTTGAATATGTCCATCCTTACTTGGATGGTGTGGACGACCGTAACAAAAACCGCACCTTCAAAACTAGCTGCTTCAACACCAGGAAGTTGAGTCCTGTCTTTGTTGCTGGCCCCAATATGGAAGAAGCACCACCTGTTTGGGTTGATCGAGTTGGATTTAAAGCCAACATAACCGAGGTTTGCACATGTTGATATTACCATGTACATCTTCTATTTTTCGTGCACTATTCAAGAAATGCCTGTAATGTGACGAAAATACACTTCTTGATTTCAGAGCTTCACACGCCAGAGCAAATTCACATATGGCCTTGTGGTGGAAGAGGTCACAACACGTGATGAGACTAATAGTATCTGTACACATGGTTCTCGGGCAATGCCTAGTGGTGGTTTGAGCATGGATGGACCACCCACAACCCTCAGTGGTACTGGTGTAGATCGAATGGCATTTCTACAAGCAAATATAACTCGAGACAACACAGAGTTTGTAAATGGTGCAGTTATTGGTGACAGATGTATTTTCCAGGTATGCTGATCAGTACCCTTATGTTTCTGAAAACAAAATAGTAGTCCTTCAGTTACTGCCAAGCGGCTCTAGACAAGGTTCAAATGCTACCCTTAATTGCTCGAAAAGAACCATGATAGACCTCTTTATGGTTGATCTTTGCTTCAAGTTTCCACTTTGAGACTTCCACACAGTGCACATAAGGTTAAAACATGTTCCAGCGAATAGCTATATTATATGTTCAATACCAGTAGGTAAATTATTTGCATATGTTCTAATCGCTTTGCAAGCCTGTAAGCCTGTTTCAGTTATTGTTTAATACCATCATGTGCTCGTAGAAAGTTGGCCTTATATTACTTTAAAATTTTCATCATTGACTGCAGTTGGATCAAGGTCTTGGCATTGGAAGCAAAAACCCGCTGTTCAACCGTCACCAGCTTACGCTGACAAAGTTCATTAACCTAAACAAACAAGAGAAAGGCGTTGGCAAGCCGCTACCAGCTGTGTTGGTTCTTCATGGTCATTATGCAGGCTGTGTAGGAGATCTGCCAAGCTATGATGCATTTACACTTGGTGGACCTTACTCAGTTAGGGGCTATGGTATGGGTGAACTGGGTGCTTCTAGGAATGTTCTTGAGGTGAGTATTATTACAGAACTTGAATTTTCTTTCGGATGCATCATATTTGTAACAAATTATGTCATGTTTTTACTTTTAAGAGTACTAACTGCCTTTTCTTCCAATTTATTCATTAGATTGAACAAGCTCAAAATTTGACACATAAAAATTTGTGTAACATATGATAGTCATTGCTATACTGATAAATGATAACTATGTTTTAATCCACTCAGGTTGCAAGTGAGGTGCGCATACCTGTGAAGAACACATATGTTTATGGATTTGCTGAACATGGCACCGACCTTGGGAGTTCCAAGGATGTGAAAGGAAACCCTACCGAGTTCTTCCGACGGGTTGGCCGCGGATCTTCTTATGGTGTTGGTGTCAAGCTTGGCTTGGTAAGAGGAGAGTACATTGTAGATCACAACACTGGGGTTGGAACCGTTTTCTTCAGATTTGGCGAGAGATTCTGAGTGCATTTCATTCGGCCTCTGAGGAAGGTGCATTTGCACTACTGGGGTACTGAGTCTTGAAGCCGCCGTGCACTTGTTGGATTCAACTGGAGAAGGGACTTATGTTCTTCTGGAATAATCAAGTTTTGTTGTATTTTTCTGGGCAAGGGAGAAGTTAGTTTCAGGATGAGTTCTTTATTTGTAGGATATGAGGTTTGTCTTACAGAGCTTCGAGCTGGTGCTTAAGTAGATGAAAGTTGAGTGCTTAGTGCTACCAAGGGGTGTTTTGACAAGGCTTTTGTCAGAGTCAATTCGTTTCCCCGTTAGCACTTTGTTCGGTTGGTTAGCTAAATTGTCAATGCAGTTTTTGCTCCATCGACGTATTATTATGGTGTTATAAGTGGTAATAACTCGTTGATCTGTACTAGTTCAAACATGGGATCGAAATTATGGTGCAGTTTTTGCTCCATTGACGTATTATTATGGTGTTACAGAGCTTCGAGCTGGTGTTCAAGTAGATGAAAGCTGAGTTTTTAGCTTGTATCTTTATGCTGTTCAAATCGTTCAGAGTACGCTTTATAACTGCTTCAAATTATGTTATATACATCAGACAAAACTAGCAAGCATACATGACGCCATTACAAGGATGTTGATCTGGTTCCCGGCTTGTAAATACCCCCTCCAATTCATATTAGTTGACACCAATATAGATCTATCTAGATATATTATAGTTGTAGATACATTTATTTTAGCATCAACTAATATGGATCGGAGGGAGTAACATTTCTTACCAATACAATGACGCACAAAGTTAGTTCTGTTTTCTAAAATAAATGTACTCCCAGGAGTACTATTTTTTTTTTTTTTTGCGGGCACTCCCGGGAGTACTATGCAGTAACTTGCACGGGGTAGTACAGTGGCAGAAATACCAAGGCAATCACTAGATACTTCGTCGGCATATTGGCAACGGAAGCATTTTATATCATAGATTCTCGGTGAGTCGGAGGGCAAATGTTCGATGATCTTCCATGAATAACTTCTGGTGATCTTCTGACGAACCCAGATAACCCATAGATAAGCATTTGACATTATAAATCCTCAGGGAGTCGGAGGACAAATGTTTGATGATCTTCCATGTCTGATGATCTTCTGACGAACCCAGATAAGCCGTAGATAAGCTCTAATCTGCTTCGAATCCGCAGCAAATGCGCGGAACGGAGACCAGCTCATGGATGAAGCAGCTCACGAGCTCTTCCCGGCAAGGCCGCCATGGCCACGTCCTCCACCTCTTCTTCACTCGCCTCTGCCTCCAACCCAGCATCCGCGGCACGGTAGACCCCTACCCTACCGCCGTGCCCACTGCCCTCCGCGCCTGCGCGCACCTCGCCGAAGCTGCCTCCGGCCGCCTCATCCACGCGCTCGTGCTCACGCGCCCCGCCCTCGCCCGGGACCAAGTCGTCGCCACCGCCTTGCTCGACATGTACGCCAAGTGCGGCCTCATTGCCAGCGCCCGCAAGGTGTTCGACGAGATGCCGGCCAGGGACCTCGTCGTCTGGAACGCGCTGCTCGCGGGCTACGCGCGCCACGGCCTCCCCGAGCACGCCCTTGCGCTGGCCGTCAAGATGCGAGGCCGCGGCCTGAGTCCCGATCTTGTCACTTGGAATGCCGCTGTGTCGGGTTTCGCGATGGCGAGCGATGACAGAATGGCTGACGATTTGGTCGGCGCCATGCAAGAGGACGGGTTCCAGCCGGATGTGGTCACATGGACGTCGCTCGTCTCTGGCTCGGTGCTGAACTTCCAGTACGGCAGAGCGCGCGCGCTGTTCCGGCAAATGGTGGCCGGCGGCGCCTGTGTCCTGCCAAGCTCGGCGACGCTTAGCAGCGTCCTGCCAGCATTTGGCACCGTCGGTGATATAAAGCATGGCAAGGAAGTCCACGGCTACGCCATCGTGACCGGCGTCGAACGGGAGCTCACGGTGGGCAGCGCTCTGGTCGACATGTACGCCAAGTCCGGACTTGTGCACGAAGCGCGCTACTTGTTCGACAGGATGTCAGAGAGGAGCACGGTGACATGGAACTCCATGATCTTCGGCCTCGCGAATTCCGGCCATTGCCAGGAAGCCGTCGGCCTCTTCGACCGCATGCCGCGAGAGGGAGCGAAGCCGGATCACCTGACCTTCACAGCTCTTCTGACGGCCTGCAGCTATGGTGGCATGGTCGAGGTCGGGAAGGCCCTGTACCGTGGCATGCGGGAGGAGTACGGCATCGAGCCGAGGCTGGAGCACTACGCTTGCATGGTGCATTTGCTTGGCCGAGCCGGGATGCTCGACGAGGCGTATGATTTCATCAAGGCGATGCCCGTGGAGCCGGACTGCTTCGTCTGGGGGGCGTTGCTTGGTGCCTGCCGGAGCCATGGGAACGTCGAGCTCGCGGAGTTGGCGGCGTCCCGCGTGCGAACTGTTGAGCCAGGTAGCGCGGCGGGTTACGTGCTGCTCTCGGGTGCGCTGGCCAGTGCTGGCCAGCAGCACGACGTTTTCAAGATTAAAAGGTTAGTGAAGAGGCGCCGGCTAAAGAGGCTTGATGGATGCAGCTGGCTAGAAATGTCTTAGCTACGGGGATGATCAGCAAACTGCCATCTGAGACGGACATAACTAGGATATCATGTCGTTGGAAAGTACAGTGATAGAAAATACGACATGGAGCTCAGGTTAGTCCATTTGCCCTGTCATCTCCTTTCCACATACACATGTCCATACTGAATTTTGTTCAACTTACCGGTAATAACAGTTCATACACTGCATATAGGTGCAATTGTTCAAATACAACACATTTACAGTTGTACATACAACACACTTACAATTACATACTCAAGCATACACGACACTGAAAACAACAAACCACTCTAAGACTGGGAAATTATTGATTTACTAGTCCCTGAATTACAACAATATAAAACTAGCCCTGAATTATTTGTTGTACATCAGGACAGCGAACTCCTAATTTCCTCTTCACGTTGTCCGCCCAATTCAGAATGTTCAATTACCCTGTGAGTTACCTGGCGCTGGACCTAGAAGCAGCATTATTCCTCCCCCTGTTCCATTTCCTGTATCTGATCTCTCATCAGGAGCGGCCCTCCTTAATGAACCTTGGCGCAGCGGCTCAAAGAATCTGCCGGCAACATCAGGAGGTTGTTCGAACGATTCCTCGCCAGGCAGAACGAGAAGCCCTTCCCGTTGAAGCATGGATGGCTGATGGTAGCACGCAACCCACAACGAGTCAACAAGTTGCCTCTCCTCTCGTGCAGCATCAAGATCATCAGGAGCCATCATCCGTATGCTTTGTATGCGTCCCCAGAGAAGCCGTTGTAGCCTGTCCTGGTCCGCTAGTAAAGTCCTATTTCCCAGTGCTGTGTCCCTTGCCAGCTCAAGCAGGCCTCCTAATGCTGCTTCTCGAACACCGGAGTCATTACTGGATACCAGATGCATCATAAGACGGGGAAACCCTAGCTGCGCGAACACCGAGCAATCGGAATGGTTCTCACTGAGCAGATAATGAGTCAGGCTCAGCGCTTTCCTGTCCCAGCAAACACTTGTCAGTCACAAGCATACTGGCGAGTCATTTGGCAAATGTACTCGGACCAGATCAGTTATAGTACCTCTGAAACCTTGCACTCTCTGAGTTTAATGCGTCTCTCAGGCCTGCATATCCATTGGCTAGGCGAAATGCAGCAACTCCTGGTTTGTTGTTCCGAATTAAGGCTGAACATGAAGTGAGGACATTGTTAAACACAAGTAGAAACATGTATCAGTGTTCGCATCAAACAAGAAGAGAAAATGCTTACAGGATAGTGCACCAAGAGCCTTTATGCGAGCAGTGAGGTCAGGATCTGATGTAAAATTGGATACGAGGGGCTCAAAACCACTAGCTTCCATGACCAGCTGCTGGCTAGTCGGATTGTTCTGAACAACTGTTGTTACCACATCAGCTGCTTTAGCTCGGATGCGAGCGTTAGAGTTCCTGAGGTACCTAATAACTGGAACCAAGCCACCAACAGAATGCAGATCTAGCATACCAAAGGAACAAAAGGGGAATCAATCCACAACGTCCTGTTATCATAACAAACAATTCACACAGACAATACATTCACAACAGTTTGGTGACTGTCAGATGTTCCGTGTCAATTCGTTAATCAAGCAATTCTGGGAACCTAACAATATTTTATTCCCTAACAGATCAGCTCCCCTTGGAAGTTGTAAATTAGCATAGTGGAAGGGGAAGCTGAAAATTCACCTGAAGAGCAGTGTTTTATTGGCAAAAACCACTACAGTTGCCTCCATCCATTTGTTATGACGTGAATGTTTTCAATTTGACACCAGTAAAGTATATGCCTTCCAAGTGCTACCTTTGTTTCCTACAGATGGAACTGTAGATTTAACTCAAGGTAATAAATTTGAGTTCACATACACAGAATTAAAATAATAATAATGCATCTGCATAACCTTAGTGCTTTTTTCGATTACCAACCCATGGCAGTGGAGTTCTAGCGAAGAGTCCCATAAATCATCACAGTTAATTGTGTAGAATACTAAAATGCTGTGCAAAATCGAGGCCTGATTGAGGTATCCGCATAATTGCGTGAAAGGGATATGTAACTGGCTTATGCCTACCAGCCTAACCCAGTATGGTGGAGGTATGTAACCATACACCACAGTTGGACCATGGTAACCAACAATTAGAAAGGAATGGAAAAAAGATGATGGGGTGATCAGAGTGAGACATACCGTTTGCTATGTCGATAGACTCGACATGTACGTGCAGCTCAGCGAGCAAATCTGCAATGGTCACAAGTAATAAATCAGTGTCAACTGCGAGTTGAGGAAACAAAATACTATTGTTGGGATAGAGATTTGGTGCACATGAGCACCAGTGATCCCTTTTCAGGAAAGTAATTAAAAATCATATTTCTAAGTTTCAGAAAAATCTGAAAATAAATCATGATGTAGTCACTATTGTTCCCACAAACGTGTAACTTTTCAACTGGAAATAATGTTTATTTTGGGGTGCACAAAAATAAGAAATATGTGGATGTAAGTAGTGATTCAAATCTCCAAAAGAATTCAGACTTTGTTATTTTTGTGTAGCTCAGAAAATAAAACATTTGTAATTGAGCTTTTATTCGTTAGTGGAATACTACATCATTAGCTACTTTTAGAATTTTGTTACATAATTTTTTGAAATATAAATACGAATTTTTTAAGACAACGAGAGCACTGGTGCCCATGATCCAAAAGGACTTTTCGCTATTGTTGCTAGCGTTAACACAATAAGACAAGCTTATGAAGGAATGACAATCCTCCATAATTCATAACAATGGGGAGAAAGACAAGGGTTTCATTCACAGAGACCTCAAAAGGTAGAAAGCTTGGATGAATTACAATAAGCAGAATAGCAATGACAATGTCTCCGACTAGACTATTCAGAATGCTGGGAACATACAGTGCCGCACATGTTTTGCCTAAAATGTTACTAAGAGCTACTATTATCCCTAATTCCCTATTCAATCCTCCCAAGGACTCGCAAATTGCTAAAGCAATTTCACCAATTCAGCATCCCTCCTTTGTTTACAATCAAAACTGGAATCTCAGATTACTCAAGCCCACGCTTAATCCTAGTACAAATCAACCTCCTACCACCTTCGGCTGGCATGCGAGGAGTCAAATAGTGGAATCCGTACCTTCGATGTCGTCGGGCGTGATGCCCTGCGCCTCCAGGACGGAGAGCGGCGTGCTCATGAGCAGCGCGATCTCCCTCAGGCGGCTCACCACGTCCTCCGCCATGTGCCGCCCCGCCGCCTCCGCCAGCCACCTCCGCTCCTCCTCGCTGCACACAGCGCCCCAGACACTCGCTTCAGCCGCAGAATCCCAGATGAAATAAACCGGAGAACACGGCCCCGAAATACCAGCGAAACAGATTCCATCCCCTTCCTCACGCCCTCACCTGATGGCGCGAGAAGGCCGCGCGCCGTCAATGTAGGAGAGGCTCCACTTGAGCAGCCTCGCCCAGCTCATCCGGTCTCCGGCCATCCCGCCCTCTCCTCCTCCCCCGATGATCCCACGGCGGCGCTGCCGGCGAAGCGAATCGAAACCACCACGACGCTCCGGTGCGGTGCGGCGAGCGCTGGTTCCTTGTGTTTCTTCCTTCGAGTGCGTGTCACAGCAAATGCAGACAGGTCAGGCGGCGTCACAGCGGTGGCACTCCGATTTTTTCCGATTGATTTCCCTTCTTCTCGATGGGGATCGATTTCTCTAGAATTCTCTCGGCCGCTCGGTCCCGCCGCACCACAATACAGAAGGCCGCCGGCCCACGCTGGCCCGTACGGGCCCATCATCGCGCGCCAGATTGGCCCATCCACCCATCGCTCCGTCCGTGTCGACCGTTCATTTCACTCCACTCCATTCCGCTGGCGCGAGGGACGGGATAATGGCGGCAGCGCGCTCCCTCTCGCTCCTCCTCCTCCCCCTCGCGCCGCCTGCGATACCCACTCCGGCGCTCTTCTCGAGGTCCTCCGCTTCGCGCCGCGCCAGGAATGTCGGCGGAGGAGCCGCGGGGCGCCTGCGCCTCTCGACGAGGCTGCGCCCGGTCGCCGCCGCCTTCGAGGAAGTGGAGCAGACCCCGGAGATGATGAGGGTGGCTTCCGACGACAGCACCATCACAGCCACCGTAGTGTCCGCGCTTCTCACAATCGCCTTCGTGGGGCTCTCCCTCCTCACCATCGGGGTAGGTGACGCGCGCGTTTGGTGCCTCCTGCCTGGACAACGAGTAGCGTGCTGCATTGCTGGATACTGCTGCTTTTTCTATGCTCGTTCCATTCTTTTATGGTTCCTTATTTTTTGCTGGCATCGCAGGTCATTTATTTGGCGGTACAGGACTTCTTGCAGAAGAGGGAGAGCGAGAAGTTTGAGAGGGAGGAGGCCGAGAGGCAGAAAGAGGAGGCCAGGAAGAAGAGGGCCAAGGCCAATAAAAGGAAAAGAAATCGGCGATGAATGGCTCCTCTGTAACCCCAATGTGAGCGACCATGCCTGGTTCCTCTGTAACACCAATGCCAGCAATTCTTCATTTTCCTGCCTTACTTTCTTGTTTGTAGTAGCAGCAATTTTAGATCCAACATTAAATTAGGTTCAAGTTTGGGGGCCAGTTTTTGTCATATTTAATATATGAAGTAATATGCCACCAATTATAGGAAATTTGCTACAGGACACCGTTATTTTCTGGCGTTTGCCAAAACACACCGCTCGATTGTGTCTTTGCCAGGTACCATTACAATTCTGTGGAATATTTGCCAGAACACACCACTTGGCCGAAAATGGAAAGTTTTGCATTTTGTCTTTAAAGCCAGTCATCCCATGTAAAAGTGCAAAACTTTCCATTTTCGGCTAGGTGGTGTGTTCTGGCAAATGTTCCACGAAATTGTAATGGTACCTAGCAAAGACACAATCGAGCGGTGTGTTTTGGCAAACGCCAGAAAATAACGGTGTCCTGTAGCAAATTTTCCCTTGCTATTTTCGTAAGAAGTAGAACAACTGTTAATGGTGTCACAGCAAAAGTTTATTGCATGCGTTGCAACTGCAAGTTAGTTGCATTGTCAATTTGTCCTACTGGATGAAACAAACATCTCCCACTCATATATGAAAGATTTTGTGTTTGAAAATATCTCTTGGTAACATGTTTGAAAATATTCTACAGCGTTGAAGATTGTGTTTTTTGTCAGTTAACTTCCGGGATAGTTTGCTTATCTTTCTGAATTTAAGGAGGCTAAACTCTGTAGTCATACTTTAGCAAGTGAGCATTAGTGTTATGTTATAATACTTTAGTGCCCTTCAGGCCATGAGTATGCAACATTAGTGTGCTTACCCTTACACATTTGGATGACAACCTCATAGAGAACATATCAGGTTCTTTCTTCCATTACAGTGCTTCCGTGCTACTTCTTCCGTGAATACTTATATGCACACTTGTAGAAAGTCACATATGCATTTCACCTAAGACGAGTATCTTGTTGACAATGAGAGTGTGGGCAACGTCAACCAGATATCATTACTGTTTTGTACAACATCATTTTGACCACCAAAACTGGTTATGTTCTGAAAATCATTCGCAGATGGAAGGATGGAGGTGATCCCAAATTGTAGATGTTAACTGAGCAGCTAAAATTTGCATGAAACACATGTGGGCTCTATCTTTTTTCTTTGTGATGTTTTGGTTCACAACAAGACGTTGACCAACGGGGTAATGATCCCTCTCTTGGCTATACGTTGTTAGGTAGGATGAGACTCTCCCTGTCGGGGGGTGACCCCCGGTAGGTCAAGACTATGGCAAATATGCTATGATAAACCATTTGTATACCGGATTAAAGATTAATCCGGATCCTGAGGAGTAAGTTTAACAATACTAAGTTGGTACAGTCCGGTATACCAGGAGGGGTATGCCGGAGTACAGAAGAGATTGAGCTACAAAGGCAAAGAAGCGGGAGCTCACAGGTAAAGATACCGGAGATCCGGCATAGGCTCAACTGTAGCATGTTGGGACCCCGGTCAAAGATTCCCTCAAAGACTAAAGGACAAGATGAGCGAAGCACTTCAGCTTTAATCGAAACCCTGACGCCAAAGCGGAAGATGACGTAAAAGAAGCCGGACGAGGTCATCAGCCCTCTGATTAAAGACAGAAGCGTCATCCCTGGAGCCAAAGAAGCTTTGTAAAGTAGCTTAGGTCACCAAAGATACCCCTAGGGTTTCTTTCCCTGTAAGCCTCCTCTCCACTATATAAGGAGAGAAGAGGCACCCCTGTGTGGGACGATCGATCCTTTGGTAGTTCTGCAGTAGGAGATAGGCTAGCTGCCGTATATCTTCAACCTTCGGCCAGAGGCCAGGTTCTGTAGCTCCCCTTTGGTTCTTCGCGAAATACAAACCCTGAGTTCTATCTCCATGTTCCTCTAAACCTTACCCTCACCCGGATCCTCAAGCGTACATCCGGCCCGAACTTAAGCCTACCCATGGCATCTGTTGTTACACCACGACGACACTCCCCGCGAATGGACGCTAGGACGATAACCCGGTTTAAAGTCCGCCCCTCCCTGCAAAATTGCCGCGAGATGGGGATTCGAACCCGGGTGGGCTGGCTGCGCACTAGCTCAGTTCTCACGGTTCACAACAAGAAGGTAGATACATGAGAATAAAATAGGACTTGCCACCCCTCGAAAGATGGTACACAATTTTATGTAAACTCCGATAACATTGGCATCAGCTCAATCTATACTGTCATATAATTTCTTAGTATAATGTAAGAAATCGAAGAGCAAACGGAACACAAATTCAACACCAAATCTGTTTGCATTCACAGAATCATTCACAAATGGAAGGATTGAGGCGATACCATGTTAACAGAGAGGCTAAATTTGCATAGAGAACAGGGTGGTAGAAACATGAGAACACAGCTGGTTCTCTGCCAGACTGCCACCACTCGAAGAATGATACAACTGTCTTGAAATTTCCGACAACATTGACAATAAGATCATTCTATCATTCTATCATGTCATATAGTTTATAAAATAGATCTGCTTTAGAAAATTAGGAACAAAACAGACAAGTTCTGTTGTGAGGCATATCCCTAAATAGAAAGTGCATAAAATATAGCTAACGTTTTTCCAGTAGAGTTTGTACAGGACGGTTGATTATATAAATGGTGTTTTTTTTTCTTAAATTTTTAGGCTGGTAGCAACGTGTGGTAGCACTGGATATTTTCTATATAAACAAAATATATTGTTATTTTGACCTTTCACAGAATAGCTCTTATTGTGTTTATACCGAGAGATATCCTAAAATATCAAGGGCGAAGAGATAAATATAATTCTTCCAGTAGAGATTGTGCAGGATGCTTGATTATAGAAATGACATATGTAACATTTTTTTTCTCTTTAATTAATTTGGAGGCTGGTAGCACCGTGCGGTAGCACTAGATATCTGTCTCTGCACAAACACGAAATATTGTTAGTTTGACCTTCCACAGATGAGCTGTTTTTGAGATAGATCGAAACCCCTTCATGGTAGTCTTATAGTCTTGTTTGCTGCTTAAACCTGGATCATGTATTTAGCTGCTTGCGTTGTATCTAGGCCCGAGATTCACTTTCCTCTTTAGTGATTCTTTGGTTCTTGATGTTCAAAATTCCGTTCTACTTGTAATTTGGTTTATACATCCACTCACAGTGCTCCCATTTGGTATTAATGCAGAGAAATCTACGGCATTCACTCAACAGTGCTCCATTTTTGCGCTGGTTTTGTGTCATTCTGAAGAGCTGCAGCTTCTTTCTCTTGTGTCAGTTCTGTTCATATCTCTTTCTCGAGTTGCCTCATCAACAATGTTACTCCTGAATGCAAATACAGTATGGTCACTTTGAGTTTTGCTGGGGCCTTCATGCCTACTTACGTCGGTTCGTGCGGTCCTCCGTCCTGAACAGTGGCACTGTTCTGCTGTCGATGCCAATCAACAGCTGGTGGTTCCCATGCTGAAAAAGCTTGCACAGTCCTCCCAAATACTGAAATCGAGACCGAAGCACTAGGCATCAAACCAGCCTTTTTTTTGTTCGTTGAATTATATGCACACTGCACGCTTTTGGGTACCCGCATGATTTTAGATATTTCGGATATTTCGTTTGCTTCTTTGGGATTCAGGATAGTTAGGCAATTGCCTTTCGCGCGTGAACCTTGAGAAGGACAGCTATATCTGTGTTCGTTGGGGGTTGCTTTCCTTCTGGAAGTGCGGAAAACTAGGTCCGTCCATTCTGAAATGTGCCGTACGACTATATATGTGGACGCCAAAAGCTAGCTATGAACATATGTGCCAAAAGCTAGTAGCTGTGAACGGGCTGTTGGATGCTGCTGGGCCACGCGTGGACATGTGTAGCCTCAGCAGAACCTGGAAAGCTGTTGCAGAACGAGGGGTTCATGATTGGGTATATCATATGCGTGCATGTTGGGCGCCGTAGTGAAGCAATATTTTTCTGTGCAAAGCATCTTGTTAGGTAATTTTCTGATGTAATGTGCGAATTGCGACTACTCTTCTACCACCTCGCGCTCGGATAAGCACATGAACCGAACCCATATACATGGTCACACGCACTTTTATACTACACAATAGGAGTTGAAAATCAAAATTCTGTATAGGGTATATTGACAGTGATCATGGATATCCAAGACCGCAAGTTATGGGGAGGAAGCTTCTTGTCAGCCCTCTCTCTTGAGCAGCAGACATGGAGTAGTGTAGCATGACTTTCTTGAACATGACAGCGCCTGAAATTTCTTTGTTGCTTCTGTAGTGTAGATCTCAACCCCTTTCCTGACGTGGACTTGGGTGCATGTCAACCTTGCTGGGGTTTTGACACCTGGCCAGTTTGTGCCACGTAGGCAGTGTGATGGTCTTTTTCTGGCAGTCGTGTCATGGCGTGTAGCACCACTGGAAACAGCTGGGGGTTGTATGGTTCGGAGCGGCTCCATTTATTTGAGTGGTTAAGAACTTGAGGCGGTTACAGGCAGCAGGAAACTTTTGACCCCGGCGCTGAATCTACTGCCGGTGAGTCATCTGTTTTCTCTTGTCAAAAAGTGAGTGGAGGTAGGAACTAGGAAGTTTGTTGCTGTAATGGTGACCACACCACCTCGCAGGCACAAGTATCTGATGGAAGTCGTCGTCCTTGGTCTGGGAGACACGAAACGCAGGCCATACGACGGGCAACGCGTGCAAGGTTTACCCAAAAGGGCAGGAAGGATATGCATGCCTCAGAAAGGGAGTATGAAAAGAGAACGAGTGCTTCCTTGATTTTTTACAAGACGAAGGTAATTTTGCTACGTCGTCAAGCTCATTCCACCTTTGTCGACTACAAATTCGTGATCATTTTTCAAATATTATCGTACTAGTATGTGCTGCCAAACCTACGTATATATATATATATAGGTTGTGTTGATTATTCGCCGGACAGCATAAAACGTGTGGACGCCTTATAAAAATGAACCAGAAAATGCAGCATACCGCCTAATTATAAAGTAATCTCAGTACTTCCTCCGTTCTCGCAAACTCAATTCGGCTCCCGGGTGCGTATGACCCCTCTACCATATCTATAATATATGTGCGTTCGTCAAGTTTCACGGCATATTTCCAAGTGTTACAAATTTTTGACAAAAATTTTTACATGTACATATCTATAATATATGTGCGTTCGTCAAGTTTCACGGAAAAAATGATATTTTTTTTGTAGTCTACATAAAAAAGAGAAAACTTGTCTTTGTTTTAGCACCGAATTTTGTTCTTTTTACACACGTCACACGACAAGTCGATTTTTCATGAAACGACTTTGTAAGCGCGTAGCACATGAAGATGTACGTGCGAAATTTTTGTTTCAATTTTTTTAACATTTCAAAATATGTCTGACATGCATTTCAAAATAAAGAGAGCATCCGCTCTCATGTGGCAAAACATCGTTCTCATTTACAAGGCTACTATCGAAGTTGCATTTTTCATCTATAGATAGCTACTAACATTATTTAAGAAAATTTGAGTAGAACTTTACCTCGTAAGCAGTACAGGGGATGGAGCTAGAAAATCGACCCGGTGGTGTCAATGGTGTCATCTTCACACATAAAGAGTGCTTAGTGGAGATTTAGTGAGGGATTCAGCTAACGCTGGTGGCAATGAAGCAGCTTTGTCCCTGCTTGTAAGATGTTGCTCATTAATGCAAACTTTGCATGCAACACATGTTTAATTAGTCTGACACCATTTTTACATAATTAATTGTATTATTTATTTATTAGTTGGTTTTGTTTTTTAGTATCTGAAATGTTTGTGTCCTTTTATATTTTGATAGTCGGCGGCAACACCCAAGGCAACTACCACGTCTCCGCCCACATTTGCGCCTTGTCAGCTGGGGCGTCCGGTCGCCACAGCCGCCACTGAGGTCAAACGCCCGCCAAGTGCTCGATGGAACACTAGAGGGGTAAATTCTCCTCTTTTTCTAGTCCGCATCATCGATTTCATTAGCCACCAATATAGTTGTTGTTCTTTGAACGCCAATGAATTTCTTGGTTATAGGACAACTGAGTTGGATGTGGCTGACCTCATGACACAATTGGAATCAGCAAACACGCTAGGCCTTGATGATCTTCGGTTTGATCAAGATGAGGAGGTGGTAGATGAAGAGGAGGAAGAGGTGGCGTAAGAAGATACACAAGGGGTGCGAGGAGGTCAAGGACACAAAACTGCGACGTACAAGAAGATATTGGTTTTTGCCATGCCTAGATGAATGAGTCGGTTGATGCAACAGTGGGCATAAATCAATCAAAGGACAAGTTTGGGATCTGGATTGAGGGCTACTACACCAACATCGTCGTCGTTCCATCTAACCGCACTCAAGGCTCACGCACACCATTCAAGAGCAATGCAACTGATGTCCAGATGTGTAGATCAAATTAACGTTGCACCACCGAGTGGGGTGCCGATCACTGAGTACGGGCATATCATTAAGAGCTATACAAGCATCACAACAAGAAGGGTGGCCATAGGGGTTTTCTTTGCACCACTGCTACAAGGTGCTAGTTGGTAATGAGAAGTGGGCCGGGAGGAATTACGAGACCACACCAAAGAGGTCACAGATAAGCATTAGCGTTGAAGTCAGTGATGATGACGAGGAGGAGGAACATCACAAGAGGTCAGAAGGAGAGGAAGAAGAGAGGGAAAGTTGCCCCTACAAGGATGAGCTTGTTGCTATGGTTGAGACGAAAAAGACATTGGCGGGCGAACTCAAAGAAGACAACTTGGCAAGGTGGAATGAGCTCAAGACATTGGAGGATGAGAAGCAGAGATCCAAGACAAGGACCGAGGAGCATCGTCTTGCACTTGAGGAGGAAATGTTAACAAAAGAGAAGAAGACCGACAAACGTGCTATCATGTTCATGGATCGAAACATGATAGATGCCACAACAAGGATCAATTGGGAGCACACTTGTCAAGAGATCCTAGCCCATGATGATGTATGTGGTGGCTTCGGTGGTGGTGGCGGCCTCGGTGACTTTGATGATGATTTCCTTAGTGGTGATGACCACTGCCATGTTTGGGTTAAGTTCGTAGATGATGGTAGTGGGAGATGTGATCGCAGATCATGGCTTTTGGAGGTGCTAGGTGCATCTTGATCGATGTCATCCCATTTTGGAAGAACTTGATCAATGTGGTGTTTTTCTGGGTAATTTGATCGACAATATCTTCTAGGGTGAATTTGATCAATGTGGTGACTTTTGAATGAACTTTGCATGTTTTAATTTGAGTTGCTCTATTTCATAAACTATATGCATGTCTTTTGTCAATCTGATTTGTATGTACGGGAGAAAGTCTAAAAGAATTTGTCTAAAAATATATGAGTTAAATAATAAAGGACTGGTTAGGCGCGGCCACTGTTTAACTCCTGGAATTATAGGAAGTTAAGTTTACTTGGATGGATAAGGGACTAAATTGCAAGGCATCAGTTAGAGATGCTTTAAGATTGCAACTAGGAAAAATGTCTTCCCACCGTTAAGTTTGCTTCGTGATTCGTGCTAATGGTGACTTGCAATATGGGTGGTTAATTGAAATTCCATAAAGTCATCTTTTTCGATAAAGAATATATATTAATATCACAAAGATACTAATTACACCCAGCCGCTGCAACAGCGCGTTGCCCTAGCGGCACTACGGATGCACATAGCCCGAAAAAAAGAAGAATTACAAAAAAGAAAAGTCCCGCTACAACAATCTATTCCTTGAAACAACGACACTAACACCACCACCAAGACAACACCAGAAGTTTAGCTTCTCCAAAAGCGATGCATCCAAGAAGAAAACAGTGCACCAGCGCCGTCGTCGCCCGATCATAGATCTTAGGTTTTCACCCTGAAGAAAATCCTCACTCTCAAAACAATGCCTTCAACAAGAACATTGTCAGACACAACCAATTAAAGTCAGACCTTAAATTTTCACCCTCAGAGGTAAGACTTTGAACTTCTCTTGTGTAGTTGCCCCCACTTGCATACCGCTGCTTCAAGTCACGAATCACCAAGCCGAACCATCTCTCTCCTCGCTCCTTCCCCGTTGAGAGTCCTCTCTAGATCTCCGGCTCCTCTCCTCCTCTTCCCCGGCGGCTTTGCCGGCCGGCGGCGGTGGGGGAGGGGAGACCGGCCTGTACATAGAAGTAGGTTGCCTAG
This sequence comes from Lolium multiflorum, assembly GCA_030979885.1. Lineage (NCBI taxonomy): Eukaryota > Viridiplantae > Streptophyta > Magnoliopsida > Poales > Poaceae > Lolium > Lolium multiflorum. Next base: position 337,293,609 of record CM061750.1, read on the forward strand.
TTGTAGTGTTCGGGCCTGGTCCCGGTGTGGCGATATGCCGGAAGTTATTCCTTGGTCGCCCGCGAGCGGCGGCTGGGGATGGCCGGCGAGCTTCTCCGCCAAGTCTCCATGGAGGAGGTGCAAGGAGAGGTGTCGGTCTGGTCAAGGCTTCAACAATAAGCTCGATAGAGCGCCGGCTTTGGGTCTTTCCTCCTTTTCTAGTCGTTGTGGTGACGGAAAGAGGGAAGAGAGGCCAAGATCTGGTGGCTCCGGGGAGATTCGTGAAGCTGCAGCAAGTATTGGCGGAGCACATCAACGGAGGCCTTGTTTTGCTGACGTTACCCATGGCCAGAGGGGCCAATCCGCGCTCGGATGCTGGTTCAAGCCGAGCTCTCTCTTCCTCCAAGTTTCGGAGGATCTTTGATGTCTACGTTCCCCCTCCTTTCCTGTAGACAGTGTTGGGCCTCCAAGAGCAGAGGTTTGTAGAACAGCAGCAAGTTTTCCCTTAAGTGGATCACCCAAGGTTTATCGAACTCAGGGAGGAAGAGGTCAAAGATATCCCTCTCATGCAACCTGCAACCACAAAGCAAGAAGTCTCTTGTGTCCCCAACACACCTAATAGGTGCACTAGTTCGGAAGAGATAGTGAAATACAGGTGGTATGAATAAGTAGTAGCAACGGTGCCAGAAAATAGCTTGCGCGTGTAGTTGATGGTGGTAGTATTGCGGCGGTAATAAAAACATAAACAAGCGAGTAACTATTTAGGAACAAGGCCTAGGGATTCCACTTTCACTAGTGGACACTCTCAACATTGATCACATAACAGAATAGATAAATGCATACTCTACACTTTTGTTGGATGATGAACACATTGCGTAGGATTACACGAACCCTCAATGCCGGAGTTAACAAGCTCCACAATAATGCTCATGTTTTAGTAACCTTTAGTGTAAGATAGATCAACAGACTAAACCAAGTACTAGCATAGCATGCACACCGTAACCTTCATGCATATGTAGGAGGAATAGATCACATCAATATTATCATAGCAATAGTTAACTTCGCAATCTACAAGAGATCATGATCATAGCATAAACCAAGTACTAACACGGTGCACACACTGTCACCTTTACACACGTGCAGGAGGAATAGAACTACTTTAATAACTTTGCTAGAGTAGCACATAGATAGTAGTGATACAAACTCATATGAATCTCAATCATGTAAAGCAGCTCATGAGATTATTGTATTGAGGTACATGGGAGAGATGAACCACATAGCTACGTGAAGCCCTCAACCTCGATGGAGAACTACTCCCTCATGGGAGCAACAGCGGTGATGAAGATGGCGGTGGAGATGGCAGCGGTGTCGATGGAGAAGCCTTCGGGCACTTCCCGCTCGGCGGGTGCCGGAACGAGACTGTCCCCGGATCTTGGCTTCGCGATGGCGGCGGCTGGAAGGTTTTCCGTCTCGTGGTTTTTTGTCGATGTTTTTGGGTCACGACGGCTTATATAGGCGAAGAATCGGAGTCGGAGGGCCACGGCTGCCCAAACCATAGGGCGCCCCCGGCGCCGGGGTGTGGTGTGGGCCCCAGCACCTCTCCGGCCCTTCTCCGGTGCTGGAAGCTTCGCGAAATTATAAGATCCCGAAATTGATTTCGATTCCAAAATATTTCCTTACTAGGATTTCTGAAACCAAAAACCAGAAAAAGAACGGCCTTTCGGCATCTCGTCAATAGGTTAGTTCCGGAAAACGCATAAAAATGATATAAAGTGTGAACAAAACATGTTGGTATTGTCATAAAACAAGCATGGAACATCGGAAATTATAGATACGTTGGAGACGTATCATCCCCAAGCTTAGTTCCTACTCGTCTCGAGTAGGTAAACGATAAAAGATAATTTCGAGGTGACATGCTACCAACATAATCTTAATCATACCATTGTAAAGCTTATGAGATGAATGCAGCGATTCGAAACAATGTAAATGCAATGAGTAAACAATTGAATCATATGGCAAAGACTCTTCATGAATAGTACTTTCAAGACAAGCATCAATAAGTCTTGCATAAGAGTTACTCATAAAGCAATAAATTCTTAGTAGAGACATTGAAGCAACACTATGGAAGATTAAGTTTAAGTAGTTGCTTTCAACTTGTAACATGTATATCTCATGGATAGTTGTCAATGCAAAGCAATATAACAAGTGCAATAAGCAAGTATGTAAGAATCAATGCACAGTTCACACAAATGTTTGCTTCTTGAGGTGGAGAAAGATAGGTGAACTGACTCAACATAAAAGTAAAGAGAATGGTCCTTCAAAGAGGAAAGCATCGATTGCTATATTTGTGCTAGAGTTTTTATTTTGAAAACATGAAACAATTTTGTCAACGGTAGTAATAAAGCATATGCATCATGTAAATTATATCTTACAAGTTGCAAGCCTCATGCATAGTATACTAATAGTGCCCGCACCTTGTCCTAATTAGCTTGGACTACCGGATCTTTGAAATGCACATGTTTTAACCAAGTGTCACAATGGGGTACCTCCATGCCTGTACAAAGGTCTAAGGAGAAAGCTCGCATTTGGATTTCTCGCTTTTGATTATTCTCAACTTAGACATCCATACGGGACAACATGGACAACAGATAATGGACTCCTCTTTAATGCATAAGCATGTGGCAACAATTATTATTCTCATATGAGATTGAGGATATGTGTCCAAAACTGAAACTTCCACCATGAATCATGGCTTTAGTTAGCGGCCCAAAGTTCTTCTCTAACAATATGCATGCTCCAACCATAAAGGTGGTAGATCTCTCTTACTTGAGACAAGACGGACATGCATAGCAACTCACATGATATTCAACAAGGAATAGTTGATGGCGTCCCCAGAAACATGGTTATCGCACAACAAACAACTTAATAAGAGATAAAGTGCATAAGTACATATTCAATACCACAATAGTTTTTAAGCTATTTGTCCCATGAGCTATATATTGCAAAGGTGAATGATGGAGTTTTAAAGGTAGCACTCAAGCAATTTACTTTGGAATGGAGGATAAATACCATGTAGTAGGTAGGTATGGTGGACACAAATGGCATAGTGATTGGCTCAAGATTTGGATGCATGAGAAGTATTCCCTCTCGATACAAGGTTTAGGCCAGCAAGGTTGTTTGAAGCAAACACAAGCACGAACTAGTACAGCAAAACTCACATAAAAGACATATTACAAGCATCATAAAACTATACATTGTCTTCCTTGTTGTTCAAACATCTTACTAGAAAATATCTAGACTCTAGAGAAACCACTCATGCAAACCAAATTTTAACAAGCTCTATGTACTTCTTCACTAATAGGTGCAAGGTATATGATGCATGAGCTTAAATAAGAGCACAACAATTGCCAAGTATCAAGTTATTCAAGACATCATACCAATTACTACATGTGGCATTTTCCAATTCCAACCATATAAAAATGAACGAAGCAGTTTTAACCTTCGCCATGAACACTAAAAGATAAAGCTAAGAACACATGTGTTCATATGAACCAGCGGAGCGTGTCTCTCTCCACACAAGCATTTATTCCAACAAAAACAAAAACAAAAACAAAAGCACACGAACGCTCCAAGTAAAGTACATAAGATGTGGCGAATAAAAATATAGTTTCAAGAGAAGGAACTGATAATTTGTCGATGAAGGGGATGCCTTGGGCATCCCAAGCTTAGATGCTTGAGTCTTCTTGAAATATGCAGGGATGAACCACGGGGCATCCCCAAGCTTAGAGCTTTCACTCTCCTTGATCATAGTATATCATCCTCCTCTCTTGACCCTTGAAAACTTCTTCCACACCAAACTTTAAGCAAACACATTAGAGGGTTAGTGCATAATCAAAAACTCACATGTTCAGAGGTGACACAATCATTCTTAACACTTCTGGACATTGCTCAAAGCTACTGGAAGGTAATGGAACAAAGAAATCCACCCAACACAGAAAGAAGCAATGCGAAATAAAAGGCAGAATCTGTCAAAAACAGAACAGTCCGTAAAGACGAATTTTAAAATGGCACCAGACTTGCTCAAATGGAAAAACGCAAAACTAATGAAAGTTGCGTACATATCTGGGGATCACCCACGTAAATTGGCATAATTTTCTGAGTTACCTACAGAGAATTAGACCCAGATTCGTGACAGACAGAAATGCTGTTTCTGCGCAGCAATCCAAATCTAGCATCAACTTTACCATAGAGACTTTACTTGGCACAACAAAACATAAAACTAAGATAAGGAGAGGTTGCTACAGTAGTAAACAACTTCCAAGACACAAATATAAAATAAAGTACTGTATCAAAATAACACATGGGTTATCTCCCAAGAAGTTCTTTCTTTATAGCCATTAAGATGGGCTCAGCAGTTTTAATGTTGCGCAAGAAATAGTATTTGGAGCAAAAGAGAGCATCAAGAAGCAAATCCAAAACACATTTAAGTCTAACATGCTTCCTATGAAGAGGAGCCTTGTACACAAATGAATTCATGAAGAACAAAGTGACAAGCATAAGAGGATAAAACACGAGTAACTTCAAGATTCTCAACATAAAGAGGGAAACTTAATATTATTAAGATGCATATAACCATATTTCCCTCTCTCATAATAACTTTCAGTAGCATCATTGATGAAATCCACAATATACCCATCACTTAAAACATTCTTATCATGGTTCATATGCATAGAAGTATCATTAAATTTGGCATAAGAAGAGTTATTCTCATTAATAGTAATTGGAGTAAGATTATTATCAAGAATTTGAACATGGTAAACAAATTGCATATTAAGGGAATTGTTTTTAGTAATCCAATCATGACTATGACAAGTTTCATAAGGATAGTTAGAACCTATATCATAGCATTCTTTATAATAATCATCAGAGATCGGGGCACAGTGTCATCATAGGAAATAGAATAGTTATCTTTCACAGTCGGTTTATCTGTGTCCACACCATCATTGTTATTAGAAGGAAATGTATCAAGAACATAATGACCAGTAGCTAAAGGATTTTCAAACACCTCTTCCCCAAGCTTAGAGCTTTCTATATCATTATGGGAGGAAGCATGGATAGTACTGACACTATGGCAATTATTATCATCATTTTCAGAATTAGTTTCCCAGAGATTTGTAATATCAAAAGTAGTGTGCTCATTCAAATCATGATCGCTAATGTATGTAAAGGGCATAGGAAGATCATCGTATTCAGATTCATTGTCACAATAATCATTAGGAGCAACATACTTACGGTTACCTAGCGTTATCTCATTCACGCGGGGATACACCTCTCTTCTTTTATTCTCCTTCTTCTTCTTCTTCTTCTTCGTTCCCTTCTTCTTCTTCTTCTCCTCCTCCTTTTCCTCGTCCCTCCTTTAGGAGGAAGAGGCTTGGGTGGCTTGTCCGCATAACCTGATTTACTTTCGAAACAATGGAAGAAACTTGGGAGGATCCCTCCTTTTCATTAATTAGTTGAAAACACAAGCGGTCCTATCATATTTTGGTAAGGTGTCATCTTCTAAAATATTTTGTATGTAAGTATTTGTATGGCTATTATCAATGCAATAAGAAAAACACCCATGAAGGACATCATCAATATCAAGATCACTCATATGTAACAAAGAGATTTTTCTCGAGTTCTTCACACCCCAAAAATAAAGTAAGTTCATCATGCTGATTAGGAGTAATTTCATCATCACAATACAAATTTGCAGCACTTATTGGGTTCAAATTATCATTGGAGGAGCATTGAAAATTAAAATGACCCACTTCATAGCAAACTTCACAAATAAAAGGATAGATGGCACAAACTTTTTTACCAAGATCATCTAGAGCCCTAAACCACTTTCTAGTTTTTTCATTAGCATGATGGATACAATATTCATCTTTGATTTGATTAATTCCACAAGGTCTATGTATTCCACAAAAATTAACATGCTTATAGGAAATAACATTCTTAGGAGTTTGAGCATGCTTATTACAATAATTAACAACAATTTCATTCTTCATGCAAGCCTCTTTAAAAGGTTCATGATACTTATCAAAATTCTTTTTAGGCAATTCAAAATGAGAAGCAAAGGCTTTATAAAGATTTGCAGCAACTTGAGAGTCAAGACCATAAGTAGCACTAATATTTCGAATTTATCAGTATCCATAAAAGTTTCAATGCATTCATAATCAATTTATACCTGACTCTTTACCTTTGTCGTTCTCCCAATCTTCAGCGTTCTCCTTAATCCGATCAAGAAGGTCCCTTTTAAACTCTTCTTTGTTGCGCGTGAATGATCCAGAACAAGTAGCATCCAGCAAGGTCTTATCTTGAAAAGAAAGTCTTGCATAGAAATTATCAATGATGATATTACCTGGAAGCTCATGATTGGGGAATTTGAGCATTAAAGACTTCAATCTCTCCCATGCTTGGGCAATACTCTCTCCATCATGAGGCCAGAAATTATATATTCGGTTTCGATCTTTGTGAATTTCACTTGGAGGATAGAATTTAGAATAAAATAGATGCACAATATCCTTCCAATCAAGAGAATGCTCATCCTTCAGCAGTTTATGCCAATGCGCCGCTTTACCAGACAATGACATAGAGAATAATTTCTTCTTCACTTCATCCATAGAGATACCTGCACACTTGAATAATCCGCATAATTCATGCAAAAACAGTAAATGATCTCCAGGATGCACAGTTCCATCCCCTTCATAGCGGTTATCCATAACACGTTCAATAATTTTCATAGGTATTTTATATGGAGTACTTTCGGTAGGTGCATTTAAAATATCACAAGCATCATTAGAGTTATCGCATATGGGAGATAAAGTATTATCAGAGCAAATTTTCTCACCTAAAGATGGGAAGCTAAAAAGTTCAAAACTAGCTTCCCAAGCTTAGACTTCTCCATAGCATTAGCAGTAATTGCATTCATACTAATAACATCGCTACTAGCATGCAAATGAGGTTCCATTGGTTTTTTAATGTTTGCACCAAACAATTCTAAATCAGGAAAAAGATTAAAAAGCTCACTAAATTTTTTGTTGTTTTCCATTATGCCTAACTAGTATAAACAAGAAACAAAAAGATGCAATTGCAGGATCTAAAGGAAATAGCTTCGAGCACAAACACAATGGCGCGAAAAGTATTGTTACCTGGGAGTATGAGTGCCTTTTTACCTTTCCTCCCGGCAACGGCGCGGAAAATAGCTTGATGTCTACGTTCCCCTCCTTTCGTAGAGTGTTGGGCCTCCAAGAGCAGAGGTTTGTAGAACAGACAAGTTTTCCCTTAAGTGGATCACCCAAGGTTTATCGAACTCGGGGAGGAAGAGGTCAAAGATATCCCTCTCATGCAACCCTGCAACCACAAAGCAAGAAGTCTCTTGTGTCCCCAACACACCTAATAGGTGCACTAGTTCGGCGAAGAGATAGTGAAATACAGGTGGTATGAATAAGTAGTAGCAACGGTGCCAGAAAATAGCTTGCGGCGTGTAGTTGATGGTGGTAGTATTGCAGTAACGCAGTAAAACGAGAAACAAGCGTAGTAACTCGCGTATTTAGGAACAAGGCCTAGGGATTCCACTTTCACTAGTGGACACTCTCAACATTGATCACATAACAGAATAGATAAATGCATACTCTACACTTTTGTTGGATGATGAACACATTGCGTAGGATTACACGAACCCTCAATGCCGGAGTTAACAAGCTCCACAATAATGCTCATGTTTTAGTAACCTTTAGTGTAAGATAGATCAACAGACTAAACCAAGTACTAGCATAGCATGCACACCGTAACCTTCATGCATATGTAGGAGGAATAGATCACATCAATATTATCATAGCAATAGTTAACTTCGCAATCTACAAGAGATCATGATCATAGCATAAACCAAGTACTAACACGGTGCACACACTGTCACCTTTACACACGTGCAGGAGGAATAGAACTACTTTAATAACTTTGCTAGAGTAGCACATAGATAGTAGTGATACAAACTCATATGAATCTCAATCATGTAAAGCAGCTCATGAGATTATTGTATTGAGGTACATGGGAGAGAGATGAACCACATAGCTACAGCGAAGCCCTCAACCTCGATGGAGAACTACTCCTCATGGGAGCAGCGGCGGTGATGAAGATGGCGGTGGAGATGGCAGCGGTGTCGATGGAGAAGCCTTCGGGGGCACTTCCCGCTCCGGCGGTGCCGAACGAGACTCTGTCCCCGGATCTTGGCTTCGCGATGGCGGCGGCTCTGAAGGTTTTCGTGGTTTTTCTGTCGATGTTTTAGGTCACGACGGCTTATATAGGCGAAGAATCGGAGTCGGAGGGGCCACGGGCTGCCCAAACCATAGGGGCGCGCCCCCCCCGGGGTGTGGTGTGGGCCCCCCGGCACCTCTCGGCCCTTCTCGTGCTCGGAAGCTTCGCGAAATATAAGATCCCGGAATTGATTTCGTCCGATTCGAAAATATTTCCTTACTAGGATTTCTGAAACCAAAAACAAGACAAGCGGCCTTTCGGCATCTCGTCAATAGGTTAGTTCCGGAAAACGCATAAAAATGATATAAAGTGTGAACAAAACATGTTGGTATTGTCATAAAACAAGCATGGAACATCGGAAATTATAGATACGTTGGAGACGTATCAATCTTCTCAGACCCCGACGCGGGAGTGTTCGCGCGGCTCCGCCCCAAGTGGTTCGTCCCCGGTGGCGTTGCAGGTGCCCGAGTCTGGAGGTCACGGTGATGCGGTGAAGACAAGGGACCCGATTGCTTTTCTATGTTTTATTCTAGGGCCCTGTTTGCAAAGTTTGAGGACTATGCTATAACTTTGTTTTCTGTTTCAGTCCTCCATGTAATTTGTACATCGTTTTAATGCAGTTTCTAGGCCCTTCAGGGCCTTTTCCCGTTCAAAAAAAAAATCACCAAGCCAATTCCTCATCACCACCTAGACTCGAACCACCATAGCTAGTCCACGGATCTCGACCTTCATGTCATTCTCTGCCAGCATCATAGAGTGAAAACATGCTCCATGATATTAACGATCGACAGAGTTTTGAAGCGCTCTCTCTGAAACCAAACGGCTAGAGAAAAACATGGGTGCACACGACCGAATTCCACCCGATCCAGCAAACTCCAGGCATGCGTCCATTTGGAGTTCGCCGGCGGAACTTTCCGGAACCCGACAGTCCAACCAAAATCGTTGAAGGCACACAACCAGCGGATCAACATCTTCGCGCGAATTGGAATCCTAGGACAACCACCTTATGCGACCGGACCAGCATGTCCCTCGCTGCCGGTCGGCTTTCGGCGAACGGAAGGAGCGGTCCAACCCCTACAGGCCCAGATCGAGCCCTAAGGATGGACCCAGATCGACCCACACACGGATGGTTCGGGGCAGATCGCTCCGCCGCCGGCCCACCATCGCGAACATCGCCTCTGCCTCCTGCGCGCCTCGCTGCAGCGCGCCGGCAAGCGCCACCGCCCGCCGCCATGATTCCACCTGCGCCACCCAGAAGGACCCCCACACGAAGGGAATCGACGGGTCGCGCCAACCCCGCCCACCGTCTTCGATAGCCCGGCGTGGCCGCCACCGCTGGCAGCAGCCCTTGCGCACGAACGACCCGAGAGCAGGTGACGACAGCGGCCGACGGGCAGAATCTCGTCCCGCGCTGACGGAGCTGCCCTCGCGCGAGCGGCCCGGGAGGTTCAGTTCTGTCGTTGTTAATCCGTATAAGTCACACACTTATAAAAAATGAACCAGAAAAATGCAACATATACGGGCTACTTGTAAAGTAGTCTTGTACTACTACAACTCTATTTTCTTTGCTAATTCTGCCAGCTACATTGAGCTTGAATTTGTATTCCATTAGTTCATCTTGCTCCCTACTTCTAGATGACTTGGATCAAGCCAAGCCGCAACCAACAATGTCCGATGATTAGAAAAAGAGAGTAAAATTTGGTACGTGTAGGTCGAAGTCAGACATCGCCGTCCATCTACACGCGGCGGAGCCTATCCGGACACCGCCGATCCCGTCCTCCTCCGCTTTGACTCCCCATTGCCAGCTGACCAGTCAAGGTTAACGCACGGCCAGTTAACACCGTGAGCCCGGCCACTCGCCGTCAGCTGCGACGTCACCGCCGCGAGTGCGCGGCGCCGTCCCACATAAAAAACGAAACCACCCACTCACCCACCACGCAATTCCCCTCTTCCTCCTCTCCCCCAAGTCTCCTCCGCTGCCCGAACCCCCATTTCGAAATTCGATTTGGGGATTCCGGCTCAGATCCGAGCCTCCGGCCACCCGCTCGATCTTCGCCCGCGGCCGCGGCTGGAGCTGAGCGGCGTCCGGCTCGATTCGCCCGCGGGGATTTGCTGCGGGGGAGGGAGGAGGTTTTTTTCCCGCTCCGATGGCGTCTTCTCCGGTGTCCTACTGGTGCTACCACTGCAGCCGCTTCGTGCGGGTCTCCCCCGCCACCGTCGTCTGCCCGGACTGCGACGGCGGCTTCCTCGAGCAGTTCCCGAACCACCCGCCGCCGCCGCAGCGCGGCGGCGGCGGCAGCGGCCGGCGCGGCGCGATGAACCCGGTCATCGTGCTCCGCGGCGGCTCGCTCTCGGGCTTCGAGCTCTACTACGAGGACGGGTCCGGCGACGGGCTGCGGCCGCTGCCCGGGGACGTCTCGCACCTGCTCATGGGGTCGGGGTTCCACCGCCTGCTGGACCAGTTCTCCCGGCTGGAGGCGGCGGCCCCGCGCCCGCCGGCCTCCAAGGCGGCCGTCGAGTCCATGCCGTCCGTCACCGTCCCCGCCGGCGGCGGCGCCCACTGCGCCGTCTGCCAGGAGGCCTTCGAGCCCGGCGCCGCCGCCCGCGAGATGCCCTGCAAGCACGTCTACCACCACGACTGCATCCTCCCCTGGCTCTCCCTCCGCAACTCCTGCCCCATCTGCCGCAGCGAGCTCCCCGCGGCCGCCGTCCCCGAGGCCGAGGCGGATGCCGGGCTCACCATCTGGCGGCTCCCCCGCGGCGGGTTCGCGGTCGGGAGGTTCGCTGGCGGGCCCAGGGAGCAGCTGCCGGTCGTCTACACGGAGCTGGACGGTGGGTTCAGCAACGGGGTCGGCCCAAGGCGGGTCACATGGCCGGAGGGGGAAGGGCAAGTGGACGGCGGCGAAGGCCGGATTCGCCGTGTGTTTAGGAACCTCTTTGGCTGCTTCGGTCGGGGCAGCAGCCGGCCCGAGAGTTCCTCGCAGTCCCGTAGTGGCTGAGCAAAAGTTATCCTCGGTAACTCACTTTCCATTGATGATAGTGGTGAATAAGTAGGAGCTAGTATAAGGAGGAAACCCAGGTGATGAGTTCCTTGGGTCTTTTGGTGTAAATGAAGGGCTTGCATTCCCCTCTTTTTTCAAGAATTTAGAGATGGCCATGAACAACCAACTCAGTGTTTACATTTGAAAGTAAATTAGGAGGAGCAGGCCCAAGTCTTGGAAAATAGAGATGTAGTATGGGGTAAATCAATCGTTCCAAATATTGTAGGCAGAGAGAACAGTTGTTGTTCTCACTTCTGTACTGGTTGTGCATATACTGAATTTATTCAAGATGAATTCAGATTTTGCAGTAGGTTGGTCTCATACTTGAAATTTCAATATATTTGTCTATTTCTGCTATTGTTCCTCTGACTAAGCCTCATTTTTTGTTTCGACACAAGGTATAATGACTGGTAAGAATGGCCTATCTGGTGTGTTGGATCTTGGACTCCTAAATAGAGATGTGCCTTCTTCCATGCTGCACGCTAATATTTTTGTTGCGCTTCCTAAATTGTGAAACCAAAGTGTGCCTCTTAAGTATGCGACCACACTGTTGTGGATTGATTTCTTCAGTGAGTAGTGTGAGGGCCTGAGGGGAAATCTAAGATCGTGTGCAGCCCTGAGGGGAAATCTAAGGTCGTTTGCTACCGTACTTTGAGTTAATGTTCCAATGAAAAGATCCTCCAATATATTTTTGTACTTCTGCTATTGTTCCTCTGACCAAGCCTCTTTTTTTTTTGTTTCGACACAACGTATAATGACTGGTAAGAATGCCCTATCTGGTGTGTTGGATCTTGGACTGCCAAATAGGGATGTGCCTTCTTCCATGCTGCACACTAATATTTTTGCTGCGCTTTCTAAATTGTGAAACCAAAGTGTGCCTGTTAAGTATGCGACCACACGTTGTGGATCGATTTCTTCAGTGAGCTCAACTAGTGTGAGGGCCTGAGGGGAAATCTAAGATCATGTGCTACCGTACTGAGTTAATGTTCAAATGAAAACATCTGCAGTGTTAGTAAGATGATATTCTGTCATGGTTATGTGTATCTATACAATCAACATTTTCTGACGTGTCCAAAATGGAGATTTCTGGGTAGTGCAAATCCAAATGGGGTTTCCTGTTCGGGGCTGCTTCAGGCATTACTTATTTGCTTCTTCAGGTATATATGACTGGCAGTACCATATTATTGTTTTCAAGTTCATGTCTGGCTGGATGGTGAACTCTGTTACTTGCAATAGGCATGGTGACTCTCTATGTTCCCTGCAGCTCATTTCTCTTTTTTGATAGTCATACAGGTTAGCCTATATTTGTTACCTCTCATTTCTTTGTATATTCTTTCAACAATTAATAGTGGCAGATTGATTTTTCTTCCGTTAATTGTTATGTATGTAAGTGGAATTCAGCAAAACTGATGGAATTGCTATCTAGTACCTCCGTTCTAAAATGTAAGCCTATTAGCTTTCTAAAAGGCTTACATTTCGGAACAGATGTAGTATCTCTTTCTGAACTCAATGCATAATGAATGTTGTTGCTCAAGTAGTAATATTTGTAGTCAGCGATTCTCAAGTAAGCATTCTCAAGCAAGCTATGGCAATGCAATTGATTGATTGGTTAAAGCATTCAAATATGTATGCCAAATAATTCATGTTTTAGTGCTATGGAGGAAGAAAAGCCTTGACCATTCTGTTTACATAGTTGTAATTCCTTGGGCACTATGGTCCTTTTGCCATGGTTTGGTTTCCCTTGTGAGTGTAGTCTTATTTTCCTTATAATTTTTGTATCATTATGCGTTTGTAATTTGCATTACTTCTAACCTGATTGCAAACTGAAGTATTTATTTTCTAGACTTCTGGATAATTTCTGGGTTGCTTAGAGGAGAAGGTTGCAACATGAGTTCAATATTTTGTCTCTGCTCCTTCGCTTGCATTTCCTTGCCCATTCAAGTATGCAGTGTTCTCATATTTATTTTAAAATCTCTTTCGCAATCATGAAATTGAAACATCTTACACTCGTCCACATCATATGCGGCGTAAGTCTGAACAATTGCATGTCTTCAATCTTCACACTCCACATTGAGGATAAATGGACAATTCATTCTTAGAAGTTAGAACTTTGGCTGATAGTCATCCACTGTTCATTATCTGCACCAGAAGATTCCCATCCAATTGGCTAGACACTAACAGCAAAGTTGGCTAGACACTAGCAGCAAAGTGCTAACATGTTATTTTATGTTTTGCTCTTAAAATTGATGCATGTGAATTGCCATTCAATGACCGACATGTTGTTTCTTTTCAGCTGGTTTCTTTACCCTTTGCACCGCCCCTCCTTTGGTCTTATGATTTCTTCCGGTTAAATTATTCTGGGGACGCATGTGTATGTTCTGGTACTAATACTGTCGTTTTCGCCCACAGTTGAAACCTGTACAGTATTATATTTTGATTGATGAGAACTCTCAGTACCCTCCTTCCCTGGACTTGTTCGGCTGTATGGTTTCGGTGTAGTGTGGCGCATGTTTAGTTTAAATCTCTTTTGCAATCATGAATACTGTAACATCTTATGCTCATCTGTGTTATCTGTGGCATAGGTCTTAAACAATAATTGCATGTCTTCAATCGTCACAGCTTCACATTGAGGATACATAAAAAAAATTCATTCTTAGAAGTTATAACTTCGTATCATGGTCTACAATAAGTAAAAACATATCTCTAGGTAGTTTTGATATGTAGTTGTGCTTCATAGCTGCTCATAGGCATCAACTAGATTCCTATCAAATTGGCTAGAAACTAACAGCGAAGTGCTAACTAGTTGTTTTATGTTTACATCTTAAAATTGCTGCCTGTGAATTGTCATTCGATGACCGACATGTTCTTACTTTTCCGTCGGTTTCTTTACCCTTTACACCATCCCTCCTTTGGTCTTACTGGTTTCTTCTGGCTAAATTATTCTGGGGATGCATGTAGAGTATATGTTCTGTCGTTGTCGCTCCCAGTTAAAACTTTTGATGAGGACTCCCTTCCGAGGACTGGTTCGTACGAAGGGCTGAATGGTTTCGGTGTAGTGCGGCACCATGTTTAGTTTTGAAGAGGTCCTCTATTGAACGTGTTCAGGGTAAATGCCTATTTATTTCCAAGGTTCTGCCTGTACTGGCATTTGCAGATTCACTTGCGGCTTACAGCAATTCCCCGGCTGTTCTGCATCTCTGTGGCCAGCATTTAGATGAAATGTGCTATATTGTTGGGTGGACTCTCAGCATCACACGGCGTCGGTTGACTCGACAGCTTGTTTGTGCCTCCATGCCACTATGTGCTGCGTTCTACCTGGCGATGACAAACACCGGGGGTCCGCCACAGGATCGAAACATGAGAGCCTCTGGGCAGTACTGGGAAACAGTTGTCTGGTCAAGCGTGTCTGGACCCGATCTAGGGCCATTTATAGCGCCCAGATCGCTTTCGCCCTCTCGGCCTCGTGAGCAATCATCTTCGAATCGAGGCAAGGCATCTTCCGTTAGGTACTAGCAGAGGTTCAGGTTTGGCTTCGATAGTAGTTTTGGAAATGTTTGGCAGCAGGGATCCAGGGTTTTGGAAAGCGTTGCTGGACCTGGAGATACTCCAGCTATTATGGGACATGACATTGAGTGGTCGGCCAAAATGATCTGTTACGAACGGGCCTGCCAATTGCGGCACGTACTGCTGTGCAGTGCGATTGTGTTGTACGGGAATTGGCGGATGCTAATGGACCCTAATGGTGTGGTATGTCCTTATACTCCGTACTTTGGTGAGGCTCCATGTTTTCTGAAAGTTCACTTCACTTTGCTGGGTTTGGTTCCTCTCTTTCGATGCGCCGATATCATTTTGCAGCATCCGCTTATTTAGCTAATCATTTTTTGAGAACTAAGGGATAAGACTGTCTTATCTTAATCCTGCCATGTAATTTATATATAACAATAAAACATGATGTACAACGAATTATTTTTTAGTCTTATCTTTAGTATCGGGACATCCTAAATATGTGGTGAGAGAGATTGTGCTAAGAGATCATCTCTTAGCTAAGAGAATGCAAAGTTTTTTTTCCATCTTTCTCTTTCCTGCACCTCAGTGTTTATCCTACGTGGCAGTGCTAAGATATCATTATTGTACATGTCCTAAGGGGGCGTATCAATTTTGGACACAAAATATGTTCATTTTGATCTGGACACAAAATATGTTCATTTTGATCTGTTTGGGTCGGCCCGTGTATGGAAATTATGTCGCGACTCCTCGCCCGGGATGTCGTCGCCGTCCACCAACGGCTCCTACTACTGCGCCTCCTCCTCATCCACAACGGTCTCATAGTACTCCCACTCGTCGTCGCCCAAGATGGCCACATGTCGACGCGGATTGTATTCCCACTGCCCGAACATGTCCCATGTCATCGAGTTCGTGGCGTAAGCGGGCCTTGCAGCAGATCAGGCGGTAGAATCACCCAACGTCGTCGAATCTCCTGGCGATGCTCTGGCCCTTCCTGTGGCACTAGCGGCAACGGGCCTCCGGGCGCTAAGGTGCCAGCTCGTGGGGAGGTTAACATCGGACCAAGCTGTCGCCGACCTTGTTTGCCAAGCGAGCATGGCACATCCACAAGGATGTACTGGCGATTGCACTCACGATGAGGAGGATAGCCGCCGGAGTGCGAAGACCCCGCCTCGTGGTTGTGCTTGCTCTTCTTCCACGGCCAAGACTTTCCCATGGAGGCGGCTGCTACGGCCGACGGATGTATGTGGGCGAGATGGCTTGGATGTAGCAATGGTGTGCCCTGTGTGGAATGTCAGGTGCGGTTGCTCGCCTTAAAAAGACCAGGTGCAGGGCCGCAATTAATGTCGGCGGGAGGCCAAGAGGTTGTAGCATTGATCCCGTCGTAGAAGGTGAACCGGCATTGATAACGGTGCAGAAGACCACACAAAGGGGTCGTTTGGATGCTGCCATACGGGCACGGAGTGGACACGTAGCATATGCGCGGTATGTGGCTCGTCCGCATAGATGCATTATTTCGATCTCAAATTTGGGTTGGTAATGGGTCGATCGACATGCCTTGGTGCTTTTCCGTATGGTCCCCCTTTTCCGCGTTTCTTTCCGCGCTGACCAAAACGGGCTGCCTTGGTTCGTTTAGGTCATGCCGATGCCCCTCAGACATCAAATGTATCCATTTTAATCTCCTTGGGTAAGCCCGTGGATAGGCCAGAGGCTGTTTTCCTCCACTGGTCCATTTGGGCGGGGGCAAACCCAACAAAGCGCTCTATTTGGTTTGGGTTGGCCATTCTACCATTTTTCCCATTTCACCCAATTGGCATATATGGATGTAAATAGCAACAAAAGTTAAAATTTAGTAATTACTAGATTATCACTAATCAGAGAATCACATAGCTCACATGTCATTGTACCGAATCAAAGTGCAAAATGATAGCAGTTTCATACGGAATACATAAAATAGGAACGCATCGCATTCTGGGATGACCATTTTCTTTTTCTCAAACCAAAAAAAAAAAAAGCCCAGTTGGGTGGGTCAATGATCAGCGAACATGACCTGGATCTCCTCGGCGAGCAATTTGGCCTTTACCTAAATGGTTGTTGACTGAGGTTTGCTGCAGATCTATTTATATGTTTTAATAAGGAAATACGTTAATTTTATGAAGATACCAATTATATTCAGCCTCTGCAACAATGTAGTGCCCTAACGACAATACGGATGCACACAACTAAAAAAAATTACACAAAAAAATTCCCGATACAATGACCAGTTCCTTGTACGAACGGACCAAACACCACCAAAACAGCACATAAATCCATCAACCTCAAAAGCGACGTCTTCAAGAAGGAACAGTGCACAAACACATTCATCGTTGTGATCAATGACAGTAGGTTTTCACCCATGAGACAGTCCGCACTCACAAAACAATATTTTCAACAAGATCACTGCTAAACACAACCAATACAATAATTTGCGTGTTGTTTGACACATCATGGAAACATGTTGCGGTAAATATTACGTGTGTCGGTGTGTGATCCAAGGGCTCAAATGAATTCCTAGCTATGTTCGGCTGACAGCTAGCACACGCCGTATTGAAAGGAAATGACATCGAGCTACCTAAAAAATCCCCAAATCACATACAAGGGGACCAATCTAGCAAGAACGACCTACGGAGGAGATCATTCGACGGGGGGAACGAGATTCCAAACCAGTAGAATTTTGCAACCTGACTATTATTGCTTGAATATCTCCAAACCGGTGAAGAAATCCCAAAGTCCCAGCTAGCCAGGGAAAAACACACCGTCATTATTGGGCCGGACTTCTTCCTGGGCCTTCGTCCACACGATGGGTAGTTCGGCGAACGTAGAATCCGACTCCGGCTTTTGCTAGAAGAAAATCGTATTCCGACTGGATGTTCCTGAACACGTAGTCGGAAAGCTACCAGGCTAGCTAGGTGGCCACAAAAGGACGAGCACGTACCTGTGAAACCCAAGCCGTGACAGCACGGAGTCCCAGCATAGCTGAATTTAGCCTTGATTCACTTGAGTTGTTCCAGCCCGGCCGAACGAGTTCATCATACGCGATCAGAACATCATGGCCTCTCGAGCTGTCATCCTGGCAGTGCTTCTGATGGTGCTATTGTTCGTCTTGCCGGCGATTGCCTTTGCAGCGGGTACGGCCGGCAGGCATACACAGTCTGTGCACTGTAGACTTGGAGAAGCGTCAAGACCGACAGACGGAGCTACAGAACTGTTTTTTTTCGATAAAGGATGCTTTATTACTTTTTGAGAGCAATTACATCCAGCCTCTGCATAACCAGGATGCACACAGCCGTTTACGAGTCTTTTGTCCGAAAAAAAGTCAAACTAAAAAAGAACTACGCGGAATACATATCGGATCGATGAATCATATAACGCCTAAGGTGTGGGTGGAGAGCTACAGAACTGTTAGGCATCACAAACTTGGCGAGAAGACCAAGCCCCCTCAAGAGGCAGAGAGTTCAATGTGGTAACCTATGGAACTGTTGGCGATGGCCAAACCGATGACACGCCGGCGTTTGAGAAAACATGGTCCGCGCGGTCTGTTCATCGTCTAGGGCCACTTCTTTTGGGTTTCTGCTTATACATAAGCTGGCTTATAGGAAATGGTGGGGAGAAACTGCGGTGGGAAGAAGCTCCTAGAAACCGGTTCATCCTATTCTTTTGGGCTTACGAAGATTTAGCTTATTTGATATGTTGAGTTGTGAAATGACTGTAACGCCCCCAAATTAGTAATGTACCCTAAATAAGTGATGATTATATGTGTAGTTTTAGTGCAATAAAAATGAGCTAGAATTAGTCACACCGATATTTTTGTGTAAAATGGTTAGATGAGCTTGTAATTCTGGAAAACATGAAAAATGTCCTAAAATTATAAATACATTGAAACTATTATTTTAGTCCATTAGGCGTAGCAACATGGTTAATCATTATCCACTGCTAGAGTGCCGGAGTGGTACTTCTGAATACATGTATGCGATACTGACTTTTTTACTATTCATCTCATATGCACTAGGTCTTCCTTCTGATGGGCAGTCGCTGCCATTAATTGATCTGAGAGGTCGTCCTCCTCGTGGGGAGGTTGCCGCCTGCTGCAGATAGAGCCACACCTGGCCGGAAAAGGAGATTAGGAGGGCAGAGTACTGTGGGCGCCGCCGGCGCTGTTAGGCCGCGCTCGTTCCCTAACTATCGCGAAGAGACAAGAGCGGCGGCTGTGGTGGAATAGCAGCGGGCCAATCACTAGTCGGGTGGATGCGGGATGCATCTGGATGCGATGCTTCTTGTTTCGTGTTCACGACCGAAACGTTATCTCAAGCGGAGTGGCAATATCCTGTAAATAGAACTGAAACGGGGTGGCAAACTAATATACCGGTTCGGGATTTTGGCTCAGAAGCTCGGGAAGCTGGTCGGATGCAGATTCTGGAATTACACGTGATGGTAGCTTCGCGGTGAAATTAAGCAGGCCGGCAGCCGGAGACTTCTTTTGGGCTTCAGCTGTGTGCAATCTAGAAGCCCGGTTAGAAGCTAAAAAGAAGTGGCCCAAGCCGGCCAGCCACCATGCTGGTGCCAAAGGAGATGAAATTTCTTGTCAAGCAGACCACGTTCTCCGGGCAGTGCAAGTCAAGCATGAGATTCAAGCTCGATGGAACATTGGTAGCTCCTAGCCGATCAACTTGGCCGAAAGAGATATTAGAAAGTGGATCATGTTTAGCAACGTTGACTAGCTAACACTGACAGGTGATGAGACCATGGACGAGAACGACGAGTTATGGTGGAAAAACTCATGGCGAGTCCACAAGAACTAGGGGTGGACACAAAGCTAAAGGCTCGAGGCTTGGCTCGGGCTCGACAAGGCTCGGCTCGGGCTCGACTCGGCTCGAAGAGTAGACAAGCCAAGCCTAAACCTTCCGATCAAGGCTCGAGGCTCGACAAGCCCGCTCGATGAAGCTTGCAAGCCGGCTCGAAGGCTCGATGCAATAAAAAATACGTCATGACCTTGGTTAAAAAATATAGTATTTCAGAATAATAAACAACAATTGAACAGCGATTACATTTATAAGATTGTATAACAAGTTTCACAAAGTACCAATAAGGACAACAATAGCCTATATCACAAGTTCTAGGTGGGGGGAAAGAGCATTGTGTCAATTTCCAGACAGCAAATAGCTGAACTACCAGCTAAGCAAGCTAACGTATCGTATATATCTTCCAACAAACGGAAGAAACCATTGATATGTCCGTCCGATGTACTAGCAAAAGCAGTAGGCAAAGCTAAACCAGAATGAATCTAGAGTAGTCTAGTTCAGCATGACGGCAGCAAATGGGAAAAGGTCAAACTGTATCAACAATTCACGGCATCAAAACTGTCCGCTAAGGAAAGATAAAATTCTGACGCCTTAATCCCCGTATCTCGGCAGTACACCTCGTGAAATCAATCTGGGAAACAAATAAATCAGTGGAGGATATTAGTAGTCTGTCGGTGGCAAACACAGGTGGAGGAGCTGGATGCACACCAGACGGGAGGCCGACAGAAGAAGAGTAGGCGACCGGCGGGCGGCCGGCAGCGGGCGCCGGTGATCCTAGATGGCATGGGCCTCGCTGGGTCTAGGGGATCAAATCGGGAGGAGCTGGGGGTAGGAGGAGGAGATGAGGGCGGTGGCGGCCAGCGTTGGAGCCTTGGAGGCGGTGGTGGCAGCGGGCGTCATTGGCGGCGCCGGCCCATTCAAGATGAGCGAGCTGGATGTGGAAGGGATTCGTCGCACGCGGGGGCGCGGGGATAGCTTGTAGAGTTGTAGGCGTCTGGCTCGACGAGCTCTCGAGCCGAGCCGCAAGCCTTGCAAGCCGAGCCTCGAGCCTTTTTTTTGGAAACTTTTGTCCTGCAAGCCGAGCCAGGCTTGGCTCGATTATCTTCGAGCCTGTTCGAGCCGAGCCACGAGCCGGCTCGGCTCGGCTCGATTCCACCCCTAACAAGAACCTCAAATGCACAGAGGCCACGATAGCGTTGTTGCTTAGCAAGTGCAATCACTTGAAGGTAGAAAACATCCGGCTTCTAAATAGCCAGCAGATGCACATGTCGGTCGAAGATAGCAAGGACGTAACTCTAAAGCATATCACGATCATTGGGTCCGGCGATAGCCCTAATACAGATGGTATCCACATTGCCCGCACGAAGGATATACAAGTCTTGGATTGCAACATTAAAACCGGAGATGATTGCATCTCAATCGAGACGGGAACCGAAACATGTATGCTTCAAAAATTACTTGCGGCCCGGGTCACGAAATCAATGTCGAAAGCTTACGAGACAAAAACCAACATAACGTTTTACAAAGCACAC
The DNA here is from genome assembly GCA_030979885.1 of Lolium multiflorum. Classification (NCBI taxonomy): domain Eukaryota; kingdom Viridiplantae; phylum Streptophyta; class Magnoliopsida; order Poales; family Poaceae; genus Lolium; species Lolium multiflorum. Next base: position 337,314,801 of record CM061750.1, read on the forward strand.
CTCGTTGGCACGACGAATGGTGCACGTATAAAGTCGTGGCAAGGGGAGAAGGATTTGCCAAGGACATCACCTTTGAGGACATTATCATGGACAAGGTCCAGAATCCAATAATCATCCATCAAAACTATTGCTACATGGATGATCCTTTAAAGCCAAAGGCATGCAAAAAAAAAAACTTCATTGTCGAGCTAAGCAACATTCAATTTTTTAAACAGAAGGCCTTAGCCCGGCATTATATATAAAGCCATACGACACCCAAATAGAATTCGATACAACTGAAACCAAACACCATACACACTCGACAAGTATGCAACTCGGATCCCCTGATCCCACGGATCAAACATAGCTGCTACAAGAGGCATACATGCAACATAAGGAAGGGCCTGGATCTCACGGCAATGGTTGTCCCACTCAACCGTCTCCGCGAAGCCAAACTGCCTACGGAAGAGAATGCGACATTCCCCCGGGATGCCCCCCTCACCCTAGTCTCGTCCACCGTGATGAAGGGGAGAGCGCAGCAACTGAATAAACGGGGATACCTAGCCCGAAGGGGGCCATTCCCGATCCACCAGTCAGTCCAGAAATAGGTCCACTTCCCGTTGTGGACCTTGTGTTTAGCGCCCAGCTTGAAGTGCCATTTGATTTTCTGGATGGCATTCCAAAACTGAGAGCCTCGCTTGGGGATCTCGTTAGCGAAGATGTCCCGGTCCCGAAGGTATTTAGCTCGAATCAAGTCAGCCCCACGGTCCCTCTGCATTTTGATATAATTTCCAGACTGATTTAAGCATGAGTGCAATGTTCATGAATTTGGTGTTGAGGATTCCCAATCCTCCACACTCCTTAGGTCTGCACATCGTGGCCCAATCCACCATGTGATACTTACGTTTATTCCCAACTCCCTCCCAGAAGAATCGAGACCGGAGCCGGTCCATGGCCTGGTGGGTGGTATCATGTAGCAGGTAAATGCCCATGGAAAACATCGGTGAGCTGGAAAAAAGGAATTAGTAAGCTCTAATCTACCTGCTGATGCCAGGTATAGGACCTGCCATGGGTCTAACCGATGCCCCACCTTCTCAGGGAGGATGTCCCAGTCCGCTACCCTAAGCGGTATGTCCCTAACAGGGAGCCCATATACTTTATTGGGAGCGTCCCAAGTTTGCAGTTTAGCATGTCCGCCACTATGCGATCCTCCCTAATGTTGACCCCTGTCACCATGACCCCACTCTTCTCGATGTTGATCTTCAGCCCTGACATATTCTCAAAGAGAGCAGAAGGAACTTGAGGCTAGCAATCCCCAGATCGGGCGGTTCAATCAGAACCATAGTATCATCCGCATATTACAGATGAGTCACCCCCTGGAATGAGATGAGGAACCACCCCTTTAATGTGCCCCGCCGTGTTGGCCTTGGCAAGCATGGCCGCCAGACCGTCAACGAGGAAGTCAAAGAGGATGGGGGAGAGTGAGTCGCCCTGACGCACCCCCTAGCATTGATGGCAGTTTGGCCTCCCCTGACCAACTGCATCAAACGGTGGACCATCATGTCCAAGAATCCCTTGCGCTCAAGGACCTAGCGGAGGAAGTCCCCGTTGACCCTGTCGCGGGCCTTCTCAAAATCCAGCTTAAGCATAAGGCCCCCAAGCCTTTTAGCTCGCAACTCGTGGGCAATCTCGTGTAGGGAAAGCACCCCGTCATGTAGACATCTACCACTAATAAACGCCATTTGGCTACGATCTATGGTCCTGTGTGTAATAGGCGCTAGCCGAATCGCGTAGGGCTTGGCCACAAATTTGAAGATGACATTAATAAGTGCAATCGGCCGGAACTTCTTGTTCGTGTCCGCCCCTTTGAACTTGGGAATCAATGAGATAATTCCAAAGTTCAGTCTCGCAATATCCACCCTCCCTAGGACGAAATCATTGAGAATTTGTAAGATCGGAACACGTAGGATTCCCCAAAATCGCTTTAGAAAAGAACCGGCAAGCCATCAGGGTCAGGCGCCGAGTTCGTCTTCATACTCAGGAGGACGTCGTCAAGTTCCTCCTGGGTAAAAGTGAGCTCCAAGCCGAGGTTCTCCTCATGTGAGATCCTTTTGCCATCTTCCCAAAGGTTTGGAGCTAGGGAGAACACCCTGTTCTCCCCTGCGACCCCATGAGCTCCTGGTAGAACTCATAGACGTGGCTCATGAGGTCATGCCGATCCTTGATCTCCCCTTGAGTCGTGATCAGCCGTGGACTAACGCACTTCCACCGCCTGCCATTAGCGATGGCATGGAAGTAGGAAGTGCAAGAGTCGCCCTGAAGCGTCCATTGCACCCTACTCCGTTGTCTCCAGTACTCCTCGTCCAGCCTGTCTAGTGTGAGAAGTTGGTCTTCGAGAAAGTATCGTAGAGCCTAGCCCTCCTCGTCAAGACCTGACAAATGCGCGAGGCGGTCCAGCTCTCCCACCTAGGCGAGGAGGTTCTCCCTGAACATCATCTTCTCCTTACCAAGGTTGGCTCCCCAGCCCTTCAAGAATTGCCTAGAGTTGCCGGCCACACATTGCCACAGGTCTATACTATCACGGTGTGGGCCGCTCTTTGACAAAAAGTCCCCCAGCTTGCCGGACATCAGCTCGGTGAAGCCGACAACCCCAAACCACCAGGTCTGAAAGAAAAACCGTGGTTGTCTAAAGATCGCCCCTTCCCCACTGTCTAGAAGCAGGGGCGCGTGATCGGACCCAATCCTCGTGATTGCCATCAGAGAGCAAAGAGGAAAGGCAGCCTCCCTGGCTAGGGCACCAAAACCTTGTATAGAGCCACATCTAATCAGGTTCAGTTGTCTATTTGTCCAAGTGTAGCGAGCCCCCACTCGGTTCACTTCACGCAAGGCCATAGAAGCAATTGAAGGGGTTCGTAGCATAGAAAACAAAAATTTTCCTACCGCGAGACGAATAAATCCAAGATCTAATCTATGGAACACCCAAGATCAAATCTACAAGATCGGAGCAACGAGATTGATAAGGTACTAACCCTTGAAGATTTCCAAAGCCTACGAGATCAGATCTCGTTGTTGATGTAGACGATCGTCCCCGTGCTGCAATGGCAGACTTCCATACTCGGTCGCGCGTACGGTGTCGATGAAGCCCTTCCTCTCCCCGTTCCAGCGGGCAGCGGAGGTGTGGTAGATCTCCTCGGAATCCCAGCAGCACGACGGCGTGGTGGTGGAGGTGGAGGAAAAATTCCTGCAGGCTTCGCCAAGCCCGCGCAGAAGAAGGAGGAGGAAGAGAGGGGCGGCTAGGGCTTGGGGATGATGTGTTGCGCCCCAGCCCTCCCCTCCCTCTTATATAGGCGTGGGGGCTGCCTTGGCCCCCTCCAAGCCTTTGGGTCGGCCAAAACAAGGGGGAAACTTCCCCCAAGTTAAGCCCCTATTTTCAAGGGATTTGATCTTATCCACTTGGTACAGCCACATGGGCCTTGGGGGGCTGGTGTGCATGGCCCATGTGGGCCTATGCGACCCCTCCGGTCCATGTTGGTCGTCCGGGATAGGTGGGCCCCACTATGGTACCCTCCGGAACTTTCTAGAACCTCCTACAATACCGAAAAATCCGAACTTTTCCTAACCCAAAATGACTTCCCATATATGAATCTTATTCTCCGACCATTCCGGACCTCCTCGTGATGTCCTGATCCCATCCGAGACTCCGAACAAACTTCGTCTCCATACCATATTCCATATCTACTTATGCGACATCGAACCTTAAGCGCGTCACCCTACGGTTCGCGAACTATGCGACATGGTCGAGACTCCTCTCCGAGCAATAACCAATAGCGGGATCCGGAGATCCATAATGGCTCCCACATATTCAACGATGACTTAGTGATCGGTTGAACCATTTACATACGATGCCAATTCCCTTTGTCACGCGATATTTTACTTGTCCGAGGTTCGATATCATTCCATACCTTGTTCAACCTCGTTACCGACAAGTACTCTTTACTCGTACCGTGGTATGTCATCTCTTATGATCCAATCATATGCTTGCAAGCTAATCGGACGACATTCCACCGAGAGGGCCCAGAGTATATCTATCCGTCATCGGGATGGACAAATCCCACTATTGATCCATATGCTTCAACTCACACTTTCCGAATACTTAATCCCATCTTTATAACCACCCATTTACGCAATGGCGTTTGATGTAATCAAAGTACCCTTTCGGTGTAAGTGATTTACATGATCTCATGGTCGAAGGACTTAGGCAACTATGTATCGAAAGCTTATAGCAAATTGAACTTAATGACTTGATCTTATGCTACGCTCATTTGGGTGTGTGTCCATTATATCATTCACCTAATGACATAACCTTGTTATTAATAACATCCAATGTTCATGATCACGAAACCATGATCATCCATTAATCAACAAGCTAGTTATACAAGAGGCTTACTAGGGACTCCTTGTTGTTTACATAACACACATGTATCAATGTTTCGTTAATACAATTATAGCATGAGATGTAAACATTTATCATGAACACTAAGATATAACAATAACTAATTTATTATTGCCTCTTGGGCATATCTCCAACAGCTCCCACTTGCACTAGAGTCAATAATCTAGTTTACATTTGAAAAGATATAACACCTTGGCCTTTTGGTGCTTATCATGTTTTGCTCAAGGGAGAGGTTTTTAGTCAACGGATCTGACTGTTCAGAAACGTATGTATTTTGCAATTCATTTGCGTCTCTAGGCATCACTCATTTTCCAAATGAGTCGGCATTAATTGTATATGCTTAGTCCTCTGGTGGAACCTTAATTCCGCGGTCTGAAAATAAGTCACTAATATTGTCACACACAATATAGCTTCAAAGTTCGACACGTCGAACTACACCAAGTTCTTAAAGAAAACCCCTCGACTTAACATCCTCGTCATTGTCAAAACAATGATATACTCTGCCTTCGTTTGTAGAATCCGTCACAATATTTAGAACTCATCTAAATCTAGCATAGACATATTCTAGCTCATTGTGCTACCTTTTAAATAACACTTAGCCTAATTGAGATTAAAAAAATTATTTTTATATGTGATCAAACTAATATCGGTGCAACACTTTACATTTGTTTGTCATTACCCATATAAAACTATATATATCCTTGGTTCTTCTAAAGCACTCAGGGATATTCTTACTGTTGTCCAATGATCATTACATGAATCATTCTGGTATATGCTTGTAACACTTTAGAGCACAGGACATCTGATTTTTGTACATATTATTCGTGATCTAAATCACTCATGTGTTTTTGCTCATCGAGCGTCAAATACACTCAAGTCTTGTCAAACCTTCATATGGAAAAGAACACCTTCTTAACATTTTTATATTGAACCACTTCAATATCCATTCTATGTACTTTGACTTAAACTTATTATGTGTTTCAATCTATCTTCATAGATCTTGACACTAAATGTGTTTCAGTCCACATCCTTTCATTGAAATTAATTCTCAATGAAACCTTTTAATCACATCAAGTACATGATTACATTTTTTTAATCAACGATATGTCATCTACATAAAGTATTATAAATATGTCTCAGCGCACTTAATTTCTTGCAAATGCAAGCATCTTCATCGTTTGATGAAATCAAAACTCTTTGATTATTTCATCCGGTGAAGATTCCAACCGCGATACTCACTTCATCCAATTGAAGTTTGTATACCTATCTAGTATTCCACGGACTGCAAAACTCTTGGTTGTATCTAGTATACATCCTTCATACACACTTCTGGTAAGGAATGTATTTCTGCCATCCTACTATCATATCTCATAAAAGAAATATGTAGCGATTACTAGAATAATCCACATGGACTATAAGCATTGCCACGGAAGATCTAATCTTATCGTAGTCAACTCTTTGAACTTTTTCGTAAACTGCTTTTCAAGCTTCTTTAAGGATATTCCATCCAAGTCCATCTACTTTATAGATTCATTTACTTTCAAAAAGTATTCACCTATCTTGGATTTCATGGCGCATAGCCATTTTAACGGAGTCAGGGCCCATCATAACTTCTTTGTATGTAGTTGGTTTATCATTGTTCAAAAACAATCCTTCGTCCACAAATCATTTATTTGATCACAAAATAAACCACATCTACAAGGTTCAATAAGTACTTTGATCTGCATGACTATAACACTTTGTAGACATGGGAGCCACGATCTTCGTAGCTGCTTCCGGAACCATTTCCGATGTTGTGCTACTCTGATCATCATGCTCAGGTTCATAAACCTTATCAAGTTTCATTGTCCTCCCACTCAAATAGTCCGCTAGAAACAATTTCTTTGAAATAAGTAAGAAACATCGACAAACACTTTTGTCTTTGACTTCATAGTGGAAAGAATTCCCAATCAATTTCATGGGATAATCAACAAAGACATTTATCCGATTTTGGTTGTAAACTCATTTACTTATGCTATGCATACCAAAATTTAAGAAAGGACTATTTAGGGTTTATACCCATGCCATAACTCGTATGGTGTCATTTCAATGGATCATGATGATGCTCTATTCAGTGTAAAAGCGGTAGTCTCTAAAGCATAATCCACAAAAGTATAATGGCGTCATTTTATTTTATCTCATCATCAATCCAACAGGTTTGGATACGTCTCTTGGATACTCCATCATCATCATGATACTCCAAGAAACGTGAGTTGTAGAACAATTTCATAAATCTCTTAGATGTTCGCTAAAACTCGTAATTCAAATATTTCCACCATGATCCAATCATAGATATTTGACTTTTCTATTACGATGATTTTCACTTCATGCTGAAATTTATTTGAATCCATTCAAATGTTTTCAAACTTCTTCCTTATCGAATATATCCACATATATATACTCAATTCATTGTTAGAAGTTTTCATGAAGTAGAAGAATCTCCCGCACACAACTATGCCCAGTGAACAATATACATCATCATGTATGTTTTCACTAAGTTAGTTGCCCGTTCAACTCTTGGCCTATGAACGGTATTTAAGTCATTCTCTTTAGAAGAGATTTGCAAGCGCCAAATGATTCAAAAATCATATGACTCCAAAAATCCATTCAAATGGAGTTCCTTCATGCGTTCCTTTCTAACATGACCTAAATGGCGGTTCCACTAATGAGTGGAATTCATATCATTTGCCTTATAGCATTTTAGCGTCAGTGTTATGCATGTGTGCTTCACCATAAAGATTTATAATAACTTATCCATCGTACATGGAATATGTCATAATTTGAACAACTCATTGTTTTCATTTGACTAGAACATAACAACCATTGTAAAGTTCTTTATTATAAAATCCTAAGGGCTAGGTAGAATGCCAACGGCGAACACAATAACACTTTATTTTGTTCCAGACGTGCATTCCTACCATATTCCTTGTCAGTCACTTAGGCCATTGTATTCTTGTATTGCGTTGTCTTGTATGACACCTCATACCAACCAATATGGTACAATTACCCAAGAATTTCATTGTGTGACCAAAACAAGGAATACATTCATAACATGTATATCATCTATATACACCTGAGCTAGACTTTCTAGTCTTTTCTTTCTTTCTGCCAAAATCTTTTGTAGTTTCTCTTTTAGCTTTCCCCATTCTCAGAAAACACTTTACCTTCAATAACTTCTAGGTCCATTGGTCAAATACCAATAACCTTGAGATTCTTCCTTTGAAGTTGATCATCATATGACAAGTGTTCCAGATTTCACTATTAGTAACTTTTTAATGTGATGAACAATTTCACTCATAATTTTTATCCATCAAATCATGAAGACTTTCCGAGACCATGTCTGTACATGCTAGGCTCGTAAAGTTTAACCTTAGTATTCGCATGTGCAAATCTTGCCCCGTTGTATGCACACGTAGAATCTATAACACCCGATCATCATGAGATGCTTTGAAACGACGAGTCTTAGCAACGGCATACTAAGGACGATCACTTCATGGATATGCGAATATCGTTAGTGCCCAACTAGTTGGAGGATTGGGACGCCTGGCATCTTCAACCTTCGTACATTCCCATAAAACTTATGAGTTTATGTAGTCTCACTAGATTATATTCTATCATCTTGCAATAAGGCCTTAGATATCACATATATCTCATACCTTGCTTATTTCTGAAAACAAAATTTTCAGCTCCTTACTTTTCAAACGGATTTGAACTTCAAGTTTCACGGAGACAAGATGATTTAAGGTACTAATTGAAACCATTACTCTTTGAATCATCAATGTGAGGTTTACTACAAGTTTGCATTAGGACTTAATCATATCTTGATTCTTTAACAATACGGTACCAGTCCGTAAAGTTACTTGTCAGACTTAACAGTATTTCTATCTCAATTACAAGACTAGCGCATGGTAGATAACGGATGCCAATTCTACAAATTTAATTCAAAATACTATTCAGACTATGTTCATGACAATATGAGTTCATTTTTAATTCTTAAATTAACTAGGTGAACTCCCACTCAAAACAACATCCCTCGCATTGTCTTAGTGATTACACGAACCAAATCCACTACACCAAGTCCGATCATCACGAGAAAAGATGTAGCTTCAAAGGCGAACACTCAAAGTGTTCATCATATCATTCATATGACTCATGCTCTACCTTTCGGTATCCCGTGTTCCGAGACCATGTCTGTACATGCTAGGGCACAAGGCAACGTTCAAATCGTGCTTGCAAATGCACACATGTAGAGTCTATCACACCCGATCATCACGAGATGCTTCAAACGACAAGTCTTAGCAACGGTGCATACTAAGGATGAACACTTTATTATCTTGATATTTAGTGAGAGGGATCATCTTATAATGCTACCGTCGCGATCTAAGCAATATAAGATGCATAAAGGATTAACATCACATGCAATTCATAATATGTGATATGATATGGCCTTTCTTCTTGTGCTTTTGATCTCCATCTCCAAGCACATTATCATGATCTCCATCATCACCAGCATTGCACCAAGGTCCGTGGCGCGCTTCATGGTTGTCCATCACTTATAGCTACTATAACAACTACTTGAAATAACGCTATTACATGATGAATAGACACGCAGGTCTTAACAAATTTAAAGACAACCATTAGGCTCCGCCGGTTGCCATAATACAATAATGAACATCTCATACATCAAATATAATCATCATCACATCATGGCCATATCACATAACCAAACCCTGCAAAAACAAGTTAGACGCCTCTAATTTGGTTTGCATATTTTACGTGGTTTAGGGTTTTCGAGTAAGATCCAATCTACCTACGAACATGAACCACAACGGTGATACTAGTATTGACAATAGAAAGTGTAAATTGGAATCTTCACTATGGTGGGAGAGACAGACACCGCAAAGCCACTTATGCAATACAAGTTGCATGTCAAGCGTGGAGCAAGTCTCATGAGACGCGGTCATGTAAAGTTAGCCCGGGCGCTTCATCCCACCATCCCGCAAGATGCAAAGTACACAAACTAAAGCAACAAAAGCATCAACGTCCACAAAACCATTGTGTTCTACTCGGCAACAGATCTATGCATAGACATGGCTCGATACCATGAAGGGGTTCGTAGCATAGAAAACAAAAATTTTCCTACCGCGAGACGAATAAATCCAAGATCTAATCTATGGAACACCCAAGATCAAATATACAAGATCGGAGCAACGAGATTGATAAGGTACTAACCCTTGAAGATTTCCAAAGCCTACGAGATCGATCTGTTGTTGATGTAGACGATCGTCCCGGCCGCAACTGGCAGCACTTCACGGCCGCGCGTACGGTGTCGATGAAGCCCTTCCTCTCCCCGTTCCAGCGGGCAGCGGAGGTGTGGTAGATCTCCGGAATCCCAGCAGCACGACGGCGTGGTGGTGGAGGTGGAGGAAAAATTCCTGCAGGGCTTCGCCAAGCCCGCGCAGAAGAAGGAGGAGGAAGAGAGGGGCGGCTAGGGCTTGGGGGATGATGTGTTGCGCCCCAGCCCTCCCTCCCTCTTATATAGGCGTGGGGGCTGCCTTGGCCCCCCTCCAAGCCTTTGGGTCGGCCAAAACAAGGGGGAAACTTCCCCCAAGTTAAGCCCCTATTTTCAAGGGATTTGATCTTATCCACTTGGTACAGCCACATGGGCCTTGGGGGGTGGTGTGCATGGCCCATGTGGGCCTATGCGACCCTCCGGTCCATGTTGGTCGTCCGGGATAGGTGGGCCCCACTATGGTACCCTCCGGAACCTTCCCTCCGTACAATACCGAAAATCCCGAACTTTTCCTAACCCCGAAATGACTTCCCATATATGAATCTTATTCTCCGGACCATTCCACCTCCTCGTGATGTCCTGGATCCCATCCGAGACTCCGAACAAACTTCGTCTCCATACCATATTCCATATCTACTTATGCGACATCGAACCTTAAGCGTGTCACCCTACGGTTCGCGAACTATGCAGACATGGTCGAGACTCTCTCCGAGCAATAACCAATAGCGGGATCTGGAGATCCATAATGGCTCCCACATATTCAACGATGACTTAGTGATCGGTTGAACCATTTACATACGATGCCAATTCCCTTTGTCACGCGATATTTTACTTGTCCGAGGTTCGATCATCAGTATCTCCATACCTTGTTCAACCTCGTTACCGACAAGTACTCTTTACTCGTACCGTGGTATGTCATCTCTTATGATCCAATCATATGCTTGCAAGCTAATCGAACGACATTCCACCGAGAGGGCAGAGTATATCGTCCGTCATCGGGATGGACAAATCCCACTATTGATCCATATGCTTCAACTCACACTTTCCGAATACTTAATCCCATCTTTATAACCACCCATTTACGCAATGGCGTTTGATGTAATCAAAGTACCCTTTCGGTGTAAGTGATTTACATGATCTCATGGTCGAAGGACTTAGGCAACTATGTATCGAAAGCTTATAGCAAATTGAACTTAATGACTTGATCTTATGCTACGCTCATTTGGGTGTGTGTCCATTATATCATTCACCTAATGACATAACCTTGTTATTAATAACATCCAATGTTCATGATCACGAAACCATGATCATCCATTAATCAACAAGCTAGTTATACAAGAGGCTTACTAGGGACTCCTTGTTGTTTACATAACACATGTATCAATGTTTCGGTTAATACAATTATAGCATGAGATGTAAACATTTATCATGAACACTAAGATATAACAATAACTAATTTATTATTGCCTCTTGGGCATATCTCCAACAGCAATGGCATCATTAAACCGGCGCACCCTCGGCCAACAAAAGTTGCCATTACTTTTGTCCCCGGCCGCGCGGATAAGGTTGAAGTCCCCACCTACCACCACCTGGTATGGTGAAGCGAGCACGGTCCTTTCAAGCTCTCCCAAAAACTCCTCCGTGCGGCTATGGTTGGTCGGGCCATAAATCAAGATGAAGCACCACGTCATCTTGTTGCTTCGTTGGTAAACCGTGGCCCCTAAAAAGAAGGATCTCATCATCCATTCACCAACCTTGAAACAGTCATCACGAAAGCCCAGGAGGCACGAGTGCAATAAAGGAAGCAATCAAGCTTGATTGCAGCGATACCATCCCCTGCCATGATATAGTGTTTCAGAATGTGGAGCTTACTTTCAACGGGCATGGCAAAGGCAGCGTAACGAGTACATGCAGGAACGCGAAGTTGAAGAAATCTGCCAATGTAGTACTACCAAAGACATGCTAAGGCAAACGAGACATGGCTGATGTAGACTTTTCTTTACATGATTTTCCTTCATTTAGCGTTCTTTCTTTCTTCTATCTGTGTACTTGTAAAATCATCTAGTTCTTGTGCAGACACAAGACATGATCGAGATTTATGTGCTGTAATTACTACTCCTTTTACTATAGTACTAGCATACATGCCATTCTTTTTTTATTACAGGTTGTTATTTGCATGATTCGTTTAGCTGAGACCACGGCGTTTCATTTATCGATTTCACGGGATAAATTGGTTACATATGTATGCCTGTGGTTCATAATGTCATGTTTCTTCGTCGATTTATGATGCTGTGAGAGGAGAGTCTCCGTGCTCACGCCGATAAGGACAGCAGTGCCAACCGTGCTCATCGGATCGCAGCCCACAGTCCAGGTGAGTGGTGCCCCATATGCATTTTGTACGCGTGCCCCGTGCTGTTGTTTTCCTTTCAAGTATGGGAATGTGCTTTCCATCATCAGAATTCGCAAAGGTAAAAAGGAGCCAAGTTCTTAGGCAACGGTCTGTCATCTCATCTGGTGGGGTGGCGGTAGCCGGCCGAGCAGAGCACGGCACATGCGAGCGCAAAATAACAACATGGAAGTCACAATCTCATGATCACTGTAGCCCATGGAATCATTAGTTCGTTGGGCCTGGTAAGGTGTCCTTCACTTCACAGGTTGGTGCGATCTCTATGAGGTCAGTGTCGGCTGTTCAGTAGCGGTAGACGACTTGTACTGAACATTGCTAAATCTGTGCATTTGGACAGAACGTAGAGCTCTAGCTGAGGATAAACATGTCGTAGCTTCTTCTCTCTAGAGCACATAGGTTTGTAACGTAATCGCTCACCAGTCACGAGCCAACAGCGAGCGATCACCATAGATTTCTCAACCACAGACAAGATTGCTCCACCGACAAGTCCAACAAGAAACCGATACTGTGCCTTGCCTCGAACAACCGCACTGAAAGCTACTCGCGTCCTGGAAGTCTCCGTCGACGAACACCAAACCTCTCTCGCATTTTGCCTCTAATTAGCCATGATACCTGGGCGAAGTACCACGTATTCATGACCTCCCTGAGAACGCTGTCCCCTTCTCATCTTACCAGTTAGCAACCTGGTTTCAAGCGCAGAGCCCACACGGAGTAATACAGAGGAGAGCAGTGTGTGGCGCATGTGGCCTACAGCTACACCGAACACACTGGCATCGGCACAGCCGCACAGGTGGCTCGCCAAAAAACCTAGAAAAAATATATATAAACACCATATTTTGGGCAACTATAAAAAAAGTCACGGTATAGAATCACAGAGTTGCAGAAAACGCTGATTAGTTGATAAATAAACCTTGACACCATTTCTGACTAGTGTGACCTGCTGTAAGTGATGACGTGGCATACACTTTTTACAGTAAAAAAAATGGGGTCCACCAGTAGACGTGGTACCCACCCTATCCCCTCTTCTCAATCTCCGTACTTATCTCCTGATTCGGTCACGTCGACGCATCTTATCCCCCATATCTATTGCTTTGGACCCCCAAGTACCAGCCCTTACCTTCATCGGAGCGTGAAGAACACGATCGACATCTAGGGCACGCCGCTTTCGGCATCTCCGTCCTTCCCATCAATGTGGATGTTTCCTCAGCCCTACAACATGTCTGTTAGCTCCTCCTTATCCCGGAGCTTCTTCATGCCGAAGGAATCGACACGGGAGGCCTTCTACCGTTGTCACAGGGTGACGATGGAATACCCAACTGGGTGGGCTCAAGGACACGAATCAGACCGTCAACTGGGTGCCCCGTGACACATTAGTGGCCACCACCTTGGTGGGCTTACAGGTAGAGGGAGTGGGCTGACTAGGAGGCCTAATCGGACGACATGGAGATCAACGTGTAGCGTAAGCTGAAGACTAGCGGCGACGTAGTCGACCCACATCCTAACCGACTCAGCACATATCCATTAAACCCCAGTCGAGTCATCTATGTAAAACGTGGCTAGAGGTCTCAACCCTAAGAATGATTACACTCATACATGCCTTACTAGTTACCACCACCTAAGCAATACAACCAAGCGTCTTTACCTCCACCGAAGAGGGGTTGAACCTGGGTACATCGTTGTGCCAATATCGTTCAAGGAGTTCCAATGTCACCGTCGCTTTCTCCCCTATCGAAGATACCTCGTGTAGCATTTGTCTTCACAAAACACAGACACGAAGTTCATCTTCCTCCAGTCCAATCTTTGCCGAGTCGATCTGCTCTGCCGTTCGGTTCTGGTCATCCTCCTGTACCTTCCCACTAACCCCACGGTGCTCTTGAATCCTCTAGTGTCTTCCATGAGCATTTGTGTGTGGTAGAGCCACCCTTCCACATTCGCCTGCAGTGTTGGTTGTCATCGTCGTTAATGGCAATGCCTCGAGCCTCCTCCTTGCTCTTCGACATTGCCCTCGATATTTAGGTGAGCGCCCAATCGTGCTAACCCTCTTCCATGTCTCCCTCTCGCTTAGCACAGTCGTGCGCCGTCGCTTGAGGCCCTTGTCGTCGTGTTTCATGGCTTGAAGTTCAGTTTGTGAGTAGAAAAAAGTGGCTATTAACGGCCATATCTACCCTCCCATTAACGTCGCGACATGTCATCTTGTCCTTGACAATGGGCCTAAGCAGACAGGAAAACCGTTAACACGCCTAATCGAAGATATTAGGGCATGTATAATGGTAGAGAAGGCATGCCTTCCCTTATCCTGTCACATCAGCTAGAGAAAGCATTACATATAAGTCATACAATGCATTATCTCTTACAGCCATCTCTAGCAATTAATATGAATAATTAAATTGTAGTAGAAAATTTGTTGCTAAGGGAAGACATATGTGATATAATGGAGAAACTAGTCTTCTCTTATTTTCTAAGAGATGATCCCTTAGCTAAAGGAAAACAAACTTCTCTCTCTTCATTCTCTCCTTCAACTAAGCAAAAAATCTAACGTGCCATCTCTAAGGGGCTGACATCGTCCCATTGTACGTGCCCTTAGCGTTTTCTTGGAACGGTGACTCTATACATGTGGTTTTTTGCGGGAAAAACATATGATTTGGTCTTTTGATATAATTACCCGAAGTGTGATGTTTTTTTGCATTTTTCTCGAAAAAACACACCAAAAGGGGATGAAGATGAGTATCGCTGTTAGGATTAGCCACGCAACCAGATTGGCAGGAGATGCAGTTGACAGTTGGTGTGTTGCTCACTTTCCTTGGGATCGATTGCCGTTTGGTTATTCCCGTGCTCAGAGCAAAGAGCCAGAGCGCTGCACCAAGGCTGAAAAGTTTACACGGCTTAAACCGCACGGATAGAAAAGTAGAAACTGCCCGCCAATTAGTGGGCATGGAGTCATTTATCGTTCTCCTCTTCCTATTTCTTGCGACAGCGGAGCCGTCGAGCTACGGCATTGGCGACGGCGGCAGAGAAGGGAAGTCCGGTAGGGCGGTTCTCCTTCCGCTCAGGGTGCAGGAGGTGGCGCCTCCGCCACGAGCGCCGGCGAACAGGCTGCGGTTCCGCCACAATGTGAGCCTGACGGTGCCGGTGGCCGTCGGCACGCCGCCGCAGAACATGACCATGGTGCTCGACACCGGCAGCGAGCTCTCGTGGCTGCTCTGCAACGGCAGCAGCCTGTCGCCGCCGCCTGTGCCGTTCAACGCGTCGGCTTCTTTGACGTACGGCGCCGTCCCCTGCTCGTCGCCGGCGTGCATGTGGCAGGGACGAGACCTGCCCGTCCGCCCGTTCTGCGACACGCCGCCGTCCAACGCTTGCCGCGTCTCTATTTCCTACGCCGACGCCTCCTCTGCCGACGGACTCCTGGCTACCGACACCTTCCTCCTCGGCGGCGCAGGTGCCCCGCCTGTGCCCGCCCTCTTCGGCTGCATCACCTCCTACTCCTCCAGCACCGGTACCACCAACAACGCCAGTGATCCCTCGGAGGCGGCCACCGGCCTCCTCGGCATGAACCGGGGCAGCCTCTCCTTCGTGACGCAGACGAGCACCCGGCGCTTCGCCTACTGCATCGCCGGCGGCGAAGGCCCAGGCATCCTCATTCTGGGCGGGGACGGCGGCGGCGCTGCCCCGGTGCTGAACTACACGCCGCTGATCGAGATCTCCCAGCCGCTGCCGTACTTCGACCGGGTGGCTTACACCGTGCAGCTGGAGGGCATCCGCGTGGGGCGCGCCCTGCTCCCCATCCCCAAGTCTGTGCTGACGCCGGACCACACGGGGGCCGGGCAGACCATGGTGGACTCTGGCACGCAGTTCACCTTCCTCCTGGGCGACGCCTACGCGGCGCTCAAGGGCGAGTTCCTGAACCAGACGCGGCCGCTGCTATCCCCGCTCGGCGAGCCGGAGTTCGTGTTCCAAGGCGCGTTCGACACGTGCTTCCGCGGCACAGAGGCCCGGGTGGCGGCGGCGAGCCGGCTCCTGTCGGAGGTGGCCCTGGTGCTCCGCGGCGCCGAGGTGGCCGTGACCGGGGAGAAGCTCCTGTACAGGGTGCCCGGCGAGCGGCGGGGCGATGAGACGGTGTGGTGCCTGACCTTCGGGAGCTCGGACATGGCGGGCATGTCGGCGTACGTGATCGGGCACCACCACCAGCAGGACGTGTGGGTGGAGTACGACCTCGAGAACGGCCGCGTCGGCTTCGCGCCCGTGCGCTGCGACCTCGCCACCCAGCGCCTCGGCGTCCGACTATAATCGTCTAATCGCATTGATCCGTGCTCGCAATGAATGTATATCTGTATGTATAGGTGTATAGTGAAGCAGGAGCAGGGCGCGAATCGTTAGCAGAGGGCAAGTATTAGAGATGGTCCCTCTCCGATCACCTGCTGCTATTGTAAACTACCGAACTGGTTATATGTTCATCGCTAAGTTAGTCATATGCCTTCATATGTACTTCCACTTTCCTCTATCTATAAAAGAATATCTTAACTTTGAACAGATAGTACTAAAATGGATCTAGATATGGAAAATACCCAGATTTTGACACAGTTGAAACATCTTTTTATAGATGGAGGGAAGTACTACAAACTAATGACGAAAGTAATAACAGTCTAGATTTTGATCCTAGACTTCTCATGTGGTCGCTCGAATCCCCGCGGTCATTTTCGGGTGTGTCTATCGACTAGAATTTAACTATTTTTAATCAGGTAATGTTGTTAAATTTTAGTTAGAATTTGTTTTTGCACTCGTGACTAGCATGGATTACGTGCCAAGCTAACAGTTTGAATTTTTCTCTCTCATATAGTGTTACTAGAAAAATCTTTGTTGCAACTCATGCTAGCACAAATCACGATGCAATCTTATGGTCTAGAAGTCTACTGAGAATTTAGCTAATTCTATGGACTAATATTTGGTGTATAAATGCATTTAAATTTAAATAAATCCAAGATATCCTTTTTCGGATGAGGAAATAGCAAGTTTTCTTGAAGATCTTAAGTAGTGAGGATGATTTATCACTTTCACAATAAATATAGAATGATCCTCAAATAAATGTATGGTAAACTTCCAAAATATTTGAACTAACTTTTGAAGATATATGATTAGGCATCCATAGAAATTGAGGATAACTTCCAAAAAATGTAAATAACATACACCAAATTTAGGATCGACTTATTAAATTTACGGATCAACTTTTCAAAAATATATGATTAAGCATCCATAGGAAATGAGGACAATTTTCTCCATATACTTCCAACACAATCTATGTAAAGACTCGCCACTCACTTCTGAAATGGCAAGTACTCCTACTATAGTTAAGGCTATCCAAAATCGAACCAAAAAATCTGACTACAGTTGAGTTTTTATTTTTTTGGTTTTTGGTTAAGGTTATGGTCTTGTTAGCGAGACTCCTAACTAATCCCCGCTACAACACGATAGGAGGGCCATGGCATACAAGGCCGTGATGTAGGAGTGACCCATTACCTTCTGGGTGGAATTGCAATTGTTTCGTCAGAATTAGAGGGATAAGGAAATATGATGTGGTCACTGCTCAGCCGTAGTAGGAGACTCTGGCACTTCTTTTTACGAAGAACAAACAAAAGCCAAGATACAATCTACATGATGCAAGTATAGAGAAAGAGAGAGAGATCTATGTATCCCCATATATCGTTAAGCAGAAGCGTTTACAATGTGACCGGTGAAGATTTCCTCCTTGCGATCCAATCCGATGAACGCCGCAATGAACGACGACTCTGAAATATGCCCACATACGACTTGATGGCGTCACCTCCTTCTTGATACAACAATGGGGGAAGTTAGGTAGATAAGATTGGAACCAACAACACGATGGTATGGTGGCGGTGGTGATATTCTCCAGGGCTTCGCCAAGTTGGAGCAACGGTGGAGAAGGATGTCCTGCATCCCATTCGAGACTCCATACAATCTCCGGTCTTCACCATTATGTATTTCTCATTACTACTTTAGTGACATCGAACCTTAAGCGTGTCACCCAGCGGGTTCGAGAATAAGCGGACATGGTTGAGACTCATGTACGATCAATAGCAGGATCATGGATATCTATATTGACTCCCACATATTCAAGGAAGATCATTTATCGGTTGAACCATGACGTCAAGGATTCAATCAATCTCATATTTCATTATGTTTGTATCGTGATGTTTTATTTTCATGATATTCGATCGTCGGTGTCACCATACCTAGTTGATAGCAAGTACTCTCTATCCGTACCTTAACACAACATTCTTTGTGACCAACTCATTAGTCACTTGTTTGCAAGCTATGTTGAATGTACGTTACCTGACGGACCCTGAGTATATCTCTGTCATGCAGATTGACAAATACCATTATTGATACATACCACCCAACAAGTACTTTCTAAGATAGCCAAAAACGCATTTACAATCATCCAATTACGAAGTGACTGTTGATGCCCTCAAAGTATTCTTCTCGTACTAGCGGAGTAGCATAATCTCACGATCTAAGGATTGAAATACTCGACATTGAAAAGCTATAGCAATTTAAACATTGTTATGATATAATTGCTTCGCTTAGTTAGGCCTTGTCCATCATACCATTCTCCTAATGACATGACCATATTTTTAATCGATTACACATGTCTATGGTTAGAAAATCCCAACCATCATTAACCAACGGACTAATCTAGTAGAGGCTCACTAGAAATGCGGTGTTGTTTACAAACCACATAGGTATTAATTTTCCGCTTAATACAATTATGCATGGAGAATGAACACTTATCATGAACAATGAAATATGATAATAATTTAGTATTATTGCCTCTAAGGCATATCTCTAACACATCCAAACTAGCAAAGATGTAGGAGGCAATTTGTTCACCATCGAGACGTTTCCTGTAGTAGCCATCTCATCAACTAGGGTTTAAATGCCACCAAAATAGGCTGCACCCGTCATGTACTCCTTGCGAGTTTGCGTCACCTATGAAGTTGAACAACACGAGCCCTAGATTGTGACGAAAACATCACCGTCACGGCTTTCCAGCAGCTTCCCGAGCTCATCAGCACGACAACTTGTGTGAGCACCTCCGATGTCATGTTCGTAGAAGGTAACTGAGGACAAATTGATCATGTGCGATCCACAAGGCATACTCCAGATTGAGTATCTTCACCTCAACCCTGTCTTTGTCTTTGGTGATGATATCTTTTGCCAGTCTCACCATAGTCCATCAAGGTAGTCGATAAGTTATGCTCCTCTAATCACCGACAAGACTTGGTCCTAGCAAATCAAGAAATTTTCTCGAGACAACTTCTCGAAGACAGATTCACCTAAGGATCAATTGAGGAATACAACATGTATACAACTCATATACATATACATTTAACAAAGAGGACACATGCACACGCGCTCGCCTTTCCCGTTCGGGAATGAGCCGCGACCCGATGTAGGATATATGCCATGTGTACACGTTGTCTTTTTTACACGCATGACTAGATGGTTTTGGGTGATCGTAAAAGCTGAAGCGTGTTTGCACTAGTGGGAACACCTCACGACGCTTCGTTTAGAATTTTCTGCATGACTGTTCAGTTCATCTCCGTGCCTATAAATGAGAGGTCGCTCCTCTTCAGAGAGACACAATACAAACGCCACAACCTACGTGATTGCTTCTTGGTTCTAAAGCTTTGCACCGCCGCTCAAGCCTTCCTCATCCTACCTTGCAGCGTGCACCACTGGTTGGGAGAGTAGGCATCCGAAACCAAGACTCTATGGTCCCGTACGGGAGAGCGGCAAAAAGATTTTGTGGAGCACTTTTGCACGACTACTCTCCCAACGATTACTTCTTTCCCGATATCAACAACCTCTCCATCACGATTGCCGCCGACTTCTCAACGTCGACTTCTTCCCCGATTAACAATCTCTTCGATGACATGGGAGACAACACCGAAAACACGAATGGTTCCTATTGGAGATCTTTCTTGTTCTAGCAACATGTTTAGACTTGCTATTTGTGTGTTGTCTGCATCATTACATGACTAGGTAGATATGTATATTTTATATACCGTTTTTGTTCAATAAATCATGCAAAAATGCTCATTTTCCAACATTAAAAATTTGTGTGTTTTTTATGGTGTCAAATGCTATTTGATCCAACTTTCGTAATCACATGGTTTTCAAGGGTACACTTATATCTCATACTTCATATGTTCAAGCGTTTTGAAAATCCTGCAAATTAAAATCTCAAAAGACCCTGATGGAATGGCTATTTCCTCCCAAGGAAAAAGTCTGTGGCACGATCACTACTAGGTCAGGGCGTCCATGTGCATTTTGTAGCTTATATCTAGTTAGGGCAACTAAAACCAGAGTAACAAGATCATCATAAGATGGACGGTCTGGATGGAGCCACGGACCTCGCACCGCACAACGCACACGATCTGAAACCGCCAAAAAGAAAAAAAATGCCTTTCTCGCTCTCCATCTCTTCTCCTCTACTGCTCCCCCTTCCCCCATTCCAAGCCGCTACCTTGGCGTCCGCGCGAGCAAAACGCCGGCTCGAGAGGCCGCTCGTCTCCGATTAGGTGCGCGCCCTCCTCGAAATCGCGCTCCATTCCTCCAATCCGCCCCCGTTTCCCCCAAATTGGGAACCCTGAAATCGCGTGCCGTCGCAGCGGAGCTCCCGGAAGCTTCAGGATTATCCGGGCGTTTTCCGCGCCTGGGCCGCTGGGATTCCGGAATTTACAGTTTCGGTTGGGGCGTCGCTGTCCGCCGCTTGTTCGATTTGCATCCTCGGTGCGCTCGTCGGCTTCAGTGACGTTGCTGCGTGGGCCTGCCGAAGTATTTGTTGCCAGGAAGGCGCCGCTTTGAAGGGACACATCTTACACCTGGCGGTAGTGGCGGTGGTGCTGGCCGGTGGACGCCATGAGCTTTGTGTTCCGCGGCAGCAGGGCTGACATCGAGGCCGGTGGTTCCCCGGGGTTCGCCCCGGAGCGCCGTGCCATGGTGAGTTCCTCTCCTCTTCATCCCCACCTGCATTTCTGCTGGAAGGATTCTTTCGGCATTTCAACCTAGAGTAGATTTGGTGCCCTAGATATCTGATGATTCCATCCACGTGTGTGCTTGTGTGTAGCGGATTCATGCCGGAGGACGGCCGGTGAACAGCAATTCCTTAGCTTTTCTTGTAACAGGTAATGTGGGTGTGTCATGTGTACTACTGGTATTGCTAAGCTGTTAATAATTTGTGATTTTAGTTATACATATGGTTGATTATGTATTATTGGGCAGTTCTTGTTCTATTCATGGTACTAAGCTCGCACCAGATGTCCCCGAATTTTATGGTAAGTTGTTCATGCACAACGTAGCGATGTACGTGTTCTTATGCTTACGAAGCTTGATGGGCGATTTCATAACTTTTGTCGGATTGCTCGGAACTGTCCGTTCTTGTAGCTTTGGCTGGTGTTGGGTGTGTTCCTATTGGCCACCAGTCTTAGGATGCTGGCCACGTGCCAGCAGCTCCAAGCGCAGGCGCAAGCACATGCTGCAGCCGCCAACGGCTTCCTTGGACGCACTGAGTTGCGGGTTCATGTCCCGCCAAGCATAGCCGTTGCTACCAGAGGCCGGTTGCAAAGTCTCAGACTTCAACTTGCTCTGCTTGACCGCGAGTTTGATGATTTAGGTACATTGTACACTTATACTTTCTGTTGCTCTAGCTGGTGTTTATACTGTTTCGTGCAAACATATCACCACTCTTGGATCTTCTGCTTGCAGATTATGATGCTCTTAGAGCTCTAGATGCCGACAATAGTCCACGTGCTCATTCTATGAGTGAAGAAGAAATAAATACTCTTCCTGTTTTCAAATACAAATTTCAGGCGCAGCAGGCAAGCACCGCTGCCCGAGAAAGGCAAGATGAGTTATCCTTTTTGACTGCATTATGGCAAAAAAAAAAACTGATTATAAGTGCCTTCTTTCTTCAATTTGTAACCCGACCAATTATAGCACAGTAGGAGCATGTCCTACTGAGTTCCTCAGGGAAATAAGTAACCAACAATATTTATCTTCCTGCTTCTACAGAGTGTAACTGACTGTATAATGTTTTTGATGCAGTAGTGATGGACCATCTGTACCACTGGTTTTCTCTCCTGGATCTGGCAAGGAGGTAATGAATAAATGTGTTTCTTTGATCATATTCCTTCTATAAAGCTGCTATATATCTATCTCCATTTTGGTATCACTACCATAGAGGAGATTAAATCTTTGCTTAAGATTAGACCAACTTGTGTTACTCATGTTAGTAGAACTCAGAATACTTGTAGCCATTATATGGCTAACTATGCTAGAACTAGTAATCATACGGCGGTGTGGCTATATTCCGGTCTGGAGGATTTAGCAGACATTTGCGATACCGGTTGTAATCTGATTCTTTGAGTAATACAAGTAATTTTGCAAAAAAAAAGGTATCACTAGACAACTAGCAATGTAGCCTGACCTTGACTACATGTTCTTTGGAATTTCATATAGTCAACTGATGTAGTAATAATCACACCGCTCTGTGTAGGAATGTAGGATTATGCTATACTGCGATATATGGAAGTTATTTAAATAGGAAAGATGTAATTTAGAATTAAGAGATCGGATCTGTATCCTTTAGATTATTACTTAGCGCTCAAGTAAGTCCTCCTCTATAAGGGACATCAGATGTACATTGGGAATCAACGAAGAAGAATATTGCCATTTACTTCTTTATCTAACTTTTCAGTAATTAGGGTTTAGTTTCTTACAATTTTGTATCAGAGCCATCTACGATGGTGGGCAAACAAATCAAAATAGAGGTTGTGGAGCAGATGAAGATCATCGCGAAGCAGTTGGAGAACCTCAATCACCAATGAGAGAAGGCCCAGATGTTCCTCACCGGGCTGGTGCAGCGCTCAACTGCCACCAGTTTCCATGGATGCAGCAGCCACCCATGACGCCACCTCCATGTCCCTCACCAACAACACCTCTGGTGCCCGCCCCCTTCTCCAGCGGGGAATTGCCACCGCCGCTGCTGTCGGAACTCTGCCCACTGGGCAGATTGGCCATCTCCATCACCCCCCCCTCTCTTTCTGCCTTCCGCCAACAACCAACAGTCGTCAACTTTTTTTTTCCACCTTCAGCCATCTTCTTACTTGCCACAGCTGCCCTCTAACATCAATCTAAGCCAGTTTGCACCCCCACTTTACATCTCAAATCCCACCCCAAATCCCTCCCCAATTCTGCCCCCACCTACCAGCAGCTGGTGCAGCTAACCCCCTCGACAGAAGGGCTGCAGCTTGAAGCAGTGTAGGTAGAGAAACTACAAGGAGGAGCGGAAGTAGTGCCCCATCCTCCAGCAGCAGGGTTAGAATTAGTCAAGAAATATCATGTTTTGCGACACCCACAAAGGGAGGAAGCTGTCTTCAGCACATCTCAGAACAGGGAGCTGGTGTTACACTTCATCAATGTGGGGTTACCTTGCGCGGCAACCGTGGGCACCGTCGTTTGTCAAGGGGTTGGTAGTTGTTATGTGTACGAATATAGGATTATGCTATATTGAGATATATGGAAGTTATTTAAATAGGAAAGAGATAATTTAGAGTTGAGAGATCGGATCTGTATCCTTTAGATTATTACTTAGGGCTCAAGTAAGTCCTCCTACATAAGGGACATAATATGTACCAATTGGGAATCAATGAAGAAGAATATTGTAGTTTACTTTTATCTAATTTTCAGCAATTAGGGTTAGTTTCTTACACAGACAGCTCTCATTTTTTCTATTAAGCATGTATCCTAGCACTACCACCTTGGTGGGCAGCACTTCCTGTTTTAATTATTACATATTTGCATTTTCTGTGCAGAAAAAGCAAGATACAGATGGAAACAGCATAACGCCAGAGGATGAGTTGACGTGCAGTATTTGCTTAGAGGAAGTTGTTGTGGGTGATCTATTGAGAAGCCTGCCATGCTTGCATCAGGTAATTATCATGTGATCATCTTACAGTTGTTTTCTTCACTTTGACAGCGTGACTTAAATTTCTGTCGCGGAGGACATGCTAACCGTAGTACGATTTGACAGTGGTAGATTAACTTAGTTGAGTAGTTGACATAATAATGCTGGTGAACATCATATAACGTGTTAGGAAACCGAAACCGTGTCGCACAATGCATGCACGATTACAATGAAGCAACGAATATGAAGTTTTTAGCTCATTCCTTATACAGATATACAAATAAATATTATACTTACGATGTTCCACACTTGCACTTTGTTGGACACTTCCTTTTGTACACGATGCTGCACCACTCTGAATTGCTGATATTGTTACATCCTGCTAAATAGCCAATTGCCACATTATTTATAAATTATAACTGTTGCACTGATTTACCTTGTTTCCAAAGCGCTTTCATACCAGAAACGTTATGGAATGTGTGGTGAATCTAGTAAGTAATGACCAGCAACCATCGTGACTGCTTCATTCTGCTCCTCCGACGCCTTTGATGGAGGGTCGATGATGCACTCTGCTGCCTGCGTGTGTGTACATAATTGGCCCTGCAAGATTGACCTGATCTACATTTTGCTCGCAGTTTCATGTGAACTGCATCGACCCATGGTTGCGCCAACAAGGAACATGCCCGGTCTGCAAGCGCCAGGTGAGCGACGGGTGGCAGGCCGCCGGCGAAGTCGAAGTGGACGCTTCTTACATGGTGTAACCTATAACATGAGCTTCAGGCCTTAACCTGATAGTACTAGTAACAGAAAAAACCCAATGGAATTGGGGACTAAATAGGTGTCTAGTCCTGCCGAGAGTTCCTGTATACTGAGTACATGAGATGTTCCCAGCTCCTTCCTCTGCGATGTTTATGCATCCAAAGGCTACTGATACATTCTGGTTGAGTTTAATTTACCCTGGTCGATGTAGCAGCCTATCTCTGCTGTCAGAGCGTCAGATGATACTTTGCTCTTGGACTTGGTCTATGAGCTAGTACTGATTTGCTCCAACGCTGAGGATTGTCATCTGTCATCGGGTTTGAGCTGATAAAATTTCGCCGATGGGGGAGGATCAACGCTGTTGGAGCCTTTGGATCTGCGATGGGCCGTCGTATTCCGTTGGGAGGCGAGCGGATGGGCTTCCCGTGCGCGTCACGTGGACACCAGGATCTTATGTGAGTGGAACCTCGAGCTCAATGTTCAAAAAAAAAAGAACCTCGAGCTCGAGCTGTTCTTGTAGACTGATGAAAAGCACGCACTTGCATCCACACGCCACAGCGGTTTCTTCATGCAGAAAATCTCGGCCGTACAGAGCCGATAGTAATCCGTGGGCCCCTGGTGACATTGCGGCCTACTCCCTCCACTCTCCATATCTTAATCAGAGAACACAGAAGAAGCTACAGCTGCCTCTCTCCCTCTCCCTCCCTTCGCTGTCTCGAATGGATCGCGGCGGAGCAGGTTACGGGATGCCCGGGAAGGAGGAGCAGCAGGCGGCGGGTTCCACCAACCAGAAAACCGAAAGCTTCGAAGGCTGGTGAGTGAGGCATCCTCTTCTCATCCTCTATGTACACCCGTTATGTCGTTAGCTCGTTCTGCTACTTTGCCTGCCATGAGTTCTTCATCCGTTGAGGTCGCTCTGCTTTTTTACCTTTTGCTTTGGTGATCAAGCGAGAGCTTGAGGTAGGGTAGTTCGATCAGTGCGGCCAAGCTGAGATCTCTCTGGGGAAATGGGGAATCTTTGCTACAGTAGCTGCCAATAACCCGTAGTCTTGCAGCAAGGCCTAATGCCAAATTCAAGTCCAAAGCTAAGTGTTTTGCGTGTCTCTTACTGTGTTGTCTGCTTCCTATTTTGTGTTCGAGCTCACGATTGAATGGATCGGTGAAGTGCGGTTGATGTTGGGGAAGAACGGCTGTGGGGTTTGTGACGCCGGTAGCTGCAGCAAGGTTAGGCAAAATTTGTATTGCGGTGGATATCAGAAGACAGCACTAATAAGGTGGAGTTAAGGCAGGGGGCACCAAAAGGAAGCTGTTAGCTTTCTCCATTGAACGGCTAGCAGATAAGGTTTTCCATTTTGGGTGTTTGTTAGTTTCTCCATTCCTTTCGTTTTGCTTCTCTGGGAAGGGATGACAGTTGACACTTTGTAGTACCTAGCAATACTTCATAACTTTATTATTGAATTGTTGTGTGCATGTAGTTAGCCTATTCTAGGTTGGTGATACGCAAGGTTACACTTAAGAAAGTCAAATTAGTAACCACCATGAATCTCTCACGGCCTGGATGAGACGTTGCCACATTGGTATGGTTCAGTGTGACTATGCAAGCAGTGTGATGTCCCAGGTGCGGTCCTAAGATTCTTGAGAAATATCCTCCTCCCAAATCTTAACCAAACTATCCTGTGTGGATCAGATGTTGATCGATCAACGATCATATATTGGTAAGAAAATCATGTAACCAGACAAAGAAGATGTGAGACTTTGAGGTGCATGAACATGATGTAAGCAACAACCTGAACATTATACTGGAATGAGTAAGATAGATATGGATAGGTATAGGTATGCATGTGAAATTGGAAATTGGAAGCGGTCCCATGGGGGCATGCTGCCCTCGTCCTGCTCGAGGGAGTAGTACCATGTCTGGGCGGCGCCGCGGAGGTGGTACGAGGCGAGCCAGGTACGGTCCGAGGCGAGGGTGCGCTGCCCGCGGAAGAACTGCTCGCATTGGTTGAGCTAGTTGAGGGGGTCCTCTATGCCGTCGTAAGTGGCGAAGTCGAGCTTGGCGTAGCGTGGGGGGGTTGGTGTGGCGGTGCCCTGTCCGGGGTACTCCGCGCGGCCGGCGTAGGGCTCCGCAAAGCACGAGTATGCCGGCTCCGGGAAGGAGGGCCTCGGAGGGTCCCCTGCGGTCGTGTAGACATGAGGAGGCGCCGACGCGGTCGGGTAGACGGGCGGGGGGGCCGTCGCGGTCACCCAAGTCGGGAGCCGCGAGGGCGATGGCGGGAACGACACCTGCTAGATGGGTACGCCCTAGGGAAACGAGGTGGGCCCGGCGCTGGGGTCGGCTGCCACGGCGACCATGGCGCTGGGGGCGGGGCGGAAACACCGACGCGGCTGAGTAGGCGGCGATGGCCGGTGGCTGCGGCGGCGTGGTCATCCTCTGGGTGCTGATCAGGTACAGGCGGATGCCTTGGACCGCGGTGGCGAGATCGCGGATGGCCGTCGAGAGCTCCTGCTGCGAGAGGAGGGGATCGACGTCGAAGGCCTCCGCCATGGATGCCGCGGCTCCCGTGGAGGGCGGCGGCTGCGAGGGCGGCGGTGCGGAAGTGGGCGGGTTGGGCGGTGAGGTGGTGGTGGTAGCTGGAGAAGATGACATGACCGAACGAGGACAATCTGATACCAAATTGGTAGAATCAGCTAATCTACCCGGTCTAGGACGGAGGTTATAGGGGAAGGAAGGGACTGTGTGCGTGCGGGGGCGCGAGCGCCGGCGGCAGGGCGTCGTCGTGCGAGCGTGAGGGAGGCGGCGGCGGCTGAACAGAGGTGGCGGCTAGGGCTGTAAGTCCGACTCCTTGAGGAGTCGGCAACAAATATATGTTTATTGCTTAATCTCAGAAATCCAATTACAACTCTTATTTATAATGGAAATAGATAATTGGGCTAAGCCCCTAACTAGGCCTGGCCGGTGGGCCTCCTCCGGCGGTAGACCAGGCCGGTCATAACAGTACATCTCAAACATATGCTAGAGTCCTAACCCTACAAGACAGGGAGCAAAACATGAACAACAAATTTGGCCAATAACAATAACCTTCTTTGGTGTTTTGCTTCCACCTGATTGCATATTTAGGGTGTACTTGGCTAATATATATTCCGTTTTGATTTGTAAAAATCTGTTTATTTGTGATTTATTGTAAGCCTTGTTCATTTGAGATCAGTTTGCGGTTGCTGAACTATGTTGTGCTTAACTTATTTTATAATCTGATGCTGAAAAGTAGCTGTGAAAGCATAAAAGTGTTTGCTAGCATAAAGGTAAAATAGGCAAAAGAGTGGTTGAAAAGGCTGGATTATCATAATCCACTGTAATTCCAGAACACAGCCTTATCTTAATCAGAATTCTTGGACATGTTTGCAAAGTGGAGTTACCAGAAACTGAAATTATAATGTGGTGGCCAAACAAAATGAGAAAATCATTGCTCAAGTGTGAAAACACTGTAGTGCAGCTTGTGTATTACCTCTGGACCTCCACCTCATGCCCTGAAGTTTACATTTATCCTGTTAAAAGTGTTTTCCAGTTTCTTTTTCATGGGAATATTTTTATAAATATGTAAATGAATTAACTGCCATAATGGGGGAGTGTGGGAATGACGACTCAGGATTGTTTTTTCTTGAAAGTTGTGAAAATACTCTTCCTACGGCAAAATAGAGAATATTTTTTGTTGGCCGGCTGATTGGTTAATGCTTATTGCTATGTGCAAATAAAGTTCAGGTTTGTAATAATATCTCATGCTATATTGCTATTTTTTAGTTCCAGTTCCAGTAGCGTGAAGAAAGTTTACCCTATTGACAGTCCAATTAAGAAACGGAAGCCACAGTATGATCTCAATGATACAAGGCTGTCATCGCTGAAATACAAGTTCCAGGACCGTTTAGCTTCACAGGAGAATGAGACTGCAAGAACAGAAAGCTTAGGAGGCGATGGCATTTTCATCGACAAGAATTGTGACACCGACATGGTCAATGGTGTTAAGGAATTGGACTCTTGTGAGAATACACAAAGCCTTCTAGGTGGGTGCATCGAAGTCGACTCCATAAATGGAATCGAAAGCCAATCTATGAGAAAACGGGCGTCTGCATCCAGCAGCTCAAGCAACAACATTTCATCTGACGCCTACAGTTCTTTCAATAGCTGTGGCACCAAAGAGACTGCCAGCTGGGTGAGGCCACGCCTGGAGCATGATCACCCGGGTTTGATGCTGCAACCATACGATGATGACATTGAGAGGATGTATGATGTGATGAATGAGCTAGCAAATGGCGATGGTTCTGTAGATCATATCATGGATGAGAAGCTTTACTCGAACGGCGTCGACGATTTCATGATTTTGCCAGCAGGCAAGACTGGATGCCATGGTAAGAGTCACGCAATTCTCGTACTTACAATTGAACCTGTCTGCTACCTATACACTAACACATTGCTTGCCGCAACAGGTGAGAAGAAGAAGCTAACCATCGATCAAGAATTCGAGCAGTACTTTTCAAAGCTCATGCTTTAGTACTTTTCAAAGAAGCTCTGCATCCTAACCTGTCTTGAACTAGCAAATGCAAGTCGAACAACTATCGGGGAATTAATTCTGTATTTTTAACTTAAAATCTTGCCTCTGCAATGTATATATGTTAACACTTTCAGACCCTACCTTGAGTGGCCATCAAGTATTGGCATCCGATGTGTCATGTGTGTAGATCTGTGCATAAAGGTACATCTGGAATTCTGAATGGCGTGTTACGTTCATCTGTTGCCTGTTTGTGTTCTGAAAGGATTTGTAACGCCATATCCTCGAATGGTCATACAGAAGCACATTGTACTGTACTTTTTTATTTCCTTAAGAGATGGGTGTCCTATTTGCTAGAATCTTAGTTCATGCTAAACTTGTCCTGTTGGACTTCGTGTAGTCCTATAAATAGATACGAGCTAATAGAGTATGGCACACGCTATATTGCAAGCTTATTGAACGAATTTTCTTGGATGTGTAAAATGATTCTCAAACTGTTAACAGAGAAAAAAAAATTATGTTTGTGCTGGGGATGCAAGCATGATGAAAGGCCCAAAAGAAATCAGCTGCGAAATTTTGAATATATGTGAGAAAGGTGCAAAGCATATATTTTTGCATAAAAAGGCGAAGTTTGTACGGCGGTCTTAACTTTTAACAGACATCATACTGTAAAAATATCACAGTGTTGTCCTTGGCTGAAGTCCGGGTGCTAGACTGCTAGTTACCGATTTTTTTTTACCAACAGGAGTCTCTCACAAGTCACAAAGTCACAACCTATGTTAAGCCCGGAACGAGCACCAATGAACAGTAACCGTAACATGCGTGTAGTTTTTTGCCGTTGGATTAAAAATCATCGGTCAGATGAACGTGCTACAGTGTATATGCTACAGTGTGCGAGCTACAGGAACATCCACATTGTATATGCTACAGTGTTCGTGCTACAGGATTGTCTACAGTGACTCGCTACAGTACGACATCTTGTTCGCTCATTTTTGATCCAACGGCCCCAAGTGCATGTCGCGGTACTGTTCATTGGTGACATGCCATGGGCATGTCACCGGATCCGTGTCCGTTAAGCCCTGGGCTAAGCCCTGGCTGCTAGTTTTGTCTAGTTTGATTGGGTTTCCGCGAGTTTGTCTCCCCGCCGCCGCCGCCGCCACAGTTTCTCGGCGCCGCCCCGATTTCTCCTCCCCGCCCCACTCCTCGTCCATCTCTTCGCCTCCGCCAAATCCGTGCCCCCTCAGTTCCGACGCCGCGCATCGCCACCGCCGAAGTCCACCTCCTCTACAGCCGCGCCCGCCGCTCCCCGTCCCCTTTTCCACCCCATCCCAGCAGAGCCCGAGCGCAGCTGCCAAACCCCCTTGCCGCCGCCGTTTCTCGCCGAACCTCGTCTTCCTCGCTGCGCGTTACTAGTTTTGTCGGGTTCCTGTATTAGGTTTGGATTTGGAAGACATGGCGGAAGTGGAGGATAAGCTCAAGGACTACGAGATCAAGAAGGAGGGCGAGGCTGAGATCCTCATGCTCAAGAGTAACGCCGTCTTCTTCAATCCCGTGCAGGTATCTCAAAGTTCATATTTTTTCTGTGCTTTTCTGTTACACGCTCTGGACGAGGGATTAAATCCCCACTCCTTGAGTTGTTAACCTGTAGGGCGTCGGCTGTAGTGATTGTATGTATTGTTGCAGTCACGGCTGGCTTCTAGTTGATCGGCGCGTAGCAGTTTCAGAGCTGTGAGTTACTTTTAGCTTAAGGATCCCAAATAGGGTGATGTGTGGCGATTAATGTGTGTTTCGTGTTTGGTTCGGTAGGCAATTGATCTTGTTGGGATACGGTGGTGGTTTCGTGGTAGCTAAAGTACTTTTTTCTTATTCTCATTTATGTTAGCGTTCCGCAGTAGAACTGTTTTAATCGCCAGAGGAAGATGCCAAAGCCCCTAACAGCCAATCTTCTTTGTCTATGTGGTATTATGGTACTGGTTAAAACTATTGGATTGATCTGTAAAGGTCTCAAATGGCAAGACTTGTCTTGGTTCTGTAAAACAAAATTTTGAAAAGTGTTTCAAGGGTAAGCCCTTAGCTTTTGCCATAGAGAAGCGTGCTTTTCTTTTATAAAGAGAGACATGCTTATGGAATTTTCTTGTGAAATAATGACTATCTATCAATAGTTAATAGTATGAGGTCAAATATTGGTCATGTTGGCCAATATCTCGGGCTATGGTGTCCAGCATGTACCAACCCAACATTTCAGAACCACATTTTACTGGGATCGATTGGTGCTGGCCGCCGGCAAGGCAAATGTTATATAGATGCCTGGTTAACAACGGCTGTTTTTTCTTCTTAAAGCTAAAGGGAAACCACATCCCATAAACTTGGGGATAACCCCCCAGTTAACCATCATGTGTATTTGTCTTAAGTTGAAGTTTACTGCTTTGATTAGGTACACAACAGAGATATGTCCATTGCTGTTTTAAGGACATTTGTTTCCAAGCGTAAGGAAGAGCATGAAGCACTGCTGAATAAAAAGAATAAGTCGCATAAGAAAGGCAACCAGATCGAAACATCTGTTGTAAATGGAGATGCTGCGTTAACTAGCGAGCATGACAAAATGGACGTTGTCAATGAAAAGGAGCCAAATCAGGCTACAAATGAAATAGAAGATGCTTCAAAAGAAGCAAAGACACCTTCCTGGAAAGTAACCAGGGAGCTTAAGCCACCAGTTGTTCTTGAGGTGAGACATCTCTTACAGATGAAAGATGTAGAATCTATTTCTGTGTGAAGTTTTGATTATTAAAGACATTCATCAATTATTTATTACCATGTTAGCACTACCTGATATCGAATTTGCACCGACAAAAAATGCAGGCTTTAGCTGCTTCTGGGTTGAGGTCTCTTCGATATGCTCGCGAAGTCGATGGATTAGAAAAGGTAGTTGCTCTGGACAATGATAAAGGTAATGCACAAGTTTTTCAATTTTTTTCAAGCTAATGTTACAAATACCGCTGTGCTTGCATTGAATATGTGGATTTCTTTCTTCAGCCTCTGTTGAAGCTTGCAAGAGGAATATAAAGTTCAACGGGTCTGCTGCTATTAATAAGGTGGAAGCACACTTGGCTGATGCTCGAGTTTACATGCTCACACATCCAAAAGAATTTGATGTGGTAAGGCTTCTAAATACTTTAAATTTGAATTTGTTACGGCAGTACAGGACGGTTGCTTATTCTACACTCTATCTGCTAATTTATGATAACTCTGGGAGATTCTCAGGCAACTTAGGTTGTGGATTGTTTCCTTCTTCGCCTGTTTGTTTATTTATTTATTTTATGTGCATACTCAAGCAGTCTATTGAATATTGACCAAATTCAACTTTCTTGAATGTTTATTAGGTTGATCTTGACCCTTACGGGTCACCATCAGTATTCCTCGACTCAGCTGTTCAGGCCGTTGCTGATGGTGGGCTGTTGATGTGCACAGCCACTGATTTGGCAGTTCTGTGTGGAACTAATGGAGAAGTTTGCTACTCCAAGTATGAGCAGTACTTAGTAAAAAAGTTTCAACTACACAGTACATGTTTTGTTGTTCTGTAAGTTGTAACAATCAATTCTGTTGTGTAGGTATGGTTCCTACCCAGTTAAAGGCAAGTATTGCCACGAAATGGCTTTGAGAATCCTCCTTGCGAGTATTGAGGTACACAAGTCCAAAGCCAATTCCAGAGTTATTTCACTCTGAACTTTCGTTATGCTTAACCATGATTAAGGATGAGCTATCATATAAAATATATGTTATCCAATTGAACAATTCGCAAATTTCAATGTAGATTCAGTCACAAGTTTTTCCTGAAGGACCCATAAATTTAACTCTAGTCCCCATGTTTCATCCTTTGCTATATTAATTCTTGACGTGCTTACTATTTTCTCTTTACATCAGAGCCATGCAAATCGGTACAAGAGGTATATTGTGCCTGTTCTCTCTGTGTTCATGGACTTTTATGTCCGTGTATTTGTTCGAGTATTCACGTGAGTTCCTTTTACCTCCATTTAGTTTTCCCTTTCTATTTAAATACTCTATTCTTTTCATTATTTGGTTGTACCTGGTAATGTTTCTAATTAAGCATTACATATGGGTTTTGCTGCAGTTCTGCGAGTGAAATAAAGAATACGCCCCTTAAACTTTCTTATGTATATCAATGTGCTGGTTGTGATTCTTTCCATCTTCAGTCCCTCGGGAGGACTGTTACAAAGGTATGTTTTGCACACCTTTAACCCCTTCAGTATAATTTCCCTCAATTCAACGCGGCAATCTGAAGCTTCTTTCTTCCTTGCTCTTTCTGTATGAACTGAAGAATAACAGCGTGAAGTATGCACCTGGTATTGGACCAGTTGTTCCTCAAGAGTGCAGTGACTGTGGAAAGAAATTTAATGTGGGTGGACCAATATGGTCCGCTCCTATTCATGATCAAGATTGGGTACTTTCCACGCTGACGGATGTTAGGCCAATGAAGGACAGATATCCTGCATACAACAAAATTACTTCAGTTCTAACTACTGTATCAGAGGTATTGCTGTAGCTATTATCTTTCTTTTCCCAAGTTGTGATTGGTGCATATGTGATTATGCAAAGACGGCCTGCCAATTCTTAGTGTTATTGTGTGAACAGATTGATGGTACTCTTGAGAATATTAAACAATTAGACCATAGTATACAACTTTCAAGAATTATATTAAGGACTGATGCTTGAATGAGATATTAGGCCCCCTTCTTTTGGGCTTCTAGAGTGGCTTATAGGTTCCCCACCGGAGAAGCCTAAAAGAAGTGTCTTTCTAGACTATTTCATGCTACTAAACTGGCATACAAAAAACATCTTCATTTATCTATGTCACATAACCTACCTAAGGGCAATATAGACACACACATCATGACTGAAAACCTCATAAGCCCAAAATAAGGGGGCCAGTAGTTTTTAGGAGTTTCTCCCCACCACAGCTTATCCCCACCGATTTCTTTAAGCTTGCTTCTCCATAAGCATAAGCCCAAAAGAAGCGGGCCTTAATCATGGCCCATGGTAAAGATGGAGCCACAGAATGCAGTAGGCACTATAGGTGTACTGTACTAAGCACCCACATCCACACGAGAATAAAATCAGTGGCAAAAATATGTACATATTGTAACCCGATTTTATATGGGTTTTGCAACAAGAAAAATTACTTATGTTTGAGCACAGTTTGCCGAACATGTTTTCATGAAAAATGATTTAATAAGTTTCTTTCCTTAATAGACAACACAACATTTCAATATCTTTTTGTTGGTTTCATTAAGTTTTCAGGAAAAAAAGAAGTAAATTTCACATGAATTTTGTAAATACTTGAGCATTTTAAAAAAAAGTTAACATTCACCATGGTTTTAAAGGCGGTCAGGCGTCCCAAGGCGATGGGGGGGGCGCCTCAACGCCTAGGCGCTCAAGGCGTGTTGCAAGGCGACGCCTTTGAGGCTGCCTTGCTGGAAACAAAGCAGCAGCTAGGTAGGATGAGGAGGCTGAAGTGCTGCACCAGGTCGAGGAGAAGCCGTATCTTATTTCCCCTCTGGAGAGGGCTGCGCCAGGGGGAGGAGGAGCCAGAAGCTTGGCCGGAGTTGGGGAGGCCGGCAGATGGCGGAGCAGGAGCGAATCTGGCCGGAGCTGGGGAGGTCGCGTGAGAGGAGCTCCCTCCTCTCTCTTCTCTCCCAATCGGTTCACCTGGTCTGTTCCCCTCTCTCTCTTCCCTCTATTTCCCCTATCCCTGGCCCCCAATTCCACTCCCAGCCCGCCAATTTGGGTTTTCCCTCCCGCCAGCGCAGTGTTTCCCGCGCAAGGACAGAGGCATCCAGAAGCGATGCAAGGCAGTGATTTCACGCTTAGGTGACGACTTGGGACGCTTCTGCGACGCCTTTGGACGCCTTACGCTCAAGTCAAAGGCGACGACGACGCCTTCCAGTCTCGGACCGCTCGGACGCTTAAGCGTCGCTTAGGCGACGCCTTTAAAACCATGACGTCACACATATTTTGTGTACGTTTCGTACATGTTTTCCTATCAAGTATGTTTATGGCCATTTAATTAAAAATTGAACCACTATAAACTTCATTGTAACTTGTATGCAAAGCTTGATGAAATCATCAAACCTTAGTGAAACCTGATATATGAAAACTAAATAAATAAAAAATAGTTTCATATATGTTTCATTTGAGTTTTAACAAATGAAAATATCAAATTTCAAAATACATTCAACATTGATCTTGTTTGATGAGCTCGTAGAGACAGACGATGGTGAAAACAGAAAGCGAATCAGACACCTGGTTCAAAATGGTCTTTTCTTATTTTTTTTTTAAAAACTGCTTATGGATTAAATGATGGGAAACAGAGGAAGTGGACTGCAGTTTGATTTTAATCACTGTTCAAAAACTAGGCCGATTCAACGATTACTAGGCCGATTAATCGCTACTAGGTGGTTGACCGTGTCGATTACCATTAATCTCTCGTGTTAATCCTTTAGCCCGATTAATCAGTTCGAAAGTCCGATTACTAGGTATTTTCCCGATTAACTACCACAATTGGTCAAAAAAGTTACAATATTTTCAATGCATATCGTTAATACAGGCGCTACCCCTCCCCAATAAAGTAGATTTTGCGAAGCTCCCGCTTGATTGCAGCCTCCAGTAGCTTCATTTCCACTATTGACAAATAGTTTCTTGCCCTCCCAGACCAGTTACTCATAGTTTCCTAGACCTCAGATATAGGAGCTCGATCACCATGAGGAGCTCGTCTAAGAACTGGAGGACGCCTTTAATAGGTTAGGTGATTGAGGTGTAAGAGGGGTCGTACCCTAGGTAGGTGGTGGCAGAATATAAACTTAAGAGGTGAGAGGAGAAGAAGTGGAAGGAAGGAACGCGGCTTCGGTTAGTGAATCTTGATTCGCTCCTGACCTTAAATATTAGGTCATGGAGGAGAAGCGTCCAAGTTTTTCTAGGATTTTAGGCTTTAGAGAAGTAGGAAGAGGCATATAGAGGCTCATATACTATTATTTTTCTTATATAAATTGTTTTAAGTGCGAATTTTTGTAGGTTGCACCGATTAATTGTCGACCGATTAAATCAGTTAATCGTCCGAATTCCGATTAATCGCTACTCCCAAGCCGGCCGAGCAGTTAACGATTACCGATTTCCTTAACATTGATTTTAATAGCACAAAAATAACTGAATGATTGAATCTGGATCGGTAATTGAAAATCGAAATGTGCCGTCCAGTGAACTGACTACTCCAGCTACAAGTAACTGAACATTTCCTGGCTGGTCCTTCCCCTTTTGCTTGATAAAAGGGTGAAGGATGTAAATCGAAGCCTTGGTTGTAGCAAAGGTTTGGGATGATTTTGCAGCAATTCAGGCTATTTAGCTGAGCATTTGATTGTTGAGTCCCGTTCGTAGTTGCAGAGAAATTATATACAATTGATGAATTATAAGGTTCACTCTTTTAACTGCATCCATGTCTTTTGCTGTGCAGGAATTGCATGACTTTCCATTGTTTTTTAGTCTCCACAGCATATCTGGTACTGTCAAGTGCACATCTCCATCTGCAGTCATGTTCCGGTCAGCAGTTATAAATGCAGGATATCAGATCTCAAGCAGTCACGTTAATCCTCTTGGGCTGAAGTCTGATGCCCCTTGGGAAGTTATTTGGGACATCATGCGCTGCTGGGTAAATATTGATTATTACTGCTTTTGATCATAACTTTCATTCAGTTTAGCCTTTGAACTTTTATTAACCTTACAACGTCTTGGAAACATAGGTGAAAAATCATCCTATCAAGGAACAACCGCATGACACTCCAGGCACGGCGATCCTTTCAAAATCGCCACAGATAGAGGTATCCCATCTGTTGAGATTACAATGCCCCCTGTACATCATTGCATGTGTACAGAATTGTATTTTCACTCTTCAATTCGTGTTTTTCGTAGGCAAATTTCTCTAGAGCAGTTGCGGCCCTCAGCAAGGCTCAGACGAAGAAGGTGAAGCGGTTCCTTCCAAACCCAGAAAGCCACTGGGGCCCGAAGGTCAGGGCAGGTCGGACAATTACTAGCAAGCATATCTCTCTGTTAGGCGCAGAGGCTATCAATGGGGCTATTGGTCACCAGGAGGCCAATGGAGCGGTGACCACCGATAAGCCAGCTTCAGATACTGGAGGGACTGTTGTTACAGATGAAGTGAATGAACCTTCAACCAAACGCCAAAAAACCAGCGATGGTGAACAGCCTACCGAACCTTGATTGACACGGTCATCTTAACATTTGTTCTTTTGGCTCTGGTTGTTTGTTGCTTGTGAGCTCACAGACTTGATATCAACTGCGGTGACATGATATTTGGCAAATGAATTTTGATCCGAACTATTTCACTAGAGATTTTAATATATTTTCCTGTATGTGTATGATTTGCCAATTGTTGTTATTAAGTAGGTCTGACGAATACAGCTATACAAAAGGAAGGCTATGGCCTCTCGGAAAAAAGGTTATGCTGTTGTATCCAACTGAAATGCAGCATGTTGCTGTGTCATGCCAATCAAAAAAGCATACGAAGGAAATATTTCTGAAAGTCAAGTGGGTATTTGCTTTTGTAAATGTGATCACTGCTTGACCATGCTTTATTGTGGAATGCAGCATGCTGCTGTGGCATGTCAATAAAAAAAGCATACGAAGGAAATAATTCTGGAAGTCAAGGGGGTATTTGCTTCTGTAAATGTGTTCATCACTTGACCATGTTTTATTGTGGAATGCAGCATGTTTCTGAAAGTCAAGGGTTTTTTTGTGTGTGGAGAAACACAGTATAAACAGAGACGCTCACATACACGCATACACTCACTCCTATGAACGTACATACACGCATACACTCACTCCTATAAACGTACACACGTATACCGAATATTTCGTCTTTATGAGACACACAGATGTCAAACCTGGGGTTTGGACCGAGGATACAACCACCCTCCTAACTATGTCGCGGCTGAAACCTCTGCGGTTGCCCATGTCGCGGGACTGGTGGTTGCAGCCTGCCGCTTTGGCCGTTGATGCCACGACGCTCATGGTAGGCCTGCTCCTTCTTCTCCCACCAAGACCAGGCGTAGTCCATCAACGTCGGCGGCTAGGGTTCTAGGAAGGCACGTATGGCGACACGCTGACCCGGATACTCCTCCGGATCGCCAGCGCGTTGGAACTGGTGCGCGGCCTGCTCTAGCCTCGACTGCACGGGCCGAATATGACCACGCGGGGGTGAGATTCCGGTCGGATAGCGACGCCGCCGCGCCCGTTGTGCCCATCTTCGGATGGAAGTGAGGGTATCACATGCTGGGTAATCGCCGCCATGATGTGGTCTATCACGCTCTCGAGAGTCCGGCCAACCAACATAGCCGTCGGCCGGCCTCGTTGTTGTTCATAGGGGGCGGCTCATCCCTCTCGTACCCGGCGAGCTTCCTCTCCCGTCAATTAGCGGAGAAGGTGCAAGTCGCGTTGTTGTCGGGATCCTAGTGTGGATCCATCCGTTGCTCGTGCGTGAGCTCGACTTAACAGTGGTCGGTGATGGCCGCACGACGAGCCGACCTCATGGGCCTAGCGAGATTGGCACGCCTCCGACGCTCAACCCTCACCTGCGAGGGGGGGGGGGGCATCGGTAACCCAACGGGTAGGGGTAGTTCGAGGCGCACAACGCCACCACCTTCGCGTAGGTTAGGTGAGATCAGTAGAAGCCATGGAAGAGGAAATTGCAAATATGAATGTAAATGTCCAATGATAATGGCGGTCACGCCTACATATAGTGAGAAAGGACAGGAAGACGGAGGTGGGAAGCGGTTGAAAGGGCGGGAAGGCAGAGGCGGGATGCGTTTCCTAACCGCCTCGGGAGGTGGTCCATTTCTTTGCCAATGTTGTCCGTGTTGTTTTCGTCCGGACCCTCCGCTAACCTCTGTGGGTTGGGTTCGGCCCGAAGACACCGGATTAGTAATTGGATCGCGTCGGCGCTAAAACGAAACTAGAAAGGTTGGTTGGGTACAAGTTTTTGCGCCGGCACTCCCATAACATTTTAAAAGGGCTTTAGGGTCCCGAGTGCAGATGCTCTAAGAGCATCTCCAGTCGCGTCCCCCAAAGCAATTTGGGGCGCGCCGGACCGAAAATGCGTTCCAGCCGCGTCCCCCAAAGCCCATTTTTGTCCGGCGCGATACGGTGTCCGGCGCCCCGAGCCCGTCCCCGTCCCATTGACGCTCCCACCCGGACACAACGAAAAGCGAGGCGGGGAGTGGCGGGGCCGACCCGTCAGCGACACAGGGAAAATTCGTCTCCCACTCCCGCCAAATCCCGCCTCTCCCGCCAAATCGCGCCTATCCCGCCGCGCATTTCAGGCCTCCCAACACATATCCCGCCGATTCATTTTTCCTATCCCGTCGATTTCTTTCTCCCTCCCTCCACCCGCCGCTACCCTCTCCACATGGCGCCGCCGACAGCCCCAAAAAGATGGCCAAGAAAGCGGCCAAGAAGCCGCGACAATGGGACGAAAGGGCGGAAGCGCCGTCGCGGCCGCGAAGGCGCGGCGCGAAGAAGAAGCCGGAAGGATGGACCGACGATCAATGGCAGCAAGATTGTCTGCGCGGGAAGCTATCGACGGCGGAGCGAAAGGACGATGGCGGCGAGCCGAGAAGAAGGCTCGGCGCGCGCCGCCAAGCACATAATGACCGGGTGTATCGCCGCCTGATGTCTACGTGTGCTTCTATTCTTGTAGACAGTGTTGGGTCTCCAAGAGCAGGTTTGTAGAACAGCAACAAGTTTCCTTAAGTGAATCACCCAAGGTTTATCGAACTCGGGGGTAGAGGTCAAAGATAGTCCTCTCAAGCAACCCGCAATTAAGATACAAGAAGTCTCTTGTGTCCCCAACACGCCTAATACACTTGTCGATGTATAGGTGCACTAGTTCGCGAAGAGATAGTAAAATACAGTGGTATAGATGATGGTAATATTGCAGGAAGTAAAGATGCAAAACAGTAAATAAGCGATGTTTGCAGTATTTGGAAACAAGGCCTAGGGATCCTACTTTCACTAGTGGACACTCTCAACATTGATCACATAACAAATAAATAACTTCTCCTCACTTGTCCTACATACACTCTTTTGTTGGATAACAAATACCATTCATTGTGTAGGGCTACAAGAGCTCCCTCAAGCCGGAATTAACAAGCTCCACAACATTCGGCATTCATATTTAAGTAACCTTTAGAGCATAATAGATCATTGCAATTTAGACCGAGTACTAACATAGCATACACACTGTCACCTTTAAGCTATGAAAGGGGGAATAGATCACATCAATACTATCATAGTAATAGTTAACTCCATAATCTACAAGAGATTACAATCATAGCCTACGCCAAGTACTACATGATGCACACACTATCAACATTACATCATGGAGGAGGAATAGACTACTTTAATAACATCACTAGAGTAGCACATAGATTAATAGTGATACAAAGCTCATCATATGGATCTCAATCATGTAGGGCAACTCATGAGATCATGGTAACATGAGAGAGAGATTAACCACATAGCTACCGGTAGAGCCCTTAGCCTCGAGGGAGAACTACTCCTCCTCATCATGGGAGACAGCAACGGCGATGAAGATGGCGGTGGTGTCGATGGAGATGGATTCCGTGGGAAATTCCCCGTCCCGGCGTGCCTGAACGAGACTTCTGTCCCCCGAACTTGACTTCACGATGGCGGCGGCTGCGTAACTTTTCTCGTCATGTGGCTTATGTTTTTAGGGTTTTCGAGGCGGAGAGACTTTATAGGCGGAAGGGCAGCCTCAGAGGAGACCTGGTGGTCCCACACCATAGGGGCGCCCCTTGGCCGCGCCGCCTCGTGGGGTGTGGGGGCCCTGCTCTCCTCTGTGCCTCTCTGGCTCTCTGGAAGCTTCGTGGAAAAATAAGATTCTGGGTGTTGATTTTGTCTAATTCCGAGAATATTTTCTTTGTAGGATTTCTGAAACCAAAAACAGCAGAAAACAGGAACTGACGCTTCGACATCTTGTTAATAGGTTAGTGCCGGAAAATACATCAAAACATCATAAAGTATGAACAAAACATGTAGGTATTGTCATAATATAAGCATGGAACAGAAATTATAGATACGTTGGAGACGTATCAAGCATCCCCAAGCTTAATTAGTTCCTACTCGAGTAGGTAAACGATAACAACAATAATTTCTGAAGTGACATGCTACCAACATAATCTTGATCAACATTATTGTAAAGCATATGAGATGAATGGTGTGATTCAAAGCAATAGATTGCTAACAAAAGAGATAATGACTAAACAACTGAATCATATAGCAAAACTTTTCATGAATAGTACTTTCAAGACAAGTATCAAAGAGACTTGCATAAGAGCTAACTCATAAAGCAATAGATTCAAAGTAGAAGGTATTGAAGCAACACAAAGGATGATTAAGTTTCAGCAATTGCTTTCAACTTGTAACATGTATATCTCATGAATAATTGTCAACATAAAGTAATATAACAAGTGCAATAAGTAAACATGTAAGAATCAATGCACACAGTTAACATAAGTGTTTGCTTCTAAGATAGAAAGAAGTAGGTAAACTGACTCAACATAAAGTAAAAGAATGGCTCTTCGTAGAGGGAAGCATGGATTACTATTTTTGTGCTAGAGCTTTTATTTTGAAAACATAGAAACAATTTTGTCTACGGTAGTAATAATTCATATGTGTTATGCATAATACTTCCTACAAGTTGCAAGCCTCATGCATAGAATACCAATAGTGCCCGCACCTTGTCCTAATTAGCTTGGATTTACATGGATTATCATTGCATAACATATGTTTCAACCAAGTGTCACAAAGGGGTACCTCTATGCCGCCCGTACAAAGGTCCAAGGAGATAAATGGCATTTGATTTCTCGTTTTTGAATAATCTCAACTTAGGACATCCATACCGGACAACATAGAAAACAGATAATGGACTCCTCTTTAATGCATAAGCATTCAACAACAAATAATATTCTCATAAGAGATTGAGGATGAATGTCCAAACTGAAAACTTCCACCATGATACATGGCTTTGGTTAGCGGCCCAATGTTCTTCTCTAACATATGCATACTCAAACCATTTGATCATGATAAATCACCCTTACTTCAGACAAGACGAACATGCATAGCAACTCACATGATATTCAACAAAGGTATAAAAGTTGATGGCGTCCCCAAAACATGGTTACCGCTCAACAAGCAACTTATAAGAACTAAAACACATAGCTACATATTCATCACCACAATAGTTTTTAAGCTATTTTCGCATGAGCTATATATTGCAAAGACAAAGGAATGAAATTTTAAAGGTAGCACTCAAGTAATTTACTTTGGAATGGCAGAAAAAATACCACATATAGGTAGTTATGGTGGACACAAATGGCATGGGTTTTGGCTCAAGGTGTTTGGATGCACGAGAAGCATTTCCTCTCAGTATAAGGCTTTGGCTAGCAAGGTTTTTTGAAGAAAACACAAGTATGAACAGGTACAACAAAACTTACACAAGAACATATTGCAAGCATTATAAGACTCTACACTGTCTTCCTTGTTGTTCAAACACTTTTACCAAAAATATCTAGACCTTAGAGAGACCAATCATGCAAACCAAATTTCAACAAGCTCTACGGTAGTTCTCCACTAATAGATTTAAACTACATGATGCAAGAGCTTAAACATGATCTATGAGAGCTCAAAACAATTGCCAAGTATCAAGTTATTCAAAACCATATGAAGCATTTTCTGATTCCAACCAAATAGCAATCAACGAAGCAATTTTCAACCTTCGCCATGAACATTACATCATGGAGGAGGAATAGACTACTTTAATAACATCACTAGAGTAGCACATAGATTAATAGTGATACAAAGCTCATCATATGGATCTCAATCATGTAGGGCAGCTCATGAGATCATTGTATTGAGGTACATGAGAGAGAGATTAACCACATAGCTACCGGTAGAGCCCTTAGCCTTGAGGGAGAACTACTCCCTCCTCATCATGGGAGACATCAACGGCGATGAAGATGGCGGTGGTGTCGATGGAGATGGATTCCGGGGCAATTCTCCCGTCGGTGTGCCTAACAGAGACTGTCCCGAACTTGACTTCGCGATGGCGGCGGCTGCAACTTTTTTCGTCCCGTGGCTTATGTTTTTAGGGTTTTCGAGGAGAGACTCTTTATAGTAAGGGCAGCTCGGAGGAGACCTGGTGGTCCCACACCATAGGGCGCCTGGCCGCGCCGCCCGTGGGTGGGGCCCCAGGGCTCTCCTCCGGTGCCTCTCTGGCTCTCTGGGAAGCTTTGTGGAAAAATAAGATTCTGGGCGTTGATTTCGTCCAATTCCGAGAATATTTCCTTTGTAGGATTTCAAACCAAAAATAGCAGAAAACAGAACCGGCGTTCGGCATCTTGTTAATAGGTTAGTGCCGGAAGATGCATCAAAACATCATAAAGTATGAACAAAACATGTAGGTATTGTCATAATATAAGCATGGAACATCAGAAATTATAGATACGTTGGAGACGTATCACCGCCACCAACGCGAGCCCATGGAGTACGTCTGTGCCGACGTACGTTTCGAGAGTGATCTCTCCGTCGCAAGCCGCCTTCTACAACGACGGCCCTCCGCCACTCCCGGGTGCGTGACGCCTAACTTGTCGCCGCACTACAGATGCGTCGCCGCACGGCGGCTTCAACCCCAACAACCTACTCCCGCGACGAGCAGCGCGACCCAGACCCGGTCCGGGACGGCGACCCTTTCACGGCCGCAGGGTCCGCTCGACCCGACGGCGCCTTGGCGAGAGACGACGGGTTGAGGAGGAGGATGGCGAGGAAGAGGACGGGGGGGACGACGACGAGGACGAAGAGGCGGCGAGGAAGAGGACGACGAGGGTGCTGACGATGATCTCGTGGAGGTAGACACGGACGGCATGAGGACGAAGAAGAAGAAGAAGAAGAAGAAGAAGGCGGCGGGCACACGAGGTCCGAAGTGGACGGTTCTGGAAGATCTTTGTCTGTGCGAGTCGTGGGCGACGGTGAGCCATGACTTCATCATCGGCGCCAACCAAAAATACGGGAAGTATTGGGCGAGGATCAAGGCCGAGTTCGATGAGCGCAAGCTCATCAACGACTACAACAAAGTGACAATGAAGAGGAGCCAAAAGGCAA
The DNA here is from genome assembly GCA_030979885.1 of Lolium multiflorum. Classification (NCBI taxonomy): domain Eukaryota; kingdom Viridiplantae; phylum Streptophyta; class Magnoliopsida; order Poales; family Poaceae; genus Lolium; species Lolium multiflorum. The sequence goes on from CM061750.1 coordinate 337,359,516, forward strand.
TGTCGACGCGATGGGCCATCATCCAGCGTCGGTGAACTCCTTCCATGGGTACCATCACGACTTAGAGACCAGAGGCGACAGCGGAGCCGACGTCGCGCAACTGGTACGACTCTTTCTTCCATAATCCGTAGCGCTGATGCGCGTAGATGTACACGTCCGTTGGGAACCCCAAGAGGAAGGTGTGATGCGCACAGCAGCAAGTTTCCCTCAGAAAGAAACCAAGGTTATCGAACCAGTAGGAGCCAAGAAGCACGTGAAGGTTGTTGGTGGAGGAGTGTAGTGCGGCGCAACACCAGTGAAACCGGCGCCAACGTGGAACCTGCACAACACAATCAAGATACTTTGCCCCAACGTAATGAGGTTGTCAATCTCACCGGCTTGCTGAAAACAAAGGATTAAGCGTATCGAGTGGAAGATGGTGTTTGTTTGCAACAGTAAGAACAATAATTTTAGTAGAATGTATTCAGATGTAAAAGAATGGACCGGGGTCCACAGCTCACTAGTGGTGTCTCTCAATAAGATAACTAACATGTCGTGGGTGAACAAATTACAGATGGGCAATTGACAAATCAAAATTCAATACATATCAACGATGATTACTATGAGATTTAATCAGACACAAAGTGCATAGACCGCTATCCAAGCATGCATCTATGCCTAAATAATCCACCTTCGGGTTAGCATCCGCACCCCCTCCATTAAGTTGTAAACAACAGATAATTGCATTAAGTATGGTGCATAATGTAATCAACACAAATATCCTTAGACAAAGCATTGATGTTTTATCCCTAGTAGCAACATCACATCCACAACCTTAGGACTTTCTGTCACTGTCCCAGATTAAATGGAGGCATGAACCCACTATCGAGCATAAATACTCCCTCTTGGAGTTACAAGTATCAACTTGGCCAGAGCCTCTACTAGCAACGAGAGCATGCAAGAACATAAACAACACATATATGATAGATTGATAATCAACTTGACATAGTATTCTAGATTCATCGGATCCCATCAAACACAACATGTCGCATTACAAATAGATGATCTTGATCATGTTAGGCAGCTCACAAGATCTAAAACAATGATAGCACAAGCGGAGAAGACAACCATCTAGCTATCGCTATGGACCCATAGTCCAAGGATGAACTATTCACGCATCAATCCGGAGGCGGGCATGATGATGTAGAGCCGTCCGGTGATGATTCCCCTCTCGGCAGGGTGCGAGGCGATCTCCTGAATCCCGAGATGGGATTGCGGCGGCGGCGGGAAGGTTTTCCGTATCGTGGCTCTCGAACAGGGGGTATCGCGACGAAGGCTTTAAGTAGGCGAAGGGCGGAGTCGGAGGGGTCACGGGGCCCCACTAGGGCCGCGGCCTGGACAGCGCCTGACAAAGGATTAACTTGTCAATGCCTACATTGTAGACTAGGGTTTTGCTAGAAGTAGAGGGCAAGTAGATCTCGAAGGTTCAAAAAAAGTACTCGACTATTATGAAAACTAGGTTATGTTGACAATAGATTCGATCCTTTTTTGTCCCTCGACTCCCTTATATAAGAGGCGGAGCCGAGGTTTCGTAGTACACAAGTTACAGAGTTCGGGAGGGTTTCGTACCCAACCCGTAAGATTACAAATCTCTATCTTTCCTAATACAAACTATCGTTCCTTAACACTAAATGGGCTTCCAAATCTTCTTAATCTTCGAGTCTTGGGCTTTGATTAAATCCCGGGTACCATCTTTGGCAGGCCCATTGGGGATGCCTATGCCAGTAGCCCCCGAGATTTTCTTGAATCGAAGAATCAGGGAAAATCTCCAATTTTACTCATTACATAATCTTTCGATATGCGAACACTATTTTGTACAGGATAACGGTAATTGGGGCTAGTTCATCCGACGGATCGGTACTAGTTAACCGCTCTAGTGGCAATCCGCAAAACCTACTTCAAAATCACGTCCCCGGACATGATCTCGGGATACTGGTGTAAACTTGTGTGCCGCTAAGGTCTTACCATTCTGTCGAGTCCCAGTCATATTTTATCGGGTACCTAACGCGTTCATAGATTCTTCGTATCTGGTGATACGGAAAATAGTAGCAACCCGCCGTGAGACGGTGCCACGCCGCTCAGAACGGATCTGGGGTCTTACCTTCACAAAGTTTTGCGGCATTCGAGATTTATTCGCGACTTTTAGCGCTCTGAGAATATTTTGTCGAGTGCTTTTCGACTGCTGGAATGGCATATTTTATCGAGTCATATTTGATGACTTATTTTGTCCTCCCGATGGGAGTATATGTAGAGTTATCTGTGTAACTCGAAATATACTCACTCTTACTTCTTTCTTTTAATAAAAATTCATCGGGCACGCGAACAGCGTTCCCGATGGGAGTAGCTCCCGAGGCTACAGCCAAGGACTTGTGCTTGGGTGTAGGCTCCACAGATTAGTATCCATTGCCGCTATATTTTAATCCTTCTCGATATTTTTATATTTATCGGGTGCGCGACCAGCGCTCCCGGGAGTAGCCCCGAGGCTATGAACAAATACTTGTATTTGATCATAGGCTCTCTTGCCATTTCTATTTTGTCATACTTGAAATTTTCTTTTCCAGAGTAGCCCCTGAGCGTTTGGGCAAAAACTTGTATTTGATCAAAGGCTCCCCGAAATAATCTTGCGTTGTCGATAAACTTTCGAAGCTTCATAGTCGAGCTTTTCTTTCACCTTGATGACGTCATTGCGATGATAGCCACGTTTTTTTTGGAAACATGCGATCACCGCTCCTCTCACCGCCTTGTGGGTCCAAATTCTCATCCGATGGACACGTGCAAGTGGGGGACACATGTTCTCCCCTTTTTTCGCACACGTCTGTAACCTCGTCAATGTTAAAATACTTTTTTACCCTCGTCTCCACGTGGTTATCATCTCCCGCATACTTTTTCCATCCAACGGTCCGTCGCTTCCGCGCCTCTATATAAGATCTTCTTCTTCTACCTCGAGCACTTCCGCTCGCGCCGTTCCCCCGCTCCCCTGCAAAACTTCCTCCCCGCGCCCCACAACTCTCGTAGCTCATCCCTTCGCTTGCATTCCTCCATTGTTGATGCCACCGCGTCGCTTGACCAGGCACGCTGTGGAGGTCGATGGCTGCCGCGGATCTAGGAACCGCGGAGTGGGAGAGGTCCAAGATCACGAACCAGGACATGAATCTCTTGAAGAAGCGGGGATTAGCAAGAAACCCAAAGCGGTGTGCTTCCCTGAAGAAAGCTACCCAACCCCTCAAATGGGGTATCGGGTAAGTTTTGTTGATCATCTCATCCGCGGTCTTTCCGCCCCCATTCATCCTTTTCTTCGGGATTGCTTTTTGTTTACGGTCTCCAACTTCACCACCTCACGCCCAACTCTATCCTTCATATTTCCATCTTCATCACCCTTCCGAAGCCTCCTTGGTGTCCAGCCTAACTGGCATTATGGAAGCGCATTTTCTTCGTCGCCGTAATGGCTCTTCCAATGTCGCCTATAATATAGGCGGCGTTGTTATTTCGTTCGCTCCTCTCAACTACTTCGACGTCAAACTCCCGGACTCTTCAAGGGTGGCGCAAGAAGTGGTTGTATATTCGGAGGAAAACCATGGATGCGCTGAAGACAATATCCCTCCTTTCGACCTGCCGAGAAAATCCTTCGCCACCGTTCTTGGGACGTTGGCTACCGAGGAAGAAAGAACTTCGACGGAGGCCTCGATGACTCGCATCCATGAGTTGCAGAATACTCGTGGAAAAGAATTATCAGCATCCAAATTACGGCGTATTTCTTAGGACTAGGTGCAGCCTCTTCGGCTCGCAAAAACCTCTCTCGGAATTATGTCGGCGATGAAGACACGATCGTTTGTCGACGAACTGAAGTCAAGGATTTGGATAGGCTTGTCCAAAAAATCTCATCTCTCAACAAGAAAGATCCCATCCCTTCCACCTATCGTGTAAAACCATACAGCGCGCAATGCGCTTCCTAAGGTAAACATTGTCGCTTATTTTGTTGTTGCCTTGCTATTTTTGTTGTTATTTTTTGACATCCTTCATTATTTTTATACAGGACCATCCAAATCTTGTTTCGCTTCCTCCCCTTCCGAAGGTGGAGAAGTCGAAGAAAGGGTTATTTCCGATGATAACCAAGAGGCCCCCTCTTTTGACTGAACCCGCAGAATCTCAAAATCTGCGGGATCTGATGAAAAGGAGGGTGCCTCTGCCACCGCGTCAGCACAATCTCCTCCTGCTGTTTCTCCAAAGAACAAAAGGAAAAGGAATGATGCCGAAGATTCCGGCACCTCCAAGCCCGAAGAAGCTGCTCCCGCCGAAGGCAGCTTATGATCCATATCTCGAGACCCTCATAGTTCGTAAGTTCTCCTTCTCTTTTTTTATTTTTCTTGAAGATCTTTGTCTATCTTGCTTTTTATATTGCCGACATTTTAATCGTAGTGATGATGAAGAAGTAGTACCAGCTTCCAATGTGGCGGCTCGGACGAGCACGTCACATACTCTAATCGCCTCGGAATGCGGTTGAAGGAGAAGAAATTCGCCTCCTCAACAAAACGTCGGCGCTGCTACTCCTCCTTCAAGCCCCCTTGTCCCTTCACCAAAAAGGGCAAGGATTGACACAATCCCGGAGCCTACTCTCCAATTGAGTAACTCCTCTAATTCTCTGTTGGATGATGTAAGTTCCTCATTTACTTGTCATTATCTATATTTCCTTTTATTTGCTTCTTCATGCCATCATTTTTCCATACCGACATTTTCTTTCTTTGTCCTTCCTTGATAGCCTATGATTAAAGAGCTTCTTCGCATCGGTGCCCAATTTGTTGGGTACCGTGATTACGCCAGTAAAACTGAAGGTAGTGCTCTGCTCTTCTGCCCGGCTTCCTTACTTCTTTGTTGTCGACGTTTTTAGCTAATCTTATCTTTCTTTATAGAAAAACTGCAGAAGCCAACGAGCGTGCTGACACGTTTGCTCAAAATTAGAGCAATGTGAAGATGCTCGTAAGAAAGCCGAGTCGATGCCGCTCAAGCTAGGCGAGAAGCGACAAAGCCAAGGCTGATCTTGCTAGTGTCGAAGATCTTCGGAAACGTCCGTACGCCGCTTAAACTTCGTTGCGAGCACATAATCGCACGGTGCTTCGCGAAGAAGCGTATCACCAAACGTCTAAGGACACAAAATCGCCGCTTTGTCAGTAAGTATCTGCACCACTTCATATCCTTGGATTTTTCTTTTTTTACTTGTTTATTGATCGGATTTTCTTTTTATTTTGACAGATAAGACTTCTCAAGAATTTGAACTTGAAGATCCCGACAATGATCCTCTTCTTGACGCCGTTTCGTTCTTGAATTTCATGGGACGAAGCGCGTGAGGGCATTGACGAAGCCAGACAGGGCTGTCGCGGCTCTTCCCCTACTTCTTCCCAAAGAAAGAGGAGCCCGAACTTTCCTTACTTGCCAAGTGCTTTAATCCTCCCGAAGATCTTGGGCTGAAGATGCGCCATCAAATATGAAGGTTGCCGTTGAAAGCAACATTGCCTTGGCTGTGACGAGTCAACAAACCATTGATTGGGCGGGAAGGGCAACACGGAGCAGATAGAACAAGCAAAATGGCGAATTGATCAAGCGCGAAGTTGAATACGAAGAAAATCCTGGCCTATCTTGGGATCAAACCATCTTCGACTCCCAGCTCGTCAAAGCAGGTCTAATTGAATGCCTTTGCCTTTTCTATTTTTTGCTTTCTTTATTTCTTTTGCTATTGTCGCCATTCTAGCCTTGGCGACAATTACTCTGTTAGTACTTTTGGAGAACTTCTTTTGTAATGACCATGTAAACTTTCTAGAAAGCAATGAAATTCCTCTTGGTACTATCATTGATCCTGGGATTCTTTTCCAGCTAATATTTGATAATTATTCAACCAACCCTTGCTCTCCCGATGTTGTGCCTGTCTTCCTTCTCGAAGAAAGTAAAGCTGATGATAATCTCCTTGAAGGTTCTTCAAGCAAACCTGTGTCGGAAGATTTACAAGAACTTCGACAACAACTTCAATCCATGAAGAAACAAACTTTGGCAATGATGGAACAATCTCGGAAAGCGTCTGAACAAGAAGAACTTGCTCTTCAACAAGCCAAAGAGGCTATGGTTGCCAAAGATGCTGCTGTATTGGAAGCAGAAGGAGCTGCTACCCGAGAAAATAGCATGCTCGAACTAATGTTGGAAGCTAGCACAAATATGTTAGGTATGTATCTCCAACCTTATGGTGCATCCTCTTTATTTTGCTGTGCTTTCTTCCAAATTTCTTGCCTTGTTGCCTAATAGGCTCGGTTCTTGATGCCGCTACGAAGATCAAAGAGTGAATGAGAGGACGAATCTTCTTGTCAATCTTTCCCTTAATCATGGTTGTTTATTTTGGGCCACCCCTGAACGAACCCAGATTGTCACGTTCCAAGATCGTGCTTGCCAAGTGCGCGAATTTCTCGATTTTTGCGACAACATTAACCCTTGTTTTCAAGACTTTGTTTCCTCGAAATGAAGTTCCGACAACTCTTCCTGACTTGTTGGAGACCTTCAGAGATGCTCCTCGTATTCATAATTTTGTGCGAGCTCAATTGACTCTGGAGCAAGATTTGCCATGATTATGATACATATTTGCCATCCAAAATTAGACCTGACGAAGATTGTCGTTGATTGCCTGGCGAAGAAAATGCGGCGGAAGAATAATATTGATGCAATCAATGAAATGGTGACTCCTGGTGGCCGAGTCGATGATAGATGAGCTTCTTCGGATGGACTCAGAATTCTTCGTCAAGGGATCTTATGCTGAGCATAAAACAACCAGAGGCTTGTCAATAGATACTATTTTAGGTTCTGACTGATTTGTTCCATATTGTAAAACTTTGTCGAAGAATTTTGTTGTATATCACAAAGTGCTCTATATTGTTGGAGCCCCCGAGCCTTTTGGCTAGAATTTGTACTATTTTCTCTTTCAAAGATTTCTTCTTTTGTTATAATAAAACATCTTGATGGACTGCTGGCCCTCGAGTATCCTAGTGTCGAAGTTCTATATTTCTGTTTGCCGGGTTTTTGGACCAAAGCGATGATATTTTCTGACGTGTATACTATATTTAACATTACCAGCTTCCGATTTATGTATTTGGCGAGGTATTATTGTACCAAGGCGAAATATTTTCGATAAATCGAGTTTGTCTGTTTTGATACTTGAAGGTGTAGAGCCCCCGAGTGTGTCGAAGAATAAGAAGTATATCTTTACTATTTTTATTATATTGCAGCACCAGCGAGCCCGCCTCATTAAAAACCTTTCCCACCCCACTCGGTGCCCCGAAAAGGAAAAGAGTGCGTCTGAAAACTCGCGGGCGTTTCAGTACATTGTATGTTTACAGAGGAGACTATATTTCGGTATCTAGGCGTAAAAACGCCCGAGCTGCGCCACGTTCCAAGGATTTGGCTCAACGTTCCCCGTCTTCTTGTCCTTGATTCTGTATGCTCCTCCTTCGATTACTTCTGTGAGGATGTAGGGCCCAAGCCATGGTGACTCGAGTTTTTCATGACTTTTTTGGTTGAGTCGCAAAACTAAATCACCAACTTGGAAAGATCTTGGCCGCAATCGTCGACCGTGGTAATTCTTCAGTCCCGTTGATATTTAGCGACTCGTGACAGGACTTCATCTCGAGCTTCGTCGAGTGCATCGACGTCATCTTCCAAAGCTTTTCTCGAGGTTTCTTCATCATATTCCTGACTCTTGGAGAATCATGTTCTATTTCTATTGGCGGGACTGCCCGGCTCCGTGGACCAGAAAAATGGTGTTTCTGCGTATTTGGTGTTGTTCCGGATACTCCAAGACACTTGGCACTCATCCGCCAAGTATGCCGAGCTTTTCCAATGGTCCTAACAGGCGCTTCCATTGCAGATGATACCATTGGCCTTCTCGACTTGACCATTGGTCCGTGGATGTGCAACAGACGCAAAACTCAATGATGCCTACTTAAGATGCTTTGAACTCCTTGGACGGAAAATTACTGCCGTTGTCCGTGACAATGCTATGAGGGACTCCAAATCTAAAGACGATGCTTTTCACGAACTTAATCCGACGCGTCAGAATTTATCGGCTTTGCTTCTATCCACTTTGTAAATTTGTCGACAACGACAAGCATATACTCATAACCTCCTGGCTAAGCTTTGTGTAGTTTTCCCACCATGTCGAGACCCCATTGAGCAAAGGGCCAAGATAGCGGGATTGGCATAGTTCTGCTGCTGGAGAGTGAGGTTTGGCGGCAAATCTGGCACGCATCGCAGGTTCTCACTATTTCCTTCGCGTCCTCTATTGCTGTTAACCAGTAAAATCCTGCTCTGTAAACTTTAGCCGCGATAGCTCGGCTACTCGCGTGGTGGCCGCATATTCCTTCATGCACATCTTTCAGGATGATTCTTCCTTCTTCGGGTGTAACACATCTCTGTAGCACGCCCGAAATGCTTCGTTTGTACAACTCCCACTACAAGAAAAGTTCTGATAGACAACGTCCCAAAATCGTCAACTAAGGGGCATTTTTCGTCGCCTATGGGCCTAACCCGACGATATGGGTTCTGTTGTCGAAACTCGTCAGGCAAAGTCCAACGACGATTTTTTCGGTCCGTCGCGCTTGGGCGCCCTTCCGCCACGGAAAATCGGACCGTTGCCCAAGTGTTTCCGGGAGCCCGTTGACTCGCGACGTCATGCAAACGACACGTGGCGACGCCGTTAACTGCAGATTAACGGCGTTAACCGGCTGAAACCCCGTGGTAGATGGTAGGCCCACACGAGGCCCGCCACGTCTTAAGCGGGCCGGGCCAGATGACATAGTTTGACCGGTCAACTATATAGCTGGGCTGGTCCATTAGTTACGTGGGCCGGGCCTAACCTCTAATGTTGACTGGTCAAAACTTAACTGGGCCGGCCCATTTAACATGTGGGGTCCACCTTACAGCAATGGGCCGGCCCAAGAAGCAAGTGGGCCGGGCCAAAAACACAGGTGGGTCCCACTTTCCTGTTAAAAGGCCGGCCCATTTAGTGTGTGGGGTCCACCATATAGCAAGTGGGTCGGGCCAAAAACACAGGTGGGTCCCACTATCCTGTTAAAGGGCCGGCCCATTTAGTATGTGGGGTCCACCATATAGCAAGTGGGCCGGCCCAACAAGATAGTGGGCCGGGCCAAAAACACAGTGGGTCCCACCTTCCTGTTAAAGGGCCGGCCCATTTCGTATGTGGGGTCCACCATATAGCAAGTGGGGCTGGCCCACCAAGATAGTGGGCGGGCCAAAAACAGGTGGGTCCCACATTCCTGTTACTGGGCCGGGCCATTTGGTATGTGGGGTCCACCATAGAAAGTGGGCGGCCCAACAAGATAGTGGCGGGCCAAAAACACAGGTGGGTCCCACCTTCCTATTAAAGGGTCGGCCCATTTACCATGTGGGACCACCATATAGCAAGTGGGCTGGCCCAACAAGATAGTGGGCGGGCCAGAAAGCCAGGTGGGCCCCACTTTCTGTTAAAGGGCCCCAAATAGTATGTGGGGTCCACCATTGTATGGGCGGCCCAACAAGATAGTGGCGGGCCAAAACACAGTGGGTCCCACTTTCCTCCTAAAGGCCGGCCCATTAGGTATGCGGGGTCCACCACAAAGCAAATGGGCGGGCCCAACCACCAGTTGGGCTGGCCAGCAAAAGAGCGGGCGGTCCACTCCAAAGCAAGCGGGACCACATTGATTTCTGCACCAAAGAAAAAAATGCGCGTGAAAGAACTATAAAAACTAACTAAATATTATACTGCAAGGCATTGAAAAATATTACAGAACGAGAAAGTGAATGGTAATTAAACCTAGCAATACAATGGAGCGATTCAGCAATCTTTTAAGTTGTCCATGCGGCACCTATATCTGAAACAAAGACATTAAGACAGCAACAATGGGAAGGCAAAGACACTACAATATTGTTTGCCAAGAATTTGGAACTCATCATTTCGTCGTTATAACCAAGATCATTGTAATGCGCACAATAAGCAAACAAAGAGTGCATGCGCATACCAACAGCCAATATAACAGAGCATGTTAGAATGAAGCAGCAGACTTACTACTGTCGAGTCCCGTGCAAACCAACATGTTCAGGGAGTACAAATTGGCATGAACAACATAGTAACGAGGCTATAAATTTTGTAACAACAGTGAGCAAGATGAAGTTATGATGGCTACATCTCCAGAGCGAATGTAAACCAAAAATTGAAGTTACGATGGCAAAAGCTAAAAAGGAGGAATGTGAACCAACATGTGCCAAGTGCAATTACTTCATTTTGGCCGTGAACTAAGTAATACTCCTTGGACTTATAGTGAAGGGGATGCAAATCAAGATGTTTGGGATATAAACTTGTAACCAGAGCAACATAGAGGGATAGTTAATGCGACTTAGGATGGACCCGGTCTGAAATATAGTGGGATCACACGAACTTGTATAAGAGGGAATGCAAACCAATATGTTGAGCTTTCCATTGTGAGCGTCATGCCAAGTCAGAGAAACAAGTCAATAATGCAGCTTTTGAAGAACAAGATGGCACGCAAAATTATTATCTAGTAGTATGACAAGTTTATTTGTACTACAGGCTAGATAGCAGAGTGATAGCATGCCAAACTAAGTCCTTACTTTGTTAGCTTACAATGAACTAGATACAAAACAATGGCATCACCTGTAGTACAGGGAATGCAAGCCAACATGTTCATGGAGTAAAAAATTGGCACAAACAACATAGTAGCAGGCCATAATTTTTGTAACAACGGCTGAGCAAGATAAAGTTATGATGGCTAGATCTACGAGAGCGGGGAATGTAAACCAAATATAGAAGTTACGATGCCAAAGCTATAGAGCAGGGAATGCGAACCAACATGTGCAATTACTTAAAATTGAACTAAATAATAGCAGGATGTTACTATAATACCTATAATTTTTGTAACAACGTGAGCAAGATAGAAGTTATGATGGCTACATCTACGAGCGGGGAATGCAAACCAAAATGTTCAATCGCTTAAAGTTAGCAATGAAGTAGAAAATAGCAACGTGTTACGGTCATAGCTAGGAATGAACTAAAAGAGCTTCAGACAAAATATGAACCCAGAACATGGCGCTAAAACAAGGGACTTACATTAGGAGAAGCACTCTGTGGGAGTCACAGCAGATCTTCCTGGGGTTGATAGATCCGGTGATGAAGTACGCTACATGTGCTACTTGGGGTTGGAGAGACGGCCATTACACTTCATGGTTACTCATCTCATCTGCAAACGTAACGGCGCGTCGTTAGCACAAACATTCCCCCAAGATTAAACAAGAACTTGCGAAGCAATAGAAAAGCGAGTAGAAGAGTTTAGATCATGCCTTTGCGCCGGTGAAACGGATCGGTTCATGCACACGGTGTCGGTGAGCAAGATCCGATGCGGTGGACGACGGATCCGGCGAAGCTCTTGGGGTGGACGATGCCGCAGCTGAGGCGACTGCGGTAGGCTGGATGAGCATGGTTTTGAGGTTCGGCGGGGATGATCGGTCCGGTTGATGACGAGCGTCGATGAAGCGGCTCCGGGGCCCGGATGACGAGGATCGCGAGGGCTCGGGTAGCCCAGAAGTCCGGCGGGGATGTTCGGTGCGGTGGTCGTGGAGGTGGTAGAAGAGGGACTTGAGAAGTTCGGTGGGTGGTCTCAGATGAGAGGCGAAATGAATTTTGGGAGGGTATCCGGGGCTAGGAGGTGGTGATCCAAAAAATGACGGCCGGACCCCACCAACCGACTTTGCTGTCATCTCCACGGGGTAGAATCGGAATTTGGAAGCGTGTGAAATTTTTGTATTTTGTGGGCGGGAAGTTTTGCCGCTATGAGATTTTGAATTTCGCTAAGGTACAAGTATAATGATAAAAAATTGTGAGACCGTACTAGTACCTCTGTTCAAGGCCGACTGTAAAATCAAATCATCATCAAGTTGAACATCGGTTACTACCATGATCATCATCGGACACAGATCTGGTGACATGCACCTGAAATTGGTGCATTCGTTGCAAAGTATAATGCTAAAAAATTAGTGACCGTACTAGTACTTCTGTTCAAGCCCGAGTGCAACATCAAATCATCATCACGTTGAAAATTTGTTACCATGATCATGATCTATCTCTAAATTTGGCGCATCCGCTAAATCTAGCAAAGTATAATGATAAAGAAATTGTGAGACAGTAGTAGTACTTCTGTTCATGGTCGAGTGCAAAATCAAATCATCATCACGTTTAAAATTTGTTACCATGATCATGATCTACCTCTGAAAATGGGCGCATCCTCTAAAACTTGCAAAGTATAATGATACAAAATTGTGAGACCGTACTAGGACTTATGTTCAAGGTCGAGTGCAACATCAAATCATCATTACATTGAAAAGTGTGTTACCATGATCATGATCTATCTCTGAATTTGGCGCATCCGCTAAATCTCGCAAAGTATAATGATAAAAAATTGTGAGAATGTACTAGTACTTATGTTCAAGGCCGAGTGAGGATCAAATCATCATCACGTTGAAATTCGTTACAACGATCATGACATATCTCTAAAATTGGCGCATCCGCTAAATCTCGCAAAGTATAATGATAAAAAAAATTGTGAGGCTGTACTAGTACTTGTGTTCAAGGCCGAGTGCAGGATCAAATCATCATCACGGTGAAATTTGTTACAACGATCATGACATATCTCTTAAATTGGCGCATCCGCTAAATCTTGCATGTGGCGCATCTCAGTGCGGAGCAACGGGCCGGTGCTATCAAGGTTGAGGCGTCGGTAGCGTCATCGGGCTCTCCTTTTTTGATAGATCTTCTACATGGCGCGGCGCACGCCCGTCGAGAAGCATCACATGTGATACCGAGGTGGAGACGTCACGGCATCCTCGAGGCGCGGCCGCCTTTCTATGAGCCAGCGTCGACTCAAGGTATGAATCCATGCGTTGTCGCGCCCCTTCTTAGATGAAGTGGGGTGCCTTAGATTTATTGTTCTTCTCTTACGATTATTTCGAGCCGAACATGTGTGCTCTTTCTCTGAATATATTGCTTGAAAAGCTAACCAAGTTAATTAAATTCACTTCGTTCTTAATCTTGCGTGCTAATCGTATTTTCTTGTGAGTGGTGCGCGCAAGGAGATTTATTGTGGTGTGCGAGCTCTTAGGCCTAAGTCGAAATCCTCGGCAACGAGGCCTAGCTTAACACATAAAAAGGTGTTCAATCTCGCCCACAATGTCCTTTTCTTTCCTCTTCCTTTATTGGAACTTGTTTTGAGACAAGGAAAGTGGCACGTGTAATGTGAGTAAAACCCTCTTAGCCAAAATCAGCTACAAGCAAGATTTTCTGTATTGTAGATGCCCCAATTGACTCTAATCCCCAATGTAGTCTTTTTTATGTCAGTATAGACTTCTTTACATGGCATGCATTTGCCTAATGAGCAGCATTGTATTGCCATTCTAGCCAACTTGATCGATATGTCAAGCTTCATGCACGAGATGCCATGTTTAATTTACTCCCTCACTCCGATCCATATTTCTTGGTGTAAAATGAATGTGAATCGAAGGGAGTACTTCTTAGATACTAGTAGTACTATACCATTTCAAAAAAATACTAGTACTACTACATCACAAATGCATCAAAAGAGTACTACCATCACAAGACCACCATGGTTGTACTAGTAGAGTTTAATCTTGAACTTCCAAAGGGAATAAGATTACACATGAACTTTAACGGGACCGAGGCATGAGGAGCCGCGATGGGGGCGTTGGCGGGAACAAACCGGGCAAGGCAATAGTCGGAGGAAGAGGCCATATGCTGCGTGCTTGGCCTTGGTTGCAGGCGGTGCTTCCCCGATGTACTTAGGCCTACACCCGTCGCATGCTGGATCAGGCGGCGGATGTCCTTCTGGAGGATTTTGCCACAGAATGGGCATAATAGCTCCCGCGCTTGCGGAAACGAATTTCACCACCCTTCAGCCGCTTCAGAACGTAGCGGCTCTTCTGGTCCCTGCGCTCCTTGTTGTCGTCCATGTCATCGAGAATATTCCTGTGAATTATAAAGTACATAATAATCAGGTGCTTAATGATAGATCGAATAAATACTGCACTATCATAAGCAAACCTTAGAAACCCTAAAATTAAATGTGTAGAACAAGTAAATGGCAGAAGAAATCATACTAAACCCTATGAACAGCAATGAACATAAGCCACAACAATTGCAAGTCCACTAAGTACGAACACATAAATTAATTATATGACAAATCAAGCCAACTACATGGCAGATTAGTCGAAATTAAACTAGAATCTGACCGTACGAACCGTAGAATCAAGCACGTCTACAAGAACAAGGTAGGAGATCAAATCAATCAAGAACAGGTTCGTGCAAACCACGTGAACGGTAATATGACACAAAAAGGATCGGGACGAGTTTCGGTAAAAGAGCAGTACCTCCTCGTCGTCACCCTCGACATCCTCCAGAATGAACGTTTGGGCCGAAATCGTCGAAGGGGTGGTCCGCGTCCGACCGTTTAGGAAGACCTCGCCGTGGTGGCCTGCAACGCCTTGCAGATCTTCGGCGGGAGCAATGGCGTTGCTATCCACCTTCTCCTCGACGGCCAGGACGCCCGTTTCGGCGAGGTCGAAGAATCGGACAACGAGAGACGAGCGGCCAGGTGCCGGTGAAGCCTCACCCCGCGACGCCACTACCGCGAGAGGCATCCTCTGGACGGCCGCCGTGCTCCGCCTCGTACGCAAGACCTGTCTTCATGCTGCTGCGGTTGGAAACGAGGAAGTCGATGCCTCGGAGGTGCGGTGAGTTGATGGGAGGGGAGAGGAGAGGACGAGCTCGCGAGAGACGATGAGGCCGATTATTTTATAGCCTCTGACTCTCTGTATCAGAATGGCATTAGTTGTGGACGCGACAGACGATGAGGCCGATTAGTTGTGGACGCGTGAAGTCGTGCATGTACTCGATTCTCACGTATACAAACTTCCAAACGTCATAAGTAATTCACAATCATTCAGAATAATATGAGACCTTAACATTTTATTGTTTGTGTCAGATATTGTCCATGAAAAATAACATCCTTCAAAAAATAAATCCCCTATGCCAATCCGGTCATGGCCGTCTACTCCAACTAGCTTCCTCGAGTAATTTGTCACCTTACATTCTTAAAATGAACCAAAATTTGGCACAGGGGCATCACATGGAAAATGATGTTACCATTCTCTCTTCCCATTTTTGTTTGAATTTTTCAAAATTGTCATGCCCTAACGGAAAAAAATGTATGTTCCTTCTATGAAGCATGTATCAGAATGGCATTACCAAAACCTGGGGGTGGCGGGGCACATGGTGGTGTGATGATACATCACATTTGGACCACACAACACAATTTGGACCAACCAAAAAAATTCAACCACCCTACACAAACCCTGGTCAAAACTAGTTTGACCAATATTACAAAAGTTGTACATAATTCAGAAACAGTCAGAAATATACGAAGCATTCAGGAGTCAATACTGAAGACAAAGCAATTATGCCAAAAGACGAAGGCAGAGGAGGAACAGGTCTTGCTATATTGCACAACAAAGCCAAATTCAACTTTTCATCGATTCCAAAATTCTGGCTGCAATTAGCACACCCTGGTCTCCTGATGTCGCAATAGTTGGCTGCTGGGAGCGGAGACACTCGACTTCCTTCTTCAACTTATCGCACTCTGTGCGAACTTTCAAGTACTTCGTCTCGAAATATTGCGCATGTTCAGCATGCAACTCCACTTCCTGTTGAAAACTTTCACAGTCACAGTTGCAATCACACTGACCAGCCTTGTCAGTGACCACACTCATCGGTGGCTGGGCGCGTAGTTCCTCGACTTCCTTCTTCAACTTCTTACACTCCGCGAGAACGTCTGAGTACCGTTTATCAAAAGAAGATTGCACGGAACGGGCATTCTCCTTCGATATGGCACGATTTAAAATGCACCTGCCCACGAGGTGGCGGATTTTCTTATGAAGGATGGTGTTGTGGCCCTTGATCTGGTCCAGTTTCACGGAGAATCGTGTTATCACATCCTGCATTGCAAATTCAACAGCAATGAAGTATGCAGAGTGCAGATGAGGGGGAGAAATAAACAAATGGAGTGCCAACCTCTTCAATATGCCTGAGAGCTGCAAAGTCCTTGTCCATAGGAACCTCTTCAACGATGGAACCGCCATCCCTGGAAGAAAGACATTTAAGTAGTTGGATCTGGGCAGCCAGCAAGGAGGC
The DNA here is from genome assembly GCA_030979885.1 of Lolium multiflorum. NCBI lineage: Eukaryota > Viridiplantae > Streptophyta > Magnoliopsida > Poales > Poaceae > Lolium > Lolium multiflorum. The sequence goes on from CM061750.1 coordinate 337,375,852, forward strand.
GATGAAACTGCGGCACGGCAATGGAAACATACACGGCCGAAGATGCACACACGCGCACTGGCTGCTCCTCTCCCGGAGCCTGGGCATTCGTCTCTGATTCTGCATTCATGATACCAAACCTATGCAAGAGTTTGAGGTTTCTGTTCTGAAGGGTGGTGTTGTGGCCCTTTAATCTCATAATCCCTTCTTGCATGGAAAAATTCACCAGGAACGAATCAGGGATCCTTTTTCATTCACAGGATATGAAAATCATAAGATTAGGAAAAGCATAGGATTTTGTATACATTAGAGAGGGTGTATGCGCTATTTTATGGGCTATTTGGAATGTACAAAATGAAGTCGTGTTTAATAAACCCAAATCTCATCCCTTCTTGCAGGTTATCCCTATGATTATTCACTAGATCCGTATGTTTCTTATCTCCGCCCGAGGGATCAGCAGGATATCATGGAGTCTGGGTGCAACTGACTAGAGACAGCCGCACGGGATTTTTACAGCCAGGGTGGCTGGCAGTTTCCTCATAGAATTACTTACTGATGTGTTTTTGCCTTTTTGGCACCCGCTGTTTTCTATGTTTCGTTGGTGGATCTTTGTGTCGACTCTAGCTGATCCGTGAGAAGTTGTCATAATTTGTGTATGAACTGAAGAAAGCAATAAAGCAGCCATATACATCATTTTGATGCAGAGGCTGTGATATGTCCCCCATTTCGAAAAAAGGAACAAACATAGGATATATTTCTATAAATCAAACAACTAATGTAGGAAAAAAACCCATAGGATCTAAATGCTACACAATTCTTATAGAAGTCCTACGAATTAAAGAAGCCCTCATGCAGTACGGAGATGAAGAGGAAGAAAAAAAACATGGATATATATTATATAGTGCATACATTATTAATGCTCTTGAGAGCTAACAAGTGCTCATCAAACAACGGGTCCTCGATAGCTAAGTACGAAGTGGATCCTGCGGTAGAAAGCACGAGCCTGGAACCGTCGGCCCTGGAAGATGATAGCCGGTTTAGTTGGCACCGCCTGCCAGCAAGGACTCAACGAAAATCCGGCATGGCGATGGAAACATACCCAGGAGCTTCGTACCCACCAGGTTGGCGAGAAACGAGCGATTTCTCAACTTGGGTAGGAATGGCGCTGAAACCAGCCGCCATGGAAGAAAGACGGTTAAATTGTTTGATCCGCTAGCCAGCCAGAAGGCAGAGAAACTTCGGCATGGCGATGGAAACATACCGGGGAGCTTCGTACCCACCATCTTGGCGAAACACGGTCGATTTCTCGGCATCGGTAGGAAGGGCGACACTTGAACGGGCGGCCCTGGAAGAAAGACGGTCAAATAGCTGGTTCTCCCGGGTAAAAAAATAGTTGGATCTGTTTGCCTTGCTGTAATCTGCGTTCATGGGGGCAAAGAAAGCACATGGCGATAAAAACCTACCAGGACTCTTGCTGGATTACTCTGCCCTGACCCAACAAGCCCGAAGCAGACTGAGCTTGCGATGGAAGCGCAGACTGAGCTTGCGATGGAAGCGCAGACATGCCTGTCCGCCGGCGCCGCTGGTACACTTTCAAAGTCGGAGTTTGCAGGACTTTCAGCGGGATGGATTTCACCGCGGATTTAGTCTCAGACAACAACGCCTCCTTCCTCTTCTTACACTTCTTCATGTTCTTCTTAGACAACTTGTTGAACGATGGATGAATCGCTGGAGGAAGAAGGAAGGGACAAGCAGGTGGGGATAGAAGGGGTCGGTGTAGAGCTCTCCGGGGAGGGTTCCCCGGGGAGGAGGATGAAAACTGGAACGAACAGGACAGGGATGGGACTGGGCAATCTTGTCCGTCCATCCAAAATCAAAGGGCGGGAGCACATAAGACTTTGGGCCATTGACAGGCTGGTCCTGCCACAGGCGGACCCCAAGTTTCAGCGATTCAATGTCAGTGAAAAGATGGGCAATGTAAAAGAATCTTGTTCGGGGTCGGCCGCGGAAGCCAAATCTCTGTGTCCCAAAGTCTACTAGTAGTCTACTCCTATATAGGTATAGCTGCATAGCCATCATACCATTGCATTGATCGAGCTGTACGCCTTTACCACTCTGATTCAGGTCCAAAATATTAGTGTTCTCTTGTCAAATCAAAGGCCATGTCAGTTTGACGAAATGGACGTTCTTTAACTCACAAACTACTCCAAGGACATCATTTACGGACTACTGAAGCCATGTACATATTTTCTGGATCGATTTAGTAATTTGCTACAACTGTAATATTATTTCCAATTTTCAGCAATTTATTTGAATTTTAGGATTTTACTTATAAATTTCGCTAATTGACATGTGTAGGAAAGATAGAAAACAACTAGTGTATGCATGACCAATTAATCTGACTAAATAAATCTTATAGTGGCCACTTTGCATCACTCAAACTGAGAGGGCATGTTAGATTCATATGATAGAATAATGGAGAATCGCTATGACATATGCCTCCTTGAATCCTACGGGAAAGAAATCTACATGAATTGGTAGAGCTAGGTGTGTGATGGTATCATCGGAAAGACAAAGGAAATTTCTATAGAGATTGAGAGTGCATAGCATAGTTGTCACAGATGCATATGAATTTTTCCAAGAGGTCTAACCTCTTATTAGAAATCCTATAGGGTTGTACTAGTATAAGAAAACAATACATAGAAATTTTGGAGGATTCAATTCTTCAAATCAAACAAGCTATATAGGGGGAAAATCATATCCTTTGATTCGTACAATTTGTATAGGAGTTATGTAGGATTTGACTATAGGAGTTATGTAGGATTTGACTATAGGATTTGAATATTTGTACGGTTGTGTAATATTTTTACCCAGATCAATTCACATACCACCGGTTATGTATTTTTTTGGGCTATAAAAATAGGAGGTGTGGTATATTTGATGTGTGTAGAGATAATCTCACCATCTTATAGCCACCCCTAACATTTCGAGCAAACAAAAAAAAATCTATACCACTACCCACCTCTCGTCCTACACTCAATTCCTACACAACCAAACAACAAAAATTGGCTATCCTAGCCAGGTGGTTGGGGATACTCTCATCCCATAAACCTATCCCCTAAACCAAACAACCCCTAATATGGAGGGAAGGAAAACCTAGTATCTGATACTGTACAAAAACACATAAAGCAATCTGGAACCGTCCACATAGAATCAACGGGCCAGAGCAGATGCCTTCTTTGGGAAGGGTCTTGCGCGGAAGCCAAGGAATCCTCTGCGTCGACAATCTGGTGTAGCAGTAAAATAGACCATCATAGCGGAACATTGATGGAGTCACTACAATGCGTCCGAATCCGGGTATAGTCTTGTCATATCAATGGCCATGTCAGTTTCTCCAGATATAATCTATCCGTTAGCTAGTACTACTACTCTAGAGGCTGACGCCACATGCAGAAGTTGTACAGTACTACGACTACTATCGAGTATCGACTAGTCCGATCACGTCCAGGTCGCAACTACTCAAAAATGGCCGTAAAGAAAATGCAGAAGTAGGATGGGGCCACGACAAAAGACATACATCTATTTATGGACAGAGGTAGTATCATATCAGCATGCATTAGCATCTCATTTGCAACTAGTTGCACTCGCATCCTATTATCGGATATCACACTTCTGCACTTTTAAAAAATATGAAGAAAAACAAAACTGGGACACATATTATGTTGTGTATTGCTCCACAGGTCACAGATGAGTATGTAAAAAAAATTCTAGCTTGCACAAAAAAGACAAATGATATGTGAATAGTTAAGGAATATTATTCACTTTGGTCTTTTCTTTTTTCCACAGCTCACATATGGTCACCTTTTGAAACAAATGTTTAGATGTGCGAAAGATACAACATAACCCGTGACTATGATTTGAATTTACATTTTTTTACAAACTCGAAATGTGACATCCGACAATAAGATGAGGGATCAACTAGTTGCGAAATGTTTGCACTCCTGACCATGCATCTGAATCTATCTACTAGACTACTACAACAACATACAAAATGCACCAGTTTTGAACTAGAGATGTAACAGCAGTACTAACCGTTGGTTTCCAAAATCTAACGCTTGTGATTAGAGGGATTCGCGTCAAGAGATACCACAACAGCATACACTTCTTTCTAGAACCATCATGTAGCCATTATGTAGAAGAAGAAAAAAGCAGGGTCACACCAATATCACACGTCCCACTCGATAGTAAGAAAGGTTCCAAGTTATTGTTCCCATTTCTCAACTGGTCATACCTATTTCGATGGTGTAACCTACGTAGTATAAGTTATATATTAGTTGTATGGAAAGTTTGAGCAACATTTAGAACATAATTTTGTACTCCTAATTGGTCCAACATGCATGCTAAGATTGGGGTCTTCACCTTGAAACGGCGAGCGCCGAAAAGCGGGTCAAAATCGCCCAGATCCTCGAAGATATCTACAGGCGCAGCCGCTGTATGAGAGACGGAGTGGGAAACGAGTGGGGCGATGTATGAGAGACGGAGTGGGGGTGTAGTATGTACTATAGTAAGACGGCGAGACGGCGAGGTCAGAGTGATTAAGACTAGTCACAATGGGAAGTACGTAGTACGTAGTATCATACACTACTAGTTTGTGATACTACCTCCACAATGCATAGTATCATAATATGGTTCATACTTATGTCATATTTAAAGTTTTGTAGAATCTCAATGCAAATGTGTGTACATGATGTATTTGTCATGAAGTTTTCTAAGTTTTCTAGGTTTATGTGTTATAATACTACTCTCATCTCTCACCTCATAATTGATGTGACACATTAGATTTTTGCCAACATGGCATGTATGATACTACTTACGAGCCTTAAAAGCACTTTTTTGTGATGTTGATCAAATTGTACTCTAAAATTGTCACTGGACAACAGGTCGGCCTATTGCAAACTTGTTTGAATGAGCTAAAATAGTTAGAAATCTAGAAAATTTGTCACTTCAATGAATTTTCATCCTATAACGTTTACTTAATTTGAAAAACGAATGGGGACGTTTGCCATAATGGGACAATCATTTCTACAAAAAAGAATAAGATGGAAAGTCTCGCAATGTTATTTATCATGACAACATTGACAATGTCACAACCGTGGGGTGATTAGGGAATCCACTCCGCTAGAAAAAACAAACTTATATAAGGCATGTGTGGCAATGCAGTTTGTCTACCTTATACACATATCTAGATGTGTAGCTATATATGGATTTTATTTTCCAACTTTAGATGATCAGTTTATAGTTCACCATTTAATTAGAATTCATAATTTTTGGGAATAAAATACTTGGAGGTACCCTGCAAGTGTGGTACCACAAACAAAGCCCAAACATGGGTCCCAATAGTACAACATAGCGCGCATAGGAAGTTTGAGCAAATTTGAAACCAACCAAATGAGGTAGAAACAAATCAGAAAAAAGTTGTGAAACATGTGCATGGAGCCATCACATGACATGTACTTACTACTAACAAGTAAAAAATATAAAACCCTATCATACATAGAGGTTTGGGGTGAAGAGTTATTATTCACACACATATAGAATAAATATGGACTGCTTTTGGCTTTCTACCCATTAATTTGAGCAAGCTTCATGCAGTGTCCACTTCAAACTTGACAACATTGGAACCATAGCTGCTTGAGTTCGCCTCGCTAGCCTCTTCCCATATGTAAGCTTAATTAATTGGTTACACTACGAAAACCACAATCAACTTCTGAATAATGCATGCATTGCCCCCCTTTTGCACATATGCAACTTTGCAAAGTAGGGATTTTTGGTTTACCACACATTAGTGTGTTGTTTTCTTTTTATTAGGACCCATGTTTGGTAGCCACATTTTTCCAAAGCCAAAGTGTGGTTAGCCAAAAAAAAAGCTAGTATGGCTAGCCACCAAATTGTGGCTTAAAATATTAAAGCCAAACTTTGTCAAAACTTTGTAAAAAAAAGTTGAGTCTATGACAAATGGACCATATATACATGCAATGAAGTGTGATAAGCCAAATTGTGGCAAAAACCAAACACATGCCAAATAAACTATATGCATGGCTGCCAAATTTTGGCTTCTTGACAAATTGTGGCTAGGAACCAAACATGCCCTTGCTGGCCAAAGGGGTCCGAATATGTGTTTTGTTTATTCGCTATCATGTGCAGTACGTGTGTGCACAATACCACAAATCAAAATTTCACGGGTAGGCCAAACATGCATGCATGGTAGGCGAATCGCCATTTCGAAGGCTAATTTGTCAAACTAGCTTACCATGAAACCATCATGTGTACTCCAATTAATTAAGTTCGGATATGAATGGTGGTCATCAACCAAACTAAAAAGAATTCAAAATTTGGGATGATATAGGGATGTGCCCTATTGTTGTGGAATCAGAAAACATTAGCCAACGAAAATGTGGGTTGCATCCAAGTATAGTAGCTCACAAAGTCGATTGCCAAGAAGTTTTTGCCTAAATTTGAAATAAAGCCAAAATGAGGTTCAAACTTATTGAAATCAGCAAGCAAGGCAATCACGAAGTCACCAATTACTACTTTTATCTAGGAAAAATAACAAACATGATGGCATGCAAATATTCTTGAGAAGCAGAATCATTCTGTAAATATATATTTTTGGAACCATGCATGTTGGACATTGATTCGCTTCTTGCCACATGGGTGAGCTAGCTTGGTTACCGCAAGAACCATGCATGGCGAACTTTCGAATCATGACCCCTTTTTTAAGAGATCAATGAAAAACTTCTTATTTTCGACTATACTTTGCCAAATACAGTTTTTTTGGTTTTCCACATAAAGTCTTTTCATTTTTATTGGCCGAATTAAGGGGGGCAAAATTAAAAGGATGTATTTGTGAAGTGGCTACCGCGTGTATTGCGCACACTACCACCTATACAATTTTCACAAGAGGGTGACATGGTTGGATGGCCATGCATTTCCATGGTTTGTTGGATTATCTCATCATGTAGTATATAATAAATTAATTTTGTAAATATTTTTCAATTCAAGTATTAACGATGGTTATATTACAACTCAAATAAATTGGGAAAATACTGGGATTCGCCTCCCTAGAATCAATCTTGCCCGTCCATTTCCTATCAACTGACTATAGGGAGTACTAGATTTAAATGGCGGTTGGAGTTAATTCCTCAACCTCATCGCAGTATTATTCCCATCTGTCCCCACTAAACAACCCCTGGCGGTTCGTTCTCCCCTGCATTTCGGCAAGTTCCAAAAAACCCCATTGTTTGCAGTTGCTCTCCCTCCCTCCCCCTCAATCCCTCCGATCAGTTCGACGTGCTTCAGCGCTGCCATGGCCGACGGCGGCCTGTTTACGCTAAAGAGGAGCGTCGTTCCCCATGGGACGACCAAGGTGAACGTGGTCTACACGAATGACCCTTCCGTTCTCGAGCACACCCTCAAGATGTACGAACAAAAGCTACTAGAGGACAGGTCCAGGTTCGTCGGCCTCGACCTAGAATACACTGCGGACCAAGTAAGTACCGCCGTCGTTCAGTTGGCCATGGACGACCACGTCCTGGTGTACCATTTCTGCAGGTATGTTCTTCACATGCCTTCCTTTATCCTTTTGTTTTTTAATATAGAAACTCTTCCTTTATCTTGGATCTGCTTTTTATTTAACATACTTGTATAATTTTTTTGGATTGACCACGATATCTAGTTTCATGATTTTGGTACTCAAAATTTGCACAAATTTCATGTACTCATACTCACCGATAATCGGCATGGATGTCAAGATATTAACATATAGTAACTGAATCTTAACTTGACACTTAAATAATTAGATCATATAGTCGCAACAATAATTCATGTTATTTTGATGTGTATCACTGATGCAAAATCATTGTTTCACTGCAACAAGTATACAGTTTACTGGAAGAAAAATATGTGTACTATTTCAGCATATACGATCTTACAAGATTGATTTGTGTTAACATGCAGGAGTCCTGATAATCTGGCACTGCAAGAATTCCTTCAACATAAAGGAATTTGTTTCACAACTGTTGACATCAGGGGTGACTCTAGCAGGTTTGCTAGAGATGGCATTAAAATTCCTAAACATAATTGGATTGACATTCAGGATATGATCAATTTCAATGGTCCTGGCAATAGGACTGGCATGGGTGATTTGGCAGCCGCCATCATTGACCCATCTTACAAAGACATGAAGACCAAGTTCCCTACTAGCAGCCACGATCAATGGGAGTGCATGCCATTGCCTGAAGTAAACTTGAGGTATGCTGCGATTGATGGGTATGTCAGTTTTGAGTTGTACAGGCGACTCAAAAAAATCAATGATGGGCAGCGTCAAGCACAACCAATTCCAAGGGAAGTGGTTTGCCCGGATTGCAAGGAAGCGGCTAGGTTGGCCGCTCTTCCCCCTGCCTGGCGCGACGAGAAGAAGCAGTGTGTCGGGACAACCTACTGGGAATTTGTATCTTATTGCTTTAGGCACAACATACCATTTGATCCGAAGAATATGCCACCATGGATAAAGGACCCGTGCGAGCCTACTTCGGGGTCTCCGTGGGATGGCGGTTCACATGGTGAGCAAGCTAGGGCAACGGCTGGATGTGGTGAGCTAGCAAGGGCAGGGCCTGTATCTGGTTGGGAAGCTCCAACAAGGATTCCCGACACACGAAGTGCGAACGAGTGCAGAACTTGGACTGCCAACCCATGGGAGGCAGGTACAAGCGGCACCGGCAAGCGCATCAAGAGGGATGATGATAATTGGTGAACTAGGCTGGCGTTATATGTTTCCAAGATTGTACATAAGTTTAGAATTATGAACTGGTAGTATTGTTTAGGTGATGTAATTACTTTTGCAACAATGTGTATGAGGTTTCAGAATCACGCATCCTTATTTAAACATGTTTAAAACATGAAAATGAAAAGGTAAGCCTCCTTCTTTAGTCACTCCAAAATGAAGCTTTTGGGAAGGTATTTGAAATTTCCATGTTTGAAACCCAAAACGACTTCTCTTCGTGATTGACTTCATAAGACAAAGTTCAGGCTTAGGGGTAGATACATGATTTTTCTGGTTTGAATATGACTAGACCTTGTTTATCAACTTGAGTGCTTACTATATGACATAAGAAGGCTATGTGCTTTGGTTTTCATTTTTTGAATCTTGGTCAATTCCTAGGTACGGTTTGACCAAGATTTGAACAAGTTTAAAATATGAAAATAAAATGTAAGCCTGGATCCTTCTTAGTCACTCTGAAATGAAGCTTTTGGGAGGTTTTTGAAATTTCCATGTGTTTGAAACCCAAACCACTTCTCTTCATGACTTCGTAAGATAGATTTTAGGGTTAGGGGTAGATACGTACATGATTTTCTAAGTATTTTTATGCCCATTTGAATCTTGGTCAAATCATAGGTTTGACCAAGATTTAAACATGTTTAAAATATGAAAATGAAAAGGTAAGCCTGCATCCTTCTTAGTCACTCCAAAATGAAGTTTTTGGGAAGGTTTTTGAAATTTCCATGTTTGAAACCCAAAACGACTTCTCTTCGTGCTTGACTTCATAAGACAAAGTTTAGGGTTAGGGGTAGATACATGATTTTTCTGGTTTGAATATGTCTAGACCTTGTTTATCAACTTGAGTGCTTATTATATGACATAAGAAGGCTATGTGCTTTGGTTTTTCATTTTTTATACCCATTTGAATCTTGGTCAAATCCTAGGTTTGACCAAGATTTGAACAAGTTTAAAACATAAAAATAAAAGGTATAAGCTCGACCTGGATCCTTCTTAGTCACTCTAAATTGAAGCTTTTGGGGGGTTCTTGAAATTTCCATGTTTGAAACCCAAAACCACGTCTCTTCATGCTTGACTTCATAAGACAGAGTTTAGGGTTAGGGTAGATACATGATTTGTCTGGTTTGAATATGTCTTGACCTTGTTTATCAACTTGAATGCTTAATATATGACATAAGAATACTATGTGCTTTGGTTTTCATTTTTTGATTTTTTCTGAATTTTTATGCCCATTTGATCTTGGTCAAATCCTAGGTTTAACCAAGGTTTAAACAAGTTTAAAACATGAAAATGAAAAGGTAAGCCTGCATCCTTCTTAGTCACTCCAAAATGAGGCTTTTGGGAAGGTTTTTGAAATTTCCATGTTTGAAACCCAAAACGACTTCTCTTCGTGCTTGACTTCATAAGACAAAGTTTAGGGTTAGGGGTAGATACAAGATTTTTCTGGTTTGAATATCTCTAGACCTTGTTTACCAACTTGAGTGCTTACTATATATGACATAAGAAGGCTATGTGCTTTGGTTTTTTTTTTGAATTTTTATACCCATTTGAATCTTGGTCAAATCCTAGGTACGGTTTGACCAAGATTTGAACATGTTTAAAACATGAAAATAAAAGGTAAGCATGGATCCTTCTTAGTAACTCTAAAATGAAGCTTTTGGGAGGTTTTTGAAATTTCCATGTTTGAAACCCAAAACCACTTCTCTTCATGCTTGATCGACTTCATAAGACAGAATTTAGGGTTAGTGGGTAGATACATGATTTGTCTGGTTTGAATATGTTTAGACCTTGTTTATCAACTTGAATGCTTACTATATGACATAAGAATACTATGTGCTTTAGTTTTCATTTTTTTGATTTTTTCTGATTTTTTTGCACATTTGATCTTGGTCAAATCCTAGGTTTAACCAAGATTTAAACATGTTTAAGACATGAAAATGAAAAGGTAAGCCTGCATCCTTCTTAGTCACTCCAAAATGAAGCTTTTGGGAAGGTTTTTGAAATTTCCATGTTTGAAACCCAAAACCAGTTCTCTTCATGCTTTACTTCATAAGACAGAGTTTAGGGTTAGGGGTAGATATACGTGATTTGTCTAGTTTGAATATGTCTAGACCTTGTTTTATCAACTTGAATTCTTACTATATGACATAAAAAAACTATGTGGTTTGGTTTGATAGTTCATTGTTCATAATTCATAGTTGATCATACATACGGATCATACATACAGAATTGCGCGATCCTTATCGCGACTTCTAACCTATCTAGTCGTCGAGGAAGATGATGGTCGCGTTCTCCTCCGCATCCCGCGCCTCCTTCTCCTTCACGGCGGCGATGGCCGCCGCCTTGTCTTCTTCCTCCGCCCTCTTCTTGTCGGCATCGTCCTTGAGGGACGCGGCCAGCGCCTTCAAGAAGAGGGGGTCTTCCCCTTCCTCCGCCTCCTCCGCCTCCTCGCCGGCTGGCGGCGCGAATCCGCCGCTGGTGCTCGCCTCCCACGCCGCCTTCGACCGGCGGTTCCTCTCCCGGTCGGCGCGCCATTTGTTGAAGACGGGGCCGCTCATCGGTTTGAGCGGCGGATCCGCCTTGTACCAGAGCCCGCCCGGGGCGAACTCGCGGAGCGACGACGGCATGTACAGGGAGCCTCTGTACCTGCACGCCGCGCGCCGACTCCCGGCGGCGGACTGCTTGCACTGGAGCCGCCACGCCTCCTCGAGCGTGTCCGGCGCGCGGGATCGCTTCGATCCGCTCGCGGGCGACGCGGAACTGGTACGGCGTGAATACATGGCGAGCGGCGAAGAATCACCACCCTGCAATCAAGGCCAAGCACGCAGCATATGGCCTCTTCCTTACGTCTTTTGCCTGGTTTGTTGCCGGTCAACGCCCCTGCTGCTGGCCCTGATGCTCCTGGTCCTGTTTAAAGTTCAGCATTAAACTCTACTATACAACTGTCGTGGTCTTGTGATGTACAGTAGTACTCTTTTGATGCATTTGTGATGTAGTAGTACTGTACTTTTTTTTGAACTGATATAGTACTATCTAAGAAAAGTACTCCCTCCGATTCACATTCTTTTTAGCACCAAGAAATATGGATCGGATCACCGGAGCGAGGGAGTAAATTACCCTTTTGTTGTGGCTTATTTTGGCTTTGGCAAAAGCCAAAAGCCAGCACCTAAATAGGTGCTTTTTGGGCTTTTGGATTTTGGAAGCCAAGAACAAAAGCCCAAAAAAGCACCTATTTACGTGCTTTTTTTGGCTTTTGCCAAAGCCAAAAGCCAAAAAAAGCCACAACAAAAGGGCCATAAACATGGCATCTCGTGCATGAAGCTTGACAGATTGATCGGGTTGGCTAGAACGGCTAAACAATGCTGCTCATTAGGCAAATGCATGCCATGTACGATAGTATACATCCAGTAAAGAAGTCTATACTGACATAAAAAAAGACTACATTGGGGATGAGAGTCAATTGGGGCATCTACAATACAGAAAATCTTGCTCGTAGTTGATTTTGGCTAAGAGGGTTTTGTGCCCATATTTGTATCTTGGTCAAATCCTAGGTTTGACAATGATTTAAACAAGTTTAAAATATGAAAATGAAAAGGTAAGCATGGATACTTCTTAGTCACTCTAAAATGAAGCTTTTGGGAGGTTTTTGATATTTCCATGTTTGAAACCAAGAACCACTTCTCTTCATGCTTGGCTTCATAAGATAAAGTTTAGGGGTTAGGGGGTAGATACATGATTTGTTTGGTTTGAATATGTCTAGACCTTGTTTATCAGCTTGAATGCTTACTATATGACATAAGAAGACTATGTACTTTGGTTTTTCATTTTTTTGTTTTTTAATTTTATGCCCATTTGAATCTTGGTCAAATACACTAGCTATGACCAAGATGTAAACAAGTTTAAAACATAAAAATGAAAAGGTAAGCATGGATCCTTCTTAGTCACTCTAAAATGAAGCTTTTGGGGGTTCTTGAAATTTCAAGTTTGAAACCCAAAACCACTTCTCTTCATGCTTGACTTCATAAGACAGAGTTTAGGGTTAGGGGTAGATACATGATTTGTCTAGTTTGTTGTTTAGACCTTGTTTATCAACTTGAATGCTTACTATATGACATAATAATACTATGTGCTTTGGTTTTCATTTTTTTGATTTTTTCTGAATTTTATGCCCATTTGATCTTGGTCAAATCCTAGGCTTAACCAATATTTAAACAAGTTTAAAACATGAAAATGAAAAGGTAAGCCTGTATCCTTCTTAGTCACTCCAAAATGAAGCTTTTGGGAAGGTTTTTGAAATTTCCATGTTTGAAATCCAAAACGACTTCTCTTCGTGCTTGACTTCATAAGACAAAGTTTAGGGCTAGGGGTAGAAACATGATTTTTCTGGTTTGAATATGTCTAGACCTTGTTTACCAACTTGAGTGCTTACTATATGACATAAGAAGGCTATATGCTTTGGTTTTTCATTTTTTTTGAAATTTTATGCCCATTTGAATCTTGATCAAATCCTAGGTACGGTTTGACCAAGATTTGAACAATTTTAAAACATGAAAATAAAAGGTAAGCCCGACCTGGATCCTTTAGTCACTCTAAAATGAAGCTTTTGGGGGTTCTTGAAATTTCCAAGTTTGAAACCCAAAACCACTTCTCTTCATGCTTGACTACATAAGACAGAGTTTAGGGTTAGGGGTAGATACATGATTTTTCTTGTTTGAATATATCTAGACCTTGTTTATATCAACTTTAATGCTAACTATATGACATAAGAAAACTATGTGCTTTGGTTTTTAATTTTTCTGATTTTTTTATTTTGATGCACATTTGAATCTTTGTCAAATCCTAGGTTTGACCAAGATTTAAACAAGTATAAAACATGAAAATGAAAAGGGGAAGCCTGTATCCTTCTTAGTCACTCTAAAATGAAGTTTTTGGGATGTTCTTGAAATTTTCATGTTTGAAACCCAAAACCACTTCTCTTCATGCTTGACTTCATAAGATAGAGTTTAGGGGCTAGGGGATAGATACATGATTTGCCTAGGTTTGAATATGCATGTCCAAACCTTGTTTATCAACTTGAATGCTTACTATATGACATAAGAAGACTATATGCTTTTGTTTTTCATTTTTCTGATTTTTTTTTAAAATTTTATGCCCATTTGAATCTTTTGGTCAAATCCTTGGTTTAATTTGACACGGATTTAAACAAGTTTAAAATATGAAAATGAAAAGGTGGTAAGCAGGCATGGATCCTTCTTATATATATTAGTCACTCTAAAATGAAGCTTTTGGGAGGTTTTTGAAATTTCCATGTTTGAAACCCAAAACCACTTCTCTTCATGTTGTTGACTTCATAAGATAGAGTTTAGGGGTTAGGGGTATAGATACATGATTTGTCTTGTTTGAATATGTGTCTAGACCTTGTTTATCAACTTTAATGCTGCTTACTATATGACATAAGAACACTATGTGCTTTAATTTGGTTTTTAATTTTTTTAAATTTTGATGCACATTTTGAATCTTGGTCAAATCCTAGGTTTGACCGAGATTTGAACAAGTTTAAAACAAGAAAATAAAAGGTAAGCCCGCCAGACTGGATCCTTTCTTAGTCACTCTATAATGAAGCTTTTAGGGGGTTGTTGAAAATGTAAGCATGTATCCTTCTTAGTACGTCACACCACAATGAAGCTTTTGGGAGGGTTTTTGAAATGTCCATGTTTGAAACCCAAAACGACTTCTCTTCGTGCTTGACTTCATAATTAAGACAAAGTTTAGGGTTAGGGGTAGATACATGATTTTTCTGGTTTGAATATGTCTAGACTTTGTTTATCAACTAGCTTGAGTGCTTACTATATGGCATATATAAGAAGCTAGGCTATGTGCTTTGGTTTTTTTTTTGAATTTTTATGCCCATTTGAATGTTGGTCAAATCCTAGGTACGTACGGTTTGACCAAGATTTGAACATGTTTAAAACATGAAAATAAAGGTAAGCATGGATCCTTCTTAGTCACTCTAAAATGAAGCTTTTGGGAGGTTTTTGAAATTTCCATGTTTGAAACCCAAAACCACTTCTCTTCATGCTTGGCTTCGTAAGATAGAGTTTAGGGTTTGGGGTAGATACGTACATGATTTTTCTAAGTATTTTTACGCCCATTTGAATCTTCGTCAAATCCTAAGTTTGACCAAGATTTGAACAAGTTTAAAAACATGAAAATGAAAAGGGTAAGCCTGGATCCTTGTTTAGGGTTAGGGGGTAGATACATGATTTTTGTGGTTTGAATATGGCAGACCTTGTTTATCACCTTGATATATGACATAGGAAGACGGTGTGCTTTTGTTTTTCTTTTTTTGAATTTTTATGCCCATTTGAATCTTGGTCAAGTCATAGGTTTGACCAAGATTTAAACATGTTTAAAACATGAAAATGAAAAAGTAAGCCTGGATCCTTCTTAGTCACTCCAAAATGTACCAATTGATAAATGAGTTAACTTGGCTTCATGGAAAAAATAATGTCATGTAAATGATTTAACTTGGCTTTCGTACCCTTGAATCCATAGGAAACTTTGTATAAATGTAGTAGTATAATAATCAACCGAGTTTTTACATCAACAGGTCTGTCACTTACGTGTGGTGCCCATGCGTGAGGTCCCACACTTCAGTGAGCACAAGTCACGTGCAATAGGTACGCAAACTCCCAGCCATTTTCTTTGTCAAGAGAAGACGCATCAGGATGCGTATTGGAAGTATGTGGGTCCTTCTGGATCCTTCGGTTGTCCCTCTCACAAAAAAAACAAATCTCTCTCATTCTCGGCCTCGCTCGACTCGCTCGCTCGCTCGCTCGCTGCTCACTGACAAACCCTGCACAAAAGTCAACATCATCACCCGAAAAAGGGGAGACACCATAATTCTCTCCCTTCTTCTCTCCTTCCGAGTGATCCCTTCTTCCTCCGAGTTTCACTCGACGGGCAAACACACATGTGCTGCATAGTAATAATAAAAAAGTAGAAAAATCGACCTACGAATCTATGATTAAATAGGTTAAACTAGGGTTTTGCCCACTACTACAGATCAAGTTCAAAAATATCCAACTACTAGTTCGATTTTGGGCTACTAATATAAAATTAAAATAAGTTGAACTAGTATTCCTCTAAAAAATCATTTTGGTATGCATTGTTTGATACTTTTCATAGCTATAGTGCATCACAAATTTATGATTTCATGCTTTGCTTTGCCAATTTCGATTTTTTCTAACCACCTTCTCTTTGATTTCAAATTTAGGTCAAACTATCGATGCCTACTATGTGTTCTACTTGAATTGGATGCAGCGTGCGCACATGTTTTGCCATTGTTCTGGGCTTCCACACATCTTTGGGGCATCCAAGTATTTAAGTTACCTTGTTTTTTTGAATTGTAATTCATACCCTTCCTCCCAATTTTTATGCCCATTTGAATCTTGGTCAAATCCTAAGTTTGACCAAGATTTGAACAAGTTTAAAACATGAAAATGAAAAGGTAAGCCTGAATCCTAGCTTCTTAGTCACTCTAGAATGAGAAGATTTTGGGAGTTTTTTGAAATTTTCATGTTTGAAACCCAAAACCACTTCTCTTCATGCTTGACTTCATAAGACAGAGTTTAGGGTTAGGGGGTAGATACATGATTTGTCTAGTTTGTTGTTTAGACCTTGTTTATCAACTTGAATGCTTACTATATGACATAATAATACTATGTGCTTTGGTTTTCATTTTTTTTGATTTTTTCTGAATTTTTATGCCCATTTGATCTTGGTCAAATCCTAGGCTTAACCAATATTTAAACAAGTTTAAAACATGAAAATGAAAAGGTAAGCCTGTATCCTTCTTAGTCACTCCAAAATGAAGCTTTTGGGAAGGTTTTTGAAATTTCCATGTTTGAAATCCAAAACGACTTCTCTTCGTGCTTGACTTCATAAGACAAAGTTTAGGGCTAGGGGTAGAAACATGATTTTTCTGGTTTGAATATGTCTAGACCTTGTTTACCAACTTGAGTGTTTACTATATGACATAAGAAGGCTATATGCTTTGGTTTTTCATTTTTTTTGAAATTTTATGCCCATTTGAATCTTGATCAAATCCTAGGTACGGTTTGACCAAGATTTGAACAATTTTAAAACATGAAAATAAAAGGTAAGCCCGACCTGGATCCTTTAGTCACTCTAAAATGAAGCTTTTGGGGGTTCTTGAAATTTCCAAGTTTGAAACCCAAAACCACTTCTCTTCATGCTTGACTACATAAGACAGAGTTTAGGGTTAGGGGTAGATACATGATTTTTCTTGTTTGAATATATCTAGACCTTGTTTATATCAACTTTAATGCTAACTATATATGACATAAGAAAACTATGTGCTTTGGTTTTTAATTTTTCTGATTTTTTTATTTTGATGCACATTTGAATCTTTGTCAAATCCTAGGTTTGACCAAGATTTAAACAAGTATAAAACATGAAAATGAAAAGGGGAAGCCTGTATCCTTCTTAGTCACTCTAAAATGAAGTTTTTGGGATGTTCTTGAAATTTTCATGTTTGAAACCCAAAACCACTTCTCTTCATGCTTGACTTCATAAGATAGAGTTTAGGGGCTAGGGGATAGATACATGATTTGCCTAGGTTTGAATATGCATGTCCAAACCTTGTTTATCAACTTGAATGCTTACTATATGACATAAGAAGACTATATGCTTTTGTTTTTCATTTTTCTGATTTTTTTTAAATTTTATGCCCATTTGAATCTTTTGGTCAAATCCTTGGTTTAATTTGACACGGATTTAAACAAGTTTAAAATATGAAAATGAAAAGGTGGTAAGCAGGCATGGATCCTTCTTATATATATTAGTCACTCTAAAATGAAGCTTTTGGGAGGTTTTTGAAATTTCCATGTTTGAAACCCAAAACCACTTCTCTTCATGTTGTTGACTTCATAAGATAGAGTTTAGGGGTATAGATACATGATTTGTCTTGTTTGAATATGTGTCTAGACCTTGTTTATCAACTTTAATGCTTACTATATGACATAAGAACACTATGTGCTTTAATTTGGTTTTTAATTTTTTTAAATTTTGATGCACATTTTGAATCTTGGTCAAATCCTAGGTTTGACCGAGATTTGAACAAGTTTAAAACAAGAAAATAAAAGGTAAGCCCGCCAGACTGGATCCTTTCTTAGTCACTCTATAATGAAGCTTTTAGGGGGGTTGTTGAAAATGTAAGCATGTATCCTTCTTAGTACGTCACACCACAATGAAGCTTTTGGGAGGGTTTTTGAAATGTCCATGTTTGAAACCCAAAACGACTTCTCTTCGTGCTTGACTTCATAATTAAGACAAAGTTTAGGGTTAGGGGTAGATACATGATTTTTCTGGTTTGAATATGTCTAGACTTTGTTTATCAACTAGCTTGAGTGCTTACTATATGGCATATATAAGAAGCTAGGCTATGTGCTTTGGTTTTTCTTTTTTTAATTTTTATGCCCATTTGAATCTTGGTCAAATCCTAGGTACGTACGGTTTGACCAAGATTTGAACATGTTTAAAACATGAAAATAAAAGGTAAGCATGGATCCTTCTTAGTCACTCTAAAATGAAGCTTTTGGGAGGTTTTTGAAATTTCCATGTTTGAAACCCAAAACCACTTCTCTTCATGCTTGGCTTCGTAAGATAGAGTTTAGGGTTTGGGGTAGATACGTACATGATTTTTCTAAGTATTTTTACGCCCATTTGAATCTTCGTCAAATCCTAAGTTTGACCAAGATTTGAACAAGTTTAAAAACATGAAAATGAAAAGGGTAAGCCTGGATCCTTGTTTAGGGTTAGGGGGTAGATACATGATTTTTGTGGTTTGAATATGGCAGACCTTGTTTATCACCTTGATATATGACATAGGAAGACGGTGTGCTTTTGTTTTTCTTTTTTTTGAATTTTTATGCCCATTTGAATCTTGGTCAAGTCATAGGTTTGACCAAGATTTAAACATGTTTAAAACATGAAAATGAAAAAGTAAGCCTGGATCCTTCTTAGTCACTCCAAAATGTACCAATTGATAAATGAGTTAACTTGGCTTCATGGAAAAAATAATGTCATGTAAATGATTTAACTTGGCTTTCGTACCCTTGAATCCATAGGAAACTTTGTATAAATGTAGTAGTATAATAATCAACCGAGTTTTTACATCAACAGGTCTGTCACTTACGTGTGGTGCCCATGCGTGAGGTCCCACACTTCAGTGAGCACAAGTCACGTGCAATAGGTACGCAAACTCCCAGCCATTTTCTTTGTCAAGAGAAGACGCATCAGGATGCGTATTGGAAGTATGTGGGTCCTTCTGGATCCTTCGGTTCCCTCTCACAAAAAACAAATCTCTCTCATTCTCGGCCTCGCTCGACTCGCTCGCTCGCTCGCTCGCTCGCTCACTGACAAACCCTGCACAAAAGTCAACATCATCACCCGAAAAAGGGGAGACACCATAATTCTCTCCCTTCTTCTCTCCTTCCGAGTGATCCCTTCTTCCTCCGAGTTTCACTCGACGGGCAAACACACATGTGCTGCATAGTAATAATAAAAAAGTAGAAAAATCGACCTACGAATCTATGATTAAATAGGTTAAACTAGGGTTTTGCCCACTACTACAGATCAAGTTCAAAAATATCCAACTACTAGTTCGATTTTGGGCTACTAATATAAAATTAAAATAAGTTGAACTAGTATTCCTCTAAAAAATCATTTTGGTATGCATTGTTTGATACTTTTCATAGCTATAGTGCATCACAAATTTATGATTTCATGCTTTGCTTTGCCAATTTCGATTTTTTCTAACCACCTTCTCTTTGATTTCAAATTTAGGTCAAACTATCGATGCCTACTATGTGTTCTACTTGAATTGGATGCAGCGTGCGCACATGTTTTGCCATTGTTCTGGGCTTCCACACATCTTTGGGGCATCCAAGTATTTAAGTTACCTTGTTTTTTGAATTGTAATTCATACCCTTCCTCCCAATTTTTATGCACATTTGAATCTTGGTCAAATCCTAAGTTTGACCAAGATTTGAACAAGTTTAAAACATGAAAATGAAAAGGTAAGGAATCCTTCTTAGTCACTCAAAAATGAGAAGCTTTTGGGAGTTTTTTGAAATTTCCATGTTTGAAACCCAAAACCACTTCTCTTCATGCTTGACTTCATAAGATAGAGTTTAGGGGCTAGGGGATAGATACATGATTTGCCTAGGTTTGAATATGCATGTCCAAACCTTGTTTATCAACTTGAATGCTTACTATATGACATAAGAAGACTATATGCTTTTGTTTTTCATTTTTCTGATTTTTTTAAATTTTATGCCCATTTGAATCTTTTGGTCAAATCCTTGGTTTAATTTGACACGGATTTAAACAAGTTTAAAATATGAAAATGAAAAGGTGGTAAGCAGGCATGGATCCTTCTTATATATATTAGTCACTCTAAAATGAAGCTTTTGGGAGGTTTTTGAAATTTCCATGTTTGAAACCCAAAACCACTTCTCTTCATGTTGTTGACTTCATAAGATAGAGTTTAGGGGTTAGGGGTATAGATACATGATTTGTCTTGTTTGAATATGTGTCTAGACCTTGTTTATCAACTTTAATGCTTACTATATGACATAAGAACACTATGTGCTTTAATTTGGTTTTTAATTTTTTTAAATTTTGATGCACATTTTGAATCTTGGTCAAATCCTAGGTTTGACCGAGATTTGAACAAGTTTAAAACAAGAAAATAAAAGGTAAGCCCGCCAGACTGGATCCTTTCTTAGTCACTCTATAATGAAGCTTTTAGGGGGGTTGTTGAAAATGTAAGCATGTATCCTTCTTAGTACGTCACACCACAATGAAGCTTTTGGGAGGGTTTTTGAAATGTCCATGTTTGAAACCCAAAACGACTTCTCTTCGTGCTTGACTTCATAATTAAGACAAAGTTTAGGGTTAGGGGTAGAGATACATGCATGATTTTTCTGGTTTGAATATGTCTAGACTTTGTTTATCAACTTGAGTGCTTACTATATCAAGTTGTGTCTGAGTCGAGTCAATGTTGAGTCGTTGAGTCACCTAGTATTATTATTATGGTGGTGTATTTGTGTTCATGTACTTGTTTCAGACAGGTATTGCTGTTTTGGTGAAGGAGACATGCATCATCCATTTTTGGTGGGGTTAATTGGTTCTAGGGTTAATTGGTTCTATGCCACTCCTGAATTCACAAGTTGTGTTTATGCCATTCCAAAAACTGAAGTTGTGTTTATGCCACTCTCAATTCTCAATACCCCCTTCTATGCCATTTTCAACAATACAACATGAAAACGGTTCAATAAATAGTCGTATTTCAGTTTATACTTTCGTATTGACCAAAATAAACCTGTGCTCAGGTTTGGAGCGACTTTTGGGTGTTTCGGGCACACAAGAAATCCAAAATTTTCAAATTCTGGCAAAAATTAGAACTTCTCAGAAAAATCTATTTTTTTATAGGAAATCAAAAACACTGAAACGAGTATACTATTTTAATTTGAGCCATTTATGTGCAGATTTGCATAAAAAGACTGACATTTTCTGTTCTGTCTAGAAATTGGTAAAATTTTGTCCAAAAAATCAAACTTCTTCGAAAAATCTGATAATTTTACAGAATGTCAAGAACACTAATATGAGTCATCCAAGTATTTAAGTTACCTTGTTTTTTTTTGAATTGTAATTCATACCCTTCCTCCCAATTTTTATGCCCATTTGAATCTTGGTCAAATCCTAAGTTTGACCAAGATTTGAACAAGTTTAAAACATGAAAATGAAAAGGTGAGCCTGAATCCTTCTTAGTCACTCTAAAATGAGAAGCTTTTGGGAGTTTTTTGAAATTTCCATGTTTGAAACCCAAAACCACTTCTCTTCATGCTTGACTTCATAAGACAAAGTTTAGGGTTAGGGGGTAGATACATGATTTGTCTGGTTTGTTGTTTAGACCTTGTTTATCAACTTGAATGCTTACTATATGACATAATAATACTATGTGCTTTGATTTTCATCTTTTTGATTTTTTCTGAATTTTTATGCCCATTTGATCTTGGTCAAATCCTAGGTTTAACCAATATTTAAACAAGTTTATAACATGAAAATGAAAAGGTAAGCCTGCATCCTTCTTAGCGCATCCACAATGTTGCTATTGCCAAATCTGATACGATGGTGAATTTGGCTTTGGTGTGAAATATAGCAATAGCTCCACAATGTAGTGGTTCCAAATATTTATAACGTGGGTCCCGCCATCAAGCTAAAACAACACATAAAGCCAATATGGAACTACTCTCACAATGTAGGGAACTAGTTCCAAATGCCAAAAGTGTTTTGGGTGATTTGTCATTCAAAAATTTGGTATCATTCGGATCGGAGGAAGTATAGTTGGAGATGAATGGCCCACCAAGTCTCTGCCTTGAAGTTTGCTCTTTGACCAGTATTACTACTCGCGAGGTGCCGAGGAGACGGGGAGGCCAAATTTAAGGACTAACCTTTGCTCTTGCCGTCTTCCTCAGTTCACCACTTTGTTTACCTCTTGGAATACTACTTCGCCACCATGACCGGGAGCAAGTCTCGCCACAGAAGGGCTCGTGCGGCTGCGGCGAAGCTGAGGGAATCCCAGCAATGGCGTCCCTGTGCTGCTGTCGAGGTGCCTTCTGCGCAAGAGTCTTCAAGGGCGTCGCAGCCCGCGACTGCTACCTTCAGGCGATCCTCCGTTCTTGCGCATCTTTCTATGTCTTTCACAACTTATCATCCCCTCCTTTTCTTACCTTCTCTCAATCGTATATTCAGGTCGGGCGGCCTTAGTTTTCCCGCAGCCCTCCTGCCTGCGGAAACATCTTCCACGGAGCCAAGTTCTCAAAGCAGCGAGGTATAGACATTCGTGCAAATTGGGATTCCCATTTTCTCTTTCTTGGTACTTCTCTGGGTACACTTCTGATTTTGTGCTCCATCCCCATCTGATAGAAGCCCCGCTACGAGATCGGGCCCATTTTAGAAATGGTTATGGGCGATTTCTGCGTCGAGACGGCGGACAGAAGCGCCCTCGCCGATGAGTGCATGAGACTTTATTCTGAGCTCGCCACTGAGAAGATCCGGATTCGCATTCTCGACGATATCGCCATGAAATCGTTCACTGCGAGTAATGAGATCCAGCGGCGGAGCCTCGGCCAGGCGGAGACCATGGACAAACTCGCCGGACTGATCCTGAACCTCACGGTTAGGACGGACAAACTAGAGGCCGAGCTGTCACAGGAGAAGGCTCTCAACTCCGAGCTGAAGCGTCAAGCAGGCTCAAGGTAGATCTTGACCAGGTCACTGTGTACCACTAGCTGCAATCCTTGATGACTGTTGTGTCACCTGGCTTCCGAGTTT
Organism: Lolium multiflorum; assembly: GCA_030979885.1. Lineage (NCBI taxonomy): Eukaryota > Viridiplantae > Streptophyta > Magnoliopsida > Poales > Poaceae > Lolium > Lolium multiflorum. The sequence goes on from CM061750.1 coordinate 337,399,091, forward strand.
CTGAAGGTTAATTTTCGAAATTTTGTTCGTAAAATTGGCCTGTGGAAATGTAAACAAACTAGTACTCTTACTTTATTATATTAGTACTTGTGTCAATGTAGTAGTTGTGTCTGAGTCGAGTCAATGTTGAGTCGTTGAGTCACCTAGTATCTATAATATCTAGAAGTACCTTTTCAACCCATAAAAGAATTATATACACCTATTTTGCACATCTTTTTTCCTCAAAAGGACCTGTTTTGCACAGCTGATGCATATAAACATGGGCATCTGCCATAATTTTTATTTATTTATTGTGCACAATATTTACATTATATGTGTAAATCGTCTGATCATTTAATAAATTAATCATGTTGTTTCAAAGTATATTGAATGAAACATTTATGCATCACTTAATGTGTTGGGATATTGTCATTGCAAAAATATAATGAGCCTTCTATCAAACTTAGAACATTTTTAACCATCAAGTTCAATTTAATTCCCGCAGCAACGTCGCGGCTAATCATCTAGTTATTATTATGGTGGTGTACTTGTGTTCATGTACTTGTTTCAGACAGGTATTGCTGTTTTGGTGAAGGAGACATGCATCACCCATTTTTTGTGGGGTTAATTGGTTCTAGGATTAATTGGTTCTATGCCACTCCTCAATTCACAAGTTGTGTTTATGCCATTCCAAAAACTGAAGTTGTGTTTATGCCACTCTCAATTCTCAATACCCCCTTCTATGCCATTTTCAACAATACAACATGAAAAAGGTTCAATAAATAGTCGTATTTCAGTTTATACTTTCGTATTGAACAAAATAATCCTGTGTTCAGATTTGGAGCGACTTTTGGGTGTTTTGGGCACACAAGAAATCCAAAATTTTCAAATTCTGGCAAAAATTAGAACTTCTCAGGAAAATCTATTTTTTTATAGGAAATCAAAAACACTGAAACGAGTATACTATTTTAATTTGAGCCATTTATGTGCAGATTTGCATAAAAAGACTGACATTTTCCCTAAACTTTGTATATTATGAAGTCAAGCATGAAGAGAAGTGGTTTTGGGTTTCAAACATCCTTTTCATTTTCTTGTCTTAAACTTGTTTAAATCTTGGTCAAACCTAAGATTTGACCAAAAGATTCAAACAGGCATAAAATTCAAAAAAATCAGAAAAATGAAAAACAAAAGCATATAGTCTTCTTATGTCATATAGTAAGCATTCAAGTTGATAAACAAGGTCTAGACATATTCAAACCAGAAAAATCATGTATATATCTACCCCTAACCCTAAACTCTGTCTTATGAAGAGAAGTGGTTTTGGGTTTCAAACATGGAAATTTGAAGAACCTCCCAAAAGCTTCATTTTAGATTGTGACTAAGAAGGATCCAGGCTTACCTTTTCACTTTCATGTTCTAAACTTGTTTAAATCCTAGTCAAACCTAGGATTTCACAAAGATTCAAATATATGGGTATAAAATACAAAAAAATAGAAAAATGAAAAACGAAAGCACATAGTCTTCTTATGTCATATAGTAAGCATTAAAGTTGATAAACAAGGTCTAGACATATTCAAACTAGACAAATCATGTATCTCCCCCTAACCCCTAAACTTTGTATTATGAAGTCAAGCATGAAGAGAAGTGGTTTTGGGTTTCAAACATGGAAATTTCAAAAACCTCTTAAAAATTCATTTTAGAGTGACTAAGAAGGATGCAAGCTTCCCTTTTCATTTTCATGTCTTAAACTTGTTTAAATCTGGTCAAACCTAAGATTTGACCAAAAGATTCAAACGGGCATAAAATTCAAAAAAATCAGAAAAATGAAAAACAAAAGCATATAGTCTTCTTGTCTCATATAGTAAGCATTCAAGTTGATAAACAAGGTCTAGACATATTCAAACCAGAAAATCATGTATATATCTACCCCTAACCCTAAACTCTGTATTATGAAGTCAATCATGAAGAGAAGTGGTTTTGGGTTTCAAACATGGATATTTCAAGAACCTCCCAAAAGCTTCATTTTAGAGTGTGACTAAGAAGGATCCAGGCTTACCTTTTTCATTTTCATGTACTAAACTTGTTTAAATCCTGGTCAAACCTAGGATTTCACAAAGATTCAAATATATGTGTATAAAATATAAAAAATAGAAAAATGAAAACCAAAGCACATAGTCTACTTATGTCACATAGTAAGCATTCAAGTTGATAAACAAGGTCTAGACATATTCAAACCAGAAAAATCATGTATATATCTACCCCTAACCCTAAACTCTGTCTTATGAAGTTAATCATGAAGAGAAGTGGTTTTGGGTTTCAAACATTGGAATTCCAAGAACCTCCCAAAAGCTTCATTTTAGAGTGTGACTAAGAAGGATCCAAGCTTACCTTTTCATTTTCATGTTCTAAACTTGTTTAAATCCTGGTCAAAACTAGGATTTCACAAAGATTCAAATATATGGGTATAAAATTCAAAAAAATAGAAAAATGAAAAACCAAAGCACATAGTCTTCTTATGTCATATAGTAAGCATTAAAGTTGATAAACAAGGTCTAGACATATTCAACCTAGACAAATCATGTATCTACCCCCTAACCCCTAAACTCTGTCTTATGAAGTCCAACATGAAGAGAAGTGGTTTTGGGTTTCAAACATGGAAATTTCAAAAACCTCTTACAAAATTCAGTTTAGAGTGACTAATTAAGAAGGATGCATTCTCCCCTTTTCATTTTCATGTCTTAAACTTGTTTAAATCTTGGTCAAACCTAAGATTTGACCAAAAGATTCAAACGGGCATAAAAAAATCAGAAAAATGAAAACCAAAGCACATAATTTTCTTATGTCATATAGTAAGCATTCAAGTTGATAAACAAGGTCTAGACATATTCAAACCAGAAAATCATGTATATATCTACCCCTAACCCTAAACTCTTATGAAGTCAATCATGAAGAGAAGTGGTTTTGGGTTTCAAACATGGAAATTTCAAGAACCACCCAAAAGCTTCATTTTAGAGTGACTAAGAAGGATCCAGGCTTACCTTTTCATTTTCATGTTTTAAACTTGTTTAAATCCTGGTCAAACCTAGGATTTGACAAAGATTCAAATATATGGGCAAAAAATTCAAAAAAATAGAAAAATGAAAAACCAAAGCACATAGTCTTCTTATGTCATATAGTTGTTACCACCCGATTTTGGCCAAATCAGGAGATGGGCCGTAAGTGAAGATGGGCTTGAAGGACGTACACGTGGAGCATCTTCGAAGCGGCCTTGCGCTGAGAGTTCGGGCTAAGTGGCCCGTGTATCTGTAATTTAGTAGATCGTATTGTATTTAGATTAAAGAGATAGAGTCTGGCCCGTGCACGGTTAGGTGCACGCCTCAATTAGAAAGTCCCTTGGACTATAAATATGTATCTAGGGTTATCGGAAAAAGAGGACAATCATCGTTCAACCAACACAAATCAGGCGCATCGCCACCCCTTTCTTCGAGGGTTTCTCCCGGGTAAGCACCATGCTGCCTAGATCGCATCTAGCGATCTAGGCAGTATACGTTTATTCGTCAACCTTGTACTGCTCGTGCTGAAGCCTTGTTGATGGCGAGCAGTACTATTTATCCTTAGGTGTTTAGGGGCTTGCATTGATGCTTTCACGTGCATATCTGCGTGGCGATGCCGTCCCTCGACACCTAGCTGCCCTTACGTCTATCCAAGACGTAAGGGCAGCATCTTGCTTGTTCGTTACTTAGTAGATCCGATCCGTTATAGTTGCTCCTTGCTCCGCAGGGATTAGTTTAATATCTGCATAGTTAGGCCTTATGCTGGGGTCGGACGATCCGGTGGTGCGTTAGGCGTTGTTTACCGTCCCTGCGAGGGATGTTCCGGGAATCAACGTATGTTGGTTTTTAGGCCTCTCGTAGGGGTAGTTTGCATCATCTCTCGTAGCTGCTAGGCCCGATCACACGTAGGACGTTCCGATTATGCGGTGAAAACCCTAAACTGTCGTGGATCGTTTTAGCTTTGTCCTGATCAAGCAGGATCCCCATGCCATTGTAAATCCAACGTGAAACATGGGGCGATCGGCTCCTTGAGCCGATCCACAGGGAAACCTGAGAGCCGATAGGGCTCGTATTTAATGTTTACGTGTCTACCATGCAGGAACAATCGAAGCACTAACACCTTCCTGATCGGGTCTAGGTCAGGTGGCACGCCCTAGCAACCGCCAGGACGTGGCGGAAGATTTGCGGGACGACGCGAGGTGCCAGGGTCCACTAAGCGGCCCTGGGAGCTTCCCGGCTCTTCGTGTTGCTCGCCATTGCCCGTCGGTGGGTTTTGGAGGGTAACACATTCACGCCGGTGGGACACCTTCGGAAACATCCACGTCAACATCGGCATCCGGGATGGCGGAGGAACAGATCACATACGAGGATCTTCCTCCTGATCATAAGAAGAAGTACGATGAGCTGAAGGCCATCGTTGAAGCCGAACTCATCGGCTCCTTTGAGAAGACCCGTTCGCACGGTATCAGGTTCAAAGGATTCACGCCACAAGGCGTCCTCGAAGGGGTAGATCTGTCTCTCCCTTCAGATGAACGTACCAGAGCCCTGCGACAGGAAATCAACTACGTGGTGGCCCATTCACTGCATCGGCACTCTGAGAGCCTGGTGAACACTTTGGAGCGCGTTGCGCTCCGTGTGGTGCAAGAGATCATGGAGCGTCGGTACTCCCCTTCAGGACCTGTTCTAGGGACTCACCAGGGAGAGATGCAACTCCACACCAGGCCACCATTGCCGTACGCGATGGCCTCCACAGCAACAAGGCTCACCGGCATACGTCGTCTACAAAGTTGGGGGTGACCGGGCGACTATCAGTTCTTACATGACCCGCCCAAGGAAATCCCGCACGGATACGTGTGCACGTTTGTGCCGGACTGCAACAACTGGACGCAGGCGATCCAGGCTCCACCAGGAGGGATTGCCGGAGCAGGAGCAATTGTTCCGGCAGGAAGAACGACTGCAGCAGCGGGGAGTTTAGGAGCAGAAGCTGAGAAACAAGCGTGGCTAGCCAAGTATACCACTGCACCAGTCCAGGAAAGCTCAGCTGCCACTACCTCCACCGCAGATCAGATCAGCGCAGTCCTGAGAGATCAGTTCGGCATCTTGCCGAAGAAGAAGATAATCGGCTATTCCAAGCCGTACCCCAATGAGTTCGACCTGATCCCACTACCGCCTAAGTACCGGCTTCCGGACTTCAACAAATTCAGTGGGTCAGAAGGGTCAAGCTCCATCGAGCACGTGAGCCGATACCTGGCCCAGTTGGGCATGGTTTCAGTATCGGATCAGCTACGGGTGAGGTTCTTCTCGCAATCCCTCACCGGTCCAGCGTTTGGATGGTACACCTCGTTGCAGCCAAATTCAGTGCAATCATGGAAGCAGCTGGAGGAACTGTTCCACACCCAATACCATTCAGAAGCTACTGAAGCTGGTATTGCCGAACTAGCACAGGTTCGGCAGAAGCGAGGAGAGACAGTCTCTGAGTACATCCAACGTTTCAGAACTGTCAAGAACCGATGCTATTCGGCTCATTTAACTGAGAAAGAGGCAGTCGAGCTGGTGGCAGGCCTTGCAGCGTCGTTCAAGGATCTGACGTTCCAAGTTGAGTACAACTCGCTGACGCACCTGGTCAATAGACTGACCTTATATGAACAGCGCCATCCAGAACTGTACCAGGACAAGTTCAAACGCGCGATAACCCTGGTCAATGCTGATGAGGATGAAGATTCTGCGGAAGATCAGGAAGTTGCGGTAGCCGAGTGGACTCGGACGCCAGTACCTGTGTCCTGCAAATGGGTGAACCCGCCAGGGCCTCCAAGAGGGTTGGACTTTGACGTGACCAAGACTGAACAGATCTTCGATCTGCTACTGAAAGAGAAACAGTTGAAGCTACCCGAAGGCCACAAGATCCCTACGGCGCAGGAGATGAACAAAAGGCCATACTGCAAATGGCATCATACGTTCACGCACGCCACCAACGACTGCAAAGTATTGCGCGCACAAATTCAGATGGCGATAGAATCAGGCCGATTAACTTTCGGACAGTTTGCCATGAAGGTAGACATGCGTCCGTTTCCGGACGTCAACATGGTGGACCTAAGCCACTCCATAAGAGAGCCAGGGTTCTCTTTCGATGTCAATATGGCAGGGTTTGTGATCCGCCATGGCGTGGACAAAGCAGAGAGCAGCCACTCTCGTGGCAAAGATAAAGAGGAGGCCGTTCCACGCGACCGGCCCCAAGACGACGATAGACGGTACCTAACCGAGGAGGAGGTGAGAAGCATACGGTATCAACGCCCATTATCCGTGCATCTCCTCAACAAATATGAGCAGCAGTACGACCGACGTCGCCGCTACGACGACGACGATGGAGGATATCGTCGGTCTGATGCAAACAGGAGGTATCGTCGAACAGCGGGGGACAACGACGGGTACGAACGTCACGCTGGAGGGAGGTCAAGGGAGCAAGACAACGTGGATAAGCACTGGAACTGTCCCTTCTTCAAACATTGCTGGGACTCAGGAATGAGCCGATTGCCAACAATCGAGAACTGCCCAGAGTGCAAACAGCGAAGGAGAAGGATAAACGAAGTTTCAGTGTTCGAGCGTCTGGGACCCCTCCCACCACATAACAAACGAGCTGAGTCCTCTCAAGAAGAAGACTTTGAGGAGTCAGATGGAGAAGAAGATAGGTATCACCGACCAAGGTGGTGCCCTGATGGACTCAGCCATTCTCAGAAGCGTAGGGTGCAACGGCTGCGAAACTTGGAAGAAGCCGAGGCACAGTACCTGTACACGTTGAGAAGAGCACGGCCCGATCTGGCCGTGAAAATTCAGCAAACATTGGAGACGAAGGCGCGCCCGCCAAAGAAAGTATGGCGCCCAAAACAGGCGAAAGCCGATGCACAGGCTGATGCCGATGCAGAGACATCGGCTGATACAAACATGGTATTCATACTCCCGTCGGAGTTTCGCGCTCCAAGCGACGAGGAAGTTTCAGTGGCTCAATTCGACTGCGGTCCACGACCGGTTATCTTTGAAAAGCCACGAGATAGAAGCTACAGGCATCTGAAAGCCCTATACTTGAGGGGTTACATCAACGGGCAGCCTGTCAGCAAGATGTTGGTTGATACCGGAGCGGCAGTCAACATAATGCCGTATTCCATGCTACGTCGTTTGGGGCATTCCAGCGACGATCTGATCAAGACCAACATCACATTAAGCGACTTCAACGGCCAGGCGTCAGAAGCGAAAGGTGTTCTGAATGTAGAGCTTACTGTAGGCCGGAAGACCATACCTACTGCGTTCTTCATCGTTGACAGCAAAAGCAATTACGCCGTCCTATTGGGAAGGGACTGGATTCATGCTAACTGTTGCATCCCGTCTACAATGCACCAATGCATCATACAGTGGGATGGAGATGAAGTGGAAGTCGTTCAGGCGGATGACTCAATCGAGATATCATTAGCTGCCATGAGCGTGTGGGAAGCAGATGACCAAGAGCCGCTCTCTGGAATCAGTTTAGAGGGTTGTGAGCGCATCGAAGCCTCGAAAAATGGGGTAAGGCTGGTTTTATCCACCGGCCTAACGGAAGTCCAAGACATTGGACATACGTGGCAAGGCCGATCCCTGAGATCGGCCCTCAAAAAATGAAAAGCAAAGGATCTCATCTCCAACATGCCACGTAGCTATAGTGGAAATCCGAGAAGTTGCAAATCATCGCCAAAGCATTGCAACGGAAAGGGAGGCCGATTCCCGCAATCGGCCAAAATTATCCTCAACATACCTTGTCTGTGTTCAGCATTGATCCAACAGATGCCTGAAGAGCCGATGCCATCAATTACTTGACAGAATCGGCTCGGGGGGCACATAGATGGATGAGATACGAGGATACGGAGCTGGGAACGGATGTCAAATGTCCAGCAGAGCAGCTCAAGTATGGGGGCCGATACGTAAACAAATCGGCCGCAAAAAATCGAAAATACAGAAATTTTTGAGCACAGCCGATGCGTAGACATCGACTCAAGGGATACGACTGCTACGAGCAGAAGACTGATGGAGCAGTCACCAAGTAGGCTCTGAAGGACAAACACACCGGTGGCTCTCCCGTGGAATTGTTGTTGGCTCCGTTGGCAAACCTCCAAGTCCAGCAGTGCTAGCGAAGCGGCAGACATGTGTTGGCAATATCGGTTAGGGCAAGTTTAAGGGATCCCGATCAACAACGGGAGCAGCACAAACATGCAGTTCAGGTTAAGGGTGAGCCCGACGAAGGAGCATGTCTCTTCTAAGACCAGGAGGACAGTCGATGATGAAGCGATCGGCTATGGCATGTTTTGATCAAGGTTTGGCTACGGTGGTGACTTGGTCGGCGTTACTGTCAAAGGTTGTTGCGACCAAAGTGGGGAGAGCATCAGGAAACATCCTCACCGGGAGCTGCATCAGCCTGCCAAAGATGATGAGCCAGTATGATCAGCAAGGCGCAGGACTTGAACGGAAGAAGCTCGGGGGGCAGCTGGCCTCGTGGATGTTCTGTTTTTAGAAGCCGATTGGAGAGTCATCGGCTGGTTGCGGACATTGACCTGTGGAGCGACCAAGCTCGCGATCGCTCCGATGTCAAAAGATGAGGAGCGGATCATGGGGGGATCGATGCGTGGAGATCGGCTCATTAAAAATCGATCGAGTTGACAATCGGCTAAATTAGCATAAAAAAGAATCGGTAAAATCAAGTTGGGGAAATTCTCCATTGATAAACCAGATTTCTTACAAGGGAGGAGCCGATTGCTTAAGAAGGGGAGAACAAAAGAAGGGTCATTGACCAATCTACTACTGCTAGGCCTACACTAGTAGATCCTAATCTACGGGCCGTCACGCCTTCATTATCCTCGGAGCTCCCATCGGCGCTGCTGACGGGCTCATCGTCGCTGCTCCGTAGCCCTCTGCAGGGCTTCGTCCTCCTCGTCATCGCTGTCGTCGTCATCCCACCACATGCGGAGCGTTTCGCTGGTGGGTAACCCTCGAGGGAGTCGTCGTCGTCTTCTTTCTCCTCTTCTTCCTCCTCGTCGGAGGAAAAGCTCCCTTCCCAGGGGAAGAGGTCGTCATCGCTTGTCGCTTCCAGCTCCCGTCAATGAGGAACTGAAGGTCTTCTTCCCCGGCGGTGAGGGGTTCGTCGTCTTCCGACTCGTTGGAGAAGTCCCAGTCCCGCGCGTCCCAATACTCTGGGGCGCGGGCCTCGTAGATGGCCATCAGATCGACCTCCTGCTCGAGCTCGCTGGAAGAGGAGGACTGGAGGGACAGGCCAGAGGAAGCGGTGGAAGAGGAAGAATCCATGGGGACTGAGGAGGGTTTTTCGGTTTGCCGATGGCTACTGTGGAGCAAGGGGATGAAGAAAGAAACTACAGGAAGTAAATAAAAAAATAAGCTTTAATGCCTAATCCGAGGACGTGGTGAGAAAGAAGTGCGAGCCGTCATCATGACCTGCGAAGCCAGACAGATGGTTTTTTATGCATTATCAAAACCAGGGGGGCATGTGTTACCACCCGATTTTGGCCAAATCAGGAGATGGGCCGTAAGTGAAGATGGGCTTGAAGGACGTACACGTGGAGCATCTTCGAAGCGGCCTTGCGCTGAGAGTTTGGGCTAAGTGGCCCGTGTATCTGTAATATAGTAGATCGTATTGTATTTAGATTAAAGAGATAGAGTCTGGCCCGTGCACGGTTAGGTGCACGCCTCAATTAGAAAGTCCCTTGGACTATAAATATGTATCTAGGGTTATCGGAAAAAGAGGACAATCATCGTTCAACCAACACAAATCAGGCGCATCGCCACCCCTTTCTTCGAGGGTTTCTCCCGGGTAAGCACCATGCTGCCTAGATCGCATCTAGCGATCTAGGCAGTATACGTTTATTCGTCAACCTTGTACTGCTCGTGCTGAAGCCTTGTTGATGGCGAGCAGTACTATTTATCCTTAGGTGTTTAGGGGCTTGCATTGATGCTTTCACGTGCATATCTGCGTGGCGATGCCGTCCCTCGACACCTAGCTGCCCTTACGTCTATCCAGACGTAAGGGCAGCATCTTGCTTGTTCGTTACTTAGTAGATCCGATCCGTTATAGTTGCTCCTTGCTCCGCAAGGATTAGTTTAATATCTGCATAGTTAGGCCTTATGCTGGGGTCGGACGATCCGGTAGTGCGTTAGGCGTTGTTTACCGTCCCTGCGAGGGATGTTCCGGGAATCAACGTATGTTGGTTTTTAGGCCTCTCGTAGGGGTAGTTTGCATCATCTCTCGTAGCTGCTAGGCCCGATCGCACGTAGGACGTTCCGATTATGCGGTGAAAACCCTAAACTGTCGTGGATCGTTTTAGCTTTGTCCTGATCAAGCAGGATCCCCATGCCATTGTAAATCCAACGTGAAACATGGGGCGATCGGCTCCTTGAGCCGATCCACAGGGAAACCTGAGAGCCGATAAGGCTCGTATTTAATGTTTACGTGTCTACCATGCAGGAACAATCGAAGCACTAACACCTTCCTGATCGGGTCTAGGTCAGGTGGCACGCCCTAGCAACCGCCAGGACGTGGCCAGAAGATTTGCGGGACGACGCGAGGTGCCAGGGATCCACTAAGCGGCCCTGGGAGCTTCCCGGCTCTTCGTGTTGCTCACCAAAGCCCGTCGGTTTTATGTCATATAGTAAGCATTAAAGTTGACAAAAAAGGTCTAGACATATGCAAACTAGACAAATCATGTATCTACCCCCTAACCCCTAAACTCTGTCTTATGAAGTCAAGCATGAAGAGAAGTCGTTTTGGGTTTCAAACATGGAAATTTCAAGAACATCCCAAAAGCTTCATTTTAGAGTGACTAAGAAGGATCCATGATTACCTTTTCATTTTCATGTTTTAAACTTGTTTAATCTTGGTCAAACCTAGGATTTGACCAAGATTCAAATGGGCACAAAATTTAAAAAATCAGAAAAATGAAAAACCAAAGTACATAGTCTTCTTATGTCATGTAGTAAGCATTCAAGTTGATAAAATGGTTCATGCCGGCGTCTTAGCTGCTAAAAAAAATTATACACCAATTGATTTGACGAATTGATGATTTACTCTAGTCTGCTTCTAGACCATGCAGCTAGCGAGTATTCATATGTACTGCATGGAGCCCCCAACTTTTGACTTCCCGTGTCGGAAAAGGCCTGTTTAATAATGTGGGGCAGTGAGGTATCCCGAAGTATCTAGAGGGTTCCAGTGTTTCAGGCTTTCAGCATCGCCAGTCCAAGGGAAGGATGGGTGACGAATCCGTGCATTCACAGCCGTTAGATCTGAAGAGTCCTTGTATGATGAGCGGTAGATAGCACCTCTAAGCTGCAAATCAACAGCTTCAATTACTTCAAATGAGCATTGGCCGGAAGGCTGACAGAGTGAAAAAATTCAATTTCAAAAACTCATGTATAGAATAGAAAAAAATAAAAAACATGTAGATAGAATAGAGGTATAGATAGATTAGCCCAAAAAAGAAGAGGACGGGGAAATTTCGAACGCTCGCCTTTAACTCAGCACAGCAGACACCTCCCTCGCGCACCTAAACTTTCGAACGCGCGCCCAATATTTCGAACGCTCGCCTTTAACTCAGCACCCAGCCCACCTTGTTCTTCTCTAGACACCTCCTTCGGCGCCCTGTTCTTCTCTAGACACACCCTCGGTGAACCAGGCCGCGCACCAAAACTTCCCCACGCTGTCTATCAGCCGCGTCAGCCGGCGACTGCTGGTGGCGCCGTTCTTCTCCAGCCGCACCGGCAGGCGCGGTCATGACCCACAAGTATAGGGGGTGTATCGTAGTATCTTCGATAAGTAAGAATGTCGATCCCAACGAGGAGCAGAAGGTGTTGGCAGCAGTTTTGATGAAGGATTCACTGTAAATGCTCACAAACAAGTATTCAAGGGGTTTTGATGTAACAGATGAATAAAGTACGAGTAAGTAAAATGCGAGAGAAATAATTGCAGCGAGTGGCCCAATCCTTTTTAGCACAAAGGACAAGCCGGTTTGTTTACTTATAATGACCAAGCGTTCTTGAGGACACACGGGGATTTTAGTCTAGTACTTTCGCTTCATGTGGCTTAATAATCTTCATTGTTTTGATAAGTGTTGTGTGGGTGAACCTATGCTAATGCACCGCCCTTCCTAGGACTAATACATACTTGTGATTATACCCCTTGCAAGCATCCGCAACTACAAGAAAGTAATTAAGATAAATCTAACCACATCCTTAAACTCTGAGATCCTGCGATCCCTCTTGCATCGATATACTAACGGGAGCTCAGGTTTCTGTCACTCCGGCAACTCCGCAATTAGCAACCGAATACAAGATGCACTCCCCTAGGCCCATAAATGGTGAAGTGTCGTGTAGTCGACGTTCACACGACACCACTAGAAGAATGACACCACAACTTAAATATCATAACATTGAATATTACTCAACCATAATTCACTACTAGCATTTAGACTTCACCCATGTCCTCAAGAACTAAACGAACTACTCACGAGACATCATATGGAATACAATCAGAGGTGATATGATGATGAATAACAATCTGAACATAAACCTTGGTTCAATGGTTTCACTCAATAGCATCTATAACAAGTAGAGAATAATGCCGGGAGAGTTTCCCCTATCATACAATCAAGATTTAACCCAAATTGTTACAGCGGTGACGAGGTGCAGCGGTGGTGATGGCGGTGTAGATGGTGGAGATGATGATGATGATGGTGGAGATGATGTCCCGCTCGATGACGATGGCGATGGCGTCGATTTCCCCCTCCGGGAGGGAATTTCCCCGGCGGATTCCTGCCCGCCGGAGAGCTCTTTTCTCTCTGGTGTTCTCCGCCCCGCAGAGGCGGCTGTAACCCTTCGTGAGGTCCTCTCTGTGGCTTAGGTTTTCGGGACGAAGGAGTACGCGAAGAAAAGGAGGCGAAAGGGGCTGTGGGGCCCCCACACCACAGGGTGGCGCGGCCAGGCCATGGGCCGCGCCGGCCTGTGGTCTGGGCCCACAGTGGCTCCCCTCTTCTTCCCCTTCTGGCTCCCTCCGTCATCTGGAAAAATAGGAATTTACGTGAAATTTCCTTCCACAGTTGATCTTCCGAAATATTGCGTTCTGACGGTGCTTTTTCCAGCAGAATCCTGGCTCCGGTGCTTGATCCTCCAATAATGATGAAACATGCAAAATAGATGAAATAACATAAGTATTGTATCCCAATATGAAATATATCAATGAATAACAGCAAATTATGATACAAAATAGTGATGCAAATTGGACGTATCAACTCCCCCAAGCTTAGACCTCGCTTGTCCCCAAGCGAAACTGAGCTCGATAAACAAGACCACATGTTTATGGAGTGAAGAGTCGATAAATAAAATACGGACAAGAAGCATCATATTCATTCACACAAGACATTCTAGTAAACAACTTCCTCATATAACTCATCTTGAAATAGGTAAAGAGAAATCACAAGTAAAGGTGCATAAGAAATCATAGTTGGTGATGGCAAACTTTGTTCTTGGTCAGAGAACTACTAACGGATTGTACTTCTAAGCAAAGCTTTCATATTAGATTTTATAACTGAGCCTTCATATTCAAGCATAACAATCTCTTCATAATCATTGATAACTTCGAAGTCATATTCATTCAGATAAAATTGGTACTAAACAAGAAAGTATAAAAGACATGATTAACTGAATCATAGCATAAATGATTGGTTCACAACAACTCAATTGCTTGCTTGAGATAGAGAGAAATAGGTTTACTGACTCAACATAAAAGTAAAAGATAGGCCCTTCGCAGAGGGAAGCAGGGATTAAATCATGTGCTAGAGCTTTTCAAGTTTTGAAATCATATAAAGAGCATAAAAGTAAGATTTTGAGCGGTGTTTGTTGTTGTCAACGAATGGTAGCGGGCACTCTAACCCCCTTGCCAAACGAACCTTCCAAGAGCGGCTCCCATGAGGGACGGCATCTCTACCAGCAAGGTAGATCATCCCCCTTCTCTTTTGTTTACACATGTATTTTAGTTTTATTAAGGATGACACTCCCCCAACCTTGGCTTTCTCAATCCATGGCTAACCGAATCCTCGGGTGCCTTCCAACATTCACATACCATGGAGGAGTGTCTATTGCAAAATTAAGTTGCTTACTGATAAATCAGGGCAAAACATGTGAAGAGAATTATTAATGAAAGTTATTAATTGGGGCTGGGAACCCCGTTGCCAGCTCTTATTGCAAAATTATTGGATAAGCGGATGTGCCGCTAGTCCATTGATGAAAGTCCGCCCAACAAGATTGAAAGATAAAACACCACATACTTCCTCATGAGCTATAGAACATTGACACAAATAAGGAGTAGTAATTTGAATAATTTAAAGGTAGCACATGAAGTATTTACTTGGAATGGCAGAAAATACCATGTAGTAGGTAGGTATGGTGGACACAAATGGCATAGGTTTGGTCTAAGGTTATGGATGTATGAGAAGCATTCCCTCTCGATACAGGTCTTTGGCTAGCAAGGTTTGATAGCAAGCATAAAGGTTGAGGGAAACAAACAAATATACATATGATAGAAACAATCATGCATCTTTCCCATAAGCACAAGCAATTTTAACTTCAGAATACTAAACTCATTAGCATAGAGATAATAGAGTAGTATATCTAAGTGTATTTCTCTCTTCTATTCAAACATCAGGGTGTTGTTGCTATTGACCAATGCTAAGTTTGCCAAAACCAAATAGATTTACTTGATGCTCCCAAAGTGATATCAATACTCATGTCAAGAGTAATCATATAATGGAGATTGCAAACTAAAATAAGGTGTGCAAAAAGTAAATGATAAGACTTCTCATTAATATTCCATAACGATAACTCACACCAACGGATACATAGATAACTAACTAAGAGAGATACTTCCACATTGCATACTATTCCATATGATAACTTCCCTACTCATGATATGACACTACTTGATAGTAAAAGATAAAGGTAATGATGATGTGATACCGCGGCACTCCCCCAAGCTTGGAACAAACCAAGGGGATGCCAATACCGATGATGAATTACTCCTTCGGTGATGATGGTGATGGATTCCTCTCGCGCTTCATAAGGATCTCCTTCAGCTTCAGCTTCTCAATTTTGTAATTCTGCACCAAAACCTGAAGAGACTCATTGTTACCCGAGTGTGGCGGTGACGGCCTTGTGCTGGGATTTGAGTAATATTCCAGCATTCTGCGAAGTCGCTGGTTCTCCTCCTGAAGTATCTCCACTTCCCTTTTGAGAGCACGATATTGATCACAAAACTCATCAGCAACCCGTATTGCTTCCTCCACACAAGGGAAAGAGTCGAGGTCCAGAGCAGGCGGAAGAGCTCCCTGCAAGTTATGAGAAAAAGAACGCCCAGTGTTAACCGATCCCACCAAGATTGGCTTACTCTTCGTAGTTTCCCACTCTCCTTTTGCTGATGCTATCTTCTCCTTCTCCTTATTGATCCTTTCATCCATCTCTTCCTTCCAAGGCCCCTTGTCCTTGTTGTTGGAGACCATGGTGCTTCTAGATCAAAACAAATCTGGCAGAAAACAGCTCGAAACAAAACACGACGAGAAAACGATATACGGACCTCCAGGGGTCCGGGGGATTATATAGCAAATATTTTTACGACAAAAGGAAGATCGAACCAGAGTCGGAAAGGGGCAACGAGGCGGCCAGACCATAGGTCGGCGCGGGCCCAGGTCAGGCCGCGCCGGCCTATGGTGGCACCCCCTCGTGCGTCCTTTCCACTCCGTTTCGAACTCGTAATTTTTCATATTTTCTAAAAACAGCAAAATAATGTTCGGAAAGGTAAACGCGGACTTTTTATTACCTGTACTGTTACCTATTCAAAGTCGAGTTCTGGCGGACTGTCAATTTGTCCTTTGATGAAAGCCTCCGGTGTTTCCACTTGAATAATATCAACATCAACATTATAAGAATCACCCGAGATATAATGCTTGAGTCTTTGTCCATTCACCACTTGTGTGGCATTGCCTTGGAGAGAGCTAATTTTAATTGCTCCTGAACGATACACCTCCTCAACAACATATGGTCCTTCCCACTTCGAGAGTAATTTCCCTGCAAAGAATCTGAGACGAGACCGATACAATAGGACTTTATCCCCAATATTAAACTCTCTTTTGATAATCCTTCTATCATGCCATTTCTTAACTTTTTCTTTAAAGAGTTTAGCATTTTCATAAGCTTCACTTCTCCATTCATCTAGAGAACTTAATTGCAACAACCTCTTATTACCGGCTAGTTTCGGATCTTTATTTAGTTCTCTAACAGCCCAATAAGCTTTGTGCTCTAGTTCTAAAGGTAAATGACAAGCTTTTCCATAAACCATTTTATAAGGTGACATTCCCATAGGATTTTTATAAGCAGTTCTATAAGCCCATAGTGCTTCTTTCAATTTACTAGCCCAATTCTTTCTAGATTTATTAACAGTCTTTCCCAAGATAGCTTTAATCTCTCTATTTGATAATTCTACTTGACCACTAGTTTGAGGGTGATAAGCAGAAGCAATTCTATGATTAATACCATACTTAGCAAGAGTTTTTCTAAAACCTCCATGAATAAAATGAGAACCTCCATCAGTCATAATATATCTAGGTATTCCAAATCTAGGAAATATAACATCTACAAGCATTTTTATAGAGGTCTCACCATCAGCACTTTTTGTAGGTATAGCTTCTACCCATTTAGTAACATAATCAACAGCGACAAGTATATGAGTGTTACCTTCTGAAGAAGGGAAAGGACCCATGAAGTCGAATCCCCAACAATCAAATGGTTCAATAACAAGAGTATAATTCATAGGCATTTCATTGCGTCTAGAGATATTACCAACTCTTTGACATTCATCACAAGATAAAATAAATTTCCTTGCATCTTTGAAGAGTGTTGGCCAATAAAAACCTGATTGTAGAACCTTTTGCGCGGTTCTATCTCCAGCGTGATGTCCTCCATAAACACTACCATGACATTTACTCAATATCTCCTGTTGTTCATATTCAGGAACACATCTTCGCATAATACCATCCACTCCTTCTTTATATAAGTGTGGGTCATCCCAAAAATAATGCCTTAAGTCATAAAAGAATTTCCTCCTTTGCTGAGCTGAAAAGGTTGGAGGCAAATACTTCGAAACAATAAAGTTAGCATAATCTGCATACCAAGGGCTCTCTCGCGAGCTCACCTTTATTACAGCCAATTGTTCATTTGGAAAACTATCATTAACAGGAACAGGATCATAAGCAATATTTTCCAATCTAGACAAATTATCAGCAACAGGATTATCAGCACCTTTCCTATCTATAATATGTAAATCAAATTCTTGCAACAGAAGTACCCATCTAATAAGCCTTGGCTTAGCATCTTTCTTTGTCATAAGGTATCTAATTGCAGCATGATCAGTATGAATTGTAACTTTCGAATCAACAATATAGGGTCTAAACTTATCACAAGCAAAGACTACAGCTAACAATTCCTTTTCAGTTGTAGCATAATTTCTTTGAGCAGCATCAAGAGTCTTACTAGCATAATGAATAACATTTAATTTTTTATCTACCCGCTGTCCAAGAACAGCGCCTACAGCAAAATCACTAGCATCACACATAATTTCAAAAGGCAAATTCCAATCAGGAGGTTCGACTACAGGAGCAGTTGTTAAGGCTTTCTTTAGAGTTTCAAAAGCTTCCTTACAATCATCATCAAAAACAAAAGGTACATCTTTTTGAAGAAGATTAGTAAGAGGCTTTGAAATTTTAGAGAAATCTTTAATAAATCTCCTATAAAACCCAGCATGACCAAGAACACTACGAATACCTTTAACATCCCTCGGATAGGGCATCTTCTCAATTGCTTCAACTTTAGCTCTATCAACTTCAATACCTCTCTCGGAAATTTTATGTCCCAATACAATTCCTTCATTAACCATAAAGTGGCATTTCTCCCAATTAAGAACAAGGTTAGTTTCTTCACATCTCTGCAAAACTTTATCGAGGTTTCGCAAGCAATTATCAAAAGAATTTCCATAGACAGAAAAATCATCCATGAACACCTCTACAATACTTTCGCAAAAACCATGAAAAATAGCAGACATGCATCTTTGAAAAGTAGCAGGAGCATTACATAAACCAAAAGGCATACGCCTATAAGCATAAGTTCCATAAGGACAAGTAAACGTGGTTTTCTCTTGATCTTTAGCTTTAACAGCAATTTGTGAAAACCCAGAATAACCATCAAGGAAGCAAAAATGAGTATTTTTAGATAACCTTTCTAGCATTTGATCAATAAAGGGTAAAGGGTAATGATCTTTCTTAGTAACTTTATTAACTTTTCGAAAATCAATGCACATTCTATAACCTACAACTATTCTTTGAGGAATAAGCTCATCATTATCATTAGGCACAACAGTCATTCCTCCTTTCTTAGGAACACAATGCACAGGACTAACCCATCTACTATCAGCAATAGGATATATAATACCAGCTTCAAGAAGTTTTAATACCTCATTCCTTACCACCTCTTTCATCTTCGGAATTAGACGACGTTGATGTTCAACAACAGGCTTTGCATCTTCTTCCATATTAATAGCATGTTGGCAAATAGAAGGAGAAATCCCTTTCAAATCATCAAGAGTATAGCCAATAGCTCCTCGGTGTTTCTTCAATATTTCCAATAACCTTTCTTCCTCAATCTCTGAAAGCTTAGAACTAATAATAACAGGATATATTTTCTTATCATCAATATGAGCATATTTAAGATTATCAGGTAAAGGCTTTAAATCAAAAACAGGATCTTCCTTTGGTGGCGGTGTTGTACCCAAATCTTCCACCGGTAAATCATGCTTGAGAATAGGTTGGCGAAGAAAAATTTCCTCAAGCTCATCTCTTTCTTTCCTAAAAGCTTCACTTTCACTATTCTCCAAATGTTGCTGCAAAGGATTATTAGGAACAAGAACAATAGATGCACACTGCTCCATTTTAAAATCATTACTAGGCAAGTCAGCTTTATAAGGAGTTTTGGTAAATTTAGAAAAGTTAAATTCATAAGGTTCACCAGCAAATCTAGTCAAAATTTTCTCTTTCTTACAATCTATAATAGCTCCACAAGTATTTAGAAAAGGTCTACCAAAAATGATAGGACAATGATCACTAGCAGCAGAACCAAGTACCAAAAAGTCAGCAGGATATTTAATCTTACCACATAGAACTTCCACATCTCGAACAATACCAATTGGAGAAATAGTTTCTCTATTAGCCAGATGAATAACCACATCAATATCTTCAAGTTCACAAGAACCAATTTCGTGCATAATCTCCGTGTAAAGCTCATAAGGAATAGCACTAACACTTGCACCAATATCACATAAACCATAATAGCAATGATCACCAATTCTAACAGATAGCATAGGAACACTAACTTGTTTGGGTTTATTAGGATGTGAAACAATATTAGAAGCATCTTCACAGAAAATAATATGACCATCCTCCACATTTTCAGTCACAAGATCTTTAACTATTGCAACAGCAGGTTCAATTTTAATTTGTTCTTCAGGTTCTTTAGGTTTCTTTTCACTTTTATTAACCGCACTAGATATGACAGAGTACTCCTTCATTTTAGCAGGGAAAGGAGTTTTTTCAATATAAGCTTCAGGAATAACATTATCAACAGTTTCAATCACTACACATTTGTTTACAGATGAATCAACTTTATCTTTATACGGTTCATGATACTTATCAAAATTCTTCTTAGGCAATTCATAATGAGAGGCAAAAGCTTTATAAAGATTTGCAACAACTTGGGAATCAAGACCATATGTAGCACTCATATTACGAAATTTATCAGTATCCATAAAAGCTTCAATGCATTTATAATCATAAATTATACCTGATTCTCTATCTTTGTCGTTCTCCCATCCTTCAGTATTTTCTTGGATCCGATCAAGAAGGTCCCTTTTAAACTCTTCTTTGTTGCGTGTAAATGATCCAGAACAAGAAGTATCCAGCAAGGTCTTGTCTTGAAAAGAAAGTCTTGCATAGAAATTATCAATAATAACATTACCAGGAAGCTCATGAATGGGACATTTGAGCATTAAAGACTTCAATCTCCCCCAAGCTTGGGCAATACTCTCTCCATCATGAGGCCAGAAATTATATATGCGGTTCCGATCTTTGTGAATTTCACTTGGAGGATAAAATTTGGAATAAAATAAAGGCACAATGTCCTCCCAATCAATAGAATCACCATTCTTCAGCAATTTATACCAGTGCGCCGCTTTACCAGACAGCGATATAGTGAAT
This sequence comes from Lolium multiflorum, assembly GCA_030979885.1. Classification (NCBI taxonomy): domain Eukaryota; kingdom Viridiplantae; phylum Streptophyta; class Magnoliopsida; order Poales; family Poaceae; genus Lolium; species Lolium multiflorum. The sequence goes on from CM061750.1 coordinate 337,419,492, forward strand.
AGTTTCTTCCTAACTTCATTCATAGAAATACCTGCACATTTGAATAACCCGCATAATTCATGCAAAAACAATAAATGATCACCAGGATGGACAGTTCCATCCCCTTCATAGCGGTTATCCATAACACGTTCAATAATTTTCATAGGTATTTTATATGGTACTACTTCCTCACCTGGCGCTTCATCCACTACCGTTGCAGTAGTAGTAGATTTCCCAAATAGAAATTGAAGAGAAGATCTCTCCATAATGATTTATAGCAGCAGGCAGAAATAAAATCAGCACAAACAGTAAAGGTTTTCCTTACCAATTCCGCTTACCAATAGCGCTTCACTCCCCGGCAACGGCGCCAGAAAATAGTCTTGATGACCCACAAGTATAGGGGGTGTATCGTAGTATCTTCGATAAGTAAGAATGTCGATCCCAACGAGGAGCAGAAGGTGTTGGCAGCAGTTTCGATGAAGGATTCACTGTAAATGCTCACAAACAAGTATTCAAGGGGTTTTGATGTAACAGATGAATAAAGTACGAGTAAGTAAAATGCGAGAGAAATAATTGCAGCGAGTGGCCCAATCCTTTTTAGCACAAAGGACAAGCCGGTTTGTTTACTTATAATGACCAAGCGTTCTTGAGGACACACGGGGATTTTAGTCTAGTACTTTCGCTTCATGTGGCTTAATAATCTTCATTGTTTTGATAAGTGTTGTGTGGGTGAACCTATGCTAATGCACCGCCCTTCCTAGGACTAATACATACTTGTGATTATACCCCTTGCAAGCATCCGCAACTACAAGAAAGTAATTAAGATAAATCTAACCACAGCCTTAAACTCTGAGATCCTGCGATCCCTCTTGCATCGATATACTAACGGGGGCTCAGGTTTCTGTCACTCCGGCAACTCCGCAATTAGCAACCGAATACAAGATGCACTCCCCTAGGCCCATAAATGGTGAAGTGTCGTGTAGTCGACGTTCACACGACACCACTAGAAGAATGACACCACAACTTAAATATCATAACATTGAATATTACTCAACCATAATTCACTACTAGCATTTAGACTTCACCCATGTCCTCAAGAACTAAACGAACTACTCACGAGACATCATATGGAATACAATCAGAGGTGATATGATGATGAATAACAATCTGAACATAAACCTTGGTTCAATAGTTTCACTCAATAGCATCTATAACAAGTAGAGAATAATGCCGGGAGAGTTTCCCCTATCATACAATCAAGATTTAACCCAAATTGTTACAGCGGTGACGAGGTGCAGCGGTGGTGATGGCGGTGTAGATGGTGGAGATGATGATGATGATGGTGGAGATGATGTCCCGCTCGATGACGATGGCGATGGCGTCGATTTCCCCCTCCGGGAGGGAATTTCCCCGGCGGATTCCTGCCCGCCGGAGAGCTCTTTTCTCTCTGGTGTTCTCCGCCCCGCAGAGGCGGCTGTAACCTTCGTGAGGTCCTCTCTGTGGCTTAGGTTTTCGGGACGAAGGAGTACGCGAAGAAAAGGAGGCGAAAGGGGTGGGGCCCCCACACCACAGGGTGGCGCGGCCAGGCCATGGGCCGCGCCGGCCTGTGGTCTGGGCCCACAGTGGCTCCCCTCTTCTTCCCCTTCTGGCTCCCTCCGTCATCTGGAAAAATAGGAATTTACGTGAAATTTCCTTCCACAGTTGATCTTCCGAAATATTGCGTTCTGACGGTGCTTTTTCCAGCAGAATCCTGGCTCCGGTGCTTGATCCTCCAATAATGATGAAACATGCAAAATAGATGAAATAACATAAGTATTGTATCCCAATATGAAATATATCAATGAATAACAGCAAATTATGATACAAAATAGTGATGCAAAACGGCAGGCGCGGTCAGCTGGTAGATCCTCACGGTATGCATGCTATCTTCAGGCCTGGGCAAGTACGATTCATTATAGCTCAATCGAAGTCAGTCGCCGTCGCCCAGCCCTTATAAGTTCGTTAGTTCGTTCGAATCGATCGGTTGATATTGTTTTCCTCTCGATGTGTTTGTTTGACATTGTTTTCCGCTTTACCTATTTGCTCGAATTCGTTCGTACTGTACACTGTACTGCTCACCATTGCCCAATGTCTGTAGTCGTCGCTTGGTGCCAGTCCTCTATGGACCTGTTTGTAATCTTATTACTTCTGGGTTCTTTGCACTGCTAATACATCGGTGGATTTACGGCCAAAAAGAAGAAAGAATTTGTTGGTATTATATTGCTTTCGATTGATCTGTTCGCCCCCAAGCTTTTACAGAAGCCGCAAGAGATTCAAGGATGAAATGGCTCTCCTTGTTTGCAGTGGCGGATCTACAGGGTATGCCGTATATGCCACGGCATACCCTGCGTCCAAGCCGTGCAAGATCTTTGATAGTTTAATGAGCTGAGCAATTAATCAAGATGAGTGATGTATATGTATACATGCGGTGCTAATACATGTGGCGTGCAGCCATGCGAACACTGAGCTAGTGCATGTAACCGATTGATTAGACATCCGATTGATTAATGCATTGGCTTTAGCCAACAGTCTACTTGCATGTTTTTCAAGATGTGCGATTTTGTCTCGCGTGTAAGCCTACAAGGCCAGCTATGGCCATGCACCATGACCTGATTAGATATCATGATTAATCAAAGGAAATATCTTGCTACTGTATATACGATTAATCAACTGATAATTAATCTTTGGTAGTCAAGTATATGATTAATTATATATATTTAGTGAGAATTCAGTTCAAAATTAGAGCACCCCGTCAACGGTGCATTTTTCAACAATTTACATTTTGATTATATGCAAAATCTGTTTTATTTAATCATTTTGACATACTCCCTTCAATCCAAATTAATTGACTCAACTTTGTCTAGATACTGATGTATCTTAGACAAGTTTGTTGAGTAGATACATTTATATCTAGACAAATTTGAGTTAATTAGTATGAATCCGAGAAAGTATTTTATTTAATTATTTTTATTAGGACAAAAGAAATTCAATAGAAACTCCAAAATTTTGTTGTGTCATACCCTTTCCTAAAATCCTAGGTCCGCCACTGCTTGTTTGTAAGGCAAAGAGGAAATCATATCATGGCTTATCATCATGGGTATAACCTTTTTAGCTAGATTTTGCTGTTTGGGATCTATGATCCTTTTAGTTGCTGCTCTCCAGTAACATTTTCCCTCTTTTTTATTACAGTGAAAAATACACAGCGAGGAAACCACTGTCCAGCCTAAAAAAAATAGACCTCAGTTGGTTTGCTGAAATCGGCTCAAATAACGTGGCATTTAGTTATATAGTTTTATATTCGACCTGTTTGCTCAGATATGTTGGTTTACATTCATACGCAACCTGTTGGGCAAGTATGGACACAGCTTCAGTGACTTTCAGGTCAAAATTCCAGCGGTTGAGTGATTTTTGGTTGGATCCATTCCTGTGCGTTCGATCGGCTTTTGATGGCTGTTATTGAGACAAAGTCATGGCTGGACTTTTGACGCAGCTCCAGTGACGTTCAGCTAGGTCAAAAGCCCAGCGTTGACTTTGGTTCAATATCAGCCATCCAAAGCCAATCGAACACACATGAATGTATCCAACCAAAAATCACTCTACAATAAGTCGTTTCCAGACAAAAACAATGTTTATTCCCAAACTATTTTTTTTGAATCCGACCAATCTTTCCCGGAATGCAGAAGAAATATATAAGATTTACTGGAATGTTGTTCTTTTTACTGGACAGTTTGAATTTTAAGTTTAAAGTTGGTTGTAAAACATAAAATGAGGTTTATTGATAAACAATATGGCTGAATCTGATGAAACTCCCCCAGAATGCATAACCCGACATATAAGATTTACTGGATTTTTGTTTCAAAAACTTCTAGGCAGTACGAATTTTAAGTTTAAAATTTTCTCGTGAAACTTAAAATGGGTAAATTTTGGATCCATTCTCGTGCGTTCGATTGGCTTTTGATGGCTGTTATTGAAACAAGTGTTAATTGGTTCTATGCCACTCCTCAATTCACAAGTTGTGTTTATGCCATTACAAAAACTGAAGTTGTGTTTATGCCACTCTCAATTCTCAATATCCCCTTCTATATATGCCATTTTCAATACTCCACTATAATAAATATAGCATATCTATGATAGTACTCTATGATACCACCCACTATGCACCCATGTTCCAAACACCACTCCCGCTGACTGTACCTTATTGTATCGAGCGATAAGCTTGATGAGCAACCCAAACAAACAAACAAAAAGACTGTACCTTATTGTACTTGCTCTTACCCGTATCTTCTCTTTCTCTTTCATCGCGAGTGCAGCTAATTCAGTTAGTCTTCCAATGAATATTAATATTTTGTCTCAATGATGTCATGTTTCGACTAACAATTAGCACTTTTGAATTCTTAGATTGCTTTTTCACACGATGCACTTCTTTTAATTTATTTTACCACATTTCAATGTGAACCTTGACCAAATAAATAGGACAACAATATCACGATCATATAATACATAAGCAGCATTGTTAGAATCGTGTTGGAAAATACTTTCTAATGATACCAGTTTTATATCAATTTTTTTATATACTTCATCCTGAAAAATATGTTTCAACTTCATCAAAACTTGCATGTATCTGCAAACTAAACTCATCTAAATACATGTATATCTACATAAAATTGAAACATCATTTTTAAATAGAGAGATATAGATTAATATTTTTTCGAAGATAAAATACGAAAAACAAGGGTGCATTGTTTATTGAAATGGAGTGAGTAGTATATATAAAATCATTTTAGTTGCCAATGATCATGTTGAGGGCCTCTATTTCTTGTTTTGCTCAGGCCCTCCGTATTCTCAGGTACGGCCCTGGTGGTCTATGAACCTGTATGTAATCTTATTACTTTTGGCTTCTTTGCACTGCTAATAGATCGGCGGAATTACGGCAAAAAAGAAGAAAGAATGTGTTGGTATTGTATTGCTTTCGATAGATCTGTTCGCCCCTCCCCCCAAGCATTTATAGATGGCACAAGAGATTCAAGGATGAAATTGCTCTCCTTGTTCATAAGGCAAAGAGGAAATCATATCATGGGTAGAACATTTTATATATATTTTGCTGCTTGGGATCTATGATCCTTTTAGTTGCTGCTCTCCAGCAACTTTTGTACATATTTCCCTCTTTTTATTAATAAAAAAATACAAAGTGGGGAAACCCAGTGGTCAGCCTAAAAAAATCTGTTCGCTAGGTAGCCGTAGTTTTGCACTCAGTTTGTTTGCTGAAATCGGCTCAAATAATGTAGCATTTATAGTTTTATATTCGACCTGTTTGCTCAGGTATGCTTGCTTACATTCGTAGGTGACCTGTTTGTTGAAATAGCTTATCGCTTCTCTGACCATCTATCTCCTCAACAGATGGACAGAACTTGGATATTATTTGACTCATTAACCACACCAACATATTTGAGTGGTATTGAAGACTTCATGAAGCACGTTAGTGATTTTACTGACGGCGACAAGACAAAGGAAGTGATTTGTCCATGCCGCGTATGTTTGAATATTGGGTCCAAGCCTCAACATGTAGTCTCAGATCATTTATTCGTTTATGGGATGGACCAGACATATATCAGGTGGATTAACCATGGTGAACACTATGATCAGCCTGACATTATTGATCCTCTTTATTCTGATGGTTATCAGCCTGAAGATCTCGTCCAGGATGAGGCTACTGCTAATTTGTTACGGGATCTGTATCCATATGCAAGCCAACAGCCCCATGGTTATCACAAAAAGCCTCTTTTCCATGACCTGATAGAAGATGCTAAGCGCTTAGTGGCCCCTGGTTCTGTTGTGTCAAGATTCGAATTAATTGTGAAATTACTTCATGACAAGTCATACCAGGGGATTACCAATAAAGCGTTCAATGCAGTTGCGAAGACATACAGCGATGCACTCCCTGGGGCTGGACTGCCAAAATCCTTTTATGAGGTGAAGCAGTACATCAAGGTACTGGGACTTGGATATGAGAAGATTGATTTTTGCAAAAATAACTGTGCACTGTTTTGGATGGAGTATAATGACCTCGATGAATGTCCAGTATGTAAGGAATCAAGATGGAAACATGATGGAGCTGGTGGTAAGAAAAAGATTCCTTGGAAGGTTCTGAGATACTTTCCACTTGTACAAAGATTGCAGAGGTTGTTTGCTTCAGAACAAACATCTCGGGAAACAAGATGGCACAAAGAGATTCTCACGCCCGACCCTGATTTACTGAGGCATCCTGCTGATGGCGATGAATGGAAGCAATTCGACCTGGATCATCCAGATTTTGCTGCAGATCCAAGGAACCTGAGACTTGGCCTTGCTACAGATGGATTCAACCCATTTGGCAACATGAGCAACTCGTATAGCATGTGGCCAGTACTAGTTACACCTTACAACCAGGCTCCCTGGACATGCACCGATCAGTCGAACTGTATGATGGCCTTACTCATCCCAGGTCCCAAATCTCCTGGGAAGGATTTTGATGTGTTCATGCAGCCTCTTATTAGAGACTTGCAAACATTATGGGAGGGTGTCCCTACACGGGATGTGTGTCAACCTAAAGAACAAAATTTTCTATTACGTGCTGCTGTACTGTATTGCACCCATGATTATCCAGCTTTGGGCACTATGTCAGGCAGAGTAACATCAGGTTATAATGCATGTGTTCACTGTGATACTGATCAGCTGGCAGTGAGGATAATAAACAAGATATGCTATATGGGCCATCGCCGTTTCCTTCCATTAGATCACAGTTTCCGAAAAAATAGAAAAAAATTGCAATTTATTGGTGATCAGGCCTGTAAAAAGACTAAACCGCAGCACTTTAAGAGTCACGAGTTGGAGGCGCACCTAGAAGCGGTCAGAAATGTTAAACCAGGAAAACCACCAGCCGCCACAGCAGGTACAGCAGAGAAGAATACAGAAGATGCAGCAGCAGTAGTAGCAGATAGAAAAAGGAAGAAGAGAGGAGATGAACTGAGTCTAGCAGCTACCAAAAGGAAGATGGGAGGTGAAATAGCAGCATGTACCAAGAGGAAGGAAATGGAAAATGATAGACCGAGAATATTTTATAAGCGCAGGACCACTCTTTGGGACTTGCCGTATTGGGCTGGTAAGAAGCTTCGGCATAATATTGATATCATGCACATGGAGAAGAATATATGTGACAGCATTGTCGGCACATTACTCAACATTCCATCCAAGACAAAAGATAGCTCAAATGCTAGGATTGATTGTGCAACATTGAATGTTAACAGGCACTTGCAACTGGATCGTAATGACAAAGTGAACAAAGGCAAGGAAAAACATTATAAATTTCGAGGCGCGGAATTCACATTGCCGATGCCTAAAAGGAGATTATTTTGTGAGTACCTCCGAGGTGTGATGTTCCCGTTCGGATTTGCTTCCAACATTGCAAATTGTCTCAATGCTGAAGGAAACAAGCTCCAAGGGTTGAAAACTCACGATTGTCACATCCTGCTGCAAAGGCTTTTAGCTATTGGCATTAAAGATTTAGTGAAGCCAAATATGTACAACGTGATTGCAGAGTTGGGAAGGTTCTTTAGGGAAATATGTAGTAAAACTCTAAGCAGAGCTGTTGTAGAACGTCTTAAGGTGGACATAGCAGTAATCCTGTGCAAGCTGGAGCTGATATATCCTCCAGCCTTCTTTGATGTGATGGTGCATTTGGCTGTTCATCTACCTGATGAGGCACTTTTAAGAGGTCCGGTACAGTATGGATGGATGTACCCTATAGAACGTCGACTGTGCACTTTCAAGAATACAGTTAGGAACAAAGCTAGACCGGAGGCTTGCATTGCAGTGGCGTATATTGCTGCTGAAGCATATACATTTGCCTCAAGATATATTCCTGATATTGAGACCAGATTCAATCGGGGTCGCAGAATTTTGGAAGTTGGAGGATCTGTTTTTAATCATGGTGTTGAGCTAATAGGAAAGAGGACCGAAAAAACATTAGAGCAGTCTGAATTTGAACAGCTGTCTTGGTATGTGCTGAATAATGCTACAGAGGCTGATGAATATGTTAAGTGAGTACTATGCACACGAACTACTCAGTTCCTCGCATATACTATGAACTTGTATCAAAATGAAATATATTCAGCTGACTTGGCTATGTTTTGCAGGTTGTACATGGAAACGAATGGAAAGCTATCGGCACGTGGGAGTGGGTTTCAGGACTGGTTTGAGAAATATGTAAGATGTTCAATTGCACTCTGACTTGTCTATGTGTTTTCACATGAGATGACCTCTTGTCTATTTTGTAATCGTAGATCTCGAAACTCCATGCGGAGAATCCAGGCGCTGTTAGTGCTGATCTCCTTGTCCTATCACGTGGTCCAGATAAGAGGGTGTTGGTAGCTGCAGCTTGCAATGCCAATGGTGTCCATTACAGCTCCTATGAGCGTGAACAACATTTGAAGACACGAAATAGTGGCATCACAACCAGTGGAGATCACTTGACAACCAGAAAAAAGAGATCAGAGTCATTTGACCATTATGGTCACATAGAAGAGGTTATTCAGTTGTTCTATAGTGATAAGGTTACTGTCCGATCTGTGGTTCTATTTAAGTGTTATTGGTACAACCAAGATCCAAACAAGGGCAAAGGTGCCAGAAATGATGGGTATTTCATATCAGTCAATACTACTGCTCAGTGGTACAAGGATGATCCTTATATTTTGGTACCTCAAGCGGCCAAGGTACTTTTCTTGGAAGACAGATCTAGAAAAGGATGGCAGTATGTGCAAAAGTTTGTGGCAAGGAACATATATGATTTGGATGAGAATGCGGATCCAATAATTGGTGCCCAGCAAGATGATTTCGCTGGTTGTATGCAAACTAAAGTTGCTGACATTGATGAAACCTCGTTGGATACAGGTATCCCTGCACATGATGGAGAAGTAGATTTCACTGTTGAGGTTAGCATAGTCGACAAAGAGATGGATAAACTGAAGCTACCTGGTGAATCTCAGGAGGAGAATGGACAGGACGAGCAGGATGAGACCATGCACGAATATCAGAATGAAGACGGAGGTGATGATGATGATGATGATGATGATGATGATGATGATGATGATGATGGTTAGACTCTTGTCTCTGTATCATGCTGTGAGATGAAGAACCATGATTTGTTTTGATTTTTCTATTTGGAAAATGTATGAGTCCTGAAGACAATTATCTGTTGGATTGTAATCCCATGATGACTAATTATTTATGTTTGTTGTCCTACTAAAAGTTGGTCAAACTTAATTGTGTGGAAGTAATCCCATGCTGTTTGATTCATAGGGTCATATCCCATAGGAAAATAGAATGATAATAGATCAAACTAATGCAGAATATCTTATAACCACAATCAAATAGAATTTCTCTTGACATAGGATTCAAGTTGGCATGGCATCCCTATCATACAGGGTTTTTATTCATACTATGCTACAAATCGAAAATAAGATGGGTCAGCACTTTATCGCGGCAGATAGGGCAGCTGGCGTTCGTTACAAACCAGGAGAAGATGCACTTCCTATGGAACGGGTGTTTGCATCCCCGGAGACGCACCGTTGTGCGCTGCGACAGCCCCAGCATGCATATGCTGCAGTGGCCGTCCTCCGGCGCAACTAGGACCCAACTGTCCTGCAGCGCCGGCAAGTTGACGATGAGCCGGTGGTCCACCCTAAGGGTGAGGTCGAAGTGGAGGCCACCGAGCCGACGACACGCCTGCTGCCACATCAGGTGCATAACATCGTAAGGCATGATGATGTCCCACTCCTCCTCCGTGAGGTTCAGGTTCTTGAGCAGCCATACACGGGCAAGAATCTCGCGCATAGTTCGCACGACATTGCCCCCACTACGCAGCTTCCTCGGAGGCAAGCCAAGATCCAGCACCACCTCTTCGCAGGGTGTAGTGGTGATATCGTCCTCATCCAGTGGGGCAGGGAGGGGGCCGGCCATCCTCCTGAGCTCGTACGTCCTCGAGAAGAAGATGTGCACTGTCATAGTGTACGGGGACGCCTCGCCCTCGCCCACGGCCGGCGGCTCGCCGACGGAGAAGTCGGTCGTGCTTGCCGACACACGGCAGGCACGGAAGACATGTGGGCCAGACTCGATGATGCGCTCGCGTGAGGAGCGCTCTAGTAGGGGCGTCGCCGCCATTGGGGATTCTTCGGAGGGCTGTAGACTGGCGGCTAGTCGACGGTGAGGTGGTTGGTGTGAGATCTCTGGGATGAGGCCAGGGGAAGTGGGCGAAGTGCTCGGGACTAGGGACTGCCCTCAACTTTCCGCAGTAGTATGATAATAATTGGTGGACGAGGGAGACTAGTCCAGAGACTACCCAAAGTTGATAAATCATGTTCGAGGGAAAATGCCCAAGATTTATTATCAAAATTCAAGCTAATTTCGCCGATTTTGTTCTGCCGTTCATTAGACATCATCCAACGGCCTTGGTCTCTGGGATTCGCTGCTACAGTGTCATCTACTATTTTCTACCCAATTCCAGAAACATCCATAAAGCTAGTAGATAGCTTTCCTGCTTGTTGGCCCCACCCCATTTTTTTAATCTTTTCTTCCTTATCCCCTTCGCTCATGCTAGCAGCTACTTGCAGCCATTGCTACACCAGCGAGGTGATCTGTATGATAGGCACGGTTTTAGTAAGACAGCAAGTTGTAGATAGCTAACCATGAGACACATGCCTCTCTGGTTGAGACTGAGCTCGCTCTTGTGATTGGGCTCCAATGGTCGAGGTGAGTCACAGCTGCAATGACAGAGGTTTGTGCTGAATTAATTAGCACAGAGGCGTAACTAGCACTAGATGGAGAAGGCATAGTACACATATCGGACACGAAGTCGCGTCTGGCGAGCAGCTCGCATTCACTTGCATCAGTGCGGTACAACAAAGATGATGAAGAAGGATTGGAGCTTTGAAGGTAGTCAGAAAAGTTACAAAAAATAATACGTGCAAAACTTAACCTGTATAAACGCACATGCATGGATAATTTTACATTTCTGCATGAGAAAGACATGTCAATTTTCAGTACGACATGGTTTGATTTGTCAAATTTGATGCTCCTTAATGCATTTTAAGTGAAAATTACAGGTTTATTCATTATAATTGCCGATTTTTAACGTTACGTGCAGCTGACTAGCAAACTATAAGTGTGTGATTGCTTGCTTCCAAAATAAGGATATGTAATCATTTTGTATAAGGTAGTACCAATTAGTCGTTATATTGCAGAACTTAAAGAGTTTTGAGAGATTCAACTCGTTGCTACTCCATAAGAATGGTCATGTTGACAAATTTGATCCAGTGTTGAACAGAGCCAGAAACATTTCAAAAACTTGAGCATGGAAGAGGCTAGGGGTAAATGCCCCAAGGCCAGCCGAGCCTATCGTAGGTGCCGTCCCGAGGAGGAAGTACCTTAATTTGGGGCGCGCGCGGACGCTGCGGTACCCCGAGCTCGAGACGCCGCCGTACCGGTAGCTCGACCCGCGACGAGGCATGGCGGCGGCGGCGGAAGCGGAGCGGCGGCGGCGGAAGGTAAAGCTCCTGCTGACAAACATATTAGGCACAAATGGGCAACCTTCAGTAACCCATGTTCCATTTTTTTTGTCAGGATAACCCCATGTACCACCTTCCCAATAGAAAAAGTACTGTTCAACCTTCCCCTGTTGGGCCCAATATTTCACTTTTGGGTTGCCAAGGAACATCTACATGGTAATTGTTATCGGTCTACTTGCTCCGGCCGTCGAAGCCCAATAACTGCAAATGGGCCTTTCTGCTCATGCAATTTCGGCCCTTTTCTAATGAAACACAGATCCTATGATTGGCAAAAAAAAATACACGGAGATTCTACATAAAAGTTGTTTTTATTTATTTTGAATTATAGGGTTCCAATTTTTGAAACTGCTCATGCCCAATATGAAAATCCTTGATCGCTCCATACCCACATGGATAACGGTATTTTTAAAAATTCATAAAGTGGATTTGAAATTTAAAACATATCCTAATAATTCCTTGATTTAATCTATCAACTTGCAAGATCTTGGAGCCAAAGAGCTTGTATTAGTCTGCGAAAATAATACTGATAAACCTGTCGTTAACAAGAAATGAAGGTTTATCGTTCAGAGAGGATGCCATGTGGGACCCATGAGACAGTAGCGTCCTCAACGTTTCAAAGAAAAAGGCAAGTAGCCCGAAAATAGGGGTAAAAAATAAATCCTACAAAGGAAACATTTATAGTTCATAGAGGCTGACATGTGGGACCGATCTGCCAGCTGCATCCTCATCATTTCGAAGTCGGCAGGGATCAGAAGAAAAAGGCAAATAGCCAGAAATTAGGGGTCAAAAATAAATCCAAAAAGGAAACTTATATTCTTCATAGAGGATGACATGTGGGACCGACCTGCCAGCAGCGTCCTCATCGTTTCAAAGGCCGCAGGGGATCAAAAGAAAAAGGCAAATAGCCAGAAATTAGGGGTAAAAAATAAATACAACAAAGGAAAGGTTTATTGTTCATAGAGGCTGACTTGTGGGACCCATGAGCCAGCGGCGACCTCAATTTCAAAGGCGGCATATGATCGAAAAGAAAAAGGCAAGTTAGCAAAAATCAGTGGGTAAAAAAAATCTAAGAAATGAAACTTTATTGTACAGTCCCATGAGCCAGCACCTTACTCAACGTTTCAGTGGCGGCATGAGATAGAAAGAAAAAGGAAAGTGACCAAATATCAGGAGCAAAAAATAATCCAAGAAAAGAAACTTTTATTGTACATAGATGATGACATATGGGTCCCACTTATACAAGCTCTTTCGCTCCAAGATCTTGCAAGTTGATTGTACATAGAGGATGACATGCGGGCCCCTTGTGTCAGCAGCTTACTCAACGTTTCCAAGGCGGCAGGGGATCAAAAGAAAAAGGAAGTAGCCAGAAATTAGCGGTAAAAAATAACTCCAAGGAAGGAAACTTTTATTGTTCATAGAGTATGACATGCGGGACCCATGCGCTAGCAGCTTCCTCAACGTTTCAAAGGGGGCATGAGATCGAAAGAAAAAGACAAGTGACCAAATATCAGGAGCCAAAAATAATCCAAGAAAAGAAACTTTATTGTACATAAAAGATGACATGCGGGTCCCATTTTGCAGCAGCGGTGTCAACGTTTCAAATGCGGCTTGAGATCAAAAGAAAAAGAGTAGCCAGAAATTAGGGGTAAAAAAACTCCCAGAAAAGAAAGTTGATTGTACATAGAGGATGGCATGCGGGTCCCATGACCCAGCACCTTACTCAACGTTTCAGAGGCGGCATGAGATCGAAAGAAAAAGGAAAGAGACCAAATACCAGGAGCAAAAAATAATCCAAGAAAAAGAAACTTTTATTGTACATAGAGGATGACATATGGGTCCCACTTATACAAGCTCTTCCGCCCCAAGATCTTGCAAGTTGATTGTACATAGAGGATGACATGCGGGCCCCTTGTGTCAGCAGCTTAATCAATGTTTCCAAGGCGGCAGGGGATCAAAAGAAAAAGGAAACAGCCAAAAATAAGAGGGTGAAAAAAATCCAAGAAAAGAAACTTTTATAGTATCGAGGATGACATGTGGGTCCCATGAGCCAGCAGCTTCTCAACGTTTCAGAGGCTGCATGAGATCGAAAGAAAAAGGCAAGTGACCAAAAATAAGGGGGTAAAAAAATCCAAGAAAAGAGACTTGATTGTACATAGAGGATGACATGCGGGTCCCACCAGTCAGCAGCTTACTAACGTTTCCAAGGCGGCAGGGGATGAAAAGAAAAAGGAAATAGCCAAAAATCAGAGGGTGAAAAAAATCAAAGAAAAGAAACTTTTATAGTACATAGAGGATGACATGTGGGTCCCATGGGCCAGCAGGTTCCTCAACGTTTTCAAGGGCGGCATGAGATCGAAAGAAAAAGGCAAGTGACCAAAAATCAGAGGGTGAAAAATAAAAAAAAAAACTTTTATTGTACATAGAGGATGACATGCTGTCCCAACGTTTCAAATGCGGTTTGAGATCAAAAGAAAAAGAAAGTAGCCAGAAATTAGGGGGTAAAAAAAACTCCAAGAAAAGAAAATTGATTGTACATAGAGGATGACATGCGGGTCCCACGAGTTTGCAGCTTACTCAACGTTTCCAAGGCGGCAGGGGATCAAAAGAAAAAGGAAATAGCCAAAAATCAGAGAGTGAAAAAAAACCCAAGAAAATAAACTTTTGTAGTACATAGAGGATGACATGCGGGTCCCATGAGCCAGCAGGTTCCTCAACGTTTCAAACGTGGCATGGGATCGAAAGAAAAGGCAAGTGACCAAATATCAGGAGCCAAAAATAATCCAAGAAAAGAAACTTTATTGTACATAGAGGATGACATGCGGGTCCCATTTTGCAGCAGCGGTCCCAACGTTTCAAATGCGGCTTGAGATCAAAAGAAAAAGAAAGTAGCCAGAAATTAGGGGGTCAAAAAAACTCCAAGAAAGGAAAGCTTTATCGTTCATACAGGCTGACATGTGGGACCTATGAGCCAGCAGCTTCTCAACGTTTCAAAGGCGGCAGGGGATCAAAAGAAAAAGGAAATAGCCAAAAATCAGAGGGTGAAAAAAATCCAAGAAATCAAACTTTTATTGTACATAGAGGATGACATGCGGGTCCCATGAGCCAGCAGATTCCTCAACGTTTCAAACGTGGCATGAGATCGAAAGAAAAAGGCAAGTGACCAAATATCAGGAGCCAAAAATAATCCAAGAAAAGAAACTTTATTGTACATAGAGGATGACATGTGGGTCCCATTTTGCAGCAGCGGTCTCAACGTTTCCAAGGCGGCACAGGACCAAAAGAAAAATGAAGTAGCCAGAAATCAGGGGGTGAAAAAAATCCAAGAAAAGAAAGATTTCAATTGGGCTGCATCTGGACATCTGGGCCTTCGAACTATCCTTCTGGGCCTTTTGACTCGTACAATTTCAGCCCACTCCAGAACATGATAGTTCGGATTTTTCTCAAAAAAAAAACAGGAAAGTCCTATGCTTCGCCAAAACAAAAAACAAGGAGATTCAAGATATATGTTGTAAAAATAAAGATTTAATTTATCCGTTTGCAATAGCTCAGAGCGAAATACACTGTTTATTGTCTGCAAAATAATCAAGATATCACATGTTTCTTGTACGGGGAGGCTGACATCAGGGACCCATGAGCCAGCAGCGTCGTCAACGTTTCAAAGGCGGCAGGGGATCGAAAATAAAAAAAAAACAAAAATCAGTTGGTAAAAAATCCAAGAAAAGAAAACATTTATCGTTCTGAGAGGATGACATGCGGGACCGATGAGGCAGCAGCATCCTCAACGTTTCCAAGGCGGCAGGGGATCAAAGAAAAAAAGGAAATAGCCAGAAATTAATTAGGGGTAAAAAATAAATCCACCAAAGGAAACTTGTATTGTTCATAGAGGATGACATATGGGACCGACCTGCCAACAGCGTCCTCATCGTTTCAAAGGGGGCAGGGGATCAAAAGAAAAAGGCAAATAGCCAGAAATTAGGGGTCAAAAATAACTCCAATAAAGGAAACTTTTATTGTTCGTAGAGGATGACATGTGGGTCCCATGAGCCAGCAGGTTCCTCAACGTTTCAAACGTGGCATGAGATCGAAAGAAAAAGGCAAGTGACGAAATATCAGGAGCCAAAAATAATTCAAGGAAACTTGATTGTACATAGAGGATGACATGCGGGTCCCATGAGTAAGCAGCTTACTCAACGTTTCCAAGGCGGCAGGGCATCAAAAGAAAAAGGAAATAGACAAAAATCAGAGAGTGAAAAAAACCATAGAAAATAAACTTTTATAGCACATAGAGGATGACATGCGGGTCCCATGAGCCAGCAGGTTCCTCAAAGTTTCAAACGTGGCATGAGATCGAAAAAAAAACGCAAGTGACCAAATATCAGGAGCCAAAAATAATCCAAGAAAAGAAAGTTTTATAGTACATAGAGGATGACATGCGGGACCCATTTAGCAGCAGCGGTATCACCGTTTGAGGCAGCAGGATCGAAAGAAAAAGTCAAGTGAACAAATATGAGGTGCCAAAATAATCCAAAAAAAGAAAGTTTTATAGTACATAGAGGATGACATGCGGGTCCCATTTAGCAGCAGCGGTATCACCGTTTGAGGCAGCAGGTGATCGAAAGAAAAAGTCAAGTGACCAAATATGAGGTGCCAAAAATAATCCAAAAAAAGAAAGTTTTATAGTACATAGAGGATGACATGCGGGTCCCATTTAGCAGCAGCGGTATCACTGTTGAGAGGCAGGGGATCGAAAGAAAAGTCAAGTGACCAAATATGAGGTGCCAAAAATAATCCAAGAAAAGAAAGTTTTATAGTACATAGAGGATGACATGCGGGTCCCATTTAGCAGCAGCGGTATCACGTTTGAGAGGCAGCAGGGGATCGAAAGAAAAGTCAAGTGACCAAATATGAGGTGCCAAAATAATCCAAGAAAAGAAAGTTTTATAGTACATAGAGGATGACATGCGGGTCCCATTTAGCAGCAGCGGTATCACTTTGAGAGGCAGCAGGGGATCGAAAGAAAAAGTCAAGTGACCAAATATGAGGTGCCAAAAAAATCCAAGAAAAGAAAGTTTTATAGTACATAGAGGATGACATGCGGGTCCCATTTAGCAGCAGCGGTATCACCGTTTGAGAGGCGGCAGGGGATCGAAAGAAAAGGCAAGTGACCAAATATGAGGTGCCAAAAATAATCCAGGAAAAGAAAGTTTTATAGTACATAGAGGATGACATGCGGGTCCCATTAGCAGCAGCGGTATCACCGTTTGAGAGGCGGCAGGGGATCGAAAGAAAAAGGCAAGTGACCAAATTTGAGGTGCCAAAAAAAACTCCAAGAAAAGAAAGTTGATTGCACATAGAGGATGACATGCGGGTCCCATTTAGCAGCAGCGGTCTCAACGTTTCCAAGGCGGCAAGGGATCAAAAGAAAAAGGAAGTAGCCAGAAATCAGGGGGTCAAAAAATCCAAGAATAGAAAGAATTTTGGTTCATAGAGGATGACATGCGGGACCCATGATCCTGCATCGTAAACGGCTCGATCGGAGAACGTTGAACGAGATGGCGCGATCTAGAAAAAAAACAATGCCAGAGAGGCTGCCATCTGGGCCCTACATCCCTCGGTGGTGCGGATTTGCGTTGACTCGGCCGGCGAACCCGAGATTTCGAGATGCACCACGTTGATGGCGTGTAACTCACACGTTCGTTGGGAACCCCAAGAGGAAGGTATGATGGCACAAAAAGAGAAAGAAACCAAGGTTTAATCGAACCAGTAGGAGCCAAGAAGCACGTTGAAGGTTGATGGTCGCGAAATGTGATGCGGCGCAACACCAGGGATTCCGGCGCCAACGCGGAACCTGCACAACACAACCAAAGTACTTTGCCCCAACGAAACAGTGAGGTTGTCAATCTCACCGGCTTGCTGTAACAAAGGATTAAACGTATCGAGTGGAAGATGTTTGCAAAGAAAACAGTAAAACAAGTAGATTGTATGCTATGTAAAGAATAGGACCGGGGTCCACAGTTCACTAGAGGTGTCTCTCCCATAAGATAAAGCATGTTGGGTGAACAAATTACAGTCGGGCAATTGACAAATAGAGAAAGGCATAACAATGCATATACATGATATGATAAATATAGTGAGATTTAATTGGGCATTACGACAAAGTACATAGACCGCCATCCAACTGCATCTATGCCTAAAAAGTCCACCTTCAGGTTATCATCCGAACCCCCTCCAGTATTAAGTTGCAAAGCAACAGACAATTGCATTAAGTATGGTGCGTAATGTAATCAACAACTACATCCTTAGACATAGCATCAATGTTTTATCCCTAGTGGCAACAGCACATCCACAACCTTAGAACTTTCTGTCACTGTCCCAGATTCAATGGAGGCATGAACCCACTATCGAGCATAAATACTCCCTCTTGGAGTTAAGAGTAAAAACTTGGCCAGAGCCTCTACTAATAACGGAGAGCATGCAAGATCATAAACAACACATGAACAATAGATTGATAATCACCATAATCATAGTACTCTCTATCCATCGGATCCCGACAAACACAACATATAGAATTACATATAGATGATCTTGATCATGTTAGGCAGCTCACAAGATCCAACAATGAAGCACAACAAGGAGAAGACGACCATCTAGCTACTGCTATGGACCCATGGTCCAGGGGTGGACTACTCACTCATCACTCCGGAGGCGACCATGGCGGTGTAGAGTCCTCGGGAGATGAATCCCCTCTCATGGGTGCGGAGGTGATCTCAGAATCCCCGATGGGATTCGCGGCGGCGCGTCTCTAAGGTTTTCCGTATCGTGGCTCTCGGTACGGGGTTTCGCGACGGCTTTAAGTAGGCGGAGGGTCAACGCGGGGGCCACACGGGGGCCCAGGAGGTAGGTCGGCGCGGCCAGGGTTTGGGCCGCGCGGCCCTCCCTGGCTGCCTCGTGGCCCCACTTCGTTATCTCTTCGGTCTTCTGGAAGCTTCGTGCAAAATAGGACCCTGGCGAAAGTTTCGTCCAATTCCGAGAATATTTCTTTACTAGGATTTCTGAAACCAAAAACAGAAAACAGCAACTGGCTCTTCGGCATCTTGTTAATAGGTTAGTTCCGAAAATGCATAAATATGACATATAATGTGCATAAAACATGTAGGTATCATCAATAAAGTAGCATGGAACATAAGAAATTATCGATACGTTGGAGACGTATCAGCATCCCCAAGCTTAGTTCTGCTCGTCCCGAGCAGGTAAAACGATAACAAAGATAATTTCTGAAGTGACATGCCATCATAATCTTGATCATACTATTTGTAAACATATGTAATGAATGCAGCGATCAAAGCAAAGGTGATGACATGAGTAAACAACTGAATCATAAAGCAAAGACTTTTCATGAATAGTACTTCAAGACAAGCATCAATAAGTCTTGCATAAGAGTTAACTCGTAAAGCAATAAATCAAAGTAAAGGTGTTGAAGCAACACATAGGAAGATTAAGTTTCAGCGGTTGCTTTCAACTTATAACATGTATATCTCATGGATATTGTCAACATAAAGTAATATAACAAGTGCAATATGCAAGTATGTAGGAATCAATGCACAGTTCACACAAGTGTTTGCTTCTTAAGGTGGAAGGAGATAGGTAAACTGACTCAACAATAAAAGTAAAAGAATGGTCCTTCAAAGAGGAAAGCATCGATTGCTGTATTTGTGCTAGAGCTTTTATTTTGAAAACATGAAACAATTTTGTCAACGGTAGTAATAAAGCATATGAGTTATGTAAATTATATCTTACAAGTTGCAAGCCTCATGCATAGTATACTAATAGTGCCCGCACCTCGTCCTACTTAGCTTGGACTACCGGATCTTTGCATGCCATGTTTCAACCAAGTGTCACAAAGGGGTACCTCCATGCCGCCTGTACAAAGGTCTAAGGAGAATGCTCGCATTTTGGATTTCTCGCTTTTGATTATTCTCAACTTAGACATCCATACCGGGACAACATGGACAACAGATAATGGACTCCTCTTAAATGCATAAGCATGTAGCAAAGTTATTATTCTCATATGAGATTGAGGATATATGTCCAAAACTGAAACTTCCACCATGGTTCATGGTTTTAGTTAGCGGCCCAATGTTCTTCTCTAACAATTTTGCATGCTCCAACCACTAAAATGATAGACCTTCAGACAAGACGGACATGCATAGCAACTCACATGATATTCAACAATAGTTGATGGCGTTCCCCAGAAACATGGTTATCGCACAACAAGCAACTTAATAAAATATAAAGTGCATAAGTACATATTCAATACTACGATAGTTTTTAAGGCTATTTTGTCCCATGAGCTATATATTGCATAGGTGGATGATGGAATTTTAAAGGTAGCACTCAAGCAATTTACTTTGGAATGGCGGAGAAATACCATGTAGTAGGTAGGTATGGTGGACACAAATGGCATAGTAGTTGGCTCAAGGATTTTGGATGCATGAGAAGTATTCCCTCTCGATACAAGGTTTAGGCTAGCAAGGTTATTTGAAGCAAACTCAAGGATGAACAAGTGCAGCAAAACTCACATAAAAGACATATTGTAAACATTATAAGACTCTACACCGTCTTCCTTGTTGTTCAAAACTCAATACTAGATATTATCTAGACCTTAGAGAAACCAAATATGCAAATCAAATTTTAGCAAGCTCCATGTATTTCTTCATTAATGGGTGCAAAGCATATGATGCAAGAGCTTAAACATGAGCACAACAATTGCCAAGTATCACATTATCCAAGACAGTTTAGAATTACTACATGTAGCATTTTCCAATTCCAACCATATAACAATTTAACGAAGAAGAAACTTCGCCATGAACATTATGAGTAAAGCCTAAGGACACATGTGTCCATATGCAACAGCGGAGCGTGTCTCTCTCCCACAAAGTGAATGCTAGGATCCATCTTATTCAAACAAAAACAAAAACAAAAACAAACCGACGCTCCAAGTAAAGAACAAAAGATGTGATTGAATAAAAATATAGTTTCAGGGGAGGAACCTGATGATGTTGTCGATGAAGAAGGGGATGCCTTGGGCATCCCCAAGCTTAGACGCTTGAGTCTTCTTAAAATATGCAGGGGTGAACCACGGGGGCATCCCCAAGCTTAGAGCTTTCACTCCTCTTGATCATAGTATATCATACTCCTCTCTTGACCCTTGAAAACTTCCTTCACACCAAACTTCAAGCAAACTCATTAGAGGGTTAGTGCATCATTAATAATTCACACATTCAGAGGTGACACAATCATTATTTTCACTTCTGGACATTGCATAATGCTACTGGACATTAGTGGATCAAAGAAATAAATCCAACATAGCAAAAGAGGCAATGCGAAATAAAAGGCAGAATCTGTCAAAAACAGAACAGTCCGTAAAGACGAATTTAGAAATGGCACCAGACTTGCTCAAATGGAAAAACTCAAAACTAATGAAAGTTGCGTACATATCTGAGGATCACGCTCGTAAATTGGCAGATTTTTTCGAATTTTCTACAGAGAATTGTGCCCAGATTCGTGACAGACAGCAATGCTGTTTCTGCGCAGCAATCCCAAATATAACATCAACTTTGACATAAAAACTTTACTTGGCACAAAAACATGATAAGGAGAGGTTGCTACAGTAGTAAACAACTTCCAAGACTCAACAAAACAAAAAAATTGCTGTAGGTAAAAACATGGGTTGTCTCCCATAAGCGCTTTTCTTTAACGCCTTTCAGCTAGGCGCAGAAAGTGCAAATCAAGTAACATCGAGAGTAGAAGCATCAACATCATTACCAGGGGTGTTGGGAGTTTTCTCAACAATGCATTGTATCTGGTCTATATAAGTAACTCCTCTCTCATTGCTCCTAGGCTTACTATTCTCATCAAACAAATTTTCAGGAACAAGCCAAGCATAGTTATTTTCCAAAGCTTCATGCATCCCTAGTAGTTTACTAGGTATTGGCGCTTTAATTTCCCTACCATCATTAACATTATTAGTATACCTTATTCTATCCATGTCCATTTTTTCAAGGAGACCAATAAAATTGGTATGAGAACCTAGCATATTAAATTTAGCAAAAACCTTTCTAGCCTCTCTTGCTAGACCACCAAATTCTCTAAGAAGGGTTTCTAAAACAAAATCTTTCTTTTCCCCTTCTTCCATATCACCAAGTGTAAGAAACATGTGTTGGATTATAGGATTGAGATTAACAAATTTAGTTTCCAACATGCGAACTAAAGCAGCAGCAGCAATTTCATAGGTAGGTGCAAGTTCTACCAAGTGTCTATCTTCAAAATCTTCAGTGATACTAACATGATTGAAAAATTCTTCTATATTATTTCTCCCAACTATGGACCCACGTCCTACCGGTATGTCTTTTGTGGTAAAATTAAAAGGAAACATGATGCAATAGGCAAAAAGTAAACTAGGCAAACAAAGTAAAGACAAGTAGCTAATTTTTTTGTGTTTTTGATATAGAGAGCAAAGCAGTAAATAAAGTAAAACTAGCAACTAATTTTTTTGTATTTTGATTTAGTGCAGCAAACAAAGTAGCAAATAAAATAAAGCAAGACAAAAACAAAGTAAAGAGATTGAGAAGTGGAGACTCCCCTTGCAGCGTGTCTTGATCTCCCCAACGGCAGAAAAAGAGCTGTTGCCGTGGGAGGCAATTCTATGTGGTGTAGCTTTTCTTCGTCCCAACGGCGCGAAAAAGAGCTTGATGGCGTGTA
This sequence comes from Lolium multiflorum, assembly GCA_030979885.1. NCBI lineage: Eukaryota > Viridiplantae > Streptophyta > Magnoliopsida > Poales > Poaceae > Lolium > Lolium multiflorum. The sequence continues at coordinate 337,441,868 of CM061750.1, forward strand.
ACTCACACGTTCGTTGGGAACCCAAGAGGAAGGTATGATGCGCACGGTAGCAAGTTTTCCTCAGAAAGAAACCAAGGTTTAATCGAACCAGTAGGAGCCAAGAAGCACGTTGAAGGTTGATGGTCGCGAAATGTGATGCGGCGCAACACCAGGGATTCCGGCGCCAACGCGGAACCTGCACAACACAACCAAAGTACTTTGCCCCAACGAAACAGTGAGGTTGTCAATCTCACCGGCTTGCTGTAACAAAGGATTAAACGTATCGAGTGGAAGATGTTTGCAAAGAAAATAAAACAAGTAGATTGTATGCTATGTAAAGAATAGGACCGGGGTCCACAGTTCACTAGAGGTGTCTCTCCCATAAGATAAAGCATGTTGGGTGAACAAATTACAGTCGGGCAATTGACAAATAGAGAAAGGCATAACAATGCATATACATGATATGATAAATATAGTGAGATTTAATTGGGCATTACGACAAAGTACATAGACCGCCATCCAACTGCATCTATGCCTAAAAAGTCCACCTTCAGGTTATCATCCGAACCCCTCCAGTATTAAGTTGCAAAGCAACAGACAATTGCATTAAGTATGGTGCGTAATGTAATCAACAACTACATCCTTAGACATAGCATCAATGTTTTATCCCTAGTGGCAACAGCACATCCACAACCTTAGAACTTTCTGTCACTGTCCCAGATTCAATGGAGGCATGAACCCACTATCGAGCATAAATACCCCTCTTGGAGTTAAGAGTAAAAACTTGGCCAGAGCCTCTACTAATAACGGAGAGCATGCAAGATCATAAACAACACATGAACAATAGATTGATAATCACCATAATCATAGTACTCTCTATCCATCGGATCCCGACAAACACAACATATAGAATTACATATAGATGATCTTGATCATGTTAGGCAGCTCACAAGATCCAACAATGAAGCACAACAAGGAGAAGACGACCATCTAGCTACTGCTATGGACCCATGGTCCAGGGGTGGACTACTCACTCATCACTCCGGAGGCGACCATGGCGGTGTAGAGTCCTCCGGGAGATGAATCCCCTCTCCGGCAGGGTGCCGGAGGTGAATCCCCCGAGATGGGATTCGCGGCGGCGTCTCTGTAAGGTTTTCCGTATCGTGGCTCTCGGTACTGGGGGTTTCGCGACGGAAGCTTTAAGTAGGCGGAGGGTCAACGCGGGGGCCACACGAGGGGCCCAGGGGGTAGGTCGGCGCGGCCAGGGCTTGGGCCGCGCCGGCCACCCTCTGGCTGCCTCGTGGCCCCACTTCGTTATCTCTTCGGTCTTCTGGAAGCTTCGTAAAAATAGGACCCTGGGCGAAAGTTTCGTCCAATTCCGAGAATATTTCTTTACTAGGATTTCTGAAACCAAAAAGAAAACAACAACTGGCTCTTCGGCATCTTGTTAATAGGTTAGTTCCAGAAAATGCATAAATATGACATATAATGTGCATAAAACATGTAGGTATCATCAATAAAGTAGCATGGAACATAAGAAATTATCGATACGTTGGAGACGTATCACACGTCCCGGGCCACCATACGCGACGTTTTGGCCGCTTTCGTCGGGCTAGGTGGCCTCAAAAACGAGAAAAAAAAAGTTTTGACATGCACCACGGAGGGACCAAAATCGTCAGCCATGGTACACCAGCAACCACGGCGCGACTTCAACTTCGTCGGCCATGGCAACTTTTCTTGTAGTGTCCCCTTTTATCACAGTAAAAGCTTTTGATCTCCTAATTATTCGCCTTGCTTCAACTGGATCGTCGGGTATTGTTTTCCTTAGGATGTATGATATGTAAGCCTGCATCCATGGAGTTTGCACCATCATGACTAGCTCTTGCTCCTCTTCTTCTTCTACTGTATCGTTGGTGGTACTCGAAGATTTCTCTTTTTCTCCTTCTTTATTTTCGCTGGCTTTGTTGATCTCTCGCTTATCTCTTCCCAAAACACGCCTGGAGGAATCGCGAGACACTGTGACCCGATGTTTGCAAGAACATCGGCTTCATCGTTACTCAGCCTGCTGATGTGGTTTACCTCGCATCCATCAAATAATTTCTCCAGCTCATTGTACACCTCTTTGTATGCTATCATACTTTCGTTGACTGCATCACATTGGTTCATAACTTGCTGTGCCACCAATTGTGAATCGCCGAAGATTTTCAATCGGGTTGCACCACAAGCTTTCGCCATCTTCATCCCATGTATGAGAGCTTCATATTCTGCTTCGTTGTTAGACGCGTTTGGAAACGTCATCCTTAAGACATATTTCAACTTGTCGCCTTCAGGTGATACCAATATCACGCCTGCTCCAGCACCTTCCAATCTTTTGGACCCGTCGAAGTTCATGGTCCAAGTTCTCGATAAATCTGGAGGCCCCGTGTTTTGTAGCTCCATCCACTCTGCAATGAAATCTGGTAAAACCTGCGATTTTATTGCCTTTCTTTTTTCATACGTGATGTCCCGAGGGGAAAGTTCTATTCCCCAAAGGGAGACACGACCCGTAGCTTCTGGGTTGTTCAGTATATTTGACAAGGGAGCTTCATTGACCACTATTATCGGGTGCGCCGAAAAATAGTGTCGCAATTTTCTTGCTGTCGTGAATACTCCATACGCCAGTTTCTGATATTGCGGGTACCGCTGTTTTGAGGGTGACAGTACTTCGCTGATGAAATATACTGGCCTCTGAACTCCATGGAGCTTGCCTTCTTCTTCTCTCTCGACTACTAGGGCTGTGCTGACCACCTGTGGTGTGGCTGCAATGTATAAGAGGAGAGGTTCTTTCTCTTTAGGCGCCACCAATATCGGTGGTGTCGAAATTGTCGCTTGAGGTTCTCGAAGGCTCTATCTGCTTCCTCGTTCCATTGAAATTTTTCCCCCTGTTTGATCAATGCATAGAACGGTAACGCCTTTTCTCCTAGCCTGGCGACGAATCTGCTTAAAGCTGCGACTCGCCCCGTTAGCTGTTGTATTTCTTTCAACTTTGTTGGCTTTCTCATAGTCACTATGGCCTGGATTTTTTCAGGGTTGGCTTCAATCCCTCTTGCTGATACTAAGAACCCGAGAAGTTCTCCTGCAGGAACTCCAAAAGAGCACTTTGTCGGGTTCAGCTTGAGGCAGAACTTGTCGAGGTTGTCGAAGGTTTCCTTCAAATCTTCGATCAGAGTCGACCCTTTCTTTGATGTTATTACGACATCGTCAATGTAGACTTGCACATTTTTTCCAATCTGTGTTGCTAGGCACTTCTGCATCATCCGCTGATATGTTGCTCCCGCGTTTTTCAAACCAAAGGGCATTGTTTTGTAGCAAAACACGCCATAAGGTGTGATGAACGCTGTCTTGGCTTCATCTTCTTCTTTTAATCTGATCTGGTTATAACCAGAGTATGCGTCCAAAAAGGAAAGACGTTCACATCCTGCCGTGGAGTCGATGATTTGATCGATCCTTGGGAGGGGAAAGTGATCCTTGGGACAATGTTTATTGAGACACGTGAAGTCGACGCACATGCGAAGGACTATTGTATGTTTTTTCGGCACCATCACTGGGTTAGCTACCCATGTGGCTTCTGTAGATATTTCTCTGATGAAACCAGCATCTTTGAGTCGATCTATTTCCGATAACATGGCTTTGCGACTAGGTTCCGAAAAACGCCGCAAAGGTTGCTTTACTGGTCTTGCGAGAGGATCCAAATTGAGGTGGTGCTCGGCAAGTTCCCTGGGTACTCCTGGCATGTCGGCTGGACACCATGCGAAGATTTTCCAGTGCTCATGGAGGAACTCGACGAGCGCGCTTTCCTATGCGACATCCATGTTTGCGGCAATGGACGTCGTTTTCTTTGGGTCTGTCGGGTGGATCTGTACCTCTTTTGAATCCTTGGTTGTGTTGAAAGTTGGCTCCTTAGAAGATCTCCCTACCTCTGGTAGCACATCATAATCAGTGAACCTTGGCGCCGCATACTCTGCTTGCATCCCGAAAGTTTCTGACAGTCGATGAAAATCCTTGTCGCATTTATCAGATAACGCGAAACTTCCTTTGATTGTGATAGGTCCCTTGGGCCCAGGCAACCTCCACAATAGATATGTATAATGCGGCACTGCCATGAACCTGGCATACGCTGGTCGTCCCAACAAAGCGTGATATTGCGACGGGAAATCCACAACTTCGAACTCCAAATTCTCTATCCTGTAGTTTTCTCGGGTTCCAAACTGAACGTCGAGGTTGATCTTGCCCAATGGGTAACTTGGCTTCTCTGGTGTAATCCCGTGGAAACGTGTGTCAGTTGGTTTCAAGTTTGCCAGGGATATGTTCATCTTCCTCAATGTATCTGCATACATAAGGTTTAAGCTGCTGCCGCCATCTATGAAAACTCTCGACACGTCAAAACCAGCGATTACTGCGGGTAAGATGAGTGCTGATTGTCCTGGTCGAGGAACTTGCTGCGGATGGTCTGCGATTGTGAAGCCGATGTCTTGCCCCGACCAATTTAAGTACTCGACTGTTGGTGGAGGCATCTTCTCTGCCATGAACACTTGTCGTGAGATTACCTTCTGCGCCCTGTTGGATGGCCTAGCTTTCTGAATCATCGAGACCGCACCGTTAGAATTAGGATCAACATATGGAGGTGGGTGTGGTGCTGCCGCTATTCTGAGCTGGTGCCGATTTTCGTCCGTAATTGCGGGAGGAGGTGGAAGGTGGATCTCGCTCCTTGGCCCCTGGGGGTTTCTATTCACGGCTTGGGCATTTGCGATTCCTGCGGCTCGCAACATTGCCTGAAAATTTCGGCAGTCTTTCTGGAGATGCCCTGACTGCCTCTTTCCATTATTGTCAAGATAAAAGTGCATTTGACACGGACCGTTCATCATCTCTTCGGGGGACACATAAGGTCTTTGAAACCTTGGTCCATTGTTTTGTCTGTTGCCGCGAGAATCGCCTCTATTGTCGCCTTGATGCTCGTTACTCCTTTGATAGTCGTCTCGACTGTTTCCTCCAGGATTTCCTCGAAAACCAGCCGATATATGGCCAGGAGCATCGTTGTTGTAGAACTGGCGAGAAAATCGCCTTCTATTTTGATAATTTCGACCACGATCCTCTTCTGGCGACCTGTGTCGCTTGTTGTATATTGCGTCTTCTCCATCTGCCCACTTATTGGCTATCTCCATGAGTGCTGATATGGTCTTAGGGTTAGTTCTCCCTAAGTCCTCGACGAAGTCTCCTCGCCGAATTCCTGCCACGAACGCATCTATTGCTCTCTCGTCAGATATGTCTTCTGCCGAGTTCTTTATGATGTTCCACCGCTGTATATATTTCCTCATCGACTCGTCGTGTTTCTGTCGACACGCCCTCAACTCTTCCAATGACGCAGGTTTCTTGCAGGTGGATCGGAAGTTTTTCACGAAGATGTCCTCAAAGTTATCCCAGCTGTCGATGGAACTTGGGGGGAGTTTCTTTATCCAAGATCTTGCGGCACCACTCAAATGAACTTGGATACTTTGCATAGCTGTTGCTCTGGTTCCTCCTACCAGCTTCACCATCTCGAGGTAATCCACGAGCCAATCCTCGGGATCTTGCAGGCCGTCGAATTTCTTGAAATTTTCGGGTAGCTTGAACCCTTTTGGGACTCGAGTCTTTCGAACTCTTCTCGTGAAACACGGGAGCCCACACATATCTTCGTCGGCAACTTCTGGTGAGTGCTGACGCTCCCTTCTTTCTTGTCGCGCTCTGTCCACCCTTACTTGGACTGCTGTGTCTCTTGCTCCACTTGTTCTTGGTGGGTCTTGAACTGCTGCGGTGGGTCGTGGACTATTTTGCCTAGGATTTTCTTCGGGAGGCGTTGCTGCGAACGCTGTTCCCATAACTCCAACTCCAGCCATTGCCATATTGAACAATGCTTCTCTCGGGTCCCCAGGGGGTGGTCTGGACGCGAGGATGTAAGCTTGCGTTGCCATGTATCCTGCTTCTGGCGTTTTCGGGATGATATTTCCCCTTGTATCAATCGACATAAAGGACATGTCGAGATTTTGAATTATGTTTCCTCTCTCTGCTTCGGGTATGTTTTGCAACCGAGACATTGCTCTCCTCCGAGCTTCTCTGTGACTATCTCCCGAAGTTCCTGATTGTCGACTTAAATCTGCTCGGCGTCTGCTTGATGCGGAAGCTGCCTCTTTTCTTCTATTTAGTGATGCTGTCTGTTTTTCCAACTCTCTGCTTACTCGAGCAAGTCTATATTGATATGCTTGTAGTTCTTGTACAGTAGCAGTGGTGGTCATAGGTTCTGAACCATCCATGGCTCTTGCAGCCCTATCCCACGCTGCTTGCGGGAGCTGTACTCTTTCTCGGGGTGAGGACCCGACGTATTTAGTGCCTAGGCCTTTTCTGAGATCAGCGGGATCGATGTAAGGATTTCCCAAATCATCGAAAGCCTCTGACGTTTCTGGTTCTGATCGGCCTGCCTCTTCTATCGCATAGATCTGATGATATTTTGCGTATTGATTTTTGTCAGGATTGGTGACACCATCATATAGAGTGGTGAAGACCTTTCCGATGGCACAGATTTGTCGATGAAGTTGAAGCTGTCGACGCTGTCGGAGTCGCTGCTTATAAAGGAGTCCGCAGACGACTCGAAGGATGTGTTGCTGAAGATCTTGGCGAGCTTTCCGCTTGCCTTGTTGTCGACGAAGCGTGGCGACGAAAACTCCTCGTCACTCGACGAAAAGTTAGAATCGACCGCTGAAAATTCCGACGAGATCGGAACTTCGAGACGGTAGGATCCTTCCTTGTTGACGCCAAATCGGAATTCTCCGAACGTCATGATGATGGGCTCCTCCAGATAGGCACATGCATCCATACGGGAGGGCGGGTGAGGAATAAAATCGACTAGATCAGTTTTTTCCTGGTTACCTCGATCCATCGCATTGCTTGCCACCGACGAAGTCGACGATCTTGAACGTGCCATCGAGATCAGCTCCTTGCAACCTCTAATTCCCACAGACGGCGCCAATTGACAAAGGATTAACTTGTCAATGCCTACAGATTGTAGACTAGGGTTTTGCTAGAAGTAGAGGGCAAGTAGATCTCGAAGGTTCAGGCGAAAAGTACTCGACTATTATGAAAACTAGGGTTATGTTGACAATAGATTCGATCCTTTCTTTGTCCCTCGACTCCCCCTTATATAGGAGGCGGAGCCGAGGGTTTCGTAGTACACAAGTTACAGAGTTCGGGAGGGTTTCGTACCCAACCCGTAAGATTACAAATCTCTATCTTTCCTAATACAAACTATCTTTCCTTAACACTAAATGGGCTTCCAAATCTTCTTATTCTTCGAGTCTTGGGCTTTGATTAAATCCCGGGTACCATCTTTGGCAGGCCCATTGGGGATGCCTATGTCACCGCCCTAGTGTGTCGGCGCCTCGTGGCCCCACTTCCTTTCCCCCTCGGTCTTCTGGAAGCTTCGTGTAAAAATAGGACCCTGGGCGTTGATTTCGTCCAATTCCAGAATATTCCTTACTAGGATTTCTGAAACCAAAACAGCAGAAACAAACTGGCGCTTCGGCATCTTGTTAATAGGTTAGTGCCGGAAAATGTATAATAATGATGTAAAGTATGTATAAAACATTCAAGTATTGTCATAAAAGTAGCATGGAACATAAGAAATGATAGATACGTTTGAGACGTATCAGCATCCCCAAGCTTAGTTCCTACTCGCCCTCGAGTAGGTAAACGATAACACAAATAATTTCTGAAGTGACATGCTACCAACATAACCTTGATCAACATTATTGTAAAGCATATGAGATGAATGGAGTGATCTGAAGCAAAAGATTGCTAACAAAGATGATGACTAAACAAATGAATCATATAGCAAAACTTTTCATGAATAGTACTTTCAAGACAAGCATCAACAAGACTTGCATAAGAGCTAACTCATAAGCAATAAATTCTTAGTAGAATGCATTGAAGCAACACAAAGGATGATTAAGTTTCAGCGGTTGCTTTCAACTTGTAACATGTATATCTCATGGATAATTGTCAACATAGAGTAATATAACAAGTGCAATAAGTAAACATGTAAGAATCAATGCACACAGTTAACACAAGTGTTTGCTTCTAAGATAGAAAGAAGTGGGTAAACTGACTCAACATAAAGTAAAAGAATGGCCCTTTGCAGAGGGAAGCATGGATTACTATTTTTGTGCTAGAGCTTTTGTTTTGAAAACATAGAAACAATTTTGTCAACGGTAGTAATAATTCATATGTGCTATGCATAATACTTCCTACAAGTTGCAAGTCTCATGCATAGAGTACTAATAGTGCTCGCACCTTGTCCTAATCAGCTCGGATAACACGGATTATCATTGCATGACATATGTTTCAACCAAGTGTCACAAAGGGGTACCTCTATGCCGCCTGTACAAAGGTCTAAGGAGAATGCACGCATTGGATTTCTCGCTTTTGATTATTCTCAACTTAGACATCCATACCGGGACAACATAGACAACAGATAATGGACTCCTCTTTTAATGCTTAAGCATTCAACAACAAATAATATTCTCATAAGAGATTGAGGTTGTATGTCCAAACTAAAACTTCCACCATGATACATGGCTTTAGTTAGCGGCCCAATGTTCTTCTCTAACATATGCATACTCAAACCATTTGATCATGAAATCGCACTTACTTCAGACAAGACGAACATGCATAGCATCTCACATGATATCCAACAAAGGTAAAAAGTTGATGGCGTCCCCAGAAACATGGTTACCGCTCAACAAGCAACTTATAAGAACTAAGACACATAACTACATATTCATCACCACAATAGTTTTTAAGCTATTTGTCCCATGAGCTATATATTGCAAAGATAAAGGAATGAAAATTTAAAGGTAGCACTCAAGTAATTTACTTTGGAATGGCAGAAAAATACCACATAGTAGGTAGATATGGTGGACACAAATGGCATGGGTTTTGGCTCAAGATGTTTGGATGCACGAGAAGCATTTCCTCTCAGTACAAGGTTTGGGCTAGCAAGGTTGTTTGAAGCAAACACAAGTATGAACAGGTACAACAAAACTTACACAAGAACATATTGCAAGCATTATAAGACTCTACACTGTCTTCCTTGTTGTTCAAACACTTTACCAGAAAATATCTAGACTTAGAGAGACCAATCATGCAAACCAAATTAAACAAGCTCTACGGTAGTTCTTCATTAATAAATTAAACTACATGATGCAAGAGCTTAAACATGATCTATGAGAGCTCAAACAATTGCCAAATTTCCAAACCATATGCAGCATTTTCTGATTCCAACCAAATAGCAATTTAACGAAGCAATTTCAGCCTTCGCCATGAACATTGAAGCACAATTAAGAACACAAGTGTTCCATATAAAAAAGCGGAGCGTAATATCTCCAATATAAGGATGGTGGGATCCAACTTTATTCAAACCAAAACAAAAATAAAAGCAAACCGACGCTCCAAGTAAAGAACATAAGATGTGACGAAATAAAAATATAGTTTCACTAGAAGTGACCTGATAAGTTGTCGATGAAGAAGGGGATGCCTTGGGCATCCCCAAGCTTAGATGCTTGAGTCTTCTTAAAATATGCAGGGATGAACCACCGGGCATCCCCAAGCTTAGACCTTTCACTCTTCTTGATCATAGTATATCATCCTCTTCTCTTGACCCTTGAAAACTTCCTCCACACCAAACTTCAAGCAAACTCATTAGAGGGTTAGTGCATAATCAAAAATTCACATATTAAGAGGTGACACAATCATTCTTAAAACTTTTGGACATTGCACAAAGCTTCTGAAAGTTAATGGAACAAAGAAACTCATTCAACATAGCAAAAGCGGCAAATAAAAAGAATCTGTCAAAACAGAACAGTCTGTAAAGACAAATTTTGCAGGGGCACTTAACTTTCTCAAGCGGAAAAACTCAAAACTAATGAAAGTTGCGTACATATCTGAGGATCACGCTCGTAAATTTGCAGATTTTTTTGACTCTTCTACAGAGAGTTCTGCGCGAATTCGTGACAGACAAATGCTGTTTCTGCGCATAATCCAAATCTAGCATCAACTTTACCATAGAGACTTTACTTGGCACAAAAACATGATAAGAAGAGGTTGCTACGTAGTAAACAACTTCCAAGACTCAACAATACAGTAAATAAAATGAAACTTGGGTTATCTCCCAAGAAGTGCTTTTCTTTAACGCCTTTCAGCTAGGCGCAGAAAGTGCAAATCAGGTATTATCAAGAGATAAAGCATCAACATCATTATTTTTCTTACAAGCACAACTTGTTGCAGAGGGTACCTTAGATGCTCCATTATCTAACTTTTCTATGGTGGTGCTAGGGGTTTTATCAATTTTAGGCCTATAATAATTCTTTGGTTTAGGCACCTTAGAGGCATACATGAATTTTTGCTCTTTACCCACATAAGCTTTCTCCTTAAACTTAAGAGAAGAAAAAGTTGAACCCAAGGTTCCCATAGCCTTTTCAAGTTCACTAATCCTATTGGTTTGATTATCATGGACAACACAAGTTTCTAGGACACCAATTCTTTCATCAATTCTTCCTAGGGATTTATCAAGTTTATCAGTATTATCAAGTAGCATTCCCAATTTAGTTTCAACACTTGGAAAATTTTTCTCTATGGTTTCCAATTTTTTCATAACATCCTCAAGAGAGATTTCAATTTTAGCTTCATTAACAGGTGGTATTCCAACTAGACTCTCAATGATGCAACTAGCTTCTAAAGCAGGAGTACCTAGGAAATTACCTCCCGAAAGAGTATCAAGAACATACCTATTCCAACTAGATAAGCCAACATAAAAGTTCCTAAGAAGGATAATAGTGGAGTGTTTCTTAATGCACCTATGATGAGCATTACTAATTCTGTACCAAGCATCTTTAAAACTTTCTCCACCTTGTTGCTTAAAAGAACGAACTTCAACTTCAGGATTACTCATTTTAGCAGTAATAAAAGTAAACTAGGCAAATAGAACAAAGTAAAGACAAGTAACTAATTTTTTTTGTGTTTTGATATAGAGCAAGTAAATAAGACAGAAAGTAAAGTAACTAATTTTTTTGTGTTTTTAATATGAAGCAAACAAGACAGTAAATAAAATAAAGTAAAGCAAGACAAAAACAAAGTAAAGAGATTGGATGTGGAGACTCCCCTTGCAGCGTGTCTTGATCTCCCCGCAACGCAAAAGTGCTTGATGCGCGTAGATGTACACGTCCGTTGGGAACCCCAAGAGGAAGGTGTGATGCGCACAGCAGCAAGTTTTCCTCGAAAGAAACGAAGGTTATCGAACCGTAGGAGCCAAGAAGCACGTGAAGGTTGTTGGTGGAGGAGTGTAGTGCGGCGCAACACCAGTGAAACCGGCGCCAACGTGGAACCTGCACAACACAATCAAGATACTTTGCCCCAACGTAACAGTGAGGTTGTCAATCTCACCGGCTGAAAAAAAAGGATTAAGCGTATCGAGTGGAAGATGGTGTTTGTTTGCAAAGAATAAGAACAATAATTGCAGTAGAATGTATTCGGATGTAAAATAATGGACCGGGGTCCACAGTTCACTAGTGGTGTCTCTCCAATAAGATAACTAACATGCTGGGTGAACAAATTACAGATGGGCAATTGACAAATCAAGATTCAATACATATCAACGATGATTACTATGAGATTTAATCAGGGCATTACGACAAAGTACATAGACCGCTATCCAGCATGCATCTATGCCTAAATAATCCACCTTCGGGTTAGCATCCGCACCCCCTCCAGTATTAAGTTGTAAACAACAGATAATTGCATTAAGTATGGTGCGTAATGTAATCAACACAAATATCCTTAGACAAAGCATTGATGTTTTATCCCTAGTAGCAACAGCACATCCACAACCTTAGGACTTTCTGTCACTGTCCCAGATTAAATGGAGGCATGAACCCACTATCGAGCATAAATACTCCCTCTTGGAGTTACAAGTATCAACTTGGCCAGAGCCTCTACTAGCAACGGAGAGCATGCAAGAACATAAACAACACATATATGATAGATTGATAATCAACTTGACATAGTATTCTAGATTCATCGGATCCCATCAAACACAACATGTAGCATTACAAATAGATGATCTTGATCATGTTAGGCAGCTCACAAGATCTAAAACAATGATAGCACAAGCGGAGAAGACAACCATCTAGCTACGCTATGGACCCATAGTCCAAGGATGAACTACTCACGCATCAATCCGGAGGCGGGCATGATGATGTAGAGCCCCTCCGGTGATGATTCCCCTCTCCGGCAGGGTGCCGGAGGCGATCTCCTGAATCCCCCGAGATGGGATTGGCGGCGGCGGCGTCTCTGGAAGGTTTTCCGTATCGTGGCTCTCGGTACAGGGGTATTCGCGACGAAGGCTTTAAGTAGGCGGAAGGGCGGAGTCGGAGGGGTCACGGGGGCCCCACACGCTAGGGCCCCGGCCAGGCCGCGCCGCCCTAGTGTGTCGGCGCCTCGTGGCCACTTCCTTTCCCCTCGGTCTGGAAGCTTCGTGTAAAAATAGGACCCGGGCGTTGATTTCGTCCAATTCCGAGAATATTTCCTTACTAGGATTTTGAAACCAAAAACAAAGAAAACAACGCGCTTCGGCATCTTGTTAATAGGTTAGTGCCGGAAAATGTATAATAATGATGTAAAGTACGTATAAAACATTCAAGTATTGTCATAAAAGTAGCATGGAACATAAGAAATTATAGATACGTTTGAGACGTATCAAGCGCCTACATTGTGTTCGATGAAATGACTCTGCTTCCTTTGGTTAGTTTGATAGGGCCATGGATTTGTACTTGAGGAACTCGGAAGGTCACAAGTCTTTCGTGCTCATGCATTGCTATGGCAAGCTCAAAATGAATGAGAAATGGCGGCTGACGCGCTTGTCGCTGTCCAAGGGGAAGGACGCCATTGATCTGGACGCGCCGCTGGCAACTTCGACAGGGCGTCCTACTGGCAACAAGGCTGCCAAGGCCGCCTTGGCCGACGCTGCGTCGTCTGAGAAGACGCAGGCGTCGATCACGAAATGCCTCGCCGACGTCTCCTCGACCTTTCTCTCCCGCGACAAGAAGGCCGACGAAAGGTGGGCCGAGCTGCTCAAGAGGCAAGAGGAGAAGTTGGAGCTCAAGAAACGCAGGGACGACATGTCCCTGCTGAGAACGTCGACAGAGGGAATGTCTCCCCGGACGCGGCGGCGCACAACTTCTTCAAAGGCAGATCCTCGACGACAACGAAGCCAAAATGGCGGCGGCGGACGCGGCGGCCCTGCAGCGGCATCGGCGGCAGCGGCAGCGCAGCAAGAGCGGCTGACGCGTCTTCTACTGCTACACTGCGTCGGCCTCTGCGTCGGCGATGGAGCAGACGGAGCATGCACAACAACGGGCGAGATCGCGACGAGGTCATCGTGATCGACGGGCTGCGTCGACTCAGGATACGTCGGTCGCCCAACTCCTTCTTCTAATTAGCATGCACCACGGTCTGTAATATGATCGCGCGCCCGGTACTTTCATCGCCGCTACGATCGCGACGAATCGGCGGAACGATCTCTTTTGAATACATCTATTTGAATTTCGATTGGGGTCGGCGTTTGGGGGACAACTGTGGGGGCGACGTCACAACGCTCGATCCGCGTGGTTTGGGACACTTTGGGGACCGTTGGAGATGCTCTAAAATGGATAGCTGCACATACATTCACACTTGACCTGTTCCCCGTCTAAACCCACAGTTTTCCTTCAACCACCAGTAAAATCAGAGGAGTTTTTGGGCCGTGGGCAGTCTGCTGAGTGCTGAACGGCATGTGCAAAGTCCAAACTCCAACAAAGTCGACAACAAGTCTACAAGGGCACAGAGCGAGCAGCCTTCCCCTGGTCCAAGAAATTACTTCGCCTCCCAGTACCCCCTGCAGCGTGTGCGTGCGTGCACGCCGCAAGCAGAGTTGTTGCCGGTGTACCGCGCTGGCAAGGGTCTGTTCTGTGCGTAGCGTACGGCCATCGCAGATAGTCAAAACCCACGGCGCGCTCTGCAGCCTCTTGTCGGGCGTCCAAACGTAACGTTCGTTCACGTGCGCTCGTATGTATGCCGTGTGCGTATCCGACTGTGCACACACGCGGTCTAATTTTCTGGAAGGCTGGTCAGTCCGCCGGCAGATTTTCCCAGGAGCAGACGCCCAGAAGAAAATAGAGGGTTTGGAATGATGAGTTTGCAGAATAATTTGCAGCCCGATGTGTGAAACCAAACCAAGTCGTCGCCGTTCGTGTGAGCGGGCTGCCGGCGCCATGCGTGCTCAGCGTCGTCCGCGAGCGTGGCATGGCAGAAGGTTGACGACTGACGGTGACGAGGGCCCGCCGCACGTGGTCTGGCGGCTGGCCGGCACGCCGAGACGCCCGCCGTGAAGCGCCTACGTCTACGTGGCCGGCCACCACGGCGACGTGACGCGCCACCCACGGGCAGGGCAGGGCAGCGCGCGGTGGATGACGTACGTAGCGGGCGGCCGGGGTCCGTCCGGCGCGTCGAAATCAGCGGGGCGGATCCAGGTCCGGTTGGTGGGGGTGGGTGGGCCCACCAACCCCACGTGCGATGTCGAGGGTTGTCGCCGCTCGCCGGCTCCTCGGCTGGACCGGCACCGCGCACCGCCGTGGCGGGTCAATGGTCAGCGTCACGGCCCATGCCGGCTCCTGTCGCGCGCGGCCGCCAGTACGTGCAGGCAGCGTCGATCGATCTTTAATCACGCATGTGCTGGCTGGCTGGCTCCAGCTCCACCGGCACGACCCCGTCCGTGCGTGCGCGGAAGATCCGGCTACACACCGCACGTGCGACGGAACGCGAGGCGCGCGAGGAGTTCGACGAAACGCACGCTCGTGGGAGCGACTAGATCGGCGAGCGTGCGCCGTGTCCGCCGGCCGCTGTCGTCTCCCTCCACTACGCGCGCACTCGGCAGGCAATCACGGCGAGCGAGCGAGCGTCCGCGCCGACCGGGTAGCTTTTAAATTTGTCAATGCCATGCCCGTCCGTGCGTGCGTTCGTGCGGCCGCGCCGCACAAATCCCGCCTCGCCAGTCGCCCCCATCTCGCGCGGCCGGATTCATCATGCCATCGGCCAGCCGGTGGCGCTGAAACCTATATCTGCGCGACGACGAATGACTCCTCCGTCGGCTCCACCTGCCGGCCGGCCGCATGCAAGCGCTCGCTCGAGTGCAGGGGCGAAAGATCTGGGCTTTCTATCATCTGTCGCATCCGCGCGCACGGGTGCTTGGCTCCATCCGCTCGGTGCTCTCGTCTCGAGTACAAATGATGGCCCGCCCGTGCCACCTAGCGCTCGCTGTACTCCCCCGCCCGTCAATCTCGTTTTGCGCTGCATGGATGATGGACTTGTCATTTCCGTCCATCTCCATGGCATAGCATGGCGTGACTGCTCGCTCGCTCGCTTGTCTGTCTGCCTGCCCACTGCCTCGTGTCGTCTTCGTTGCGGTTCTGTCCTCGCATAGTGGCATTCGTGTCTAGTAGAGGGAATAGCACTTCACACCACTTGTTGGTGCTAAAGTTGCACAAAATCACAACTTCGGTTTTGTTTTGCAGAAAACACCAGTTTTCAATGTAATTTGTTGCAGAGAACACATCAATATAAATTAGGAATACTAAAAGGCCAATTAATAAATTGGGGCCCACCTCTAGCAGCCGAAGTGACGCTAAGCCTCGACAGGAAATAAACCCTCCACTCGACCGACCAACCGATCGGTTCCGCTCGATAGGAAACCCTCGACAGGGGCGGCCACCCGCGCGAGGGCTCCGTCGACCCAGTGAGCGGTAGTGGACTCCGTCCACATGGATGTCGGTAGTGGACACCCGCGCGAGGGCTCCGTCGACCCAGTGAGCGGTAGTGGACTCCGTCCACATTTCAACGGGTAAGATTCGTCCGCACTGCCATTTTTTACCCGTTGAATGAGATGGTGTCGACGGAGTCCACTACCGACGTCCATGTGGGCAGCGCGCCGCCGCCGCCGTCCCCACCCCCGTCGCCGACTCGGTTGGAAGCTGGTTCGACTCCAAACCAATCGATGTCTGGTTTGCGGCTCCAAATACTTCATGGTCGGGGGAAACTCCTCGGGGTCCCGCATTCCTGCCGCCGGAGCGCCGCCTCTCCCACCGCCGGAGCCGCTCACCGGGTCGATGGAGCCCTCGCTCGGGTGGCCGCCCCTGTCGAGGGTTTCCTATCGAGCGGAATGGGTCGGTTGGTCGGTTGAGTGGAGGGTTAATTTCATGTCGAGGCTTAGCGTCACTTGGACTGCTAGGGGTGGTCCCCAATTTGTTAATTGGCCTTTTAGTCTTCCTAATTCATATTAATGTGTTCTCTGCAACGAACTGCATTGAAAACTGGTGTTTTGTGCAAAACAAAACCGAAGTTGTGGTTTTGTGCAACTTTAGCACCAACAAATGGTGTGAAGTGCTATTCCCTCTGTCTAGTATTTGCCCCTTTAACGGGTGCGCAGATTTGCACTGGACCTATTGTCCTCGTGATCTATGTATTGTTTTCCCCTTCGTTTGTTCATCGTCTCTGCCATGGCGACGACTGGTTACCTGGTCATCTTGCTGCCAGCAAGAGTAGGCCAGTCAAGTCTGTTCAACGGTACACACCACTGCTAGATCTGAACTAAGTAGTATATATTTTACTCGACAAGGAGATCTGAGCTATATATACACACTGGTACGACTATTAGTTATATCTCCACGCTTACCGTTGTAGCACATGCACAACTAGACTTACCCGTCTCGCCCGGAAAACATAAGTATCCCTTTTGTTTCCTTCGGGGCGTCTCACGAACAGGTCAATTGTACATTGGCGTGTTTGGATACACGTAATTCTGTTTTCCGCAGCTCGCAGGCCAAAAGTCATCGATCTGTTTGCATACAGAGAACTTTTGGTTCGCACAGGCTGAGATACCCACGCTCGATTCAGCCGTCCGTGGTGAGAGAGGCGTGGTTTGCACACGCGGATAATTACGGGAGTTCGGGCGATGCAGCGAGAACGCGCGCCATAATCCCCTCACCGCCCAGCCTCCATCTCACTCAGCCATTCTCACTTGCAGGGACGATTATAATTTGGAACACTAATATGTCCCATGGATGGTCTATCAAACCTTGTGTAGTACGTGTACATTTAGAAATGGGACTTGGTTCCCGTTTAACCATTGGTTAGGTTAACCTAACCTAAAAAATAGTCCAATGGGCCAAGTGGTTAACCTAAGAAAACTTTTGGTTATTTAGGTTCGTCCCTCTTTTACCAATGGTTATTCAGGTATGCACCTACCACCTAACGCGGACTTGCCCGCATCAGCCTTGTATAACACCGACGAATCGACGACGGCCGTTCCACTCTGTCAGATCGATGTACCGCCCGCCTGCCTACTCGGCTGCACGCGCATGCTTGCTCGCCACGCCAGAGGCTTGCCAGCATCAGCTTGCGGCGCTCATCGGCTGTCCCGTTTGGCTAGGTCGCCGTGCTCCCGCGCCTGTACGATTTATCACCACAGTCGCCGACTAATACGTTTCTGCTAGCTAGTGCATTGCTGCAAGCTAGCTCCGCGTGTGTGCGCATTAGTTTTGTAATATAGCCCCGCCGCGCCTGCGCGTGAGTGTGCTGGCAGCGCTGCTGCTGGCTGCTGATGGCATGACGAGGAGCTGCGATGAGGGTGGCAGGCTCAACCGCACAAGTGGTGCAACAGACAAACATGAGAAGCATCTCCGTCGGCTTGAGTGCTCGACAAGTTCCAGAATTCCAGGCGAGCACGGCTACGCAGCATGTCGCAGCCAAGCTCTCGTCGGCCGTCCCGCGCTCACGGGCTGATGCTTTGCTACAAAATCTGCGCTGGGAGACATGGCTCACCGCCTCGAGAGATTTAGCAGCAGCGGATCACCATGCCCCGCGCTCGCAGGATGGTACGTTGCTAGCTAGCTGGCCTTGCGTGCGCTGTAACATGTCTTACTATGGAAGCTAGCTATGAAAAATGGTTCCAACCTTAATAACCAAAGGTTAACCATTTCCAACCAAATAACTTAATGGTTAACCTAATTACCCCTTCTTACAAAATGGTTAAATAGGTTCGAATCTAAAAAGTAAATGGTTAACCAAATCTCATTGTGATGTACATTCACTAATGATTGTGCATAATACTTGGCTCATTAGCATCATCTGTGAGATATTTGTGTGCTACGGTAATATATGGCATGAATTATGTCAATTTAATAGAACCGGCCGATGATAAAAATGTGGCACCATCTTATGGGAAAGGGTGTCTATAAGATCTTATCATATGTCAATGCACTTTGCCTAAGCATTTGATTTGCCCGAGCATCAGATCGAATCGAATTTTTCTCATACCATATCGTTTATCACATATTTTTTTTCTGTATTCGGATCGAAGCAGATATTGATCGGCTTCGGATTCGAATGCGGATATATCGAACTACAGATTCAATTGAGAAACGGAACGGACTCGGACCAAAAACAAAAGTAGTCAGATATATATAGTTCTTGCAAATTTTGAGAGGGTTTTAAAATTTTAGCCTTGTGTAGTTAAGAAAAAAGACACAATTCCGCTAAAGCTCAAGCATTATTAGAAATTTCGCCAAATGAATTCGAAAACTCAATAACTACTAACATTACCTTTTGACTCAAAATCGGATGATCTGGTTCGGAACCTTCAGATTATCCTTATTAATTTCGGATAATCCATATCCGCATGCTATCTATTATACCATATCCTATACCATATCTAGAGCACTACGTCGGAATCAGCTATCCTTATCCGCCAGATTTTTCAAAATCGAATATAGAAACCTTAAAAACAATTCGGGACCGATTTCGATGCAGAAATTATCCTATCCGTTTACATCCCTACCCGCAGTAATGCACAAAAGAGTCGGTAACCTCACCAGTTTGATAAGAGGTTATCACATCCCCGTTCAACACATAACTAAATAACATGTTCAAGTGGTTGCTAGCCTAAAACGCCCCATGAAATGAATGGGCTTTGTTTTCTCCCACCGAGTCAAAATGAAATTGTTGGTAACCAATCAAAGTGCATAAACAAGTCAAGTCTGGCTACGAGTCTAGGGTTAGGGTTGGCGACGAGCGGGCGATCGTAAGCCGCCACCCTACCGATCTCGGGAGCATTATGAGTCTTCGTGGGAATCAAGTCTCGGAGGTCAAAGGGAAGTCCAAGTCGGTCACGGAGCGAAGTCCAGGGGATCTACGACCTGTGGCGGCGGTCGGGGAGAAGGAAAGTCCTGCAGGTCTGAGGTCTTTTTCAGGCGTGGGAGCGAAGAAGATCTCTGGTGCTTCGGTGGTGTTCAATAATCCAGTCTTTGCTTTTGATCCCGGTTCTGATCAATCTCTTGCGTGTGATCGGGCGATGGATTCTGCTAGCAATTGGGGCGATCATGGGGGAGCCGCTGAGGCACCTTCCCGCCCGAAGTTGTTGGTGGGAGACTCGTCAGGAGCTGCGCGTGATCGGAGAAGGGGATCAGAGGTTGGACGGGAGGCACCGGAGGTTGGCAATTGGCATACCGCGGAGAAGGAAGGCTTGAGGGATCTAGATGGGATCGTGGAGGGGGTGGTGGACATGGAGGACGATGAAGTTCTTGTTCTGGAGGATGAAGAGGAGGAGGATCCACCTGAGGTTCAGCAGCGGTGGCGCTTGTTGGGTAGGTACATCTCGCAGAGGAAACCTGACATTGATGATATGACGACCCACTTCAATTCCAAGGTTTGGAGGTTGATGACAGGGGTTAACTTTGCACCGATGGGGAAAAACTGGTTCAAGATCACCTTGTTCTCTGAAGGTGATTTCAACTTTGTGTCTCAAGGTGGTCCATGGATTTATCGTGGGTACCCTCTCCTGGTGGCAAAGGTGCAGGGTGATCTGAGGCCGTCAGAGACGGAGCTAAATACTGTACCATTGTGGGTGCAGGTTTATGATATGCCATGGAGGCGACAGAAGAAGGGTACTGCCATGCAGATTGGGAATAGGCTGGGTAAGTATTTGACTGCTGATCTTGATGCGGATGGGAATAGTCCGTATGATTTCTTGATGGTTCGAGTGGATATCCCGATTGACCAGAGGCTGAAACAGTCGATTACTACCCAGGTGAAAGGGAAGGATGTGACAGATACTTATGTCCTGAGGTATGAGAGGGTGCCTTATTTTTGTTTTTGGTGTGGCTTTATTGGGCATGATGATACTGAATGTGAGAAGAAACGTGTTGGAGTGCCGTCGCTGGAATATGATTCTCGTCTACGGTGTTCACCGGTGCGGAAGTTCGAGCGCAGGCAGGCATATGGTCCACCACAGAAACAGGCCCATGTGAAGAAGGGTCTGAATTTTTCGTCTAGTGATGAGAATTCGGCTACTTTGGGGGTTCCCATGGATCGTCGCAGGAATAGTAATGTGGTTAGGCATACTGGGAATCATATCCCTTCAAGAATTGATGCATGGGATGGCTTTGAGGAGCGGGAGAAGGAAGGGTCTGTGGAGGTTGATAATGAGCTAGCACAGAAGATAAACCACTTTAACCTGCCGCTTGTGTGTGTAGGTGATGATTCACGCAGAGTTCGGAGCTATAAGAAACCTGCAGTTCGACCAGGACGAGGATGGGGTGCAAGTGCAACTGCCAGGCAAGGGTTTACGGCTGTTGGGAGTGGGCCTGATATTATTGAAAACACCTTGCCAATTGCCATGTACCCAGCGTTTCCCTCTGCTAGCTACCTGGCAGGTCTTGGTAGTGAGGAGATGATACCGCCATTAAGAGGCTTGGGTTCCTTTGTCTTCTCGGCAGGTGATACCCTGATGTCGGATGCTGATTCAATACTAGGCAAAAGAGGCTCTCTTCAGCAGGAGTGTGAATCAGTGGACCGTTCAAAAGCTAGTGAGGAGGAAGGAACATGTACGCTGGAAGGTTCACAGAAGAAGGGTAGGACGGATACTCAGGTGGATGGTTTTGGTGGGGTGAGTGATGTTTTGGAGGCAACCAGCCTTGGGGCCGCTGGTCTACTGACGGGTTCGCACGACGCGGCCCGTCAGGGGCAATGAATTGTCTAGTCTGAACTGTCGTGGTTGCGGGAACGCTGCGACAGTTCGAGATCTTTGTGCCTTGCTCAAGGCACATGTTCCTAAACTTGTCTTCCTTTGCGAGACAAGGCAGAGGAGTGAGCGGGTGGAGAGACTAAAGAAACGATTGGGTATGTCTGGATTCGTGGGCAGGGATAGTGATGGTTTCAGTGGTGGACTGGCTTTGTTTTGGCACGAATCTGTGTTTGTGGAGGTTAAAGAGGTGACGGAGCGGTTTATTGATGCCCATATTCGTGTATCACCGAGAGAGCAGCTGTGGCATGCAACTTTTGTCTATGGGGAGCCGAGGACTGAGAATAGGCACCGTATGTGGTCGGCCTTGTGTGATCTTCGTGCAACTTCATCTCTGCCATGGCTAGTAGCAGGAGACTTCAATGAGGCATTATGGCAACACGAACATCGTCGAGTTGCCCGAGACCGAGGGCCAGATGGCGGCTTTTCGTGATACTTTGATGCGGTGTGAGCTCAAGGACATCGGTTTTCGAGGAGTACCATTCACATATGATAATAAACGTCGAGGCAATGCAAATGTGAAGGTCAGGCTCGATAGGGCAGTGGCCGATGATAGATGGAGGGATATTTTCTCTGAAGGATCAGTGGTGCATTTGGTATCCCCGTGCTCGGATCATTCTCCTCTGTTGTTGCAGCTAGATCGGGAGTTAGGGAATCAACAACTGCCAAAATGCAGACAATATGAAATCTTTTGGGAGAGGGAACATGCGCTTCGAGGTTATTGCCTCGGCTTGGCAGGAGGCAGGGACCAAAACAGATTTGGGGGAGATCAATGTTGCATTGGAGAAGGTTATGGGAGTGCTCCATAGGTGGGGTGGCAAAAAATTTGGTAATGTCACCCGTGAGCTTGCGAGACACGGCGAAGCTAGAACAGCAGATGCATGATAATGCACCGGCCCAAACCATCCGTGACACAACTGATGCTATGAATGAACTCATAGAGAGGAAATGCTCGGCTACAGAGATCACGTATATCTTGGCTACGGGAGGGTGACCGAAACACGAGATTTTTCCATCGTAAGGCGGTTTGGCGTGCCCGGAAAAACCAGATTAAATCTCTGTTGGACACGGATGGTGTGGTTAAGGATTCACCGTCCGATATGGAAAGAATGGCAAACTCTTACTTCCAATCTGTCTATACACGTGATCCAACCTTGAACGCAGCACAGGTAACTGACCTATTCACTGGCCGCATATCGGAGGAGATGAATGCACAACTGTGTGGGTTCACTGCGGAGGAGGTAGCAGATCGCTGTTCCAAATAGGGCCCTTGAAAGCGCCAGGGCCGGACGGATTCCCGGCCAGGTTTTATCGCGGAGTTGGGGGGTTTTAAAGGAGGAGATCACTTTAGCGGTGCTGAAATTTTTTGAGACTGGCTATATGCCAGAGGGTGTTAATGACACTGCCATTGTTCTCATACCGAAAGTGGATGATCCTCGAGTTTAAAGGATTATCGCCCCATTAGTCTGTGCAATGTACTTTATAAAATCATTTCCAAGTGTTTGGTGAATAGATTGCGTCCTTTGTTAGGCGAGATTATTTCGGAGAACCAAAGTGCCTTTATTCCGGGCAGGTTGATTACAGATAATGCATTACTAGCATTTGAGTGCCTGCATTATATGGAGCATGGAGCCAAGGCGAACAATTCTTTCTGTGCTTATAAGCTGGACTTGTCGAAGGCCTATGATCGGGTGGACTGGGTATTTTTGGAGGATGTGATGCATAAGATGGGCTTTGCTCACCAGTGGGTTCGATGGATAATGTTGTGCGTAACCACTGTGAGATACTCTGTAAAACTTAACGGAGCCCTATTGGAAGCTTTCACTCCTACCAGAGGACTCAGACAAGGTGACCCTTTATCACCGTTTCTATTCCTGTTTGTGGCTGATGGTTTGTCCGAGTTGTTGCGTGCGAGGTGGTGGTGGCGGTATAACTCCTGAAAGTCGTAGGAGTGCTCCAGGGATATCACACCTTTTGTTTGCAGACGATACACTTCTGTTCTTTAAAGCTGATGCTAGTGAGGCGGCTCGGGTGAAGCAAGTTATTGACAACTATGCAGTAAGCACGGGTCAGCTGATCAATGAATCTAAATGTTCTATCCAATTTAGTAAAAGGTGTCCCATGGAGGTTCAACAGAGGGTGTCGAGATCTTGAGTATACAGAAGGATGGTTTTGAAGATAAATACCTGGGTCTTCCTACTCCGGAGGGCAGAATGACGAGAGGGAAGTTCCGATGCTACATGAACAATTGGCAAAGCGCATTATACAATGGAATGATTTATCGCAGGGTGGGAAGGAGATTATGATTAAGGCGGTTGATCAGTCCTTGGCGACATATATAATGGGTGTGTTTAAACTGCCTCTATCTGTCTGCGATGACCTCACGAAGCTTGAGCGGGACTTCTGGTGGGGTAGCTCCAATGGCGTGCGTAAAACACACTGGATCAGTTGGAGTAAACTGACGAGGTCCAAAGACCAGGGAGGTATTAGCTTTCGTGATATGCGGATTTTCAATCAGCTTTACTGGCCCGCCAAGCTGGAGACTTATACATCACCGGACAGCCTCTGCGCTCGTGTGCTGCGCGCGAAATACTATCCGCAGGGAAGTCTGATTGATACGGTCTTTACTGGTAATCCCTCCTCGACCTGGACAGCCATTTCATATGGTGTAGAGCTGCTAAAGAAAGGGATCATTTGGAGAGTGGGGAATGATCGCTCTATCCGTGCGTGGCGGGATAATTGGATTCCCAGGAACATCTTCCTTAAACCCTTTAGTACTAGACGCAATTCATGGGTTAGAAGGGTGGCGGAACTCCTTGATGAGTTTGGAAGTTGGAAGGAGGCAGTGGTTCGAAGGAATTTCTGTTCCATTGATGCCGATGCGATTCTAATGATCCGTACTTCCCCAAGGCTTGATGCAGACTTCCTAGCGTGGCAACCTGAACAGACTGGGACGTTTACGGTGCGGAGCGCTTATCGTCTGGGGCTTGCAATCCAACAGCAAGGCCAAGAGGGCTTCTAGTGGCGCGCCACAGGGGGATAAACCTGTCTGGAAGAAGCTGTGGAAATGCGGGGTGCCAGAGAAGGTTCGGATCTTTGCCTGGAAAGCAGTGTCCAATGGATTGGCTACGGAGGATAATAAGATCCGAAGAGGTATGAAAGTATCTGGCCGTTGCAGGATTTGTAATTATGAGAGGGAGGATTGTAGGATAACGTAGCATAGAAAACAAAAAATTTCCTACGGCGAACACGCAATCCAAGCCAAGATGCAATCTAGAAGACGGTAGCAACGAGGGGATTATCGAGACTCACCCTTGAAGAGATTCCAAAGCCTACAAGAGGAGGCTCTTGTTGCTGCGGTAGACGTTCACTTGCCGCTTGCAAAAGCGCGTAGAAGATCTTGATCACGATCGGTTCCGGCGCCACGAACGGGCAGCACCTCCGTACTCGGTCACACGTTCGGTTGTTGATGAAGACGACGTCCACCTCCCCGTTCCAGCGGGCGGCGGAAGTAGTAGCTCTCTTGAATCCGACAGCACGACGGCGTGGTGTCGGTGGCGTGTAAGTTCGGCGGAGCTTCGCTAAGCTATGCGGGATGTGGAGGAGCGGGGCGGCTAGGGTTTGGGAGAGGGGCGGCCGGCCACTATGGGGTGCGGCCACCTTGGTGGTTCTTGGGTGGCCGGCCCCCTCCCTTGGCCCCTCATTATATAGGTGGAACCCCAAGAGGTGGTGTCCAAGTCTTCGAATAAGACCCGAACCAAAAACCTTCCATAGGAGGGGGAAACCTAGCCCAACTAGGACTCCCACCCAAAGGTGGGATTTCCACCTCCCATGTGGGGGGTGGCCGGCCCCCTATGGTGGAGTCCACTTGGGACTCCACCCCATCTAGGGCTGGCCGGCCATGGAGGTGGAGTCCCTTGTGGACTCCACCTTCCTTGGTGGTTTCTTCCGGACTTTTCTAGAACCTTCTAGAACCTTCCATAGAACCTTCCGCGACATTTTATTCACATAAAATGACATCCTATATATGAATCTTATTCTCCGGACCATTCCGGAACTCCTCGTGATCATCCGGGACTCCGAACAAATATTCCAACACCATTCCATATTCAAGTTCTACCATTTCAACATCCAACTTTAAGTGTGTCACCCTACGGTTCGCGAACTATGCGGACATGGTTGAGTACTCACTCCGACCAATAACCAATAGCGGGATCTGGAGATCCATAATGGCTCCCACATATTCAACGATGACTTTAGTGATCGAATGAACCATTCACATACGATACCAATTCCCTTTGTCACGCGATATTTTACTTGTCCGAGGTTTGATCATCGGTATCACACTATACCTTGTTTAACCTCGTCTCCTGACAAGTACTCTTTACTCGTACCGTGGTATGTGGTCTCTTATGAACTTATTCATATGCTTGCAAGACATTTAGACGACATTCCACCGAGAGGGCCCAGAGTATATCTATCCGTCATCGGGATGGACAAATCCCACTGTTGATCCATATGCCTCAACTCATACTTTCCGGATACTTAATCCCACCTTTATAACCACCCATTTACGCAGTGGCGTTTGATGTAATCAAAGTACCTTTCCAGTATAAGTGATTTACATGATCTCATGGTCATAAGGACTAGGTAACTATGTATCGAAAGCTTATAGCAAATAACTTAATGACGTGATCTTATGCTACGCTTAATTGGGTGTGTCCATTACATCATTCATACAATGATATAACCTTGTTATTAATAACATCCAATGTTCATGATTATGAAACTAATCATCTATTAATCAACAAGCTAGTTAAGAGGCTTACTAGGGACTCTTTGTTTGTTTACATAACACACATGTATCAATGTTTCGGTTAATACAATTATAGCATGGTATATAAACATTTATCATAAACATAAAGATATATAATAACCACTTTTATTATTGCCTCTTGGGCATATCTCCAACAGTCTCCCACTTGCACTAGAGTCAATAATCTAGATTACATTGTAAGGTACCTAACACCCATGGCATTCTGGTGTTGGTCATGCTTTGCCCTAGGGAGAGCTTTAGTCAACGGATCTGCTACATTCAGATCAGTGTGTACTTTGCAAATCTTTACTTCTCCATCTTCGATGTACTCGCGAATCGAGTGGTAACGCAGCTTGATATGCTTCAGCCTCTTGTGTGACCTTGGTTCTTGTGCATTGGCGATGGCACCCATGTTGTCACAATAGATGACTAGTGGGTCCAATGCACTAGGAACCACACCGAGCTCTACAATGAACCTCTTCATCCATACCGCTTCTGATGAAGCCTCTGAAGCCGCTATGTACTCCGATTCTGTTGAGGATTTCGCCACCATGCACTGCTTCGAGCTTGCCCAGCTTACTGCAGCACCATTCAATATAAACACGTACCCAGATTGTGACTTAGAGTCATCAGGATCAGTGTTCCAACTTGCATCGGTGTAACTTGTTACAACGAGCTCTTGGTCACCTCCATAACAAAGAAACATATCCTTAGTTCTTTTCAAGTACTTCAGGATATTCTTGACCGCTGTCCAGTGTTCCATTCCTGGATCACTTTGATATCTGCTAGTCAAACTAACAACATGTGCTATATCCGGTCTTGTACATAGCATGGCATACATGATAGAGCCTACTGCCGAGGCATAGGGGATCTGACTCATCCTTTCTCTTTCTTCTGCCGTAGCCGGTCCTTGAGTCTTACTCAAGACCTTGCCTGGTAACATAGGTAAGAATCCTTTCTTACTTTCGTCCATTCTAAACTTCTTCAGAATCTTGTCCAGGTATGTACTCTGTGATAGCCCTATTAGACGTCTTGATCTATCTCTATAAATCTTGATGCCTAATATGTATGATGCTTCACCAAGGTCTTTCATTGAAAAACTATTATTCAAATAACCCTTTACACTGCTTAATAGTTCTATATCATTCCCAATCAATAATATGTCATCTACATATAATATCAGGAATGCTACAGAGCTCCCACTCACTTTCTTGTAAATACAGGCCTCTCCATGACACTGTATAAACCCGAAGTCTTTGATCACCTTATCAAAGCGTCGGTTCCAACTTCTCGATGCTTGCTTTAGTCCATAGATTGAACGCTGAAGTTTGCATACTTTGTCAACATTTTTAGGATCGACAAAACCTTTGGGTTGTACCATATACAACTCTTCCTCAATGTCTCCATTAAGGAACGCCGTTTTGACATCCATCTGCCAAATCTCATAATCGAAAAATGCAGCTATTGCTAACAAAATCCTCACAGATTTTAGCTTCGCTACAGGTGAGAAAGTCTCATCGTAGTCAACACCTTGAATTTGTCGGAAACCCTTTGCGACAAGTCGAGCTTTATAGACAGTAATATTACCATCAGCATCTGTTTTTCTTTTGAAGATCCATTTATTCTCGACAGCCTTGCGGCTATCAGGTAAGTCTACCAAAGTCCATACTTTGTTATCATACATGGATCCCATTTCGGATTTCATGGCTTCTTGCCATTTGTTGGAATCTGGGCTCATCATCGCTTCTTCATACGTCGCAGGGTCTTCATCATTGTTATCCACAATCATGACATTTAGACAAGGATCATACCAATCTGGAGTGGCACGATCCCTTGTCGATCTGCGAGGTTCAGTAGCTGTCTCATTTGAAGTTTCATGATCATTATCATTAGCTTCCTCTGTTGCCGGTGTAGGTGGTACAGGAACATTTTCCGGTACTGCGCTACTCTGATCAACGAGTAGAGATTCTTCAATCTCATCGAGTTCTACTTTTCTTCCAGTCACTTCTTTAGTGAGAAATTCTTTCTCAAGAAAGGTTCCGTTCTTAGCAACAAAGATCTTGCCTTCGGATCTGTGATAGAAGGTGTACCCTATAGTTTCCTTAGGGTATCCTATGAAGACGCATTTCTCCGCTTTGGGTTCTAGCTTGTCCGGTTGTAACTTTTTTACATAGGCTTCGCAACCCCAAACTTTTAGGAACGACAACTTAGGTTTCTTATTAAACCATAATTCATACGGTGTCGTTTCAACGGATTTTGATGGTGCTCTATTTAAAGTGAATGCGGCTGTCTCTAATGCATAACTCCAAAATGATAACGGCAAATCAGTAAGAGACATCATAGAACGAACCATATCTAAGAGAGTTCGATTACGACGTTCGGACACACCGTTTCGTTGTGGTGTTCCCGGCGGTGTCAATTGTGAAAGTATTCCGCATTTCTTTAAATGCATGCCAAACTCATAACTCAGATATTCACCTCCACGATCAGATCGTAGAAATTTAATCTTCTTGTTACGTTGATTTTCTACTTCACTTTGAAATTCCTTAAACTTCTCGAAAGTTTCGGATTTATGTTTCATTAAATAGATATACCCATATCTACTCAAATCATCTGTGAAGGTTAGAACATAACGATAACCACCGCGCGATGCTACACTCATTGGTCCGCATACATCGGTATGTATGATTTCCAATAAGTCAGCTCGCTCCATAATACCAGAAAATGGAGTCTTAGTCATTTTTCCCATTAGACATGCTTCACATCTATCAAGTGACTCAAAGTCAAGTGATTCAAGTAATCCATCAGTATGGAGTTTCTTCATGCGTTTCACTCCAATATGACCAAGACGACAGTGCCACATATAAGTAGAATTATCATTCAATTTAATTCGCTTAGCATCAATGTTATGTATATGCGTATCACTACTATCGAGATCTAACAGAAATAAGCCATTCTTTTGTGGTGCTCGACCATAAAAGATATTATTCATAAAAATAGAACAACCATTATTCTCAGACTTGAATGAATAACCGTCTTGCATTAAACAAGATCCAGATATAATGTTCATGCTCAACGCAGGTACATAATAACAATTATTTAGGCTTAAAACTAATCCCGAAGGTAGATGTAGAGGAAGTGTCCCGACTGCGATCACATTGACCTTGGATCCGTTTCCAACGCGCATCGTCACTTCATCTTTCAGCAGTTGTCGTTTATTCTTTAGTTCCTGTTTCGAGTTACAAATATGAGCAACCGAATAAGTTGCATAGAAAACAAAAATTTTCCTATCGCGAACACGCAATCCAAGCCAAGATGCAATCTAGAACACGGTATGATCAGATATACCCTTCTCACTTTTCCAAATAAGAGTAGGCTCTTTTGCTGCGGTAGACGATCACTTGCCGCTTGCAAAAGCGCGTAGAAGATCTTGATCACGATCGGTTCCGGCGCCACGAACGGGCAGCACCTCCGTACTCGGTCACACGTTCGGTTGTTGATGAAGACGACGTCCACCTCCCGTTCCAGCGGGCAGCGGAAGTAGTAGCTCCTCTTGAATCCGACAGCACGACGGCGTGGTGTCGGTGGCGGTGGAGAAATCCGGCGGAGCTTCGCTTAAGCGTGCGGGATATGGTGGAGGAGAGAGAGACCGCTAGGGTTTGGGGAGAGGGGCGCCGGCTAGAGCACCCTTGAGGGGTGCGGCCATGGTGGTGGCTTGAGTGGCCGGCCAGCCCCTCTCTCCCCCTCTTTATATAGGTGGAAGCCCCAAGGCTTAGGTCAAAGAGTCCGAATAAGACCCCAACCAAAACCTTCCAAGTGTCCAAACCTAGGGGGAGTGGGACTCCCCCCTTTCCTTGGTGGGGTGGCCGGCCACCATGGTGGGGAGTCCACTTGGGACTCCTCCTCCCTTAGGTTGGCCGGCCAAGGTGGGTGGAGTCCCTTTGGGACTCCACCTTCCATCCTTATTTCTTCCGGACTTTTCTAGAACCTTCTAGAACCTTCCGTAGAACCTTCCGGATCATTTTAATTCACATAAAATGACTTCCCATATATGAATCTTATTCTCCGGACCATTCCGGAACTCCTCGTGATGTCCGGGATCTCATCCGGGACTCCGAACAAATATTCGAACTCCATTCCATTTTCAAGTACTACCATTTCAACATCCAACTTTAAGTGTGTCACCCTACGGTTCGTGAACTATGCGGACATGGTTGAGTACTCACTCCGACCAATAACCAATAGCGGGATCTGGAGATCCATAATGCCTCCCACATATTCAACGATGACTTTAGTGATCGAATGAACCATTCACATACAATACCAATTCCCTTTGTCTTGCGATATTTTACTTGTCCGAGGTTTGATCTTCGGTATCACTCTATACCTTGTTCAACCTCGTCTCCTGACAAGTACTCTTTACTCGTACCGTGGTATGTGGTCTCTTATGAACTTATTCATATGCTTGCAAGACATTAGACGACATTCCACCGAGAGGGCCCAGAGTATATCTATCCGTCATCGGGATGGACAAATCCCACTGTTGATCCATATGCCTCAACTCATACTTTCCGGATACTTAATCCCACCTTTATAACCACCCATTTACGCAGTGGCGTTTGGTGTAATCAAAGTACCTTTCCGGTATAAGTGATTTACATGATCTCATGGTCATAAGGACTAGGTAACTATGTATCGAAAGCTTATAGCAAATAACTTAATGACGTGATCTTATGCTACGCTTAATTGGGTGTGTCCATTACATCATTCATATAATGATATAACCTTGTTATTAATAACATCCAATGTTCATGATTATGAAACTAATCATCTATTAATCAACAAGCTAGTTAAGAGGCTTACTAGGGACTCTTTGTTGTTTACATATCACACATGTATCAATGTTTCGGTTAATACAATTATAGCATGGTATATAAACATTATCATAAACACAAAGATATATAATAACCATTTATTATTGCCTCTTGGGCATATCTCCAACAGTCTCCCACTTGCACTAGAGTCAATAATCTAGTTTACATATGTAAAGATATAACACCTTGGCCTTTCTGGTGTTTTATCATGTTTCGCCTACGGGAGAGGTTTTAGTCTACGGATCTGACATGCTCAGAAACGTATGTATTTTGCAATTCATTTGCGTCTCAACGCATCACTCATTTTCCAAATGAGTCGGCATATATGCTTAGTCCTCTGGTGGAACCTTAATTCCGCGGTCTGAAATATGTCACTAATATTGTCACACACAATATAGCTTCAAAGTTCTGACACTATCGGAACTACACCAAGTTCTCAAAGAACTTTTTGACTTAACATCTTTAGTCATTGTCAAAACAATGACATACTCTGCCTTCGTTTGTAGAATCCGTCACAATATTTAGAACTCTTCTAAATCTAGCATTGTGCTACCTTTTTAATAACACTTAGCCTAATTGAGATCTGAAATTAATTCTTATATGTGACCAAACAAGTATCGGTGCAACACCTTACAGCGATTTGTTTGTCATTACCCCATATAAAATATATATATATATATATATGTATATATATATATATCCTTGGTTCTTCTGAAGCACACAAGGATATTCTTACTGTTTGTCAATGATCATCACATGAATCATTCTGGTATATGCTCCTAACTTTTAGAGCTCAGGACATCTGATTGTGTACATATTAATTGTGATTTAAAATCACTCATGTGTTTTTACTCATTGAGTGTCAGATACACTCAAGTCTTGTTAAAACTTCACATGACAAGAACATTTTCTTAATATTGAACTACTTCAATATCCTTTCTATGTACTTTGACTTAAACTTATTATGTGTTTCAATCTATCTTCATAGATCTTGACACTAAATATGTTTCAGTCCATATTCTTTCATTGAAGTTAATTCTCAATGAAACCTTTTTAATCAATTATATAATTACACTATTTATAATCAACGATATGTCATCTACATAAAGTATTACAAATATGTCTCAGCGCTCCCACTTAATTTCTTGCAAATGCAAGCACCTTCATCGTTTCTGATGAAATCAAAACTCTTTGACTATTTCATCCGGTGAAGATTCCAACTCCGCGATACTCACTTCATCCAATTGAAGTTCGTATACCTATCTAGTATTCCACGGACTAGCAAAACAATTGGTTGTATCTTGTATACACCTTTAATACACACTTCTGTTAAGTAATGTATTTTGCCATCCTACTATCATATCTCATGAAAGAAATATGTAGCGATTACTAGAATAATCCACATAGACTATAAGCATTACTACGGAAGATCTAATCTTATCGTAGTCAACTCTTTGAACTTTGTCGTAAACAACTTTTCGACAAGTCGAGCTTATTCAAGGATATTCCATCCAAGTTCATCAATTTTATAGATCCATTTACTTTCAAAAAGTATTCATCTATCTTGGATTTCATGGCGTATAGCCATTTTAACGGAGTCAGGGCCCATCATAACTTCTTTGTTTGTAGTTGGTTTATCATTGTTCAAAAACAATCCTTTGTTCACAAATCATTTATTTGATCACAAAGTAAATCATACCTACAAGGTTCAATAAGTACTTTGATCTCCATGACTATAACATTTTGTAGACATGGGAGCCATGATCGTCGTGGCCGCTTCCGGAACTAATTCCGATGCTACGCTACTCTGATCATTATGCTCAGGTTCATAAACTTTATCAAGTTCTATTGTCCTCCCACTCAAATACTTCGCTAAAAACAATTTCTTGGAAATAAGTAAGAAACATCGACAAACACTTTTGTCTTTGTCTCCATAGTGGAAAGAATTCCCAATTAATTCTTTGGGATAACCAACAAAGACATACATCCGATTTTGGTTGTAAACTTTATTTACCTTATGCTATGCATACCAAAATTTAAGAAATAACTATTAGGTTTCATACCCATGCCATAACTCGTATGGTGTCATTTCAACGGATCATGATGATGCTCTATTCAGTGTAAAAGCGGTAGTCTCTAAAGCATAATCCCCAAAAATATAATGGCATCAATATTTTATCTCATCATTGATCCAACAAGGTTTGGATACATCTCTCGGATACTCCATCATCACTATGATACTCCAAGAAACGTGAGTTGTAGAACAATTTCATAACTCTCTTAGATGTTCACTAAAATTCGTAATTCAAATATTTCCACCATGATCCAATCATAGATATTTGACTTTTCTATTACGATGATTTCCACTTCATGCTGAAATTTATTTGAATCCATTCAAATGTTTCAAACTTCTTCCTTATCGAATATATCCATATATATATATACTCAATTCATTGTTGGAAGTTTTCATGAAGTAGAAGAATCTCCCGCACACAACTATGCCCAGTGAACCACATACATCATCATGTATGTTTCCACTAATTTAGTTGCCCGTTCAACTCTTGGCCTATGAACGGTATTTCAGTCATTCTCTTTAGAAAAGATTTGCAAGCGCCAAATGATTCAAAAATCAAATGACTCCAAAAATCCATTTGCATGGAGTTTCTTCATGCGTTCCTTTCTAACATGACCTAAATGGCGGTTCCACAAATAAGTAGAATTCAAATCATTTGCCTTATGGCATTTTAGCGTCAGTGTTATGTATGTGTGTTTCACCATTAATATTTATAATAACTTTATCCATCGTACATGGAGTAATGTCATAATTTGAACAACTCATTGTTTTCATTTGACCAGAGCAAAATAACAATTATTAAGTTCTTTATTATAAATTCTAAGGGCTAGATAGAATACCAACGACGAACATAATAACACTTTATTTTTGTTCCAGACGTGTATTCCTATCATATTCCTTGTCAGTCACTTAGGCCATTGTATTCTTGTATTGCGTTGTTTTGCATGACACTTCATACCAACCAATATGGTACAAATACCCAAGAATTTCATTGTGTGACCAAACTAGGAATACAACCATAACATGTATATCATTTATATACACCTGAGCTAGACTTTCTAGTCTTTTCTTTTCTTTCTGCCAAAATATCTTTTATAGTTTCTCTTTTAGCTTTCCTCATTATTCAGAAAAACACTTCAACATCATAGACTTCTAGATTTGTTGGTCAAATACCAATAACCTTGAGGTTCTTACTTTGAAGTTGATCATCATATGACAAGTGTTCCAGATTTCACTATTAGTAACTTTGTAATATGATGAACAATTTCACTCATAATTTTATCCATCATATCATGACGACTTTCCGAGACCATGTCTGTACATACTAGGCTCGTAAAGTTTAACCTTAGTATTCACATGTGCAAATCTGGCTTGCACCCGTTGTATGCACTCGTGGAATCTATGACACCCGATCATCACGAGATGCTTCGAAACGACGAGTCTTAGCAACGGTGCATACTAAGGATGATCACTTCATGGATATGCGAATATTGTTAGTGCCCCAATAGTTGGAGGATTGGGACGCCTGGCGTCTTCAACCTTCATACATTCCCATAAAACTTATGAGTTTATGTAGTCTCACCAAATTATATTCTATCATCTTGCAGTAAGGTCTTAGATATCGCATATATCTCATACCTCGCTTCTTTCTGAAAACAAAACTTTTCAGCTCCTTACTTTTCAAACAAATTTGAACATCAAGTTTCACGGAGACAAGATAATTGTAGGTACTAATTGAAACCATAGCTATTTGAATCAACAATGTGAGGTTTACTAAAAGTTTGCAATAGGACTTAATTATTTCTTGATTCTTTAACAATACGGTACCAGTCCGTAAAGTTAATTGTCAGACTTAACAGTATTTCAATCTCAATTACAAGACTAACGCATGGTAGAAAAACGGATGCCAATTCTACAAATTTAATTCAAAATACTACTCAGACTATGTTTATGATAATTAGTTCATGTTTTAATCTAATTACTAATGAACTCCCACTTAATACAACATCCCTCATAGTTGTTAAGTGGTACACGATCCAAATCCACTACATCAAAACCGATCATCACGTGAGATGATGTAGCTTCAATAGTGAACATCAACATGTTGATCATATCATCCATATGACTCGTGTTCAACCTTTCGGTTTCCGTTGTCCCGAGGCCATGTCTGTACATGCTAGGCTCGTCAAGCAAACCCAAGTATTCCGCGTGTGCAACATGGCTTACACCCGTTGTATGTGAACGTTGAGTCTATCACATCCGATCATCACGAGATGCTTCGAAACGACGAACTATATCAACGGTGCATACGAGGGGAGAACACTTTATTATCTTGATATTAATGTGAGGGATCATCTTATAATGCTACCGCGATCTAAGCAAAATAAGATGCATAAAGGATTAACATCACATGCAATTCATATGTGATATGATATGGCCCTTTAGTCTTTGCGCCTTCGATCTTCATCTCCAAAGCACGGACATGATCTCCATCATCAACGGGCATGATCTCCATCATCGTCGGCGTAGCGTCAAGGTCCATGGCGCCGTCTTCATGGTTGTTCACCTCATGTAGCAACTATTACAACTACTTTGAAATACTACTCAACATGAAATTTAAAGACAACCATAAGGCTCCTGCCGGTTGCCACAATACAATAATGATCATCTCATACATATTCATCATCACATCATGGCCATATCACATCACCAAACCCTGCAAAAACAAGTTAGACGTCTCTAATTTGGTTTGCATATTTTACGTGGTTTAGGGTTTTCGAGTGAGATCTAATCTACCTACGAACATGAACCACAACGGTGATACTAGTGTTGTCAATAGAAGAGTAAATTGAATCTTCACTATAGTAGGAGAGACAGACACCCGCAAAGCCACTTATGCAATACAAGTTGCATGTCGAGCGTGGAGCAAATCTCATGAACGCGGTCATGTAAAGTTAGCCCGAGCCGCTTCATCCCACTATGCCACAAAGATGCAAAGTACTCAAACTAAAGACAACATAAGCATCAACGCCCACAAAACCATTGTGTTCTACTCGTGCAACCATCTATGCATAGACACGGCTCTGATACCACTGTAGGATAACGTTGCATAGAAAACAAAAATTTTCCTATCGCGAACACGCAATCCAAGCCAAGATGCAATCTAGAAGACGGTAGCAACGAGGGGATGATCAAGACTAACCCTTGAAGAGATTCCAAAGCCTATAAGAGTAGGCTCTTATTGCTGCGGTAGACGATCACTTGCCGCTTGCAAAAGCGCGTAGAAGATCTTGATCACGATCGGTTCCGGCGCCACGAACGGGCAGCACCTCCGTACTCGGTCACACGTTCGGTTGTTGATGAAGACGACGTCCACCTCCCCGTTCCAGCGGGCAGCGGAAGTAGTAGCTCCTCTTGAATCCGACAGCACGACGGCGTGGTGTCGGTGGCGGTGGAGAAATCCGGCGGAGCTTCGCTTAAGCGTGCGGGATATGGTGGAGGAGAGAGAGACCGCTAGGGTTTGGGGAGAGGGGCGCCGGCTAGAGCACCCTTGAGGGGTGCGGCCATGGTGGTGGCTTGAGTGGCCGGCCAGCCCCTCTCTCCCCCTCTTTATATAGGTGGAAGCCCCAAGGCTTAGGTCAAAGAGTCCGAATAAGACCCCAACCAAAACCTTCCAAGTGTCCAAACCTAGGGGGAGTGGGACTCCCCCCTTTCCTTGGTGGGGTGGCCGGCCACCATGGTGGGGAGTCCACTTGGGACTCCTCCTCCCTTAGGTTGGCCGGCCAAGGTGGGTGGAGTCCCTTTGGGACTCCACCTTCCATCCTTATTTCTTCCGGACTTTTCTAGAACCTTCTAGAACCTTCCGTAGAACCTTCCGGATCATTTTAATTCACATAAAATGACTTCCCATATATGAATCTTATTCTCCGGACCATTCCGGAACTCCTCGTGATGTCCGGGATCTCATCCGGGACTCCGAACAAATATTCGAACTCCATTCCATATTCAAGTACTACCATTTCAACATCCAACTTTAAGTGTGTCACCCTACGGTTCGTGAACTATGCGGACATGGTTGAGTACTCACTCCGACCAATAACCAATAGCGGGATCTGGAGATCCATAATGGCTCCCACATATTCAACGATGACTTTAGTGATCGAATGAACCATTCACATACAATACCAATTCCCTTTGTCTTGCGATATTTTACTTGTC
This sequence comes from Lolium multiflorum, assembly GCA_030979885.1. Classification (NCBI taxonomy): domain Eukaryota; kingdom Viridiplantae; phylum Streptophyta; class Magnoliopsida; order Poales; family Poaceae; genus Lolium; species Lolium multiflorum. The sequence goes on from CM061750.1 coordinate 337,479,058, forward strand.
CGAGGTTTGATCTTCGGTATCACTCTATACCTTGTTCAACCTCGTCTCCTGACAAGTACTCTTTACTCGTACCGTGGTATGTGGTCTCTTATGAACTTATTCATATGCTTGCAAGACATTAGACGACATTCCACCGAGAGGGCCCAGAGTATATCTATCCGTCATCGGGATGGACAAATCCCACTGTTGATCCATATGCCTCAACTCATACTTTCCGGATACTTAATCCCACCTTTATAACCACCCATTTACGCAGTGGCGTTTGGTGTAATCAAAGTACCTTTCCGGTATAAGTGATTTACATGATCTCATGGTCATAAGGACTAGGTAACTATGTATCGAAAGCTTATAGCAAATAACTTAATGACGTGATCTTATGCTACGCTTAATTGGGTGTGTCCATTACATCATTCATATAATGATATAACCTTGTTATTAATAACATCCAATGTTCATGATTATGAAACTAATCATCTATTAATCAACAAGCTAGTTAAGAGGCTTACTAGGGACTCTTTGTTGTTTACATATCACACATGTATCAATGTTTCGGTTAATACAATTATAGCATGGTATATAAACATTATCATAAACACAAAGATATATAATAACTATTTATTATTGCCTCTTGGGCATATCTCCAACACGAACCAGTATCAAATACCCAGGTACTAGAACGAGAACTAGTGAGATAAACATCTATAACATGTATATCAGATATACCTTCTTTCTTCTTCTTGACAAGGCCGCTCTTCAGATCCGCCAAATACTTGGAGCAATTACGCTTCCAGTGTCCCTTCTCCTTGCAGTAATAGCACTCAGCATCAGGCTTAGGGCCGTTCTTAGGTTTCATAGGAGGCGTGGCAGCTTTCTTGCCACCCTTCTTGAATTTTCCCTTAGACTTGCCCTGTTTCTTGAAACTGGTGGTCTTGTTGACCATCAACACTTGGTGCTCTTTCTTGATCTCAATCTCAGCAGCTTTTAGCATGCCAAAGAGTTCAGGAAACTCCTTGTTCATGTTCTGCATATTGTAGTTCATCACAAAGTTCTTGTAACTTGGTGGCAGTGATTGAAGGACACGATTAATCCCCAGTCTGTTAGGAATCACTATTCCCAAGTCACTGAGTTTCTTCGCATGCCCGGTCATGACGAGCATGTGCTCACTAATGGAGCTGCCTTCTTCCATCATACAGCTGAAAAAATGTTTCGATGCTTCATAGCATTCCACGGCCGCATGAGTCTCAAAAATAGTCTTCAACTCTTTCATCAACTCATGAGGATCGTGGTGCTCAAAACGTTTTTGAAGATCGGATTCCAGACTGCATAAGATGGCACACTGAACTTGAGAGTACCGAGTTTTCCGAGTCGCGTAAACATTCTTTACTTCATCGGTTTCAGTTTCTGCTGGAGGGTCACCTAGCGGTGCATCAAGCACATATTGCAGATTTCCGCCATTGAGGAAGATCCTCACATGACGGAACCAGTCGGTGAAGTTGCTACCGTTGCTCTTAAGCTTTTCTTTCTCTAGGAACTGGTTAAAATTGATTGGGGACGCCATATCTACAACATATTTGCAATAGTTTAGACTAAGTTTATGACAAATTGAGTTCAAATTTTAATTCAACATAATTAAAAATCTAGGTGAACTCCCACTCAAAACAATATCCCTCGCATTGTCTTAGTGATCACACGAACCAAATCCATCGCACCTAAATCGATCATCACGAGAAAAGGTGTAATTTCAATGGCGAACATTCAAAGTGTTCATCATATCAATCATATGATTCATGCTCTACCTTTCGGTATCACGTGTTCCGAGACCATGTCTGTACATGCTAGGCTCGTCAAGGCCACCTTAGTATCCGCATGTGCAAAACTGTCTTGCACCCGTTGTATGTACTTATCGAATCTATCACACCCGATCATCACGAGATGCTTCGAAACGATAAGACTTGATAACGGTGCTACTAAGGATGAACACTTTATTATCTTGAGATTTTAGTGAGAGGGATCATCTTATAATGCTACCGTCGCGATCTAAGCAAAATAAGATGCATAAAAGGATTAACATCACATGCAGTTCATATGTGATATGATATGGCCCTTTTGTCTTTGCGCCTTTGATCTTCATCTCCAAAGCACGGACATGATCTCCATCATCAACGGGCATGATCTCCATCATCGTCGGCGAAGCACCAAGGTCAATGGCGCCGTCTTCATGATCGTCCTCCATGTAGCAACTATTACAACTACTTTGAAATACTACTCAACATGAAATTTAAAGACAACCATAAGGCTCCTGCCGGTTGCCACAATACAATAATGATCATCTCATACATATTCATCATCACATTATGGCCATATCACATCACCAAACCCTGCAAAAACAAGTTAGACGTTCTCTAATTTGGTTTGCATATTTTACGTGGTTTAGGGTTTTCGAGTAAGATCCAATCTACCTACGAACATGAACCACAACGGTGATACTAGTGTTGTCAATAGAAGAGTAAATTGAATCTTCACTATAGTAGGAGAGACAGACACCCGCAAAGCCACTTATGCAATACAAGTTGCATGTCGAGCGTGGAGCAAATCTCATGAACGCGGTCATGTAAAGTTAGCCCGAGCCGCTTCATCCCACTATGCCACAAAGATGCAAAGTACTCAACTAAAGATAACAAGAGCATCAACGCCCACAAACCATTGTGTTCTACTCGTGCAACCATCTATGCATAGACACGGCTCTGATACCACTGTAGGATAACGTAGCATAGAAAACAAAAAATTTCCTACGGCGAACACGCAATCCAAGCCAAGATGCAATCTAGAAGACGGTAGCAATGAGGGGATTATCGAGACTCACCCTTGAAGAGATTCCAAAGCCTACAAGAGGAGGCTCTTGTTGCTGCGGTAGACGTTCACTTGCCGCTTGCAAAATCGCGTAGAAGATCTTAATCACGATCGGTTCCGGCGCCACGAACGGGCAGCACCTCCGTACTCGGTCACACGTTCGGTTGTTGATGAAGACGACGTCAACCTCCCCGTTCCAGCGGGCAGCGGAAGTAGTAGCTCCTCTTGAATCCGACAGCACGACGGCGTGGTGTCGGTGGCGGTGTAGAAGTTCGGCGGAGCTTCGCTAAGCTATGCGGGATGTGGAGGAGCGGGGCGGCTAGGGTTTGGGGAGAGGGGGCGCCGGCCACTATGGGGTGCGGCCACCTTGGTGGTTCTTGGGTGGCCGGCCCCCTCCCCTTGGCCCCTCATTATATAGGTGGAACCCCAAGAGGTGGTGTCCAAGTCTTCGAATAAGACCCGAACCAAAAACCTTCCATAGGAGGGGGAAACCTAGCCCAACTAGGACTCCCACCCAAAGGTGGGATTTCCACCTCCCATGTGGGGGGTGGCCGGCCCCCTATGGTGGAGTCCACTTGGGACTCCACCCCATCTAGGGCTGGCCGGCCATGGAGGTGGAGTCCCTTGTGGACTCCACCTTCCTTGGTGGTTTCTTCCGGACTTTTCTAGAACCTTCTAGAACCTTCCATAGAACCTTCCGCGACATTTTATTCACATAAAATGACATCCTATATATGAATCTTATTCTCCGGACCATTCCGGAACTCCTCGTGATGTCCGGGATCACATCCGGGACTCCGAACAAATATTCCAACTCCATTCCATATTCAAGTTCTACCATTTCAACATCCAACTTTAAGTGTGTCACCCTACGGTTCGCGAACTATGCGGACATGGTTGAGTACTCACTCCGACCAATAACCAATAGCGGGATCTGGAGATCCATAATGGCTCCCACATATTCAACGATGACTTTAGTGATCGAATGAACCATTCACATACGATACCAATTCCCTTTGTCACGCGATATTTTACTTGTCCGAGGTTTGATCATCGGTATCACACTATACCTTGTTTAACCTCGTCTCCTGACAAGTACTCTTTACTCGTACCGTGGTATGTGGTCTCTTATGAACTTATTCATATGCTTGCAAGACATTTAGACGACATTCCACCGAGAGGGCCCAGAGTATATCTATCCGTCATCGGGATGGACAAATCCCACTGTTGATCCATATGCCTCAACTCATACTTTCCGGATACTTAATCCCACCTTTATAACCACCCATTTACGCAGTGGCGTTTGATGTAATCAAAGTACCTTTCCGGTATAAGTGATTTACATGATCTCATGGTCATAAGGACTAGGTAACTATGTATCGAAAGCTTATAGCAAATAACTTAATGACGTGATCTTATGCTACGCTTAATTGGGTGTGTCCATTACATCATTCATACAATGATATAACCTTGTTATTAATAACATCCAATGTTCATGATTATGAAACTAATCATCTATTAATCAACAAGCTAGTTAAGAGGCTTACTAGGGACTCTTTGTTTGTTTACATAACACACATGTATCAATGTTTCGGTTAATACAATTATAGCATGGTATATAAACATTTATCATAAACATAAAGATATATAATAACCACTTTTATTATTGCCTCTTGGGCATATCTCCAACAAGGATGTGAATCATGCGCTGTTCCAATGCCCCCATGCTCATGCTCTTTGGGAGGCTATGGGTCGTGTTTGGCCAGTCCTGGGCCAGCGCCATGCGATGCCAGGGAGTAATAATTGGCTAGAAGAGATGATCTTAATGTCCTCGACGGCGGTTTGTGCAAGGGCCACGATGATAGCTTGGAGAGCCTGGTACGCAAGGAATGAGGTAACTCACGATAAACCCCCGTCCATCGAAGGGTCCAAAGATTCTTGTGCACTACAGGCCTCCCCGGAGAATATTCGGTCGCTTCCAACGGAGGATATACTCAAAGGTAAGCAACGATATGGTCGTCGGCAGCACATGCGAGGCGCAGCGGGAGCTAGGCTAAGTGCCTTAGAGCCCGCATGGGAGAGGCCAACTCCCGGTGTGGTCAAGCTTAACGTGGATGGATCGTTCCTAGAGCAGGATGGTTCGTGGAGCGGGCATGATCTTGCGTGACGCGGAAGGGAGAATCATTTTCTCGCGTGCGGGGCCCTTTACCATTGCAGCTCGGCGTTGGAGGCGGAGGTAGGCGCCTGCATGCAAGGCCTTGCCCTTGCCCTCCTGGAGCCAGGACCGGTTATCATCGAGACAGACGGCTATGCGATACGGATGGCCCAAGTAAGGAAAGGGATGCCTCAAGTGGGACACTTAGTTGCTGAAGTGCGGAACTGTGTTTAGAGCGCCGGGTTGATTTTGTAAAGGTCTCGCGTTCACAAAATATAGCTAGTGATGCTTTAGCTAAGTATGGTAGAGTGAGTGATAGTTCAGGCGTTTGGTTTGCCTCTGGGCCGGATGAGATCATTGACCTTATTCTGAGGGATTGTAATGCTACTGTTTGAGTAATATAATTCCTTTCCCCCGCAAAAAAAAAGTGCATAAACAAGTCCAAGTCTCAAGTATGGACCCATACATCTTCCACTGGGCAAATTGCGTATGGGGAAAAACCCATGCGAGTATCCAAATACACCCTATGTCTTTCCCTGATTCATTTGTGTGGGTGCACCCAACGCCTCCTCACAACCTAGTTCGTGTTGATCATATTTTTTGCTTATTGTTTCTATTTTGGCCATTTTAAACATAATACAATAATATAGTTTACAATCATTTGAATTCAAATAGTTCACAATATCAGTTACACGACATAGTTTGAAACTAAACATAGTTCATGACGTGGGTATTACCCTTCGGGTAACTACTATCGTATTACCCCTTGCGGCCCAATCGAAGGCCCATGAAGACACCCGAAGGTCAGGTGGGTCATAGTGTCGGTTTGCAAGGTGGATTCTTGAAGAACAAGGCAAGAGGACGAAGAATAAAAGGAAAATTTAGAACTAGGACGCTTTGTAACCTAGTCGTACCCGGACAGATCTCTCGAGACCTGGCTCCCAATATAAGGGCCAGGAGAGGGGTTGCCGGGGACACGCAATCGAGCAATCATAACCACCATAAGTCTAGAGCTAGGTCCCTGAGAACTTAGACTCTCGACGAGACCATAGCCGAAACCTTCGGCACCCCATTGTAACCCGATATTTTCATAATCAAGATCAGACAGGCAGGACGTAAGGGTTTTACCTCATCGAGGGCCCCGAACCTGGGTAAATCGCTCTTCTCGCTTGTTTGATAACCGATGTCTCGTGTCAGCCTACAGGATTCCATCAACCGCAAACCCCATATGGAGGGCATTGCCGAGGAGTACCCTCGACAATTGGCGCCATCTGTGGGAAACTTTTCGGCACAAGGCAGGTCATCGGCAGCTCCAGTTACATCAGCATCGTTTGTGTTAGAGTCACCAACTCCACCAAGTCCAAAAAACTTGGTTTGCTGCGGGTCCTTTCAGTTCGTGCCGCGCTCTGAGGCATCGCATCCGATCTCCACGGAATCACGCGCTATTATGGATACTATTTTCGGTGGTGTCCACTTCATCATCAACTCCAAAGGGTTTCTTCGCCTTCCTAGTTCAAGCACGCCAAGCCCAAGAACTTTGGTTCCAGACGATACCACGCCAGCAGCAGCTTTGGCAGTCCCGCCTAGGAGTATGGGAGAGGGCAGCTGGAGCACTTCGGCAGCAGAAAGGAGCAAAGGAAAAAGACGAAGGGATTCACGTCGTGAAGAAGAGGAGCAAGTTGCGACCCACTCTCGACAGTACAAGCGAGGATATCACAACATGCAGCCAAACAAGAACCGTCTTCGCACACCCTATCTATCGGCTACATAGCAACTTGAATCACCGTGTTACTTGCATTCTTACATCGACCCGAAGGACAATCTTGAAAAATCTAGTCACCTGCTCAAAAACTATCGGCAGTTCCACGAGATTCGGCAGTTCTGCGATGAACTCAGGCAAACGGCAGCGAGAGTCCATCTGAAGGAAAAAAGGGCAGCATCCTATAATTATTCACCCATGGAACAGTACATACCAGAAGGAGGAGACATATATGTACCAACCGAAGTATTACCGGTGTCTTGTGGAGAGGTTAGCATGATCCATAAAACCAGCTTTTCGAAGAGAGAAGCCAAAAAGTTATCGAGAGAAGTGAAGTACGCAGAGGTTGCTATGGTCGAAACACCCGAATATATCGATTGGTCAGATCAGAGCATATCTTTTAGCAAAGCGGATCACCCAAAGGCCGTTCCAAGACCTGGTCACGCGGCTCTAGTCCTCGAAGCATAGATTGGAGGTTACAACATGAGCAAGGTGTTCATGGACGGAGGAAGTGGCCTGAATTTGTTATTCCCCGGCATGATGAAGGCAATGGGCCTAACGACTGACATGCTAAAGAATCCGATACAGGATTCCACGGCATCATCCCGACCCGACCCGCTTATCCCCTTGGTAAAATATCACTGGACGTGGTGTTCGGCACACCAAGCAACTTCAGGAAGGAGAAGCTCGAGTTTGAAGTAGTCGATTGGGAATCGCAATATCATGCTATCCTCGGCAGACCAGCATTTGCCAAATTTATGGCGATACCTCATTATGCCTACCTAAAGCTGAAGATGCCAGGCAATAACGGGACAACAATAACCGTCTACGGAAGCTTTTCTCGTTCTGACAGCTGCGATAGGGATTTCCAGAAGATCGCCTCGAAGTTTGGCGCTAAGGAAGAGCTCAATGCACTCGACGTTATCACAAACCACACAAAGCCACCAGTCGATAACCGGAACGTAAGATCCGACGAATTTGACGTTGCAAAGGAGGCAAAGAAACATCAAGTGCATCCATCTGATCCGAAGAAAACAGTCAATACTTCGGCAGATCTTACGCATAGGAAAGCGCGCTCATCGAGCTCCTCGTGCGTTGGAAATATTTGCATGGGAACCATCCGACATGCCAGGTATTCCCAGGGAACTGCTGAGCACGCCCTTAATGTTGACCCCAAAGCCAAACCTGTACAACAGACGATGCGCCGGTTTTCGAGAAGAGAAAAGCCATTGGCGAAGAAGTTAATCGACTCCGCAAGGCTGGATTCATTCGAGAGCTCAAGGACGTGGGTAGCCAACCCAGTTATGGTACAAAAGAAAGATACAACAACTCTTCGCATGTGTATCGATTATACAAGTCTCAACAAGCATTGCCCTAAGGATCACTTTCCGCTGCCTTGTATTGACCAAATAGTCGACTCCACAGCAGGTGCGATCGTCTCTCTTTTCTCGACGCATACTCCAGGTATAATCAGATCAAGCTCAAGAAGGAAGACCAGAGTTGACCGCGTTCATCACCCCGCACGGCGTTTCGTTACAACGTCATGACCTTCGGTTGAAAAACGCAGGAGCAACTTATCAGCGGTGTATGCAAGCCTGTCTTGGGGAGCAGATGGGAAGGAATATTGAAGTCTATATTGACGACATCGTAGTTAAAACCAAACATGCAGCGACCCTCATCGACGATTTGCGGGAGACTTTCGACAACCTCGACAGGTAAAAAATCAAGCTGAACCCGAAGAAATGTTTCTTCGGGGTACACCAGGAGGACAAGTGCTTGGATACTTCATCTCAGCCAGAGGAATAGAGGCTAACCCTCTGAAGATCAAAGCTATTCTTGACATGGAATCGCCAAAGAATTTGCACCAAGTGCAACGCTTGGCGAGGCGGTGGCGGCACTGCAGGTTCATCGCCAAGCTAGGAGAGAAAGCTTTGCCCTTCTATCAGTTGATGAAAAAATCAAAAAAGTTCGAGTGCTCAGAGGAAGCACAGGAATCCTTCGATAATCTAAAGAATATTTTGTCGACATCTCCAGTACTCGTAACTCCACACGAAAAAGAGCCAATGCTCATGTATATAGCAGCAACAGTGCAGGTTTTTAGCACCGTCCTAGTGGTCGACGAGAGAGGAGGGGAGTTCATGGTGTGCAACGACCCGTCTATTACCTCAGCGAAGTACTCACGCCAGCAAAGCAGAGATATCCTCCTCATCAGAAGTTAGCATATGCCGTATGGAGAACAACACGTAAGCTGCGACATTATTTCACGGAGCACCCGATTATCGTGGTGAGCGAAGCACCATTGAAGAATATACTTACTAACCTAGAGGCTACGGGTAGAGTATCTCAATGGGCTATCGAGATAGCGCCACACGGCATATCCTATGTCAATCGGACGGCAATCAAGTCTCGGGTTCTTCCATTTTCGGCGATTGGATTCAATCCCAAACTCCAGCGGCACCGACATGTCTGGATCATGGACAATGTATTTTGATGGGTCGAAGCGAAGCACGGGAGCAGGTGCAGGAGTAATACTGATATCACCGAGGGAGAGAAGATGAAGTATATCCTACACATGAATTTTCCGCTGCCGACAAACAATGAAGCAAAATACGAAGCACTGTTGCACGGAATGAGAATGGCCAAGGCATGTTCCTAGAAATTTACGGAGATTCGAATCTCGTGGTGCAGCAGTCGATGAATTTGTGTGATGCAATCAGTGATAATATGATTGCTTACCATCAATTATACCAGAACATGGAAGCCAAATTCGAAGGGTGCGAGGTAAAACACATCGGCAGAGCCAGCAATGAGGAAGCATACGCTCTGGCAAATATCGGGTCTATGTGCTCCTCTATTCCAGATGGAGTATTCTATGAAGTCATCACCCAGCGATCGATCAAGGAGAAAGTATCGGCACCTCCAAAGATATCGACTGATGATTCAGGAGCAGAACCGAAACAAAATGTCGAAGAGTCTACACCGCAACTCGCAGAGCAGGTCCTTCTACTCGAGCCCCTTTGGACCAAACCTTTTTTTAGCATATTTAACATAACAACGTTTACCGGACGATCCAGTGCGTATTGTGAGACGCTCTAAAGGCTTTACCATAGTAAACGGGGAACTTTACAAGCGCAGTATCTCCGGTATTTTTCAAAGGTGCATCGCCATCAACGACGGCAAGGCTCTTCTACGCGAGATACACGTAGGAACATGTGGTCACCATGCAAGTAGCAGGGCTCTTGTGGCCAAAGCTTTTAGAGCAGGATTTTATTGGCCAACAGCGACATCGGATGCTCGAGACCTAGTTCGGAGTGCGATCCCTGCCGCGTTTTCGCCAAGCCGCACGCTCCGCAGATCTAATGACCATACCCTTGGCTTGGCCTTTGCGCAATGGGGTGGACCAAGTTGGACCGCTGCCAAGATCATCGCCGGGGACACACATATCTGTTGGTCGCGATCGATAAGTTCACCAAATGGATCGAGGCTGTACCATCGAGAGATCAAAAGGCTGACGTCGTCTGGTTTTCAAGGAAATAACTTGTCGGTTTGGCATGCCACACAACATCGTTACGGATAATGGAACTAACATCGACTCCAAAAAGTTTCTAAAATTCTGTGACGACGGTGGTATCAAACTAAAATTTGCTTCAGTCACACATCCTCAAACCAATGGTCAAGTCGAAAGAATCAATGGTTTAATAGGAGATGTCATTAAAAAGCGCCTCACAGGCGCGGCTGGAGCTTGGGTCGAAGAATTAGCATCTGTACTTTGGATCTTGCGTAGCACGCCAAACAGATCGACTCACTCTACTCTTTTTTTCTCGTTTGAGGGCGAGCAGTTCTACCAGCCGATGTCCGCTTTGAAGCTCCTCGGGTGACCGCATCCACGGAAACAACCTCCAACAATGCACTGCAAGACGCTGTGGATCTCCTTGACGAAGCTCGGACATTTCCTTAGCAAGAAAAGCAGTGTATAAGCAGGCGTTAAGAAACTACCACAGTCGACGAGTACGCAATCGAAGCTTCGCATTGGAGATATGGTGCTACGATTAAAGCAAGAAAGACCTCGAGAAGCTTGAGTCTCCGTGGGAAGGACCGTTCATAGTCACTAAAGTGATACCAGGAGGAGCTTACCGTCTCAAGAACCCAGTCTCCGGTGAAGACGTCGAAAATTCATGGAATGTCGCACATTTGCGATGATTCTATGCATAGGGTTCAACTACCCCTTACTTGTTACGCGACAGATTTTTAGCTTGTGCTATATTATGAATAAAATTCTCGGTTGGGCATCCACCCTTATTATTTCAAGTATTACAACCTGAACGACGGTTCAGGTTCACTTAAATCGGCTCTTACTCCCATCGGGAGATTTGGCCAAAATTACATTCTTCGTGGTTTACTCGATAATATTCGAGTGCTGCGAGGAATTATTACATGTGCGGCTAATACTCCCCGGGGCTATGGACGTCAATACGTAGCAAACCATCCAAGCCACAAGATTATGCGAGTGCTGCAGCCGATGGACATATTATTACTTACAAAAAGGCTCATACCGGTGCACCGTGTTATGAAGCCAAGCGCTTAAATCCCTCGTTTACTCGACGGGTGCCGCTCTTACAGAACATATCGACTCTGCAAACTTTGCAATTACAACGGAGTCGTCGAGTGAGCAGGCTGACTTGATCACTCAGCCGCCCTTGACAAACATTTATTAATCGAATTAACAAATTCAAATTCAAAGCTGACGATGAGCCAGGAGCAGCTTCAGGCACAACTTTAGTCTTCGCCTCGTCGACTAGTTTGAGGAGCTGATTAGCACATACCACAGCCGATTGTTTGAAGGGTTCGAGATTGACTACGCAATTGTTGTCATCCACAGACAATGCCTTAGAAAACTTTTCTAGTTCAGAGCCCCAAACAAACGGGAACGACGCTTAAGTACCTCTACAGGCTCAGAAGGGTCGACGAAGAAAGCGTCCGCCATCTCGCCAAGAGTTTTGTCCTGCTTCATCTTCGGGAATATCATCAAGAATAATCTCGAAAATGCTCCCTTGGATTTTTGCAAAAGACCAAGGACCTGGATGTTGGACTCAGTGGCGAGTGAAAGAGCGTCAGACATGGAATCTTCCCGGAGCATGCGGGCTCGATTGATGGTCATATCGGCAGCATCTGCAGAGGAATAGATAAGCAATCCGAAGGATAATATTAGAAAAATGACATGCACGAAGGAACTTACTCAGCAAGTTTGTGATGGATTCACGGAGGACGCCTTCTTTTTCATCGGCTGCAATAGCAGCCTCGCGTCTAGCATCTTGCTCATCCTTCATCTTCTTTCAGCTTCTTAAGCTCCTCTTTCGCAGGATGTTCTCATTTTGAGCATCGTTGAGCTTATTAGCTTCCAGCCTTGGTCACCGAAGTTTTGATGGACTTTCGAAGAGCATTCTCGACTCGGAGAGTGAATTGATTGGTAAATCTGCCACGGCGTCAAGCTGTGGCATAGATCGGCTGAGGTAAAAGATAAAGAGTTTCAGCCAAATGCGGAGTATACCGTAAAGAAATCAAGCTAAAATGGTTTACTTACATGATCACGGGCAGCTGGAGGAATGGGTGTGCTAGCAGAGGTAATAACTTCGACACCGGTATCTTCACCACACTCGTTCTTGAGGGCGGCGTTGGATCGGCAGTCGAAGGATTCGACTCCTTGGCTGACTTGGCCTTTTCAGAAAATAACTTGACCCTCTTTGCGAGAGGGACTTCGTCATCATCGTCAGAACTGCTTGAAAACAAGGACATCCGTTACATGAAATAAAGAAGAATGGTTGTAAAAGGAAAGACAAATACTCACAGGTCTAAATCATCTTCGACAGCAAAAAAGCATGTCGAACTCTTCACAGCAGGGGGAGGCGATGCGGTTTCGTCGGCATCATCATCTTGTCTGCTAGGACTCGATTCAGCCTGTCTAAATCATCTTCGACAGGTGATACGTCTCCAACGTATCGATAATTTCTTATGTTCCATGCTACTTTATTGATGATACCTACATGTTTTATACACATTATATGTCATATTTATGCGTTTTCTGGAACTAACCTATTAACAGATGAAGTGCCATTCATTTCTGCTGTTTTTGGTTTCAGAAATCCTAGTAACGAAATATTCTCGGAATTGGACGAAATCAACGCCCAGGTTCCTATTTTGCCCGGAAGCATCCAGAACACCCGAGCCGCGGAGGGGGCCTGTGGGCCAGATGATAGGGTGGCGCGGCCAGGGGGCCGCGCCACCCTATGGTGTCGTCGCCCTTCCCCTCCGACTCCGCCTCTTCGCCTATTTAAAGGTCCCGACCTAAAGCGATACGGAGACCACGATACGGAGAAAAACCTTCCGAGCCGCCGCCATCGCGAAATCAAGATTCGGGGGACAGAAGTCTCTGTTCCGCACGCCGCGGACGGGGAATGCCCCCGGCCGTCTCCACCGCCATCTTCACCGCCATCGCTGTTCCCATGATGAGGAGGGAGTAGTTCTCCCCTGGGGCTGAGGGCTCTACCGTAGCTATGTGGTTAATCTCTCTCTCTGTACTCAATACAATGATCTCATGAGCTGCTTTACATGATTGAGATCCATATGATGAGCTTTGTATCGCTACTAGTTGTGTGCTACTCATGTGATGTTATTAAAGTAGTTCTATTCCTCCTACTTGGTGTAAAGGTGATTAGTGCGTGCACCCTGTGGTTCTTGTCGTAGGCTATGATCACGATCTCTTGTAGATTGTGGAGTTAATTATCATTATGATAGTATTGATGTGATCTATTCCTCCTTCATAGTGTAATATGGACAGCGTGTGCACTATGTTAGTTCTTGGTTTATTTTGCAATGATCTATTATGCTCTAAGGTTACTTAAATATGAACATGGAATTGTGGAGCTTGTTAACTCCGGCATTGAGGGTTCGTGTAATCCTACGCAATGATGTTCATTATCAAACAAGAGTGTATGTAGCACATTTGAGAAGAAGTATTTATTATGCGATCAATGTTGAGAGTGTCCACTAGTGAAAGTATGATCCCTAGGCCTTGTTTCCAATACTGCAAACACCGTTTGTTTACTGTTGCATGTTTACTCGCTGCCATATTTTATTCAGATTGCTATTACCACTCATATACATCCATATTACTTGTATTTCACTATCTCTTCGCCGAACTAGTGCACCTATACACCTGACAAGTGTATTTGGTGTGTTGGGGACACAAGAGACTTCTTGCTTTGTGATTACAGGGTTGCTTGAGAGGGATATCTTTGACCTCTTCCTCCCTGAGTTCGATAAACCTTGGGTAATCCACTTAAGGGAAACTTGCTCTGTTCTACAAACCTCTGCACTTGGAGGCCCAACACTGTCTACAAGAATAGAAGCACCCGTAGACATCAAGCACTTTTCTGGCGCCGTTGCTGGGGAGGAAAGGTAAAAGGTACTCACACTCCGGTTCCAGGTAACAGTACTTTTCTGGCGCCATTGTGTGTGTACTCGAAGCTATTTCCTTTAGACTCTGCAATTACATCTTTTTGTTTCTTGTTTACACTAGTTAGGCATAATGGACAACAATGACCTTTTTATTCTATTTCCTGATTTAAGACATGGATGGTTTGATGCGAAAATTAAAAAACCTATGGAACCTTATTTACATGATAGTAGCAATGTTATTAGTATGAATGCAATTACTGCTAATGCTATGAAGAAGTCTAAGCTTGGGGAAGCTGGTTTACATAAAAATAATCTTTTTAGCTCCTCCGCTTTGGAAGAAATATTTTGCTCTGATAATGCTTTATCTCCCATATGCGATAACTTTAATGATGCTTCTGATATTTTAAATCCACCTGCTGAAAGTATTCCGTATAAAATACCTATGAAAATTATTGAACGTGTTATGGATAACCGCTATGAAGGGGATGGAACTGTCCATCCTGGGAATCATTTACTGTTTTTGCATGAATTATGCGGGTTATTCAAGTGTGCAGGTATCTCTATGGATGAAGTGAAGAAGAAACTATTCTCTATGTCGCTGTCTGGTAAAGCGGCGCATTGGTATAAACTATTGAAGGACGGGCGCTCTCTTGATTGGAAGGATATTGTGCCTCTATTTTATTCCAAGTTCTATCCTCCAAGTGAAATTCACAAAGATCGAAACCATATATATAATTTTTGGCCTCATGATGGAGAGAGTATTGCCCAAGCATGGGAGAGATTGAAGACTTTAATGCTCAAATGCCCCAATCATGAGCTTCCAGGTAATATCATCATTGATAATTTCTATGCAAGACTTTCTTTTCAAGATAAGACCTTGCTGGATACTACTTGTTCTGGATCATTCACGAGCAATAAAGAAGAGTTTAAAAGGGACCTTCTTGATCGGATTAAGGAGAACGCTGAAGATTGGGAGAACGACAAAGGTAAAGAGTCAGGTATAAACTATGATTATGAATGCATTGAAACTTTTATGAATACTGATAAATTTCGAAATATGAGTGCTACTTATGGTCTTGACTCTCAAGTTGCTGCAAATCTTTATAAAGCTTTTGCTTCTCACATTGAATTGCCTAGGAAGAATTTTGATAAGTATCATGAACCTTTTAAAGACGCTTGCATGAAGAATGAAATTGTTGTTAATAATTGCAATAAGCATGCTCAAACTCCTAAGAATGCTATTTCCTATAAGCATGTTAATTTTTGTGGAATACATAGACCTTGTGGAATTAATCAAATAGAAGATGAATATTGTATCCATCACAGAAATGAAAAAACTAGAAAGTGGTCTAGAGCTCTAGATGATCTTGGAGAAAAAGTGTGTGCCCTCTATCCTTTTATTTGTGAACTTTGCCATAGAGTTGGTCATTTTAATTTTCAATGTTCCTCCAATGATAATTCAAACCCCATGAGTGCTGCAAATTTGTATTGTGATGATGAAATTATTCCTAATCAGCATGATGAACTTACCTTATTTTTGAAGTGTGAAGAGTTGTCAAGAAAAATTTCTTTGTTAAATATTAACGATCTTGATATTGATGATGTCCTGCATGGTTGTCTTTCTTATTGCATTGATAATAGCCATACAAATACTTACATACAGAATATTTTAGAAGATGACACCTTGCCAAAATATGATAGGACCGCTGTGTGTTTTCAATTAATTAATGAAAAGGAGGGATCCTCCCAAGTTTCTTCTATTGTTTCTAAAAGTAAATCAGGTTATGCGGACAAGCCACCCTTCAAGCCTCTTCCTCCTAAAGAAGGAAGCGAGGAGAGGGAAGAAGAAGAAGAAGAAGAAGAAGAAGAAGAAGAAGAAGAAGAAGAAGAAGAAGAAGAAGAAGAAGAAGAAGAAGAAGAAGGAGAATAAAAAGAAAGAGGTAACGGCGTATCCCCGCGTGAATGAGATAACGCTAGGTAACCGTAAGTATGTTGCTCCTAATGATTATTGTGATAATGAATCTGAATACGATGATCTTCCTATGCCCTTTACATACATTAGCGATCATGATTTGAATGAGCACACTACCTTTGATATTGGAAATCTCTTTGGTACTGATTATGAAAGTAATGATGATAGCATTATTCATGTCCCCTTAAACGATGATATTGAAAGCCCTAAGCTTGGGGATGTTGTGCTTGAAGATCCTATATTTGAGACTTCTACTTTTAGTGAAAATGATGATATTACATATTCAGGTTTAGATAATTGCTATAGAGATGTATATGACACATGTTACAATTATCCTTATGAAACTTGTCATAGTTATGATGGGCTTGCCAAAAACAATTCTTTTAATATGCAACTTGTTTACCATGTTCAAATTCTTGATAATAATCTTGCTCCAATTACTATTAATGAGAATAACTCTTCTTATGCCAAAATTAATGATACTTCTATGCATATGAACCATGATAAGAATGTTTTAAGTGACGGGTATATTGTGGATTTCATCAATGATGCTACTGAAAGTTATTATGAGAGAGGGAAATATGGTTATATGCATCTTAATAATATTAAGTTTCCCCTCTTTATGTTGAGAATCTTTAAGTTACTCGTGTTTTATCCTCTTATGCTTGCCACTTTGCTCTTCATGAATTCATTTGTGTATAAGATTCTTTTGCATAGGAAGCATGTTAGGCTCAAATGTGTTTTGAATTGCCTCTTGAAGCTCTCTTTTGCTTCAAATACTATTTCTTGCGAGTGCATCATCAAAATTGCTAAGCCCATCTTAATGGCTATAAAGAAAGAACTTCTTGGGAGATAACCCATGTGTTATTTTGCTACAGTACTTTGTTTTATATTTGTGTCTTGGAAGTTGTTTACTACTGTAGCAACCTCTCCTTATCATGTTTTTGTGCCAAGTAAAGTTTCTATGTCGAAGTTGATGTTATATTTGGGATCGCTGCGCAGAAACAGCATTGCTGACTGTCACGAATCTGGCACAGTTTCTGTAGAAAATTCTACAAAATCTGCCAATTTACGAGCGTGATCCTCAGATATGTACGCAACTTTCATTAGTTTTGAGTTTTTCCATTTGAGCAAGTCTGGTGCCATTTTAAATTCGTTTACGGACTGTTCTATTTTTGACAGATTCTGCCTTTTTATTTCGCATTGCCTCTTCTGCTATGTTGGATTTATTTGTTTGATCCATTAATGTCCAGTAGCATTATGCAATGTCCAGAAGTGAAAATAATGATTGTGTCACCTCTGAACATGTGAATTTTTGATTATGCACTAACCCTCTAATGAGTTTGCTTGAAGTTTGGTGTGAAGGAAGTTTTCAAGGGTCAATAGAAGAGGGTGATATAATGTGATCGAGAAGAGTGAAAGGTCTAAGCTTGGGGATGCCCCGGTGGTTCATCCCTGCATATTTCAAGAAGACTCAAGCATCTAAGCTTGGGGATGCCCAAGGCATCCCCTTCTTCATCGACAACATTATCAGGTTTCTTCTAGTGAAACTATATTTTTATTCCGTCACATCCTATGTATTTTACTTGGAGCGTCTGTGTGCTTTTATTTTTGTTTTTGGTTTGTTATCTTAGTTCTCTGAACAAGTTCATCCTTGTGTGGGAGAGAGACACGCTCCGCTGGTTTGTATGAACACATGTGTTCTTAGCTCATAATATTCATGGCGAAGTTTCTTCTTCGTTAAATTGTTATATGGTTGGAATTGGAAAAATGCTACATGTAGTAATTGGTGTAATGTCTTGAATAATGTGATACTTGGCAATTGTTGTGCTCATATAGATCTTGTTTAAGCTCTTGCATCATGTACCTTGTACCCATTAATGAATAATTACATAGAGCTTGTTAAAATTTGGTTTGCATGATTGGTCTCTCTAAGTCTAGATATTTTCTGGTTGAGGTGTTTGAACAACAAGGAGACGATGTAAAGTCTTATAATGCTTACAATATGTTTATATGTGAGTCTTGCTGCACCATTTCATACTTGAGTTTGCTTCAAATAACCTTGCTAGCCTAAAACCCTGTATCGAGAGGGAATACTTCTCATGCATCCAAATACTTGAGCCAATATTCATGCCATTTGTGTCCACCATACCTACCTACTACATGGTATTTCTCCGCCATTCCAAAGTAAATTGCTTGAGTGCTACCTTTAAACAATTCAAAAGTTATTACCTCTTATTTGTGTCAATGTTTTATAGCTCATGAGGAAGTATGTGGTGTTTATCTTTCAATCTTGTTGGGCAACTTTCACCAATGGACTAGTGGCTTCATCCGCTTATCCAATAATTTTGCAAAAAGAGCTGGCAATGGGATTCCCAGTCCCAAATTAATTAACAAAAATAGACACTCCTCCATGGTATGTGATTGTTGGACGGCACCCGAAGGATTCGGTTAGCCATGGCTTGAGAAAGCAAAGGTGGGGAGGAGTGTCATCATAATAAAACTAAAATAAAAAGGCACTCCTTCATGGTATGAGATTGTTGGCAGGCACCCGAGGATTCGGTTAGCCATGGTTTGTGAAGGAAAGGTTGGAAGGAGTGCCACCCAAAAATAAATAAAATGGGAGCCGCTCTTTGAAGGTTTGCCTGGCAAGGGGGTTAGAGTACCCGCTACCATTCGTTGACAACAACAAACACCTCTCAAAACTTTACTTTTATGCTCTCTATATGTTTTCAAAATCAAAGCTCTAGCACAAATATAGCAATCGATGCTTTCCTCTTTGAAGGACCATTCTTTTACTTTATTGTTGAGTCAGTTTACCTATTCTTTCTATCTTAGAAGCAAACACTTGTGTGAACTGTGTGCATTGATTCTTACATGTTTACCTATTGCACTTGTTATATTACTTTGTGTTGACAATTATCCATGAGATATACATGTTAAAGTTGAAAGCAACCGCTGAAACTTATATCTTCCTTTGTGTTGTTTCAAAGCTTTCTACTAAGAGTTTATTGCTTATGAGTTAACTCTTATGCAAGACTTATTGATGCTTGTCTTGAAAGTATTATTCATGAAAAGTCTTTGTTATATGATTCATTTGTTTACTCATTATCTTCATCATTGCTTCGAATTGCTGCATTTATCTCATATGCTTACAATAGTATGATCAAGGTTATGATGGCATGTCACTTAAGAAATTATCTTTGTTATCGTTTTACCTGCTCGGGACGAGCAGAACTAAGCTTGGGGATGCTGATACGTCTCCAACGTATCGATAATTTCTTATGTTCCATGCTACTTTATTGATGATACCTACATGTTTTATACACATTATATGTCATATTTATGCGTTTTAGGACTAACCTATTAACAAGATGCGAAGTGCCAGTTCCTTTTTTGCTGTTTTTGGTTTCAGAAATCCTAGTAACGAAATATTCTCGGAATTGGACGAAATCAACGCCCAGGTTCCTATTTTGCCCGGAAGCATCCAGAACACCCGAGAGCCGCCAGAGGGGGCCCTGTGGGCCCCAGATGATAGGGTGGCGCGGCCAGGGCTGGGCCCGCGCCACCCTATGGTGTCGTCGCCCCTTCGCCCCTCCGACTCCGCCTCTTCGCCTATTTAAAGGTCCCCGACCTAAAACGCGATACGGAGACCCACGATACGGAGAAAACCTTCCAGAGCCGCCGCCATCGCGAAATCAAGATTCGGGGGACAGAAGTCTCTGTTCCGGCACGCCGCCGGGACGGGGAATTGCCCCCGGAAGCCGTCTCCACCGCCATCTTCACCGCCATCGCTGTTCCCATGATGAGGAGGGAGTAGTTCTCCCCTGGGGCTGAGGGCTCTACCGTAGCTATGTGGTTAATCTCTCTCTCTGTACTCCAATACAATGATCTCATGAGCTGCTTTACATGATTGAGATCCATATGATGAGCTTTGTATCGCTACTAGTTGTGTGCTACTCATGTGATGTTATTAAAGTAGTTCTATTCCTCCTACTTGGTGTAAAGGTGATTAGTGTGTGCACCGTGTGGTTCTTGTCGTAGGCTATGATCACGATCTCTTGTAGATTGTGGAGTTAATTATCATTATGATAGTATTGATGTGATCTATTCCTCCTTCATAGTGTAATATGGACAGCGTGTGCACTATGTTAGTTCTTGGTTTATTTTGCAATGATCTATTATGCTCTAAGGTTACTTAAATATGAACATGGAATTGTGGAGCTTGTTAACTCCGGCATTGAGGGTTCGTGTAATCCTACGCAATGATGTTCATTATCAAACAAGAGTGTATGTAGCACATTTGAGAAGAAGTATTTATTATGCGATCAATGTTGAGAGTGTCCACTAGTGAAAGTATGATCCCTAGGCCTTGTTTCCAATACTGCAAACACCGTTTACTTACTGTTCTGTTGCATGTTTACTCGCTGCCATATTTTATTCAGATTGCTATTACCACTCATATACATCCATATTACTTGTATTTCACTATCTCTTCGCCGAACTAGTGCACCTATACACCTGACAAGTGTATTTGGTGTGTTGGGGACACAAGAGACTTCTTGCTTTGTGATTACAGGGTTGCTTGAGAGGGATATCTTTGACCTCTTCCTCCCTGAGTTCGATAAACCTTGGGTAATCCACTTAAGGGAAACTTGCTGTTGTTCTACAAACCTCTGCACTTGGAGGCCCAACACTGTCTACAAGAATAGAAGCACCCGTAGACATCAAGCACTTTTCTGGCGCCGTTGCCGGGGAGGAAAGGTAAAAGGTACTCACACCGGTTCCAGGTAACAGTACTTTTCTGGCCATTGTGTGTGTACTCGAAGCTATTTCCTTTAGACTCTGCAATTACATCTTTTTGTTTCTTGTTTACACTAGTTAGGCATAATGGACAACAATGACCTTTTTATTCTATTTCCTGATTTAAGACATGGATGGTTTGATGCGAAAATTAAAAAACCTATGGAACCTTATTTACATGATAGTAGCAATGTTATTAGTATGAATGCAATTACTGCTAATGCTATGAAGAAGTCTAAGCTTGGGGAAGCTGGTTTACATAAAAATAATCTTTTTAGCTCCTCCGCTTTGGAAGAAATATTTTGCTCTGATAATGCTTTATCTCCCATATGCGATAACTTTAATGATGCTTCTGATATTTTAAATCCACCTGCTGAAAGTATTCCGTATAAAATACCTATGAAAATTATTGAACGTGTTATGGATAACCGCTATGAAGGGGATGGAACTGTCCATCCTGGGAATCATTTACTGTTTTTGCATGAATTATGCGGGTTATTCAAGTGTGCAGGTATCTCTATGGATGAAGTGAAGAAGAAACTATTCTCTATGTCGCTGTCTGGTAAAGCGGCGCATTGGTATAAACTATTGAAGGACGGGCGCTCTCTTGATTGGAAGGATATTGTGCCTCTATTTTATTCCAAGTTCTATCCTCCAAGTGAAATTCACAAAGATCGAAACCATATATATAATTTTTGGCCTCATGATGGAGAGAGTATTGCCCAAGCATGGGAGAGATTGAAGACTTTAATGCTCAAATGCCCCAATCATGAGCTTCCAGGTAATATCATACAAGAAAAGTTCTGATAGACAACGTCCCAAAATCGTCAACTAAGGGGCATTTTTCGTCGCCTATGGGCCTAACCCGACGATATGGGTTCCGTTGTGGAAACTGCGTCAGGCAAAGTCCAACGACGATTTTTTCGGTCCGTCGCGCTTGGGCGCCCTTCCGCCACGGAAAATCGGACCGTTGCGGAAGTGTTTTCGGGAGCCCGTTGACTGCTGACGTCATGCAAACTGACACGTGGCAGACGCCGTTAACTGGCAGTTAACGGCGTTAACCGCTGAAACCCCGTGGTAGATGGTAGGCCCACACGAGGCCTGCCACGTCTTAAGCGGGCCGGGCCAGATGACATAGTTTGACCGGTCAACTATATAGCTGGGCTGGTCCATTAGTTACGTGGGCCGGGCCTAACCTCTAATGTTGACTGGTCAAAAGTTAAATGGGCCGGCCCATTTAACATGTGGGGTCCCCTTACAGCAACTGGGCCGGCCAAGAAGCAAGTGGGCGGGCCAAAAACACAGGTGGGTCCCACTTTCTGTTAAAAGACAGCCCATTTAGTGTGTGGGGTCCACCATATAGCAAGTGGGCGGCCCAACAAGCTAGTAGGCCGGGCCAAAACACATGGCGGGTCCCACTATCCAGTTAAAGGGCCGACCCATTTAGTATGTGGGTCCACCATATAAAGTGGGCCCCAACAAGATAGTGGGCGGCCAAAACACAGTGGGACCCACCTTCCGTTAAAGGCCCCCATTTAGTATGTGGGGTCCACAATATAGCAAGTGGGCCGCCAAGATAGTGGGCCGGCCAAAAACACATGTGGGTCCCACATTCCTGTTAATGGGCCGGGCCATTTGTTATGTGGGGTCCACCATGTAGAAAGTGGGCCGGCCCAACAAGATAGTGGGCCGGCCAAAAAACACAGTGGGTCCCACCTTACTCTTAAAGGGCCGGCCCATTTACCATGTGGGACCACCATATAGCAAGTGGGTGGCCCAACAAGATGGGGCGGGCCAAAAGCAAAGCGGGCCCCACTTTCTGTTAAAAGGCGGCCCAATTAGTATGCGGGGTCCACCATACGCAAGTGGGCCGCCCAACAAGATAGTGGGCGGGCCAAAAACAGTGGGTCCCACTTTTTCTTGAAGGGCACCGTTTAGTATGTGGGGTCCATACAAAAGCAAATGGGCTGGCCCAACTAATTAGTGGGCCGGCCCAGTAGTGGGTGGGGTCCACCTTAAGCAAGTGGGCCAGCCCAATTAGAGTGTGGGGTCCACCGTAACTCACATGGGCTGGCCCAAGAAGTAAGTGGGCCAGCCCGTTTAGTTGTTGTTTATATGCCGGCATAATATGCGCTTTAGGATTTTGCGGGCAGGCACATATGTGATTTCGATTAATTGGGCCGTTTAAGGGATGGGAATTCGTGATTTAGATACTGAGAATATTTACGCAGCATTGATTTCTGTCGGATAGCCTCACTTACCACAAGCACCAAAGAAAAAATGCGCGAAAGAACTATAAAAACTAACTAAATATTACATCAGCTGCAAGGCATTGAAAAAATATTACAGAACCCAGAGAAATTGAATGGTAATTAAACCTAGCAATACAATGAAGCGATCCGGCAATCTTTTAAGTTGTCCATGCAGCACCTATATCTGAAACAAAGACATTACAAGTTAAGACAGCAACAATGGAAAGGCAAAGACACTACAATATTGTTTGCCAAAGAATTTGGAACTCATCATTTCGTCGTTATAACAAGATCATTGTAATGCGCACAATAAGCAAACAAAGAGTGCATGCCGCATACCAACAGCCAATATAACAGAGCATGTTAGAATGAAACAACAGACTTACTACTGTCGAGTCCCATGCAAACCAACATGTTCAGGGAGTACAAAATTGGCATGAACAACATAGTAGCAGGCTATAAATTTTGTAACAACGACTGAGCAAGATGAAGTTATGATGGCTACATCTACAGAGCAGGGAATGTAAACCAAAAATAGAAGTTACGATGGCAAAAGCTAAAGAGGAGGGAATGTGAACCAACATGTGCCAAGTGCAATTACTTCATTTTGCCCGTGAACTAAATAATACTCCTGAACTTATAGTGAAGGGGATGCAAATCAAGATGTTTCGGGATATAAACTTGTAATGAGCAACACATAGAGGATAGTTAATGCTGGAGCTTAGGATGGACCAGATACAGAATATAGTGGGATCACCTGTGAACTTGTATAAGAGGGAATGCAAACCAATATGTTCAGCTTTCCATATGTGAGCGTCATGCCAAGTCAGAGAAACAAGTCAATAATGCAGCTTTTGAAGAACAAGATGGCACGCAAAATTATTATCTAGTAGTATATGACAAGTTTATTTGTACTACAGGCTAGATAGCAGAGTGATAGCATGCCAAACTAAGTCCTTACTTTGTTAGCTTACAATGAACTAGATACAAAACAATGGCATCACCTGTAGTACAGGGAATGCAAGCCAACATGTTCATGGAGTAAAAAATTGGCACAAACAACATAGTAGCAGGCCATAATTTTTGTAACAACGACTGAGCAAGATAAAGTTATGATGGCTAGATCTACAGAGCAGGGAATGTAAACCAAATATAGAAGTTACGATGCCAAAAGCTATAGAGCAGGGAATGCGAACCAACATGTGCAATTACTTAAAATTGGCCATGAACTAAATAATAGCAGGATGTTACTATAATACCTATAATTTTTGTAACAACGACTGAGCAAGATAGAAGTTATGATGGCTACATCTACAGAGCAGGGAATGCAAACCAAAATGTTCAATCGCTTAAAGTTAGCAATGAAGTAGAAAATAGCAACGTGTTACGGTCATAGCTAGGAATGAACTAAAAGAGCTTCAG
The DNA here is from genome assembly GCA_030979885.1 of Lolium multiflorum. Taxonomy (NCBI): domain Eukaryota; kingdom Viridiplantae; phylum Streptophyta; class Magnoliopsida; order Poales; family Poaceae; genus Lolium; species Lolium multiflorum. The sequence goes on from CM061750.1 coordinate 337,503,726, forward strand.
ACAAACAAGAATCTGAACCCAGAACATGGCGCTAAAACAAGGGACTTACATTAGGAGAAGCACTCTGTGGGAGTCACAGCAGATCTTCCTGGGGTTGATAGATCCGGTGATGAAGTACGCTACATGTGCTACTTGGGGTTGGAGAGACGGCCATTACACTTCATGGTTACTCATCTCATCTGCAAAAACGTAACGGCGCGTCGTTAGCACAAACAGGTTCCCCCAAGATTAAACAAGAACTTGCAGGCAAGCAATAGAAAAGCGACAGTAGAAGAGTTTAGATCATGCACTGCGCCGGTGAAGCAGATCCGGTTCATGCACAGCGGTGTCGGTGAGCAAGATCCGATGCGGTGGACGACGGATCCGGCGAAGCGGCTCCGGCGGGGTGGACGATACCGCAGCTGAAGCGACTGCGGTAGACTGCTGGATGAGCATATGGTTTCGAGGTTCGGCGGGGATGATCCGGTCCGGTTGATGACGGCGTCGATGAAGCGGCTCCGGCAGGCAGCCGGATGACGAGGATCGCGAGGCCTCGGGTAGGCCAGGGAAGTCCGGCGGGGATGTTCCGGTGCGGTGGTCGTGGAGGTGGGAGAGAGGGACTTGGGAAGTTCCGGTGGGTGGTCTGAGGGAAATGAATTTTTTTGGGAGGGTTTCCGGGCTAGGGAGGTGGTGATCCAAAAAATGACGGGCAGACCCCCCCACCAACCGACTTTGCTGCCATCTCCACAGGGGTAGAATGGGAATTTGGAAGCGTGTGAAATTTTTGTATTTTGTGGGCGGGAAGTTTTGCCGCTATGAGATTTTGAATTTGGCCACCGTCCAAGTATAATGATAAAAAATTGTGAGACCGTACTAGTACCTCTGTTCAAGGCCGAGTGCAAAATCAAATCATCATCACGTTGAAAATTTGTTACCAACTTACCATGATCATGATCTACCTCTGAAAATGGGCGCATCCACTAAAACTTGCAAAGTATAATGATACAAATTTGTGAGACCGTACTAGTACTTATGTTCAAGGTCGAGTGCAACATCAAATCATCATTATATTGAAAATTGTGTTACCATGATCATGATATTTCTCTGAATTTGGCGCAACCGCTAAATCTCGCAAAGGATAATGATAAAAAAAGGTGAGATTGTACTAGTTCTTATGTTCAAGGCCGAGTACAAGATCAAATCATCATCACGTTGAAATTTGTTACAATGATCATGACATATCTCTAAAATTAGTGCATCCGCTAAATCTTGCACGTGGCGCATCTCGGTGCGGAGCAACAAGTCGGTGCTATCAAGGTTGAGGCGTCGGTAGCGTCATCGGGCTCTCATCTCTTGATAGATCTTCTACATGGCGCGGCGCACCACCCGCCGATAAGCAGTCACATGTGAGACCGAGGTGGAGACGTCCCCGGCATCCTCGAGGCGCGGCCGCCCTTCTACGAGCCAGCGTCGACTCAAGGTATGAATCCATGTGGTGTCTTAGATTTATTGTTCTTCTCTTATGATTATTTTGAGCCGAACATGTGTGCTCTTTCTCTGAATATATTGCTTGAAAAGCTTACCAAGTTACTTAAATTCACTTTGTTCTTAATCTTGCGAGCTAATATTGTTATTTTTAATGAACGGTGGTGTGCGCAAGCAGAGTTATTTGTGGATGTGTTGAGCTGTTAGGCATAAGTCGAAATCCTCATCTAAACGAGGCCTCAGCTTAACACATAAAAAAGGTGTTCAATCTCGCCCACAATACCCTCTTCTTTCCTCTCCCTTTATTGGAACTTGTTTTGCAGACAAGGAAAGTGGCACGTGTAATGTGAGTAAAACCCTCTTAGCCAAAATCATCTACGAGCAAGATTTTCTATATTGTAGATGCCCCAATTGACTCTCATCCCCAAAGTAGTTTTTTATGTCAGTATAGACTTCTTTACTGGATGTATACTATCGTACATGGCATGCATTTGCCTAATGAGCAACATTGTATTGCTATTCTAGCCAACCTGATCGATATGTCAAGCTTCATGCACGAGATGCCATGTTTAATTTACTCCCTCGCTCTGATCCATATTTCTTGATGTGAAATGAATGTGAATCGGAGGGAGTACTTTTCTTAGATAGTACTATATCATTTCAAAAAAAAGTACTACTACATCACAAATGCATCAAAAGAGTACTACATCACAAGACCACCACGGTTGTACTAGTAGAGTTTAATGCTGAACTTCCAAAGGGATTAAGATTACACATATGAACTTTAAACATGACCAGGAGCATGAGGGCCAGCAGCAGGGGCGTTGACGTGGAGCAAGCTAGGCAAGACGTAATTCTGGAGGAAGAGGCCATATGATGCGTACTTGGCCTTGGTTGCAGGGCGGTGTTTCCCCCTATGTACTTAGGCCTACACCCATCGCATGTTGGATCAGGCTGTGGATGTCCTTCTAGAGAAATTTGCCACATAATGGGCAAAATAGCTCCCCGCGCGTATGCAGAAACGAATTTCACCACCCTTCAGCCGCTTGAGAACATAGCGGCTTTTCCGGTCCCTGCGCACCTTGTTGTTGTCCATGTCATCAGAATACTCCTATGAATTATTAAGTACTACATAATCAAGTTTTTATGACAGATCGAATAAATACTCCACTAACATAATCAAACCTTAGAAACCCTAAAATTAAATGTGTAGAACAAGTAAATGGCAGAAGAAATCGTAATAAATCATGAGAAACCCTATGAACAACCATGAACATTAGCCACAACAATTGCAAGTCCACTAAGTATGAACACATAAATTGATTATATGACTACATGGCAGATTAGTCGAAATTAAACTAGAATCTGATCTTACGAATCGTAGAATCAATTACATCTACAAGAACAAGGTAGGATATCAAATCAATCAAGAACCAGGCTCGTGCAAACCATGTGAACAGCAATATGACACAAAGAGGGTTGGGACAGTTTCGGTAAAAGAGAAGTACCTCCTCGTCATCACCCTCAACATCCTCCTGGAACTGAACGTTTGGGCCGAAATCATCGAAGGGGTCGAGGTTCGCGTCCAGCATCGGGCCTAGGAAGACCTCGCCGTGGTGGCCTGCAACGCCGTGCACATCTTCGGCGGGATAAACAACGTTGGTATCCACCTTCTGCTCGACGGCCAGGACGCCCGTTTCGACCGAGGTCGAAGAACCAGACAAGCAGAGGAGACGAGCGGCATGGGTGCCCGGTGAAGCCTCACCCGTCGTGACGGCTAGGATGCCCATTTCGACCGAGGTTGAAGAATCCGACAAGCAGAGGAGACGAGCGGCTTGGGTGCCCGGTGAAGCCTCACCCACCACGACGGCCACTACCGTAGAGGCATCCTCTGCGTGGGCGGTCGCCTATTGCTCCGCCTCGTATGCAATACCTATCTTCATGCTGTTGTGGTTGGAAACGGGAAAGTCGATGCCTCAGAGGTGCGGTGAGTGGATGGGGGTTTTCACAGTGTGGGGGAGGCAAGTTGGGGGAGTGGAGAGGACGAGCTCGCGAGAGATGATGAGGCCGATTATGTTATAGCCTCCGACCCCCTGTATCCAGTAGTGGACGCGTGAAGTCATGCATGTACTCGACTTTCCACTTTCTGGGAGACGTGTACGAAACTTTTTTTTGGACCATTTAACTTCATGTGGGACTCATGTATACCAATACTTCCAAACGTCATAAGTAATTCAAAATCATTCAGAATAATATGAGACCTTAACATTTTATTTTTTGTGTCAGATATTGTCTATGAAAAATAACATCCTTCAAAAAATAAATCGCCTATGCCAATCCGATCATGCCCGTCTACTCCAACTAGCTTCCTCGAGTAATTTGTCACCTTACATTCTTAAAATGAACCAAAATTTGGCACAGGGGTGCATCATCACATGGAAAATGATGTTACCATTCTGTCTTCCCATTTTTTTTTGAATTTTTCAAAATTGTCATGCCCTAACGGAAAAAATGTACTCCTTCTAAGAAGCATGTATCAGAATGGCATTACCAAAACCTAGGGGTGGGGTGGGGGGAGGGGGGCACATGGTGGTGTGATGATACATCACATTTGGACCACACAACACCATTTGGACCAACCAAAAAAAAACACCCTACACAAACCCTGGTCAAAACTAGTTTGACCAATATTACAAAAGTTGTACGGAGTACATAATTCAGAAACCGTCAGAAATATACGAAGCATTCACGAGTCCCCAAAGTCAGTGACTTTGAGTCACTTACAACTGTGGTCCACATATCAGTCACCCAAAGTCATGGCAAAGTCAGCTTGGCAAAGTCACCGACAGACAAAGCAAGCAGTGAACAGACAACTCCGTAGCACTGAAAAGACATCTCACAGAAAAGGCTAGTACTACCTTTTCTTCCCGGATAAGCAAAAATAGCTGATCGGTACTGACGAAATGCACCAGGTCCGCAATGTACTCCAGCTATAAGTGAAGCATGCCTACCACTGAAGAGGAAATTCAAGATTCCACCAGATCCCCATATCACTCTTTTGCATAAAACACGGACATATCTTTTGCACAATTCACCACTTGTTGGTCTAATCTATCGCAGCTTCCATCAGTTGGTCATCCAATTAACGATTTAACGGATTAGAAAAATAAGCGGTGGAATTAGAAGTACTAGTAGCGAAATGTGCAAAATATACCGCCCTTCCCGAGGGGGTTTGTCCAGAAGAGGGCCGGATGACAATGTCCCGGGTGCATCCAGAAACGAGAGGGGTAGTTTCTAATACATGTAAGAAATTATTTTACAAAAAGGTACATATTAAGTAGTACAACTATTAGTACAGTACTACTATTTCGAGGGAAAATGCCATGTCGTGCGACCTCTAATCAATGAGTAGAAGTTGTAGGTGCGCCTAACATGCATTGCTGAAAGCTGGTTCCGCTGGAATTTGAGCTCAGCCGGGGCGGATTCTGCGAAGTTCGCCCGACGTCACTCATGTATCCCACCAAACTGCTCACTTCTTTCAATGTCTCTTCTCTTTCACTGCAGCTCTCCAACATCAGGTGCATCAACTTATCTTGTGCCTTCTGCCTCTCGAGAAGGGCAAGGATGGCGATGTCAGCATATTCAAGGTTCAACTTTTGGAGCTGTACTTTATCCTGAAGAAGGATTTTGTACTCTATATCAGACTTGTCTCTGTCGAGGCACACAGTCTTGAGTATGCTGCTGGCTTTCTCCGCTGATGCTTTCTGCTTAATCAGCTCGTTCTTCAACATATCGCGCTCATTTCGAAGGCTGCAAATGAGCTCCACAAGAGTTTTCGAATTCTTCTTCTTGGCAGCCAAATCGTCTCGGAGGCGATCACACTCTAAGCTGAGCTCCTCGTTTTTTTCCATCAAGATGGCGACAGTGGTGTCGATAGTCGGCGCCGCTTCCTTCAGGGCGAAATCATCGGTAGCAAGTAAGCGCAAAGGAAGAAGAAGAAGAAGAAGAAGAAGAAGAAGAAGAACAAGTTGGTGCTACCTCATTTCGCCGGGGTAGGGCCGGGTTGAAATCATCGGACGACGATGATTCCTTGGTCGTGGAAGTTGGTGCAGTAGGGGCGTCGTTGGAACTTCCAACCCTTTAAGATGTATAACCATAGAGACTCTTAAAGAGCTTGAGCCCGGGCAAGAAGAAACGAAAGTACATGGCGAAGGAAACTAACCCGGTGAGCACAGCACGGACGCGTTTCGGCGGCGGCGGCGGCGACGGCGAGCCCACTTGGTTTCTGGAACCGTCTCTCGAAATTTCGAGCCGGCGTTTTTTATCCGCGTACTTGACCGCCGGCGACCTGAAGTTTGAACACATTAATTGCTGGAGGAGAGAGCGACGAAAGAAACGAAAGTACATGGCGAAGGAAACTAACCCGGTGAGCACAGCACGGACGCGTTTCGGCGGCGGCGGCGGCGACGGCGAGCCCACTTGGTTTCTGGAAGCGTCTCTCGAAATTTCGAGCCGGCGTTTTTTCTCCGCGTACTTGACCGCCGACGACCTGAATTTTGAAGACATTGCTGGAGGAGAGAGCGACGAACAAATGTTTGTTAGGTGGAGAGAGGAAGAAAGTGAATGGAACGAGAGAGTTTAGCGTTTTGCCCTTATAGTCATAGTCGCTAACCGTGACGCGGGAAGGTTGGTCGTCGGCGTTTAATGGTCTCCCGCGTGGAAACCGAGGCGGCCACGAGGCAGCGGCTGGCCACGCGGCGTCCAGTCGCCTACGCCGCCGTAAATAAGGGTAGTTGCCTACCACCACCAGGTGACATGCACCTTTTGCATGTCACCGTGTGACATGCGGCCTAAATTCAAATTTAAAACATTGCGAAAAAAATCATGCATCCGGTGACATGCCCATGGCATGCCACCGATGAAGAGTTCCGTGCCATGCACTCTGGCACTCTGCGCCGTCTTGGATCAGAAAATGAGCGAAGAACGAGGACGAGGCACTAGTTCAAATTTAGGATGAAGTTTAAGTTTTATTTTGGTTTAAATTAGATTAGAGGGAGTAGTACTCTTACTTTATTACTCGTACTTGTGTTAATGTAGTAGTATTATTATGGTGGTGTACTTGCGTTCGTGTACTGCTTGTTTCAGCTGTTTTGGTGAAGGAGACATGCATCACCCTTTTTGGTGATATATCTAGTCGTCATGTAGCCCTCTACCATGTACTATTTTTGCTATGAATATATGTGGTATTGATTGTCAAAAAAAAAACCCCAAGATCCTGAAAAACTGTTGGTCTATCCCGAGAAACGAGGAGGTTTAAGGAAACGAGGAGTCCAGCGCGTGCGGAAGGAGCTTTAATCGTGCGAGCATGCAGGGGCAAAATGAGGAAACTAGCGATTACTTTCTCTCCTGCCAGTCTTATACCTTAATAAATGGGCAAACTGAGCACGTTGTAGCTAATCCTTTTATTAATTAAACAGCTATATTAGTCAATAAGATTGCCTTATGTTTTTCCTCAGTTTTCGCCAAGCCCTTATTTGTTACCCGCAGAAGGAGCTCAGACGGGAGGATTCCAGTTTAGTTGACCGTTCCGTGCTGACGTGTGGGGCTAGTAGAAAGGGACCGCGTGGGACAGGACGAGACCGCGTTTGGTTGTACGTGAGCAGGAGCTGGGTTCTGTCTCTCTCGGCGCGAATTGGCATTTTTAAGAGCACCTTTTCCCCCTCTGTCTCTTTGTCTTTATTAACCAAAAGTATCAAATCTAGAGAAGCTTGCATTTCTGTCTTTCTTCAATTATTTGTGCCTTTTGGCCCTCGTTGTTTGCCCAATATGGCAGCAAATCTAGTACTCCCTCTGGTCCATATGTATGTAGTTAAATCTAGAAGCAAATCTCCAGGGTAATGTACTCCGTACGACAAATTCGCAGTAATAGTAAATCGAGAAAACAAAGTAGGGCCAACAAAATATACTCCAGTAGAATAGGGATAGATAATAGGGATCCCTCCCTAGATAATAAGCTGCATACACAGCAGCCAACAGGTTCGAGGTTCTTCACAACACCATCATACTAACAACATAACAACAAGGGATCCCTAGCTAACAACAAAATAGAAGCTGCTTTGCAGCAGCAGCAGCACACGTCCGGGACTCCGCCTACCCCATCTGCCTCCACTTGTTGCTCCCCTTGGGAGCCTTGGGCTTGAGCGGAGGCATGCGCCCGGCGGAGATCTCCACCCGCTGGATGCTGCGGAGGTGCATGCCGAGCGCCATGTGCTTGGCGCGGAAGGAGTGGGGGTTCACCGACGCGCCGACCTTGGGGTTGGTGTTGCCGATGTTCTCGGCATGCGTGAGGAGGCAGTTGAAGTCAGTGCGGCCGAGCCTCCTAGTGCAGAAGGGGCACCTGTAGACACCCTTGGCGAAGTAGGAGACGTACTGGCCGACCTGCAGCCTCCGCAGCACCTGGCGAGTCTTGACGTCATGGTGCTCGTCGTCGCTGCCGACGTCGCTGCCAGACAGCTGATCCATATCAAACGGGAACTATTAGTGAATGAGATGCAACGATGACTAACGTGCATGATAACAAAGTAAGGAAAAACAGAGCCAGCCTCAGTTAGAGTGGACACGATTATATGTCTACAGGGATGGTGTTAGCGAACCATAGCTCATGCACAACAGATTTGTACACAGCAATGGTTCGCTGAACCCACTCTGTAAAAATTTGTGCCCAACGATTCATCATAGGCAAAGAAACAGATTCCAGATCTGATTTTGAACAGATTCCAGAATATTTGCAAAATTAAACGGTTGATATCTTTTGATTCCTGCATAAAATAACTGACTGAGATCCCATAAATTAACTGATTGAGATCCCATTATTACTTGCATAAATTAACCGAACGGCCGAACTCCAAATCTTAAACGAAATCAAGAAGGGATCAAAGCAAAATGGAATAAAATCGATCGGCGCAAATATTAACCCAATACTCAACCATCTACAGATCGGCACTAATAGTTACTAGGGAACCAGCAAAAATAGGGTTCAAAAAGGAATGGGCGAAGAAAAAAGGGAGCAAACCATAGTTACCTCGTTCCATGGGTCGTCCATGAAGGTGTCGTAGGGGTTCGGAGGCGAGATGTACGGCACCGGCTCATAGGGGTCCCATCCCGGCGGGATACGACCGCCACCGGCGGCGGCGACGGCCTTTGAGGGGACGACGTCGAAGAGGGAGGCGTCGCGCTTGGAGCCGACGGCGTCATGGACGATGGGATTCGCATTCTCCATGTCCATCTCGCCTGCAGAGAGGGAGAGGGTTTTTGCTTTGGAGAAGATGATGGGACGTGAGAGGCGGCGTTGCATGAGCGAGTGAGAGTGACAGAGATAGTGCGAGGAGGCGTCTATAAAGGCGAGGGGTGGTTAATGCGACCCGCGTCCTACGCGTCCACCATTTAACGTCTGCACGTCTTGGGCTTCTGCAACGCGACACGCGTCCACAATTGCACGTCTTCGACTTCTGCACCGCGACTCGCGTCAGTACCCGTCAACAATTGCACGTCTTCCACTTCTGCACCGCAACACGCGTACTCGAGTCTAACCCTGGAAATTTAGATATACTCTCGAGTCTTATACTGTAGCATTTTTTGTGTGCTCGGTTTTCCCCTTGAGTACTAATACTGGCTAGTGCAATATACTCAGTTTTACCTCAAGTGCCTGGTCAACAGAGAGTCAACAAATGGGATTAACTAGTTAAATGAGTCAACAAATGGGATTATCAGTTCGTTTTCACGTGTTAAACTTGTCTAAATATTGGTCAAACCAAGGATTTGACCAAGATTCAAATGGGCAGAAAATTAAAAAAATCAGAAAAATGAAAAACCAAAGCACATAGTCTTCTTATGTCATATAGTAAGCATTAAAGTTGATAAACAAGGTCTAGACATATTCAAACAAGAAAAATCATGTGTCTACCCCCTAACCCTAAACTCTGTCTTATGTAGTCAAGCATGAAGAGAAGTACTTTTGGGTTTCAAACATGGAAATTTCAAAAACCACCCAAAAGCTTCATTTTAGTGTGACTAAGAAGGATCAAGGCTTACCTTTTCATTTTCATGTTTTAAACTTGTTTAAATCCTGGTCAAATATAGGTTTGACCAAGATTCAAATGGGCATAAAATAAAAATATAGAAAAATGAAAAACCAAAGCACATAGTCTTCTTATGTCATATAGTAAGCATTAAAGTTGATAAACAAGGTCTAGAAACTTGTCTAAATATTGGTCAAACCAAGGATTTGACCAAGATTCAAATGGGCAGAAAATTAAAAAAAATCAGAAAAATGAAAAACCAAAGCACATAGTCTTCTTATGTCATATAGTAAGCATTAAAGGTGATAAACAAGGTCTACACATATTCAAACCATACAAATCATGTATCTACTCCCTAACCCCTAAACTCTGTCTTATGAAGTCAAGCATGAAGAGAAGTGGTTTTGGGTTTCAAACATGGAAATTTCAAAAACCTCCCAAAAACTTCATTTTAGAGTGACTAAGAAGGATACATGCTTCCCTTTTCATTTTCATGTTTTAAACTTGTTTAAATCTTGGTCAAACCTAGGATTTGACCAAGATTCAAATGGGCATTAAAATTTAAAAATCAGAAAAATGAAAAACCAAAGCACATAGTGTTCTTATGTCATATAGTAAGCATTAAAGTTGATAAACAAGGTCTAGACATATTCAAACCATACAAATTATGTATCTACCCCCTAACCCCTAAACTCTGTCTTATGAAGTCAAGCATGAAGAGAACTGGTTTTGGGTTTCAAACATGGAAATTTCAAAAACCTCCCAAAAAATTCATTTTAGAGTGACTAGGAAGGATACATGCTTCCCTGGTCATTTTCATGTTTTAAACTTGTTTAAATCTTGGTCAAACCTAGGATTTGACCAAGATTCGATGGGCATCAAAATTTAAAAAAATCAGAAAAATGAAAAACCAAAGCACATAGTTTTCTTATGCCATATAGTAAGCATTCAAGTTGATAAACAAGGTCTATACATATTTAAACCATACAAATCATGTATCTATAACCCTAAACCTTAAACTCTGTCTTATGAAGTCTAGCATGAAGAGAAGTCGTTTTGGGTTTCAAACATGGAAATTTCAAGAACATCCCAAAAGCTTCATTTTAGTGTGACTAAGAAGGATCAAGGCTTACCTTTTCATTTTCATGTTTTAAACTTGTTTAAATCCTGGTCAAATATAGGTTTGACCAAGATTCAAATGGGCATAAAATAAAAATATAGAAAAATGAAAAACCAAAGCACATAGTCTTCTTATGTCATATAGTAAGCATTAAAGTTGATAAACAAGGTCTAGTCTTATTCAAACTAGACAAGTCATGTATCTACCCGCTAACCCCTAAACTCTGTCTTATGAAGTCTAGCATGAAGAGAAGTCGTTTTGGGTTCAAACATGGAAATTTCAAGAACATCCCAAAAGCTTCATTTTAGTGTGACTAAGAAGGATCAAGGCTTACCTTTTCATTTTCATGTTTTAAACTTGTTTAAATCCTGGTTAAATCTAGGATTTGACCAAGATTCAAATGGGCATAAAATAAAAAAATAGAAAAATGAAAAACGAAAGCACATAGTCTTCTTATGTCATATAGTAAGCATTAAAGTTGATAAACAAGGTCTAGACTTATTCAAACTAGACAAATCATGTATCTATCCGCAAACCCCTAAACTCTATCTTATGAAGTCAAGCATGAAGAGAAGTGCATGGTTTTGGGTTTCAAACATGGAAATTTCAAAAAACTCCCAAAAAATTCATTTTAGAGTGACTAAGAAGGATACATGCTTCCCTTTTCATTTTCATGTTATATACTTGTTCAAATCTTGGTCAAACCTAGGATTTTACCAAGATTCAAATGTGCATCAAAATTCCAAAAAAATAAAAAAATGAAAAAACAAAGCACATAGTTTTCTTATGTCATATAGTAAGCATTAAAGTTGATAAACAAGGTCTAGACATATTCAAACAAGAAAAATCATGTGTCTACCCCCTAACCCTAAACTCTGTCTTATGTAGTCAAGCATGAAGAGAAGTGCTTTTGGGTTTCAAACATGGAAATTTCAAAAACCACCCAAAAGCTTTATTTTAGAGTGACTAAGAAGGATCCATGCTTATCTTTTCATTTTCATATTTTAAACTTGTTTAAATCATTGTCAAACCTAGTATTTGACCAAGATTCAAATGGGCATAAAATTAAAAAATCAGAAAATTGAAAAACTAAAGCACATAGTCTTCTTATGTCATATATATAGTAAGCATTTAAAAGATGATAAATAAGGTCAAGACAATTCAAATAATACAAATCATGTATCTACCCCTAACCCTAAACTCTATCTTATGAAGTCAAGCATGAAGAGAAGTGGTTTTTGGTTTCAAACACAAAAATTTCAAAAACCTCCCAAAAGCTTCATTTTAATTAGACTAACTTATTAATTATGAAGGATCCAGGATTGATTACCTTTTCATTGTCATGTTTTAAACTTGTTTAAATCTTGGTCAAACCTGGGATTTGACCAAGATTCGAATGGGCATAAAAATTAAGAAAAAAATCGTAAGAATGAAAAACCAAAGCACATAGCCTTCTTATGTCATATAGTAAGCATTCAAATTGATAAACAAGGTCTAGACATGTTCAAACCAGAAAAATCATGTATCTACCCCTAACCCTAAACTATGTCTTATGAAGTCAAGCATGCATGAAGAGAAGTGGTTTTGGGTTTCAAACATGAAAATTTCAAAAACCTCCCAAAAACTTCATTTTAGAGCGACTAATAAGGATCGATGCTTACCTTTTCATTTTCATGTTTTTACTTATTTGAATCTTGGTCAAATCCTAGGTTTGACCAAGATTTAAACAAGTTTAAAACATGAAAATGAAATGGGAAGTGTGTATCCTTCTTAGTCAGTCTAAAATGAAGCTTTTGGGATGTTCTTGAAATTTCCATGTTTGAAACCCAAAACCACTTAAGACAGAGTTTTTGGTTAGGCGTAGATACATGATTTTTCTTGTTTGAATATGTCTAGACCTTGTTTATCAACTTGAATGTTTATGACATAAGAAGGCTATATATGTGCTTTGGTTTTCCATTTTTTTCATTTTTTCGAAGTTTTTATGCCCATTTAAATATTGGTCAAATCCTAGGTTTGACCAAGGTTTAATCAAGTTTAAAACATGACAATGAAAAGGTAAGCATGAATCCTTTCTCAGTCACTCTAAAATGAAGGTACTTGAAATTTTTATGTTTGAAACACAAAACCCCAGTTCTCTTCATATGTTTGACTTCATAAGACAAAGTTTAGGGTTAGGGTAGATATGATACATGATATTTCTGGTTTGAATATGTCTAGACCTTGTTTATCAACTTGAATGCTTACTATATGACATAAGAAGGCTATATATGTGCTTTGGTTTTTATTTTTTTTTTTTTTTTTTACGCCCGTTTGAATCTTGGTCAAATCCTAGGTTTGACCAAGGTTAAAACAAGTTTAAAAAATGGCAATGAAAAGGTAAGCATGGATCCTTCTTAGTCACTCTAAAATGAAGCTTTTGGGAGGTTTGTGAAATTTCCATGTTTGAAACCCAAAATCACTTCTCCTCATACTTAACTTCATAAGACAGAGTTTAGGGTTAGGGTAGATACATGTTTTGTGTGTTTTGAATATGTCTAGACCTTGTTTATCAACTTGAATGCTTACTATATGACATAAGAATACTATGTGCTTTGGTTTTTCATTTTTCTGATTTTTTTAATTGTTAAACCCATTTGAATCTTGGTCAAATCCTAGGTTTGAGCAAGATTTAAACAAGTTTAAAACATGAAAATGGAAAGCTAAGCATGAATCATTCTTAGTCACTCTAAAAATCTTTCGGTCTGCAGAAGAGTCGAATCTGCAATCAGTAGTTACAAAAGCGACCCACCTTAGGGATGGATAATAAGACTTGGGCAATATAAACGTTGATACTACTTACTTTGTGATACTAAAATATATGTATCTAGACATATTTCAGTTGTAGATACATCCATTTTAACATCAAGTAATATGGATCGGAGGACTAGCTAAAGAACAATGAGAGGCAGTGTTTCTCTCCCCCAGCCTACTTGGCGGAGTGGCCCTCCATCAGGACAGGTGGTGATTCCGCTTCTCTCGTTGGAATTCCTTATCCCCCAGCCTACTCGGCGACGTGCGCTCCTCAGTGACCTGCGCGAGGGCGCCTCGGCGACCTACGCAAAGGTGGCTGGACTCGGAGCGCATCGACTTCCTTCTGCGGTGCCTGGATTGGATCGACCATCCCGCGCGTGTCCTCCACCATATTGTTTTTCTTCAAGATGCTGTTATCCATCATCTTCTTCACCGCATCATGTTGGGTGTTGAGGCTCCCGTTGAGAGCTTGAACGCACCTGTTTGATAGCTCGACGTTTTCTTCGCGAAGAAAGCCGCACTCGATCTTAAGCATCAAATTCTCGCCCTTGAGCTTCTTGATGACAGAGTTCGTTTCCTCACTTGATGGAACCCTCACATCATGCAGCTTGCCCCGGCCGGTGACCTCGTCCTTCAAAGTATCGACATCATCGCGAAAGTTGGAGGCGAGTTCCACGAGAGTTTTAAGCTCATCTCTGAAACACGCCGATGCTTCCTGCATGGCAATATCATCAGTACCGAAACAAAGTGACGAGAGGAAGACGAAAATGTCCAATCAGTGGTAACCTCTAAGCGCAGGAGACAGGGGTTGAAGTCGTCATGAGAAGATGTCAGGGTGCGTCGTGGGGCACTGAGATATGTATAAAAAGGATTAATACGGAATAAAGAGTTGGGACCTCCGGGCCAGGAAGAATCAAGAAACATGGCGATGGAAACCAACCAGGAATCTTCGACCGCACGACTGACGCCGTTCCGAGACGAGCGCGAAGCAGGGCCTTCGTTTTCTGGCGGGCCCTTTCTCGCGGCCAGCATCTGGATAGACCGCCGGCGGGAACTCTCCGCGTCCTTGGTCAACACTAGATGGTGCTTCTTCAAGCGAGATGGTGGCCTTGACTTCGGAGGCATCGCTGGAAGTGGAAGGAGACTGGAAGTGAAGCAAGAAGGGGATGGAAGAAGTACTCCCCCCTATTAAAACCAGACAACCGTCTCCTGCCCTCGCTTCGAGCAACCTGGTCCGCCCATCCTAAATCAACGGCCGAGAGGGGGCTCAAGGGTCAGGACGCGGGAGCAGAAGCAAATGAATCGAGAGCGGTCCGGAGTATCCTGTCCGTCCACCGTAAATCAACGGGACAGAGCGGCTACCTTCTCTTCGAAGGCTCTGGCGCGCAACCCGAGGAATGGACATCTGTCGGCTAGTATAGAATTTTATAGCACGCCATTAATCGAGCTAGCAGTACTGTACTACTGACTACAACTCTGATGGACGTCCAAAGCTCTGAATAGTCAGGGGAAACAATGAATGCGAGCCAGGGTAGTACTACTGTAGTAGTGAAGCAATGGGGATTATCTGGAGCAAGTACGGAGTACCGAGTACAGTACTACAAAAGTGTTGTTCGTTGTTTTCGCAGTTCATTTTAGCGTAACGTCCAGGTTGTTGTCGAACCAGCTGTTAGATTTTGGGTAATTATTGTTAAGTTGCTGCTTCTTAATTAAAATTTATCAAAGTCATGTAGACTAGATCGATTTGTGAGAACATCCCAAAAGCTTCATTCATTTTAGAATGACTAAGAAGGATCCATTCTTACCTTTTCTTTTCATGTTTTAAACTTGTTTAAACCTTGGTCAAACCTAGGATTTGACCAAGATTTAAATGGGCATAAAAATTCGGAAAAAAATCAACAAATGAAAAACCAAAGCACATATATAGCCTTCTTATGTCATATAGTAAGCACTCGAGTTGATAAAAACTCTGTCTTATGAAGTCAAACATATGAAGAGAACTGGTTTTGGGTTTCAAACATGGAAATTTCACAAACCTCCCAAAAGCTTCATTCTACAGTGACTAAGAAGGATCCAGGATTACCTTTTTCATTTTCAATTTCTTAACTTGTTTAAATCTTGGTCAAACCTAGGATTTGACCAAGATTCAAATGGGTATAACAATTCAAAAAAAACGGAAAAAAACCAAAGAACATAGTCTTCTGATGTCATATAGTAAGCATTCAAGTTGATAAACAAGGTCTAGACATATTCAAACCAAACAAATCATGTATCTACCCCCTAACCCTAAACTCTGCCTTATGAAGTCAAGCATGAAGAGAAGTGATTTTGGGTTTCAAACATGGAAATTTCAAAAACCTCCCAAAAGCTTCATTTTAGAGTGACTAAGAAGGATCCATGCTTACCTTTTCATTGCCATGTTTTAAACTTGTTTTAACCTTGGTCAAACCTAGGAATTGACCAAGATTCAAATGGGAGTAAAAATTCAGAAAAATTCAAAAAAAATGGAAAACCAAAACACATATATAGCCTTCTTATGTCATATAGTAAGCATTCAAGTTGATAAACAAGGTCTAGACATATTCAAAGCAGAAATATCATGTATCATATCTACCCCTAACCCTAAACTCTGTCTTATGAAGTCAAACATATGAAGAGAACTGGGGTTTTGGGTTTCAAATATAAAATTTTCAAGTACCTTCATTTTAGAGTGAGTAAGGAAGGATTCATGCTTACCGTTTCATTTTCATGTATTAAACTTGTTTAAACCTAGGATTTGACCAAGATTTAAATAGGCATAAAAAATTCGAAAGAAATCAAAAAATGAAAAACCAAAGCACATATATAGCCTTCTTATATCATATAGTAAAAAATTCAAGTTGATAAACAAGGTCTAGACATATTCAAACAAGAAAAATCATGTATCTACACCTAACCATAAACTCTGTCTTAAGTGGTTTTGAGTTTCAAACATGGAAATTTCACAAACCTCCCAAAAGCTTCATTTTACAGTGACTGAGGAGGATCCATGCTTACCTTTTGGCTTAAACGTTTGAAACCAAAAACCACTTCTCTTCATGCATGCTTGACTTCATAACACAGAGTTTAGTTAGGGTTAGGGGGTAGATACATGATTTTCCTGGTTTGAATATGTCTAGACCTTGTTTATCAACTTAATTGATTGCTTACTATATGACATAAGAAGACTACGTGCCTTGGTTTTCATTTTTTGTTTTTTTTGAATTTTATGCTCATATATTTGAATCTTGGTCAAATCTTAGGTTTGACCAAGATTGAAACAAGTTTAAAACATGAAAATGAAAAGGGAAGCATGTATCCTTCTTAGTCACTCTAAAATGAAGCTTTTGGGATGTTCTTGAAATTTCCATGTTTGAAACCCAAAACGACTTCTCTTCATATGCTAGACTTCATAAGATCAACAGGGGGTAGATACATGATTTTTCTGGTTTGGATATACCTAGACCTCGTTTAACTTGAATGCATACGATATGACATAAGAAGACTACGTGCTTTTGTTTTTCATTATTCTGTTTTTTTTGAATTTTGTGCCCACCCATTTGTATCTTGGTCAAATCCTAGGCTGATAATGATTTAAACAAGATTAAAATATGAAAATGCAAAGGTAAGCATGGATCCTTCTTAGTCACTCTAAAATGAAGCTTTTGGGAGCAAAACCACTTCTCTTCATATGCTTGACTTCATAAGACGGAGTTTAGGGGTTAGGGGGTATAGATACATGATTTGTCTAGTTTGAATATGTCTAGACCTTGTTTATCAACTTAATTGGCTTACTATATGACATAAGAAAACTATTTGCTTTGGTTTTTTTTTTCTGACTTTTTTTCAATTTTGATGCCCATTTGAATCTTGTCAAATCCTAGGTTTGACCAAGATAATTTAAACAAGCTTAAAACATGAATATGAAAAGAGGAGCATGTATCCTTCTTAGTCACTCTAAAATGTAGTTTTTGGGAGTTTTTTGAAATTTCCATGTTTGAAACCCAAAACCACTTCTCTTCACATGCTTGACTTCATAAGACAGAGTTAATTAATTTAGGGGTTAATTAGGGGGTATAGATACATGATTTGTGTGGTTTGAATATGTATGGACCTTATTTATCAACAACTTTAATGCTTACTATATGACATAAGAAAACTATTTGCTTGGTTTTTCTTTTTTCAATTTTTTTTTCAATTTTGATGCCCATTTGAATCTTGTCAAATCCTAGGTTTGACCAAGATAATTTAAACAAGTTTAAAACATGAATATGAAAAGGGAAGCATGGATCCTTCTTAGTCACTCTAAAATGAAGCTTTTGGGAGGTTTTTGAAATTTCCATGTTTGAAATCCAAAACCACTTCTCTTCACATGCTTGACTTCATAAGACAGAGTTTAGGGGTTAGGGGTATAGATACATGATTTGTCTGGTTTAATATGTCTAGACCTTGTTTATCAACTTTAATGCTTACTATATGACATAAGAAGACTATGTGATTTGGTTTTTCATTTTTCTGTTTTTATTTTTCTGCCCATTTGAATCTTGGTCAAATCCTAGGTTTGACCAAGATATAGACAAGTTTAACACGTAAATGAGTTAACTTGGATTTCCTACCCTTGAATCCATAGGAAACTTTGTTCTAATGCACTATAATAATCAACCGAGTTTTTACACCAACAGGTCTGTCACTTACGTGTGGTGCCCATGCGTGAGGTCCCACACTTCAGTGAGCACAAGTCACGTGCAATAGGTACGCAAACTCCCAGCCATTTTCTTTGTCAAGAGAAGACGCATCAGGATGCGTATTGGAAGTCTGTGGGTCCTTCTGGATCCTTCGGTCGTCCCTCTCACAAAAAAAACAAATCTCTCTCATTCTCGGCCTCGCTCGACTCGCTCGCTCGCTCGCTCGCACCTCCCCTGCTCACTGACAAACCCTGCACAAAAGTCAACATCATCACCCGAAAAAGGGGAGACACCATAATTCTCTCCCTTCTTCTCTCCTTCCGAGTGATCCCTCTTCCTCCGAGTTTCACTCGACGGGCAAACACACATGTGCTGCATAGTAATAATAAAAAGGTAGAAAAATCGACCTACGAATATATAATTAAATAGGTTAAACTAGGGTTTTACCCAGTACTACAGATCAAGGTTCAAAAAATCCAACTACGGGGTTCGAACAACACGATTCTAATCCAAGAATTTTTTCGACCTAGGTCACCCAAATGGCCTCAAACTATAGGGTTAGCATCTAGTGCAGTATGTGTGAAAATGTATGCACTATGTGTGCTATAACTTGTATGTCTTTCATATTTGAACCAAATTTGAATAAGTTTGAAATATTTGAAAAGGGGCTTTTGGCTTAAACGTTTGAAACCAAAAACCACTTCTCTTCATGCATGCTTGACTTCATAAGACAGAGTTTAGCTAGGGTTAGGGGATAGATGCATGATTTTCCTGGTTTGAATATGTCTAGACCTACTTTATCAACTTAATTGAATGCTTACTATATGACATAATAATACTATGTGCATTGTTTTTTATTTTTTTGATTTTTTTAAAATTGTATGCCCATTTGAATCTTGGTCAAATCCTAGGTTTGAACATGGTTTAAACAAGTTTAAATCATGAATATGAAAAATTAAGCATCTATATATCCTTCTTAGTCACTCCAAAATGTAGCTCTTGGGAGGTTTTTTCGAAATTTCCATGTTTGAAACCAAAACCACTTCTCTTCATGCATGCTTGACTTCATAAGACAGAGTTTAGCTAGGGCGTTAGGGGGTAGATACATGATTTTCCTGGTTTGAATATGTCTAGACCTGGTTTATCAACTTAATTAATTGATTGTTTACTATATGACATAAGAAGACTATGTGCCTTGGTTTTAAATTTTTCTGTTTTTTTTGAATTTTACGCCCATATATTTGAATCTTGGACAAATCCTAGGTTTGACCAAGATTTAAACAAGTTTAAACATAAAAATAAAAAGGGAAGCATGTATCCTTCTTAGTCACTCTAAAATGAAGCTTTTTGGATGTTCTTGAAATTTCCATTTTTGAAACCAAAAACGACTTCTCTCTTCATGCTAGACTTCATAAGATCGACAGGGGGCAGATACATGATTTGTCTGGTTTGGATATGTCCAAACCTTGCTTGTTTATCAACTTGAATGCTTACTATATGACATAAGAATGCTTACCATATGTTTGAATTTTAAAAGCATATAGTCTTCTTATGTCATATAGTAAGCATTCAAAAGTTTTTCTTTGAGAGAGTAGCATGCATTCAAAAGTTGATAAATAAGATTTGTACATATTCAAACCAGACAAATCATGTATCTACCCATATGCATATATATATAACCCTATACTTTTGTCTTATGAAGACGTCAAGGATGAAGAGAAGTGGATTTGGGTTTCAAACATGGAAATTTCAAAAACCTCCCAAAACATGTATATATCTACCCCTAAACCCTAATCTTTGTCTTATGAAGCCAAGCATATGAAGAGAAGTGATTTTGGGTTTCAAACATGGAAACTTCAAAAACCTCCCAAAAGCTTCATTTTAGAGAGACTAAGAATGATCCATATGCTTACCTTTTCATTGCCATGTTTTAAACTTGTTTTAACCTTGGTCAAACCTAGGATTTGACCAAGATTCAAATGGGAGTAAAAATTCAGAAAAATTCAAAAAAAATGAAAAACCAAAGCACATATATATATAGCCTTGATCTTATGTCATATAGTAAGCATTCAAGTTGATAAACAAGGTCGATCTCTAGACATATTCAAAGCAGAAATATCATGTATATATCATATCTACCCCTAACCCTAGCTAAACTCTGTCTTATGAAGTCAAACATATGAAGAGAACTGGGGTTTTGGGTTTCAAACATAAAATTTTCAAGTACCTTCATTTTAGAGTGAGTAAGGAAGGATTCATGCTTACCGTTTCATTTTCATGTTTTAAACTTGTTTAAACCTAGGATTTGACCAAGATTTAAATAGGCATAAAAAAATCGAAAGAAATCAAAAATGAAAAACCAAAGCACATATATATAGCCTTCTTATATCATATAGTAAAAAATTCAAGTTGATAAACAAGGTCTAGACATATTCAAACAAGAAAAATCATGTATCTACACCTAACCATAAACTCTGTCTTAAGTGGTTTTGGGTTTCAAACATGGAAATTTCACAAACCTCCCAAAAGCTTCATTTTACAGTGACTATATAAGGAGGATCCATGCTTACCTTTTGGCTTAAACGTTTGAAACCAAAAACCACTTCTCTTCATGCATGCTTGACTTCATAATATAAGACAGAGTTTAGCTAGGGTACGTTAGGGGGTGTAGATACATGATTTCCTGGTTTGAATATGTCTAGACCTTGTTTATCAACTTAATTGATTGCTTACTATATGACATAAGACGACTACGTGCCTTGGTTTTCATTTTTGGTTTTTTTGAATTTTATGCTCATATATTTGAATCTTGGTCAAATCCTAGGTTTGACCAAGATTTAAACAAGTTTAAAACATGAAAATGAAAAGGGAAGCATGTATCCTTCTTAGTCACTCTAAAATGAAGCTTTTGGGATGTTCTTGAAATTTCCATGTTTGAAACCCAAAACGACTTCTCTTCATGCTAGACTTCATAAGATCAACATGGGGTAGATACATGATTTGTCTGGTTTGGATATACCTAGACCTCGTTTAACTTGAATGCATGCATACGATATGACATAAAAAGACTACATGCTTTTGTTTTTCATTATTCTGATTTTTTTGAATTTTGTGCCCACCCATTTGTATCTTGGTCAAATCCTAGGCTTGATAATGATTTAACAAGATTAAAATATGAAAATGCAAAGGTAAGCATGGATCCTTCTTATTAGTCACTCTAAAATGAAGCTTTTGGGAGCAAAACCACTTCTCTTCATATGCTTGACTTCATAAGACGGAGTTTAGGGGTTAGGGGGTATAGATGCATGCATGATTTGTCTAGTTTGAATATGTCTAGACCTTGTTTATCAACTTAATTGGCTTACTATATGACATAAGAAAACTATTTGCTTTGGTTTTTCTTTTTCCTGATTTTTTTCAATTTTGATGCCCATTTGAATCTTGTCAAATCCTAGGTTTGACTGAGATAATTTAAACAAGCTTAAAACCTGAATATGAAAAGGGAAGCATGTATCCTTCTTTGTCACTCTAAAATGAAGTTTTTGGGAGGTTTTTCAAATTTCCATGTTTGAAACGACCCAAAACCACTTCTCTTCATATGCTTGACTTCATAAGACAGAGTTCAGGGGTTAGGGGGTATAGATACATGATTTGTCTAGTTTGAATATGTCTAGACCTTGTTTATCAACTTAATTAATTGGCTTACTATATGACATAAGAAAACTATTTGCTTTGGTTTTTCTTTTTCCTGATTTTTTCGATGCCCATTTGAATCTTTGTCAAATCCTAGGTTTGACTGAGATAATTTAAACAAGCTTAAAACATGAATATGAAAAGGGAAGCATGCATCCTTCTTAGTCACTCTAAAATGTAGTTTTTGGGAGGTTTTTGAAATTTCCATGTTTGAAACCCAAAACCACATCTCTTCATGCTTGACTTAATTTATAAGACATAGTTTAGGGGTTAGGGGTAGATACATGATTTGTATGGTTTGATATTTCTAGTCCTTGTTTATCAACTTTAATGCTTACTATATGACATAAGATGACTATGTGATTTGGTTTTTCATTTTTCTGTTTTTTATTTTATTTTTCTGCCCATTTGAATCTTGGTCAAATCCTAGGTTTGACCAAGATTTAGACAAGTTTAACACGTGAAAACGAATAAGTAAGCCTGGATCCTTCTTAGTCACTCAAAAATGTACCAATCGATAGATGTGTTAACTTTGCTTCATGGAAATAATAATGTCATGTAAATGAGTTAACTTGGATTTCCTACCCTTGAATCCATAGGAAACTTTGTTCTAATGCACTATTATAATCAACCGAGTTTTTACACCAACAGGTCTGTCACTTACGTGTGGTGCCCACGCTTGAGGTCCCACACTTCAGTGAGCACAAGTCACGTGCAATAGGTACGCAAACTCCCAGCCATCTTCTTTGTCAAGAGAAGACGCATCAGGATGCGTTTTGGAAGTCTGTGGGTCCTTCTAGATCCTTCGGTTGTCCCTCTCACAAAAAAAAATCTCTCTCATTCTCGGCCTCGCTCGACTCGCTCGCTCGCTCGCTCGCACCTCCTGCTCACTGACAAACCCTGCACAAAAGTCAACATCATCACCCGAAAAAGGGGAGACACCATAATTCTCTCCCTTCTTCTCTC
Source organism: Lolium multiflorum (assembly GCA_030979885.1). Lineage (NCBI taxonomy): Eukaryota > Viridiplantae > Streptophyta > Magnoliopsida > Poales > Poaceae > Lolium > Lolium multiflorum. The sequence continues at coordinate 337,526,543 of CM061750.1, forward strand.
CTTCCGAGTGATCCCTCTTCCTCCGAGTTTCACTCGACGGGCAAACACCCATGTGCTGCATAGTAATAATAAAAAGGTAGTACTCGTAGAAAAATCGATATACGAATCTGTAATTAAATAGGTTAAACTAGGGTTTTGCCCAGTTCTACAGATCAAGGGTTCAAAAAAATCCAACTACGGGGTTCGAACAACACGATTCTAATCCAAGAATTTTTTCGACCTAGGTCACCCAAATGGCCTCAAACTATAGGGTTAGCATCTAGTGCAGTATGTGTGAAAATGTATGCACTATGTGTGCTATAACTTGTATGTCTTTCAAATTTGAACCAAATTTGAATAAGTTTGAAATATTTGAAAATGGGCTTTTGGCTTAAACGTTGGAAACCAAAACCACTTCTCTTCGTGCATGCTTGACTTCATAAGACAGAGTTTAGCTAGGGTTAGGGGGTAGATGCATGATTTTCCTGGTTTGATTATGTCTAGACCTTGTTTATCAACTTAATTGAATGCTTACTATATGACATAAGAATACTATATGTGCCTTGTTTTTTTATTTTTTTATTTTTTTAAAATTTTATGCCCATTTGAATCTTGGTCAAATCCTAGGTTTGAACATGGTTTAAACAAGTTTAAATCATGAATATGAAAAATTAAGCATCTATATATCCTTCTTAGTCACTCCAAAATGTAGCTCGGTCTTGGGAGGGTTTTCGAAATTTCCATGTTTGAAACCAAAAACCACTTCTCTTCATGCATGCTTGACTTCATAAGACGGAGTTTAGGGTTAGGGGTAGATATATACATTATTTTCTGGTTTGAATATGTCTAGACCTTGTTTATCAACTTGAATGCTTAATTACTATATATATATGACATAAGAATGTTATGTCCTTTGGTTTTTCATTCTTTTGATTTTTTATGAATTTCTATGCCCATTTGAATCTTTTGGTCAAATCCTAGAGGTTTGACCAAGATTTACACAAGTTTAAAACATGAAAATGAAAAGGGAAGCTTGTATATCCTTCTTAGTCACTCTAAAATGAAGTTTTTGGGAGGTTTTTGAAATTTCCATGTTTGAAACCCAAAACCACTTCTCTTCATGCTAGACTGCTTCATAAGACAATTTAATTAGGGGTTAGGGGGTAGATACACATGATTTGTCTGGTTTGAATAAGTCCAAACACCTTGCTTGTGTATCAACTTGAATGCTTACTATATGACATAAGAATGCTTACCATATATGTTTGAATTTTAAAAGCATATAGTCTTCTTATGTCATATATATAGTAAGCATTCAAAAGTTTTTCTTTGAGAGAGTAGCATGCATTCAAAAGTTGATAAATAAGATTTGGACATATTCAAACCAGACAAATCATGTATCGATCTACACCCCCTAACCCTAAACTCTGTCTTATGAAGTCAAGCATGAAGAGAAGTGCTTTTAGGTTTCAAACATGGAAATTTCACAAACCTCCCAAAAGCTTCATTTTACAGTGACTAATTAAGGAGGATCCATGCTTACCTTTTGGCTTAAACGTTTGAAACCAAAAACCACTTCTCTTCATGCATGCTTGACTTCATAAGACAGAGTTTAGCTAGGGCGTTAGGGGGTAGATACATGATTTTCCTGGTTTGAATATGTCTAGAACTGGTTTATCAACTTAATTAATTGATTGTTTACTATATGACATAAGAAGACTATGTGCCTTGGTTTTAAATTTTTCTGTTTTTTTTTGAATTTTATGCCCATATATTTGAATCTTGGTCAAATCCTAGGTTTGACCAAGATTTAAACAAGTTTAAACATAAAAATGAAAAGGGAAGCATGTATCCTTCTTAGTCACTCTAAAATGAAGCTTTTGGGATGTTCTTGAAATTTCCATTTTTGAAACCAAAAACGACTTCTCTCTTCATGCTAGACTTCATAAGATCGACAGGGGGTATAGATACATGATTTGTCTGGTTTGGATATACCTAGACCTCGTTTATCAACTTGAATTCATACGATATGACATATGAAGACTATGTGCTTTAATTTGTTTTCATTTTTCTGATTTTTTTGAATTTTGTGCCCACCCATTTGTATATTGGTCAAATGCTAGGCTTGATAATGATTTAAACAAGTTTAAAATATGAATATGCAAAGTTAAGCATGGATCCTTCTTAGAAACTCTAAAATGAAGTTTTTCGGAGGTTTTTGAAATTTCCATGTTTGCAACCCAAAACAACTTCCTCTTCACATGCTTGACTTCATAAGACAGAGTTTAGGGGTTAGGGGGTATATATAGATACATGATTTGTCTAGTTTGAATATGTCTAGACCTTGTTTATCAACTTTTAATGCTTACTATATGACATAAGAAAACTATTTGCTTTGTTTTTCTTTTTTCAATTTTTTTCAATTTTGATGCCCATTTGAATCTTGTCAAATCCTAGGTTTGACCAAGATAATTTAAACAAGTTTAAAACATGAATATGAAAAGGGAAGCATGGATCCTTCTTAGTCACTCTAAAATGAAGCTTTTGGGAGGTTTTTGAAATTTCCATGTTTGAAATCCAAAACCACTTCTCTTCACATGCTTGACTTCATAAGACAGAGTTTAGGGGTTAGGGGTATAGATACATGATTTGTCTGGTTTAATATGTCTAGACCTTGTTTATCAACTTTAATGCTTACTATATGACATAAGAAGACTATGTGATTTGGTTTTTCATTTTTCTGTTTTTATTTTTCTGCCCATTTGAATCTTGGTCAAATCCTAGGTTTGACCAAGATATAGACAAGTTTAACACGTAAATGAGTTAACTTGGATTTCCTACCCTTGAATCCATAGGAAACTTTGTTCTAATGCACTATAATAATCAACCGAGTTTTTACACCAACAGGTCTGTCACTTACGTGTGGTGCCCATGCGTGAGGTCCCACACTTCAGTGAGCACAAGTCACGTGCAATAGGTACGCAAACTCCCAGCCATTTTCTTTGTCAAGAGAAGACGCATCAGGATGCGTATTGGAAGTCTGTGTCCTTCTGGATCCTTCGGTCGTCCCTCTCAAAAAAAAATCTCTCTCATTCTCGGCCTCGCTCGACTCGCTCGCTCGCGCTCGCACCTCCTGCTCACTGACAAACCCTGCACAAAAGTCAACATCATCACCCGAAAAAGGGGAGACACCATAATTCTCTCCCTTCTTCTCTTCCGAGTGATCCCTCTTCCTCCGAGTTTCACTCGACGGGCAAACACACATGTGCTGCATAGTAATAATAAAAAGGTAGAAAAATCGACCTACGAATATATAATTAAATAGGTTAAACTAGGGTTTTACCCAGTACTACAGATCAAGGTTCAAAAAATCCAACTACGGGGTTCGAACAACACGATTCTAATCCAAGAATTTTTTCGACCTAGGTCACCCAAATGGCCTCAAACTATAGGGTTAGCATCTAGTGCAGTATGTGTGAAAATGTATGCACTATGTGTGCTATAACTTGTATGTCTTTCATATTTGAACCAAATTTGAATAAGTTTGAAATATTTGAAAAGGGGCTTTTGGCTTAAACGTTTGAAACCAAAAACCACTTCTCTTCATGCATGCTTGACTTCATAAGACAGAGTTTAGCTAGGGTTAGGGGATAGATGCATGATTTTCCTGGTTTGAATATGTCTAGACCTACTTTATCAACTTAATTGAATGCTTACTATATGACATAATAATACTATGTGCATTGTTTTTTATTTTTTTGATTTTTTTAAAATTGTATGCCCATTTGAATCTTGGTCAAATCCTAGGTTTGAACATGGTTTAAGCAAGTTTAAATCATGAATATGAAAAATTAAGCATCTATATATCCTTCTTAGTCACTCCAAAATGTAGCTCTTGGGAGGTTTTTTCGAAATTTCCATGTTTGAAACCAAAACCACTTCTCTTCATGCATGCTTGACTTCATAAGACAGAGTTTAGCTAGGGCGTTAGGGGGTAGATACATGATTTTCCTGGTTTGAATATGTCTAGACCTGGTTTATCAACTTAATTAATTGATTGTTTACTATATGACATAAGAAGACTATGTGCCTTGGTTTTAAATTTTTCTGTTTTTTTTTGAATTTTACGCCCATATATTTGAATCTTGGACAAATCCTAGGTTTGACCAAGATTTAAACAAGTTTAAACATAAAAATAAAAAGGGAAGCATGTATCCTTCTTAGTCACTCTAAAATGAAGCTTTTTGATGTTCTTGAAATTTCCATTTTTGAAACCAAAAACGACTTCTCTCTTCATGCTAGACTTCATAAGATCGACAGGGGGCAGATACATGATTTGTCTGGTTTGGATATGTCCAAACCTTGCTTGTTTATCAACTTGAATGCTTACTATATGACATAAGAATGCTTACCATATGTTTGAATTTTAAAAGCATATAGTCTTCTTATGTCATATAGTAAGCATTCAAAAGTTTTTCTTTGAGAGAGTAGCATGCATTCAAAAGTTGATAAATAAGATTTGTACATATTCAAACCAGACAAATCATGTATCTACCCATATGCATATATATATAACCCTATACTTTTGTCTTATGAAGACGTCAAGGATGAAGAGAAGTGGATTTGGGTTTCAAACATGGAAATTTCAAAAACCTCCCAAAACATGTATATATCTACCCCTAAACCCTAATCTTTGTCTTATGAAGCCAAGCATATGAAGAGAAGTGATTTTGGGTTTCAAACATGGAAACTTCAAAAACCTCCCAAAAGCTTCATTTTAGAGAGACTAAGAATGATCCATATGCTTACCTTTTCATTGCCATGTTTTAAACTTGTTTTAACCTTGGTCAAACCTAGGATTTGACCAAGATTCAAATGGGAGTAAAAATTCAGAAAAATTCAAAAAAAATGAAAAACCAAAGCACATATATATATAGCCTTGATCTTATGTCATATAGTAAGCATTCAAGTTGATAAACAAGGTCGATCTCTAGACATATTCAAAGCAGAAATATCATGTATATATCATATCTACCCCTAACCCTAGCTAAACTCTGTCTTATGAAGTCAAACATATGAAGAGAACTGGGGTTTTGGGTTTCAAACATAAAATTTTCAAGTACCTTCATTTTAGAGTGAGTAAGGAAGGATTCATGCTTACCGTTTCATTTTCATGTTTTAAACTTGTTTAAACCTAGGATTTGACCAAGATTTAAATAGGCATAAAAAAATCGAAAGAAATCAAAAATTGAAAAACCAAAGCACATATATATAGCCTTCTTATATCATATAGTAAAAAATTCAAGTTGATAAACAAGGTCTAGACATATTCAAACAAGAAAAATCATGTATCTACACACCTAACCATAAACTCTGTCTTAAGTGGTTTTGGGTTTCAAACATGGAAATTTCACAAACCTCCCAAAAGCTTCATTTTACAGTGACTATATAAGGAGGATCCATGCTTACCTTTTGGCTTAAACGTTTGAAACCAAAAACCACTTCTCTTCATGCATGCTTGACTTCATAATATAAGACAGAGTTTAGCTAGGGTACGTTAGGGGGTGTAGATACATGATTTCCTGGTTTGAATATGTCTAGACCTTGTTTATCAACTTAATTGATTGCTTACTATATGACATAAGACGACTACGTGCCTTGGTTTTCATTTTTGGTTTTTTTTTGAATTTTATGCTCATATATTTGAATCTTGGTCAAATCCTAGGTTTGACCAAGATTTAAACAAGTTTAAAACATGAAAATGAAAAGGGAAGCATGTATCCTTCTTAGTCACTCTAAAATGAAGCTTTTGGGATGTTCTTGAAATTTCCATTTTTGAAACCAAAAACGACTTCTCTCTTCATGCTAGACTTCATAAGATCGACAGGGGGTATAGATACATGATTTGTCTGGTTTGGATATACCTAGACCTCATTTATCAACTTGAATTCATACGATATGACATATGAAGACTATGTGCTTTAATTTGTTTTCATTTTTCTGATTTTTTTGAATTTTGTGCCCACCCATTTGTATATTGGTCAAATGCTAGGCTTGATAATGATTTAAACAAGTTTAAAATATGAATATGCAAAGTTAAGCATGGATCCTTCTTAGAAACTCTAAAATGAAGTTTTTCGGAGGTTTTTGAAATTTCCATGTTTGCAACCCAAAACAACTTCCTCTTCACATGCTTGACTTCATAAGACAGAGTTTAGGGGTTAGGGGGTATATATAGATACATGATTTGTCTAGTTTGAATATGTCTAGACCTTGTTTATCAACTTTAATGCTTACTATAAGACATAAGAAAACTATTTCCTTTGTTTTTTCTTTTTTTTTGATTTTTTTCAATATTGATGCCCATTTGAATCTTGTCAAATCCTAGGTTTGACCAAGATAATTTAAACAAGCTTAGAACATGAATATGAAAAGGGAAGCGTGTATCCTTCTTAGTCACACTAAAATGAAGTTTTTGGGAGGTTTTTGATATTTCCATGTTTGAAACCCAAAACCACATCTCTTCATGCTTGACTTAATTTATAAGACATAGTTTAGGGGTTAAGGGGTAGATACATGATTTGTATGGTTTGATATTTCTAGACCTTGTTTATTATCAACTTTAATGCTTACTATATGACATAAGATGACTATGTGATTTGGTTTTTCATTTTTCTGTTTTTTATTTTATTTTTCTGCCCATTTGAATCTTGGTCAAATCCTAGGTTTGACCAAGATTTAGACAAGTTTAACACGTGAAAACGAATAAGTAAGCATGGATCCTTCTTAGTCACTCAAAAATGTACCAATCGATAGATGTGTTAACTTTGCTTCATGGAAATAATAATGTCACGTAAATGAGTTAACTTGGATTTCCTACCCTTGAATCCATAGGAAACTTTGTTCTAATGCAGTATAATAATCAATCGAGTTTTTACACCAACATGTCTTCACTTACGTGTGGTGCCCACGCGTGAGGTCCCACACTTCAGTGAGCACAAGTCACGTGCAATAGGTACGCAAACTCCCAGCCATCTTCTTTGTCAAGAGAAGACGCATAAGGATGCGTATTGGAAGTCTGTGGGTCCTTCTGGATCCTTCTTAGTCACTCTAAAATGAAGCTTTTGGGAGGTTCTTGAAATTTCCATGTTTGAAACCCAAAACCACTTCTCTTCATGATTTACTTCATAAAACATAGTTTAATTAGAGTTTTAGGGGTAGATATATACATGATTTTTCTGGTTTGAATATATATGTCTCTAGACCTTTGTTTATCAACTTGAATGCTTAATACACATATGACATAAGAATGCTATGTGCTTTGGTTTTTCATTCTTTTGATTTTTTTCTGAATTTTTAGGGCCATTTGAATCTTGGTCAAATCCTTGGTTTGACCAAGATTTAAACAAGTTTAAAACATAAAAATGAAAAGGGAAGTCTGTATCCTTCTTAGTCACTCTAAAATGAAGCTTTTGGGAGGTTTTTAAAATTTCAATGTTTGAAACCCAAAACCACTTCTCTTCACATGCTTGACTTCATAAGACAGAGTTAATTAATTCAGGGGTTAATTACGGGGTATAGATACATGATTTGTGTGGTTTGAATATGTATGGACCTTATTTATCAACAACTTTAATGCTTACTATATGACATAAGAAAACTATTTGCTTTGGTTTTTCTTTTTTCAATTTTTTTCAATTTTGATGCCCATTTGAATCTTGTCAAATCCTAGGTTTGACCAAGATAATTTAAACAAGTTTAAAACATGAAAATGAAAAGGGAAGCATGGATCCTTCTTAGTCACTCTAAAATGAAGCTTTTGGGAGGTTTTTGAAATTTCCATGTTTGAAACCCAAAACCACTTCTCTTCACATGCTTGACTTCATAAGACAGAGTTTAGGGGTTAGGGGTATAGATACATGATTTGTCTGGTTTAATATGTCTAGACCTTGTTTATCAACTTTAATGCTTACTATATGACATAAGAAGACTATGTGATTTGGTTTTTCATTTTTCTGTTTTTATTTTTCTGCCCATTTGAATCTTGGTCAAATCCTAGGTTTGACCAAGATATAGACAAGTTTAACACGTAAATGAGTTAACTTGGATTTCCTACCCTTGAATCCATAGAAAACTTTGTTCTAATGCACTATTATAATCAACCGAGTTTTTACACCAACAGGTCTGTCACTTACGTGTGGTGCCCACGCTTGAGGTCCCACACTTCAGTGAGCACAAGTCACGTGCAATAGGTACGCAAACTCCCAGCCATTTTCAGGATGCGTATTGGAAGTCTGTGGGTCCTTCTGGTTCCTTCGGTCGTCCCTCTCACAAAAAACAAATCTCTCTCATTCTCGGCCTCGCTCGACTCGCTCGCTCGCTCGCTCGCTCATCGACAAACCCCTGCACAAAAGTCAACATCATCACCCGAAAAAGGGGAGACACCATAATTCTCTCCCTTCTTCTCTCCTTCCGAGTGATCCCTCTTCCTCCGAGTTTCACTCGACGGGCAAACACACATGTGCTGCATAGTAATAATAAAAAGGTAGTACTCGTAGAAAAATCGATATACGAATCTGTAATTAAATAGGTTAAACTAGGGTTTTGCCCAGTTCTACAGATCAAGGGTTAAAAAATATCCAACTACGGGGTTCGAACAACACGATTCTAATCCAAGAATTTTTTCGACCTAGGTCACTCAAATGGCCTCAAACTATAGGGTTAGCATCTAGTGCAGTATGTGTGAAAATGTATGCACTATGTGTGCTATAACTTGTATGTCTTTCATATTTGAACCAAATTTGAATAAGTTTGAAATATTTGAAAAGGGGCTTTTGGCTTAAACGTTTGAAACCAAAAACCACTTCTCTTCATGCATGCTTGACTTCATAAGACAGAGTTTAGCTAGGGTTAGGGGATAGATGCATGATTTTCCTGGTTTGAATATGTCTAGACCTTGTTTATCAACTTAATTGAATGCTTACTATATATATGACATAAGAATACTATGTGCCTTGTTTTTTATTTTTTGATTTTTTTAAAATTTTATGCCCATTTTAATCTTGGTCAAATCCTAGGTTTGAACATGGTTTAAACAAGTTTAAATCATGAATATGAAAAATTAAGCATCTATATATCCTTCTTACTCACTCCAAAATGTAGCTCTTGGGAGGGTTTTTCGAAATTTCCATGTTTGAAACCAAAACCACTTCTCTTCATGCATGCTTGACTTCATAAGACAGAGTTTAGGGTTAGGGGTAGATATATACATGATTTTCTGGTTTGAATATGTCTAGACCTTGTTTATCAACTTGAATGCTTACTATATATATATGACATAATAATGTTATGTCCTTTGGTTTTTCATTCTTTTGTTTTTTTATGAATTTCCATGCCCATTTGAATCTTTTGGTCAAATCCTAGAGGTTTGACCAAGATTTAAACAAGTTTAAAACATGAAAATGAAAAGGGAAGCTTGTATATCCTTCTTAGTCACTCTAAAATGAAGTTTTTGGGAGGTTTTTGAAATTTCCATGTTTGAAACCCAAAACCACTTCTCTTCATGCTAGACTTCATAAGACAATTTAATTAGGGGTTAGGGGTAGATACATGATTTGTCTGGTTTGAATATGTCCAAACCTTGCTTGTTTATCAACTTGAATGCTTACTATATGACATAAGAATGCTTACCATATGTTTGAATTTTAAAAGCATATAGTCTTCTTATGTCATATAGTAAGCATTCAAAAGGTTTTCTTTGAGAGAGTAGCATGCATTCAGAAGTTGATAAATAAGATTTGGACATATTCAAACCAGACAAATCATGTATCTACACCCCCTAACCCTAAACTCTGTCTTATGAAGTCAAGCATGAAGAGAAGTGCTTTTGGGTTTCAAACATGGAAATTTCACAAACCTCCCAAAAGCTTCATTTTACAGTGACTAAGAAGGATCCAGGCTTACCTTTTCATTTTCATGTTTTAAACTTGTTTAACTCTTGGTCAAACCTAGGATTTGACCAAGATTTAAATGGGCATAAAAAATCAGAAAAAACAGAAAAAATGAAAAACCAAATAACATAGCCTTCTTATGTCATATAGTAAGCATTCAAGTTGATAAACAAGGTCTAGACATTTTCAAACCAGAAAAAGCATGTATCTACCCCTAACCCTAAACTCTGTCTTACGAAGTCAAGCATGAAGAGAAGTGGTTTTGGGTTTCAAACATGGAAATTTCAAAAACCTCGCGAAAGCTTCATTTTAGAGTGACTAAGAAGGATCCATGCTTACCTATTCATTTTCATGTTTTAAACTTGTTTAAACCTTGATAAAACCCAGGATTTTACCTATTTAATCATAGATTCATAGGTCGATTTTTTACTTTTTTATTTTTACTATGCAGCACATGTGTGTTTGCCCGTCCAGTGAAACTCGGAGGAAGAGGGATCACACGGAAGGAGAAGAAGGGATAGCAGTCACGGGGCCCCTCTTATTATTTATGGTGTATATCTTTTTTCTGGTGATGTTGACTGTTGTGCAGCGTTTGTCAGTGCGCAGGAGGTGCGAGGCTGCGAGCGAGCGAGTCGAGCGAGGCCGAGAATGAGAGAGATGTTTTTTTCTTTTTCTTTTCCGTGAGAGGGACAACAGAAGGATCCAGAGACGACTTCCACTACGCATCCTGGTGCGCGTCTTCTCTTGACAAAGAAGATGGATGGGAGTTTGCGTACCTACTAATCTACTATAGTACTACTACTACACAAGAACCATATACATGTCAAACTTTTCAATCATGACCCACATGCATTTTATGTATATATTCAGAACTTTTAATGCATGCATGAAAACTCAGCAAAATATGTGCATTTTGGGTTGTCGCACATAAATGTGCTTTTACTTGTCTGCCACCAATCCAATTTTCATGTTAGGGGGAAACACGACACACGATGGACATTTCCAATGTTTCACGAATTAATTATCTCAATTTGCATCCATATATATATGCGCCTGGTTACTGAAAGATCGAACCAAAGGTGAACTTGAAACGTTTTAATTTTCATGTTTTAAACTTGTTTAAATCTTGGTCAACCCTTGGATTTGACCAAGATTCATAAAAAATTCAAAAACATAGTCTTCTTATGTCATACAGTCAACATTCAACTTGATAAAACAAGATCTAAACATATTAAAAGAAGAATCATGTATCTACCCCCTAACCCTAAACTCTGTCTTTTGAAGTCAAACATGAAGATACGTGGTTTTGGGTTTACAAAATGGAAATTTCAAAAACCTCCGAAAAGCTTAATTTTGGAGTGACTAAGAAGGATACATGCTTACTTTTTCATTTTCATGTTTTAAACTTGTTTAAAGCTTGGTCAAACCTAGCTAGCTTGGATTTGACCAAGACTCAAGTGCGCATAAAAAATTCGAAAAAACCCCCAAAAATGAAAAACCATAACACATAGTCTTCTTGCGTCACATATATTGTAAGCATTCAAGTGTTGATAAACAATATCTAGACATATCAAACAAGAAAAATCATGTATCTATACCCCTAACCCTAAATTTGTCTTATGAAGTCAAGCATGAAGAGAAGTGGTTTGGGTTTTCAAACATGGAAATTTCGAAAACCGCCCAAAAGCTTCATTTCGGACTGACTAAGAAGGATCCATGCTTACCTTTTCATTTTCATGTTTTAAACTTGTTTAAATTCTTGTTCAAACCTAGGATTTGGCCAAGATTCAAATGGGCATAAAAACAATCGAAAAAATCAAAAATGAAAAACCAAAGCACATAGTCTTCTTATGTCACATAGTAAGCCATTCAACTTGATAACAAGGTCTAGACCTATTCAAACCAGAAAAATCATGTATCTACCCCTAACCCTAAACTCATTTGTCTGATGAAGTCAAGCATGAAGAGAAGTGGTTTTGGGTTTCAAACATAGACATTTCAAAAGCCTCCCAAAAGCTTCATTTTGGAGTGATTGAGAAGGATCCATGCTTAATTTTTCATTTTAATGTTTTAAACTTGTTTAAATCTTGGTTAAACCTATGATTTGACCAAAATTTGATTTGGCATGAAAATTCAAAACAAATCAAATAAATAAAAAACCAATGCACATAGTACATCTTCTTATGTCATATACTAAGCATTCAAGTTGATAAGCCAGGTCTAGACATATTCAAACTAGAAAAATCATGTATCTACCCCTAACCCTAAACTCGATTTGTCTTATGAAGTCAATCATGAAGAGGTGTTTTGGGTTTCAGACATGGAAATTTCAAAAACCTTCCAAAAGCTTCATTTTGAAGTTACTAATTAAGAAGGATCACTACAAGAAAAGTTTGGCAAATTTTCTTGTAGTGGATCCAGGCTTAATTTTTCATCTTCATGTTTTAAATTTTGGTCAAACCTAGGATTTGTCCAAGATACAAATGGGCATAAAAATTCAGGGTAGCATCATACCCCCCTCCTTCCCGCGTAGAAAAAGTGTTAGGCGAGTAGTAGAATGGCATGACCAACAAGTTTCAAGTAAAATTTTGAATATGACCAAAATATACCAATTGATAGATGTGTGTGACCCAAGATTGAGCCATGGTACATTTTGCCAACAAAGTAGCAATTGAGTTGGCTTTCTACCTTAGTAGGCGTGCATTGGAAGGATGCATTATGCCGGCAAAGTTTTCAAACGTTCAAACTTTTCCGGTTTCTCATACAGTATTTGGCTCCTTGAGAAGCATTGATGTGATCATATAAGGTTATCCAAAACTTCGCCTTTCCCGTATTTGCCCGAGCACTCGACACCCCTCGTCCCATGGCGACTCCTCCAGCCATAGCCCCGTGCACCCAGGCTCCACGACTCAGCCTCGGAGGGGTGTGCGCTAAAAGCTCGCAAATGTCTGTGTGCCATTGGTGTGCGATGAAGCAGGCGGCTCTGTGTCTTGCTGTGGCTAGACTCCTGGCGCCCTTTGATCTAGGAGAGGGAGAGGAGGGAGGGGGTCCCATGAAGCGGCGGTGGCCCAGGTATCGGCGGCAGCCCAGGCAGCAGCGGCAAAGTGGGCTGGTCGGAGCATAGGCATGCGCCGGGGGCGAACCTCGCCGGGTGAGGATGCTTCCATTGTGAAGAAGCACTTGCCATCCAGGGCTTCGGGTTCGCCAACAAACTCAGCGCCTCGGTCCATGGCGTTGCCGTCGTGGGGACGTCGGGGGCGGCGGCGACGTGCTGCAGCCCCAGCCTTTAGTGGGGACCAAAGTGCGACCGACCACATCACGGCGTCGGCAGCATTGGGGATGCCGATGGGCATCCACTGCCACACACAGATTTGGGAGGTTCTGGCCGGGCCGAGTTCCAAACTTCCATCATCGGAGCCGAGGGCTTGGTACTTCAAATTCCGAATCAGGCAATCCTTCGACCCCAATCAGCTTCTGCCTGTGGTCCAAATCCGAGATATCTTGGCGGCAGCTATGCTGGTTAAGCTTAGCCGGACAGCGGCAATCGACGATCTGCAAAACCTAGATGCCTTCCGAGGATTTGCAGCAGCCGTCAATGCACTCGTGGAGGCATCGCATGCTGGTAGCAGCGGCGAATGCGGGTATGTTGTTTTACTCCCTTTGTATGCTTTTGTCATAAAAATCAATTTGCTAATTCTCATTCGATTGAAAATCAGACCCATTCACCATCAACTCTCAAACAGTGGACACTAGTAATATGTAGAACTAGAAATTACACAAGATTTCTGTACTGCTAGTACTATTACTTCGACGCTACATGTTGTTTACACGAGGAAATTGCACAAACTACCGCTTATTGCTGCCTTCGTTGCTTAAAACACTTTTTAAAACTGTAATTTTTTTCCGCACAAACCACCAACTATCGTGTTCTGTTGCAGGGAATTTCAAATTTAGGATTGAGCTGTTTAAGAGCAAATCAGATGATCGGGGACCACCAACTACTATAGTTTTAATTGCAAATAGAATAGATTTTGCAAAATTATGAAACGCACATAACGTTTGAATTACTACAATTTTTTTGAAGGTTTGATATTTTCATCATTTTTGTGTGAATCTTACACCAAGTAACACAACTTTCAGACGGAATACAAAATATTTTCAAACTTCCTAGATTTGATAGCTCAAATATTTTTAATTACTAGTTTTTCAGTATTTTAAAAAGTCGAAACACTATATTTTGGCTGAATGTTAGAAAATATATTTCATGATTATCCCATATTAGTTAAGAAGTACATAAACTAGTAGTAGTAATAAAGAACAGAGGGAGTTTATGGAGATACATCCATTAAGGGCATGTTAGTGTGTGTTGGTGTATTACTTATGCCTTCTTTGGTTAATACACTTCTCAAGTGATCCCCGCAAACCCTCTATTCTTGCCTAGAATACAAAAACTCCCCATCAAAGTATTAGTGCATTTTTTGGATGAGTATTCGAGAGGATTGGGTGAACACCAAGGATTTGCATAGGGAATTGGTACAATTGAATCCTTGGCTGTTTGATTTGTAGGATTGTTTCCGATAGGAATTTTTCCTAAGGATTTCTTTGCACAGATTCCATAGAAAATTAAACATCTACTCATACCTCTTTTTAAGAATGCTTTAGGGCTCCTTTGATTCAAAGGATTTGCATAGGAATTGTGTAGGATTTGATTCCTATGGGAAAAATTCCTATACATGTTGTTTGATTCATAGGAACGTATCCTATAGGAAAAATTCCTATAGGAATCTTGTAGTGTGATTCCTATAGGAAAAAAGCATTAGCTCATACCTCATGGAAAAATTCCTTTGCTACAATCAAACAAACTTCATCTTCCTATAGGTTTCAAGTAGACATGCCATTCCAATCCTATACCTTTCCTATTCCTATGTTTTTCCTATCCTTTAAATCAAAGGAGCCCTTACTTTTCCTATGGTGGAATCAAACAAAGTTTGGATTCTATGAATTCCTATAGGATTGGAGTGGACATGACATTGCAATCCTACATTTCCCTATTCCTACATCTTTCGGTAGGCATTTGCCTAGAATAAATAACCATGTGTATTACGGAGTAGCAATAAAATATAGGTTTATTTCTCTAAAGCATCTTGCACTGTACTAGTACATGGCTTAAGAGACAATATTTTTACCATTTTTTTTTGCGAGAAGACAATATTATTACCATAGTTACTAAGTACATTTTATTGGATGATGAAGTGATAGCCCTCATCAATGCATTGTGAATTATTAGGGCATGGGTCACACGTGATTTACGAGTACACCGCACGATCGAGAGCCGCCGTCCCTCTTTGCTTTTTACCGATGCGGCGGAGCTCCTCCCCACACCCACGAATAACTGAAAGCCACAACTGCTGGGGAAAAGTCTTGCGCCGAGAAAATCTACAACCGTGGTTGAGTACATGTGTTTCTTAAGATACGAGTGCTCCAATGCATTTTTTCTTTCCTTTTACTAATTTACCTTGAAAATCCCGCACGTCCACTTATTTGTGGACGGAGGGAGTATCACGCCAAGAGGAAGTAGGACAATACTTTTGCCAGCTGTTGGCTCTTCTATTGTTCTTGCTCTAAAGAAACCCCGATTGTGAAAGGCCAAGGCGTACTTCTTTTGGTCACGCAAAATTCAAAATACTGCCATGGACATTGAATTGACATGACAACACATAGCTTGGGATGTCCAAATTTGCACGTTAGACCAGTGACTTGTTCTTCACCTTTTCAGAGGGAACAGTGACTTTTTATTATGGGTCTATACACTTTCCAAGAAACAGGAGGAGATGCTGTAGAGTGTAGAGGAGCGAAGTCAAGCGCCCCGCCCCCACCTGCCCTATTTCTGTTCACCTCCATCGTCTACCTCCGCCCCCGCCCGCACCAATCGACCACCTTCCATAGCACACGCCAGTGCCGCCGCCATGCAGCTTTAGAATCAATTCCACCGCCCAGTTTGAGAGCCTCCGTTCTTCATCTTCCCCGCCACCTGCCGCCATCGAACCCAAATTAAACTCCAATCAGTTGAACCCAAACCTCATAGACCCACCCCCTGCCCTGCGATGGCGGCATCGAACAAGGAAAATGATGACTCTGAACTGTTTCAGAAGGTCTTTTCCGAAGGTCCCCTTGAAGAACTCGTAACAAGATGCGACGTCATCACCGCCGCGAGCCTCGTCGGTTCGTCCAAACTATTTTTCGACTCTGCAAATGATAGTGCAACTCTATCTTTTTCTCTCCCGTTTGGCCTCCCATGTGTTCTTCATTCTCACCCGACGAAGGTAGCACGGGATTGCAAGCTGACGCCGCTGGACAGGTTCTCCTCCGACGCTGTGATGCCAGACGGTACGGGTAAGCAGTGGGTAGGTGCCAATGGAGATTGGGTTGCCATGGTTGACACTGGCTTTCCTGCTTGCAAATGGAAACTTGTCAACGTCTACACTCGCCGTGAAATTCCTCTCCCTGTGCCGTTTGAAACCACCCACATTCCAAATATATACCACCACAACCTTCGTGCTATTATATTTCACAAGATATATATTTGCCAAGTTCCCACAGCTGCTGGGGGGTACAAAAATTTCTCTCTTGTTGCTGTTTTTGACATCAGAGTTGCCCTCCTTTGCGGCGAAGATTCTGGATGGACAGTTCTTACAGAGCCCAAGTCCCACATCTTTTACAATTACAGCGATGCAATTCTCCACAATGGGCTTGTGTTTGCCACAACTCATACTGGCACTGTTCACGCATGGAATCCTCAGCAAGCTGGTAATTTTCCTCCGGACGTAAGTAGTGTATGATGAGCTTCATTATTCATGGCTGTAAAGATAATTTTAATGCACAAACTTATTAATTTTCGAACCTGACTGATCTGACTTGGAGGCTTGGGGCATATTTGCTTCGGATGAAATTTCATTGGTATTTAGACTTTTTATTCGAGATGATTACCATAGAAAAATTTGAGGATTGTATAATTAGGAGTTTTATTCTCAGATTGAATTATGTTGGATTTTGACCTCTACTTGAACTTCTTGAAATGAATCCTTTGGTTTCCCATGTGATGTACTGAAATACACCAATATGCTGTATTATTGAATGGAAATGCCATTATATCATCCCATCTGAATCCTAATGCGTTTTCCCAATTCTTACGTTTTCAGATTTGTGCAAACCAAACATACCCTTCTTAACAGTAATTTCGTTTTCAAGCAGGTCCTCCGCTGATCGTAGAGCCACCGCCCATTGTGTTTGAATGGCGGTGTGCACTTGATGATGCTCTTGGCCATGATCACGAGGTCGATTATGGCATGTGGTGGTTAGCAAGATCTATAGATGGTTCTAGACTTCTTCTGATCCATACACTGGGCATTGCTGATGAAAGGGAATATTCCTGTAAAGTTTGCCATACTGCTTCTGATCGTCGTGTTCATCATGGTCGCACTGTTGGCAACTATGCTTCTGGGTTTGGTTGCCTGGTGTTCACGAAGGACACTAGTAAGTTAAATGAAGGTATTCCATGGGAAAAGATTGATGACCTTGGAGAATATTCTCTTTTCCTTGGAGTGAACTATCCGATTATGCTGCCATTAGGCGGTGCAGATGTTGTCCCAGGATGTCTGACGAGAAGAAATTGTGTGTACACCTTGCCGAATGAAGCATGGCTTCGCAATTCGCAGCTGCCTGAAATATGCCGATTCAGTCTGAATCGTGAAGATTGCGCCGTTGGTTTCCAAACCAACGCCTTGGAGAAAACATGCAAAACAAAAAAAGATAGGTACCTGGTAAAGACACCGCTTTGGTTCATCCCAAACTTCGCCAACGCCCCGGATTGGAACAAGTGTGATGTTTAATTCTGAAACAGGGCCTGCAGCCATTGTAGCTACTGATAGTATGTAATTTCATAGCTAATGAACGAGGCAATTGTGGTCTACTAGTTACAACTGTTTTGTAAAGAGGTGGTCTATAAGTATACCCCTCTCTTCATTGATGCATTTGTGGTCTACTTGATGGTACTCTTAAATATATGGGTGTGGCTCCTCAACACATAATGTGGGGGTATTATTGTGTTAAAGTTGAAGGCTTGATCAACTATAGGTTCACTTCTCTAGTTACATTACTAGGTACTCCGGTTGGCTATGTTGTGATGAAATTGTGTTCTGTTGTTCGGTGAAGACAAAAGTAGAACTATGGTATGCTTATGTTTAAGAGCAAGCGAGGGTTTAGCTTGAGATGTTAAAATTCAGATTTGAACTATTTTTTGATATGGAAATTTGAAATATATATGGTACTGTATATGATTATGTGTAACAACAAGCGACGAAAGGGCTGATGCTCCTATTCCTTGTCGGCGGGAGGACTATGTGTGCGGCGACTTGAGCCAAATTAGAAGGCCATAGCTATGTTGATTGGTCCTTGAAGTTGGAGGGGCTAGGATTTCGGATGAGCGGAGTGGGGGAAGTTGTTGCTCATGGAACATAAGTCCTTAAAATAGTAATGTTAGTATATAGGAGTACAAGGTATATACTTGTACTATTTTAGTACTATAATAAGTATATCGGGTTCATCAAAAAGAATTATCTCGGGTTCACAACCACGTGGGGTCAAGGTGAGGGAAAGTTGGTCAATACCTCTTACCGCTATATCCCCGCCCCAAGTTCTAATGCGCAAGTGCTGTTATTTTTTTTAAGGGAAATAGTGGTTCCTCTCTCCCGGAAACATGCCCCGCATCTCCACCTCCTAGTATCGTAGTACTACTACTGCATCTTCTCCAAAAAAAACCCTCTTCTGTCTCTTTCTCCCGTTCACCCCTCTCTCCCTTGCATTGGATTACCGACTCCAATGAAGCAGAAGCGTAAGATTGAGGAGATTCCTGATTGCTACCACCAGTCCATGGGGTGGGGCAACCTCCACTACCCACTGGTGGAGAACATAGCCGAGCGGGCGGATATCCTCAGCACTGGTCGCCTCGCTCGAGGCATGATCGGCATGCGGCATGCCATCCGCGGAGCGCATAAGGTTCCGTTCGGTTTACCGAGCCTGCTCCACTGCGACCCCGAGACATGGCCAGACGACCGCGACAATACTGTAAGAGTATTTATTTATTTACTCATCTCGTTTCAGCTTGTGTTTTTTCAATCAACTTTTCTTATTGCCAAACATCATGCATGAATTTAGACTCAACATAATCACCTGATTTGGGAGTACTGTAAGGTTTGCTGCCTTCACTATGCACATGTACTCTTCGGAATTGCTTTATTTATCCATTACATCTGTGCTTCAGTTCTGCACAATCCGCTCTTCATTCTGTCGAATACCTTGCATGCATAGACAATTTTGAAACAAATCCTATTTGCAGGGCATTCACGCGTTGCTGATGCCATTAGACAAGCCGACAGTTCCAGCATTTATCCATACCAAGGAGGAACTGGATGGACATGGACCCATGCACTGGGTGGGTTGTAACGGCGACTGGGTGGCATTTGTCCAGCAGGACGGGCACTTGACGATCCGCAACATATACATATCAGATACTATTATACCTCTTCCATCTCTGCAAGATGCAGGAATTTCTTTGGGCCCTACTAGTGAATGGTGGCATGGCAGCCCACCATTCCTGTTCAAATACAAAATAGATAAAAGTTTGGAACTGCTCAAAGTACGGATCGTCAAGAGGCCGTACAAAGATGATCTAGCAGGGCCATGGCATTACGAGGTAATCGTTGTATTTGACGAATTGATTGCTATCCTACAAGCGCCCCTAGAAAAGGAGTGGAATATCCTGAGAAACCCTGAATTCTTTGATAGAAACAGCTATGTCGATGCCATGGGCATTCCTGGATATGGTACAAGTTCACACCTACATCGTGTATACGCAGTTACATATCCGTATGGAGATGTTCTGGTTTGGGAACCATATACCTGTGGTGAGTCTTTGTTTTATGTCTTAACTAGTAAATGGCATGCTGCACATGTTGGACCAATTACGATTCGCAATACTGATGTATAAAAGTTGCGTTCTAAATGTTGTTCAAACTTTCAATACAACTAATAATTTGGTTATACCATCAAAATAAGTGTGAGCATACAGTTTATAAATATGAACAAAAATTTGGAACCTTTCTTAATCACTATCAAGTGGGACGTGTGATATCGGTGTGAGACTGCTCTGATTTTTCTTCATAATGGAAACATGACGGTTCTAGAAACACGTGGACACTGGTGTGGTATTTTTTTCACGCGAATACCTCTAATCCCAACCGTTAGATTTTGGACACCAACAGTTGGAATTGCTGCGACATGTCTTGTTAAAAACTGGTGCCTTATAGTAGTAGAAAATAGAAGATAGAAGAGAAGAGATAATTTTCAGTGTAGTTCCTACTTGCTGCATTGTGGTTGATCTTTGTGCATTGCAGGGACACATGCAGCCCCGCGTCTCATTGACGCCCCTGTCATTGAAGATGAAGAAGCAGAAGTGGCTGCAATTTTCGCTCAAATCGAGGGAGATGCTGTCATGGAAGATGATGAAGCAAATGTGGCTCAAGGCGATGGAGGTGCCGATGAAGATAATGATGCTGATGAAGAAGAATTAGAAGAAGAAGAATTAGAAGAAGACGAATTTGATGATGAAGAATTAGATGATGAAGAATTAGATGATGATGGTGATAATCATAATTATGAAGATGAAGATGTATTTCTTGGATTTTCTGACCAGCGCACTTGGTTCCTGGCACCAATGAGAGCAGAGTCCATTACTGGTGAATCTGATCTCGCGTGGATTCAGGTTAAAGGTTATCGGCCCATCCTCGGTCCTCCAATATTACATATGGGTAACAAGCTGAGGTCTTATCCTTTGGTACGGTGCTACGTTTTCTTGAGATCTGCCCATACCTTGGACCCTGTAGAAGAGGCAAGGTGGGAAAGATTGAACAATTTGAAGGGGCGTTCTTTATTTCTTGGACTCAATCACCCAATTTTCATGCTACCCCCGCCAGTCGACGCAGAGGCTGCAGAACCAGATTTCCAATTGTTCAAACCTGACTGTGTCTTTGCTACCCACAATCGCGCCCGTGATACATGGATACGTCCAAGGCCAAATTGGTGCAGAATGCACGTCAATGGAGGTCCTGCCATAGGCTCAAGATTGCAGTACAAAAAAGAGAAGACTGAACATAGAGCCGAAGCACCCATGTGGTTCGTCCCAACACTTCCACCTGTTTTTCCTTGAGAAATAAGAGACAGATGGTGACCTTATTTTATAGAGAAAACATAGTGTTCGTGAACTTAACCTCATGAACATTCGCTGTTCGGTTTTTGCTGAAATCAAAATTTTGCAGAGATGAAGATCTTTGTTTGAATCCCGTGCTGAACATATTTTTCACAAATTAGCTACCCGTATTGTGATGAATACATGCTGGTTTGTTGTTTGGTGCAGTAGCAGACATGAAGATCTTTGTCCTGAATACCACAATGGACATCTTTTTTTTCTTCAAAAATTAGCTAAGCTCACGCTATTAGGCGCAAATGCCTATTAAGAGATTTGGTGCTCTTGGGCACCATTGCTCCTGCTATTTTAGAAAAAAATAAAAAAAAAATTTATTTGTTCAAAAAATTAGAAAACAAATCATGGAGTAGCTAATGAATTGTCCCATAAACGTGCAAAATTTCAGTTTCAAATAAAAAAAATTCTGGGCTACACAAAAGTAACAAACGTGTGGATCTGGGTATGCATATTTCAAATCTCCAAATTTCAACAGATTTTGTCTTTTTTGTGTAGTCTACAATATAAAGAATATCATATTAAAATTTTACACGCTTGTAGGTTACTTTATTTATTATGTCTACATTCATTTTCAGATTTTTTTGAAACAAATATGTATGCTATTTGATTTTTTTTTAAACAGCAGAGCACTGGTGCCCATTAGCCAAAGACACTTTTCGCAAATGCCTACAATAAAGGAACGGATGGTGACCTTATTTTATAGAGAAACCATAGTGTTTGTGAAGTTAAAGTCATGAACACACGCTGTTCGGTTTTTGGTGAAATCAAAATTTAGCAGAGATGAAGATCTTTGTTTGAATCCCGTGATGAACACATTTTTCCTAAATTAGCTACCAGTATTGTGATGAATACATGCCGGTCTGTTTTTCGGTGGAGTAGCAGACATGCAGGGGATCGAAAGAAACGGCAAAGTAGCCAGAAATCAGGGGTCAAATATAAATTCGAGAAAGGAAACGTTTATTCAACAGTCAGGCTGACATGTGGGACGTATCTTGCAGCCGCAGCCCCAACATTTATCATTCAGAGAGGATGACATGTGGGACCCACGAACCAGTATCGTTCTCGGCGTTTCTCAAAGGGGGCAGGAGATCGAAAGAAAAAGGCAAGTAGCTCGAAATCAGGTGTCCAAAAAATCCAAGAAAGGAAAGGTTTATCGCACAAAGAGGCTGACATATTGTACCCAGTTTGCAGCAGCGTCATCAACGTTTCAAAGGCGGTGGAGTTCGAAAGAAAAAGGCAAATAGCCAGAAATTAGGGGTCAAAAATAAATCCAGCAAAGGAAACTTTTATCGTACAAAGAGGCTGACATGTGGGACCCAGCCAGCAGCGTCCTCAACGTTTCTAAGGTGGCAGGCAATGGAAAAAAGGCAAATAGCCAGAAATTAGGGGTCAAAAATAAATGCAACAATAGAAACTCTTATTGTTCATAGAGGCTGACATGTTGGACCCATGAGCCAGCAGGGCCCTCAACGTTTCAAAGGCGTCACGGGATCAAAAGAAAAGAACCAAGTAGTCATTAATTAGGTGTCAAAAATAAATCCAAGAAAGTAAATGTTTTACTTTTCATAGAGGCTGTCATATGGGACCCATGAGCCAGCAGCGTCCTCAACGTTTCTAAGGCGGCTGGGGATCGAAAAAAAAAGCGAAGTAGCCATTAATTAGGGGTCAACTATAAATCCAAGAAAAGAAATGTTTATTGTTCTTAGAGGCTGACATGTGGGAGCTATGCGCCAGCAGCGTCCTCATCGTTTCAAAGGCGGTCGGGGATCCAAAGAAAAAGGCAAATAGCCAGAAATCAGGGGTAAAAAAAATCCAAGAAAAGAAATATTATTGTTCATAGAGGCTGGCATGTGGGACCCATGAGCCAGCAGCGTCCACAATTTCAAAGGCGGCACAGGATCGAAAGAAAAAGGCAAGTGACCAAAAATCAGGGGGTAAAAAATCCAAGAAAAAAACTTTATTGTACATAGAGGATGACATGCGGGTCCCATGAGCCAACAACTTACTCGTCGTTTCAGAGGGCCGAGGCGGCATGAGATCGAAAGAAAAAGGAAAGTGACCAAATATCAGGAGCAAAAAATAATCCATGAAAAGAAACTTTCATTGTACATAGAGGATAACATAGGGTCCCATGTTGTAGCAGCGGTCTGAACGTTTCAAGGACGGCATGAGATCGAAAGAAAAAGGCAAGTGACCAAATATCAGGAGCCAAAAATAATCCAAGAAAAGAAACTTTTATTGTACCTTTGAGAGTCGGCATGAGATTGAAAGAAAAAGGCAAGTGACCAAATATCAGGAGCCAAAAACCTAGAAAAGAAACTTTTATTGTACATAGAGTATGACATGCGGGTCCCATGACGCTGCAGCATCCTCAACGTTTCCAAGGCGGCAGGGGATCAAATGAAAAGGAAATAGCCAAAAAGCAGAGGGTGAAAAAAATCGAAGAAAAGAAACTTTTATTGTTCATAGTGGATGACATGTGGGACCCATGAGGCAGCAGCATCCTCAACGTTTCCAAGCAGCAGGGGATCGAAAGAAAAAGGAAATAGCCAAAAATCAGAGCGTGAAAAATAATCCAAGAAAAGAAACTTTTATTTTACATAGAGGATGACATGTGGGTCCCATTTTGCAGCAGCGGTCTCAATGTTTCATATGCGGCTTGAGATCAAAAGAAAACGAAAGTAGCCCGAAATTAGGGGGAATAAAACTCCAAGAAAAGAAAGTTTTTTGTACATAGAGGATGACATACGGGTCCCAAGGCGGCAGGGGAACAAAAGAAAAAGGAAATAGCCAAAAATCAGAGGGGTGAAAAAAAATCCAAGAAAAAAGAAACTTTTAGAGTTCATAGTTCATAGAGGATGACATGCGGGTCCCATGAGGCAGCAGCGTCCACAACGTTTCCAAGGCGGCACACAGGACCAAAAGAAAAAGGATGTACCCCTGCTGGGCCTTTTGATCAAAAAATAATCCAAGATAAGGAAGATATAAATTGGGGCTGCCTGGCCATCTGGGCCTTCTAACCTGCTGGACGTCTTTTGACTCGTACAATTTCAGCCCACTCCAAAACAAGAAAGTCCTATGCTTCGCAAAAACAAAACAAAAACAAGGAGATTCATATTAGTTCGTTTATGTAAAAATAAAGATTTAATTTATCCGTTTGCAATAGCTCAGAGCGAAATACACTTTTTATTGTCTGTAAAATAATCAAGATATCACATGTTTCTTGTACGGGGAGGCTGACATCGGGACCCATGAGCCAGCAGCGTCGTCAAAGTTTTAAAGGCGGCAGGGGATCGAAAGAAAAAATAAATCAAAAATCAGTGGGTAAAAAAATCGAAGAAAAGAAACATTTATCGTTCTGAGAGGATGACATGCGGGACCCATGTGGCAGCAGCATCCTCAACGTTTCCAAGGCAGCACGGGATCCAAAAAAAGGCAAAATAGCCAGAAATTAGGGGTCAAAATAACTCCAAGAAAAGAAAGGTTTATCGTCCATAGAGTCTGACATGTGGGACCCATTAGCGAGCAGATTCTTCAACGTTCAAAGGCGGCAGGGGATCAAAAGAAAAAGGAAGTAGCCAGAAATTAGGGGTAAAAAATAACTCCAACAATGGAAACTTTTATTGTTCATAGAGGATGACATGCGGGACCCATGAGCCAGCAGCTTCCTCAACGTTTCAAAGGCGGCATGGGATCGAAAGAAAAAGGCAAGTGACCAAATATCAGGAGCCAAAAATAATCCAAGAAAAGAAACTTTATTGTACATAGAGGATGACATGCGGGTCCCATTTAGCAGCAGCGGTATCACCGTTTGAGATGCGGCAGGAGGTCTCGAAAGAAAAAAGGCAAGTGACCAAATATCAGGAGCCAAAAAAATCCAAGAAAAGAAAGTTTTATAGTACATAGAGGATGACATGCGGGTCCCATTTAGCATCAGCGGTATCACCGTTTGGGAGGCGGCAGGGGATCGAAAGAAAAAGGCAAGTGACCAAATATGAGGTGCCAAAAATAATCAAAGAAAAGAAAGTTTTCAACGTTTCAAAGGCGGCAGGGGATCAAAAGAAAAAGGAAGTAGCCAGAAATTAGGGGGCAAAAATAACTCCAAGAAAGGAAACTTTTATTGTTCGTAGAGGATGACATGGGGGACCCATGAGCCAGCAGCTTACTCAACGTTTCAAAGGTGGCATGAGATCGAAAGAAAAAAACGCAAGTGACCAAATATGAGGTGCCAAAAATAATCAAAGATTTATTGTACATAGAGGATGACATGCGGGTCCCATTTTGCAGCAGCGGTCTCAATGTTTGAAATGCGGCTTGAGATCAAAAGAAAAAGAAAGTAGCTAGAAAGTAGGGGGTCAAAAAAAATCCAAGAAAAGAAAGTTGATGGACATAGAGGTTGACATGCGGGTCCCATGTGCCAGCAGCTTACTCAACGTTTCAAAGGGGCCAGGGGATCAAAAGTAAAAGGCAAGTGACGAAATATCAGGAGCCAAAAATCAGAGGGTGAAAAAAAATCCAAGAAAACAAACTTTTATAGCACATAGAGGATGACATGCGGGTCCCATGAGCCAGCAGGTTCCTCAACGTTTCAAACGTGGCATGAGATCGAAAGAAAAAGGCAAGTGACGAAATATCAGGAGCCAAAAATAATTCAAGAAAAGAAACTTGATTGTACATAGAGGATGACATGCGGGTCCCATGTG
The DNA here is from genome assembly GCA_030979885.1 of Lolium multiflorum. Lineage (NCBI taxonomy): Eukaryota > Viridiplantae > Streptophyta > Magnoliopsida > Poales > Poaceae > Lolium > Lolium multiflorum. Next base: position 337,552,492 of record CM061750.1, read on the forward strand.
TAAGCAGCTTACTCAACGTTTCCAAGGCGGCAGGGCATCAAAAGAAAAAAGGAAATAGACAAAAATCAGAGAGTGAAAAAAACCATAGAAAATAAACTTTTATAGCACATAGAGGATGACATGCGGGTCCCACGCCAGCAGGTTCCTCAAAGTTTCAAACGTGGCATGAGATCGAAAGAAAAAAGGCAAGTGACCAAATATCAGGAGCCAAAAATAATCCAAGAAAAGAAAGTTTATTGTACGTAGAGGATGACATGCGGGTCCCATTTTGCAGCAGCGGTATCACCGTTTGAGAGGCTGCACGGGATCGAAAGAAAAAGGCAAGTGACCAAATATCGGAGCCAAAAATAATCCAAGAAAAGAAATTTTATTGTACGTAGAGGATGACATGCGGGTCCCATTTTGCAGCAGCGGTCTCAACGTTTCCAAGGCGGCACAGGACCAAAAGAAAAATGAAGTAGCCAGAAATCAGGGGGTGAAAAAAATCCAAGAAGAAAGATTTCAATTGGGCTGCATCTGGAACTATCCTGCTTGGCCTTTTGACTCGTACAATTTCAGCCCACTCCAAAACAGGAAAGTTCCGAATTTTCTAAAAAAACAGGAAAGTCCTATGCTTCGCAAAGACAAAAAAACAAGGAGATTCAACATATAAGTTTGTTTATGTAAAAATAAAGATTTAATTATCCGTTTGAAATAGCTCAGAGCGCAATACATTGTTTATTGTCTGCAAAATAATCAAGATATCATATGTTTCTTGTACGGGGAGGCTGACATCGGGGACCCATGAGCAAACAGCGTCGTCAACGTTTTAAAGGCGGCAGGGGATGGAAAGAAAAAATAAACCAAAAATCTGTTGGTAAAAAATCCAAGAAAAGAAACATTTTCGTTCTGAGAGGATGACATGCGGGACCCATGAGGCAGCAGCATCCTCAGCGTTTATTGTTCATAGAGGTTGACATGTGGGACCCGTGAGCCAGCGGCGTCCTCAACGTTTTAAAGGCTGCAGGTGATCGAAAGAAAAAATAAGCCAAAAATCGTTTGGTCAACAAAATCCAAGAAAATAAACATTTACCGTTCTGAGAGGATGACATGCGGGACCCATGAGGCAGCAGCATCCTCAACGATTCCAAGGCGGCAGGGGAAATATCCAGAAATTAATGAGGGGTTCAAAATAAATCCATCAAAGGAAACTTTTATTGTTCATAGAGGATGACATGTGGGACCGACCTGCCAACAGCGTCCTCATCGTTTCAGAGGGGGCAGGAGATCAAAAGAAAAAGGCAAATAGCCAGAAATTAGGGGTAAAAAATAACTCCAAGAAAGGAAACTTTTATTGTTCGTAGAGGATGACATGCGGGACCCATGAGCCAGCAGCTTACTCAACGTTTCAAAGGCGGCATGAGATCGAAAGAAAAAGGCAAGTGACAAAATATCAGGAGCCAAAGATAATCCAAGAAAAGAAACTTTATTGTACGTAGAGGATGACATGCGGGTCCCATTTAGCAGCAGCGGTCTCAGCGTTTCAAATGCGGCTTGAGATCAAAAGAAAAAGAAAGTTGATTGTACATAGAGGATGACATGCGGGTCCCATGAGTCAGCAGCTTACCATACGTTTCCAAGGCGGCAGGGATCAAAAGAAAAAGGAAATAGCCAAAAATCAGAGGGTGAAAAAAATAAAGAAAATAAACTTTTATAGTACATAGAGGATGACATGCGGGTCCGATGAGCCTGCAGGTTCCTCAACGTTTCAAACGTGGCATGAGATCGAAAGAAAAAGGCAAGTGACCAAATATCAGGAGCCAAAAATAATTCAAGAAAAGAAAGTTTTATAGTACATAGAGGATGACATGCGGGTCCGATGAGCCAGCAGGTTCCTCAACGTTTCAAACGTGGCATGAGATCGAAAGAAAAAGGCAAGTGACCAAATATCAGGAGCCAAAAATAATTCAAGAAAAGAAACATGATTTACCTAGAGGATGACATGCGGGTCCCATTTAGCAGCGGTATCACTGTTTGAGAGGCAGGGGGATCGAAAGAAAAAGTCAAGTGACGAAATATGAGGTGCCAAAAAAATCCAAGAAAAGAAAGTTTTATAGTACATAGAGGATGACATGCGGGTCCCATTTAGCAGCAGCGGTATCACTGTTTGAGAGGCGGCAGGGGATCGAAAGAAAAGGCAAGTGAAAAAATATGAGGAGCCAAAAATAATTCAAGAAAAGAAAGTTTTATAGTACATAGAGGATGACATGCGGGTCCCATTTAGCAGCAGCGGTATCACCGTTTGAGAGGCGGCAGGGGATCGAAAGAAAAAGGTAAGTGACCAAATATGAGGTGCCAAAAATAATTCAAGAAAAGAAAGTTTTATAGTACATAGAGGATGACATGCGGGTCCCGAGCAGCAGCGGTATCACCGTTTGAGAGGCGGCAGGGATCGAAAGAAAAAGGCAAGTGACCAAATTTGAGGTGCCAAAAATAATCCAGAAAAGAAAGTTTTATAGTACATAGAGGATGACATGCGGGTCCCGTTAGCAGCGGTATCACCGTTTGAGAGGCGGCAGGGGATCGAAAGAAAAAGGCAAGTGACCAAATTTGAGGTGCCAAAAAACTCCAAGAAAAGAAAGTTGATTGCACATAGAGGATGACATGCGGGTCCCATTTAGCAGCAGCGGTCTCAACGTTTCCAAGGCGGCAAGGGATCAAAAGAAAAAGGAAGTAGCCAGAAATCAGGGGGTCAAAAAAATCCAAGAATAGAAAGAATTTTGGTTCATAGAGGATGACATGCGGGACCCATGATCCTGCATCGTAAACGGCTCGATCGGAGAACGTTGAACGAGATGGCGCGATGTAGAAAAAACACAATGCCAGAGAGGCTGCCATCTGGGCCCTACATCCCTCGGCGGTGCGGATTTGCGTTGACTCGGCCGGCGAACCCGAGATTTCGAGATGCACCACGTCCCGGGCCACCATACGCCACGTTTTGGCCGCTTTCGTCGGGCTAGGTGGCCTCAAAAACGAGAAAAAAAAGTTTTGACATGCACCACGGAGGGACCAAAATCGTCGGCCATGGTACACCAGCAACCACGGCGCGACTTCAACTTCGTCGGCCATGGCAACTTTTCTTGTAGTGATCATCATTGATAATTTCTATGGAAGACTTTCTTTTCAAGATAAGACCTTGCTGGATACTACTTGTTCTGGATCATTCACGAGCAATAAAGAAGAGTTTAAAAGGGACCTTCTTGATCGGATTAAGGAGAACGCTGAAGATTGGGAGAACGACAAAGGTAAAGAGTCAGGTATAAACTATGATTATGAATGCATTGAAACTTTTATGAATACTGATAAATTTCGAAATATGAGTGCTACTTATGGTCTTGACTCTCAAGTTGCTGCAAATCTTTATAAAGCTTTTGCTTCTCACATTGAATTACCTAGGAAGAACTTTGATAAGTATCATGAACCTTTTAAAGACGCTTGCATGAAGAATGAAATTGTTGTTAATAATTGCAATAAGCATGCTCAAACTCCTAAGAATGCTATTTCCTATAAGCATGTTAATTTTTGTGGAATACATAGACCTTGTGGAATTAATCAAATAGAAGATGAATATTGTATCCATCACAGAAATGAAAAAACTAGAAAGTGGTCTAGAGCTCTAGATGATCTTGGAGAAAAAGTGTGTGCCCTCTATCCTTTTATTTGTGAACTTTGCCATAGAGTTGGTCATTTTAATTTTCAATGTTCCTCCAATGATAATTCAAACCCCATGAGTGCTGCAAATTTGTATTGTGATGATGAAATTATTCCTAATCAGCATGATGAACTTACCTTATTTTTGAAGTGTGAAGAGTTGTCAAGAAAAATTTCTTTGTTAAATATTAACGATCTTGATATTGATGATGTCCTGCATGGTTGTCTTTCTTATTGCATTGATAATAACCATACAAATACTTACATACAGAATATTTTAGAAGATGACACCTTGCCAAAATATGATAGGACCGCTGTGTGTTTTCAATTAATTAATGAAAAGGAGGGATCCTCCCAAGTTTCTTCTATTGTTTCTAAAAGTAAATCAGGTTATGCGGACAAGCCACCCTTCAAGCCTCTTCCTCCTAAAGAAGGAAGCGAGGAGAGGGAAGAAGAGAAGAAGAAGAAGAAGAAGAAGAAGGGAACGAAGAAGAAGAAGAAGAAGGAGAATAAAAAGAAAGAGGTAACGGCGTATCCCCGCGTGAATGAGATAACGCTAGGTAACCGTAAGTATGTTGCTCCTAATGATTATTGTGATAATGAATCTGAATACGATGATCTTCCTATGCCCTTTACATACATTAGCGATCATGATTTGAATGAGCACACTACCTTTGATATTGGAAATCTCTTTGGTACTGATTATGAAAGTAATGATGATAGCATTATTCATGTCCCCTTAAACGATGATATTGAAAGCCCTAAGCTTGGGGATGTTGTGCTTGAAGATCCTATATTTGAGACTTCTACTTTTAGTAAAAATGATGATATTACATATTCAGGTTTAGATAATTGCTATAGAGATGTATATGACACATGTTACAATTATACTTATGAAACTTGTCATAGTTATGATGGGCTTGCCAAAAACAATTCTTTTAATATGCAACTTGTTTACCATGTTCAAATTCTTGATAATAATCTTGCTCCAATTACTATTAATGAGAATAACTCTTCTTATGCCAAAATTAATGATACTTCTATGCATATGAACCATGATAAGAATGTTTTAAGTGACGGGTATATTGTGGATTTCATCAATGATGCTACTGAAAGTTATTATGAGAGAGGGAAATATGGTTATATGCATCTTAATAATATTAAGTTTCCCCTCTTTATGTTGAGAATCTTTAAGTTACTCGTGTTTTATCCTCTTATGCTTGCCACTTTGCTCTTCATGAATTCATTTGTGTATAAGATTCTTTTGCATAGGAAGCATGTTAGGCTCAAATGTGTTTTGAATTGCCTCTTGAAGCTCTCTTTTGCTTCAAATACTATTTCTTGCGCATCACCAAAATTGCTAAGCCCATCTTAATGGCTATAAAGAAAGAACTTCTTGGGAGATAACCCATGTGTTATTTTGCTACAGTACTTTGTTTTATATTTGTGTCTTGGAAGTTGTTTACTACTGTAGCAACCTCTCCTTATCATGTTTTTGTGCCAAGTAAAGTTTCTATGTCGAAGTTGATGTTATATTTGGGATCGCTGCGCAGAAACAGCATTGCTGTCTGTCACGAATCTGGGCACAGTTTTCTGTAGAAAATTCTAAAAAATCTGCCAATTTACGAGCGTGATCCTCAGATATGTACGTAACTTTCATTAGTTTTGAGTTTTTCCATTTGAGCAAGTCTGGTGCCACTTTAAATTCGTCTTTACGGACTGTTCTGTTTTTGACAGATTCTGCCTTTTATTTCGCATTGCCTCTTCTGCTATGTTGGATTTATTTCTTTGATCCATTAATGTCCAGTAGCATTATGCAATGTCCAGAAGTGAAAATAATGATTGTGTCACCTCTGAACATGTGAATTTTTGATTATGCACTAACCCTCTAATGAGTTTGCTTGAAGTTTGGTGTGAAGGAAGTTTTCAAGGGTCAATAGAAGAGGGTGATATAATGTGATCGAGAAGAGTGAAAGGTCTAAGCTTGGGGATGCCCCGGTGGTTCATCCCTGCATATTTCAAGAAGACTCAAGCATCTAAGCTTGGGGATGCCCAAGGCATCCCCTTCTTCATCGACAACATTATCAGGTTTCTTCTAGTGAAATTATGCGGTTTCATCGGCATCATCATCTTGTCTGCTAGGACTCGATTCAGCCGTTCTTATCAAATCCTCGTTGATCCTTCTGCATCGTCTATCCCTGGTGGGAGCATCCTCTTCGGGAGCTTTGTCTTCGTGGACGTCACTATCCTCAAGAGCGTGCTGAGCATCTTCGGTTCCTTCAGAATCATCATCGTCATCCTCTAGTTCTACCCCACTTTCGGGTGTAGGAGGATAACATTGAGCAACAAAAGAAGCCTGTCGACATATAAAGGAATTGATATGGATCCAAATGACAAAATAAGAACAACAATTACAACAAGCGCAGTGAGAATTACCTCGGCCGGAAGATGCTTGAAGTCGTATGGAAGGCGGGTCGAAGTCAGGACCATATTGTCCTTCTGGCTAAAGAGAGTAAGGCGCCGCACTTCGTCACGGAGTTCCTCATCCGATAGTTCGGCTGAGCTAACTCTTGACTTATCGTCGTTTCCCACGTACATCCACAACTGGTGAGGGCGAGACATCAGCGGCTGCACCCGACGTTTTAGAAACACCGAGACTACCTCAGTGCCACACATTGTTACGCCTCCTGTGTTCTTCAGAGCAACAATTTGCTCGAACAACTGATCGGCTACGGCGCTTTCTTCGGCAGTCAGCGTGTTTCGCCAGGACTTCTTCGGGCGAGCCTCCAAGACATCTTCGAATGGAGGGAGTTAGAGCGCCACCCAGGTGCCGGAATATCTCGCAAGTAGAACCATTTTTTTCGCCAGCCCTGAACTGACTCCTTCATTGGGTAATCGAGGTAGTCGACCTCCTTTCTGACGACAAAGCCAACACCACCAACAACGGGGGGCCGTCATTGCCATTATGGCGTTTGACATAGAATATTTTCCTCCACAGACCCCAGTGGGGGTCAATGCCGAGGAAAGCTTCGCAAAGGGTAATGAAGATGGAGAGATGAAGAATGGAATTTGGGTCAACTGCCAGAGCTGAATCCCGTAGACAAAGAGAAGGGAACGGAGAAATTCGTGGGCAGGAAGAGAAAGCCCGCAAAATAAGAAAGCAAAAAACATGACAGTAAAGACTTTAGGAGGCTTTGGGCGAGTAGATGGACCTGGGAGATGAATGTCATTGACGGATGACGAGATGAAGCCGAGGGTGCGCAGCTTGTTCACGTCACGCCAGACGCGGAACCTGCCTCGCCGGTTCCCTTCTTCTTGCCCATGGCGTCTCGAGCTCTTGGAACTAGGAACGGAGGAGAGAGAAAAGGTTGAGGAGGAAGATGAGCAGTATGGAGGTGTGAAAAGTAAAAATGATGGAAAGGCCTCTTATTTGTAGCACAGGCTGTTAGGAAATCGTGGCCATAAGTCTAATGCTATCGTGGGAGATGGACGAAGATCAAGTTATACACGTTTCAGGAGAACGGAACCGGCGGCCCATTACTCCCACTACGCGAGGAAATCGAGGAAGCGCTCTGGTCAGTGCACAAGCACTAGTCATTTCCTAAAACTGTCCGCGCAGAAGTAGGGTGGACCTCCGATTGGGGGCTACTAGCTCGGCTTGCATAAAGGTGGCGATCATAGGGTTTCAATTCGCGCCAAGATGATAATCTGCCAGATGCCTATTCTCATCGATATGGTTGGAGTGTCGTTGACGTGGGTGACAAAGGATTAACTTGTCAATGCCTACAGATTGTAGACTAGGGTTTTGCTAGAAGTAGAGGGCAAGTAGATCTCGAAGGTTTCAGCCGAAAAGTACTCGACGATTATGACAACTAGGGTTATGTTGAGAGATTCGATCCTTTTCGTCCCTCGACTCCCCCTTATATAGAGGGTGGAGCCGAGGGTTTCGTAATACACAAGTTACAGAGTTCGGGAGGGTTTCATATCCAACCCGTAAGATTACAAATCTCTATCTTTCCTAATACAAACTATCTTTCCTTAATGCTAAATGGGCTTCCGAGTCTTCTTATTCTTCGAGTCCTGGGCCTTTAGTAAACCCCGGGTACCATCTTTGGCAGGCCCATTGGAGATGCCTATGTCAGTGGGTATTACCCTTCGGGTAACTATTATCGTGCTACCCCTTGCAGCCCAATCAGAGGCCCATGAAGACACCCGAAGGTCAGGTGGGTCATAGCGTTGGTTAGCAAGGTGGATTCTTGAAGAACAAGGCAAGAAGACGAAGAAGAAAAGGAAAGTTTAGAACAAGGACTCTTTGTAACCTAGTCGTACCCGGACAGATCTCTCGAGACCTGGCTCCCATATAAGGCCAGGAGAGGGGTTGCCAAGGACACACGCAACCTTAGCAATCATAACCACCATAAGTCTAGAGCTATGTCCCTGCAGAACTTAGACTCTCGACGAGGTCATAGTCGAAACCTTCGGCACCCCATTGTAACCCGATATTTTCATAATCAAGATCAGACAGGCAGGACGTAAGGGTTTTACCTCATCGATGGCCCCAAACCTGGGTAAATCGCTCTTCTCGCTTGTTTGATAACCGATGTCTCATGTCAGCCTACAGGATTCCATCAACCCCAAACCCCATATGGAGAGCATTGCCGAGGAGTACCCTCGACAGTTCACAATTAAATCAAATTAATAAAAATGAGAGGAGATGACTAGTTGTTCCCCACATGAGCCAACATATGGTCAACCAAATCCGGTTGAAGTTGATTGTGAGTTGCCCGATCACGGATCTCATGATGCACATGGAGAAGCTGCAGAAAAGTTGTGCACGAGCTCAATCAATTCAAGCTGAAATTCCCACCCTTGGTCAAAAAAGATATTGTCACACTCCTCATCACTTATAGTGTTGTGCATGATCACGCAAGCCTTCATTACCTCCCACATTGCTACCAGGGTGCCAAAACAATAGCCCACTAATGAATGGAGCACACCAAATGGCTGCTCCATATCTTTCCTAGCTACAAGGCTCTTGTTTTTTTGGCTAACATACAATATTTCCCTTCTTCAGGATTATAGATTGTCTTCACAATAGATAGCTTCAACTAGATAGTACCAATTGATGTATAGGTGGCTATTAGTGTTATGCAACAGCCTCAAGAATCCTCCATCATGTCCTTTATATTATCCTGTAAAGCAAAAAATATTATGAGCAAAAAAAATATTATCCTGTAAAGCAAAAAAAAAATAGTTTTTTCACTCCGAGTGGAAAAAAAAAATTATCCTGTAAAACAAATAAACACGCTGGCAAACAAATAAACACGAGGAGCGCCGATTAATCCAATCGAAGTCAAACGAACGTGGCGACAGGATTTAGCACGCGCGCTCTGACATGAAATTTATGGATCGGAAAGATTCTGATGCCCGGCGGCAAATTTCCCAATTACCGTCCGAAAGCAAAAACATGATGCCGTTTCCAAATGCATCTTGGACCGGCGGGTACAATCATCAAAGTGGAGTACATATCTAGGGAAACTCGAGTATCTAGCATCCACCATGAAGAATCCATCAGCAATCGGCGGGACGATAAAAAGCATCCGACTATCCCCATTTAGTCATACTGCTCTCATACGTGGTAACAGTGCCTGCCATCGAATCGAGCAGCCCTTTTTATTTTCTTCTTTCCTATACGAGCAATTGGCACGAGTAGGCCCCGAAAGGCTTGGCGAAAGAGGGATAGATAAGCAAAGTGACGAGAGGGATAAATTCCCATATCAATATATCACCTCATACTTTATATGATACGGGAAAATGCCCGCACGCTTCGCACGAGGTAGCGAAGGTCAATTGGGCAATGAAGTATAGTGTCTGTAGTGAGCATCGTATACATCAGGCTGGCCAGGGAGGAATGATTGGCACAGTTCCTGTGCAGTGCCATATCGCGTCGATGCTCCTCCGTCCGTGGTCGATCTACCGTCTGGTTAATACTGATGTGGCAGGCATGGCGATCAAGCCGTGCTTATCCTTTGTTACTACTGACGGGCATGACAAGATAGGGGGCGTCACATCTGTGTTTGGTGCGGGCACATGGAGTGTCTCGGCCAGGACAGGCCGGAGAGGAGGGGCCACGGCGACACAGTGTTCCTTTGCTCGACGAGCACTCGTGCTCCACTCCTACCACCGCGCGCGCCTGTGTTTTCTAGTTGATGGTGCAGTGTCGCCATGTATGTATATCTACGTGTAATACGTACTAGCGTTGCATATTTCTTTTCGCTTTGTCATGCAAGACCACAAAAAGTTGGTGGGTTGAGCCGACCATAGGTTGTGGTCGATGAGCCCTAGACGATTCTTGGCCATGTCCCAAAGTTTGGAAGTGAATCTACAATGAATATAGGGAAATTTCATTTGACTCGCGGATGCATATTATGAACATATTTTCTGAAAATAAATTTTGAAATGTTTTTGAAAATTATACGTTTAAATGATACTCTATGTTCGCCCAGAAGTTTTCAGAATTTTTTTTGTGTCCCATGCAACAAGACAAATTTCGGTGCTCCAACCTCACTATTGTTGGGATTTTTTTTCTTTTATATTTTTACAGATGCGACATAAAATATTCCTTTTTTCCAAAAACCTATGGGCAAACATTGAATGCCCGAATTACATGCGATTTTATCGAATTTCTTTTAGAATTTGGAATTTTTCTTTTTCATAACAAGTTTATATGCAAATGAGGGCCAAAACACCATCTCCGTGAATAAAGATGTGATCCAACATGACTATTGTTGGGATCTTTTTCTTTTATCTTTTTACATATGCCATTTAAAATATTCCTTTTTCGCGAAAACTTATGTGCGAACATAGAATATCTTTGATTTTTTGGATTTTTTAACTGTGAACAATTTATTTTTATGCATTTTTCATAATAGGTTCATATGCACCTGTGGCCTGTGGGTCAAAACACCACCTCCAAGAATAAAGAGGTTTTCAATCGACTCTGGTGCCTCCTCTGCACAAAGGACAAAGACCATAATTTGGTCACCTTCTTTTTTTAGACAGACGTTCATCCAAAGTCTCTTATTTGAAATGGAGGCAAAAACTTTGCTTTTTTATTAATTATTTACAAGAAAGTGCACAGTTAATTAGAGGAAAATCGAGAGAAAACTGATACAAATAGGGACAATCCCACCGAGAAAACAACACAACACTCTTGCCTACTACTATACCCAGACATGAGTCGTCTAGCTCGGTTGGCCCAACCCGGCCCGACCCAAAAAATCAAGGCCAGGACCTTCCGACCATGCCTACGAGCCGGGAATTAGTCAGAATACTTAGCCCGACAGCCGGCCCAGTTCAAGCCGAGGTATTCTGCAAAACAGAGAAGATGCCTAGACCGCGGCCTGAGGCTAGCGGGTTCTCCTCTCATGGGTCGGTCTTGTGCCTAGTATATGTTTGGCCCGAGGGTCGAGGCGGGCTTGATCCTAAATTTTATGCATCAGCTTTCATTTGCTCCAATCCTGCCCGAGAAATGCCCAGGTATACCGACACCACACCGGTGACCAAAAAAAGACGCAAACCACACGAACACAATAAACGGTCACCCGTTCCACTATTGCACCATTGTAAAAGAGAAGAAGTTATGCCTGCCATGGAAGGAGGCGATCCTAAAAGCTCTTGCAAAGGTAAAGAAAATTGCATCCACAATACCGCACGCAATAAGTGATGGCCGATGCCCAACTTCGAGAGCCAACTCATCGCCCACACGATCAAAACGTTCAAAGTAGGCTATTTTGAACCGCAAACCAAACAAAGATGCCATATCTTCCATATCGTCGAGCTAGTGGGCGAAGTAGTGGCTAAAAAACATGCCCTTTGTATGTTGATTTTTTTCTTTTCTTCTTTTCTGAAACTAGGGTGTGGCGTAATTTTATTTCGTGCAGCATAAACAGTGACCTGCGTGCCTTTTTCCCGTCGTTTTTTCTGGCTGCCAACATCACGTAATCTCTATGCTGCCTGCCTCTGGACCTGGCCGTCGCATCAACGTTGCTATGGGGATAGTTACTTGGGCGTGAAGAGCCCATGCATCTCCATCGATCAACCGGGGTCCGGTATAACCGAGGGGACCCGAGTCCACCTCACGGTTAATTCTGGTCTAATTTAGCAAGCAGGTTACAAAAAGAACGAAAGAAAATAGGGCACGTCTTGTCTTGAGGACGACGACTTTGCCACATTGTGCGAGAGCGAGACGATTCTTCAGCTTGTCTCTTGGGGAGTCGGGCAGGAGTCGCCGATATGGTAAACTAATCAGCATGGGTCTCCGGCCGCGCGCATTGAGAAGAGATTAATTAGCTAGATTTCGCGTGATCCGAAGGAGGTAGAGTGGAGGAGTGGCACGGTGGTGGTGGACCGGAGCTCTCGATTTGGCACCAACCGGTAACAGCGGGCTAATTGCTTCTTCGTCCTGCTGCGTTCTCGTGGACCTACCTGCTCTGTTGCTCGTAGTCGTAGCAAGGTCCTTATCGCGCGCGTTCCCCACCCGTTTCAGGGAAGATTTTCTTTGTAAATTGGAGAAACTCCCTGATTGATTGCAGTACTACTACTGATGATAGCAGTGCAGATTTGCCTAAATCCCAGGTGGTATGAATGAAGAATGATTGGTTCATTGCAGGTGATTGATACTAGAATGGCTAGGTGGATCACACTCACACACACTCCTTTGTTGGGAAGATGTATCATTGGAAGAAGACGATATCGATCACAGCATGCATGGCGGATTGTCCGTCTTGGCGCTTCTGCGCAGGTGTGTACTACAGTGTGTAGCAAGATTCAGGTGCATGCGTTGCGTTTGACGCCAAACGCCTCCCAGCCAAACCCTCCCTCTCCGTCTCCGACTGTTGGATCACGGGCCATCGTGCGGTAGCGGCGCAGCGCATCGCCCGTACCCGCATGTACAGGGAAGATGACTCGGCCCGGCCCTCCACACGGGCGCACAGCTAGCGCGACCGCTCGCAAGGGTCGGGTCCTCTCGCGCGCCGTGCGGCGGCCAATGGCGGCGTCGCCGTGCGCGCGGCCGCAGGGCCATGATGGCAACACCAAACACTTTGCCCCGGCGATCTGTGGGCAGCAGGGGAGGTGTGGCCCGATTCACCTGCAGCAACGTACTGTACTGCTACGCGAGAGGGCCAAAGCCGAAAGCAGTGGCATGGCCTGGCGCACACAGATGTAGTAGCAGCTAGTACTAGAGTGATCTCTCTCTCTCTCTCTCTTGCACATTGTTTGATGCTTTGATTCCATCGGTTGATCGATCTAACCCGCCATTTTCTGCAGTTAACAATGGTTTCCAAAGTGTACTCGCCCTGACGTAATGTGATTGCGCATGAATTAACAACTCCATCAGCCTTAGATCACAGCGCCCTCCTCTCTAAAAAAAACATCAGAACGTCCTTCTCTCTAAAAAAACACATCAGTGCGTCCTTCTTTCTATTGCAAAATATACAATCAGTGCTTCCTACTACAAGTGAAGTGAGGCCATGCGTAGATCTTTTCTTCTCGCTCTCTCTCTCTCTCTGCACTTGTGTGTGTGCTGTACTTGTACATGTTTCATGGCCGCTGGTGGCTCCAAGCCGAGAAGGGAGGGGAGCACCGAGCAGCAATAATGGAGGGGCGTCAGATGGCCACGCCGCAAATGGCAGTCCCAGAAGGGTCAGGACAAGGGCCATCACCGTCACCATCCCCATTTACTGCCCCCTACTTCCTCTTCCTCTGCCTAATCCCAACGCAACGCAGCAGCGATCTCTGCTCACCACATCACCAATCGTCTTCATCTTCCTTGCTCAACTCTGTCGTCTGTTTGATTCCTCTTATGTCGACTCGCGCCTCCCTCAATTTGGCATCGGCGCGGAAAAACGGCGAGATCGAGGAGGAAATAAAAAGCTCAGTGAGTGCAAGAACACGAAATGAATGGCGCGGTGACATCACAGCAGTATGTTTGTTGCGTCTCGCTCATTTCTTTACCTATATACATCACTCATCCATCGGCAGTGAGTGACAACTTTCCAGCCTCGCACTGGCAGTACAATAGTAGCAGAAGAAGAAGATCCACTAGATTTCAGCTAGGCCTAGCTAGCCCTGCCATGAGGTTTCTCCTACTAGCTACCTAGCTTCTGTGACGACCAGATCCCCATCCTCTTTGGAAGGCGATCCCAAAACTTGCCCACAGTGGAACATCCAAGGCTGTAGCACTAAATACCCTACTAATCACTGGCTAATCAAGCACCGGTAAAAGGAACATCCCAGAAATGGGATGAAAAAAGAAGAACAACATTCCTAATTAAGGCTGATCTGTACATACATCGCCCGAATCAGCCGCCTCCTCGAAATCCCTCCATCCCTTGCTTTCTTCTATGCTTCCGGAGGAGAACACGGCGTGGCGGGGCACGAGAGATCTCGAGCGCGGCGGCGGGAGGCTGCGGCTACGAGCAGTCCTTCCAGCAGACCAGCATGGTGACGCAGCGGCGCATGATGTAGAAGCGCGCCCGCTGCTCCTTCACCAGCCCCGCGCACCGGCTCGAGAACGAGGACGCCGCGCACCCGCTCGTTGAGGAGGAGGAGGCGCCGGCGCCGCCGCTCGACCGCCGGCCGATCGCCTGGTCCCTCGTGCTGGCGGACCTCTTGAGGAAGGCGTCGCCGCCGCCGCTGGAGACGCGCCTGCAGCTGCCGTTGTTCCGGCTCTTCTTGGAGAACTTCCACTTCTCGTCCACGTAGAACTCCATGGATTCAAGCTTCGCCTCGCCTGAGGTGTGCTTGGAGTGGAGGGTGAAGTGGTGGAGAGAGAATGAGGGTGTGGGGAGAGCGAGGACTGAGGAATCCACGTTATTTATAACGGGTGAGGCCGGCGAGGATGGGGATGGACTGGACCAGCCGGTGGAGTCTCTCGAGTGTGTGGTTGAATTGGGTTTTCATTTGCAAGTCTTTGTGGGTCTCTTGTTATGCTAATTGACACTTGTTGATTTTGCAATGGAAAATTAGTTTTTAATGGTAATAGGTTATCAATCATATTTGCTATCACAAAAGTAGGGAATAGGAACCAAAACACTGAACTGTTCCCAACTACATCACACTCTCGCCTTCAGTATTCTTCAAAGAACGCAGTTTTTTCTTCTAAAAAAAAAGAACTCAGTTTGCTTTTTGTGAAAAGGATCGTTGATCTAGTAATCATCATCAACAACACTACAAATAACTTCAATAGTAATAAAAACTACAAACAGATCTTGACTATACAACTATAATTCAACAAGCTAGGTTTATATTCGTTTCAAGAGGGCAATTGAATATCACCACTTGATTGCAAAGAGCTGTAGAGAGCTCCAAATAAAATGAATAATGTTCTAGACCGAAGAAATAGTTGATGAAAACACTATACCACATGTATTTTACTTCGCCCGGTTTAGTGTGATCAGATCGTCTATGCGTCCTCAACTTGTTTAAAGAGCGTTATGTTTCACTTGAACAATTGCATGTTACGTGCTCTTAGCCGGTGACCTCTTAGTTAGCCTATGATTGTTGATAGTCTATACATGCATACATGTCGAGTTGTCGCTGTTTTTGTTGCACATTTAGTCCATGCTTATGCACAACGAAGAATAGGACCATGGAAGGGTAGATATGGAATATGAGAATTTGTATTTGCATTGTATGCATCTCTAAAATATGGGAAAATTTTGAACTTTTAGCTTTAAGAACCAAAGTGATTGAGTTTAAACTCTAGTGTCTAAGTTGACCTAAATCAAGCACTGGAATTTAAAATTCAAACCTCAAAATGACCTGTGAACATTTTAAAAAGTGGGGTAGACTAATACTAGAAAACCTTAACTTGTTTGCAACTAGTGATTAGCATTGTGTGATTATAGCTTTAAACCAATTGAACACATTTCAAACAAAATTGAATAAAAACATGATGTTTGACCAAGTCAAACTTGAATTCAAATAATTTGAATCAAAAACCCTATTATTTTATTCAAATATTCTTACTAACTATCTTAAACAATATTTATACATTTCCAATGCAAAATCAACTCATATCAATATATAACAATAATATAGTATTAGAATTCGATTTTCATATTTATAACAATAAGGACTAGATTCAAAAAACTTCAAAGAACTCAGATGGTGTCCGATTTAGCTGGCCATGTTGCTTGAAGACCGTCTGAATGGATCTTAGCGAACAAGAGGGGGGGGGGGTGAATGGTCGCTAGGCAATTTTTATGTCTTTTTCAATTTTAATGCAATGCGGAAGTAAAGGTGGTAGCTTTGGTGTTAGGGGTGATCCTAGTATAATCCTAGGCTAGTGTAACAAGCAAAGGAACCAAACAAGATAGTAAAGTGAGGGAGCGGGACAACCGGGGACGCGGAGACGAGGCGAGATTTGTTTCCCGCAGTTCCTCCCACAAAAGGGAGTACGTCTGCGTTGAGGAGGTGCTAGCCACGAAGGCTAGATGGCCACACCACGAAGGAAGGCCTCGCCTTATTCCTCGAGAAAGCCCCACGAAGGAGCTTCCCTTTCTCCACTAAGTGATCGGTCGAGGCGGCGGTTCCTTCACAAGGTTGGGGCGAGCTCCACAACACAAGGAGGCTCCCAACACCCTATGGGGCTATCACAACTCCAAGCTAGCCTCCATAGGAGCACTTCCTCCAAGATCCCACTATATGAACCCTAACTCCAAGATCCAAAGACTAGCTGGTATTGGTGAAATCTCTCTTGGTAGAACTATAGATCGGGGCCTCCTCCACCACTCCTCAAAGTTTGGGCAAGATTGATTGGGTAGGTGGGGAGATCCTCAAGGTTTGAGCTCAGCAACAATGGAGGAGAGAGAGAGAAGAGATAAAATCGAGCTGGGGAAGAAGGGGCACTTTTATAGGCTCCTTTAAATCCAACCGTTATGAACGGATCACGCACAACCGGTACTACCTCTTGGGCAAGCGGTAGTACCGCTCTGGGTTTGAAATCACCCCACAGATTCGCCACGTGGGCTCGAAACGGTAGTACCGCTAGCGGTACCGCTTGAGGTACTGTAACGGCCTCTTCGAGCCCCGGACTCCACGCGGTACGTACCTCGGTGGTACCGAAGCGGTAGTGCCGTAACTTGACTTACGGTATCTAGGAGGTACCATGTCGGAACTACCACTCATGGTACCGTAACTCACTTTGTGGAACTTTTCACATGCAAACACCCAGAGCGGTACTTCAGGGCGGTACCAGTAGGGTAGCGTTACTACCGCTCCCGGTACCGGTAGTACCGGTCAGGCAGAATCTGCTTTTTCTTCTTTTCCTCTCCAACCACGTCACCTCGCGACACACACATACACAACCAGAAAACCTATAAGTTACGCTTGAGTCTTCCGATCATGAAGTGTTCAGCGAGGACACCGTGCACCTGCAAATCTATCAAAGACAATCTATGCACACGGTTAAATTTATTCAAGTGTTGTTATCAAACACACAAAACACGGGATAGTGACCTTGCTCTTTCACCGTCAATTTGAATTTCTTATTTTCCATGAATCCTCATTGGACCTAGGAGGATCTTGAATCTTTTGTATTCTTCTTAGTGTGGTATAAAAAAATGAATTAGTGCTAGGAGGAACTAGACACTAAATGATACAGTAGAAGCAGGACCTCGGCATGAGAATTCCAGAAATTCGTTCCTGATAGGATTCAAACTCTGGTCGTTGGGGTGCGCCACTGCGACCCCAACCACTGGGCTATGCCCACGTCCTCTTCTTAGTGTGGTATAAATAAAGAATTTTTTTGGGGCTGCGATGTTTCTGTTGTACCACTCGATTTGGTGTAATATTTGTGGAATAGTATTCCTCGAGTGTTTAACACTCGATACACTGTTTCGCGAGTGTTATGCCAACGGCTTGTGCACTACAACATGCATGCGTGTGTGCTAGGTCACCACATCTGATAGGAGAGCATACACTTTGACATTAGGTTGTAAATCTAGTAAGTGGATGAAAGCTGTAGGTAGGTACAGAGGCATTGGTAAAGAATTCTCTGGTCTTATGATATGGATTCAATTGAGAATCTCATGGTCATGTTACTAGTGCGATAAATCTTTATCACTTAGAAACTATTGGTAAAGGATTCTCTAGTGTTATGACATAGTATATTCAAAGCCAAAATGTTATGTCATTGTATCAGTGCGTCAATTCTGCATTGATTAGAAATAATTTATAAACTTGTGCTTATTCCATGACCAGTCAAGAATGACAAGTCCCACAACTGAGTGGTGTCCTTGCAGGACAATCCAACTTACGGTAGTTCCACTTCACACCTTTGAAAGTCCTTAGACTCATCTTTACGAAAGCCTATTAGAATGCCTTGATAATCAATAAAAGACCATTGTGAGAGTTGTAGCTTATCATGATGGTTTTTTTGGGGGTGCTAAAACAACAAGTAGCCGTAGTTATTCCATCTGACTTAGGATTCCGAAATAACCTATATACGGGAGAAGCTTAGAATGATTGGACTGCTTTTGAGATTGCTATAGTAGTAAAAGATATCACAACCATCCGAAAAGGGTAAAAGACCGAGAGTTAAGGTCAACAAAATTTCATGCTATACCGTATGAAAATGGGCGGACCTCCACAACCTAATAGAATTTGGATTTTGTCCCGAACTTCAAACCCGAGGAAATAGTAGGGCATATCTTGATGATGTAGCCGGATTGCATAAAACATTCCTCAGTACTCACCATGTTATGGTTCATGCACTAGCTACTTGAACCAAAAGTCCGAACTGATGAAAAGGGCTAGGCAATCTACTTATACACTTCAACACCCCCTCTCACGTGTGACGGGAAGACGAGAAGACGAGAAGACAAGTCAACACGTGTAGAGAGGCAAAGAGGCAGCGACGGGAGTGGCGCGGCAGGGCAGGCAGCGGCTGCGGCTGCGAGAATTTTAGAATAAATTGTGAAAGCCAGGATTTGAACTCGAGACCTAAGGCTCTGATACCATGTTAGGGTTCATGCACTAGCCACTTGAACCAAAAGTCCAAACTGATGGAAATGACTAGGCAATCTACTTATACACTTCAACACACCAAACTTTAGTAAAGGAAGTCATGGAGGTGGTGTACAAACTAAGTTTGCGGACTAAGTTTAGTCTCACGTTTCTAGTTGGGACTCAAGTTCGATACCGGTTTTATGGTGAACTAACTTTTCGCTCGGTGCACCAGCTAGGTGTGTACGTGTCAATATGCGTGTGCATGGTTGACACGCACCCAGCTATGGGTGTCTTCGTCTGCCGCCACGTCCCAGGCTATACTGAGGGGAGACGTAACAAATTGATGAAGCGGTCGACCACTCTCCCCCCTCTCTCCCCCTCTCTCGTTGTGTGTTCCTCTTGTCTTGCCCATTCCCGAGAATTAGTTCCTGCATGAGAAAAACGAGCGATAAGATTTTTGCGGAGCGTCTCGACGCGACTGCTCGCTTCAGTTCGAGCTCTTCATTGCTGGATTGCTTCATCTTCGATGGCTTACTGCGTCCTCGCCGACCTAGCTTGTCAGAATCTCGACAACACCGTGGGCAACAAGAGCTGCCATGGTAATGCTGCGGTGACGAGCTTTTTGGTAGCGATGTACGTGCTTTTTATCTCCTACGTTGCGCTAGTTCTTGTTATGTATGCTGCGGCGGAGCGTTAGCCCGGCATGGCCACGCACCTGAGCTGGCTCCTCTGGGTCCTTTGATGAGGTTGCATCAAAGATCAACAAGGCAAACAACCATCAGCAACGAGCATTTGCAGTTTGCCCGGGCAATCTAGCCGGCCTTGGTCCGCCAGTGTCCGCATGTACATCTCGTAGATGTATCGGCTAGTGCTTTTATGCTGTTGAGTTTGGTGATTAAACTTGTATGGAAATCTTCTACTCCGTATTAACCTAGGAGTGGTATCTTTTTTTGTGCCGTCATGGTTCACACACTTGCTAAATCGGTCAAAGCACAAAATTTAGCGGACCGGGCCCCGTACATGCGAGTTTAATCAATGCAACGACGTACGACGGCCCGAATCTTTGCGGAGACCAATCTCGAGCGTAACGTTATTAGTAGCGCCGATACATGCATGAACGTAATCACTTTTGTGCAAAGATTCCGCCGGAACCTAATCACACTAATCTGCATCGAGAGATCCCCCTTTCCTCACCATCGAAAGATAGACACGGCCGTACTATTTGGCTGGAGTCAAGCGCCTGTTTCTTCTACCCCGCGAGTCCGCGACAGTGAGATTTGGCAGCGGTCTGTGGAAAAAAAATGTGATCCCGCTTGCTTGTGTTTCTCGGAAGTGATATTCTTTGGTTTGAGTAAAGCAAACGGATTCTGGGTCCAATCTGGGCTGAGTCAGATGGGCCTGGAGGCGGGGCCCCGGCCGTGTTCCCTCGTGTTCACAGGGGGCTATGGCAGTGCGGATTTATTGCGCATGTCTCCTGGTGACGCAGCCCCACAACCACCGCCATTAGCCGTCTGCTCTACACTTCGTTCCCGTCCAATCGGCGTTTCGAAGAGCAAAGTCGTTTTCGGGCTGCAAACTTTCGATCGTCAAAAAAAAAAAGATCATCTGGTATGGCGACGGCGCAGGCGGGGTAATTTTCGCAGCTGCTTCTGATGATTCACAGCCACATTTTATCGTCAGGTAAAAGGCTCTTTTACGCGATGATTGATGATCTTTAGTTCGGGTTCGGGCCAGTTTGACTGAACGTGTGGACGCGGCCGTTGCCGTGCGCGTGATGCCCACGTGCGAGCGGCCGTGCCGCCCGTGCGCGCGGCTCGGCGCATCCCGATGCGGCGTCTCCGCTCGGTTCATTTTTTGGTACTTTCCGCACGCCCGCAGCAAAAGGTAGAGGCCGGTCGCCGAATCTCACGCGGCGCGGCCGCCTTTTGGGCATGGGTCGAACAAATGGGCCGAACACTGGATTGGGCCGGAACCTCAGAAAGGACGCACGCACCGGTGGGCTCTCTCTGCCTTATCGGAGTCCGTCCCTGTCACGGCGGCATGGCGAGCCTGCGCTCCGATATGGCCGCTCCCGGCGCGGCCATGCCGTCTGCCTGCGCCTGCGAGCATGTCACCTGCTTCTTCGTCGTAGGTTTGCACATCACTGCCGCCTTATCCCGTCGTGCTCTTCGAGGAAGAAAGCTCCAACGCATGGAGCGCCAACGTTCGTGCCGACTGGCCGAGCCTATCAAAGCGTACACGACGCAGAGCTCATCAGTTGGACACTTGCTTTTGAAACCCACACATCCCGACCCCACGAGATGAAACTATTCTGCATGCCCGACGCTTCCATCCGCGAAGCGTCGTCGCCGCAGGCCAGGGGGAGGGAGGCTGCGCAGGTCCATCTCTGCGATTCACCAGTGGTCGGTCGACGGCAGAAGCTTAACTCGATCGTCTTTTTACGCAGCCGAGGCACTGTTGAGGCACAGACATGCGCGCGTACGTACCAGCCTCTCATTAACCCTGCAGTACTATCGATGGTATCGACGGCTGAAAGTGATCTAGCTACCGAGCACAAAATATGGCGGCCGAGCCTGCAGGTATCATCTATCCGCGAGGTCGAGCTCGGCCAACAGGAGCGTGCCAGATTGGAGACAGCCGATCGCCGGAGGTCACGAGTTGGCATGTGGGTGCGAGCGATAGGGCGTGACGTGTGCTCGTGTTCGGTCCCGATCAGATGGTCGGACGACCTAGCTAGCTCCCGAGAGGGACTCCACGGTCGAGGGCGACGATGAGATGGCGCACAAGATTCAGTGTGTCCTTGGACGAGCAGACCAGCCTCGCATTGTCGATATCGACTAATTTTGCTCTGCTCCCCTGCAAATATGCCTTCCTCTTGACTGTTCTTATCCTAGTGTAGCGACCATCCGATTTTTTGCGTGGCAAAATTAGTGTTGTATGGTTAGAAATGCGGTCACCGCCCGGAGCCAAAATCCCTTAAGACTAGTCACAATGGAAAATATCATACACTAGTATCATGCACATGATACTAGTTTCCGATACTACCCTCACAATGCATAGTATCATAAGATAGTATCATAGTATCATCATATTTAATTTTTTTGTAGAATCTCAATGTAAATTGGTGTACATAATGTGTTTGACACTAAGTTTTACGTGCTATGATACTGTATCATATTATGATACTACATCCATCTCTCATCTCATTAATTAGTGCGCTGCATCAGATTTTTACCAATATGGCATGCATGATACTATTTATGATACTTCCATTGTGGCTAGTCTAGAGCGTCATGAACTACGGAACACCCAAGATACGAAAGACCACACAGAGAAATCATCAGCATATAAAAAAACAAAAAAACAAAACGAAAAATAACTAATGAAGCGAAGAAAAAAAAGAAGCTCGGACCTCGAGGGCACCAAACTCCTTCACCTTTGTTCCTACTGATGGACTGCTGCTCTGCCCGCATCACCTAGGCGCCGAGGCGGCGACCTCAGATATGGTGGCGGTGACCTCGGCGGAAGGGCGTTGCGAGACATGGTGGATCCTGGGATCCCATGCCTTGCACAATAAATGAAGCAGGTGGTCCTAGGGTTCCTTCCACCCGTAGATTAAGATCGGCCCTCCCCTGATATGGCCTGGAGCGGCGAGTTCCGGAAGGATCCACCGGCGAACTCCCATGGGTGCCTCATGCCTGGAGATCGCTGGATCGGATTGAATTCGGTTGTGCACGCTCGTGTTTTTCTGACCATTTGTTTTCAGAGGGAGCGCTACGAAGCTCTGATGTCTATTACCATCATGGGACACGTCTTTGACATTCCATGGTGAAGTCAGAAGCGGAGAATGTCAGGACAACAGATAACCCACAAGTATAGGGGATCGCAACAGTCTTCGAGGGAAGTAAAACCCAAATTTATTGATTCGACACAAGGGAGACAAAGAATACTTATAAGCCTTAACAACGAGTTGTCAATTCAGCTGCACCGAGCACTAGTAACGGGATGTGAAAGCAACAGAATATGAGAGCAATAGTAACAGAACATAGCGGGTAATATAGAGAGCAATGGCACCAGAAAATAGTTGATACTACTTCTAATGGCATATAGGACCGAGTGAGTATTTGATGATGAAAGATGGACCGGGGTTCCCAACTATCTACACTAGTGGCAACTCTCCAATAACAAGTGTTGGGTGAACAAATTACAGTTGGGCAATTGACATAATTATTATAGCATTAAGACAGAACATCCAGTTTATTAATCATGTAGGCATGTTTTCCATATATAGTCATACGTGCTGCAATGAGAAACTTGCATAACATCTTTGTCCTACCACCGGTGCCTCTCAAGGGAATCTACGTAATTAAGGTACTCCTTTTAATAGAGCACCGGAGCAAAGCATTAACACTTGGTGGAAACATGTGATCCTCATATCTAAGCCATCCCCTCCAGTTATCCCAGTTTTCACTCTGGGGCCTCGGGTTCCGGACATAGACATGTGCAAACAACTTGTAGATACAATCTAAGCAATAATTATAGAGCTTAAATCTAAGATCATGCCACTCGTGCACTAGTGACAAGCATTAAAGACAACAAGATTGCAGCAACAATAACTTCACAAACTTTATAGATAGACTGATCATAATGTAATAATTCATCGGACCCAACAAACACAACACCGATTACATCGATGGATCTCAATCATGTAAGGCAGCTCATGAGATCATTGTATTGAAGTACATGGGAGAGAGAGTACCAACCATCTGCTAGAACCCGTAGTCCATGGGGGAACTACTCACGGAGCATGATGGAGGCGGTGGCGTCGATGGAGAAGGCTCCGGTCGATCCCGTCCGGCAGGTGCCAAACAGAACCACCCCGAAACTAGGTTTCGTGATGGCGGCGGCGCTCCGGGAGTCTTTCTGGAGTATGATCGATTGATTGAGGGTTTTCGCGTTGCGAGGCAATAAATAGGCAAAGGGGCAATGTCGGTGGAGTCCCGAGGTG
This sequence comes from Lolium multiflorum, assembly GCA_030979885.1. Classification (NCBI taxonomy): domain Eukaryota; kingdom Viridiplantae; phylum Streptophyta; class Magnoliopsida; order Poales; family Poaceae; genus Lolium; species Lolium multiflorum. The sequence continues at coordinate 337,576,205 of CM061750.1, forward strand.
GGCTCCCCACACGCCGGCGCGCCTGTGGGCCTGGCCGCGCGGAGGCATGGGGAGGAGGCTGATACGTCCCCGACGTATCCATAATTTCTGTCGTTCCATGCTTGTTTTATGACAATACTTACATGTTTTGCTTGCACTTTATGATGTTTTTATGCGTTTTCGAACTAACCTATTAACAAGATGCCACGGTGCCGTTCCTGTTTTCTGTGTTTTTGGTTCCGAAAGGCTGTTCGGGCAATATTCTCGAATTCGACGAAACGAAGACCAAACCTCCTATTTTTCCCGGAAGGCTCCAGAACACGAAGAAGAGTCGGAGAGGGGCCGAGGGCCACCACACCATAGGGCGGCGCGGCCTGGGCCCGCCGCCAGGTGGGGAGCCCCCGTGTGCCCCCGCCTCTTCGCCTATAAAATCCCTTTCGACCTAAAAACACCGTACCTCTTGACGAAACTCAGAAAGACTCCAGGGGCGCCGCCACCATCGCGAAACTCCAATTCGGGGACAGAAGTCTCTGTCCCGGCACCTGCCGGGACGGGGAAGTGCCCCGAAGCCATCTCCATCAACGCCACCGCCTCCATCATGCTCCGTGAGTAGTTCCCCATGGACTACGGGTTCTAGCTGTAGCTAGTTGGTATTCTCTCCCCATGTACTTCAATACAATGATCTCATAAGCTGCCTTACATGATTGAGATTCATCTGATGTAATCGGTGTTGTGTTTGTTGGGATCCGATGGATGATACATTATGATTAGTCTATCTATAAAGTTTGTGAAGTTATTGTTGCTGCAATCTTGTTATGCTTAATGCTTGTCACTAGGGCCCGAGTGGCATGATCTTAGATTTGAGCTCTATAATTATTGCTTAGATTGTATGTACAAGTTGTATGCACATGTCACTGTCCGGAACCAAAGGCCCGAAGTGACAGAAATCGGGACAACCGGAGGGGATGGCGGTGATGTGAGGGACACATGTTTTCACGGAGTGTTAATGCTTTGCTCCGTGCTCTATTAAAAGGAGTACCTTAATATCCAAAGATTCCCTTGAGGCCCGGCTGCCACCGGCTGGTAGGACAATAGATGTTGTGCAAGTTTCTCATTGCGAGCACGTACGACTAAATATGGAAAACATGCCTACATGATTAATGAATTGATGTTCTTTCTTAATGCCTTATCAATCCTATCAATTGCCCAACTGTAATTTGTTCACCCAACACTTGTCACTTGTTATTGGAGAGTTGCCACTAGTGTAGATAGCTGGGAACCCCGGTCCATCTTTCATCATCGTATACTCGTTCTACATGTCAACTATTTTCTGGTACCATTGCTCTCATATTACTACTACTGCTGCTGTGTTACTATTACTATTGCTCTCATATCACTGCTACTTTCACATCACCCCTGTTGCTAGTGCTTTTCCAGGTGCAGCTGAATTGACAACTCGGTTGTTAAGGCTTATAAGTATTCTTTACCTCCCCTTGTGTCGAATCAATAAATTTGGGTTTTACTTCCCTCGAAGACTGTTGCGATCCCCTATACTTGTGGGTCATCAAGACTATTTTTTGGCGCCGTTGCCGGGAGGCATAGCTCTACTCATAAGTTCACCTGGGGAGTACACTCTACCTCTCCCTCTGTTTTATTTTATTTTGTCTTGCTAGTTTATTTCTGTCTAGTTTATTTGTGCTTAGTTTATTTCTGTCTAGTTTTATTTTTCTTAGGTTACTTTTGTCTAGTTTATTTTTGTCTTGTTTTATTTTCCCTATATACCCAAAAATCCATAAAAATTTGAAAAACCTAAAAATTAAAAACTTCTGTTATGGGAGAACCTACAACCTACTTGGAGCTTATAGAATGTTATAATAATTATAGAGAATCAAGAACGGTAAAATAATGAGTGCTATGATAGAAAAATTGAATACAATTGCTGAAATCTTGCTTGAACGCCATAATATAAACTGTTGCTCTCAACAGATACTAAACATCTTAAATTTCAATGTGGCTTTAGTGAGGAATTTTTAATTAAGAACTATAATCGGAATTGCTATATTCATTATGGGTTCGAAGAGGTAGAACAATTTGTCTTATTTATGGGAGCCTCCGAGATAGAATCCTTCATGGTTGAGAATTATGAAACTTGTGTTGTTTGTAAGGGCCTTAAAGATTATGTCTCTACTATCCTTAATTCTTGCATAGAATGCTACAGTAGGAATCCTTATATCCTTGATTATAAAGAGAGACGCATTAATGCACAAGAATGCACTCACAATTTACAGGAACCTGTGGAAGAAGAAATTGATGAACCTGAAAGCTCATTGGATGAAAAAGAGGAGGAAATTGATGAACCTGAAAGCTCATTGGATGAAAAAGAAGAGGAGAGTGATGAACAAAAGGAGGAAGAATGGATTAGCTACCCATGCCAACCTTCTAATAAGAGTAACTCTTCATCTCTTACACTATTTGATTGTCCTCCATGTTTACCGAAAGAGGTTGAATGTTATGTTCCTGTGGATTTTCTTGAAATATTTCCTATAAGTAAAACTTGTGAGAATAATTATGCTACTGTTATATATGATAATCCATGCTACTTTGATAAATCTTATGATAATGCTTTGTTTGTGCCTGATGTCGAAATGCATGGTACTAAAGAATTTTGCTTGGCAAATGTTTATGATAAAGCTCTAGATGATGGTCCTATGTTACTTGATAATATTAATTGTACTACTAATGAAAATGGGATTGGAAAAGTATTGACTTTATTTAAGAGTCCCATATCTCTTGAGATTGATCGATCACCTTGTTATATTATTAATAAAAGTAAGTTTGAAAGTTTTAATTCCACTATTCTTGAGATTGATAAAAATTATGTGTTTGGAAATCATGAAAAGTATGCTGCATGTGATAGTTATATTGTTGAGTTTGTTCATGAAGCTACTGAAAATTATTATGAGAGAGGAAAATATGGTAGTAGAAATTTTCATGGTACTAATACACCTCTCTATGTGCTGAAATTTTTGAAGCTACACTTGTTCTATCTTCCTTTGCTTGTTACTTTGCTCTTCATGAACTTGTTTATGTACAAGATTCCTATGCATAGGAAGTGGGTTAGACTTAAATGTTTTTTGAATTTTCTTTTTGATGCTCTCTTTTGCTTCAAATACTATTTCTTGCGAGTGCATCATTAAAACTGCTGAGCCCATCTTAATGGCTATAAAGAAAAGAACTTCTTGGGAGATAACCCATGTGTTATTTTGATTCAGTAATTTGTTTTATATTTGTGTCTTGGAAGTTGTTTACTACTGTAGCAACCTCTCCTTATCTTAGTTTTGTGTTTTGTTGTGCCAAGTGAAGCCTCTAATCGAAGGTTGATACTAGATTTGGATTTCTGCGCAGAAACAGATTTCTATCTGTCACGAATCTGGGCTTATTTCTCTGTAGGAAACTCAGAAAAATATGCCAATTTACGTGCGTGATCGTCAGATATGTACGCAACTTTCATTAGTTTTGAGTTTTCTGATTTGAGCAACGGAAGTACCATTTTAAAATTCGTGTTTAATGGCTGTTCTGTTTTGGCAGATTCTGTCTCTGTTTTTTGCATTGTCTCTTGTGGACTTTAAGTGAGGCTTTCAAGACGTGGAGAGTTGTAGCTAATGTTTTATTGAGTTCTTGCAATGTGTCACTACAGGACCAAGGTGGATTAAAGTTTTTTGAGTACTAACCCTCTAATGAAGTTTATGAGAAGTTTGGTGTGAAGGAAGTTTTCAAGGGTCAAGAGAGGAGGATGATATATGATCAAGAAGAGTGAAAAGTCTAAGCTTGGGGATGCCCCGTGGTTCATCCCTGCATATTTCAAGGAGACTCAAGCGTCTAAGCTTGGGATGCCCAAGGCATCCCCTTCTTCATCAACTTATCAGTTTCTTCTACTGAAACTATATTTTATTCGGTCACATCTTATGTGCTTTACTTGGAGCGTCTGTTTGTTTTTGTTTTTGTTTGTGTTTGAATAAAGATGGATCCTAGCAATCCTTGTTTGGGAGAGATACACGCTCCGCTTTTTCATATGAACACTTGTTCTTCGTTTTACTTTTAATGTTCAATGATAAAAGTTGGAAGCTACAATACTTATTGGTATTTGGTTGGAAATAGAAAATGCCTCATAATGTCTTGAATAATTTGACACTTGGCAATTGTTTTGAGCTCTCAAGTAGATCATGATTAAGTTTTTTCATGTAGTTTAAACCTATTAGTGGAGAACTACCGTAGAGCTTGTTAAAATTGGTTTGCATAATTGATCTCTCTTAAGGTCTAGATATTTTCTGGTAAAAGTGTTTGAGCAACAAGGAAGACAATGTAGAGTATTATAATGCTTGCGATATGTTCTTATGTAAGTTTTGTTGTACCGGTTCATACTTGTGTTTGCTTCAAACAACCTTGCTAGCCTAAGCCTTGTATCGAGAGGGAATACTTCTCGTGCATCCAAAACCTTGAGCCAAAACCTATGCCATCTGTGTCCACCATACCTACCTACTATGTGGTATTTTCCGCCATTCCAAAGTAAATTGCTTGAGTGCTACCTTTAAACAATTCAAAATTTATTACCTCTGATTTGTGTCAATGTTTTATAGCTCATGAGGAAGTATGTGGTGTTTATCTTTCAATCTTGTTGGGCAACTTTCACCAATGGACTAGTGGCTTCATCCGCTTATGCAATAATTTTGCAAAAAGAGCTGGCAATGGGATTCCCAGTCCCAAATTAATTAACAAAAATAGACACTCCTCCATGGTATGTGATTGTTGGACGGCACCCGAGGATTCGGTTAGCCATGGCTTGTGTAAGCAAAGGTGGGGAGGAGTGTCATCATAATAAAACTAAAATAAAAGGGCACTCCTTCATGGTATGAGATTGTTGGCAGGCACCCGAGGATTCGGTTAGCCATGGTTTGTGAAAGAAAGGTTGGAAGGAGTGCCACCCAAAAATAAAAATAATTCATTGGAGCCGCTCTTGAAGGTTTGTCTAGCAAGGGGGTTAGAGTGCCCACTACCATTCGTTGACAACAACAAACACCTCTCAAAAATTTACTTTTATGCTCTTTATGTTTTCAAAACCAAAGCTCTAGCACAAATATAGCAATCGATGCTTTCCTCTTTGAAGGGCCATTCTTTTACTTTATGTTGAGTCGGTTTACCTACTTCCTTCCATCTTAGAAGCAAACACTTGTGTCAACTGTGCATTGATTCTTACATACTTGCTTATTTGCATTCATCATATTACTTTGTGTTGACAATTATCCATGAGATATGCATGTTACAAGTTGAAAGCAACCGCTGAAACTTATATCTTACCTTGTGTTGCTTCGATGCCTTTACTTTGAACTTATTGCTTTATGAGTTAACTCTTGTGCAAAACTTTTGATACTTGTCTTGAAAGTACTCTTCATGAAAAGTTTTGCTATATGTTATCTATTTGTTAGCAACTATAGATCATTGCCTTGAGTCACTTCATTCATTTCATATGCTTTGTAATAGTATGATCAAGGTTATGTAAGTAGCATGTCACTACAGAAATTATTCTTTTTATCGTTTACCTGCTCGGACGAGCAGAACTAAGTTGGGGATGCTGATACGTCCCCGACGTATCCATAATTTCCGTCGTTCCATGCTTGTTTTATGACAATACTTACATGTTTTGCTTGCACTTTATGATGTTTTTATGCGTTTTCCGGAACTAACCTATTAACAAGATGCCACGGTGCCAGTTCCTGTTTTCTGTTTTTGGTTCCGTAAAGGCTGTTCGGGCAATATTCTCGAATTCGACGAAACGAAGACCAAACCTCCTATTTTTCCCGGGCTCCAACACCGAAGAAGAGTCGGAGGGGGCCAGAGGGCCACCACACCATAGGGCGGCGCGGCTGGCCCGGGCCCGCGCCCTCGTGATGGGAGCCCCTGTGTGCCCTGCGCCGCCTCTTCGCCTATAAAATCCCTTTCGACCTAAAAACACCGTACCTCTTGACGAAACTCCGAAAGACTCCAGGGCGCCGCCACCATCGCGAAACTCCAATTGGGACAGAAGTCTGCACCTGCCGGACGGGGAAGTGCCCCGAAGCCATCTCCATCAACGCCACCGCCCATCATGCTCCGTGAGTAGTTCCCCATGGACTACGGGTTCTAGCTGTAGCTAGTTGGTATTCTCTCCCCCATGTACTTCAATACAATGATCTCATAAGCTGCCTTACATGATTGAGATTCATCTGATGTAATCGGTGTTGTGTTTGTTGGGATCCGATGGATGATACATTATGATTAGTCTATCTATAAAGTTTGTGAAGTTATTGTTGCTGCAATCTTGTTATGCTTAATGCTTGTCACTAGGGCCCGAGTGGCATGATCTTAGATTTGAGCTCTATAATTATTGCTTAGATTGTATCTACAAGTTGTATGCACATGTCACTGTCCGGAACCAAAGGCCCCGAAGTGACAGAAATCGGGACAACCGGAGGGGATGACGGTGATGTGAGGGACACATGTTTTCACGGAGTGTTAATGCTTTGCTCCGGTGCTCTATTAAAAGGAGTACCTTAATATCCAGTAGATTCCCTTGAGGCCCTGCCACCGGCTGGTAGGACAATAGATGTTGTGCAAGTTTCTCATTGCGAGCACGTACGACTAAATATGGAAAACATGCCTACATGATTAATGAATTGATGTTCTTTCTTAATGCCTTATCAATCCTATCAATTGCCCAACTGTAATTTGTTCACCCAACACTTGTCACTTGTTATTGGAGAGTTACCACTAGTGTAGATAGCTAGGAACCCCGGTCCATCTTTCATCATCATATACTCGTTCTACATGTCAACTATTTTCTGGTACCATTGCTCTCATATTACTACTACTCTTGTTACTATTACTATTGCTCTCATATCATGCTACTTTCGCATCACCCCGTTGCTAGTGCTTTTCAGTGCAGCTGAATTGACAACTCGTTGTTAAGGCTTATAAGTATTCTTTACCTCCCCTTGTGTCGAATCAATAAATTTGGGTTTTACTTCCCTCGAAGACTGTTGCGATCCCCTATACTTGTGGGTCATCAGAGGCCGTGGGCCTCCCCCGGGCTTGCCCTTCTGGCTCCGTGTGTCCCTCGTAAAAATAGGAGGTTTGGCTTTGTTTCGTCGAATTCGAGAATATTGCCCGAACAGCTTTTCTGGAACCAAAACACAGAAAACAGAACTATCACTTCGGCATCTTGTTAATAGGTTAGTCCCGGAAAATGCATAAAAACATTATAAAGTGTGAACAAAACGTGTAGGTATTGTCATAAAACTAGCATGGAACATCAGAAATTATAGATACGTTGGAGACGTATCAAGCATCCCCAAGCTTAGTTCCTACTCACCTCGAGTAGGTAAACGATAAAAAGAATAATTTCTGAAGTGACATGCTACCAACATAATCTTGATCATACTATTGTAAAGCATATGAGATGAATGAAGTGACTCAAAGCAATGATCTATAGTTTTCTAACAAAAAGATAATGACTAAACAACTGAATCATATAGCAAAGACTTTTCATGAATAGTACTTTCAAGACAAGCATCAAAAAGTCTTGCATAAGAGTTAACTCATAAAGCAATAAATTCTTAATACAAAGTTTTGAAGCAACACAAAGGAAGATTTAAGTTTCAGCAATTGCTTTCAACTTCAACATGCATATATCATGGATATTTGTCAACACAAAGTAATATAATAAGCGCAATAAGCAAGCATGTAAGAATCAATGCACACAGTTGACACAAGTGTTCGCTTCTAAGATAGAAAGAAGTAGGTAAACTGTCTCAACATAAAGTAAAAGAAAGGCCCTTCGCAGAGGGAAGCAGGGATTAAATCATGTGCTAGAGCTTTTTAAGTTTTGAAATCATAAAGAGAGCATAAAAATAAAGTTTTGAGAGGTGTTTGTTGTTGTCAACGAATGGTAGTGGGCACTCTAACCCCTTGTCAAACAGACTTTCAAAGAGCGGCTCCCATGAAGGACGTTATCTCTACCAGCAAGGTAGATCATCCATCTTCTCTTTTGTTTATACATGTATTTTAGTTTTATTTATAGATGACACTCCTCCCAACCTTTTGCTTTCACAAACCATGGCTAACCGAATCCTCGGGTGCCTTCCAACATTTCACATACCATGGAGGAGTGTCTATTGCAAAATTAAGTTTCTTACTGATAAATCAGGGAAAACATGTGAAGAGAATTATTAATGAAAGTTAATTAATTGGGGCTGGGCACCCCGTTGCCAGCTCTTTTGCAAAATTATTGGATAAGCGGATGTATATGCCACTAGTCCATTGGTGAAAATCTGCCCAACAAGATTGAAAGATAAAACACCACATACTTCCTCATGAGCTATAAAACATTGACACAAATAAGGAGTAATAAAGTAATGAATTGTTTAAAGGTAGCACATGAAGTATTTACTTGGAATGGCAGAAAAATACCACATAGTAGGTAGTTATGGTGGACACAAATGACATAGGTTTTGGCTCAAGGTTTTGGATGCACGAGAAGCATTCCCTCTCAGTACAAGGCTTTGGCTAGCAAGGTTGTTTCAAGCAAACACAAGTATAAATCGGTACAGCAAAAGTTACATAAGAACATATTGCAATCATTATAAGACTCTACACTGTCTTCCTTGTTGCTCAAACACTTTTACCAGAAAATATCTAGACCTTAGAGAGACCAATCATGCAAACCAAATTTCAACAAGCTCTACGGTAGTTCTCCACTAATAGGTTTAAACTACATGATGAAAGAGCTTAAACATGATCTATTCAAGAGCTCAAAACAATTGCCAAGTATCAAATTATTCAAGACCATATGAAGCATTATCTGTTTCCAACCAAATAACAATAAGTGCAGCGGCTTTCAGCTTTCGCCATGAACATGAATAATAAATTAAGAACACAAGTGTTCAAATGAAAAAGTGGAGCGTGTCTCTCTCCCACACAAGGATTGCTAGGATCCGAGTTTATTCAAACATAAACAAAAATAAAAGCACACAGACGCTCCAAGTAAAGCACATATGATGTGGAAGAATTAAAATATAGTTTCACTAGAGATGACCTGATAAGTTGTTGATGAAGAAGGGGATGCCTTGGGCATCCCCAAGCTTAGACGCTTGAGTCTTCTTGAAATATGCTTGGGTGACCCGCGGGGGCATCCCCAAGTTTAGACTCTTCACTCTTCTTGATCACATTATATCACCCTTCTCTCTTGACCCTTGAAAACTTCTGCCACACCGAACTTCTCATAAACCTCATTAGAGGGGTTAGTACTCAATTTTTTTTAATCCACTTTAGTTCTGTAGTGACACATTGAAAGAACTCAATAAAACATTAGATACAGCTCTCCACGTATAGAAAGCCTTACTTAAAGTCCACAAGAGACAATGCAAAAAACAGAGACAGAATCTGTCAAAACAGAACAGCCAGTAAACATGAATTTTTTCGAGGTACTTCCGTTGCTCAAATCAGAAAACTCAAAACTAATGAAAGTTGCGTACATATTTGAGGATCACGCGTGATTTTTTTCAGAAATTTTAGATTCTTCTACAGAGAGAAAAATCCAAATTGATGACAGCTAAAAATCTGTTTCTGCGCAGAAATCCAAATCTAGCATCAACTTTCTATTAGAGACTTTACTTGGCACAACAATGCAAGAAAATAAAGATACAAAGGTATTGCTACAGTAGTAACAAGCACCTTGACTCAAATAAAAGGAAAATTACATAAATAAAACAATGGGTTGTCTCCCATAAGCGCTTTTCTTTAACGCCTTTCAGCTAGGCGCAGAAGATTTTAATGATGCTCACATGAAAATAGAAAATGAAGCAAAAGGAGCATCAAGAAGCAAATTCAAAACACATTTAAGTCTAACCCGCTTCCTATGCATAGGAATCTTGTACACAAATAGATTCATGAAGAACAAAGTGACAAGCATAGGAAGATAAAACATGAGTAACTTCAAAATTTTCAGCATGTAGAGAGGTGTTTTAGTACCATGAAAATTTCTACAACCATATTTTCCTCTCGCATAATAATTTCCAGTAGCATCATGAACAAACTCAACAATATAACTATCACATACAACATGCTTTTCATGATCTACAAACACATAATTTTTATCAAGCTCAAAAATAATGGGATTAAAACTTTCAAACCCACTTTTATCAATAATATAACAAGATGATTGATCATTCTCAAGAGATATGGGACTCCTAGATAAAGTCAAGACCTCTCCAATCCCATTTTCATTAGTAGTACAATTAATATTATCAAGTAACATAGGACCATCATCTAGAGCTTTATCATAAACATTTGCTAAGCAAAACTCTTTAGTACCATGCATTTCGATATCAGGCACAAACAAAGCATTATCATAAGATTTATCAAAATAGCATGGATTATCATAGATAACAGTAGCATAATTACTCTCACAAGTTTTACTCATAGGGAATGTTTCAAGAGAATCCACATGAACATAACATTCATCCTCCTTTGGTAAGCATGGAGGACAATCAAATAGTGTAAGAGATAAAGAGTTACTCTCATTAGAAGGTTGGCATGGGTAGCTAATCCATTCTTCCTCCTTTTGTTCATCACTCTCCTCCTCTTTTTCATCTAATGAGCTTTCAGGTTCATCAATTTCTTCATCCACATGTTCCTGCAAATTGTGAGTGCATTCTTGTGCATGAATGAGTCTCTCTTTATAATCAATGATATAAGGATTATTGCTGTAATGTTCTATGCAAAAAATCAAGGATAGAAGAGGCATAATCTTTAAGGTCCTTACAAGCAACACAGGTTTCATAATTTTTAGATATTAAGGATTCTATTTCAGAAGCTCTCATAAATAAAACAAATTGTTCTACTTCTTCGAACCCAAGATGAATATAGTTATTCCAATGATAGTTCACAATTAAAACTTCTTCACTAAAGCCACATTGAAATTTAAGATGTTTAGTATCCTGTTCAGAGCAACAATTTATATCATGGCGTTTAAGCAAAATCTTAGCAATTTTATTCAGTTTTTCTAACACGTCACTCATGACTTTACCCTTTCTCGATTCTCTATAATTCTATAAGCTCCATACAGGTTGTGGGTTCTTCCATAACAACAGTTTTTAATTTTTCAGGTTTTCAAATTTTTATGGATTTTCGGGTATATAAGAAAAATAAAACAAGACAAAAACAAACTAGACAAAAGTAAACTAAGCAAAATAATACTAGATAGAAATAAAATAAGCACAAATAAACTAGACAAAAGTAAACTAAGCAAAATAAAATAAAATAAAAACACAGAGAGAGGTAGAGTGTACTCCCCAGGTGAACTTATGAGTAGAGCTATGCTCCCCGGCAATGGCGCCAGAAAATAGTCTTGATAACCCACAAGTATAGGGGATCGCAACAGCCTTCGAGGGAAGTAAAACCCAAATTTATTGATTCGACACAAGGGGAGACAAAGAATACTTATAAGCCTTAACAACTGAGTTGTCAATTCAGCTGCACCTGGAAAAGCACTAGTAACAGGGGTGATGTGAAAGCAGCAGTAATATGAGAGCAATAGTAACAGTAACACAGCAGTAGCAGTAACATAGAGGCAATGGCACTAGAAAATAGTTGATACTACTTCTAATGGCATATAGGACCGAGTGAGTATTTGATGATGAAAGATGGACCAGGGTTCCCAGCCATCTACACTAATGGTAACTCTGCAATAACAAGTGTTGGGTGAACAAATTACAGTTGGGCAATTGACATAATTATTATAGCATTAAGACAGAACATCCAGTTTATTAATCATGTAGGCATGTTTTTCATATATAGTCATGCGTGCTCGCAATGAGAAACTTGCATAACATCTTTTGTCCTACCAGCCGGTGGCAGCCGGGCCTCAAGGGAATCTACTAGTAATTAAGGTAATCCTTTTAATAGAGCACCGGAGCAAAGCATTAACACTTGGTGAAAACATGTGATCCTCATATCTAAGCCATCCCCTCCAGTTATCCCAGTTGCTGTCACTCTGGGGCCTCGGGTTCCGGACATAGACATGTGCAAACAACTTGTAGATACAATCTAAGCAATAATTATAGAGCTTAAATCTAAGATCATGCCACTCGTGCACTAGTGACAAGCATTAAACACAACAAGATTGCAGCAACAATAACTTCACAAACTTTATAGATAGACTGATCATAATGTAACAATTCATCGGATCCCAACAAACATAACACCGATTACATCAGATGGATGTCAATCATGTAAGGCAGCTCATGAGATCATTGTATTGAAGTACATGGGAGAGAGAGTATCAACTAGCTACTGCTAGAACCCGTAGTCCATGGGGGAACTACTCACGGAGCATGATGGAGGCGGTGGCGTCGATGAGAAGGCCCTGGTCGATCCCGTCCCGGCAGGTTGCCGAAATAGGAACTTCTGACCCCCGAAACTAGGTTTCGCGATGGCGGCGGCGCTCCGGGAGTCTTTCTGAAGTATGATCGAGTGAGTGAGGGTTTCCGCGTCGCGAGGGAATAAATAGGCAAAGGGGCGATGTCGGTGGAGTCCCGAGGTGGGCTCCCCACACGCCGGCGCGCCTGTGGGCTCGGCCGCGCGGAGGCATGGGGAGGAGGCCGTGGGCCTCCCCGGGCTTGCCCTTCTGGCTCCGTGTGTCCCTCGTAAAAATAGGAGGTTTGGCTTTTGTTTCGTCGAATTCCGAGAATATTGCCCGAACAGCTTTTCTGGAACCAAAAATAGCAGAAACAGAACTGGCACTTCGGCATCTTGTTAATAGGTGAGTCCCGGAAAATGCATAAAAACATTATAAAGTGTGAACAAAACATGTAGGTATTGTCATAAAACTAGCATGGAACATCAGAAATTATAGATACGTTGGAGACGTATCAACAACCAGGATATAAGGACTAGCAATGGTGATTTTTGTCTTTGTGGTGTTGTGGAAGGTGATTTTTGACCTATAGCAGCAGCATTGTAAGTGGGGGTGACAACACATGAGAACTCCAAAGTCTTATCTTGCAGGGTGAAAATCCAAGGTCGTGCCTTAATTAGTTGTGTCTGGCAATGATCTTGTTGGATGCATGGTTTTGTGAGCAAGGACTTTCTCTAGGGTGAAAACCTCTGATCTTTGATCGGTCCGTGACAATGCTTGTGCGTTGTTTCTTTCTTGGAGGCATTGCTTTTGGAGAAGCTGGATTTTTGGTGCTGTCTTGGTGGTGTTAGGTCTGCTGCTACAAGGAACTAATCGATGTAGCGAGGCTTTTTTGTAATTCTTATTATTTTTTTGGGTTGTGTGCATCCGTGACGCCGCTAGGGCAATGCGTTTTTGTTGTAGAGACTGGGGTCTTCGTGATATCAATATATGCTCCTTATCGGAAAAAGTGGGTGGATCAAAGAAAATGAGGATAGCACTTGCTTTCCACTCCCACTTAGGGGCTTTCTTGACTTTTTGTAATTAAGGCCTTTGTGCCCTTTATTTTCCTCCCAATCAAGGGTATGAGTGGTTATTTGTACAAGGCATTGAACCTATAAAAGGAACCTCATAGGCCATTTGTAAATCATCTCTGAGATGAAGCAAGAGAGTGATTCCTCCGACGAGATCCCTTTAAACATATAGTCCTCAAGACTAATCACCATAGAAGTGTGGTACATAAGGTCGTACAACTAGGTCGCCTCTTTCGAACACCAATATTTTCTTAACGTAACTAGACCTCTCCCGCAGGCATGTAGAGGTTGAACACGGGCAAGAAAAAATACCGCGTCACTTGTGTGAGTGTCCGACACCTAGCAATGCGGTCGTCGAGCACACCCTTCACTTTACACGCATTTTTTTGAAAGAAAGGTAAAATATATTCCTTAATTAATTTATAAAGAAGGAGAACCTACAAACAAGGTTTCAGTTTTACTACGCAAAGGTTACAAAACCAAAAGGGACCATGAAAACCTAATCGCCTGGCAAAAGGTGATCCAAGAACTTAGCCCCTGCAAAAAGACCATGACCTAGCCTGAAATTTGATGAGCGCAAGGGTGGCCGAAACCATCGAGTCGTGTTCTTAAAGGCTCTAGCATTCCTAATGTTTCATAATTCTCACGAGCCTAGCATTATGAGGGAGGCGATGGCTTTTCGTCTTTTGGAGAGAGGATGAACAATGTGCAGCCACCAAGTCTTAACGTCCATGAAGGCGTTCCAATCCAAAGGCTCTAATTTGAAGGCATCCAAATCTAGATATGCCTCATATTTTAATGAGCATTGCCACCTGTGTTGTTTGTCAATAGAAAAGGGGTCTCTGTAGGGCTTGGTGTATTGAGAACGAAGTTCGTTCTCCGTAGAACGACATCAACGAATTTTTGTTGTTATTTCTTTTCCATTATTCACAATCTGAACATTTTTTTTTTCAAAAACACACTAGTTAATTTTTTCCTTTGATATTCGGTATAATAAAATCACGTGACCAAAAATATGTCGGTGTTGCACTCGGTGTGCAACCAAAATTATTTCTTAGTTGCAACCACAATTACAACCGGAGAAAATCTCAGGTGCAACTAGGGGTGTAAATGGATAGGATTATTTCCGCGTCGAAACTGTCCCTGAATCCGTTTGAAGGTGTCTATATCTGATTTTAAAGAATCCGGCGGATAAGGATGTCTGATCCTGAAGTGGTGCTCCAGATACGATATAAGATTTGGTATAGAAAGTATCATGCGGATATGGATTATCCGATATTTAATAGGATAATCCGAAGGTTTTAAACTAGATAATCCGATTTTTTAGTCAAAAGTCAAGGCCAATTCACAAGGTTCGTAGTTATTGATTTTCCAAATTTATTTGGCGAGCAATTTAACTCTAAATTCTATCAATTCTTAAGTTTCAATGTAAATTTTGTCTCTTTTTTTTGTTAACTACACAAGGCTAAAAGTTTAAATACCTCTCAAGATATGCAAAAACTAAAAATATTTACCGATGAAAGCATATATCCGACTATGTTTGTTTCCAGACCGAGTTCGCCCCATTTCCGATTGAAATCCGCAGTCCGATATATCCGCATTTGAATCCAAAACCGATGAATATCCGCTCAGATCCGGATCCGAGAAAAACATATGGTAAAGGATATGGCATGACCAAAATCCGATTTGATCCGTTTACAACCCCCTAGGTGCAACCACATGATGACCCACAAGTATAGGGGATCGCAACAGTCTTCGAGGGAAGTAAAACCCAATTTATTGATTCGACACAAGGGGAGCCAAAGAATATTTGTAAGCCTTAACAGCGGAGTTGTCAATTCAGCTGCACTTGGAAACAGACTTGCTCGCAAGAGTTTATCGCAACAGTTTTATAGCAGAGAGTAGTGAAATAACAGCAGAAAGTGTAACAAAGACAGCAAGTGATTTTAGTAAACATCAGGATTAAAATCGTAGGCACAGGATGGATGAACGGGCGTTGCATGGATGAGAGAATTCATGTAACAATCAAGGTAGGACATTTGCAGATAATAATAAAACGGTATCCAAGTACTAATCAATCCATAGGCATGTGTTCCGTATATAGTCGTACGTGCTCACAATGAGAAACTTGCACAACATCTTTTGTCCTACCAGCCGGTGCCAGGCCTCTAGGGAAACTACTGGAAATTAAGGTCCTTTTAATAGAGTACCGAGCAAAGCATTAACACTCCGTGAACACATGTGATCCTCACATCACCGCCTTCCCTCCGGTTGTCCCAATTTCTGTCACTTTGGGGCCTCGGGTTCCGGACATCAATATGTGTATACAACTTGCAGGTAAGATCATAAAACAATGAATATCTTCATGAATCAATAACATGTTCAGATCTGAAATCATGGCACTCGGGCCCTAGTGACAAGCATTAAGCATAACAAGTTGCAACAATATCATAAAAGTACCATCTACGGATACTAGGCACTATGCCCTAATAATCTTATGACTATTACATGATCAATCTCATCCAATCCCTACCATCCCCTTCAGCCTACATCGGGGAATTACTCACAGATGGATGGGGGAAACATGGCTGGTCGATGGAGAGACGTCGGTGGCGATGGCGATGATCCCCTCCAATTCCCCGTCCCGGCGGAGTGCCAGAACGGGGTTTCTGGTCCCGAGATGGAGTTTCGCGATGGCGGCGGAGTTTTGGACGTCTGGAAATATGGTCGAACCCCGGCGTTTTTAGGTCGAAGGGTTTTGTAGTCGAAGGGGGGGCCGCCGAGGCGCCTCACCATAGGCGGCGCGCCAACTGTGGTGGGGGCCATGGGCCCCCTGGCTTGCCCTTTTGGCCTCTTATCTTCACGGTGAAAATAGGCTCATTGCGATTATTCCGGGATTTTCCTGAAAGTTGAGTTTCTGCACAAAAACAAGACACCAGGCAATTCTGCTGAAACGCGTTAGTCCGTGTTAGTTGTATCCAAAATACACAAATTAGAGGCAAAACAATAGCAAAAGTGTTCGGGAAAGTAGATACGTTTGGACGTATCAACTCCCCCAAGCTTAGCTTATTGCTTGTCCTCAAGCAATTCAGTTAACAACTGAGTGCGATAAAAGAACTTTCACGAACACATTTGCTCATATGATGTAAATATTCTCATGACATTGGCAAGTACTTAAGCAATTCATAATAAGATACATGCAAATAGGGTCATCTAATTATAGCTGTGTCAATCATGAAAGAGATACCAACAAACTAATAACAAGCATCATGAAACACTTCCATAAGCAGGATTGCAATGTTCATAGAAAGATATGATAAGGTGGTATCTCGCTTGCTTGTATTTGTACATCGAAACATAAATGCCCATGCACCTCTGAAGTTCATGGAAAGACTAGAAGTAAAGATTGTCAAAGATAAAAGCATCAAAGTTATACCACAGCTGATCATATTTTGGGACAAGCATATTATACTAAGAATGACAGCTATGCTCTCAAGAAGGTGCTCAAAGAAAGGATGGTGACTCAACATAAAAATAAAAGATTGACCCTTCGCAGAGGGAAGCAGGGATTAACATGTGCTAGAGCTTTTCATTTTTTCAAAGACAGAAGTAAAATTATTTTGAGAGGTGTTTGTTGTTGTCAACGAATGATAGTGGGTACTCTAACTACCTCTCCAACCAAACTCTCAAGAGCGGCTCCTATAAAGGACGTTATCTCTACCAGCAAGGTAGATCATCCCTCTTCTCTTTTGTTTACACATGCATTTTAGTTTCATTATGGATGACACTCCCCCCAACCTTTGCTTACACAAGCCATGGCTAACCGAATCCTCGGGTGCCTTCCAACATTCACATACCATGGAGGAGTGTCTATTTGCAGGTTAAGTTGCTTACTGATAAATCAGAGCAAAACATGTGAAGAGAATTATTGATGAAAGTTAATTAATTGGGGCTGGGAACCCCGTTGCCAACTCTTTTTGCAAAATTATTGGATAAGCGGATGTGCCACTAGTCCATTGGTGAAAGTCTGTCAGGAGTAAATGACAAGGTTGAAAGATAAAACACCACATACTTCCTCATGAGCTATAAAACATTGACACAAATTGAGAAAAAGTTTGAAGGTTTAAAGGTAGCACATGAGAATTTACTTGGAATGGTTTGAAATGCCATGCATAGGTATTTATGGTGGACACTTTGGAACAACTTGGTTTTAAGGTATTTGGAAGCACGAGCAGCGTTCCCGCTCAGTACAAGTGAAGACTAGCAATAGACTGGGAAGCGACAATCAAGAGAGCAATAACTGTCATAATCATGCTTGCGACAAAATAAAATTAACGGAGGCATAAAAGTGATACAAGAACTCAAGCAAAGTAAATCATCGAGGCTTAATTGACTTTTGTTTAGTCATATGCATGCGTGAGCATGTGCCAAGTCGAAGTGAATTATTCAGAGGAGGATACCACAATGTCATACCTATCTATGAATAAAACAATGCAAGCAAATATTCATGACATGTTACTCATTATTAATAGATTGGAACTAATCATGAGAGATCATGAACTACTAGACTTTCATTAAATGACATATACCTCACATGAACCAACTAAGCATGCTCACATGGATGAGTATATGTACAAAAATGAAAACAAATAGAGTTCATACCAGCCTCTCACCACAATCAGATTGTCGAGATCGTCATTATTGCCTTTCACTTGTGTAGCTTGAATAATATGGAATGAAAACCAAGCTCCAACCACCGGAGACCGCTGAAATCCCTAATAAACTTTACAAAACCAAAGAAGAACAACAAATATTTTTGGTGTTTTCGGGTTAGAAATAAGAACAAAAGGAAACAAGCAAACAAAGCAAAATCTTTTTGGATTTTCTCATAGCAAACTAACGATAGCAAATAAGGTAAAATAGGAACAAAGAACCAAATAAACAAATGGTGAAGAGAAACAACAGAAATATTTTTGGTCTTTTTGTGTTTTAGGAAAGAAACAAAGCAAAAACAAGAGAATGAAAACTAAAAGAAACACAGAAAAGCAAGATGGCAGAAATCTGCCAAAACTTGACAGCAGTACAGTAATCGATTTTTACGAAAATCTTCCGCTGCTCAGCTCGAAAAGTGTTCAACTAATGAAAGTTAGATAACAACCTGGGGAACATGCACAAAAATTGGCAGCTCAAAATAACGTTCTGGCTGTGCACAGGAATTTTTTTAGTAACAGCCCAGAATCTGTTTTTTAAACAGCACTTCCCCAAATATCATCTCCCTCTCATTAGAAACCACTTTAAGAAGCTAAACAACTATATACAAGTATCCAGCAACTATAATATGCAATGAATGAGTGATGCCGGCATACCTCCCCCCAAGCTTAGGCTTTTGGCCTAAGTGGAGGTCAACCCCAGCGAGGGTCGGGGTTCCACGACGGTGGATCATACATGGCGTGGTCATAATAGGATCCATGTGCAAAAGAAAAGGGTGAATGCTCCACATGACCATAATGTTGATGTGAAGAGCTTGCTGCATCGGATGACGAGTCGAGGTGTTCCTCGGCCTCCTCCGTGCCGTCCCCTGCATGATGGCCTTCCCCTTCTATGTATGCATTTAGTTCATTTTCCGTGACCGACCAATTTTTCCTGGAATCAAGGTTAAACAAAGCAGGTGCAGGCAGTCCTACTAGCTTTTCAGTTTTCTTAGTTGTTCTCCAATTTTTCTTATAGAATGTTATCTTATAAAACAGGTTACTCAAATTAGACAAATCAGAAACAAAGTCATGTTTAATCATGGAAACAATGTCAAGTTTCTCTATGGAGAGCTGAATATCAAGATGGTGAGGTTCTACACCATGCATAGCTAATAAACGAGAGGCGATGAGACCTCCACAAATTCCTCCCTTCTCACGGTTAGTAGCAAGTCTATAGGCTATCAAAGCACCCAAATTATAAGTCCTATCACCTTGCAATGCAGCAGCTAGGAAAGCCAAATCCTGGATAGATAACTTATTTGCATTCTTTCTAGCAAGAACACACTTTGTGATGAAATAAGCAAAGTAGCGAATAGCTGGGAGTTGAATACTACTGATTTTACCACTATCATCGGAGAAGCTCCTCCCTTGACAAATCATCTTGTATAGACTCAAGAGCTCCTGCGGCAGTCCCCTAACCTTCTCGCATGATCCCCATTGTGGCACTCTAATTGCTGCACAAAAATCATCAAAGGGCAAGTTGACAGTTTTATTATAAATTTTGTATCGAACCATGGGGTTAGTTTGGGACCAATTGAATTCAAAATCCTGCACCACTGACATGGTTAGTTTTGCATATTGGTAAGGTTCACCCACCACAAAACCTTCCAACCCTGCATTGGAAATCAGATTTTGAACATCTCGCAAGATTCCTGCATTCCTCATAAAATCAACGCATGGGTAGTAAGAGGGGTATACTCCCTCTTCGCGGTGAACTCTCATAACTTCTTGCACCTCCAATTCTTGTTGATTCAGTTGGTGCCTATTCCACTCCATTTTCTGAATTTTTTTTCAACAATCATTATAAAATTTGATTTCAAAGTATATAATTGAGGGAAACTACTATAGGAACTTGCTAGAGTACTAAACATGCATCAAAACTCATTTCTACAACTTGAATCAAGCATGCAAGCTTACTAAAAATGTTACCTACAACAGCAAATTTCTCAAGATATACTCAACCAAACAAAATTCTATTTGGATAATCGAAGGAGTCACATACCGGAGAGCAAATGTGCCAAATTTCAGACAGAAATCTGGGCTGAGCAAAGAGATCGAAAAATCCTGACCTCTTGAGCAAAAACGCGAGTGAGAGAAAGTTGGTACGAGTTTTTTCGGGAGAGAGAGTGAGATGGGAGGAAGAGATGAGTTAGTGGGGCAAGGAGGGGCCCACACCACAGGGTGGCGCGCCCCTTTGCTGGCCGCGCGGCCCATGGGTCCAGCCCTGTGGCGCCCCACTGGTCAGCCCCTGGTGCTCCCAGGTAGCTCTTCGAAAAATAAGACCAACGGTATAATTTTTGTAAATTTTTGAGAACTTCGAAAAATGCACATTTCTGGGTGTTAAAGTAATTATTACAGCGCAGGAAAATGATTTCCAAAATCTTAAACAACTAAAACATCTTGCAAAACAAAAAGTACTACAGCGAATAAAACAAGTGGAGAAGGAGAGAAATGTTGTTTAGCACTCTCATGCATTTAAAATATACTTGTTAACAAGGTTGATCAAGTCTTGCTACCAAATAAATTTTATATGACATAAGAAGAAATAAACCTCAAATCAATCATGTTACCTTATATTGAATTGATATGGATCCAATCACAAGAGTTTGATATTCTTCTTTAGGCTCATATATAGGACAATCAATAGATCCCACCTTGATGGTTTTCAAATTAAAAATTGTATTAACTCCATATACTTTATCAATCCTCTTGGGAAAATAGACATTATGTTCCTTATCTTCAACATTGAAAGTAACTTTTCCTTTATTGCAATCAATAACAGTGCAAGAAAGGGTCTTCCAAGAATAATAGACATATTATCATCTTCGGGCATTTCCAACACAACCAAATCAGTTAATATTAAGCAATTTTGAGTAACTTGAACAGAACATCTTCACATACACCAACAGAACAGCAGTAGATTTATCAGCCATTTGCAAAGATATATCGTTGGTATCAACTTATCTAAATCAAGTCTCTTGTAAAGAGAAAAAGCATCACACTAACTCCTGCTCCCAAATCACATAGAGCAGTTCTAACATAATTATTCTTGATGGAACAAGGGATAGTTGGTATATGTGGGTCTCCCAGCTTCTTTGGAACCTTGCCATTGAAAGAGTAATTAGCGAGCATAGTGGAAATCTCCTCATTTGGAATTTTCCTTTTGTTAGAGACAATATCTTTCATATACTTTGAATAAGGAGGCAATTTAATAGCATCAGTCAAAGGGATTTGCAAAAACAAGGGTTTCATCCAATCACAAAATTTATTATAGTGTTCCTCCTCCTTTGATTTTAGTTTCTTAGCAGGAAAAGGCATTTGCTTTTGAACCCAAGGTTCTCTTTCATTACCATGTTTCTTAGCAATAAACTCTTCTTTGGTGTACTTTTTATTTTTAGCATGCTTTTCAGGTTCATTTTCAATCTCTTCTTTATCAGAGTATCATTCTTATCATTATCTTTATCATGTTCATTACCACTTTCAGTTTCAGCATCAGAAATAGAAATTCTATTAGGATCATTAACAGGTTCAGAGGATTCTACAACAGTTTTATGTTTCTTCTTCTTTTTCTTAGAAGGACTACTAGTTTCTTTAGTTCGTTGAGAATCTTGTTCAATTCTTTTGGGATGCCCTTTAGGATATAGAGGATCCTGGGTAGAAACACCGCCTCTAGTTGTTACTTCATAAGCATGTTTTTCTTTATGAGTATTTTCTAACAAGTCACTTTGCACTTTAGTAAGTTGATCAATTTGAGTTTGAATCATATGAAAATGTTTAACAAGCATCTTAACATCATTGGAGGTTCTCTCCACAATATCATGCAATTTACTAATAGCTTGAGAATTTTCCATTAGATGATTCTCTATTCTCATATTAAAGTTATTTTGCTTAACAACATAATTATCAAATTCATCTAAACATTGATCAGGAGGTTTTGAGTAAGGGATATCTCCTCTATCAAAGCGTTGAAGAGAATGTACCTCAATTGTGGATGAAGGGGGAATTATCTTACATAGATCTTCTATAGGAGGTAAATTCTTCACATCTTCAGATTTAATACCTTTCTCCATAAGAGATTTCTTGGCTTCTCTCATATCTTCATCATTTAATTCAATCATACCCCTCTTCTTCAATATTGGTGTTGGGGTTGGTTCAGGTGTAGACCAATCATCATGATTTTGGCTTATTCTAGCCAATAATTCTTCAGCTTCGTCCGGAGTTCTTTTCCTGAAAACACAATCAGCACAACTATCCAGGTATGCCCTAGACTCAATGGTTAGTCCACTATAAAATATATCAAGTAGATCATGCTTTTCTAAATCATGTCCAGGTCGAGCTCTAATAAGAGAGCAAAATCTTGCCCAAGCTTCAGGCAATTTCTCTCCATCTTCTTGATCAAAACTATATATTCTCTGCAGAGCAATATGTTGAGCACTAGCAGGAAAATATTTCCGAAAGAAAACTTCAAAAAAACAACTTGGACTATCAATAGAATCAGGAGGTAAACTATTATACCAAATCTTAGCATCATCCTTTAATGAGAAAGGAAATTTTTTAGCAACAAAATAAGTACGCATCTTAACATCATCAGAAAACAAGCTACTTAAAGTAGAAAGCTCATTCATGTGCTCTACAACACTCTCTTTCTCAGTACCGCAAAAGGTGTTTTCTCAACAATAGATATATGAGATAAATCAAGAGAAAAATCATAATCTTTATCCTTAATATTTATAGGATATGTGACAAATTTAGGATCAGGAGACAGTTTATATCTAACAGCATGTTGTGCAATAAGATTTTTAAGGTTACTTGTACTAGTAGTAGCATTGCATTTATCAATAAAATCATCATCAAGTTCCACATAATCTTCATCAAGATCATCACTAGGTGAATTAACAGGTCAGTGATTTTCATTCGGAGTTTCAGTACTTTCAATTTGTCTAGACCTAGCAATTGTAGCATCTAGAAAAGAACCTAATGAACGAGTATTATCAAGCACAGTAGAAGCATCATCAAAATTATCAGAGGAATTTTCAGATTCAGCAGAAGTACCAACACGTGAAGCTTGTGGTGGTGAAACAAGTTGACTTATCACAGATGGTGAATCAAGAGCAGCAGAGGTACTCAGAGTTGTACCTTTTCTTGTAGTGGATGGTAATATGGCGACTTTAGTATCGCGAGGTTTACCCATGATGGAGGATTTGCAGCGAACAATATCAATTCAGGTGAACTTGCAAATAAAGCTATGCTCCCCGCAACGGCGCCAGAAAATAGTCTTGATGACCCACAAGTATAGGGGATCGCAACAGTCTTCGAGGGAAGTAAAACCCAATTTATTGGTTCGACACAAGGGGAGCCGAAGAATATTTCTAAGCCTTAACAGCGGAGTTGTCAATTCAGCTGCACCTGGAAACAGACTTGCTCGCAAGAGTTTATCAAGTAACAGTTTTATAGCAGTAGGAGTAGTGAAATAACAACAGCAGTGTAACAAAGACAACAGTAGTGATTTTAGTAAACAGCAGGATTAAAATACTGTAGGCACAGAGATGGATGAACGGGCGTTGCATGGATGAGAGAATTCATGTAACAATCAAGGTAGGGCATTTGCAGATAATAATAAAACGGTATCCAAGTACTAATCAATCCATAGGCATGTGTTCCGTATATAGTCGTACATGCTCACAATGAGAAACTTGCACAACATCTTTTGTCCTACCAGCCGGTGGCAGCCGGGCCTCTAGGAAACTATCGGAAATTAAGGTACTCCTTTTAATAGAGTACCGGAACAAAGCATTAACACTCCGTGAACACATGTGATCCTCACATCACCGCCTTCCCCTCCGGTTGTCCCAATTTTTGTCACTTTGGGGCCTCGGGTTCCGGACAGCAATATGTGTATACAACTTGCAGGTAAGATCATAAAACAATGAATATCTTCATGAATCAATAACATGTTCAGATCTGAAATCATGGCACTCGGGCCCTAGTGACAAGCATTAAGCATAACAAGTTGCAACAATATCATAAAAGTACCATCTACGGATACTAGGCACTATGCCCTAACAATCTTATGACTATTACATGATCAATCTCATCCAATCCCTACCATCCCCTTCAGCCTACAGTGGGGGAATTACTCACACATGGATGGGGGAAACATGGCTGGTCGATGGAGAGGCGTCGTGGCGATGGCGGCGATGATCCTCCAATTCCCCGTCCCGGCGGAGTGCCGAACGGAGTTTCGGTCCCGAGATGGAGTTTCGCGATGGCGGCGGAGTTCGGACGTCTTCCGGAAATATGGTCGAACCCCCGGCATTTTTAGGTCTAAAGGGTTTTGTAGTCCGAAGGAGAGGCCGGGGCCGCCGAGGTGCCCTCACCATAGGGCGGCGCGCCCCTCCAGGCCGCGCCAGGGGCCATGGGCCCCCTGGCTTGCCCTTTTGGCCTCTTATCTTCACGGTGAAAATATGCCCATTGCGATTATTCCTGGGGATTTTCCTAAAAGTTGAGTTTCTGCACAAAAACAAGACACCGCTGCAATTCTGCTGAAAACAGCGTCAGTCCGTGTTAGTTGTATCTAAAATACACAAATTAGAGGTAACCAATAGCAAAAGTGTTCGGGAAAGTGGATACGTTTTGGACGTATCACCACACTTAGTTGGAAAAAGTCTCGGTTACAACCACACTTGTTACCGAAAAAGTCTCGGTTGCAACCAGACGTACGACTGGAAAGTCTGAGATGAAACCACACTTGCAAGTGAAAATAAGTCTAGCAACAACATTTGTAACCCTAGTTATAACTGCAAAAAAAAATACAAAATCTAATACTCCCTCCGATCCTAATTAATTGACTCTACTTTATCAAGATACGGATGTATGTAGGTGCTTTTGTTAACTAGATACATTTATATCTAGACAAAATGAAGTTAATTAATTTGGATCGGAGCGAGTATCAAAGCTAGCAACTCACCACAAAAGGCCCAACAACTATGAGAATGCACCAAAGAAGCCCATGCCTTGCTCACACTCACAACTAGCGACACCACGAGGCGATGAAACACACTTCCATCTAGTACTACCCATTTCCTACCGGAAACATGAATCATGATGAAAACAAATCCAATGACCCATGACTCTACTAGACACACGCTTCGTTCTTTGTCTACCGAGAACTAGCCACTTTTAATGAATACGTACTATTTTTGAAATATTACAAAAACATGTACTATTTACAAAGTTAAAATAATTTTTTTTTAAAAACTAGCCACTTTTATGGTAGAAAAGTGCAATTCACCGCTTAGCACCCTCCAAAGCCTTGGCTCCCTCTTAATCTAGAATTACCGGAGGAGGGACTTACTTATAGTTTTGAAACTCGTGCGTTTCTCTCATTGCAAAATTCCTAAGAGATGAGAAGAGTGACGGATGCCAAATCCTTGCGGCTAGTCATTGTTTCCCACCATTGATGAATTGAGATCTTTGACCAAGATTGGATGGAAACGGAGTGGAGCTAGTGCCAATCCTTAACAAGGGAAGTGATTCCTGGATTTCGTTATCCTCTTGAAAAGCGGACAGACCCTGCAATTTTGCCACCATATTTTCTCCAAGCAGCGGTTAAAAGCCTATTTTGAATGGTAGACCATGCACAAAACTTCATTTTGGGAGGGACCCAAAACTTTCAAACCTTGGCGGTAGCGACCGTTGAATTGGATCTTATTAGCAGATTTTTAGTAGTATTGACCGTCACCGGTGAAGTTGCAAGATATACCATCCGAAACTTCGTCATGCGGGTTGATGTTTCTAAGTTGTACACAAAGGTAGATATATTGGGGAATGTGCTCGACACAGATGTCCGCTTCCATGTTGATCTTTGACATCCGCTCCTTTTTGTGAAGAGCCTTTTTCACACACCAATTCGAGCAACATTTTTAGGTTTCACACTGAGACTTTATTCTCAGTCTAGCAAATCCTATATATTTTATCGTCGTGGTAAATTCTCTTTTATTACATGAGCATCTTTCGTTCCGGTTCGGGCTGGTCGTGTTGTTTGCTCGGTTCGTTTCATGGGCTGGTTTGACTCTACATGTGGACGAACGCGCGAGGCGGCAGGTCCGGCCGTTGCCGCACCTGTGATGCCCGTGCGCGCGGCTCGTCGCATCCCTGTCATGGCGGCATGGCGAGCCTGCTCTCCGATATGGCGTCTCCCGGCGCGGCCATACCGTCCGGCGCCTGTCACAAACCGAACCTGCTTCCTCGTCGTAGGTTCGCACGTCACTGCGGTCTTATCCCATCGTGCTGATCGAGGAAGAAAGCTCCGAGGTATGGCATGTTCGACCTCGGCTCCTGTGAAGCACGGGATGTTCGGCTGACTGACTTGGGAACATCAAACAGGAAAGGCCAACAACATGATCTAATCTCCCAGGTTCGATGCTTCTTATTGTTTCTCAAGGTAGAAATCCAACCCCATGACACTAGCTAGTCGGCAAGGCCAGACAAATGGTGCAGCCGTGGTAGCTATGTGCGAGGCCGACCTCGGCCAACAGGAGCGTGCCAGATTGGAGACAGCGGACCAAGGCCACGAGTTGGCATGTGGGAGCGATAATCTGCTCGTGTTCAGTCCCGATCAACTCGTCGGACGACCTCGCTAGCGAGCGAGAGCCGAGAGGGACTCCACGGTCGCGACCGCACCGCGCAGAGATGGCGAACAAGGTCCAGTATGTCCTTGGACGAGCAGACCAGTCTCCTATCGCCGATATCGACTAGTTTTGCTCTGCTCCCCCGCAAATGCCAATTCTCTTGGCTATTGTTATCCTCAGCCAATGGATGTTCTGCGTGAGTACTAATTTTAAAAAGGGACTCGTCCGATTTTCGTCGCATCTTCACGTACCGTGCTAACCGTTCCTTCCTCAAGCAAGAGATTCCAAACAACATGAGGTAGATCGAGCTTCCAAACAGCACGACCACTGTATACATTATATTATCGGGCAATTTTCGAGCGAGTTTAATTATCGTAATCAACACCATAGATGCACTAGCACACTTAACCATAGATATTAGGCCAAGCACATCTAAGAGATGTAAATATGAAACAAATACTAGTGCAAGGTATACATGGCAATAGGGAAGGTAGTTCGACCAACGGCATCACCATGGTCGTTATTGATATCATCGGAAGAACTTGAGCCGACAAGGAAGAACTCGACCAACAGAGAGCAGTCGTACCGAGACGATCCCCAAATACCTTATCACCTATCTTCCGGTGCAAGATCTCGACAGATGGGGTTTCTGAGGCCTACTCTTCCGGATGGCCATGCATGCAGTCGCATGGATGAGAAAGACTATAAAACGACGCAACACATGGAACTGGAGAGGAGAGGGGTGCGCAAGTGCTTATATTCTTCTCACTCACTGGGAGAAGAAGAGCTCACCTTATAAACCACTCCAACTCCCTCCTAACTAGCAATATGGGCCTAAGTTTTAGTTCCTAAAGCTAGGACAATCCTATACACCGACCATGTCAGTACATACACAGCACAGCCCTTGTCGGGTATTGGCCACACCCATTTTCGTTTTTGTTTTTGTTTTCTATTTGTTTTTTCTATTTGTTTCTTTTTGTGCTTTCTATTTTTTCCCTTTTTTCCTTTTTTTTTAATTCGAGAAAGTTCAAATTTGAAAATTGTTCAAATCTGAAAACATTCAAAGTTGAAAACATTCAAGTTCAAGATATATGAGATTGGAACCTATTATGTGTAAGATATATTGATAGATGCATATCATGTACCCCGTTCTTAAGTATTTATTCTGGTCCAACTTGTATGTAAGAGCATGTGTGGGGAGAAGAGTGTATTAGATGAACTTGCATGGTAGTAATGATTGAATAGTGACAATAAATTCAAGATCTACATAGTATTTATCTTTGTTTTGCTGCCTCACTAGGGATAAAGTAAATTCATGTGCTATAATTATCTTATGACAGTTGATAATCTTGTTTGATCAAGGTAGCTTATTTGTGATTCAAACATTACGTTAAATTACTTAAGGCTATACTCTGTTAATTCTTAATTTAAGATTGCTTGGAGTTTTTCCTTTTTTAAGGAGTATAAGAGAGATGTGTTGCATCATCTTTATGTTAGAACGTGATGCCAGTATGAATACTTCTCAAACACATGTTGGAGTTCCACCAATATCATGCTTATTCTGCTAGCATTGAGCTGCTGTCGAAGCGCCACGTGCAACTCTCCTATTTTTACTCACATGCGATGACCGCTCCTTTAAAAAAAATTCTTGAATCCACGCCGGCAGCCATCGGCCTCCCTAGTGACCGGAAAAATGGAGCCCCCAACGTCCTAGGAACTATGGTGACCCTCGCCGACAATGGAATCTCGCAGGTGGTGAGGAACTTCATAAAAGTCGCTTGTTGTTGTAGTTGCATCTCGTCGTTGCAGCTACATCCCGCTCTCCTCTGCATCCTGGTGTTCGACACCTTCGCCCAGAACCATACTGGCGACTTCCGGCGGATGACGCTCGACGATGGTGGAAACCTCCGTACATACTTTTGGATCGATGGCTCCAAGGCCTAGACCTCTGACTATCGGGCATCTCGTGGCAGCGGGAGTTGCCAAGCTCGTGCGGCGTCTACAACCTGTCCCTAGAGAAGCTGCACGCCTGCACCGCAGTGTCAACCTCAGGGTCGTACGCCTCCATGGATATCACCGACCTCTGCGGTGCATGGCAAATGTTCGTCGTGGTTTGGTGTACAAGGAGAGGGTACCATTAGAAATGTAGAAAGAAAAAGCAAGAAGGAAGAAGATTTAGAGAGACTTCGATATGATCGAGGTCACTTCATTTGAGGAGTTAAATTTGAGAGATCGGTTAGGTATAGCTACCGTTAGAATAAAATTTTACTCCCCTCTAAGTTCATTCTACCGTTTGTGCCTCTAAATTATATAAGAGATATGCCCTTACAACACTAGAACTTTTCCTTTTAACACTGGATATATTAAATGGAATACGTCAAAAAAATTATACAGCTTCTTTCAAACCCTTGTGTGCGACGTATGTATGTACGAGATAATTCATCCACTATTGCATGCAAACAGAACAAAGGAAATTAATCCCAATCTTGGTGAATGAGAACCCCGATCGGTTTCTAACACTTGGGGAGATCGGACGGCGGAGGCATGAGTTTCTGGTCAGGCAATGGGCCGTCGTTGACCACCCATGCCATCTTCAGTCCCCAGCTCGTGTGCACCTCGAGATGGCAATGCATGAACCATACACCTGCCAAGTGTCAAGTCATTTTTATGCAAGAAAAATAGTGCAGTGAAGTAATAATTAAGTTTGTTTGAAAAAAGTTCAGTAATATAGCAATGCCAAAAGAAATTGTATACCAACTCACCAGGGTTATCTGCGTAAAATCTGATGGCGACCCAGCCTCCAGCGGGAACTCCGACGGTGTTCCTCTGCACGGGGTCGAGCAAATTGAAGTTTGCAGGATCCTGTGACGAGTCATAATTGCCTACGCCTTGCCCGACAACGAAGAAGTCGAAGCCGTGAAGGTGCAGCGGGTGGCTCTCGGCGCCCTGGATGCTGGTGTCCTGGAGCACCACCTCCACACTGGTGTTGTATGACAGCACCACCACCTTGGTCCCGTTGGACACGTTTGTATTGT
This sequence comes from Lolium multiflorum, assembly GCA_030979885.1. Classification (NCBI taxonomy): domain Eukaryota; kingdom Viridiplantae; phylum Streptophyta; class Magnoliopsida; order Poales; family Poaceae; genus Lolium; species Lolium multiflorum. The sequence continues at coordinate 337,606,121 of CM061750.1, forward strand.
TGGGCGGCGTGCCCGTGTAGTTGAACGGCACCAGCGGCACGGTGGGGAAGTCCGACGTGTACACGCCGGCGGTGTTGCCGTCGTAGTGCGCCTTGAGGAGCGCCGTGGTGGGCATGTTGAAGGAGACGTTGTTGACGGACGCCGAGAACTTGGTGTCGTTGGTGGGGCCGCTGCAGCCCTGGTACGTCGGGCACGGGTTGGTGCCGAGCCCCACGGTGAAGAAGAAGGGGCGTTCCACCTGTCGCGGGACGTTGGCCGGGTAGTCCGGGCTGGCCAGGCTCCGGAGCTTGGCGCTGTAGTTGGCGGCGAACGCCGTGTCGTTGAACACCGGGAGGGTGGGACGGAAAAGCGGGCGGCTCTTGATGTGGCCCGCCGCCGGCGCGTACTCGAGGATGGCGGCGACGGTGGTGTTGTCGTAGGTGCCGACCCGGCCCGTGGCGTAGGGCCGCGCCAGCATGAGGTGGGTCGCCGGCGGGGAGCCGTCGTCTGGCTTGGCGCGGAGGAGCACGTTGGTGGTCTGCCCCGGCGTGACGAGCACCACGTCGGTGTCAAAGGGCTTGACATAGGAGGCGTCGACGTCGACGACGGTGAGCGTGTGGTTGGCTATGGAGAAGAAGAGCTCATCGTTGAGCGCAGCGTTGATCAGCCGGAGCAGGTACCACTTGCCGGGCTGCACCTTCAGCTTGAACGTGTCTGCAGATGGTAGATGAGCTGCGCTTTAGCTCACTACTAATTTGAAAAACATTGAAACGTAGCAACAACGACGCTTTGGCCGAGTGGTTAAGGCGTGTGCCTGCTAAGTACATGGGGTTTCCCCGCGAGAGTTCGAATCTCTCAGGCGTCGTCATTATTTTTGGTATTTTCTGTTTGATGGGCTAATTTTTTTTGTGAGAATTTTGATGTGCCAAATTTGTTACCTCTGGTCGAGCAGTTGTACAGTGGGCCTGGAAGCCCGTTGATGGTGTAGGCCTCCGAGACGTTTGGGCCTCCACCAGTTTTCAGCGCCTGCGCTATAATCGCCTCAGGGTCCACGGTAAACCACTCGCCGAAGATGACGGGCACTTCTCTGTAGGGTTTTGAGAAGGGGTAGGGCACGCCGAGCTTGGGGAGGATGACGATGGGGCCGTAGAGCGTGGCACGCAGCCACGAGACGTGCGCGTGCCAGAACAGCGTGCCTCTCTGCCCCGTGACGGTGAAGTTGTACACGTAGCTCTGGCCTGTCTGGATCGGGCACTGCGTGATGTACGCCGGCCCGTCCGACCACCCCGTCCGCAGCTGCCTCACGCCGTGCCTGTTCAAAATATGATCAACATGAGCTATAAAACAAGGGATCACACTCAAGAAGAGAACATTTCCGAATGAAGAACGGCTAACTAGACCGGTGAATGAAGGCTACTACTTTGTATTTTACACAAAATGTAGCACTAGCTAGCAGTGTGGTTATCGCCGATGCAATTAATTAAGAACATGGAGCACATGATTTACCAGTGGATGGTCACGTTCTGCTTGACATTGTTCACCACCTTGACGACGACGCGGTCGCCTTCCCTGGTGAGTATCTTCGGCCCGGGGAACTTGCCGTTCACGGTCGGGATGGCGCGCGTCTTGCACAGCCGTGTCACCTTCTTCATCGTTACCTACAATTCAAACATAGGATTAGATGAGATCAGAACAACCTAAACAGAAGCCTGTGAAGTTAAAATTCCACCTAGACAAGGAGCTAGTCTGACTACAACTCAACAATGGACAAGGCTAGTGAAGCCTGCGAAGTGCATGTCAGGCAGTATGTACATTGAAAGTGTAGTATCTCGTCGTGCTGGCGAGAAGCAGCTGCGGCAGCACCAGCAACGCGCCAAGGAATACAAGCAGAGCGCGGCAATGTGCTCCCATTGTCCTGACTCTTTGATAGATCTGCAATGCAGATGTATGGAGTGTGGTATATGGCAGCAGAGATAACAGTTATCACGGCCTACGCGCTCGAAGCATAATATGAGAGACCAAGATATATAAGGAGGACGGCGCCACCAGTTGGTGCTGCAATTTATTAGGTGAAGATATGATGTTTTCCTTTTCTCCCTAGGTCATGAAAAAGATGAGGAAATATTAGGTGGTGATGATCAGATTAGCCGGATGACAGAGGAGAAAGAAAGGTTCCTAGCTTGCTAGCGCCAGTGCTTTGGCTGGTGATGTAGTACAAGAGTTGGGTCGTGCTGGGTTTTAGAGTGCAGGCAAAGGAATTGCTCTTTTTGACGGGGGCACTGCTCACGCAAATATTCCAGAATATCGATGATTTATAAGTAACTCGTTTAAGCTTTTGACCAATTGACCCAGAGTACACCGCAAGAATCATGATGCGAGTATGCAACCTCTCTCGACTGTATTCCTGATTGGAATCTTCCGTGCTATGATCTGATCTGATCTTCAGTTCCTCTGGAAGAAGGACGATAGAGCCTTGACAGCTAGCATTTGTTACGATTTCACTCTCACCTCGTCGGATCAGTACCGACCTCTTAAAGACCCTGTAGACGATGATTAGTTCGCTCGGCGGTTAATTCATCCCGGAGTTTCATCACTGTGCATGGAGTGACTGACGGAACGGAGACTAGAACACTTCAACTTATAGGTTTCTGTTCATGGGCTAGTCCTGAGACCAGTTAAAGGTCTGCTGAGAATGTAGTACAGGCACCTAACAAGATAATGTTTGTGTAATCACCTCGTTTATGATCGTTGGAAGCCCGGAAGTAGGTTCCTAAGTTCCTAAGTATTCCTTGCATGCACATACACCAAAAGATGGTTAGGGTTCGTGTCTGAATGACATTGCACGTCCTGTCGAGCATCAACCGCATTGGCAATGGTTCGACGTCGGCTAACTGCTTTGACCATTGGTTTGCTTGCACCTGAGTGTATCCCATTCCTATGTAGGCAGCCGAAACTTGAGACAAATAGTGCGACATTCGCCAGCTTACTACACCAAACACCCGCAGCTTTCACGCCTTTGCCGCCCTTTCCAAGAAAAAGTGCAGCAAAAAGTAATGGATTTTGATATGCAATCCAAGAAAACTTAGAACACCTACATACAAGGAGAATACTCGATCGGAGGGATTGTACACAACACGCATGCCGTTTGCTCCGCTGTCCGCGTACCCTCCACACGCGTGCGTGTGTAAAATCGAGATCCTGACAATGCCATTCTCCCTATAATTCCACCATTGTACCATGTGTTAGTGTGTGGTTTGGAGGCGTGCATGTCTTTCTTAATTAATCTTGACGCTCTTGTTCCTGTCTGAACATCCCTGGCCAGGGCATCTTTATCCTGTCTTGGACATCAAGGGAAACACTTTGAGTAAAACTATGATCTAGCACAATGCAACCGGAAGCGCACACACAAAAAAGGAGGATAGGAGAAGTTTCTGGTGGGTGACAAGCGACGGGACGAGCGCGCATCTCATCTTGATTGGGTTTTATGTTGCTTCCGGGACAGTGACGTCGCATCCTACTCGGGTTCTCAAGCGGCACACGCGGTAACTACGTGTCCACGATCTTCTAGCCTGCTAGAGTCTAGAGAGTATGCTGGGAACTTAACTCATAATTTTTTGCACCCTCAGTAACCAACTTAAGGAGTTGGGCTGTCACTTCAGATAGCAATGTAACTCATAATGTTTTCTCCCATTTCAGAAATGTAACTCAAGTGCATGACAACTTGCAAAAGGCAGAATGAAAGCTCAGTTTACTATCATTCTGAGAGAAGCGCAACTGAACTGAAGAAAGTCAAAAAAGCACAAAGGAGATCTGCTCACTATGATGTTTTCAGGTAATGTTAGCTTGAAAGTGCTTGATCCCTCCAGAGTTCGGTGTATCTTCGCTTCATGTAATTTATGCGTATATCATCCAGGTCAACGATTTTGCATCCAATGAACTTGAGCTTGTATTACAATGTTGAAGCTGAATTATATGCGCGATGTGGCGGAAAATATGTGCAGCAAAGTTGCATCTTCTAGTGCTTTTCAGGTGAGACGTCAAAACTCAAGAAGCTGATCACCTAGTAGGAATTGCGTTAACTGCAAATATCGCAAATATCTCGACCGAAGCTAATATCGACATTTTTTCTCTAACACACGCCTAAGCGAGTGTCTTTGTATATTAGAAGGAGCCGCAAAGAGACGGAAAACTGTACAAACTGTAGCAGCGCTACAAGAGAAAGGCAGAGAAACAAAAAAAAGGATCTAAAAGACAAGGACAAAAAGAAAAAAAAAACTATACATGGGTTTATGTTAACCCAACGGTCAGGGACTTAGAGAGAGTCCGGAGATCGAGCATGGAGAGGTAAGCGACGTAACTCCTTGGCCGCGGCAAGAATCCATAGCCGAGCCTCCATATTGACAAATTATTATGTTTGGACTGGTATGTCACACAGAATGTTACGCCTTTGGTAGTAGCTACCGAACACATTCTAAGGCCGACTTCTTTTTAGCTTCTAAGCTAGCTTTTGAAAAAGTGTGAGAAGAATATGTGGTGGGCAGAACCTCATACAAGCTGGTTCCTTCTATTTCTTTTGGTTTCTAAAATTTTGACTTGTTTGACATGTTGAGTTGTGAAATGTCTGTAACGCCCCTAAATTTTATATGTAATATAAATAATTGGCAATACCATGTGTATGGCTAGTACATAATGAGATAGAAATGAATATACGATTATAAATAGTCCGATAAGATGATATCATAAGCTGTAGTTCATTACATGCCAAAAGAAAAGAAACATCTTCTAGTGATTGTGAAATTACAATAACAACAACTCCTCGGAGAACTAAACTTTCAACAACTATGTCACACCGAACGCATGACGATATTAGAAGAATATGAAGCATTTTCACCGGCATAAGATGCACTATCCTCGTGGTGTCGAAATGCCATCATATAGTTACTATCACGAATGAAGTTATGCAAACACATATATGCGGTGATGATCTTCGTCCATATCTCTGGTAAAATGGTATTGAAAGCAGAATGCGCTACCTTTTTTTGAACAGGGGATGGTCCCAAAGGGACCTAGAAGCTTTCATTGAGCGGTGGAGTAAAAGGGGCCAAAGGGAAAAAAGAAATTACAAACGAGCCCTATTTTTTTTGCACTGAAGACCCTAAAACATGTTGAAGAAACGCCATCGGGTCTAGCTCCAAATCCACCACATCTCCGCGCCACCACGCAGTCAAGAACCTCGCCGCCGGGGACAGAACCACTTGGGGCGAGGCTCCGGGAACTGATCTCGATGGCACGTCCAGAATCGTCGACTTCGTCGGTGGCTAGCAATACGATGGATCGAGGTAAACGGGGAAAAACTGATCTAGTCGATTTTATTCCTCACCCGCCCTCCCGTATGGATGCATGTGCCTATCTAGAGGAGCCCATCATCATGACGTTCGGAGAATTCCGATTTGGCGTCAACAAAGAAGGATCCTATCGTCTTGAAGTTCCGATCTCGTCGGAATTTTCAGCGATCGATTCTGGCTTTTCATCGAGTGACGAGGAGTTTTGGTCGCCATGCTTCATCGACACCAAGGCAAGCGGAAAGCTCGTCAAGATCTTCAGCAACACATCTTTCGAGTCGTCTGCGGACTCCTTTATAAGCAGCGATTCCGACAGCGTCGACAGCTTCAACTTCATCGACAAATCTGCTGCCATTGGAAAGGTCTTCACCAATCTATATGATGGTGTCACCAATCCCGACAAAAATCAATACTCAAAATACCATCAAATCTGTGCAATTGAAGAGGCAGGCCGAGCAGAACCAGAGACGTCAGAGGCTTTCGATGATTTGGGAAATCCATACGTCGATCCCGCTGATCTTAGAAGAGGCTTAGGCACTAAATATGCCGGGTCTTCATCTCGCGTAAGAGTTCAGCTCCCAAGCAGCATGGGATAGGGCCGCAAGAGCCATGGATGGTTCAGAACCAATGACCACCACTGCTACTGCAGAAGAATTACAAGCCTATCAATATAAACTTGCTCGGGTGAGTAGGGAGCTGGAAAAACAGACATCATCCCTGAATAGAAGAAAAGAGGCAGCCTCCGCGTCAAGCAGGCGTCGAGCAGAGCTCAGTCGACAATCAGAAACTTCGGGAGATAGCTGATGACCCACAAGTATAGGGGGTGTATCGTAGTATCTTCGATAAGTAAGAATGTCGATCCTAACGAGGAGCAGAAGGTGTTGGCAGCAGTTTCGATGAAGGATTCACTGCAAATGCTCACAAACAAGTATTCAAGGGGTTTCGATGTAACAGATGAATAAAGTACGAGTAAGTAAAATGCGAGAGAAATAATTGCAGCGAGTGGCCCAATCCTTTTTAGCACAAAGGACAAGCCGGTTTGTTTACTTATAATGACCAAGCGTTCTTGAGGACACACGGGGATTTTAGTCTAGTACTTTCGCTTCATGTGGTTTAATAATCTTCATTGTTTTGATAAGTGTTGTGTGGGTGAACCTATGCTAATGCACCGCCCTTCCTAGGACTAATACATACTTGTGATTATACCCCTTGCAAGCATCCGCAACTACAAGAAAGTAATTAAGATAAATCTAACCACAGCCTTAAACTCTGAGATCCTGCGATCCCTCTTGCATCGATATACTAACGGGGGCTCAGGTTTCTGTCACTCCGGCAACCCCGCAATTAGCAACCGAATACAAGATGCACTCCCTAGGCCCATAAATGGTGAAGTGTCGTGTAGTCGACGTTCACACGACACCACTAGAAGAATGACACCACAACTTAAATATCATAACATTGAATATTACTCAACCATAATTCACTACTAGCATTTAGACTTCACCCATGTCCTCAAGAACTAAACGAACTACTCACGAGACATCATATGGAATACAATCAGAGGTGATATGATGATGAATAACAATCTGAACATAAACCTTGGTTCAATGGTTTCACTCAATAGCATCTATAACAAGTAGAGAATAATGCCGGGAGAGTTTCCCCTATCATACAATCAAGATTTAACCCGAATTGTTACAGCGGTGACGAGGTGCAGCGATGGTGATGGCGGTGTAGATGGTGGAGATGATGATGATGATGATGGAGATGATGTCCCGCTCGATGACGATGGCGATGGCGTCGATTTCCCCCTCCGGGAGGGAATTTCCCGGCGGATTCCTGCCCGCCGGAGAGCTCTTTTCTCTCTGGTGTTCTCCGCCCCGCAGAGGCGCCCTTCGTGAGGTCCTCTCTGTGGCTTAGGTTTTCGGGACGAAGGAGTACGCGAAGAAAAGGAGGCGAAAGGGGTTGTGGGCCCCCACACCACAGGTGGCGCGGCCGGCCATGGGCCGCGCCGGCCTGTGGTCTGGCCCACTGGCCCCTCTTCTTCCCTTCTCGGCTCCCTCCGTCATCTGGAAAATAGGAATTTACGTGAAATTTCCTTCCACAGCTGATCTTCCGAAATATTGCGTTCGACGGTGCTTTTTCCAAAGAATCCCGGTGCTTGATCCTCCAATGATGATGAAACATGCAAAATAGATGAAATAACATAAGTATTGTGTCCCAATATGAAATATATCAATGAATAACAGCAAATTATGATACAAAATAGTGATGCAAATTGGACGTATCAACTCCCCCAAGCTTAGACCTCGCTTGTCCCCAAGCGAAACTGAGCTCGATAAACAAGACCACATGTTTATGGAGTGAAGAGTCGATAAATAAAATACGGACAAGAAGCATCATATTCATTCACACAAGACATTCTAGTAAACAACTTCCTCATATAACTCATCTTGAAATAGGTAAAGAGAAATCACAGTAAAGGTGCATAAGAAATCATAGTTGGTGATGGCAAACTTTGTTCTTGGTCAGAGAACTACTAACGGATTGTAATTCTAAGCAAAGCTTTCATATTAGATTTTATAGCCGAGCCTTCATATTTAAGCATAACAATCTCCTCATAATCATTGATAACTTCAAAGTCATATTCATTCAGATAAAATTGGTACTAAACAAGAAAGTATAAAAGGCATGATTAACTGAATCATAGCATAAATGATTGGTTCACAACAACTCAATTGCTTGCTTGAGATAGAGAGAAATAGGTTTACTGACTCAACATAAAAGTAAAAGACAGGCCCTTCGCAGAGGGAAGCAGGGATTAAATCATGTGCTAGAGCTTTTCAAGTTTTGAAATCATATAAAGAGCATAAAAAGTAAGATTTTGAGCGGTGTTTATTGTTGTCAACGAATGGTAGCGGGCACTCTAACCCCTTGCCAAACGAACCTTTCAAGAGCGGCTCCCATGAGGGACGGCATCTCTACCAGCAAGGTAGATCATCCCCCTTCTCTTTTGTTTACACATGTATTTTAGTTTTATTAAGGATGACACTCCCCAACCTTGGCTTTCTCAATCCATGGCTAACCGAATCCTCGGGTGCCTTCCAACATTCACATACCATGGAGGAGTGTCTATTGCAAAATTAAGTTGCCTACGATAAATCAGAGCAAAACATGTGAAGAGAATTATTAATGAAAGTTATTAATTGGGGCTGGGAACCCCGTTGCCAGCTCTTATTGCAACATTATTGGATAAGCGGATGTGCCGCTAGTCCATTGGTGAAAGTCCGCCCAACAAGATTGAAAGATAAAACACCACATACTTCCTCATGAGCTATAGAACATTGACACAAATAAGGAGTAGTAGTTTGAATAATTTAAAGGTAGCACATGAAGTATTTACTTGGAATGGCAGAAAATACCATGTAGTAGGTAGGTATGGTGGACACAAATGGCATAGGTTTGGTCTAAGGTTATGGATGTATGAGAAGCATTCCCTCTCGATACAGGTCTTTGGCTAGCAAGGTTTGATAGCAAGCATAAAGGTTGAGGGAAACAAACAAATATACATATGATAGAAACAATCATGCATCTTTCTCATAAGCACAAGCAATTTTAACTTTAGAATACTAAGCATAGAGATAATAGAGTAGTATATCTAAGTGTATTTCTCTCTTCTATTAAACATCAAGATGTTGTTGCTATTGACCAATGCTAAGTTTGCCAAAACCAAATAGATTTACTTGATGCTCCCAAAGTGATATCAATACACATGTCAAGAGTAATCATATAATGGAGATTGCAAACTAAAATAAGGTGTGCAAAAAGTAAATGATAAGACTTCTCATTAATATTCCATAACGATAACTCACACCAACGGATACATAGATAACTAACTAAGAGAGATACTTCCACATTGCATACTATTCCATATGATAACTTCCCTACTCATGATATGACACTACTTGATAGTAAAAGATAAAGGTGGTGATGATGTGATACCGCGGCACTCCCCCAAGCTTGAAACAAACCAAGGGGATGCCAATACCGATGATGAATTACTCCTTCGGTGATGATGGCGATGGATTCCTCTCGCGCTTCATAAGGATCTCCTTCAGCTTCTCAATTTTGTAATTCTGCACCAAAACCTGAAGAGACTCATTATTACCCGAGTGTGGCGGTGACGGCCTTGTGCTGGGATTTGAGTAATATTCCAGCATTCTGCGAAGTCGCTGGTTCTCCTCCCGAAGTATCTCCACTTCCCTTCTTAGAGCACGATATTGATCACAAAACTCATCAGCAACCCGTATTGCTTCCTCCACACAAGGGAAAGAGTCGAGGTCCAGAGCAGGCGGAAGAGCTCCCTGCAAGTTATGAGAAAAAGAACGCCCAGTATTAACCGATCCCACCAAAATTGGCTTACTCCTCGTAGTTTCCCACTCTCCTTTTGCTGATGCTATCTTCTCCTTCTCCTTATTGATCCTTTCATCCATCTCTTCCCTCCAAGGCCCCTTGTCTTTGTTGCTGGAGACCATGGTGCTTCTAGATCAGAAAACAGCTCGAAACAAAACACGACGAGAAAACGATATTACGGACCTCCAGGGTCCGGGGGATTATATAGCAAATATTTTTACGACAAAAGGAAGGTTCCAGGTCGAAACGAGTGGAAATGGGACGCCGAGGGGCTGTCACCATAGGCGCGGCCGGGTGGGGCCCGCGCCGGCCTGTGGTGGGGCCCTCGCGCGTCTTTTCCACTCCGTTTCGATTCCGTAATTTTTCATATTTTCTAAAAACAGCAGAAATAATGTTCGGAAAGGTAAACGCGGACTTTTTATTACCTGTACTGTTACCTATTCAAAGTCAGTTCTGGCGGACTGTCAATTTGTCCTTTGATGAAAGCCTCCGTGTTTCCACTTGAATAATATCAACATCAACATTATAAGAATCACCCGAGATATAATGCTTGAGTCTTTGTCCATTCACCACTTGCGTGGCATTGCCTTGGAGAGAGCTAATTTTAATTGCTCCTGAACGATACACCTCCTCAACAACATATGGTCCTTCCCACTTCGAGAGTAATTTCCCTGCAAAGAATCTGAGACGAGACCGATACAATAGGACTTTATCCCCAATATTAAACTCTCTTTTGATAATCCTTCTATCATGCCATTTCTTAACTTTTTCTTTAAAGAGTTTAGCATTTTCATAAGCTTCACTTCTCCATTCATCTAGAGAACTTAATTGCAACAACCTCTTATTACCGGCTAATTTAGGATCTTTATTTAGTTCTCTAACAGCCCAATAAGCTTTGTGCTCTAGTTCTAGAGGTAAATGACAAGCTTTTCCATAAACCATTTTATAAGGTGACATTCCCATAGGATTTTTATAAGCAGTTCTATAAGCCCATAGTGCTTCTTTCAATTTGCTAGCCCAATTCTTTCTAGATTTATTAACAGGTCTTACCCAAGATAGCTTTAATCTCTCTATTTGATAATTCTACTTGACCACTAGTTTGAGGGTGATAAGCTGAAGCAATTCTATGATTAATACCATACTTAGCAAGAGTTTTTCTAAAACCTCCATGAATAAAATGAGAACCTCCATCAGTCATAATATATCTAGGTACTCCAAATCTAGGAAATATAACATCTACAAGCATTTTTATAGAGGTCTCACCATCAGCACTTTTTGTAGGTATAGCTTCTACCCATTTAGTAACATAATCAACAGCGACAAGTATATGAGTGTTACCATCTGAAGAAGGGAAAGGACCCATGAAGTCGAATCCCCAACAATCGAATGGTTCAATAACAAGAGTATAATTCATAGGCATTTCATTGCGTCTAGAGATATTACCAACTCTTTGACATTCATCACAAGATAAAATAAATTTCCTTGCATCTTTGAAAAGTGTTGGCCAATAAAAACCTGATTGTAGAACCATTTGCGCGGTTCTATCTCCAGCGTGATGTCCTCCATAAACACTACCATGACATTTATTCAATATCTCCTGTTGTTCATATTCAGGAACACATCTTCGCATAATACCATCCACTCCTTCTTTATATAAGTGTGGGTCATCCCAAAAATAATGCCTCAAGTCATAAAAGAATTTCCTCCTTTGCTGAGCTGAAAAGGTTGGAGGCAAATACTTCAAACAATAAAGTTAGCATAATCTGCATACCAAGGGCTCTCTCGCGAGCTCACCTTTATTACGGCCAATTGTTCATTTGGAAAACTATCATTAACAGGAACAGGATCATAGGCAATATTTTCCAATCTAGACAAATTATCAGCAACAGGATTATCAGCACCTTTCCTATCTATAATATGTAAATCAAATTCTTGCAAATAAGTACCCATCTAATAAGCCTTGGCTTAGCATCTTTCTTTGTCATAAGGTATCTAATTGCAGCATGATCAGTAATTGTAACTTTCGAATCAACAATATAGGGTCTAAACTTGTCACAAGCAAAGACTACAGCTAACAATTCCTTTTCAGTTGTAGCATAATTTCTTTGAGCAGCATCAAGAGTCTTACTAGCATAATGAATAACATTTAATTTTTTATCTACCCGCTGTCCAAGAACAGCGCCTACAGCAAAATCACTAGCATCACACATAATTTCAAAAGGCAAATTCCAATCGGGAGGTTCGACTACAGGAGCAGTTGTTAAGGCTTTCTTTAGAGTTTCAAAAGCTTCCTTACAATCATCATCAAAAACAAAAGGTACATCTTTTTGAAGAAGATTAGTAAGAGGCTTTGAAATTTTAGAGAAATCTTTAATAAATCTCCTATAAAACCCAGCATGACCAAGAACACTACGAATACCTTTAACATCCCTCGGATAGGGCATCTTCTCAATTGCTTCAACTTTAGCTCTATCAACTTCAATACCTCTCTCGGAAATTTTATGTCCCAATACAATTCCTTCATTAACCATAAAGTGGCATTTCTCCCAATTAAGAACAAGGTTAGTTTCTTCACATCTCTGCAAAACTTTATCGAGGTTTCGCAAGCAATTATCAAAAGAATTTCCATAGACAGAAAAATCATCCATGAACACCTCTACAATACTTTCGCAAAAACCATGAAAAATAGCAGACATGCATCTTTGAAAAGTAGCAGGAGCATTACATAAACCAAAAGGCATACGCCTATAAGCATAAGTTCCATAAGGACAAGTGAACGTGGTTTTCTCTTGATCTTTAGCTTTAATTTGTGAAAACCCAGAATAACCATCAAGAAAGCAAAAATGAGTATTTTTAGATAACCTTTCTAGCATTTGATCAATAAAGGGTAAAGGGTAATGATCTTTCTTAGTAACTTTATTAACTTTTCGAAAATCAATGCACATTCTATACCCTACAACTATTCTTTGAGGAATAAGCTCATCATTATCATTAGGCACAACAGTCATTCCTCCTTTCTTAGGAACACAATGCACAGGGCTAACCCATCTACTATCAGCAATAGGATATATAATACCAGCTTCAAGAAGTTTTAATACCTCGTTCCTTACCACCTCTTTCATCTTCGAAATTAGACGACGTTGATGTTCAACAACAGGCTTTGCATCTTCTTCCATATTAATAGCATGTTGGCAAATAGAAGGAGAAATCCCTTTCAAATCATCAAGAGTATAACCAATAGCTCCTCGGTGTTTCTTCAATATTTCCAATAACCTTTCTTCCTCAATCTCTGAAAGCTTAGAACTAATAATAACAGGATATATTTTCTTATCATCAATATGAGCATATTTAAGATTATCAGGTATTTAAATCAAAAATAGGATCTTCCTTTGGTGGCGGTGTTGTACCCAAATCTTCCACCGGTAAATCATGCTTGAGAATAGGTTGGCGAAGAAAAATTTCCTCAAGCTCATCTATTTCTTTCCTAAAAGCTTCACTTTCACTATTCTCCAAATGTTGCTGCAAAGGATTATTAGGAACAAGAACAATAGATGCACACTGCTCCATTTTAAAATCATTACTAGGCAAGTCAGCTTTATAAGGAGTTTTGGTAAATTTAGAAAAGTTAAATTCATAAGGTTCACCAACAAATCTAGTCAAAATTTTCTCTTTCTTACAATCTATAATAGCTCCACAAGTATTTAGAAAAGGTCTACCAAAAATGATAGGACAATGATCACTAGCGGCAGAACCAAGTACCAAAAAGTCAGCAGGATATTTAATCTTACCACATAGAACTTCCACATCTCGAACAATACCAATTGGAGAAATAGTTTCTCTATTAGCCAGATGAATAACCACATCAATATCTTCAAGTTCACAAGAACCAATTTCATAATCTCCGTGTAAAGCTCATAAGGAATAGCACTAACACTTGCACCAATATCACATAAACCATAATAGCAATGATCACCAATTCTAACAGATAGCATAGGAACACTAACTTGTTTGGGTTTATTAGGATGTGAAACAATATTAGAAGCATCTTCACAGAAAATAATATGACCATCCTCCACATTTTCAGTCACAAGATCTTTAACTATTGCAACAGCAGGTTCAATTTTAATTTGTTCTTCAGGTTCTTTAGGTTTCTTTTCACTTTTATTAACCGCACTAGATATGACAGAGTACTCCTTCATTTTAACAGGGAAAGGAGTTTTTTCAATATAAGCTTCAGGAATAACATTATCAACAGTTTCAATCACTACACATTTGTTTACAGATGAATCAACTTTATCTTTATACGGTTCATGATACTTATCAAAATTCTTCTTAGGCAGTTCATAATGAGAGGCAAAAGCTTTATAAAGATTTGCAACAACTTGGGAATCAAGACCATATATAGCACTCATATTACGAAATTTATCAGTATCCATAAAAGCTTCAATGCATTTATAATCATAAATTATACCTGATTCTCTATCTTTGTCGTTCTCCCATCCTTCAGTATTTTCTTGGATCCGATCAAGAAGGTCCCTTTTAAACTCTTCTTTGTTGCGTGTAAATGATCCAGAACAAGAAGTATCCAGCAAGGTCTTGTCTTGAAAAGAAAGTCTTGCATAGAAATTATCAATAATAACATTACCAGGAAGCTCATGAATGGGGCATTTGAGCATTAAAGACTTCAATCTCCCCCAAGCTTGGGCAATACTCTCTCCATCATGAGGCCAGAAATTATATATGCGGTTCCGATCTTTGTGAATTTCACTTGGAGGATAAAATTTGGAATAAAATAAAGGCACAATGTCCTCCCAATCAGTAGAATCACCATTCTTCAGCAATTTATACCAGTGCGCCGCTTTACCAGACAGCGATATAGTGAATAGTTTCTTCCTAACTTCATTCGTAGAAATACCTGCACATTTGAATAACCCGCATAATTCATGCAAAAACAATAAATGATCACCAGGATGGACAGTTCCATCCCCTTCATAGCGGTTATCCATAACACGTTCAATAATTTTCATAGGTATTTTATATGGTACTACTTCTTCACCTGGCGCTTCATCCACTACCGTTGCAGTAGTAGTAGATTTCCCAAATAGAAATTGAAGAGAAGATCTCTCCATAATGAGTTATAGCAGCAGGAAATAAAATCAGCACAAAAAGGTTTTCCTTACCAATTCCGCTTACCAATAGCGCTTCACTCCCCGGCAACGGCGCCAGAAAATAGTCTTGATGACCCACAAGTATAGGGGGTGTATCGTAGTATCTTCGATAAGTAAGAATGTCGATCCCAACGAGGAGCAGAAGGTGTTGGCAGTTTCGATGAAGGATTCACTGCAAATGCTCACAAACAAGTATTCAAGGGGTTTCGATGTAACAGATGAATAAAGTACGAGTAAGTAAAATGCGAGAGAAATAATTGCAGCGAGTGGCCCAATCCTTTTAGCACAAAGGACAAGCCGGTTTGTTTACTTATAATGACCAAGCGTTCTTGAGGACACACGGGGATTTTAGTCTAGTACTTTCGCTTCATGTGGTTTAATAATCTTCATTGTTTTGATAAGTGTTGTGTGGGTGAACCTATGCTAATGCACCGCCCTTCCTAGGACTAATACATACTTGTGATTATACCCTTTGCAAGCATCCGCAACTACAAGAAAGTAATTAAGATAAATCTAACCACGCCTTAAACTTTGAGATCCTGCGATCCCTCTTGCATCGATATACTAACGAGGGCTCAGGTTTCTGTCACTCCCGCAACCCCGCAATTAGCAACCGAATACAAGATGCACTCCCCTAGGCCCATAAATGGTGAAGTGTCGTGTAGTCGACGTTCACACGACACCACTAGAAGAATGACACCACAACTTAAATATCATAACATTGAATATTACTCAACCATAATTCACTACTAGCATTTAGACTTCACCCATGTCCTCAAGAACTAAACGAACTACTCACGAGACATCATATGGAATACAATCAGAGGTGATATGATGATGAATAACAATCTGAACATAAACCTTGGTTCAATGGTTTCACTCAATAGCATCTATAACAAGTAGAGAATAATGCCGGGAGAGTTTCCCCTATCATACAATCAAGATTTAACCCGAATTGTTACAGCGGTGACGAGGTGCAGCGATGGTGATGGCGGTGTAGATGGTGGAGATGATGATGATGATGATGGAGATGATGTCCCGCTCGATGACGATGGCGATGGCGTCGATTTCCCCCTCCGGGAGGGAATTTCCCCGCGGATTCCTGCCCGCCGGAGAGCTCTTTTCTCTCTGGTGTTCTCCGCCCCGCAGAGGCGGCTGTAACCCTTCGTGAGGTCCTCTGTGGCTTAGGTTTTCGGGACGAAGGAGTACGCGAAGAAAAGGAGGCGAAAGGGGTTGTGGGGCCCCCACACGGGTGGCGCGGCCGGCCATGGGCGCGCCGGCCGTGGTCAGGGCCCACGGTGGCTCCCCTCTTCTTCCCCTTCCGGCTCCCTCCGTCATCCGGAAAAATAGGAATTTACGTGAAATTTCCTTCCACAGTTGATCTTCCGAAATATTGCGTTCCGGTGCTTTTTCCAGCAGAATCCTGGCTCCGTGCTTGATCCTCCAATGATGATGAAACATGCAAAATAGATGAAATAACATAAGTATTGTGTCCCAATATGAAATATATCAATGAATAACAGCAAATTATGATACAAAATAGTGATGCAAATTGGACGTATCAATAGCCATAGAGACTCCCGGAGAAGAGCAAGGTCTCGGCTGCAAAATATACCTGAAGAAGAGAGAGGAAACATAATTCAAAAATCTCGACATGTCCTTCATGTCGATTGATACAAGGGGAAATATCATCCCGAAACGCCAAGCAGATACATGGCAACACAAGCTTACATCCTCGCGTCCACCCCCTGGAGACCCGAGAGAAGCATTGTTTAATATGGCGATGGCTGGAGTTGGAGTTATGGGAACAGCGTTTGCAGCCACACCTCCCGAAGAAAATCCTAGGCAAAATAGTCCACGACCCACCGCAGCGGTGCAAGATCCACCAAGAACAAGTGGAGCAAGAGACACAGCAGCTCAAGTAAGGATGGATAGAGCGCGACAAGAAAGAAGAGAACGTCAGCATTCACCAGAAGTTGCCGACGAAGATATGTGTGGGCTCCCGTGCTTTACGAGACGAGTTCGAAAGACTCGCGTCCCGAAAGGGTTTAAGTTGCCCGAAAATTTCAAGAAATTCGACGGCCTGCAGGATCCCGAGGATTGGCTCGTTGATTATCTCGAGATGGTAAAGCTAGTAGGAGGAACCAGAGCAACGGCCATGCAAAGTATCCAAGTTCATCTGAGTGGTGCCGCGAGATCTTGGATAAAGAAACTTCCCCTAGGTTCCATCGACAGCTGGGATAGTTTTGAGGACATCTTCGTGAGGAATTTCCGATCCACCTGCAAGAAACCTGCGTCATTGGAAGAGTTAAGGGCGTGTCGACAGAAACACGACGAGTCGATGAGAAAATATATCCAAAGGTGGAACATTATTAAAAACTCGGCAGAGGATATATCTGACGAGAGAGCGATAGACGCATTCGTGGCAGGAATTCGACGGGGATATTTCGTCGAAGACTTGGGAAGAACTAATCCTAAGCAATATCAGCACTGATGGAGATAGCAAACAAGTGGGCAGATGGAGAAGATGCGATATATAACAAGCGACATAGGTCGCCAGAAGAGGATCGCGGTCGAAATTTTCAAAATAGAAGGCGATTTTCTCGCCAGTCCTACAATAATGATGCGCCTGGCCACATATCGGCCGGTTTCCGAGGAAACTCTGGAGGAAATAGTCGAGAAGATTACCAAAGGAGCAATGAACAACAAGGTGACAATAGAGGTGATTTCCGCGGTAACAGGCAAAATAGTGGACCAAGGTTTCAAAGACCTTATATATGTGTCCCCCGAGGAGATGATAAACGGACCGTGATGCACTTTTATCTCGACGAACGGAAAGAGGCAGTCGAGCATCTCCAAAAGACGCCGCAATTTTCGGCAATGTTGCGAGCCGCAGAATTGCAAATGCCCAAGCAATGAACAGAAACCCCTAGGGGCCAAGGAGTGAGATCCACCTCCCACCTCCTCCTGCAATTACGGACGAAAATCGGCACAAGCTCAGAATAGCGGCAGCACCGCACCCACCTCCATATGTTGACCCCAACTCCAATGGCGCGGTCTCGATGATTCAGAAAGCTAGGCCATCTAACAGGGCGCAGAAGGTAATCTCGCGGCAAGTGTTTATGGCAGAGAAGATGCCTCCACCAACGGTTGAATACCTAAATTGGTCGGGGCAAGACATTGGCTTCACAATTGCGGATCATCCACAGCAAGTTCCTCGACCAGGACAATCAGCACTCATCTTACCCGCAGTAATTGCTGGCTTTGACGTGTCGAGAGTTTTTATAGATGGTGGCAGCAGTTTAAACCTTATGTACGCAGATACATTGAGGAAGATGAACATATCCCTGGCAAACCTGAAACCAACTGATACACGTTTCCATGGGATCACACCAGAGAAGCCAAGTTACCCGTTGGGCAAGATCAATCTCGACGTTCAGTTTGGGACTCGAGAAAACTACATGATAGAGAATCTGGAGTTTGAAGTTGTGGACTTCCCGTCGCAATATCACGCTTTGTTGGGCCGACCAGCATATGCCAGGTTTATGGCGGTACCACATTATACGTACCTATTGTGGAGGTTGCCTGGACCCAAGGGACCTATCACAATTAAGGGAAGTTTCGCGCTGTCTGATAAGTGCGACAAGGATTTTCATCGACTATCAGAAACTTTCGGGATGCAAGCAGAATATATGGCGCCAAGGCTCACTGATTATGATGTGCTGCCAGATGCGGGAGGTCTCTCAGGAGCCAACCTTCAACACGCCAAGGATTCAAAAGAGGTGCAGATCCACCCGACGGACCCAAAGAAAACGACATCCATTGTAGCAAACATGGATATCGCATAGGAAAGCGCGCTCGTCGAGTTCCTCCGTGAGCACTGGAAAACCTTCGCATGGTGTCCAGCTGACATGCCAGGAGTACCCAGGAACTTGCCGAGCACCACCTCAACTTGGATCCTCTCGCGAGACCAATCAAACAACTTTTGCGGCGTTTTTCGGAACCAAACCGCAAAGCTATGTTATCAGAAATAGATCGACTCAAAGATGCTGGTTTTATCAAAGAGATATCTACATAAGCCACGTGGGTAGCTAACCCAGTGATGGTGCCGAAGAAAAACACGAAAGTCCTTCGCATGTGTGTCGACTTTACGTGTCTCAATAAACACGTCCTAAGGATCACTTTCCCTCCCAAGGATCGATCAAATCATCGATTCCACGGCAGGATGTGAACGTCTTTCCTTCTTGGACGCATACTCTGGTTATAACCAGATTAGATTAAAAGAAGATGATGAAGCCAAGACAGCGTTCATAACACCTTACGGCGTGTTTTGCTACAAAACAATGCCCTTTGGTTTGAAAAACGCGGAGCAACATATCAGCGGATGATGCAGAAGTGCCTTGCAACACAGATTGGAAAAAATATACAAGTCTATATTGACGATGTCGTGATAACATCAAAGAAGGGGTCAACACTGATCGAGGATTTGAAGGAAACCTTCGACAACCTCGACAATTTCTGCCTTAAGCTGAACCCGACAAAGTGCTCTTTTGGCGTCCCTGCGGGAAAACTTCTCGGGTTCTTAGTATCAGCAAGAGGGATTGAAGCTAATCCCGAAAATACAGGCCATCGTAACTATGAGGAAGCCAACAAAGTTGAAAGAAATACAACAACTAACGGGCGAGTCGCAACTTTAAGGTCGCAGGTTGGGAGAAAAGGCGCCGCCGTTCTATGCATTGATCAAACAGGCGAGAAATTCCAATGGAACGAGGAAGCAGACAGAGCTTTCGAGAATCTCAAGCGCACAATTTCGACACCACCAATCCTGGTGGCGCCTAAAGAAAAGGAACCTCTTCTCCTATACATTGCAGCCACGCCCCAGGTGGTCAGCACGGCTCTGGTAGTTGAAAGAGAGGAAGAAGGAAAGCTCCATGGAGTACATAGGCCAGTATATTTCATCAGCGAAGTACTATCGCCCTCAAAACAACGGTACCCCCAATACCAGAAGTTGGCGTATGGAGTGTTCACGACAGCAAGAAAACTGCGACATTATTTTTCGGCGCACCCGATAATAGTGGTCAACGAAGCTCCCCTATCAAATATATTGAATAACCCAGAAGCTACGGGTCGTGTCTCCCTTTGGGGAATAGAGCTCTCCCCTCACGTATGAAAAAAGAAAGGCAATAAAATCGCAGGTCTTACCGGATTTCATTGTAGAATGGATGGAGTTACAAAACACAGGGCCTCCAGATTTATCGAGAACCTGGACTATGAACTTTGATGGGTCCAAAAGGTTAGAAGGTGCTGGAGCAGGCGTGATACTAGTATCACCTGAAGGCGACAAGTTGAAATATGTCTTACGGATGACGTTCCCAAACGTGTCTAACAATGAAGCAGAATATGAAGCTCTTATACATAGGATGAAGATGGCGAAAGCCTGCGGTGCAACCCGACTAAAAATCTTCGGTGACTCACAGTTGGTGGCACAGCAAGTTATGAATCAATGTGATGCAGTCAACGAGAGTATGATAGCATACAAGGAGATGTATAATGAGCTGGAAAAATTGTTTGATGGATGCGAGGTAAACCACATCAGCAGATTGAGCAATGATGAAGCCGATGTTCTTGCAAACATCGGGTCACAATGTCTCGCGATTCCTCCAGGCGTGTTTTGGGAAGAAATAAGCGAGAGATCAACAAAGCCAATGAAACTAAAGAAGAAGGAGAAGGGCGAAAAACCCTCGAGTACTACAAAAGAAGCATTGGAAGAAGAAGAAGAGGAGCAGGAGCTAGTCATGATGGTGCAAATCCCATGGATGCAGGCATACATATCATATATCCTAAGAAAAACAATACCCGACGATCCATTTGAAGCAAGGCGAATAATTAGACGATCTAAAGCTTTTACTGTGGTAAAAGGGGTTGTACAAGCGAAGTATCTCGGTGTGCTACGAGATGTGTCACACCCGAAGAAGGAAGGATAATCCTGAAAGATGTACACGAAGGAATATGCGGGCATCATGCAAGCAGTCGAGCTATTGCAGCCAAAGTCTTCAGGGCAGGTTTCTATTGGTTAACAGCAATTGAGGACGCGAAGGAAATAGTGCGCACTTGCGACGCGTGCCATAGATTCGCCGCAAAACCTCACTCTCCGGCGGCGGAACTGATGCCAATCCCATTATCCTGGCCCTTTGCCCAATGGGGTCTCGATATGGTGGGAAAACTACACAAAGCTTCGCCAGGAGGATACGAGTATATGCTCGTGGCTTGACAAATTCACCAAGTGGATAGAAGCAAAGCCGATAAATTCACCGGACGGCGCGTCGGCAATCAAGTTTGTGAAAAGCATAGTCTTTCGATTTGGAGTTCCTCACAGCATTGTTACAGACAACAGTAGTAACTTTACGTCCAAGGAGTTCAAAGCATATTGTGCAGAAGTGGGCATCAAATTGAGCTTTGCGTCTGTCGCACATCCACAGACCAACGGGCAGGTCGAGAAAGCCAATGGCATCATCTGCAATGGTATCAAGAAACGCTTGTTGGGACCATTGGAAAAAGCTCGGCATACTTGGCCAGAAGAGTTGCCAAGCGTGTTGTGGAGTATTCGAACAACACCAAACACGGCGACACAGGAGACGCCGTTTTTTCTAGTCCATGGAGCTGAAGCAGTATTGCCGATAGAAATAGAGCATGATTCTCCAAGAGTTACAGAATATGATGAAGAAACTTCAAGAAGAGCTTTGGAGGATGATGTCGACGCACTTGATGAGTCTCGAGATGAAGTACTGTCACGAGTCACCAAATATCAACAGGACCTGAAAAACTACCACAGTCGACGGTTGCGACCAAGATCTTTTCAAGTTGGGGACTTGGTTTTACGACTTAATCAAAAAAGTCATGAAAAACTCGAGTCACCGTGGCTTGGACCTTACATCGTCACAGAAGTAATTGAAGGAGGAGCATACATAATCAAGGACAAGAAGACAGGGATTGCCGAGCCAAACCCTTGGAACGTGGCGTAGCTTAGACGTTTCTACGCCTAGATGCCAAAATATAACCTCCTCTGTAAACATACAATGTACTGAAACGCCCGCGAATTTTCAGACGCACTCTTTTCCTTTTTCGGGGCACCGAGTGGAGCCGAAAAAGGTTTTTAATGAGGTGGGCTCGCGGTGCTGCAATATAATAAAGATAGTGGAATTAT
This sequence comes from Lolium multiflorum, assembly GCA_030979885.1. Taxonomy (NCBI): domain Eukaryota; kingdom Viridiplantae; phylum Streptophyta; class Magnoliopsida; order Poales; family Poaceae; genus Lolium; species Lolium multiflorum. The sequence continues at coordinate 337,628,227 of CM061750.1, forward strand.
ATATCTTTTCGACAGGCTCGGGGGCTTCTGCCCAGAAGATACAATATATATATACACAACGTCGACAAATACAATCTGCAAAAAATTCGCCTTGGTATAAAATACCTCGCCAAACAAAAATACGTCGCCAAGTAGCGATCAAGATAAAACTCGGGGTTTTCATACCCGCAAAAATAGTGCACAAATATAATTTATCTTGCCTTGGGACAACCTCACATTATAAATAAGAAAAACATCGCCATCAACACGCCCGGGGGCTTGGCATTGAAAAACAGAAATATAGTGACTCTACAATACAAGTTATACACAAGATACAATCCTTGGAGCAACAAACCTTCAAGGATTACCCAGTATATTATCTATCGTCAGACGTTCATTATTTATTGCGCGAGTGCTATGTTCAGCATAGCTGCCCTTCACGAAGAATTCGGCGTCCATCCGAAGAAGTTCATCCATCATATCTTCGGCAACAGTGGTCACAACGTCGGCATATTTGCTGAAGTTTTTCTTCCTCTTCGCCATCTTGGCCAAGCACTTTGGAACAACTTGACCCACGTCCAACTTTGGGTAGCAGATCTTGATCATGATCATAGCAAACCTTGCACCAGCAGCTAATTGAGCCCGCACAAAGCTATGGATCCGAGGAGCATCCCGAAATTTGTCCATCAAGGCAGGAAGAGTCTCTGGCATCTTATTGCGAGGAAACATGGTGCCGTAGACCAGAGACAATGTCCTTGTACAGAAGTCGAGATAATCGCGAACCTGAAGCGCGCGATCTTGAAACCTGACAATCTGGCGAGTTCGTTCAGGCGTGCCCCAAAAATTTGAACCATGATCATGCGCAAGCCGAAGAAGTACATTGGATCGAGCCTCGACACGTTCGTCCTCAGTAGTAGCATCCAAGAAAGAACCTATTTTTGAAAGAATCAGTGGGCAACAAGAAGACAAACAAATAAAGTACGACAAAGATAATGAAGCACACCTGCCATATCCAAGCTAGCATCTCATAGTTGAAGCATAAAATTATCTCGAGACGTAGCCGCAGCAGCTTCAGCAACGGCGGCGTCCTTCTCAATTATGGCATCTTGAGCTTGTTGGAGCGCAACCTTTTCCCTCTCGGAGGATTTCCGAGATTGTTCCATGAGCATAAGTGATTGTTTCTTCGTGGATTGTAGCTGTTGTCGAAGTTCTTCCAAATCCTGTGCTTAGTCTTTACTCGAAGGATCTTCAATAAATTCGACAGCGACAGGTGTTGTAACATCCCAAATTTTCAAACAAAGAAGAAAATAAATTTCTTTAGTTCCAAATTTTGGAACCAACAAAAACTTTTCTTAAATTAAGTGTGATACCTAGTGATCTTGCTTGATTATTGTTTTAGTGCTATGATTGCTTGTTGTTAGTAATAGAAATGATCTTAAACCCTAAACCCCACCCCTCTTATCACCATCGTAGCTAAAATAAAATAAAAAGAAATTAAAACAAGACAAAGGTATATGTGCCTATGGCTATTTTTACAAATCTTTACCCTAGACCCTTCTACTTGGTTTAGAGGTTTGGAAAAACCTTCATACACCCTAGCTAGCACTTATCAAACCAAATCCAAAGTGAAACCAAAGAAAATAAAAAGAAACTAAAAATGCCATAAAGGCATATGAGAGTAAAATGCAAATTTATGAATTTGGGAATCTTGACCCTAAGACTTGTGGTGAATGGTGGGATCACTCCTATATACCATTTCCACACTCAACAACACTATTAGGGTCAAGCCAAGTCAAATAAAAAATCTAAAGCAACATATGCATAGAGGCATATGTGACACATAGCCATAATACCCAACTCTTGCTCTATGACTCTAAACCTTGACCAAAGGATGTGAAACCATATCTCAACCAAATATAACATTAGATTGACCCTAACCCATGTCCAAGTAAAGCAAGATCAACAATTGGCATGAATAATGAAATATGACACCTCACCTCTTATGGGGTATGGCCATTTTTGCAAATCTTTGAACAAGACCATTTGAAATGGTTTCAATGGGTTGAAAATGTTTCTAAACTAATAAGAGACACACTAGAGTCAAGAAAAGTCAAATCAAATGGAGAGAAAGCAAATAGAGAGAAATTTCCATTCTAACTCACATACACCTTAGGCCAAATTGCAAATCTTTACCTAAGGCCATCATTGCTTGATCTCTTGCTTGTAGAATACATATATATGATTAAAAAAACACAATTGCATCAAAGAAACAAGAATCCAACCAAAGGAAATCTCAAAACCAACATACATGTGATAATGGTCAAAATTGAGTTTTATAAAATGTTCACTACTTTACCCCCTGGTTTTGACATTTCTTCAAACCAAACTTGATCAACTATTACCATGTCATCCAAGACCATGTCAAAGTCAACAACTTTCACATTGACCACCATACCTAACTTTGACCAGGTTGACCAAAACAGATTGACAAAATAGGACTTTGAAACAAAGTGTAGATGACCCCATTTTGGAAATGTTGCAAATCTTCACCAAAATGGACACCACCACCACCATTCTAACACAATGATTATATAAATGAGTTGTACCAAAAAGAATTCCAAAATTCAATAAAAAAGTTCTTGCGGCCATTTCTCCGAACACCTTGCAGGCAGCCTCTGGACTTGGCAATACATGCAATTACCCGATGGTTTCTTGCCTAAACCACTTTTAGTTTGTGATCATTAGCTCCCCCTGCATCCCCTGCATCGATCTTAGTCCTTGCTACCTTCGTTTAAAGTGGAAAAAGGGAGAGAAAAGCACAGGCCGTGCACCATGCCGGCCACACATGCACTTGATCGACCTGGCCCTCCCCTCTCTCTCTCTCTCTCTCACTTTGTCACAGAGCCTCTACGCAGCACAAGGACGCTGCCGATGCACGGCCCTGGCTCGCGCGCGCACGGCATTGGCCAGGCCAGGCATGCCAAAACCATGCCAGTACGCGCCCATGCATGCGCTCACCGCGCTCTGGAGCGCGCCAGAGCATCTCGCGCCAGCTCGACGCCGTCCTCCTCCTGCATCCCTACGCCTGCTTCGAGCATCCACTCGCCACCCTTCACACGCTAGACACACGCCATAGCCTGCCCCTGCACCGTCGCCGTCGTCCTCGACGAAATCATGCCGCACGCCCTGCCGCACTCCATGCAAGCGCCCGAGTGATCCTATCGCGCCCTGGACGCAACAGCTAAGCCTAGAGCATCGCCATGATGTCTCCTACGAGATGCCGTCCTCGCCACGCCCTTTCGCACGCCGGAGCGGCGCCATGGACGCCCTCTCACAGCACCCGCCGGTCACCTCGCCACCTATAAATAGACGCATCCAGAGCACCTCTCCTTCACACTCATCTCTCCCCCTCGCATCACTGCCTCTGCCTGACCACTCAATTGAACCCCACCTCGCCGGAGCCGCCCCAATTGGAAGCTCGGAGCCGCTGGAGCTCGCAGATCCTCGCCAGCAATCCGCGCCTCCCCAAGCTCCGCCACGGTACCAGGGCCTTCATCACCCTCGTCAACGATGCCACGCACCTCGCCACCGATCTCCGGCGGCCTACAGCGCCCTCCGACCCCCTAGGTACGCCGCCAGCACGCCGGGATCTCGTCGGAGACGACGATGCCCCACGGCTGTGCGATCAAGTTCTGATCCAACGGCTCCTTAGCGCGTACCGCTTCGCTCGTTAAGAGCCACCGACGGGTGGCCCCCACCTCGTCAGGCGGCCCGCGCACACGGGCTGTGTTGGTGGGCCGTGCTGCTCTTTTTATTTTGTTTGGGCCCGTAGGCTTTTCCCGCGCGGCCCACGAAATTCAAATTCGATTTAATCTTTTTAGCTAAATTCAAATACTGGTGCCAACTTCAAAATTAAATAGTTTGAAATCTACTGCACCAAATTTAACAAATTTTATATATTTGGAAAGCTCAGGAAATTATCTAAATAATGCCACTGGCCTCAGGTCCAAATTAGTAATTGAATTTAAATGACAAAAATAACAAGGCAGGACCTTTTCTAAATTCAAATAAACATTAAAAATTAACTACAAATTATTTTGAGTTGAATCCAACTCTCATAAATCACATTTGACATACTCTAATTAATTATGCAAAAATATGGTAAAGTTGTATTACATGATCATGGACTAGAACTAAATAGTGGTGATGAAGCTATTTCTAGTCCATTTAACACATACACATCAATGGGTTTAATAGTATGAGAGCTACTCTCTCATTTAAATTGTGATCCCAAGTAATCCAAATAGAGGTACTGACCTTGGTCTAATAAGCATCATGCTTGGTTACTTAGAGACATTAAATCATGATCATGCTAGTATTAAAATGCATGAGGTATAGCACCTCATTTAAATTCCACTCTCAAATAATAGATATGAGATGTTGACCCTAGTCAACTAAAATCCATACCTTATTATTATTTGAAGAGATTAAATCTTAAATAAAATTCAATGAGAGGAAATTATTTTCTCCAAAGCATTAAGAAGCTATACCAACAAATAATTATAATGAGAGGAAATTATTTTTCTCCGAAGCATTAAGAAGCTATACTAACAAGTAATTATAATGAAGGGGAAATTATTTTCTTTAACCTAAACCAAGGAAATCACCATGCTAATAAGATGTGATGCTAGCATAGGCTTGTGTGCATCCTTGGTATGTTTAGCTTAACACTTAAGCTTATGTGGTGATTGTATACCTCGTGTTCGTGTATAGACGCTAGTAACGAGGAGTATCCCGAGGAGGAAGACTACATCCAAGAGGAGGAGGAAAACTTTGACTCCTACCCCAATCAAGGCAAGCTATTACCAATGCAAGCTAACACTCTTGCAAGCCACCCTAATGCAAAGCTCTTCATGAGCAAGGCACCCTTACATTTTTACTTATGCTTAAATAATCCTATCCTATGTTTTACCTTGCAAGTTACTTTGCTTTATTGTTCAAAGCTTACTTTCTGATTTATGATTCACTTGGTCTAGGATAGCACAAGAGTATCAAAATTTAGCCTAAGCAAATGAAGCTAGATAGCACCCCTTTATGATTAGTGCTAGTGCTAAATGAATAAAATTGACTACTCTAGATGGGAACAAGTGAAATGAAGTGACGCTGATAACCTTGGAATGATGGAGCATTCCATGGAAAGATTTTGAATAGTGGATATGTCTGGTAAATGGTTTGGTGAAGTTTTGTGAAAACTGATGATTGGGTTCGGATGCGATACCATTCCAATTTAAAAGTACCCCCACAATACCCAACATGGGTAAGGGCTTAACTGGAAAGTTATGTGCCTTAGTATGGGTTCCCTCTAAACAAGCGTCATCGGGGTTATGCCAAGAGCTGCCCCCAAAGAATTATGAAATGAATTGAAATGACGTGAAATGAGGTGAATGTACGACCCAAGCCCTGCAGTTCCCGGGTTGACAGTTGGTTTTCACCGGGAGGCCAAGCTCATGGGGAGAGGTGCCTATACTAGGGTATGTAGGTGAAAAGTTATGGTTGGTAGTCCGCGCACGGAGTGCGGTAAATCAGGGCCAGTTAACCCTGACGGATTCTTGCAAATATTGTGGCACAAGTGTACGACCTCTGCAGAGTGTAGAACTATTCGAATAGCCGTGTCCACGGTTACGGACGATTGGAAAGGCCATACTGTTCCGTCATCAGGCTCTTTTCAAAAATATGACATGTGACTTGTGACTTGAATTTTGAAAGGTGATTGGTGACGTTGAATTGTGGGAATGACACTAATGTTCCCACTTGAGTTAGTTTAGCGATTCAAGCATCTTTACTAAATGTTTATGAACTAAACTTGGCTTTACGCAAATAAACTTAGAGCCTAGCAAACCAGTAAAATTGGTAATTAAATACATTAGCATTAGTTTGCGAGTACTTAAAGTACTCATGGCTGTGTCCCTGGCTATTCCAATACCAGACTATGAAGAGGAGCAACACTATGAAGATGACGGTCAGGACGTCTATCAAAGTTAGGATGCTTCTAACGTCAAGCGTTGGCCTGTGGATAGATAGTTCCACCTACTACGACGCTTCCACTATTTATTTGTGTTCGTTGATCTTATAGATCAACTATTTGTGTAATATTGGATCATGTGATCCATGGATGTAAGACTCTCCGTGTTGTAATAAATGATGACTCTATGATATTCAACTATTATGTCTCGCAACAACATTATTCCTGGGATTGCGATGTATGGCATAATAGGCATCTGGACTTAAAAATCCGGGTGTTGACAAGTTAAAATCAGAGCCATTGTTTGACCTTAGAAGCCCCTAGTTTAGAATGGACGTCTGAAAACACTTAGACTTAAGGGACTACAAAACAAAAATAGTTATAAAAACCTATTCACACTCTTATCTTTGAAGTCTTTTGCAAAAATAATAACCTCGGATTTTAGTACAAGTAACTTAACAATTTGCACACTTACCCTCCTAATTTACTCCTCCGTGTCTCTACAGATGGAGCCTTTTGTCCAGACTGAGGTGTACCAGCTCGGGAATGGCGGAGACCTGATCTTCGAAAGGGACCTTCATGCCCTCTCGGAGTCCCTTGGACGCTCGCCACCCGTGTTCTACGGGGGACAGGTCAATGACCAGCCCGGTGGACAGCTACAGTGGGTGATCATGGCTGATCTCCCCGGGAAGCCTGAGTCTCCCATGTTCGGCCGGATCCAGTTCTCTCTCAGGGAGAACAACTGGGCGGATGGACTCACCCGCGCCATGCAAGAAGCACTCGCACGTCTGTGCGGGCAGAATGCCATGGCTCTTCAAGGAGGACACTTTGCTCACCTAGCAAGGCACAACTCCCTTGGAGTACCTCTGAACCTGCCATACCACCCCGTGCTGAGGCACCATGTGGACCACCTCGACTTCATGCTGTGCGAAACTCGCACCGCGCTGGACAACTCCCGCGGCCTCACCAACTACGCCTACGGCCAGATGCTCCAGAAGGATGAGACCATCAAGGTCATCACCAAGGAACACAGGGCCCTTCGTCGGGAGAACGCGAAGAAGGACTATGCCATCCACCGCCTCAAGGCCAAGGTCGCCGCAATGAAGGAGACCATCAGGACCCAAGAGGACCAACTCCGAGCCCTCGAAGGAGAAGGAGAAGGAGAAGGGGAAAACCTTCCTGGGGATGGCCACTCCTATGCGAGCAACGAGGAGAATGATGACCTGGACTTCTACCCCTACGGAGATGACCCCGCCCCGATCAATGTTGATGGAGAGTAGTCACTTGTGCACTTTACGTAGGTGTGAGTTGTATCGGTCCCAATGTATCGTAGCTTGATAAAAGGGTTCTTCAACCCCCCCCCCCCGATGTGTTACCTTGTACTATTGCATCATGAATAAAATAAAAGTATGTTTAGTTTCCATATGTCAAGAACTCAAGTGTTAAATTTTGAACTTTACCTCCAAAATAAGCCCTAGAACTTTCCCTCTCATCTCATGATCTATCTCAAATATTCAGATGGCAGATAGAGAAACTGAACGCGCTGAAAGGCAAGCCAATATCGCCGCTCTACAACAGATTGCCCAGAACAACCAGGGCCACGGAAACCATGACCACCCAGGCTCAAAACTGAAGAACTTCCAGAACACCAACCCTCCGGTTTTCAGCAAGACAGAAGAACCTCTCGATGCGGACGATTGGCTCCAGACCATGGAGAACAATCTTGAAGTAGCCGGAGTAGAGGCCAATGATAAGGTTCTGTTCGCCACGCACTATCTGGCAGGACCAGCACGTGCCTGGTGGACTAGTGCCCGCGCATTGAATGCGGGGAAAATGATGACTTGGGCTGACTTCAAGCTCAAGTTCAGCAAGTACCATGTGCCCCCATGCCTGATCAAGAAGATGAGGGATGAGTTCCGAGAACTCAAACATGGCAGAATGACTGTGGTGGAGTACCGCGACAAGTTTCTTACCTTGTCAAGGTACGCCCCTGACGAGACGGATACCACCGAGAAAAGGAAGGAGAGGTTCTTGAACGGACTGCACGACGAGATGCAGACCGTGTTGGTCAACATCCCTTTTGCTGACCTTGAAGCCCTTGTTGACTCTGCCATTCAGATGGAGGGCAAGTTGAACCAGGCCAATGAAAATCGCAAACGCCGAATGATGAATCAGAGTGGGCCCAGCAATAACCCAAAGTTCCGCTCCAACTCAAGCGGAGGATTCAACCCCAGAAATAACAAGCCACCGACCCCGATGTCGCGCCCCGGTTATCAAAACCGGAGTGGTGGAAATCCCAGGCCAGGAGGCCACCCCAACCACAACAACCACAACTATGTTCACCATAACACCAACTTCAACCGCGCACCGATAAGAGCCCCCGCCAACAACACCAACACCAACACTGCTCCAAGGACTGGGAGCAATGCTATTCCTGTCGCAACCAAGGACAAAGCCACCATCACTTGCTATGAGTGTGGTGTAGTGGGACACTATTCGAATGAGTGCCCCAAGAGACTCGCCAAGCTCGCCGCCAACACCGCTGCTCAGCAGCAACGCCGTGTCACCAACGGCAAGAAGTTCTCCCCCAACAACCCCAACAACCGCAGCGGCCGCCTTTTTCACATGAATGCGGAGGAAGCCCAGGAAGCGCCAGATATCGTGCTGGGTATGTTCCCTGTTAACTCAGTACTGGCACGAGTGTTATTTGATTCTGGAGCGTAACTTTCATTTACCACCAAGAAATTTTCATGCACTAGTAAGAATCCACCCATCAGTTAGGAGTATATCATGCTAACTCAAATACCCAGTTCAACTTCAAAAAAAAAATTAACAAAATTCTCAAAGAGGTATCCATCAGAATCCCGGAAATAGAGTTGTAGGCCAATTTGAGTGTTCTGAGACCCAAGGTTTCAAGGTAGTACGGAGTATGGATAGGAAATCCAAGCATCAAGGCCTGATTGACGGTGCCAGCAAGGCCATCAACAGGACTAGTAGCACGGGAGTATTAGTCGAACCTATCTCAGAAAGACCACCCCAAAAGTTTACCTACAGCCAGAGTTTAGCCACTCCTACCTGGGATCAGATCAGGGTCGTCTGTAGACTCTCTGATATGTTTCCTGATGATCTAACCGGTATGCTCCCAGATCGGGATATCGAGTTTATCATTAAGTTCATCCCTGGAACCGGAACCATAGCCCAGATAGCTTACAGCATGAACCCGGCAGAACCAGTGGAACTGAAGAAACATCTGGATGAACTGTTAGCCAAAGATCTGATTCGACCAAGTGCGTCACCTTGGAGATCTCCGGTTCTGTTTATGGATAAGAAAGACGGTGCCAGTCGTTAGGTACAGATTACCGCAAGCTGACTGATGTTACTATCAAGAACAAATACCCTTGCCCAAGCTAGAAGACTTGTTCGACCAAGTTGACGGGTGCCACGGTGTTCTCTAAGATTGATCTTAGGACAGGTTACCACCAACTGAAGATCCGTGCAACGAATATCCTAAAGACGGCACAGTTGGACCAACCCATGCTCCCACTTACTTCATAAATCTCATGAATAAGATCTTCAGAAACTTCTGGACAAGTTTGTCGTCATTCGATGACATCCTAAATCCTAAGTCCGAGAAGGAACCTGAGCAACACCTGGAAATCGTCCTAGGAACCCTTAGACAACCCCAGTTGTACGCCAAGTCCGCAAGTGCAAATTTAGTTGAAGGAAGTCGGATTCCTGGGACACACCTTATCAGCAGGAGGAATTGCCATTGATCCTACAAAGAGTAAGACCGTTGCAGAATGGAAAACACCAACCACTTAGATGGAATCCCGTACTTTTCTCGGATTAGCGAGTACTGCCGCTAATTCGTTGAAGGAGCAAGACCCCTAGAACTTACGACACTAAGGTTAACTTTGACAGTTTGGCGTCACCACCTCATGGGTAGTCGATGCAAGATCTATTCCAATCACAAGAGTTTAGAGTATGTCTTCCTGATAATCCACCTGCTCAATCTCTCTTAGGAACCTAACCCTTCTTAAAATCTCGGGACGAGATTTGTTTAAGGGGGAAGGGTTTGTAACATCCCAAATTTTCAAACAAAGAATAAAATAAATTTCTTTAGTTCCAAATTTTGGAACCAACAAAAACTTTTCTTAAATTAAGTGTGATACCTAGTAATCTTGCTTGATTTTTGTTTTAGTGCTATGATTGCTTGTTGTTAGTAATAGAAATGATCTTAAACCCTAAACCCCACCCCTCTTATCACCATCCTAGCTAAAATAAAATAAAAAGAAATTAAAACAAGACAAAGGTATATGTGCCTATGGCTATTTTTACAAATCTTTACCCTAGACCCTTCTACTTGGTTTAGAGGTTTGGAAAAACCTTCATACACCCTAGCTAGCACTTATCAAACCAAATCCAAAGTGAAACCAAAGAAAATAAAAAGAAACTAAAAATGCCATAAAGGCATATGAGAGTAAAATGCAAATTTATGAATTTGGGAATCTTGACCCTAAGACTTGTGGTGAATGGTGGGATCACTCCTATATACCATTTCCACACTCAACAACACTATTAGGGTCAAGCCAAGTCAAATAAAAAATCAAAAGCAACATATGCATAGAGGCATATGTGACACATAGCCATAATACCCAATTCTTGCTCTATGACTCTAAACCTTGACCAAAGGATGTGAAACCATCTCTCAACCAAATATAACATTAGATTGACCCTAACCCATGTCCAAGTAAAGCAAGATCAACAATTGGCATGAATAATGAAATATGACACCTCACCTCTTATGGGGTATGGCCATTTTTGCAAATCTTTGAACAAGACCATTTGAAATGGTTTCAATGGGTTGAAAATGTTTCTAAACTAATAAGAGACACACTAGAGTCAAGAAAAGTCAAATCAAATGGAGAGAAAGCAAATAGAGAGAAATTTCCATTCTAACTCACATACACCTTAGGCCAAATTGCAAATCTTTACCTAAGGCCATCATTGCTTGATATCTTACTTGTAGAATACATATATATGATAAACAAACACAATTGCATCAAAGAAACAAGAATCCAACCAAAGGAAATCTCAAAACCAACATACATGTGATAATGGTCAAAATTGAGTTTTATAAAATGTTCTTGCTACCTTCGTTTAAAGTGGAAGTGGAAAAGGGGAAAAGGGGAGAGAAAAGCACAGGCCGTGCACCATGCCGGCCACACATGCACTTGATCGACCTGGCCCTCCCCTCTCTCTCACTTTGTCACAGAGCCTCTACGCAGCACAAGGACGCTGCCGATGCACGGCCCTGGCTCGCGCGCGCACGGCATTGGCCAGGCCAGGCATGCCAAAACCATGCCAGTACGCGCCCATGCACGCGCTCACCGCGCTCTGGAGCGCGCCAGAGCATCTCGCGCCAGCTCGACGCCGTCCTCCTCCTGCATCCCTACGCCTGCGTCGGGCATCCACTCGCCACCCTTCACACGCTAGACACACGCCATAGCCTGCCCCTGCACCGTCGCCGTCGTCCTCGACGAAATCATGTCGCACGCCCTGCCGCACTCCATGCAAGCGCCCGAGTGATCCTATCGCGCCCTGGACGCAACAGCTAAGCCTAGAGCATCGCCATGATGTCGCCTACGAGATGCCGTCCTCGCCACGCCCTTTCGCACGCCGGACCGGCCGCGCCATGGACGCCCTCTCACAGCACCCGCCGGTCACCTCGCCACCTATAAATAGACGCATCCAGAGCACCTCTCCTTCACACTCATCTCTTTCCCTCGCATCACTGCCTCTGCCTGACCACTCAATTGAACCCCACCTCGCCGGAGCCGCCCCAATTGGAAGCTCGGAGCCGCTGGAGCTCGCAGATCCTCGCCAGCAATCCGCGCCTCCCCAAGCTCCGCCACGGTACCAGGGCCTTCATCACCCTCGCCAACGACGCCACGCACCTCGCCACCGATCGCCGGCGGCCTACAGCACCCTCCGACCCCCTAGGTACGCCGCCAGCACGTCGGGATCTCGTCGGAGACGACGATGCCCCACGGCCATGCGATCAAGTTCTGATCCAACGGCTCCCTTAGCGCGTACCGCTTCGCTCGGTTAAGAGCCACTGACGGGTGGCCCCCACCTCGTCAGGCGGCCCGCGCACACGGGCTGTGTTGGTGGGCCGTGCTGCTCTTTTTATTTTGTTTGGGCCCGTAGGCTTTTCCCGCGCGGCCCACGAAATTCAAATTCGATTTAATCTTTTTAGCTAAATTCAAATACTGGTGCCAACTTCAAAATTAAATAGTTTGAAATCTACTGCACCAAATTTAACAAATTTTATATATTTGGAAAGCTCAGGAAATTATCTAAATAAAGCCACTAGCCTCAGGTCCAAATTAGTAATTGAATTTAAATGAAAAAATAACAAGGTAGGACCTTTTCTAACTTCAAATAAACATTAAAAATTAACTACAAATTATTTTGAGTTGAATCCAACTCTCATAAATCACATTTGACATACTCTAATTACTTATGCAAAAATATGGTAAAGTTGTATTACATGATCATGGACTAGAACTAAATAGTGGTGATGAAGCTATTTCTAGTCCATTTAACACATACACATCAATGGGTTTAATAGTATGAGAGCTACTCTCTCATTTAAATTGTGATCCTAAGTAATCCAAATAGAGGTACTGACCTTGGTCTAATAAGCCTCATGTTTGGTTACTTAGAGACATTAAATCATGATCATGCTAGTATTAAAATGCATGAGGTATAGCACCTCATTTAAATTCCACTCTCAAATAATAGATATGAGATGTTGACCCTAGTCAACTAAAATCCATACCTTATTATTATTTGAAGAGATTAAATCTTAAATAAAATTCAATGAGAGGAAATTATTTTCTCCAAAGCATTAAGAAGCTATACCAACAAATAATTATAACGAGAGGAAATTATTTTTCTCCGAAGCATTAAGAAGCTATACTAACAAGTAATTATAATGAAGGGGAAATTATTTTCTTTAACCTAAACCAAGGAAATCACCATACTAATAAGATGTGATGCTAGCATAGGCTTGTGTGCATCCTTGGTATGTTTAGCTTAACACTTAAGCTTATGTGGTGATTGTATACCTCGTGTTCGTGTATAGACGCTAGTAACGAGGAGTATCCCGAGGAGGAAGACTACATCCAAGAGGAGAAGGAAAACTTTGACTCCTACCCCAATCAAGGCAATCTATTACCAATGCAAGCTAACAATCTTGCAAGCCACCCTAATGCAAAGCTCTTCATGAGCAAGGCACCCTTACATTTTTACTTATGCTTAAATAATCCTATCCTATGTTTTACCTTGCAAGTTACTTTGCTTTATTGTTCAAAGCTTACTTTCTGATTTATGATTCACTTGGTCTAGGATAGCACAAGAGTATCAAAATTTAGCCTAAGCAAATGAAGCTAGATAGCACCCCTTTATGATTAGTGCTAGTGCTAAATGAATAAAATTGACTACTCTAGATGGGAACAAGTGAAATGAAGTGACGCTGATAACCTTGGAATGACGGAGCATTCCATGGAAAGATTTTGAATAGTGGATATGTCTGGTAAGTGATTTGGTGAAGTTTTGTGAAAACTGATGATTGGGTTCGGATGCGATACCATTCCAATTTAAAAGTACCCCCACAATACCCAACATGGGTAAGGGCTTAACTGGAAAGTTATGTGCCTTAGTATGGGTTCCCTCTAAACAAGCGTCATCGGGGTTATGCCAAGAGCTGCCCCCAAAGAATTATGAAATGAATTGAAATGAGGTGAAATGAGGTGAATGTACGACCCAAGCCCTGTGCAGTTCCCGGGTTGACAGTTGGTTTTCACCGGAGGCCAAGCTCATGGGGAGAGGTGCCTATACTAGGGTATGTTGGTGAAAAGTTATGGTTGGTAGTCCGCGCACGGAGTGCGGTAAATCAGGGCCAGTTAACCCTGACGGATTATTGCAAATATTGTGGCACAAGTGTACGACCTCTGCAGAGTGTAGAACTATTCGAATAGCCGTGTCCACGGTTACGGACGATTGGAAAGGCCATACTGTTCCAGGCTCTTTTCAAAATATGACATGTGACTTGTGACTTGAATTTTGAAAAGTGATTGGTGACGTTGAATTGTGGGAATGACACTAATGTTCCCACTTGAGTTAGTTTAGCGATTCAAGCATCTTTACTAAATGTTTATGAACTAAACTTGGCTTTACGCAAATAAACTTAGAGCCTAGCAAACCAGTAAAATTGGTAATTAAATACATTAGCATTAGTTTGCGAGTACTTAAAGTACTCATGGCTGTGTCCCTGGCTATTCCAATGCCAGACTATGAAGAGGAGCAACACTATGAAGATGACGGTCAGTACATCTATCAAAGTTAGGATGCTTCTAACGTCAAGCGTTGGCCTGTGGATAGATAGTTCCACCTACTACGACGCTTCTGCTATTTATTTGTGTTCGTTGATCTTATAGATCAACTATTTGTGTAATATTGGATCATGTGATCCATGGATGTAAGACTCTCCGTGTTGTAATAAATGATGACTCTATGATATTCAACTATTATGTCTCGCAACAACATTATTCCTGGGATTGCGATGTATGGCATAATAGGCATCTGGACTTAAAAATCCGGGTGTTGACAAACGAGATGGAGGAAAAACGTCGGAAGGACCAGGAGTTGAAGTATAGTTGTCAAAAATCAACTAAAAATAAAATTGTCGACATCAATCATTCAGCAAAGATAGATTTCCATTCATTCTCAGAATATATACACGTCTATTACAAAAGAAGAACCCCTAGACAACTATTGGAGTAACCATCGCCAAGAACACTACAGCGACAGCGTCAAAAGAAAGAGAAATCTAAAAGAAAAAGCAAAGTGGTCTACTTGACCTCCGGCTTTGAAGAACTTGGAGCAGCAGCTGGCTTATATCCAAGGGTGGCAAGGATTTTCTTCGAATTGGGCTTCGCCGCTTTAATCAGCGACTGCCATTTCTTCGTTTCGATCTCCCCTGTATTGCCGACCCTTCGACCAGTCGACTTGTTGTTGACTCTCTGCAATCAAGGCCATTGTACCTTCGACGCCAACCTTTAGTCCCTCTTGACGAAGTTGGAGTCCAAGGTCTTCCTTGCCAGTGAAGCATTTGGCAAGATCAATGAAAACTGCGGGTTCCTCCTTTTTCTTGAAAAAATAGGGGAAGAGCCGCGACAGGCCAGCTTCAGCTTCAGCTAATCCGTTACGAGCTTCCGTCCCATGGATTTCAAGGAGAGAAAGCGCATCGAGAAGCTCGTCATCTTCAGGATTTTCCAGCTCGTACTCTTGGTGTGTTCTCCCTGCTTAAGGCATAAAAAAAGAGAAAGTTACCAAAAAGAAAAAAAGAGGGAGGCCAAAACACGACGCGAGAAAGCAGCAAGGGTGTGAGGACTTACTAACAAAACGTCGACTCTGCGTTTCCAGTCGACCAAGGATCTCTTCTTCTCGAGCAGAATGCTGAGCTACATTTTCTTCCAGAGCCCTTTTCGCGTCATCAAGTCTTTTTTGACGATCCTCGACGGTATCAGCTTTAGCTTCAGCTTTCATGCGTGCCGTTTCGCTTTGCTCTAACTCAATAGCAAGAGCGTCAGCACGTTTGTTGGCTTCCGCAAGTTTTTCTGCCAGCATAAGACAGATAAGTATTGCGACACAAAATAGTGACAAGATATATTCGACAAGGAAAGATGGACAACAAAAAGAGTTACCTTCAAGTTTGCCGGCATAATCGCGGTACCCGATAAATTGGGTACCGAAACGAATGAGTTCCTTCATGAAAGGCTAAAGAAAGATCATAAAAAGAGGATCAATATAAGTGGAAAAATTTCGACACCATGAAAAAACGGAGGGAAGTTCAGAAAAATGAAGCCAAAGCAGAACGAAGAAGATAACTTACTTCTTCCATCAAAGGAGTCGAGGAACAACTAGCTAGTATAGTTGGTTCCTCGGTTGATTCTACCCTGGCTCTCTTCGGGGAAAGAGCCTGGGGGCTTACAGCTGGTGTTGGATGTTCAGGGTTTTGTTGAGGAGGTGAAGTTTCGTCGCCATCTGGACGAGCTTCGAGACAACTAAAGTACGAGACGTGCTCGTTCGAGCAGTCTCGTCAATAGGTGTATCCTCCTCTTCATCGTCACTACAATAAATATAGCGACAGGATAAATAACAACCTCAAAAAGCATCGACAAAGGAAAAAATACAGTGCATTGAAAAACTTACGAGCTGATAAGAGCAGCATCGTAAAGAGCCAAAGGTGTCTCCCCGGCAGTGGGTGCAGCCTTTTCAGCACGGGAAGTATCAGCTTTGGAGGCGCCAGAGTCGATAGTTTCATCCCTCTTCCTTTTGCCTTTTGGAGAAGCAGCAGGGAGAGATGAGCGTGTCGACGAAGTAACCTCTGTTTCATTCTCTTTTTCAAGAGAAGCCGCGGATTTCTGGGAACCCCGACTCCACTTTCAAGGTTGTCGTCGGTGACAACAGCCCGTTCTTCGACTTCCCCACCTTCGGGAAGGGGAGGAAGAGAAGATAAAACAAGATGACCCTATGGAATATAAAAATATCGACAAAACAGTTATATGTCGTCATCAATAAAATGGTCGACAGGAAAAATCTGGCAAGACAAAATAGTAGTCGCAAAAATCAATTACCTCAGGAAGAGGATTGGCGCTGCAAAATGGTCTAACTTTGCAAGAAGATGGAACGGTATCTTTCTTGCTAAGCTTGGAGATTCTTCGGATCAGCTTCTCCAAGTCCTTTGCAGAAAGATCTCGGAGAGCCTCTCGACATCTTCATCACCAGCATACATCCAAAGGGGATTTTTACGAGCCTGCAGAGGCTGCATTCTAATCCTAAGGAAGTAGGCTGTGATTTGGATACCCAATAGTTCCTTGCCACGGTACTCTGCAGCTCACGGATGCGAGTCATCGCGCCTCTGTCGCCAACTTCTCTTCTTCGGTAACTTTAGCATCCCGGAGCGGCGGCGAATAATTTTGGTCTTTCCGTCAAAAGGGCGATGTTGTACTCCATTGAATCGAGCTTTCCTCGTGCACATACAGCCACCTCTTGCCAGCCTTGACAGACTCAGGGAATTTGACGTCGAAGTAATCGACGTCATACCGAACACAGATAACGCCGCCGCCAGTATTATAGGCGACGCCGTGGGAGCCATTACGGCGGAGGCAGAAGATGCGTTTCCAAAGAGCCCAGTTAGGTTGGACTCCGAAAGCATTCGCACAATGTGATAAAGATCGACACGTGCAAGATAGAATTGGGCGTCAGCTGGTGAAGCTGGAGCCCATAAACAAAGATAAGACCGCGAAGAAACTCATGAATAGGGGGGAGAGACCGCGGATGAGATGGTCAACGAAACTAACCCGGTACTCCATTGGAGGAGATGGGTAGCTTTCCTCGTGGGGGAAGCGCAGTGCATCCTTCTTCTTGGTGAACCCCAACCTCTTCAGCAGGTTCATATCCTGGTTGGAGATCTTGGATCTCTCCCACTCTAGATCTTCGGTGGCCATTGGGGAATGTTGGAGCGCTGGGCTGAGTGTGTCGCGAGGATGATGATTTCCACTCGAATGGAGCAGAACAACACGAGCTTGGAGGAGCGCACAAAGCAATGAGCGCAATGGAGGATTTTTGGCAGAGGCGTAGATGGGCGGCGTGAGCGAAAGTGACAGAGGAAGAAGACGATGGAATTAAATAGAGGTGCGGTGAATCGACGCAACCGTTGGATAGAAAAATTAAGGCGTAGATGGATCACACGTGGACAAGGGGTAAAAAGGGATTTTCACTGAGAAAAGAAATGACAGACGGCACAGTGCGTGCGCCAGGAAAAGTGGAGGACGTGTGTCCCCCACTTGCACGACGTGTCCATCGGCTGGAGAATCTGGACCCACGGGGCAGTGAGAGGAGCGGTTTTCGCATGTTTCCAATACAGGAATCGTGGCTATCATCAGCAATGACGTCACTGAGGTACAAGAAAAGCTCGACTAAGAAGCCTGGTGAAAATATCGACAATGAAAGACTATTTTGGGAGCCTTTGATCAAATACAAGTTTTTGCCCAAATGCTCGGGGGCTACTTTGGAAAAAGAGAAAACTTCGAGAATGACAAGATAGAAATGGCGAGAGCCTATGACCAAATGCAAGCATTTGTTCATAGCCTCGGGGGCTACTCCCATCGGGAGTGCTGGTCGCGCACCCGATAGATATAAAAATCTCGAGAAAGATTACCAATATAGTAGCAGAGGATATTAATTCGTGGAGCCTACATCCAAGCACAAGTTCTTGGCTGTAGCCTCGAGGGCTACTCCCATCGGGAACGCTGTTCGCGTGCCCGATGAATTTCGATCAAAAGAAAGAAACAGAAGTGAGTATATTTCGAGTTATACAGATAACTCTACATATACTCCCATCGGGAAGACAAAATAAGTCATCAAATATGACTCGATAAAATGTGCTATTCCAACAGCCAAAAATCACTCGACAATATATTCTCAGAGCGCTAGAAGTCGCGAATAAATCTCTGAATGCCGCAAAACTTTGCGAAGGTAAGACCCTAGATCCGTTCTGAGCGGCGTGGCACCGTCTCTGACGGCGGATTGCTACTTTTTTCCGTATCAACAGATACGAAGAAAAATCCTAACGGACGCGTTAGGTACCCGATAAAATATGACTGGGACTCGACAGAATGGTAAGACCTTAAGCGACACCTGTCGAAGTGATACGGGGCGACCTTCGGTCTTCACCGCATCATGTGCTTCATCGCCAAGACGGCACGCCAAGGTGAATCTTCTCCTTTATGCGTGCCTCGTATCGCCCATTTGGGACGATATACTACTTCATACTCCGTCATGTCTTGATGATAGGAACTCGACGACAAGTACGGGGAAGAGAGGATGCCACGGAGACCCGAGGACTCAAGGCCGATGTCACGGAAGCATGGAAGAGAAGGAGGAAGAGGAGCTGGACGCTCCAGCCGAACTTCCGCCCCTGGTGGACGGAACTTCGCCCACCGGAACTTCCGCCCCAAGGGCCGGAACTTCCGCCCATGCCGCCAAGATGCCTTCCCGCCCAGAGAAATGGATCAGCCGAACTTCCGCCCCGAGGGACCGGAACTTCCGCCCACCGAACTTCCGCACAAGTTCCGCCCAAGTTCCGAAAGTCCGTCAAAACGCCCCTGGATGTTACCGCAAGGAAACGGGCCATATTCGGAACTAGGCCGGAACTTGGCCGGAACTTCACCCGGAACTTCCGCCCCCAGATCGAACTTCCGCCCGGGACCGGAACTTCCGCCTCAGACCGGAACTTCCGCCACCGCGAACTTCAGCATAGTAGTACTTTTCAGCGTGTAACTTATCCCTTCGCCCCCACCTATAAATAGCCTAGTTGGCTCAGATCTGAGATTAGACTTGATTTGAAAGAAAACCCGAGCTTAGCTCACCCTTGTGGGAACCTTACCTAGATCTATGATCTTGTATCGCCACCCGGGCTCCTATCGACTCGTGAAGATCTCTTTGGTGACTTCTACCGTTTGTTTGATATTTTGCTTGCACTTCTACCTATTTGGTCTTCTGCTTGCACTTCCATCAAACCTTCCGGTCTTTTCACCCTTCTAGATCTCCCGAGCTTCGATTAGTCGATCTCTTTGCGGGACTTCTACCGGAAGGTCTTTTCTCGCAACCTCTATCGAGTTGGTGTTTCGAGCCAACGAGGGAAAACTCGAATTGTGTGCGTGTGTGTGTTGTATCCCCACGATTCCCCCACGTGTTCATCGCGTTCATCCACCTCCCCGAACCCCTACAAATCCGTGAAGATCGGGCACATCCTGGGCTTAGCCCTTATCATATGGTATCAAGAGCTCCTTGGTTGCCACGGATTTGACCCCCACACCCACCAAATCCACCAATTTCGCCCAAAAATTTTCCAAAAAAAAAAAATTTCCCAAAAAATAGCCCCAAATTGGCCTTGGTTGGATCTCGCGATTTGTTGAGTTTTTGGTGGTTTTGGTCCAATAGAAACTTGTCTTTGGTGTTGATCTGCAATTCCCCCACCTTCCCACCGCTCTTAGTGCCAAATTTTCCACGAATTCGAAGATTTTCGGCCCGGATTTCCGCCCAAATCGAAGAACAGCCCGCAGATCTGATTGCGACCGGAAGTTCCGCCCGAGGACCGGAAGTTCCGCGGGACCGGAAGTTCCGCCTCGGGGCGGAAGTTCCGCCTGACCGAAATTTTGACAGCTTTCTTCGTTTTCGTTTGGCACTAACCCCTTGTGTTTGGACTTCGTTGTGTGTGCCATTTCAGCTACCACTAAGCTTCCGCAACATCAACTACGACGACGGCACCCCGAGGATCCAAGCGATTCATTTGACACCTTCCACAATAGCAAGTTCAACATCGTCGGCCACCGTCATCAAGTGGTATAACTTGCCCCTAACTTGTAGCCTTAGCTTCCTTTGCGTACCTTTCCTATCGAGAGTGGCTTTCTAGTGTTGCGAAGCATTGCGCAAGCGTCCCGACCGTGAGGGTGTGCGTGTGTTGAGCAAAGCTACGAAGCAAGCTCGTGTGAAAAGATAGGCAAAAGAAGTGTGACATACTTACATAGATAGTGAGAAAAGAAAGCTTCTAAGCATACAAAAAAAAAGAGGAAAAGAAAAAGAAAAAGAGTGTGAGTGACACCTATACACAAAAGAGTCCAAAGCTTATAAGCAAAAGAGAGAAAAGAGAAGAGAGGCGTCTTGCGCAAATCTTGTTGCTTCTCAATTTTGCAACCAAGCCACGGTCTCTCTTGCGTTAGCGTGACACCGAGCTAGTAGTCTTCGTTAGGACCAATTTTGTTCGTGCTCATTTTCCGTCGCGCTAACCCCATTTTGTACCACGTGTGTGTTCCACCTTGTGTATGCCTTTTGTGATCACCACCTTTGACTTGTGACTTTTGGATCTTACCCACTTTTGACAATAGACTTTTCGTTTGGTTCTTCCATTTGGCTTTCCACATCCATACCTAACACCATATAGAGTTTTGTTTTGTGTGTGTGCATACATATCGGTTGTTCCTCGACTTGAAACACCTTTTCGATTTTGGTTTGCAAGTTTTGACACTTTTGGTAGTTTTCCTTCCACCATATATACACCAATCATGGAGACTAACATGGATAGTGAGGATGAACCTACGGAGGATGACATGGAGTACGATGAGGGTGATAGCTCCGCAAGCACCGCGGATATGGAGGACCATGTGGAGTTCGACACCGACAATGGCTCCGCAAGCATTGGCGACATGACCGACATCGAGCATCTCTACACCGACCATGACTCGCCAAGCATGGACAACATGGTGGACCACCACTCCAAGCTCGACCACAACATCGACGACATGGTGGAGCACTACCTCGACTACGACTACGACACCATGATGGAGCACCGCACCGAGCACTACCTCGACTACGACTACGACACCATGATGGAGCACCGCACCGAGCACTACCTCGACTACGACTACGACACCATGATGGAGCACCGCACCGCGCACTACCTCGACTACGACTACGACACCATGATGGAGCACCGCACCGAGCACTACCTCGACTATGACATTGACACCATGGTGGAACCGAGCTTCAACACCACCTTGCACAAGACCGGTGCCTACAAGTTCCCCACCTTGGCCAATGGAGCTACTTATGACGGTTGCGGACCTTCAAGACGGCGCCACCATGAGAGTGCTTCCGCACATGATCATCTACATCGAGCTCGTCCTTTGGAACAACAAGAGCGTCCCCGCCATGATCGCCATCGACACTCTCCTCCGAGCTCAAGAAGGCGCCACAAGCAAAGTGCCAAGCTACATGAACCATCATCTAGGCATGTTGAGGATCGTCATCGACACTCGTCACCTCAAGATCGTCGTCGACCATCACCACCTCATGATCGCCATCGACATGCGTCACCACATGATCATCGCCGACACAAGTCACCTCATGTTCGCCATCGACATGTGTCACCACATGATCATCGCCGACACAAGTCACCTCATGTTCGCCATCGACCAACACCTCCCACGGATCTTCGACGACACCCCCCAAGACATGGTGATGATGCAACAAGACGAGAGCCTCGACATGAAGCGGCCAAGGCTACAAAGAACAACAACACCAAACATATGGTGTCCACAAAGCCTAGCGCCACCACCAAAATGGCATCTCCAAGACCGCCTACATATGAGAAGATCTCCAATGGTGCGAGACAAGACGCTACATCAACAAGGAAGATGGTGGCAAGTGCACATAAAGATGAACCACCTATCATGGTGCTTTCCCCTACTACCGCCACCACCACAATGGCACCTACAAGAAGTTCAAGCCCCAAGATGAAGACCGTGGAGTCTACACTACAAGATGAAGGACGATCTACCCATCTTTATGCCAACATGACAATGATTTGTCCACCAAGACCACGTAGCTCCCAATGCTTTCGTTGCACACAAGACGGTCATCATCTTTGGGAATGCCCCAATCTCCATTGTGATGTGTGCACATCCAACAAGCACATGACATGGGAGTGCAACACACCTCAAGCCCACAAGCTCTACTTCGCCCAATTGGATGCTCAATTCGCCAATAAGACACTTCAAGATACCATCATCTTCAAAGAATGGTGCAAGGAAAGGGACAAGATGACGACTATGAAGCCCACACTTCAAGATGGAGTTGAGAAGGTTGAGCATGGGATGATCCCTTCAACCAAGGTGGCGAATGGAGTTGAGAATGGTGAGCATGGGATTCTCCCTTCACCTATGGAGGCGCATGGAGTTGAGATGGTTGAGCATGGGAAGTTCCCTTCAACCACGGAGGCGCATGGAGATGACAAAATCAAGCCTACTCCTACATGTTTGAATGATGAGATGGTACCAATCCCATGTGAGCATGAGAGCCACTTAGCCCACTTGAGTGAGAGTGATAGTGAGTTGAGTGACTCCCACCCCATATGTGAGATTGAGTGCTTCCATTTGGAGGACATGAGTGATACACAAAGTGAGTTGAGAGAGGTAGATGATAGGTCCATGGAGGACATCGCATTTGCTAACACATTAACCTCTCCCTCGTTTGTGTCTTCTTATGTTGCAATAGGTTCCATGGAGGACGAGTTCCCGATCATGGAGAAGATGTACATGGTGCATGAAGATGATGATATCACACCATGCTTACAAGAAGTCAAAGATGTCGACCACATGGATCCTACCACTTCCACAACACCTACCTCAAATGAGTCGGACTACAAAGGTACCTATATGGGTGTTGATGATGCCATGATCCCACTAGTGGACATGATGACTTATGAGTGCATGCATGATCTTGAGGATACAATTGCTATGCCACATGCTTTGTTCATTCCCCCATGTGATGCTTTGCTTGATAACATTGTTGATCATGTGGAATTACTTGCTTGTGACAATATGGTCATGCCATGCTATGAGAGTTTCACTTTCTCTCCTATTGCTTGCAATATGTCGAACAATTGCTCTTTACCATGTATTGCTTGCAATGAAAATGATGATGCTAAGGTTTGTGTTGTGACACCCTTGATGAACACTTGCTCTTTCCATAGGATTGTCGACAACAATGATAACATGTTAAACATGCTTTGCCCAAAATGTTTGCACTATTCCATGGTCCTTGCATCCAAGATTGTGAATAATAGCTCTTTCTTATGCTTGGTATGCAAGAATGCTTATTTCATTGTCCATGAGATGGCCCCCATAGCCTTCTCAATTTTTGATGATCATAAGTTACCACATGCCATGAATGCACCTTCTTGCCATATGCACCATCACCATGCATTTCATACTATCTTGCTTGACACTAATGGTGATGTGCACAAGACATGGAACATCATGATGGATGATGTATTCGTCTACCATGCACACACGCTTTTGTTTTCTCCATTGTGTGTATAGGTACCCGAACGACAACATCCACCGCCACGGAGCATGAGTTGACGACACGTGCCATCGAGAGCTACCCCACCAAGGACAACCTCCATCACCAAACCCGCGGGATTCAAACCAAAGGGTATGTTTCCCAACGCCTTCGCCATCGTGTGTTTCCGACATTTCTTGTCGAGCTTCCGGTTTGGTCCAATTCCTCGTCACCTCTTTTGCTTCTTAGGCAACATATCTTGAAAGATCTTGTTGGCACAATGGTTGTTGTATGTATTGATGATATCATCATACGCTCCGAGAACCTCAAGGATCATGTCATACATGTGAGAGACACCTTATGCACCTTGTGCCACATGTCACACCAAAAGTTGCTCTCCTTTGGATTTCTCATTTCCTCTTTGGCAATTACATTGGATTCTTTGACACTTGAGGATACCCATACTAGGCTCACGCCAACCATACTTGCCCAAGCTAGAAGTCTCCATAGCTTTGCCATGGCACATAACAATTTTGCCCCAAATTTTGCCGCCGATACTTGCCTTTTGATTGTTCCATTTGTGTGGGACAATGCTATACACAACATTTTTGACACCTTCCAAAGCAAACTTTTACTTGCACAAATTTTTGTCCTTCCACATTTTGGATACATCGAAACTCTTTTGATCACCATTTTTGCAAAATGCCTCTTGGAGAAACGACTTGATGCTTCGTATTTGATTGAGAGCATAATACAAGTTAGTTCAAGATCGAACCCGGCTCTAATACCTTTCCCATGCTTTGCATTGAACATACCGAACAATTTCTCTTTCTTATGGTTCTTTGGCAAGCATGATGATGTGATTCTTACCGTTGGTGTTGCCTCAAACAAGTTGACCAATTCCTATTTCATTTGGTTGGTTGGCACACACGGTTGTGTAAATGTTGTTTTGATGAACGTTTTGGACGATATGTTGTGTGGTGCACCAAATAGGAGGACCAATTTCTCTTTCCAATGGTTTGTGTGCACACACGTTGATGACATTTTGGACACTCTTTCGTATGTGTTTTTGCCAAATTCTCCACTTGTTGCCTCAAGGGTGTTGAACAATTTCTCTTTCCGATGCCTTGAGAGCAACAATGCAAATGACTTTCTACATGAGATGGACACCACGGTTGTCTCACAATTGGGAGTTTTTGTGTTTCCACATTTGGAAGATGTTCATAAGGAGTTTTTACACATTGACCTTGCACATGCATTATTCTTGATATATTTGTGTTGTGCTAACGGTGTTGTGAACATGAAAGGACATGTCATCGATGATGTGCTCCAATATCACACACAAACATATTTTGCTTGGTCTTTGTTGTGTGAAGGTACAAGTGACTTGTGGATGAGCGTCAACGAATGGGTTCAACCCAACACTTCGACTACACAAGATCTCTCCATGAGAGCACACCGACATTATACTAAGGTGACCTCCTTCTACATAAGGCCCCTTGCTAAATCCGTTGAACATTGGCTATGCTTTGAGTGTTCTCTTGCTTCTCTTGTGCTATTGATAGGGCTCTTGACAAGTGACGAGACATTCAAGCGTGGTTGTCATCTACCTCCTATACAAGTTTGTGAAGAGCTATCGTCGAGGACGACTCTTTTTCAAGTGATGGGGCGACCTTCGGTCTTCACCGCATCATGTGCTTCATCGCCAAGACGGCACGCCAAGGTGAATCTTCTCCTTTATGCGTGCCTCGTATCGCCCATTTGGGACGATATACTACTTCATACTCCGTCATGTCTTGATGATAGGAACTCGACGACAAGTACGGAGGGAAGAGAGGATGCTACGGAGACCCGAGGACTCAAGGCCGATGTCACGGAAGCATGGAAGAGAAGGAGGAAGAGAGCTGGACGCTCCAGGCCGGAACTTCCGCCCTGATGGACGGAACTTCCGCCCACCGGAACTTCCGCCCCCAGGCCGAACTTCCGCCCGATGCCGCCAAGATGCCTTCCACGCCCAGAGAAATGGATCAGGCCGGAACTTCCGCCCCGAGGGAACTTCCGCCCCCCGGAACTTCCGCCCAAGTTCCGCCCAAGTTCCGAAAGTCCGTCAAAACGCCCCTGGATGTTACCAAGGAAACGGGCCATATTCGGAACTAGGCCGGAACTTGGCCGGAACTTCCAGCCCGCGGAACTTCCGCCCCAGACCGGAACTTCGCCGGGCCGGAACTTCCGCCCTGACCGGAACTTCCGCCACCGCGAACTTCAGCATAGTAGTACTTTTCAGCGTGTAACTTATCCCTTCGCCCCCACCTATAAATAGGCTAGTTGGCTCAGATCTGAGATTAGACTTGATTTGAAAGAAAACCCGAGCTTAGCTCACCCTTGTGGGAACCTTACCTAGATCTATGATCTTGTATCGCCACCCGGGCTCCTATCGACTCGTGAAGATCTCTTTGGTGACTTCTACCGTTTGTTTGATCTTTTGCTTGCACTTCTACCTATTTGGTCTTCTGCTTGCACTTCCATCAAACCTTCCGGTCTTTTCACCCTTCTAGATCTCCCGAGCTTCGATTAGTCGATCTCTTTGCGGGACTTCTACCGGAAGGTCTTTTCTCGCAACCTCTATCGAGTTGGTGTTTCGAGCCAACGAGGGAAAACTCGAATTGTGTGCGTGTGTGTGTTGTATCCCCACGATTCCCCCACGTGTTCATCGCGTTCATCCACCTCCCCCGCGAACCCCTACAAATCCGTGAAGATCGGGCACATCCCTGGGCTTAGCCCTTATCACGAAGTTTACACCAGTATTCCGAGATCATGTCCAGGGACGTGATCTTGAAGTAGGTTTTTGCGGATTGCCACTAGAGCAGTTAACTAGTACCTGATCCGTCAGATGAACTAGCCCCAACTACCGTTATCCCTGTACAAAATAGTATTTACATATCGAAAGGTTATGTAATGAGTAAAGTTGGAGATTTTCCCTAATTCTTCGATTCAAGAAAAATCTCGAGGGCTACTGACATAGGCATCCCCAATGGGCCTGCCAAAGATGGTACCCGGGGTTTGCTGAAGGCCCAAGACTCGAAGAATAAGAAGATTCGGAAGCCTATCTAGTGTTAAGGAAAGATAGATTGTATTAGGAAATATAGAGACTTGTAATCTTACGGGTTGGGTACGAAACCCTCCCGAACTCTGTAACTTGTGTATTACGAAACCCTCGGCTCCACCTTCTAAATAAGGGGGAGTCGAGGGACGAACAAAGGATCGAATCTATTGTCAACAGAACCCTAGTTTTCATAATCAGTGAGTACTTTTCGGCTGAAACCTTCGAGATCTACTTGCCCTCTACTTCCAGCAAAACCCTAGTCTACAATCTGTAGGCATTGAAAAATTAATCCTTTGTCACCAACTGCAATGGAGCAAGAGGGCCTCCGCCTTGGCATATGAGCCTGGAGGTTGTTGTGCACCTTCAATCGCCGGCCGGAGGTAACCGACGCCGACGAGGAGGGTGGGAGTGGTCGCCTGACGACCATCTTGAGCGGCTGTCGACGAAGGGCAGCCGTGGATGAACTCCCGG
This sequence comes from Lolium multiflorum, assembly GCA_030979885.1. Taxonomy (NCBI): domain Eukaryota; kingdom Viridiplantae; phylum Streptophyta; class Magnoliopsida; order Poales; family Poaceae; genus Lolium; species Lolium multiflorum. The sequence continues at coordinate 337,655,778 of CM061750.1, forward strand.
GAGCAGCTTCGGAGCTCCCCTGAGGCTTGCCTGTCCACCCATCTATGGAAGAAGGAAACCCCTCTTCTTCCTCATCACCATGACGAGAGGAGAAGCTAGGAATCCCACTTCCACCAAGGACAACAGTAGCCATAGAGAAATTCCCTTTATTTGTGGAGGATCCACCCTTCCTCCTCCTGAATGCCTCTGTCTCCGACCACCGGAGCACTGCATCGGGGAAGAGAAGAACCAGGTGACTCCAGATCTTGGCCAGAAGATCTGGTCGACTCCTCCCGGCAGATCGCCAAACTACGGCATAAAGCCAACACCTACCGGCATAAAGCCAACTCCTACACCTACTATGTACAGAGGGGAGCCAACCTCCCCTCTCCCAGTCACTCCGGCCGGCGAGGCCGCCGGAGGAGAGGGAGAGGGGAGCCGGCAGAGAGGAAGAGACTCTCAAGGGGACTGTTCACTCACGAGAGCTGGGAAGGGGGGAAATGATCGAGATTCCACTTAAAGGGCTTCATCAGAATGCGCTACTTCATCTTCAGAATGTCAAATGCTCTTTCAATGACATTCCTTAGAGATGAATGAAGATGGTTGAATTTTTGAAGCGCGCCTTGGAGTTCCGGAACATGCCAGCGTTGCTCTTTGAATGGGGCAAGATAACCCGTTTTGTTGGGATATCCAAAGTTGACAAGATAGTATTTTTCTACGAGTAGCAATGGAAAGATAGTATTTTCCAGCGAGTAGCAAAAGCATCTTGACATAACCACAACATTTATGAGCACATATTTTGTGTACATACTACATACTCAAAAGAATTACCATGAGGAGGATGTGGATAACTGGTGAACCTAGGCCGAGCATCAGTCCATACACGTGTATCATGAGAAGATCATCCATGCCATCTAGGAACAGGAAATGTGAACCTCAAGTCAAAATCACATATTGAACCTAGGTAGCAGATAGATAACACAGCTGGTAACAGTGGAATAGGACACATGACTCGAAAGAATCGCAACATAAGGATAGCAATAGAGCAACGAAAATGAAACTGCAAAATATGTGAAGGAGGTGGGCTCGCCTGTGAAACTATGCAGAAGAACTTGTCGTATCTCACAACACCACTTCGTGATCCTACCCGGGAAGAAGGGAATGCTGGAACAAACAACGGATGCAAAACTTACAACTATGGAAAAAACACCAGCATGATGGAGATATGATATTCATGTCATGACAGACAGGTATGATGCGACACAACTTATCCAAATTAAGCGGGATCGGAACCCCGGACAAACAAATTAGGGTTGGAGTTGTATTTTCTACCGGCAGAGTTAAATGTTGATTAGCATGCCATTACATGGCATGGGTGAGCTAGTTCAATATTAAACGGGGCGGGGAAAACCTAATTGAAATTCTGAAATACTCTGGGTATTCTATTAGGTGGAAATGCACAACTATCAACGCACAACATGATGCGAACATGCATATGGATGTCATATTCATGTTCCTTGCATTTTTATGATCAAAATTCATATATAACACTTTTATTTTGAATTACCAAATAAAATTTATTAACATATTAGTATTTATTATTTAAAATAGAAAAACATGATTTATTTTATTAAGAAAAGGACCCGAAAACAATTTCTATCTGGGGAAGGACCCCGGGTTGCTTTTGAAAACAGGAAGGGGGTTATGCTGAAAAACAACCAGGCCAGGGACTCCGGGTTAAGCAATTGAAAACGCAAGGACCTTGATGCAAAGTTCTCAGATCTCGATCTGGGGATTGATTTCTCACCGTGGTGGGATCTAGCACGAGGCACTGACATGCGGGACCCACGGCGCTGACGAGGATGCCGAGCTAGCGATGACTGGGACGGAGGAGCAGCTGTATCTATCAAAACTTAAGATCATCTCCATTACAGCGCCAACGAACCGAGAAAAACAACGATGTTGGCCACGAATCGGCGGCGCGCTACGACGGGGAGAAGGGGAAGGGGATGGCGAGGCTCACTGGGATGGCTAGGACGAGGTCGACGGAGGCGGGAAGCCAGAGGAAGCGCTCGGGCCGACGGAGAGGAAGCAGAGAGACTCTGCGTCGCTGCCGTGCGCGGCAGTGGCGGACGCAGGAACAAATGGGTGGGGGTGGGGGGGGGGGGGCACGCCTCAAAAAAAACTTGTGCCTCTAAATTGTTAAAAACGTTTGCAAATGAACAATATATAACCCTTTGGGTGTCGAAATTTTGGGGTGTGGAATTGAATTGGAGTCAATACCAAATCAGCTACTGTATTGAAATGGACTCAAATACCAATTCACTTGTTTTGGCTGTGCACGGTATTACTAGATGGAATCATGCGAGTAGTCAATTCTAAATTTATCTTTGGATGTCCATCAAGCTGAATTCAGGCATCTTCTCCGCTGCTCACACCGCAGCAACACCTTAATCCTTGTTCCTTCCTATTTCTTTCGTCCAGCCAAGAGGAACACAAACTTTTTTTCTTGTACAGTAATTGATTTATAACTAGAAAAAAGTACACATAGTTGAGCAGAGCTTGCTGTTACAACGTACGAACGACCAAAGCAGAACATATTTTATGAACGCAAATAGATTTGAATCAGAAATTCTACACACAAAAAAAAGTGGCACAAGCGATCAAGACAGTGCAGTTCGTCAGCTAAAATTGAAGCTAACCACATTGATCTGGCGGAGGAAACCATGGGTCCACATTTGCGCCGCAACGGGAACCTCTATGGCTCCGTCTCTGCGTGCTTGACCACTCTGGCGTCGCCATGAGGCTGCAGCATCACCACTACACGGCGAGAACAGAGAGGGTTTGGGAGTTCGAGGACGACACAGAGTTGGAGGCGAGGTTTCGCCACCAAGTTTCTTCCGAGCGCCGCGTATCCGGCGAGATCTAGAGCCAGCGTCCAGGGGAGAGGGAGAGGAGCCAGGGGAGGGGCGAGCCGAGCCAGCCGGCGAGGTGGCGGCGGAGGGCGCAACCGCGCAAGGGGCAGCCACCGTCGGACGCCCGGAGAGCGGAGGTTTGGCTGTCGCTCCGTCGCTCGGCCTCGACCAGACGACTACGAGCACCTGTGGGATGCCACGACGGTCACCATCGGCAAGAGGAACCAGGAAGGGAAGAAGAGGAAGAAGGGGGCCGGGATATCCTTAGAGGTACCAGGAACACGGAGATGCCCTCAGGTGAAGCAGGCGAGCTCAGACGGCGTCGGAATCAACGAAAGTGTCGCCGGAGTTGGAGAAGAGGAACGAGAAGAACTCGTCAATTTCGAGCTCGAATCGGTGATTTCTTCGGTCGAGGATGTTCAGCGCAACGAGGGGAATCTCGTGGTGGCCTTGGCTTGGCGAGGGGAGGCTGAAGTCGACGAGGCGCCGACGTTCTGCAGCCAGGCAAAACCCTCTCTGTTTCTGCCTTGGAGAGGAAGATAAAAAGGGAGGTGGAGATAGTCGTGGGCGAGGGCTGCGTGCCAGCTGCTGTATGCTGAGCTGGTCGGCGCGGAAGCCGGTCGCCGCACACCCCGCGCGCCCAGATTACTAAACTGGGCCGCAGCCCAACATCAGGTAAGCTGGTTTTTTCTTTTTCGTTACTTTTTTTTCTGTTGTTTGTTTTCTTTTTTAAAAATCTGAACATTTGTAAAATTAAAAAAATCAAATTAGAAAAATCACTTTTTAAAAAATCTGAACATTTTCAGATTTGAACATTTTTTAATTTGAACAAAATGTATTTTTTTCTATGAACAATTTCTGAATTTGAACATTTCTAAATTTGAACAAAATTTATATTTGAACAATTTTTGAATCTGAACGATTTTCATATTAGAACAATTTTTAAATTTGAACAAATTTCGAATATGAACGATTTTCATATTTGAACAAATTTTGAATTTAAACAGTTTTCATATTTGAACAGTTTTCGAATTTTAGTAATTCTCAAATTTGACGTTTTTCGAATATAAACTTTTCTAATTTGAACAAAAGAAAGAATAAACAGAAAGAAAAAGAAAATAAAACAGAAAACGGAAAAAGAAAAAAAGAAAAAAAAAGAGAAAACGAAAGCGAAAAAGTTAAATGGGGGGCCCAATACCCGATCAGGGGTGTGCGGCAACCCGCATCGGCACCGACCTGGTCGGTGTATAGGACTGGCCTGCCAGAAGACGACGATGAGAGGAGACTCGATCGGTGCGAAAGGTTATCGGGCTAGTCAGGTGGGCTAGGCCGGGAGAAAAACAAAGAAGAAAGATGGGCCAGGAGCTGGGGCAGGCCAGGGAAGAAAAGGCTCCGGCCCTTTTTCTTTTTAACAAAATTTTGTATTTGATTTATAGATAAAGAAAAGAGAAGGGAGGCAAGGGTTTATTTTTCATAGAACTATTTTAGTATGCAACTTTGAAATACGTGAACAAGATTTAAAAATAGTTTTTCAACAAATCCAAAATAATAATATTTTGGGTTTTATTATTATTGAAATAAGATAAGGAAGAAAGGGTTTTAATAAAAATAATTTTCTTGAAAGCTTTTATAAAAACATGCAAGGTGATTGATGGCATGACTATGCACAAAAGAAAAGAACATGCAAATCTAATAGGGGTATTACCCTTGGCCGTTACAATCGACACCACTAACAAGGAACCTTGCCCCAGGTTCCACGCCTAGGTACGGGGGGAGAGAGGTGAACTATCGGGTCTTCTGGCGACGTGTCGATCTCCTCGATACCACTAACAAGAGTTCTTGTTCTAAGTTCATTGGTCGACAACACCAACAAGAATTGTTCCGTCAACGATGATGTGCTTCTCTCGAGAATCTTTGGTTGCAAAAGATCACGCTCCATACGAAAAAGATGGAAGGAGTAACAATCACATTTATCCACGTGGCAACCAATTGTCATTCCAAGCATGTGTCTTTTCACTTGTTCCAATCCTTTTTATGACGCCCTGAACAAGTATCTCACGACCATCGATAATCGAATGCCAAATCTGAGATGGGTATGACCCTAACCGTGCATCAAGAAAACCGCAATCTGGAAAATAGATTGCCTTGAGAATCCTAGCACTTAAAGTTTCTGGGTTTAGTAGAACTCTCCAAGCTTGCCGAGCTAGCAAAGCCAGATTAAAGATTTCGATATCTCTAAAACCCAAACCTCCTGCATATTTGGGTGTGGTCATTTCTGCCCATGCCACCCAACAAGTTCTCCTCTTCCCATCACGGCATCCCCACCAAATATTACGGAGGAGTCCATTGATATGTTGGCATAGACCACGATGTAGTCTGAAGCATGCCATGGAATATGTGGGAATTTCCTGTGCAATGGATTTGATAAGAATCTCTTTACCCCAAGAGGATAGAAGATGTTCCAGCCATCCTTGAATTCTTTTCCAGACACGGTCACTTAAGTGTTTGAACGCACCCCTGATAGATCGTCCAATATTTGACGACATACCAAGATATCTTTCACTAAATGACTCGTTCTGGACATTTAGAGCATTCTTCATTGTTGTGCGTGTCACCCCTGGACACCCTTTACTGAAGAACACCGAATATTTATCAAGATTGATTCTTTGCCTTGAGGCTTGACAATAAGCTTCCAGCACCTCAGCTACTTCTCCCGCACCCTCCACACTCGCTTTCACAAACAACACGCTATCATCAACAAATAATAGGTGGTTGACTGCATGGGCAGTGCTAGCCACTTTTAAACCTTGAAGACTTGATGATTGTAACACACTTCTTGATTTTAACAGGCACAAGAGGCCCTCTGCTGCAAGCAAAAACAAATGCGGGGAGATAGGGTCTCCTTGACGGATACCACGAGTAGGTTTGAAAGTTTCAGTCGGTGACCCATTGAACAGAACTGAGAATGTAACTGTGGATGCCATTCTCATCACCAGGTTTACCCATTCGGAGTTGAAGCCTAATTTCAGCATTATAGCTTGTAGATATGATGATTCAACCCGATCATATGCCTTCTTCGCTTAAGAGCACAGTGTTGGTGTTTCTTCGCCTTGTTTCTCTTCATAATGTGCAAGCACTCATAAGCTGTAATTATGTTATATGTGATCAACCTCCCTGGGACAAAGGCTGATTGCTCCTGCGAGATAATCTCCGGCAAAATCTTCTTCAGTCGATTAGCAAGGACTTTCGAAGCAATTTTATAAATAACATTGCATAGGCTAATCGGTCGAAACTGACCTAGTTCAGTCGGGCTTGACACCTTTGGAATAAGCACAATGAAGGCGTCATTTATTTCCTCAAGGCTATCATCTCCCCGGAGTATACGGAGGACTGAACTTGTAACTTCAGCTCCACATAACTCCCAATTACTCTGGAAGAAATGTATTTGGTATCCATATGGACCCAGCTCCTAAGTAGCACAATAGGTCTAGCATTCAGATAAAAAAACCAGGCCTAGCATTATTTGCTGGCAACACGGCAAATGAGAATCTTGCGGCCTGAAGGCTCTTGCCAATAGGCTGGCCCAATTGAGACTCGATCTTTTTTCCTTTTTTCTTATTTTTTTGTTGAAATCTATTTTATATTTATATTCTACTCCAATGAGTATTTTTTTCTTCTTTTTTCCTTTTATTTTTCCTAATTCATTTTTCCGTTTTCTTTATTGTGTTGTTTCTTCTAGTTTATTAAAAGCATTTATGATTTAAAAATGTTCATGTTTTTTGAAAATATGTTCATGTCTTTGAAAAAAAATGGCATTGAAAAAAATGCTCATGTTTTGGTAATTGTGTTCAAGGTCTTTAAAATCCTATACATATATGTGAATACTTTCTTGTAAGGATTTTTGAGTTATTCTACAAAATAAAATTGTACAAGCTTTTTGGGCCGGCCCATCTAGGATCTGCTTCAGACAATGTGTGGGTCTTATCCTCTTTTTTTTTTGGATTGATCCTCTCTTTCATCCTAGTCGTAACCATTTTCAGCATATGTGTGTGGTCTGGCAACAAGGGCCAACCAGATACTCTGTGCCATTTTTGCTTGTTTTTTAGATCACTGTCCCATTTGTGCTGCCCCACAAGAAGTTTGTTTCAAAGCCGGCCTTGGTGATTGGCAACGTGGACTTCTTTTTTTAGAGTTATCAGGCCTTTTATTTAGATAGCGAGGTTCGCGGAATACACACGTCCTCAGGCAGATTTACAAACCACACATGGCGGCTAACAGGAAAAGAAAGCACAAAACGAGCAAGGTTATGCGCTTCAGTGTTCTCACACAGCCTTCGTGCACAACTGATGCCATAGCCATACTTGTTTCAGTCTCTTTTATTTCTTTTATAATATGACAGTACCTCCCGAGGTTGTCCTCCTTCAAGGATTTGGCGACAGATAAACAGTCGCTCGCAACAACTATACTCGAGAGGTTCAGGTCCTGCGCCAGATTTAGGCCCTCCCCGTCCGGCTGCCAAAAGCAGGGCGGTGGTGGCGCGTTCATGGACTCCCCTTCGCGCGGAAGCGGGGTCTTCCAAGGGCGGCGACGGTGGATGGCGGGTCTGGTGGTGGTGGCCTTCGGCTACTTCACCTATATCGTGAGACACGGTGGTGTGGCGGAACTCGGCGGGAAAAGGACGGCAGCGGGATCACTGCTGACCTCCACCGGCTAGGTTGGAGGAGGAAGATGGACCGCGGTTCCCAGCCATGGCGGCGGCGTGGGGGCCGGCCTGGTGGTCCTAAGGTTCTTCTTTCGCGAAGATGAAGACGTTTCGGATACCAATCTTTCTTCATCTAGACGGAGTGATGAGTTCCGGAAGTCTCCGACAGCGAATGGAACAGTGCATGTTTTGCCCGGAGTTCACAGGATCGGGTGGTATTCGGTCACGCGCACCCATGCTTTTATTTCGACAGTTTGGTTCCAGAGGGAGCGGCGCGAACCTCTATTCTTTTTTTAAAAAAAAGTAAACCACACTTTATTAAACAAAGCAAGCCCCCTTCATTAAAAACCTTCCAGTCCCCTTCGGTACCCTGGAAGAAAAAGAGTGCGTCTGAAAACTTGCTCGCAATCAGCACAGAGTATGGTTACAAAATACAGTCTTGTGCAACAGCCGCCGATACGCAGACCGGGGTTGCACCACATAAACTACCAACATCACCAGACTGCCTAACTTAGCAAGACAATGCACAACTTGGTTACTACTTCTACTAATCTTCCTGATCTCCAACATCGGGTTTGTCCGCAACAGATCCTTGATCTCTAAATAAATACTTCATGATGGTGAGCGATCAAAGCTCTCCGAGGTGACGGCCTGAACAACTCTTTGGCAGTCAATCTCCAGGATCCCTGGGAGGCGGTGAGTATGAAGGAGTTGGTACAGCCCTTCCAAGCACGCCTTAGCTTCAGCATCCTCGGCACCTTCACAGTAAGGTTGAAAGTTCCAAGTTGATCGTATGACAGATCATTGGTCATCGCGGATGACCACTCCAAAACCTGCTCTCTTGGACATGGCGTCCCATCCCGCATCGACGCATATCGAGACGGCACCAGCCGGCGGAGGTAGCCATTTTGATACATCAACATGAGAGCTCACCAGACTTTGGCTTGGGTACAGAAGGCATTTTCCTTTGGAGCTATGTTCTGTATTGACATCAAGAGACTTTTTGGTCCATGGTGAAGTCAGAAGCAGAGAATTTCATGAAGGCGGGATTGGGGGATTAGCTAAAGAAGGTTCAAGTCTCCGCGATGTTGAGGAACTTGCTTGGTGTTCCGGGATTCGCAGCAGGTATGAAAGTGCGGCAAACAGGTGCAGTTCAAAGTCCTTCCTTTCGGTGAAAACCGGTCTACTTAACTGGTTGTGCCTGGCAATGACCTTGTTGGAGACATTGTTTTGAGAGCGGGGACTATCTTCAGGGTGAAACATAAGATCTTTGATCGGGCGACGACGGCGTTGATGCACTGTTCCCTTCTTGGAGCCGTCGCTTTTGGAGAGTCTGTATTTCAGGTGTTGTGTAAGGGGTGGATGTATTACTGTTGCTAGGACTGGGATACTATAGCGGGGCTTTTCTTTCTTAGTTTTCTTTTATCTTTTTTTGGCGTGCATCCGTACTGCCATTAGGGTGTTGATATTAATATATTCCCTTTATTGAAAAAAGTCCTCCACTCCACAGATGATAGACGTACTCGTCACTGCAATGTGTCGTCGATGGAGAAGATCTGCCGTCAGCAGTGACCGTTTCACAAGTCGCCAAAGGAACATCTTCCGTTTGTCTGGGACTTGGATGTGCCATAAGCTTGTCAAGTTTTTCTGAATTCTAGAATGGTCAGAGCTAGACGTAGTACCCTCCAGCCACGCTTCTCTTCTCTCCTTTGTGCTGGATAACATTCTATATGTAGATCTTACACTGAAAAGCCCCTTCTTATCATCATGCAATGCTCAAAACTCAAGGAGGAGATAGACCAAAAACGAGGGTGATTGACTTTTCCACTAAAACAAGTGAGGTGAGTTACAGAGGCGTCAGAATCATGGCACTTGGATCACAATGGCAAGACCATGGAGGACTTTGGTTGTGCCTGTCATTGCTAGTCATCATTTATATTCGTCAAGAAATAGATTATCTGCTTTCTCCCATCTAGAATTTGAAGGGAACACACTCGAAAAAAAAAATTGAAGGGAAGATTCCTTGCAATTATTCTTAGCAGTGACATACAAGATGAAGAACAATCGTTTAAGAATAATTCCAACAACTACATGAATCGCGTTATCAACAAAAAAAAATCATTTGCACAATTGAGGTTCTCACATCATTACAAAACGTATTCGCGCCACTGTCGGGATATATATCCAACCACAAAATCATTGAACGCGGTGATTATTACATGGACACGATGAAGCAGGAGGGAAAACAAAGTGACACATTGTACGAAACCCTCTTCACTAGACGCGAGAAATTATGCGAGGACTAGATCGCTCGTGGACCAGCGAAAGCCTCCCTTGCCTTGCTCCCATGGGACATCAGGTTGGCCACACACACCACCACCTCGCCATCACCTGCACACGTACCACTAGTGTACTACAGCTCTCGTCTCCATCAGAATTAATACCTGAATTCCTCTAGCAAATGGTAATGTTTAGTATTACAAAGTAAACGCACGCCACTAGTGTTGCAGTTCAAGATAAGTGCTGAGGTGGATTTGTTTCTATGTGTCTCCAATAGCTTATTAGATAGCTTAATCGATCATTCAAGCAATGGTTTCTTGTGGAGCTCAGTCACTTCAGTTGTCTCCTACCTGCCAGCCTTCTAGTACTATAGGTCTCTGTCTTGGAATCATCCAGTTTTCAAATCATTTCAAGTAGTCATACAAATCCCATGGGAACCACCACTTGTGTCATCGTCTGGAATCATTTTGACCCGAATTCATCGGTACAGTCGAGGAAACAAAATACATGGCGCAGCACGTTCTGGTTGTTAATTTACATTCAACTCAAAGGAGCAGTGCTGTCTGGAAAAGCTCCAGAGCGACAAATGATCTGAAACAGACAGTGTTCTGTGGTAGCTAAGAGCATCTCCACTCGTCCCCCGACGAGGCCCCCGGCGAGCCTTTTTTCCATCCGGACGGCGTATTCGGCCGCGCCTGCTCGATTTCGTAAGGATTTGGGCCTGAATTCATCCGGCGATCCCACGCCATCCCCGCCCCCGAGCGCTCGGGGACTCCGACGAAACGAAAGCGCGGAAATACCGAGGAAACTTCCCGCGTCTCGATGGCCCCAACTTGTCGGCGAGAGAAACCGATCGTCGTCCTCATCGCATCGTCTTCCGCGCGCTGTAAAAGCCTGCCGCCGGTCGCATTCGCCGGCCACGCGGCGAGTTAATGCCGTCGTCTTCCGCGCACGCATCGTCTTCCGCGCGCACTAAAGGCTGCCGCCGGTCAGCTCGCCGCGGACGCGTCGCACTCCACGCGGCATTAATCCCCCGCGCCAGCCGCACCTATATACGCCGCTCCGCTCGCCGCGAGGCGTACCCCGTGCTCCACTCTCCCTCCACTCTCCCTCCACTCTCCCTCTACTCTCCGAGGATGGCGTTCTCTGACGACGACGGCGCAGCCAACAACGGCTTCCCCCGCCGCTCGCTCCACGCGTGGGAGGGGCACCTCCTCCACCAGGCGGGGTACCCCTGCCCGGACACGAGGCCTCCCGACGGGCAAGTCGTGGACTGTTGGAGATATGCCCAAGAGGCAATAATAAAATGGTTATTATAATATATCTTTGTGTTTATGATAATGTTTGCATACCATGCTATAATTGTATTAACCGAAACATTGATACATGTGTGTTATGTAAACAACAAGGAGTCCCTAGTAAGCCTCTTGTATAACTAGCTTGTTGATTAATGGATGATCATGGTTTCGTGATCATGAACATTGGATGTTATTAATAACAAGGTTATGTCATTAGGTGAATGATATAATGGACACACACCCAAATGAGCGTAGCATAAGATCAAGTCATTAAGTTCAATTTGCTATAAGCTTTCGATACATAGTTGCCTTAGTCCTTCGACCATGAGATCATGTAAATCACTTACACCGAAGGGTACTTTGATTACATCAAACGTCATTGCGTAAATGGGTAAATAAAGGTGGGATTAAGTATTTGGAAAGTGTGAGTTGAGGCATATGGATCAATAGTGGGATTTGTCCATCCGATGACGGATAGATATACTCTGGGCCCTCTCGGTGGGATGTCATCTGATTAGCTTGCAAGCATATGAATGGTTCATAAGAGATCACATACCACGATACGAGTAAAGAGTACTTGTTGGTAACGAGGTTGAACAAGGTATGGAGATACCGATGATCGAACCTCGGACAAGTAAAATATCGCGTGACAAAGGGAATCGGCATCGTATGTAAATGGTTCAATCGATCACTAAGTCATCGTTGAATATGTGGGAGCCATTATGGATCTCCAGATCCCGCTATTGGTTATTGCTCGGAGAGGAGTCTCGACCATGTCCATAGTTCGCGAACCGTAGGGTGACGCGCTTAAGGTTCGATGTCGCATAAGTAGATTCGGAATATGAGATGGAGACCGAAGTTTGTAGTCTCGGATGGGATCCAGGACATCACGAGAAGGTCCGGAATGGTCCGGAGAATAAGATTCATATAAGGGAAGTTATTTTCCGGGGTTCGGAAAATTTCGGTGTTTGACCGAAGCTTCTAGAAGGTTCTAGAGGGCCACCGGTGGGCCCACCACCCCGGGAGGGACCACATGGGCCAAGGGAGTGCAGCCTAGCCTAATGGGCCAGGGGCACCAAGCCCTCAAGGCCCAGCCGGCCAGCCCCCTAGGGATAAGATCAAATCCAAGAGGATAAGATCAAATCCCTAAAATCGAGGAGCAACTTTGGAAGGGGAAGCAAACTTGGAAGGGGATGATTCAGGATCCCCCTTTCCTTCTGTGCACTGGTGGGGCCCAAGGGGCTGCCTTGGCCGCCCCTCCCTCTATAAATAGAGGAGAGGGGCAGCCCACCATTGCCCCCGCGACACACCAAAGTTGCCGCCCCCTCTCTCCTCCACCGCTAGTCTGCTCCGGCTTGGCGAAGCCCTGCAGCTTTCTCCTCCACCACCACCACCACGCCGTCGTGCTGCTGGGATTCCGAGGGGATCTACCACACCTCCGCTGCCCGCTGAACGGGGAGAGGACGGGCTTCATCGACACCGTACGCGCGACCAGACGGAAGTGCTGCCGGATTGCAGCGGGGATGATCGTCTACATCAACAACGAGATCTGATCTCGTAGGCTTTGGAAATCATCAAGGGTTAGTATCTTGTCAATCTCGTTGCTTCGATCTTGTAGATTAGATCTTGGGTGTTCCATAGATTAGATCTTGGATTTATTCGTCTTGCGGTAGGAAAATTTTTGTTTTCTATGCTACGAACCCCATCAGTGGTATCAGAGCCATGTCTATGCATAGATCTGTTGCACGAGTAGAACACAATGGTTTTGTGGGCGTTGATGCTTTTGTTGCTTTAGTTTGTGTACTTTGCATCTTGCGGGATGGTGGGATGAAGCGGCCCGAGCTAACTTTACATGACCGCGTCTCATGAGACTTGCTCCACGCTTGACATGCAACTTGTATTGCATAAGTGGCTTTGCGGGTGTCTGTCTCTCCCACCATAGTGAAGATTCCAATTTGCACTTTCTATTGTCAACACTAGTATCACCGTTGTGGTTCATGTTCGTAGGTAGATTGGATCTTACTCGAAAACCCTAAACCACGTAAAATATGCAAACCAAATTAGAGGCGTCTAACTTGTTTTTGCAGGGTTTGGTGATGTGATATGGCCATGATGTGATGATGATTATATTTGATGTATGAGATGTTCATTGTTGTATTATGGCAACCGGCAGGAGCCTAATGGTTGTCTTTAATTTTTGTTAAAGACCTGCGTGTCTATTCATCATGTAATAGCTTTATTTCAAGTAGTTGTCATAGTAGCTATAAGTGATGGACAACCATGAAGCGGCGCCACGGACCTTGGTGCAATGCTGGTGATGATGGAGATCATGATCATGTGCTTTGGAGATGGAGATCAAAAGCACAAGAAGAAAGGCCATATCATATCACATATTATGAATTGCATGTGATGTTAATCCTTTATGCATCTTATCTTGCTTAGATCGCGACGGTAGCATTATAAGATGATCCCTCTCACTAAATATCAAGATAATAAAGTGTTCATCCTTAGTATGCACCGTTGCTAAGACTTGTCGTTTCGAAGCATCTCGTGATGATCGGGTGTGATAGACTCTACATGTGCATATAACGGGTGCAAGCCAGATTTGCACACGCGGATACTAAGGTTGCCTTGACGAGCCTAGCATGTACAGGACATGGTCTCGGAACACGGGATACCGAAAGGTAGAGCATGAGTCATATGAATGATATGATGAACACTTTGAGTGTTCGCCTTTGAAGCTACATCTTTTCTCGTGATGATCGGACTTGGTGTAGTGGATTTGGTTCGTGTAATCACTAAGACAATGCGAGGGATGTTGTTTTGAGTGGGAGTTCACCTAGTTAATTGAAGAATTAAAAATGAACTCAAATTATCATGAACATAGTATGAATAGTATTTTGAATTAAATTTGTAGAATTGGCATCCGTTTTCTACCATGCGCTAGTCTTGTAATTGAGATAGAAATACTGTTAAGTCTGACAAGTAACTTTACGGACTGGTACCGTATTGTTAAAGAATCAAGATATGATTAAGTCCTAATGCAAACTTTTAGTAAACCTCACATTGATGATTCAAAGAGCAATGGTTTCAATTAGTACCTTAAATCATCTTGTCTCCGTGAAACTTGAAGTTCAAATCCGTTTGAAAATTAAGGAGCTGGAAATTTTGTTTTCAGAAATAAGCAAGGTATGAGATATATGTGATATCTAAGACCTTATTGCAAGATGATAGAATATAATCTAGTGAGACTACATAAACTCATAAGTTTTATGGGAATGTACGAAGGTTGAAGACGCCAGGCGTCCCAATCCTCCAACTAGTTGGGCACTAACGATATTCGCACATCCATGAAGTAATCGTCCTTAGTATGCACCGTTGCTAAAGCTCGTCGTTTCGAAGCATCTCGTGATGATCGGGTGTTATAGATTCTATGTGTGCATACAACGGGTGCAAACCAGAATTGCACATGCGAATACTAAGGTTAAACTTTACGAGCCTAGCATGTACACATGGTCTCGGAAAGTCGTCATGATTTGATGGATAAAAATTATGAGTGAAATTGTTCATCATATTACAAAGTTACTAATAGTGAAATCTGGAACACTTGTCATATGATGATTAACTTCAAAGTAAGAACCTCAAGGTTATTGGTATTTGACCAATGGACTTAGAAGTCATTGAAAGTGAAGTGTTTTTCTGAGAATGAGGAAAACTAAAAGAGAAACTACAAAAGATATTTTGGCAGAAAGAAAGAAAAGACTAGAGAGTCTAGCTCAGGTGTATATAGATGATATACATGTTATGAATGTATTCCTTGTTTGGTCACAAAATGGAATTCTTGGGTATTAGTACCATATTGGTTGGTATGAGGTGTCATACAAAACAACGCAATACAAGAATACATTGGCCTAAGTGACTGAAAAGGAATGTGATAGGAATGCACGTCTGGAACAAAAATAAAGTGTTATTATGTTCGTCGTTGGCATTCTGTCTAGCCATTCAGATTTATAATAAAGAACTTTATAATTGTTATTCTTGTTCTGGTTAAATGAAAACAATGAGTTGTTCAAATTGTAACAGCATTCCATGTACGATGGATAAGTTATTATAAATCTTTATGGTGAAGCACACATACATAACACTGACGCTAAAATGCCATAAGGCAAATGATGTGAATTCCACTCATTAGTGGAACCGCCATTTAGGTCATGTTAGAAAGGAACGCATGAAGGAACTCCATTTGAATGGATTTTTGGAGTCATTCGACTTGGAATCGTTTGGCGCTTGCAAATCTATTCTAAAAGAGAATGACTTAAATACCGTTCATAGGCCGAGAGTTGAACGGGCAACTAACTTAGTGGAAACATACATAGTGATGTATATGGTTCACTGGGCATAGTTGTGTGCGGGAGATTCTTCTACTTCATGAAAACTTCTAACAATGAATTGAGTATATATATGTGGATATATTCGATAAGGAAGAAGTTTGAAACATTTGAATGGATTCAAAGAAATTTCAGCATGAAGTGGAAATCATCGTAATAGAAAAGTCAAATATCTGTGATTGGATCATGGTGGAAATATTTGAATTACGAGTTTTAGCGAACATCTAAGAGAGTTATGAAATTGTTCTACAACCTCACGTTTCTTGGAGTATCATAATGATGACGGAGTATCCAAGAGACGTATCCAAACCTGTTGGATTGATGATGAGATAAAATAAAATGACGCCATTATACTTTTGTGGATTATGCTATAGAGACTACCGCTTTTACACTGAATAGAGCATCGTCATGATCCATTGAAATGACACCATACGAGTTATGGCATGGGTATAAACCCTAAATAGTCCTTTCATAAATTTTGGTATGCATAGCATAAGTAAATGAGTTTACAACCAAAATCGGATAAAATGTCTTTGTTGATTATCCCATGAAATTGATTGGGAATTCTTTCCACTATGAAGTCAAAGACAAAAGTGTTTGTCAATGTTTCTTACTTATTTCAAAGAAATTGTTTCTAGCGAACTATTTGAGTGGGAGGACAATAGAACTTGATAAGGTTTATGAACCTGAGCATGATGATCAGAGTAGCACAACATCGGAAATGGTTCCGGAAGCAGCTACGAAGATCATGGCTCCCATGTCTACAAAGTGTTATAGTCATGGAGATCAAAGTACTTATTGAACCTTGTAGATGTGGTTTACTTTGTGATCAAATAAATGAATTGTGGACAAAGGATTGTTTTTGAACAATGATAAACCAACTACATACAAAGAAGTTATGATGGGCCCACTCCGTTAAAATGGCTATGCGCCATGAAATCCAAGATAGGTGAATACTTTTGAAAGTAAATGGATCTATAAAGTAGATGGACTTGGATGGAATATCCTTAAAGAAGCTTGACTTATCGAAAAGCAGTTTACGAAAAAGTTCAAAGAGTTGACTACGATAAGATTAGATCTTCCGTGGCAATGCTTATAGTCTATGTGGATTATTCTAGTAATCGCTACATATTTCTTTTATGAGATATGATAGTAGGATGGCAGAAATACATTCCTTACCAGAAGTGTGTATGAAGGATGTATACTAGATACAACCAAGAGTTTTGCTGGTCCGTGAAATACTAGATAGGTATACAAACTTCAATTGGATGAAGTGAGTATCGCGGAGTTGGAATCTTCACCGGATGAAATAATCAACGAGTTTTGATTCCATCAGAAACGATGAAGATGCTTGCATTTGCAAGAAATTAAGTGGGAGCGCTGAGACATATTTATAATACTTTATGTAGATGACATATCGTTGATTATAAATAGTGTAATTATATAATTGATTTAAAAGGTTTCATTGAGAATTAACATCAATGAAAGAATATGAATTGAAACATATTTAGTGTCAAGATCTATGAAGATAGATAGAAACACATAATAAGTTTAAGTTTAAGTACATAGAATAGATATTGAAGTAGTTCAATTAAGAAGGTGTTCTTTTCATGTGAAGGTTTAACAAGACTTGAGTGTATTTGACACTCGATGAGTAAATACACATGAGTGATTTTAGATCACAAATAATATGTACAAAGTCAGATGTCCTGTGCTCTAAGTTGTTACGAGCATATACCAGAATGATTCATACAATGATCATTGGACAACAGTAAGAATATCCCTGAGTGCTTTAGAAGAACCAATGATATATAAATATAGTTTTTATATGGAGTAATGACAAACAAATCGCTGTAAGGTGTTGCACCGATATTAGTTTGGTCACATATAAAAATAAAATTTCAATCTCAATTAGGCTAAGAGTTATAAGGTAGCACAATGAGCTAGAACAAGTCTATGCTAGATTTGGATGAGTTCTAAATATTGTGACGGATTCTACAAACGAAGGCAGAGTATGTCATTGTTTTGACAATGACCGAGGATGTTAAGTCGAGGAGTTCTTTGAGAACTTGGTGTAGTTCCGATAGTGTCGAACTTTGAAGCTATATTGTATGTGACAATATTAGTGACTTATTTCAGACCGCGGAATTAAGGTTTCACCAGAGGACTAAGCATATTTAATGCCGACTCATTTGGAAAATGAGTGATGCGTTGAGACGCAAATGAATTGCAAAATACATACGTTTCTGAGCGTGTCAGATCCGTTGACTAAAACCTCTCCCGTGAGCAAAACATGATAAGCACCAGAAGGCCAAGGTGTTATATCTTTTCAAATGTAAACTAGATTATTGACTCTAGTGCAAGTGGGAGACTGTTGGAGATATGCCCAAGAGGCAATAATAAAATGGTTATTATAATATATCTTTGTGTTTATGATAATGTTTGCATACCATGCTATAATTGTATTAACCGAAACATTGATACATGTGTGTTATGTAAACAACAAGGAGTCCCTAGTAAGCCTCTTGTATAACTAGCTTGTTGATTAATGGATGATCATGGTTTCGTGATCATGAACATTGGATGTTATTAATAACAAGGTTATGTCATTAGGTGAATGATATAATGGACACACACCCAAATGAGCGTAGCATAAGATCAAGTCATTAAGTTCAATTTGCTATAAGCTTTCGATACATAGTTGCCTTAGTCCTTCGACCATGAGATCATGTAAATCACTTACACCGGAAGGGTACTTTGATTACATCAAACGTCATTGCGTAAATGGGTGACAATAAAGGTGGGATTAAGTATTTGGAAAGTGTGAGTTGAGGCATATGGATCAATAGTGGGATTTGTCCATCCTGATGACGGATAGATATACTCTGGGCCCTCTCGGTGGGATGTCATCTGATTAGCTTGCAAGCATATGAATGGTTCATAAGAGATCACATACCACGATACGAGTAAAGAGTACTTGTTGGTAACGAGGTTGAACAAGGTATGGAGATACCGATGATCGAACCTCGGACAAGTAAAATATCGCGTGACAAAGGGAATCGGCATCGTATGTAAATGGTTCAATCGATCACTAAGTCATCGTTGAATATGTGGGAGCCATTATGGATCTCCAGATCCCGCTATTGGTTATTGCTCGGAGAGGAGTCTCGACCATGTCCGCATAGTTCGCGAACCGTAGGGTGACGCGCTTAAGGTTCGATGTCGCATAAGTAGATTCGGAATATGAGATGGAGACCGAAGTTTGTTCGGAGTCTCGGATGGGATCCGGGACATCACGAGGAGGTCCGGAATGGTCCGAGAATAAGATTCATATAAGTTATTTTCCGTTCGGAAAAAGTTTCGGTGTTTGACCGAAGCTTCTAGAAGGTTCTAGAGGGCCACCGGTGGGCCCACCACCGGAGGGACCACATGGGCCAAGGGAGTGCAGCCTAGCCTAATGGGCCAGGGGCACCAAGCCCTCAAGGCCCAGCCGGCCAGCCCCCTTAGGGATAAGATCAAATCCCAGAGGATAAGATCAAATCCCTAAAATCGAGGAGCAACTTTGGAAGGGGAAGCAAACTTGGAAGGGGATGATTCAGGATCCCCCTTTCCTTCTGTGCACTGGTGGGGCCCAAGGGGCTGCCTTGGCCGCCCCTTTCTCTATAAATAGAGGAGAGGGGCAGCCCACCATTGCCCCCGCGACACACCAAAGTCTGCCGCCCCCTCTCTCCTCCACCGCTAGTCTGCTCCGGCTTGGCGAAGCCCTGCAGCTTTTCTCCTCCACCACCACCACCACGTCGTCGTGCTGCTGGGATTCCGAGGGGATCTACCACACCTCCGCTGCCCGCTGGAACGGGGAGAGGACGGGCTTCATCGACACCGTACGCGCGACCGAGTACGAAGTGCTTCCGGATTGCAGCAGGGGATGATCGTCTACATCAACAACGAGATCTGATCTCGTAGGCTTTGGAAATCATCAAGGGTTAGTATCTTGTCAATCTCGTTGCTTCGATCTTGTAGATTAGATCTTGGGTGTTCCATAGATTAGATCTTGGATTTATTGAAAATTTTTGTTTTCTATGCTACGAACCCCATCGGTGGCGGCGTACCAATCCCGCCGCCGCCTCGGGCCAACTCCTCGTCGCCATCGAGGAGGCGCGGATGACCTTGACGGATGAGGAGCGCGCCGAGCCGCGCACCACCCCGACAACTACACGGCGTGGAACTCGTACTTCTGCGGCGGTGGGAGCGGGAGCTCGCCTCGTACGACGGCCCGCCGCCTCCGCCTCCGCGCAACAACTCCGCGGGCCGCAAACGTTGGTGGAGCGCGCCGGGCCGGAATCTCGAGGCCGTCCTCGAGCACATCGAGGGCGGCAACTTCCCGTGCTCACGATGCCCCTCCATCGAGGGCATCGGCGAGCCGCCGCCGGGGAAACGTCTGGCAGCCACGGCGCATGGCTGCCACCTCGTCGTCTTCCGGATCGGCGCCGAGGTCATCCTCGCCGGTGAAGAGGGAGGAGACGATGTCGCCTTCGACGCTAGTGCGCGTCAAGAAGGAGCCGGCGTCTCCGCCGCCGACCAGAGGGCGCAGCAGCGGCGCCCTCGTCATCCGCGACCCTTCCGCGCCGCAGAGCGGCCGGAAGAGGACGAAGAAAGAGGCCGCCGCAAACCTGCTCGCCGAGGAGGAGGCGAAGCGCGCGGAGGACGCCGCGATGGCGGAGGCGATCGCCAGGTCGCTGAAGGACATGGAGGAGGAGAAGCGTGTGGACGACGCCGCACTGGACGGGGCCAGCGCGACGGGAGCGCCAGAGGCGGAGCAGCGGCGGCCGGACCTGGCCGCCGCACGCCGCCGCGCGCGCCCGCGCCGCTCCAACCGCCAACGACGATGTCGCACGCTACCGCCGTCCTGCGACACCTCCATCCGGCGTCGCTGTCCCCGTCGTCGACCTCGAGTCCTCCGACGACGAATGGTACAAGCCATCCCCGGGGGGGAGACGCCGGCCAGGGCAGCAGCAGCCGCGCCGAAGGTCGACGACGACGGCTCCGACGACGACGGCGGCGACTACACGGTGTTCTACCGCCATTTCGGCATGTAGACCGCCGTGTTTTAAAATTAGCATTTGAATTTCCCTAGCCAAATTCGAAATATAGTCGAATTCGGCCTCTATGTATGAACTCCGCCCGTTATGTCATAAATATCATTAAATTTAGTCTATATTCATCCGTTTTTAGCCGTATTTTGTCAAGTTTCCGTTTTTTAAATTCGCCTCGTCGACTTCGCCTGGGCACGCGGCTGGGAAACTACTACTCCTCACGCCAAATCTTCCTCCAATCCGGACGAAACTTTCGTCGGATTTGGGCGTGGGGAGCGCCAACGAGTGGGGATGCTCTAATGCCTAATGGCTGGTGACAATCTAATAAGGTTTGTGAAGACGATCGGTGATACAACGTGGCACGACGTTAGAACTTAAGTACTGTAAGGATAAATTTGGACGGCCACCAGGCCCCCTCTATCTCTGCACAAATATATGTGACGTGATATATACCGGTGATGCTAGTGCATATGGTATGCTAAAAAATCGACTAGGTTCGGCCTTTCTAGGCGACATTAGCTTCTATATCCTAATTAATCACTAGTTTAGCACAGTTGATGTTTCAGTACCATATGCTCACACTCTCTAATTTTTATGCCCACCGAAATAGGACACTTCGATTCCAAGGAACAAGGGAACAAAGAGACACATCTCATGTCAAGGGAAAATGAAGGCGACAAAGCTAGAAACCAAACCGAACATGGAGTTACAGTTGCGAGTTCATGCTCGGGTCATATTGCGGCAAAACTCGACCTGACAGTGACGGTGTCCCCCCTCCCCCTCTCAACCACTAAATTTGAAGGGATAAGTTAGCCCACAAAAAGGTATCAGAAGATCCTAACGGTCCACAGAAAGCCAAAGTTTGAAAAGGGGGGACACCGAAGCAAAAGCATGTCCCTTATACTGCTAAAAAAAGGGTTTGCGTCGGTGTCACCTACTCCTCCTCGTCGCCGCGGCCATGGCCAGTGCGGCTGGGGTGCAGGAGGTTCAGGTGCTGGCACGGGAGCAGACCACCCAGCGTTAGCACGGAGTCCTAGAGAACCGCTTAGGGAACATGTCCCACACCCTCAAGTTTGGGGCGTAGGCGGCGTTGCGGATGTAGCGGGAAGAGAGCCCGCCATTGTTGGATCTCTTGGCACCGGCCCTTTCCGTGGCACGACCGTCATCGGGATCATCCGTGCGTTGAGGTGCCAGCCGCCAGGGAGGTGGACATCATGGCATTTGGTGTTGAACTTCTGATCAATCATGTGAAGCCGTGGGTAGTAATAGTTTACTGAACAAACAATAGCAAAATCAAAGCCTTTTTCCCAAGCAAGTTGGGTAGTAATAGTTTATTATAGTGGATAATTGTTGAACGGGGTGCTGTTACTTTGCGCAATACAAAATTGTCTCAATGTTTTTATCGATTTTTTTGTCTCGATGTTTTTTCCCAGTCAAGTATTTGTTTTGCATTCCGATTACTTGTAACTAATATTGTACGCTTTTGTCCCCAATGGTTTACCACATCACAGTCTTGATAGATGTTCACTAACAATGTGTGTGATTGCTCAACACCAAAATACTTAGCTGATTGAACTGATGATTAGCTGGTCGAACAATCAGTTGGTTCACAAGCAACTGTGTTCAAACCTGAAATGCTGCTGTTAGTGAAATAGAGTTCATATTTTCGATAAAGGATGCTTTATTACTTGTGATAAGCAATTACATCTAGCCTCTGCATAACCAGGATGCACACAGCTGTTCTAGTTTCTGGAACCAACAGTATATGAAAAAAAGGCGAAATACATATCGAAACGATGAATTATATAACGCCTAAGGAGAGGGTGGAGTTTCAATCCGTAGACTATGCTGCCACCCATGTAGGGAAAAAGTATCCCTCGCCGTAGCCTCCAACCGTGTACAGACCTCCGTAAATAGGTCTTGGTTCTCCGCCCGCTGAAGAGGTAACCATGAATGGAGAATACATGTACATCTGTAGATGACCTGCAACAAAGAACATTTTTTATCGTTAAAAATCTTGTCATTTATACTCAGCCAAAGCGCCCAGATAACTGATAGCGCCCCCACCCTAAGAAGCAACTTAAACCTTGAATCAATACCGTGAAGCCAATTGCCAAAGACATTTGCCACACTAATCGGGGGATACATGATAGATGCTACTTGGATGACTGACCATATAGATCTCGCAAAACTACACTGGAAGAAGAGGTGTTTGATGGTTTCATCATGATGACAGAAAACACACTGTGAGCTTTCGTGCCAATTAGGCTTAACAAGATTATCTTTAGTAAGAATAACTCCTCGGCGAAGGTACCATCCAAAAAATTTAATTTTTAATGGTATCTTCATCTTCCAAATTTTCTTATTATTATCAACTGGTAAATCAGAATGAAGGATCGCATTGTATAAAGATTTGACTGAGAAAGTGCAATCTACATGAAGATTCCATCTAAATTCATCCGGTTCAGGGGATAACTGAATATCTCCCAATCGTTGAACTAGAGTATTCCATGCTATTAGACTTTGTCCAAGTAAAACCCGTCTGAACGTCACATTCGGTGGTGAGGTAGCCATTACTGTAGCAATGGTATCACCTTTGCAATGAACAATACTATACAAAGCAGGATATTGTTCACTCAGGGAGGCATTGTCCAACCAAACATCTTCCCAGAACCGTATTTGTGCTCCATTCGTAATAGTAAAAGTACCATGGCGAAAGAAGATATTTTTTTCGCCATGAGACCAGCCCAGAAGTGAGAATCCCCAGGTTTCCAAACCACTTGGGATAGCGTCTTCGAGCCAATATACTTTCTCCGAAGAATAGTTTGCCAAATCCCATCCTCGGTAAGAAGCTTAAAAAGCCATTTACCTAGCAGAGCTGAATTCTTGACCTCCAGGTCGTGAACTCCAAGTCCGCCTTGATCTTTGGGACTACAAACTATACTCCATTTAACCAATCGATATTTCTTTTTCTCGCTATCCCCTTGCCAAAAGAATCTGGATCGATAATAATCGAGTTTATGCAGAATTCCTTTCGGCAGAAGAAAGAATGATAACATATACAGTACCATATTTGTTAGTACCAAATTAATGAGTATCAATCTTCCTCCTAGGGACAACAATTTTCCTTTCCAACTACTAAGGCGTTTTGGTAATCTTTCTTCCACAATCTTCCATTCAGCAATTGTAAGTCTCCGATAGTGAATCGGAATACCCAAATACCGAATAGGAAATTGGCCTTGCCCACAACCAAACAACTCTGTATATAGAGTCATATAATTTTGGGCATCGCCGAAACAGAACAATTCACTTTTATGGAAGTTAATTTTCAATCCCGACAACTGCTCGAAAGCTGCTAAAATTAATTTGAGATTACGAGCCTTTTCGAGATCATGATCCATAAAAAGAATTGTGTCGTCGGCATATTGAAGGATAGATAAACCCCCATCAACCAGATGTGGAATCACACCATCAATTTGACCATCAGACTTAGCACGCTCTATGAGTATTGCCAACATATCCGCTACAATGTTAAATAACATCGGTGATAACGGATCTCCTTGGCGTAACCCTTTTCGTGTCTAGAAATAGTGGCCGGTGTCATCATTAACCCGAATTGCCACGCTACCTCCATACACAAAATCGTAAATTAGAGCACGCCACTCAGAAGAAAAACCTTTCATCCTGAGTGTCTGTTGGAGGAAAGACCACTTGACCTTATCATGAGCCTTTTCGAAATCTAATTTTAAAATGACCCCATTTAGCTTCTTAGAATGCATCTCATGTACCGTCTCATGTAGAACTGCCACTCCATCAAGGATGTTACTTCCTTGCATGAAAGCGGTCTGAGAAGGTTGGACGACGTGATCCGCAACCGTATTAAGTCTAATGGTGGCCACTTTCGTGAAAATCTTGAAACTGACGTTTAAGAGGCAAATAGGTCTATATTGTTGAATCGTTTCTGCCTCATTAACCTTCGGTAACAAAATTACTTCACCAAAAATTAGATGAAATAGTTCTAGTTGTCCTGTGTGAAGATCACTGAGCAAATCTAGATGATCCAATTTAATAATATCCCAGAAAGTTTGATAGAACTCCGATGGGAAACCATCTGGACCCGGTGCTTTATTGCATTCCATTTGAAAAATTGCCTTCTGAACCTCATCCTCAGAATAAGGTGCGGTTAGAAGGCCATTTTCTTCTGGAGAAACTTGGGGTATGTCATCCGTTCGGTCCTCATTAAGGGAGAAAGAACTTTCCTCCGGAGGCCCAAACAGATCCTTATAATAATTAGTAATGTATGATTTGAGTTGCTCATGTCCTTCAATGACCCCTTCATCTTGGATGAGAGAGTGAATACGTTTTTTCCGATGTCTTCCATTGGCTAAGCCATGAAAATATCGCGTATTTGAATCCCCTTCCAAAATGAATTGGGCCTTGGATCGTTGATACCATTTGAGTTCCTCTTCGCGAAGAAGACTCGCCATCTGCGCATTTGATTGATTCTTAAGATCAATCTCTTGCGTGGATAACGGTCTCACTTCCGCTACGGCGTCTAGATCATCGATCACTTTTGAAAGGCGAGCTTTCTCTTTTTTAAGAATACCAGCCATATGGGCAGCCCAACCTGAGAGATGTTTACGCATAGCACGCATCTTGTTATTCCATCTCGAAATTGGATTGTTGCCCCCGACTGGTCTTTCCCAAACCATCTTAACCATCTCCTGAAATCCTTCCCGATGTAACCAGCCTAGGTCAAATTTGAACGGCCGTTTACAAACAGGTCAAGGATTCCCAGTGGTTAGGAGGATAGGAGCATGGTCAGATAGTTTTTTCAATACGTTCTAGTGCGCGGACGGACACCATAGGATATTGATTCTCCCATTCGGTATCCATCAACACGCGATCTAGTTTCTCGTATGTGGGTTCAGGCAAGCTGTTGGCCCAAGTAAACTGTCGACCGGACATAAAAACCTCTCTTAAGTCTAAGCTATCAATGACAGCATTAAACAAGAAAGGCCAATGTCCATCAAAAAGACCTTTGCTCTTCTCATGAGGAAATCTCATCAAACTGAAATCCCCTCCGATTAAAAACGGATACGGGTTATCCTTTGCGAGATTTACCAACTCACATAAAAAGTCGGCCTTAAAAGCGTCTTGGGCAGCACCATACACAGCAACCAGACTCCAAATGAAACCGTCTGCTTTGTTCTGGATATCGAGTTTGATGTGGTACTCTCCATCTGAACTAGCTAAAACAGTCATGGTGTCTATGCGGATGCCAAGTAAAATGCCCCAGACCTACCACGAGGCGGACGAGAAAACCACTGAAAGTTAATCCCGCCTGACAATCGGTCGAGGAAACTTTGTGAGAATTTTCGCCTACCCGTCTCCGATATAGCAATAAAATCTAAATCATAATCTCTACAACCATCAGCAATGTGAGAATGCTTAGCCAAGTCTCTAAGACCTCTGCTATTCCGAAACATGCCAATCATCGAGAAACTTTTTTAGATTTAGTATTTTTGCCGTATCTACGAGACTTCTTTCCAGCAGGAATTGGATGGCCAGCCAGCAGAAATAGAGTTCATATATGTTGAGATTTGATTCACTCAAATCTGTGCTAATGAACCAAACAGGAATTGGATGGCCAGCCAGTTTATCACTATATTGGGAGTATGATTTCCATTCTGATGATTCTGATTTGTTTTCTTTGTACTCACAATTTGCTCATATTAAATCTAAAATCCTACAGTAGTTTCAGGTTACTTCATGGGTAACCTGAAATATACATGTTGAACCTGTTGCCTGTTCTGTTTCATAAATTTTCTTAGTTTATTTTTAGTCCATCGAATTATTCATTTGTGTCTTTGTTCCTATCTAGTTCACTCAATTTTGCAATGCATATATGCTATTTAAAGAATAAGCAAATTTTGTGATTTTCTTCTCGTATAAATTAGAAAGACTTGCTTAATGTTTACATTGTAAGGTTGAGACATTGAGTACTGCAAACTGAAGGGGGTAATATCAGCCTCAAAATAAGCTATCAATTTACTGGCAGGTCAGAGCTGAGCTATGGCGGACGTGCAAGGCAGTGCGGAACTAACAATGGATTTCAGTTCACCACAGGGGAACGTTACTAAAACAGGTTGGCCTTGATAAATGTTCATGTACAATGTGTGCGATCGTGGAACATCAAAATGCTTAGTTAGGTTTTAACGGCTGGATCAGCTGCCTTAATTGATGGTTGGTTTGTCGACCAATCGGATTCACAAGCATGTGTTAAATTCTGAAATGCAGTGGATAGTGAAACAAAGTTCATATCTGTCGAGCTTTCTTTTCATGAAACCTGTGCTAATTAACAGACTGAACCGTGACAGGGTCGCCGGCCAGTTGGTCACTGGATTTATATGGTTTTCATTTTGGTAATTTGAATCCATTTTCCTCGTACCAAGTATGCTCATACCAGGTGTAGAAGAATTGTACAGTGTTCGGTAACTTCAGGTTGCTTCATGGGCCTCAGCCTAAGGTCAGAAATGATCCAGTGAGTGGTTCACACTGACATGGTTAAGGATGGTATTTCATCAGGTTCAGGAAACACAATGAAGACGGCATGGCTTAGAGCTGCCTGCCTGAAAACTGGGACCTGAAACAGTCGTTGCATTTCATCATTCAGGCTAACCTGTTACTGTTTCCTTTTCTGAAAATGGCCAGAGCTGCTGCACGTTAGAAATGCATTGATCTTGACAGATGTTTTGGCGGGAAAAACCATGGAGTTCTGTCACATAACAGGCAAAGAGCATGGAAAAAAAATGAAAATCAATCTTGAGTTGTCTGGAGCAATAACACAGCAGGATGAACAGAAACCAATACACCAATGCTCCTGGAATAAAACAGAGCACTGTGTCATCATTATCAAGCACATGTTAGTGTTACCATGTCGAGATGCTTGCTGAACGAACCGCATCCAACATTTAATTATCCAGAACATCTAATGGAGCAATACCTTGGTGGCACGCTACTCATATAGTCTCACTATTTCACACAGGCCCACTGATGATCCATTGTGATGAATCCCGGGTATATGGAAATGCCTCGTGGCCTGGTGGGGAATACCGGAATAGAGACCCATATAATGCTACCATTTATGTGGTTGTGGAGAGCGTGATTGGAAGTCAGGCCCAAATTTCATGATCCTGAGATGACCCTGACAACAATAATCGGTGGTATTTAAATCCAATATTTCAATCGCTATACCTTCAAATGGACAACCTGACAGGTATATGTGGGCAACGTTCTGTTCCTCCGCCTTATCTGAAGAGATCGCCTTTTGCGTGGATATCGGAAGAGATATGACCTGAAGGATTTTGTCAAGTGCTGCAATTTCTGGAAGGATTGTCATAACAGCTTTTAGCTATTTGGCAGGTGGTGTCCCGGTGGCTGCATTGCATAGAATAGTTGATGTCTGTCACAAGAGCGGTCAGGAGTCTGGACCCATTCAGTCCATCATGTCGAGCTCATTCAGTTGCAAGCTTGTATCATGCTTTGGCAACTTCCATTTTCTTATAGCCGGTACTGAACTACTAGTTGCACACTTGCACGTCACTGGCGCCTTATGCTGTAGATACCGGTAACATCAGTTCATGGGTAATTTTCTCTGACGGTCTTAAATACCAGTAGCTCTTAGCTCTTAGCTCCTCCGTGACCATCGAATTAAACATGCTTGCGGGTTCTGTGATGCTCCAAACAGTTTTGTCTGTTCCAAATTACCTTGACATAGGATCCTTAGTTTAATAGCTACAGCGGTTTAACGACAAGTGATGCGGGGTTTCGCTTATAGTATCATATTCAGCACGAGGCGACGCGTGACAGGCAGACAGGCGAGATCAATAATTAGTGTGTTGCACATTGCGGCAAGATCTGGCCAGGACTAAGCTCATCACTCCAAGATCTGGCCTGGACATGGATTTTCAGTTATGTCTGTTCCAAGTTACCGTGGCATAGAATCCTTAGTTTAATAGCCACAGGGTTTAAGGACAAGCGATGTGGGATTAATAAGCTTATAGTATCCTATTCAGCACGAGGCGACGCGTGACAGCCGACAGGCCAAGATCAATAATATGTGTGTTGCACGTTGCTCCAAGATCTGGCCAAGACTAACTTCATCACTCCAATAGAAGGACCTCACGTGTAGTTTGCGTACCGCGTGGTGATGCGTCTGAAGCCACTGGACAATAACCGACGTCTAGGAGATCACGCAGCGATCTTTGCCTTGAATTTTCAGACTTTGACAGGAAAACCTCATCAGCAGGCGCAGCCGAGGACGGCATTGAGGGCTGAGAGGAGCCGCCGTGACATGTAATTTGTGGTACTAAGACATTGAGTTCTTAGTCTAATGGCTGCCGTGGTTTAACGGCAAGTAATGTGAGGGTATTTCTCTTAGTATCATATTCAACACGAGGCAAAGCGTGATGGCGAGATCAGTAATTTGTGTGTTGCACGTTGCGCCAAGATCTCGAAACGATTAACATTACTCCAGTAAATGGACTTGACGTGTAATTTGCATACCGCGTGTTCATTTGTCTGAAGCCACTGTCCAATAACCGACGTCTAGGATATCCTACACTTATCCTGGCCTTGCATTTTCAGATTTTGACAGTAGCCGGGGACGGCTTTAAGTGTTGAGATCAGCCGCCGTGACTAGATCACTCCCATGATATGGTCTCTATGGTTAGCCATGCATGCCTTGTTCAGTCACGGCGTAAACGCTGCATAACTGAATGTGCCGGAGGGGGTGTGCTAGCTAGGGTCACGATTTCATCTTCAGTGTCCAGAGTTTTTCTGAAGGACAAAGTATAGGCTGCCTAGGGGAAATGCACTTTGGCTCATAGGAGCATATGCTCCCATTATGTGAATCCACATTTCAAAGTGTCAAAAAATTCTAAACTAAATTTTTACATGTACATCTAGACATTTTATGTTGGTACACAAGTTTTCAAAAAAAACTAAAAACAATTGTGGCTCGTAAAAAAGACAAGTTTTGATGCTATAACACGACTACGTATGGATATTTTTGCCTTTTTTGTACACGCCATACAAAATGTTGCTTCACAAAAAATTGTGCACTAACATAGAATGTCAAGATGTACACCAACAAATTTATATCAGAATTTTTTAACATTCTTAAAATTGTTTTTTAATTATTTTATATAATGAGAGCATTTGCTCCTATGAGCCAAATTGCCACCTCCGCCTGCCTAGTTGCTATTGCCGTGTGCTATTATTGCAGCTCCCGCGTGAATCCCAGGTCCTACGTGATAGCCTGTTCGCCACCACTGCAGGAAGACACCAAAGGAAGGCTAACCCGATGCTAATAATAGGGGAAAGAAAAGTCTTTTTTCACGAACTCCAGAAAAGTCTAGCTTCAAACGCATGCCAGTAGCTGAACTGCTGAATGCCACTCGGAACAACCACGCACCGACGCACACATCACCACTCATCATCATCATCAGCGTCCACCATTCATCGCCATGGATGCAATGCAATTCTTGCCGCAACTTTCAGATCGCCGGGGTCACCACGTGGGCGCTTTTTCCCCCAGCCCGGAGTGCCGGATCGCCGTTCGCTGCACCCGTGCAGGTGGCTTCTGGTGCAGTGCGGAGACACTGCGAGCCAGCTATGGCCGTGCGAGATCAGACATCAGAGCTGCTGCATTTAGCAAAGCAACCAGTGTTCTTTCCACGCACAATCCCCGTGTTCTGACGGCTGACCAGTGCACGCATTGTCGTTTCCGGCGGATCAAGGGCTCGACGATGTGATGGTTTAGCACTTTAGCCAACCCGTGAGGACAAAAACCCAAAACCCTGCGTGTTGGGGTTTAGTGATGCCACAGCCTCTCTGAAAGCTGCCTGCCTGGTTTGACGCATTCGATCGGGAGGACGATCGTTCTGAAAAGAAAAACCCAAAATGCTGAATTCCGAACAACGTATGGTACGAGGCACGTAAAAGAAAATGTAACTTTGTTTCCAGAAGAAGATACATGCATATACTCCGTATGAAAAAATGGTACACTCGCTTGTGGGCACTAAACAAGCAGAATCCCGTCAGTCGCTTGATGATGGGGGGCTTTTGTCTAGTTTTTGCTCTAGATGAAACTTTGTTTTCTGAAGCTTTGCGTTGATGTGGTAGTGCAAAACAATTGTGGCGGTACGAACAGGAGTGAGTGCCATAGGTCGTTTGTCTAAACTCCACAGGGACATTTTAAAAGCTCTAAAAAAATCCCATTCCCCTAATACACCAAGCGAGCCTTCCGATCTTTAAAATTGACCACCCTGTTAAACAAAAACAAAGGGAGACGTCGATCGTACTTTACCGGCATAAACAAAACCTAGAGCGGTATGTAGACGTCTTCTCGATCGAACGCCCTTGTATTCTATAGGTCAAGGTCGTCGTCAAATTATTGCTGCGTCAAATTAGCGGTAGCGTATGTACACACCGTGACACCAACAGCTAAATCGCAGTTTACCGCGCCGGATCAACGCTTAATTATCTCCACTCGCCTCGCATTTCTTGCCATTTTAGGTTAGAAACTTGGTGGTATACGTTAGTTATATGACATTTTATTTCGAAAAAAAAAGTTATATGACATTTGCATGGCGTCTGGAATCAGCAGGGTTTGGAAGAAGCTTCCTGTGTTCATACTAGTTGAAGCGGATGAGCCTTCTCTGCAAGTGCTAGCTAGGTGGTTAGTTAGTACCTGGTAGTAGCGAGTGGTTGGCAAGGCGACGCGTTACGCGTGAGCTATGTGAGCCGCAGCATGCATGTTTCTTTCTCAACGAAGGATGGGCAAAGGACTGGTGTGGATTGCAATTTACACACGTGCTTATAATTAACACCCTTGACATTCTCCATTCTCCATCTTTTTGCTTTTTTCATTCCTCTGAAACCTATATTGTCGTTGTGCTGATTGCTTTCAGTCTGTTACCATTTTTTATCTACTTAATAACTGACGAGCTGTGTTACGGTGATTGGGTAGTACTACCGAGTGCTACCAAGTACCACCGTTCTGATTAATTATGTCCGTCCGATCAGGCTAGTTAATTTTGCATTTTAAGTTAATGTGCTAGGGCTATTATAGTAAAGTCGTAGGCAACCGCTTCCCATCAGACCGCATCGCAAGCTTGTCCCGATCTGAATTCCCCGCTCCCCAATCCTCTGCCTCCTGTGAGGCTGTGAGCCTGTGACCCCGCCTTGCGACGTGACCGCTGCCGCTGTAGCGCCTTCGCCGGAGCTTGCTGATCCGCTCTGCATTTCCTTCCCGTCTACAGCTCTCCTCTCCCGCGTGCTGAGCCCTGTTGACGGCGACGGCGGCGGTTCATCGGTGTGGGCGTAAGTGTAGGTGCTGTCGGGGCGGCTCTGCGGGGACGGTGCCGGCGCCGTTGGTGTCGGAAGATCGGAGTGCAGCCGTCGTTGATCGCCGTACGCACATTTCTACACCTCACCCGTCTCGGCCGCCATTGTGATTACTTAGCTTCTGGTATGATTAATGCCGTTACTCTAATTTTCGCAAAAAATGTTCACCGTTCTGATTACTCTCTTCAACAAAAAAATATCCATATGTTCATTAGCCTTGGAGAGTTGCAGTATCATCTGTTGGAGTCTGTATATGAGCATACACTGGACTCCTTCACTTCTAGATCATAAAGACCACCGAATCACACAGCTCCTGAGTAGTTTATTTATCAAGATGTGATTTCAGCATAAGATTCCCCACAAAGGCCCATGCTATTTATCTAGGAATTGTCTTGTATGCACTGCTGAACACATTACGGTGCAGACTGTCTCACAAGGCAATACTAAAGCAAATTTTCCTTATACTCGTTATTGGACCCTGGCAACAGTTTCACCTTGCTTATGCTTGCAGACCGTGGTACACCAAAATATACAAAGAACAACTAATAGCATAATTTGTACCTCTATTCATGCTACTACTAATATCTTCAGCTAACTTTAATTGTTACCTTACCTGAATTAGACCAAGAGACCCATCATTTATCGCTAGCATAGGCACTGGACTGATGCTTTATTACTGAAGTGCAATTATTCCACTTTTAACTTTAGTGCTGTTCCTCATTGTAGTATATTTCTTGAGTTAATAAGCCTACACTGAAGAACTCCACCTGAATGCCATTAAGCATGTGGATTCTAGCTTGGTTGTTACAGATTGCTTATTTATTTCGAAGTCAGTGTGCTAGCTAATTTGCTTGAGCTGCTACCTCACTGCCCATCTTGATTTCGTGTAGCATAAATCTGTAATCTTATGGTGGCTCTTGATCTTGTACATCATGTTAAGATGTCCTTCGTTATTCATTCAAAAAAGAAAAAGATGTCCTTCGTTACTTCCAGATTTATATATGTTTTGTAATGTTCCCTCATTACTGGTCTACACTTTATTATGTTTGTACTGCTGTAGTTGAATCTCTAATGATAAATAATAATATATGGTCCAAGTATGTGTGTCTGCTTGTGGTTAGTAAATTTGGGGGGCATTTGAACGTTTATTTGACACAAGTTGTTTTCCAAAAAAAATATTTGACTTGATAAAACCTGTAATTATTCATTTGTATGTGATATGCAGGACGACATGGGTGCTGAGTCTGGTCTGTAGAAAAGCTATGTTAAGTGGGATGAAGCCAACCAAGATATAATTCTGGGGAAACTGGTCTGTAGTCGAGAAGATAAGCACATGAAGAGGGAAGATAGGAAGAGGTGGCCACAGAATCTCACTCTTGCTGGGTGTCGAGCCAAATTTGTCGTTGCAAGAGTCAAGAAAATGGGTCTGTGGTCTGTGAAGGATTTCGTCGATGAACACATCCATCCTTTTCAATAATACATAAAGTATTGCAAAGCTGACTAGTAATACACATCTTATGTTCTGCAAGAACAAAGAAAGAGTTAATTTGACAACCTGGATATATTGACGTACATGTAATATTATGCTGAATTTTGTCTTTTGCAAGAATGTCACATTCAATCCGATCGCATACGGGTTCTTTTACCTCAGCTATCATCAACAGGGTGATGATATAATCCTGTTGTTTGAAATGCCTAATGATGTTACTGTTAGAGATTAATTGCACATATATACCAGCTACATGTATCCTTGAAGCTATGCTGGAACAATGATTTCCCTAGGCTGCCCTCTAAGGTACCAATGCCTTTGCTGTTGAACTACACTTAATTGTTGGAGGTGGGTTAATGGTATATTTTGAGAGCATGGTAAGGATTTGTTGCTGTCGGTGCACTCAACCGCAGATACCTCTTCCCCATTTCTGTCATTCACACCCTTCTTTTAGGAGAACGATGCCATTTAGGTGGTACATTGCTTGACAGTAAGATTTCTGAATGCCAATGCACTTACGTGGAAAAAAGATCTCTCTCTACTTTTCTGTGTCATTTTCACAATTTCACCTTCTTTTATTAGGAGAAAAATTTGTCATTTGAAACAAGAGTAGAAACTATGTGCTCGTCGCTGCTGCTTAAAGTCAACGACACTCAGTTCAGGTTGATTCTTTCTTTGTATGGCCGCACTTCCACATGGAACACGTGCAATTTCCATTGTCACATTCTAGTATTCGTTAAGTGTAATGCAGATGGGTCTATTTTCAATAACTAGTGAACTGGCCATGTTTTTCTGAAGTCCAAGGCTACTCGATCTTCCTACAAAATGAACTGATTTAAGCTGATCCGTCAGTTGGCTTCAGTTTTTAATTTCTTTCGGTTCCAAAGGACCTCTGAATCTGAACTGAATATTTAGCCAATCATGCAATAGTGTGGTTTATCAGCCAGTCAGAGCAATTCTTAAAACATAAGAATAAGAAAACGCAGGCCACATCAGTGCAGTTGAGAGACATGCCAAATTGCCATCAATTCTTCCATTCTATCACACACAGTACTAGCAGTATTGGACTAGTACGGTGGTGCTATGGCGCTCCATCATTCCGCTCGTATGGTGGTGCATTTGGAAGGAGAGGAACGACAGGATATTCAGACACATTGCATCCTCCCCTGCGGAGTTGTTTCAGACGCTGCTAGCAGAGGCGAGGACGTGGATCAACGCTGGTCGCCGGAGGGTGCAAGCTTTTATTGAAAGACCCAGGGAGCCAGACTAGTGCCCTTGCCTCTGTAGCGCTGGAGCAAAGCTCTATGCCATTCCTTTTTTTCTGCGGTTTTTTTCGGTGTTTTCGGCTGGCCTTCTTTGGCCTACCTTTGTACCTAAGGAAGGTATCCTTCCGTTTGTACTTTTCCCTCAACTTAACGCAATGAAAGCAGCCAAGCTGCATTTCGTCAAAAAAAAAAAGTATTGGACTAGTCCTTGGGCGGCAGCATCGCTGATAACCATGTGCATCATACTTTGGCTCACCCTTGGTCCACTGAGCGCTTCACGCTGCTGGCCGGCACCGCCACAGATGACGATGGAACCCAGCCAGGTACCCCGCGGCGCTCTCTCCCATCGTCACGACTGGCTTGAGAGGATGGTCTGCGTCGGCGCCGATCAAAAAGGTGCCCACCCGTTGACAACGCTCTCCCTCATTGACGGAGCTTGAGAGGACACCCCTCTGCGCCCTCACCCATTGCCGGGTCTAGAGAGGATGGACTTTGCCGTCGCGTCAGCACCGGCCGGAAAGGGGAACTTTTGTAGGGGCAATGGGGTGATAGTGGTGAGCGCGCGCGGACGGACGGCGAGGCGTAGGCGGGAGGCCGGCGAGGAAGGGGTGGCAGTGGGAGAGGACAAGATGGCGGCGACGCGCGGAGGGGACAGGGCGTCGATCGCCTCCATGACTCGACTGGCGGTTCTGATACAGACTGAAGGCAGAGAGAGACTATGGACGCGAAATTACAAAAATACCCCTTTAGTAATAAAAATAGAAAAGTATTTCCAGTACTTTCCACTACTTATTTTCCAGTACTACTCAGTACTAATATTTTCTTCACCGTTGGATTGACTAGCTTGGACGGCTCCTAAAATCCCCAACCATGGTAAAACTTGTACTTAACTGACTGTGCATTTGGAGATAAGCGCTTGACCGTACTATGTGTAAATCTCTAGCGTGATTTTGCAGCTTAGCATTTCTTTCAGAACCAATTAAAGGCTGACGACTTGATGCTTCCTTGCAAGCAGCAACAAATGGACAGCAGTACCCGACTCGACAAGCGATCGACGACCTGGCTTCAGTTCAGCCCGCCGATTAATTAGTGTATTAGGGAGGATGCTTATGTATGCAATTGCATGCTGCTACGTTCCCATCTACTAGAAAAACGGAGGCGACTGACTGAGTGAGTGATTAAGAAACCACAAATGGGTGGCAATGATTAGCCATCGCGGGCACCAGGGCATTGGCCGCACGCCATTGCTAGCTAAGCTAGCTCGATGCGCTGGCTCTGCATTATTGACCCACGGGATGCTTCCGGATCAGTAATAATCAAACAACGCAGCTCGGCCTTATCCCCTAATTTCCCAATAATTCTGATACGAGCCAAAACTTGAGAGAGAGGCTGCGCTCAAAACCCTAAAATCATACGACTGCTAGCGACAGACTAGGACGTGTTTGGCATTGCCGTTGCTGACAATGGCTCTCCTTGCCAGCATCTCGGAACACGCTTGAGGACGAGGTACTTACCCGGGAGATCGGGAGGTAATAATCAGAGCAGAAGAAAGAGAGAGGACGAGACGCATTGGGTTATTTTGGCTGTTTGGTCCTGCATCACCTGCTAGCGCGGTGCGATACGGCAGAGCTTGCCTGTCTGGCATGCATGCATTTGTGCGTCGCAGCTCAGTGGCAGCTGCACAGCAGAATTATTGGCCGCTGGTTGCTGGGTCTGCTTGAATCATACGCGGGCGGGGCTGCTGTTGTTGTTCGTGGTACGTAGGGCGTACGAGACTGTACTACTTGTAGACAAGGATGTTTGTGCTTTTGTTGCAGCTAGCTGGCCCTCCCGGTACGTGGTTTGGTTTCATCTGGCTTTGCTTCTAGGGTTCCAACGCGCGCGTGACACATCGCCTAATTCCTTATTATTGGAAAAATGATGCAGTGGCATCTCATCTTATAGCATCTCCAGCAACTTTTGTATATTTTGCCAGAATTTCTAAATACCAAAAAATATAAGCAATTTGCTTCAAAAATGTTGCTCCAACAACTTTTGTATAAGTGATTATCCATACAAATTATAACAAACTTGCTATATTTGTACCTCCACTTTGTATATTTGCACGTCTAACCTCATGTTGTATAACTCCCGAAACGACGCAGGAGAAGGCCAACTGCCGAGCCAAAAGTCTCTGCTTGTGCCCCACCGCCTCGTCGCAGGCGTCTCCGACCACTGGAGCCGCCATGGAGTTCTCGCCCGGCCTCCTCCTCCTTTCCTCCTCCTCCTCCTCGCCCTCCTCCTCTGTAACGACCACGCCCCACGCCTAGGCCGCTATTGACATCCCGCCAACGTTGGCACCTAGCTCCGCCACGGTGATGCCGCAGTTGTCAACCCCGTGTTGGCTGGCCAAGGCTACCAAAGCACAATTTGCTTTGAATTGCTATACCTTCTATCTCCTCGGTATACCTAGTTTTGGCAATTCATTGTGGAAAGGCTATTGGAGATTCTCTTGGCTGGGGGTGGACCCTAGCCCACCCCATAATTTGAGAAAAAATTCTAACCCTAATTTTAGAAATATTGCCTACATATATTACTTGTTTGGTAAATTTTTATTATAATTGGCGAGCGCAATATTTTTGGAGGTGTACTCTGAGGATTCTATCTAAAAAAGAAGGTCAGCGGGGGAGACTACAACTCAGACTATCTACGAATGTTGCCCTTCGAGCAAGATGAGTCTGGTTATCAAGAGCTGATCACTCCAAGCCTTGGAGCGGGCTGGGTGTGCAGGTTGGATCCGAGTTCGCAGGCTCTCTTCAAAGCCTCCGTCCGGGTCGTCTTGGGAAATGGCTCCTCGGTCTTGCTCTGGGAGGACCCTTGGATCGGGGGCCTCTCAGCAGCCGCCATCGCCCCTGATCTACTCAAGCTGGTTAGACCTGCTGCTCGGAAGCGGCGCACCGTGGCGGCGGGGCTCGCCAACAACAGTTGGGCCCTTGACATCACCGGCGAGTTTTCCGTTGATGCAACGGTGCAATACCTGCACCTTTGGTCTGCGATCCAGGACACTTCCCGCCAACGGCCTGAACCAGACGTGGTTGACGTGTTCAGATGGAAGTGGACCGGCGATGGCAATTTTTCCTCCCGCTCTGCATATGGTATGCTCTTCTAGGGCACCACTGGCCTGGCGGCGGCTCCGCTAATCTGGGACTCTTTCTCCCCGCTCAAGCACCGCTTCCACGCTTGGCTCGCCCTAAGATGTCCTTGCTGGATGGTTGGCCGAAGGATCCGTCGGGGCCTCCCGTCGCACATCCTCTGTCCGCTCTGTGACATGGCCTCGGAGACGCTGGATCATCTATCCCTGCATTGCATCTATGCGCAGGAGTTTTGGGTCGGCTTAGTTTTCTCGCCTAGGCTTGCCCAACATTACCCCATCACATAATGTGGGCATCAACGACCGGTGGCTCCTCGCCCCCTCCCGCGTCGCGAAGGCGCAAAGCAAGCAACTTAACTCCCTAGTCATGATTGCTTTAAGGGCTCTCTGGTTGGAGCGCAACGACAGAGTCTTCAATGGCAAGCGCTCGCCGGTGTTAGTCACGCTCGACGCGGTGCTCGATGAGTGGGCCTCCTGGGTGGTTTGTAGAAGTGGAACTTTGGGAGAAGTAGATTAGTCTCTAGCTGCGGCTTGAGACGATACGGGTGCCCTAACCTGTTTTTCAACATGGTTATAATTGGATATCTTGGTCCGTTTCTAAAGCTTAATATAATGACGCGCAGATCTCCAGCGGGCTCTTGAAAAGAAAAAGGTAAAGTCATCTTTCCTAGAGTTCGAGCGAAAGGAGTTCTGTTCTATGGTTTGATGTTGTGGATCCTCTAATTGTTTCATGTGTCCGCCGCTGCTCTTAGCTGCGCTTCGGTACGCGCTCATATATATTTAGGCTGCATCAGAATTCCCCTACCTGGATTCTCCACGGATAATCACGAGCCGGCAGCCCGGTAATTTGAAGCAGCAAAACAGTTGACACTTGACAGTAAACGGCAGTGCTGGCAGCATGATCACTGCCGGGTCGCTGCTGTAAGAATGTAGTGGCGCCATGGCACGCACGAACATCTGTCAGCGCGCGCGGGGGCATCGGCACCTCTCCTGCCACCGGGTTGTCGCCTGTCGGAGATATTTTCAGGAGCACATGACATGAGCTAGCTAGCTAACACGGGTGGCCTTTCGAGTCCCGATTAGCAAAACTGTACCGGGCTCGCACGGGCCATTCAAAATCTCCCACCCGTCGCATTCCGCGATCCGATCACGGGGATGACGAAGCCGTGGACGCGATCGATCGATCGCATGTTTATTTAATTTAATTTAATTTAATTAGGCGAGCGCCGCGTGCAAAGTCAGCAGCGCATAGCGCGCGCGGGAGGGCGAGTGGCAGCGAGCGGGGACCGGCGCCGCCCGCGGGCGCGGAGCCATCGAATGGGTGGTGGCGGAGCGCGCCGCGATCGGCAGCCACCCAACGAGGCCGCGCACGCCTACGTGCCGTTGCTGTCGCGGCTGTTTCATGTCAACTCTCCCGCGCGACACTTTCCGCGCGCACCCTCCGTGCTCGTTTCTTTATTCTTTTGGAGGGTGCTCTCCGTGCTCGTTTAGGAGACGATTGTTCAAATTTTGAAGGAGTAAAGGGCTATCTTTCATCATAATATATATTGCATACACGACACAATTTACATACGACTGAAAATGAAAAAAACCATAAAATATGAAAAGTAAATAAAAACCCTACCTATCTAGGATTTGCCGCCCCGCTGGCGGCGTACACATCCCCGTCGTTGTCAATGGTGATGATCATCGGTGGCGATCACGGTCATAGTGGCCCTACGCCAGTACATCAATCACATGCGGTAGTTGCGGCTCGAGGATTGGAGGCGCTCGCAATGCTAGCACTGATGTAGGCAACAACGCCCATTCCAACTAGGGTCCACCTGGTATGGTGGAGTCACCAGCGGCGTGGCAGGCCGCCAATGTACCAACGCGGAGTCCGGCTGGGCCACGACAAGGCTGTCCCATATGGCCAGGTCTTCCGGCTCGGACTCCTCGATGGCAGGCTTGAGGGCTTCTTCCTCGTCCAAATCTCCACAAGGATGACTCGAGGGTTTATACCGAACTCTGTGTGTACCAATTCGTTGGTATAACAAGTGCATAATGTTGTAGCAAGAGCATTTTTCCCACAGTGGTGACTCGATGATTTATATCGAATTCTCGAGTAATTGGCGAAGAATTACTCCCCTTCTCCTCTTCAAGCAATCGACAAAACAAAAACTTGCCTTGTGTCCCCAACTTCACTGTGTGGTTGTCAAGCACAAGGTTTCGTGTAAGTAATATGAAGAGTATAGTAAATAAATAAAAGTAATCAATCTATAGTAGGCAATAAAAGTAAAACAATAAAGTAAAGGTCTTTTTGGCCTTTGGATTGGATTTGCTAAATGTAAAAGTATTTTTGGATTTTCAAAATTAGTAAGTGCTGAAATTGTAGAGGTTGATAAAAGTGTTGGTTTGGTGTTTCTTATGATTAAAATTGGATCGGGTTCATGGTTTCACTTGTCTACTCTCTCATAAAGTTGTAATGGACATAAACAATTCATAAGTTATATTATGTTGGTATAATCTCATGTTGTGAAATAAGTATTTGTATGTGCATTACGTATAAACATAGAGATGATGCAACACATCTCTCTTATACTCCTCCAGAAAGAGAAAACTCCAAGAAATCTGTTATTTAAGAATTAGCGTAGTATAACTTTAAGAATTCTGACATAATGTTTGGATCTCAAATATATTACCTTGATTTAACAAGACCACCTAGAATGTAACTAGATAAAACTATAGCACATGTATCCATTTAATCCTTAGTGAGGCAGCAAAAGAAAGATCAAAACCAAAATAAATCTTGAATTTTGTGTCATTATTCAATCACTACCCCCACTTACTCCATCTAACACACATGTTCCCCACAAATCTTCTCTCATAAAGTTGGCTCAAAACAAGTACTTAAGAAGGGGTACATAATATACATCTACTTATACATCTTGCACAAAAGAGGATTCCGATCTCAAATATATAGAAAAGAGATCCACCACAAAAGGTTACATAGATGACCATAATCATGTTGGACAGCTCATATGATACTAATACAAAGATAGAACAAGAGAGAGATAAAACAAGGTACTGCCACAAATCCCATAGTCCAGAGGTGGACTACTCTCTTCTTATCATGGTGGTGTTGAAAGGACACGGATGTCGCCTAGAGGGGGGGTGAATAGGCGATTTAAAACTTTTACGAGATGAGCTTAACAAATGCGGAATAAAACTAGCGTTTACTTTGTCAAGCCCAAAGCCTATATACTATGGTTCACCTATGTGCACCAACAACTTATTCTAAGCAATGGTTCATCTATGTGCACCAACAACTTATGCTAAGCAATACAAGCAAGCATGTGATAGCAAGATATATATATATATAACTTCAAGCACGATGGCTATCACAAGGTAAAGTGCATAAGTAAAGAGCTCGGGTATAGAGATAACCGAGGCACGCGGGAGACGATGATTTATCCCGGAGTTCACACTCTTGCGAGTGCTAATCTCCGGTGGCTTAGTGCTCCCGAACGCCACAAGAGGCTCACCTTGAGGTGTGGTTGCTCGATGCACACCAACGCCACAAAGGCCTCACCCCAAGATGCGGTACTCACACCACACACCGAACGCCACGAAGGTGCCTCACCTAAATCTCCGGTGACCCTCGCCACAAAGACCTAGGTCACGGTTCCACTAAGGGATTTCCTTCGAGGCGGAAACCGGGCCTTACACAAAGATTGTGGCACACATCCACAACTTAATTGGAGGCTCCCAACAAATCGCCACAAAGGCCTAGAATCCGTATAGGTTTCCAAGAACCCAAGAGTAACAACCTTCTTGTTTTCACCACCACGAATCACCGTGGAGAACTCAAACCGATGCACCAAATGCAATGGCAAGAACACCACAAAGATGCTCAAGTCCTTCTCTCTCAAATTTCAACAAAGCTACAAAAGCTATTGGGGGAATAAGAGAGGAAGAACAAATAAGAGGAGGAACACCAAATTTCTCCAAGATCTAGATCTAGTGGATTCCCCTCACAAAGAGAGGGATTTGATTGGTAGAAATGTAGATCTAGATCTCCTCTTCCTTTTTCCTCAAAAAGATTTAAGAAGTATAGGAGGAGTAGAGGGATATGGCAAGCTCTCAAGGTCAACAATGGTGGAGAGCACAAAGGGGAAGAGGTAGCTGCCCAAGGAGGAAGAAGGGGGTCTTAAATACCCCGTCCCATCGAAATATGACCGTTTGGGTCAGCTCAGGCCGGATTTTCCGGGCCGGATATTTGCAAAATATCCGGGGCCCGAAAATCGGCTAAGGACTTGAGAAAACTGCTCGCAGGATGGGGGCCGGATATTTGGCCGGATTTTCCCAAAAACCGGATTTTTCGGGGGGGATTATCCGCCCCAAACTTGGGCCGGAATATCCGCCCCAAAGCAAAACATCAAACTGAAACGGGCATAACTTTAGCATCCGGACTCCGATTTTGATGATCTTGGGCTTGTTTTAAAGCTAGGAACAAGCTATACAATATCATGAAGGGAACCATCATGATCCAACAATGTAGGATAGAAACAAATGATGAAAGGTTTGACCTATCTAAAAATAGACATACCGGTAAAAACCTCCAACCTTGAAAATGCAACAAGTTGCCCATGCAAAAACCATTCTCGATGAACTAGAGCTTGTCATGAGAATAAGCACAAGCTCTAAAACATCACATGGATAAGATCCAAATAAAACCAAGAAAGATGATGAACCAAACTCGAAAACGCAACAAGTGATTTATGCGAAATCCATTTTTGATGAACTAGAGCTTGTCATGAGAATAAGCACAAGCTCTAAAACATCACATGGATAAGATCCAAATAACAACCAAGAAAGATGATGCAAGGTTGCAAAGGTTTGAGCTCTCTCCGAACGATACGATCGAGTTACTCACTCGAGAGCCCTCTTGATAGTATGGCAACTAAACTATAAACCGGTCTCCAACTACACCATGCGACCGGTGAGAAAGAAACCCTCTCAAGAGCAAACCTTATACTTGCGCATTCCACTTGAGCTTGATGATGACGATCTTGCCTTAACAACATGGAACGCCTTTCTTGCTTGTGCTCAACAAGATGGAACGCCTTTCTTGCTTGTGCTTGCTTGACGAAGTCTTGTGGATTGCTTCCCCATAATCCACCATGGGAGAGCTTCTTCTTCGGCGCATCTTCACATATCCATGAACACCATATGGATGGCAAGAGTCAATCAAAGGATCTCTTCGAGATGGCTCATCTTGAACTAGCACTTCATTTCTCCATGGCAAGCTTCAAGCTTATGAACTCTTCGAGTTGGCTCATCTTGAACTTGCACTTCATTTCTTCATTCTTCATCATGTTGATGTTTTGAAGTAACTTGAGGGCTC
The DNA here is from genome assembly GCA_030979885.1 of Lolium multiflorum. Taxonomy (NCBI): domain Eukaryota; kingdom Viridiplantae; phylum Streptophyta; class Magnoliopsida; order Poales; family Poaceae; genus Lolium; species Lolium multiflorum. The sequence continues at coordinate 337,699,115 of CM061750.1, forward strand.
ACTTCATCTTCATCTTCAAGACATACTTGACACTTGATATCCTTCATCAAATTCTTCTTATTGCAACCTTGAAGCCAACATATGGTTCAAGAATTGCCTATGGACAACGCCTACAAATATAACTCAATGCAAACATTAGTCCATAGGGATTGTCATTAATTACCAAAACCACACATGGGGGCTCCATGCACTTTCAATCTCCCCCATTTTGGTAATTGATGACAATATCTTTGAGAGGGTTTATATAAGGAATTGAAGTAGCAAACAAGTTGAATATATAGAGCAAACTCCCCCATAATATATGCGTGTGTGAATGATCTTGACTTTCATTGCATATATTGGCATTCAAAGCCTAGTGGAGTTTCCTCTAACTATTCAACTATGCAAAGCAACAAGATGCAATGCAATAAAGGCACATGCTTAAGCACAAAGCAAAGACATAACCAAATTCCCTTAAACCCTCCAAACTTCTCCCCCATTGGCACCAATTGCCGAAATGGGTGAAAAATTTAGAAGGCCAATATAGTGAGAGTTCCTCCATAGCGTGTGCATTTCTCATAATTTGAGTGGAATCAAATGCACGTATCCAATGAAGAATATTCGGAAGGAATCACACTATAGATAGGATCAAAGATCGCAAAAAGATAACGAAGTCAAGAAGCTTCAACAAATGAAGCAAGCAACCAAATGAACCATAAAGAAGATACCAAAAGAAAGATAGATATTATGATAAGATCAAGAAGATTGCTCTAAATAATATGAGGAAGCTCCCAAGGTTTGTGCACAAAACTAGACAATTTGCATTGGAGTATAAAGTGCACAAACATGGAATCATCACTCCCATAATATCATTGAAAAACAAAAAAATACCAAGTGAATCAAACTCTAATGATCACCACAAAATAGTGCCTTAAATAAAATGAGAAAGCTCCCCAAGGTACATGCATAAATTAAAATGTTGCATTTGAATACAATATGCATAACATGGAATCCTCACTCCCTCATTACCTTTTATAAGACACAAATATTTGCAATAGATCATAGATAGAAAAATAAGCTTAACACTTGCAACAAACAAATAGTTGAGCAACAAGTAAGAGGCACCATAATAAAAGGCTCAACCAAGAGGATATATGAAAGGCATGATGAAGCATATTATAAGACTATTACAAGGATGAGCAAAAAGCACCATCATAGTCTTCAATGAATTATATTGCTTAGCATGACCAATCAACACGCAATAAATAAATAAGATATCAAAAGGAGATGTATCATCTCTTATGTGTATAAGTTTCTCTAAGTGGGCAATATCACAAAGATATTTATCCACAAAGAAATATGCACACACAAAATAGATACGCAAGAAATATAGTATGATATCCAAAAAAGAAGTCATGCAATATACCAATAAGAATGTTTGCTTAATAGAATGGCCAAAGGCTCAATTTTATCTTATTGTACATTCATGAACTTCAACCACAAACATCTAAAAAACATCACAAATATCAATAAGGGATAGAAGATAGTTGGGATGCATTTGAGAAAGGCAACAAACTATCACAAACGAGGATACCAAAAGAAATAACTAAATTTGCACTATCATCTATATTGCACACGTGAGAGCCTTGAGGAATTGATATGCAATAAAATTGCTAGATAGGCATAGTTGGGATGGATGAATCATGAGCATGATTTAATATACTTCCCAACAAATGCACTCATCTCAAATTACTCACATTCACAATAAAGAGGTATCATTAAGACTTTTGCAAGAAGCACACTTTTTTCAAATCAAGAGATTCATGCCAAGATGCAACCATAAGGTTGGATACAAGAAAAGTATGCATGAGAAGATACTTGTTACCAAGATAGCATTGGTGTGGATGTAGTAGATATGTGTTAGTTGACCATCCTAGCTTGCCTCAAGTTACCATTGAGTCACCACTTCTTTCCAAGAGTGAGACAAGCATCCAATGCATATCTATTGTACCTAACACAAAGGTAAGTACAAAAAGGTCCCCAAACTAATTGGGTCCGAAGTAGTTAGACACACTACAACATATAGGACAAACTCCACAATTCTATGTGCATATAGATATGAAATTGAATTGCATGCACATCTTAGCCAAATTAGGATTTGATGGAGTTTACCCTATATATTGGATCAAAGAAAGTAACACATGCCATAAGATATACATATATTAAATATGCATGCACAATACTTTCAAGAACCAAAGGAAGATACAATTTGGACAAAACACCAAATAAATCAAGAGACAATGGTTGCCCAAATTATATCAAAGAATCAAATCAACACAAGATTGACTCCAAAGAATTATCTCATTATAAGAAGCTAATTAAACCTAAACACAAAGGAATGAGATAACCAACTCCCAAGAGAGCAAGGTTCCAACAAATAAACCAAACCCTTGAAACTTTTTATGATGGCACAAAGTACCAAAAAGAAAATTTATGTCTCCCAAAACCAAATTTTTGATAATGATCAAGAGAAGTTTAAGCATTATAACAAATATAGGAGAGCTCCCCCAAGATTAGTGCATTATCTAGGATTTAGAATATGGATAAAAAATGCACAAAACTAGGATCATCACGCTACCTATATCTACTAAAAATGCTAAGAAAGTTTGAATAGACAAATTAGATCCATAAGATGCAAGGAAGACACATGGGAGTCAAAGCACAACAAATTCATGGCAATGAATAAGGCAATTTAAACACAAGAGCCAATGTAGATATGATCAATAAATATCTACCTCATAATTTATTACCACTTGTCCTAGGACAAGAGATATTAGGAAATATTTCCCGGTGGTAGTTTGTAAGTATACATAAGATCATATTTACAACGAATAAAGCATATGGTAAAAGATAAGAGTTAACCATCATGCAAAGATAGTTTCTTGATAGCTTAATTTAGTCATACCAACATGCAAAGCAATTAATAGTATTCATACCAACATGCAAAGCAATTAATAGTATTCATACCAACATGCAAAGCAATTAATAGTATGACTTGAAGCACATGATTTTCCAAAAATGTATTGAGGGACACGTTGTGAAAAACCATGCCAAGAAAAACTTTCACAAATAAGATCCACAAAGATATTAGCAATGAAGCCATTTAAGCAAATTGGAGCTTGTTTGAGCCAACATGCCACATAGGAGAGAGATAATTTACGGTCTCAATTCTATGTGACACAACCTCAAATGTTCACATTTTCTAGGCTTGTAATATGCACAAAGCTTATTACTCCCCCATAATGTGATAAGGAATTTATTTTCACAAGAGGCAAATAAGATCCAACTAGAGATATTAATGGACATTAGAATTTGAATTTCTCATGAAGATGACATACCACATAGCGACTAGATAATTTCACAATATCAATTCTAAGTGATATTCCTCATGTACACACATTGTTTAGGATCATGAAATTCCCAAAGGAATATCACTCCCCCAAAATGGGAGAGTCCATTAATCGCTCATAAGAGCCATATAAGATACAACAACATGCAAAGAGGCTCCAACACAAACACAAATATATGGTATGCAACCCAACATACATAGACTTGATTTCTCAAGATAATCAAGTAGGAAGCACACCATATACAAACACATGCTAGGAACAAAACTAACACATGCAAAGGGGCGAGTAACTTTCAATATAAATTAGTTGAGCACATGTTACCACAAGGAGGAACATTGGATATAAGATAGAAGCAAGATAATCAAAAGACTTGGCTTGATATAATATAAATGATGAAGATCCCTTAATTCTTCATGATGTAGCCAAGTCTCCAATGCCCTCCAACAAGCACCTATTGATCAAGTTTTGGATTGTTGGTCCCCAACTAAGTTGGGTCCTAAGAGGTTAGTCACAATAGGCTTGGCAACCCAAATGGTTCTTTTCTTGACACCACTTTGAGCACCAACAAATTTGGCAAACACATTGCCACCCTCATCCTTACAAAGAGAATAAACATCATCAATGGTGATAGAGTTGGATGAGGTACCAATAGTGCAAAAGGAGGAGATGTGGCCCTTCTCATGGCATATGTAGCAAGTTCTTTTCTTCTCCTTCTTCTCACTAGATTTCTCCACAATGGGAGCATTGGCTTGAATCTTCTTGGGAAGTGGCATTTCTTCAACTTGAGGTTGAATATGAGTTTGAGCTTGAGGCCGCTTCCCTTTTTGCTTCTTCTTCAAAGGGCAAGATCTAACATGATGCCCTTCAATTTTGCACTTGAAGCAAACAATCTTGGCCGGGTTTTTGACTTGTAATTGGCCCTTCTTAATCTTATTGTTCTTGGACTTGTTCTTGTTGTTGGAGTTGAATCGAAGTCCACTCTTGTCATTGGGGGATTGTTGCACACTCAACATCTTGTCAAGTTTGCATTTCCCTTCATGACCCTTTATCAAGTCGTTCTTCAAAGAAGAGACTTGGGCCTTGAGCTCTTTGATTTCCTCTACATGGTTAGTAACAACACAAGTACTAGAGGAAGTAGAAACTTCATTGTTAGAGCAACAAGGCAAGGAAGATAATTCATCACAAGATTTAGCAATATTATGAGTGGATAAATTACTAGGACTAGCACATGGCAATATAACATTTTGAGTAGTAGTGCTAGTACCCACATGAGGCTCACAAGGTGTTGCCTTAGATATGATAGCCTCATGAGCTAACTTTAGCCTATCATGAGAGGCTAGAAGATCCTCATGGGAGCTAGCAAGCTTTCCATGATTTTCTTCCAATTTCCCATAATTGCTAGTTAGCAATTTAAGTTGAGCCCTTAGCTCAACATTCTCCTTCAAGATAGATGCTTCACAAGAAGTAGAGTTAGTAGCACAAGCATCATCACAAGACATATTAAGAAGAGAGGGTAACATAGCATGCTCTTTTAAATGGGAAGCTTGAAGTTGCTCATGGGACTTGGTGAGGATAGAGTGTTCGCTCTCCAAGACCTTGTGGGCCTTGTCTAGATCATCTAGATCCTTAACAAGTTTATCATGACCAACACCAACTTTGGGATTTTCCTTTTTAAGCATTTTTACTTGAGCTTTAGCATGGTCTCTTTCCTTAGTGAGTTTAGAAACTATTTCATTTTGAGACACTTCAAGGGTTTCAAGTTGCTCTTCAAGAGAGGCTATGGTCTCTTGTTCTTCTTCAAGATCATTTTTTAGAGATGCCACATCATTGGTGTACTCACGTTCAAGAGCACCCTTTTTATCAATGGTGTTCTCATGCATCCAAATAATTTTTTTGCTCTCAATAGCGGTAGTCAAGATTTCAAAGAAGTGAGTGCTAGCAATTTTATCTTTGCAAAGAACCTTGAATACACTCTTACCCTTGTCGCGTAGACAACCCAATCCTCTTCTTCATATTCATCCTCATCCTTATCACCACGAGACATATTAGGTTCCATGTAGGAGGTACCGTGGAACCCTTGGCCATAAGGCATATATGAGGACCGTGAGATAAAGATGAGGAGTTACTTGAGGCTCCTCTCAATATCATGTCTTGACCAATAGAATCTTTGGTTTCCTCTACATTGTTAGACACACAACAACTAGAGGAAATAGAAGCATTTTGATCATTGCCATAAGACAACGCAAGCATATCATCATTAGTTTTTTTCAAGCAACTTACACATGATATGCAAGGACTATCAACACAAGCATGTAAATCATTTCTAGTGCTAGATGTGTTTGAGTCCGTAGATGAAGCATTGCAATGAGATAGAGATGAAGAATCATCAATAGTAAGCTCAATATCAACATTGCAATTTTCATCACCACTCACCGCTCCTTTCTAGTGTTGGGCCTCCAAGAGCAGAGGTTTGTAGAACAACAGCAAGTTTCCCTTAAGTGGATCACCCAAGGTTTATCGAACTCTGGAGGAAGAGGTCAAAGATATCCCTCTCAAGCAACCCTGCAACCACAATACAAGAAGTCTCTTGTGTCCCCAACACACCCAATACACTTGTCGATGTATAGGTGCACTAGTTCGCGAAGAGATAGTGAAATACAGGTGGTATGAATGTATATGAGTAGTAGCAACTGAAAAGTGCTTGTGGGCGTGTGGTAAGCAAAGATGCAGAGAACAATAAATAGCGATGATTGCAGATCGGAAACAAGGCCTAGGGATCATACTTTCACTAGTGGACACTCTCAACATTGATCACATAATAAAACCACTCTACACTCTCTTGTTGGATGATGAACACCACTAGCTGTGTAGGGCTACAAGAGCACCTCAATGTTGGAGTTAACAAGCTCCACAATATTCGATATTCATATTTAAATAACCTTAGAGTGCATGATAGATCAACACAATTATACCAAGTACTAACATAACATGCACACTGTCACCATCATACTATGAAAGGAGGAATAGATCACATCAATACCATCATAGTAATAGTTAACTTCATAATCTACAAGAGATCATAATCATAAACTACGCCAAGTACTACATGATGCACACACTGTCACCATTACATCATGAAGGAGGAATAGAGTACTTTAATAACATCACTAGAGTAGCACATATATTAATAGTGACACAAAGCTCATTGCAATCGTAAAGGAATATAAATAAGCACATCACTATGCTATTCTGAATTACTCTCTGGCAAGATAACATCTAACTCAAATCATAACTCAGTGAATAAGTATTCTGTGAAATATAGCCTAAGAGACCCACACGGTGCACACACTGTCACCTTTACACACGTGGGACAAGGAGTCTCGGAGATCACATAAGTAAAATCCACTTGAATAGCATAACGACATCTAGATTACAAAGCTCATCATATGGATCTCAATCATGTAAGAGCTCATGAGATCATTGTATTGAAGTACATAGAGAGAGAGATGAACCACATAGCTACCGGTAGAGCCCTCCTCGATGGAGAACTACTCCTCCTCATGGGAGAGCAGCGTTGATGGAGATGGCGGTGATGTCGATGGAGATGCCTTCCGGGGCACTCGTCCGGCGGCGTGGAACAGAGACTCATGTCCCCGGATCTTGGCTTCGCGATGGCGGCGACTGGAAGGTTTCTCGTACCGTGGCTTTTCCGTATCGAAGATTTAGGTCGTGGACCTTTAAATAGGCGAAGAGGCGGAGTCGGAGGGCTGACGAGGTGGCGACACAATAGGGCGCGGCCAGCCCCGGCCGCCGCCTACATGTGTGGGGCCAGCCCCCTCCGGTGGCTCTCGGGTGTTACGAAGCTTCGTGGAATTCTAAGATGTCAAGGATTTCGTCCAATTCCAAGAATATTTCCTTACTAGGATTTCTGAAACCAAAAACAGCAGAAAACAGCAACTGGCCCTTTGGCATCTCGTCAATAGGTTAGTTCCGGAAAATGCATCAAAACGATGAAAAGTGTGAACAAAACATGTAGGTATTGTCATAAGACAAGCATGGAACATAAGAAATTATCGATACGTCGGAGACGTATCAGCATCCCCAAGTTCCTACTCGTCCCAGGTAAACGATAACAAAGATAATTTAAGTGACATGCTACCAACATAATCTTGATCATACTATTGTAAAGCATATAAGATGAATGCAGCGATTCAAAGCAATGGTAAAGACAATGGTTAAACAACTGAATCATATAGCAAAGACTTTTCATGAATAGTACTTTCGGGACAAGCATCGATAAGTCTTGCATAAGAGTTAACTAATAAAGCATTAAATTCAAAGTAAAGGCATTGAAACAACACAAAGGAAGAATAAGTTTCAGCGGTTGCTTTCAACTTGTAACATGTATATCTCATGGATAGTTGTCAATGCAAAGTAATATAATAAGTGCAATAGGTAAACATGTAAGAATCAATGCACAGTTAACACAAGTGTTTGCTTCTAAGATGGAAGGAAGTAGGTAAACTGACTCAACATAAAAGTAAAAGAATGGCCCTTCGCAGAGGGAAGCAGGGATAAATAATGTGCTAGAGCTTTTCAAGTTTTAAAATCATATAGAGAGCCTAAAAGTAAAGTTTTGAGAGGTGTTTGTTGTTGTCAACGAATGGTAGTGGGCACTCTAACCCCCTTGCCAGGCAGACTTTCAAAGAGCGGCTCCCATGAAGGACGTTATCTCTACCAGCAAGGTAGATCATCCCTCTTCTCTTTTGTTTACACATGTACTTTAGTTTTATTTATGGGTGACACTCCTCCCAACCTTTGCTTACACAAGCCATGGCTCCTCGGGTTCCTTCCAACAATCTCATACCATGGAGGAGTGTCTATTTGCAAAATTAAGTTGCTTACGATGAATCAGAGCAAAACATGTGAAGAGAATTATTAATGAAGTTAATTAATTGGGGCTGGGAACCCCGCCCAGCTCTTTTTGCAAAATTATTGGATAAGCGGATGAAGCCACTAGTCCATTGGTGAAAGTTGCCCAACAAGATTGAAAGATAAAACACCACATACTTCCTCATGAGCTATAAAACATTGACACAAATTAAGAAGCATTTTGAATTGTTTAAAGGTAGCACACGAAGTATTTACTTGGAATGGCGAAAATACCATGTAGTAGGTAGGTATGGTGGACACAAATGGCATAGTTTTTGGCTCAAGGATTTGGATGCACGAGAAGTATTCCCTCTCAATACAAGGCTTAGGCTAGCAAGGTTCTTTGAAGCAAACACAAGTATGAACCGGTACAGCAAAACTTACATAAGAACATATTGCAAGCATTATAAGACTCTACATTGTCTTCCTTGTTGTTCGAACCCTTACCAGAAAATATCTAGACTCTAGAGAGACCAATCATGCAAACCAAATTTTAACAAGCTCTACAGTATTTCTTCACTAATAGGTGCAAAGTATATGATGCAAGAGCTTAAACATGAGCACAACAATTGCCAAGTATCGAATTATTCAAGACATTATACCATTTACCACATGTAGCATTTTCTGTTTACAACATTTTACAATTAACGAAGCAGTTTCAACCTTCGCCATGAACATTAAAAGCTAAGAACACATGTGTTCATATGAACCAGCGGAGCGTGTCTCTCTCCCACACAAGCATGAATTTATTCAAACAAAACAAAAATAAAAACAAACAGACGCTCCAAGCAAAGTACATAAGATGTGACCGAATAAAAATATAGTTTCAAGAGAAGTGACCTGATAAGTTGTCGATGAAGAAGGGGATGCCTTGGGCATCCCCAAGCTTAGATGCTTGAGTCTTCTTGAAATATGCAGGGATGAACCACGGGGGCATCGCCAAGCTTAGACTTTTCACTCTTCTTGATCATATTGTATCATCCTCCTCTCTTGATCCTTGAAAACTTCCTCCACACCAAACTCGAAACAAACTCATTAGAGGGTTAGTGCATAATCAAAAATTCACATGTTCAGAGGTGACACAATCATTCTTAAAACTTTTGTACATTGCACAAAGCTTCTGAAAGTTAATGGAATAAAGAAATCCATCAAGCATAGCAAAACAGCCAATGTGAAATAAAAGGCAGAATCTGTCAAAACAGAACAGTCCGTAAAGACGAACTTTTAGAGGCACCAGACTTGCTCGATGAAAATGCTCAAATTGAATGAAAGTTGCGTACATATCTGAGGATCACGCACGTAAATTTGCATATTTTTATGAGTTACCTACAGAAGGGGCGACTCAAATTCGTGACAGACAGAAATCTGTTACTGCGTAGCAATCCAAATCTAGTATCAACTCTACTATCAAAGACTTTACTTGGCACAACAATGCAACAAAATTAAGATAAGGAGAGGTTGCTACAGTAGTAACAACTTCCAAGACACAAATATAAAACAAAGTACTGTAGTAAAATAAACAAATGGGTTATCTCCCAAGAAGTTCTTTCTTTATAGCCATTAAGATGGGCTCAGTAATTTCAATGATGCACTCGCAAGAAATAGTATTTGAAGCAAAAGAGAGCATCAAGAGGCAAATTCAAAACAAATTTAAGCCTAACATGCTTCCTATGAAAAGGAATCTTGTAAATAAACAAATTCATGAAGCATAATGCAACAAGCATAGAAAGATTAGACAAGCGCAGCTTCAAGATTTTCAGCAAAAAGAGAGGTGTTTTAGTAACATGAAAATTTCTACAACCATATTTTCCTCTCTCATAATAATATCCAGTAGCATCATGAGAAAACTCAACAATATAACTATCACATAAATCATTCTTATCATGAGTCTCATGCATAAAATAATTACTACTCCCAACATAAGCATAGTCATTCTTATTAATTGTAGTGGGAGCAAATTCAACAAAGTAGCTATCATTATTATTCTCATCAAGTGTAGGAGGCATATTGTAATCATAGTAAACTCTATCCTCCATAGTAGGTGGCACCAAAAGACCACTATCATTATAATCATCATAAATAGGAGGCAAAGTATCATCAAAGAAAATTTTCTCCTCAATGCTTGGGGGACTAAAAATATCATGCTCATCAAAGCCAGCTTCCCCGAGCTTAGAATTTTCCATATCATTGGCAACAATGGTGTTTAAAGCGTTCATACTAATATCATTACTACTAGCATGCAAATAAGGTTCCATAGGTTTTTTAATTTCCGCATCAACCAATCCATGTCTTAAATCAGGAAATAGAATAAGAAGCTCATTGTTGTCCATTATGCCTTACTAGTGTAAAACAAGAAACAAAAAGATGCAATTGCGGATCTAAAGGAAATAGCTTGAGCACTTACAATGGTACTAAAAGTATTTGGTTACGGGACCGGAGTGTGAGTGCCTTTTACCTTTCCTCCCCGGCGCCTAAAAGTGCTTGATGTCTACGCGCGCTCCTTTCCTGTAGACAGTGTTGGGCCTCCAAGAGCGGTTTGTAGAACAGCAGAAGTTTCCCTTAAGTGGATCACCCAAGGTTTATCGAACTCAGGAGGAAGAGGTCAAAGATATCCCTCTCAAGCAACCCTGCAACCACAATACAAGAAGTCTCTTGTGTCCCCAACACACCCAATACACTTGTTAGATGTATAGGTGCACTAGTTCAGCGAAGAGATAGTGAAATACAGGTGGTATGAATGTATATGAGCAGTAGCAACGGCGCCAGAAAAGTGCTTGCTGGCGTGTGGTAAGTAAAGATGCAACAGAACAGTAAATAAGCGATGATTGCAGTATTCGGAAACAAGGCCTAGGGATCATACTTTCACTAGTGGACACTCTCAACATTGATCACATAATAAAACCACTCTACACTCTCTTGTTGGATGATGAACACCACTAGCTGTGTAGGGCTACAAGAGCACCTCAATGCCGGAGTTAACAAGCTCCACAACATTCGATATTCATATTTAAATAACCTTAGAGTGCATGATAGATCAACACAATTATACCAAGTACTAACATAGCATGCACACTGTCACCATCATACTATGAAAGGAGGAATAGATCACATCAATACCATCATAGTAATAGTTAACTTCATAATCTACAAGAGATCATAATCATAAACTACGCCAAATACTACATGATGCACACACTGTCACCATTACATCATGAAGGAGGAATAGAGTACTTTAATAACATCACTAGAGTAGCACATATATTAATAGTGACACAAAGCTCATTGCAATCGTAAAGGAATATAAATAAGCACTTCACTATGCTATTCTGAATTACTCTCTGGCAAGATAACATCTAACTCAAATCATAACTCAGTGAATAATTATTCTGTGAAATATAGCCTAAGAGACCCACACGGTGCACACACTGTCACCTTTACACACGTGGGACAAGGAGTCTCCGGAGATCACATAAGTAAAAATCCACTTGAATAGCATAACGACATCTAGATTACAAAGCTCATCATATGGATCTCAATCATGTAAGGAAGCTCATGAGATCATTGTATTGAAGTACATAGAGAGAGAGATGAACCACATAGCTACCGGTAGAGCCCTCAGCCTCGATGAAGAACTACTCCCTCCTCATGGGAGACAATTTGATGGAGATGGCGGTGATGTCGATGGAGATGCCTTCCGGGGCACTTCCCCGTCCGGCGGCGTGAACAGAGACTCCTATCCCCCAGATCTTGGCTTCGCGATGGCGGCGGCTCTGGAAGGTTTCTCGTACCGTGGCTTTTCCGTATCGAAGATTTAGGTCATGGACCTTTAAATAGGCGAAGAGCCGGAGTCGGAGGGCTGACGAGGCGGCGACACAATAGGGGGGCGTGGCCCAGGCCCTGGCCGCGCCGCCTACATGTGTGGGGCCCACAGGGCCCCCTCCGTGGCTCTCGGTGTTGGGCTTCGTGGAATTCTAAGATGTTGGTGTTGATTTCGTCCAATTCCGAGAATATTTCCTTACTAGGATTTCTAAAACCAAAAACAGCAGAAAACAGCAACTGGCCCTTTGGCATCTCGTCAATAGGTTAGTTCCGGAAAATGCATCAAAACAATGAAAAGTGTGAACAAAACATGTAGGTATTGTCATAAAACAAGCATGGAACATAAGAAATTATCGATACGTCGGAGACGTATCAATCACCACTCACCATATCATTACCTTGCGCCTTGACACACTTTGGTGAAGTGGATGAAGATGAGAACTCATCACGGCCGGAAGTGGAAGCAATGCAATCATCCTTAATAATATTGGACACATCATATTTATCTTGAATTTTTGTCCATAACTCATGAGCGCTCCAAAAAGGCAAGTATGGAAAAAGACCTACATCTCGCAAACCATTCATAAGAACATAAGAAGCTTGAGAATTGAGATATAAATTTTTCTCATCCTCTAAAGATAGATTTTGTGAATCCATAGGAGGAGAAAAACCTATATCTACAATTTTCTCCATATGAGGGTCAATGTCCCGAAAATGACTAAGCATGCAAATTTTCCAAACATCATAATTTGTGCCATCTAATATAAGAGTGTTATCGTGCAATAATCCTCTAGCCGACATCTTTACTCTCAAGGCGGTGAAGCCTAAGAATGAGAGACCTTGCTCTAATACCAATTGAAAGGACATGGATGTCGCCTAGAGGGGGGTGAATAGGCGATTTAAAACTTTTACGAGATGGGCTTAACAAATGCAGAATAAAACTAGCGTTTACTTTTCAAGCCCAAAGCCTATATACAATGGTTCACCTATGTGCACCAACAACTTATTCTAAGCAATGGTTCATCTATGTGCACCAACAACTTATGCTAAGCAATACAAGCAAGCATGTGATAGCAAGATATATATATAACTTCAAGCACGATGGATATCACAAGGTAAAGTGCATAAGTAAAGAGCTCGGGTATAGAGATAACCGAGGCATGCGGGAGACGATGATTTATCCCGGAGTTCACACTCTTGCGAGTGCTAATCTCCGGTGGAGAGGTGCGGTGGCTTAGTGCTCCCGAACGCCACAAGAGGCTCACCTTGAGGTATGGTTGCTCGATGCACACCAACGCCACAAAGGCCTCACCCCAAGATGCGGTACTCACACCACACACCGAACGCCACGAAGGCGCCTCACCTAAATCTCCGATGACCCTCGCCACAAAGGCCTAGGTCACGGTTCCACTAAGGGATTTCCTTCGAGGCGGAAACCGGGCCTTACACAAAGATTGGGGCACACATCCACAACTTAATTGGAGGCTCCCAACAAATCGTCACAAAGGCCTAGAATCTGTCTAGGGTTCCAAGAACCCAAGAGTAAAAACCTTCTTGTTTTCACCACCACGAATCACCGTGGAGAACTCAAACCGATGCACCAAATGCAATGGCAAGAACACCACAAAGATGCTCAAGTCCTTCTCTCTCAAATTCCAACAAAGCTACAAAAGCTATTGGGGGAATAAGAGATGAAGAACAAATAAGAGGAGGAACACCAAATTTCTCCAAGATCTAGATCTAGTGGATTCCCCTCACAAAGAGAGGGATTTGATTGGTAGAAATGTAGATCTAGATCTCCTCTTCCTTTTCCCTGAAAAAGATTTAAGAAGTATAGGAGGAGTAGAGGGATATGGCAAGCTCTCAAGATCAACAATGGTGGAGAGCACAAAGGGGAAGAGGTAGCTGCCCAAGGAGGAAGAAGGGGGTCTTAAATACCCCCTCCCATCGAAATATGACCGTTTGGGTCAGCTCAGGCCGGATTTTCCGGGCCGGATATTTGCAAAATATCCGGGCCCCGAAAATCGGCTAAGGACTTGAGAAAACTGCTCACAGGATGGGGGCCGGATATTTGGCCGGATTTTCCCAAAAAACCAGATTTTTCGGGGGGGTTATCCGCCCCAAACTTGGGCCGGAATATCCGCCCCCTCAAAACTGGCAGAAACATCAAACTGAAACGGGCATAACTTTAGCATCCGGACTCCGATTTAGATGATCTTGGGCTTGTTTTAAAGCTAGGAACAAGCTCTACAATATCATGCAGGGAACCATCATGATCCAACAATGTAGGATAGAAACAAATGATGAATGGTTTGACCTATCTAAAAATAGACATACCGGTAAAACCTCCAACCTTGAAAATGCAACAAGTTGCCCATGCAAAAACCATTCTTGATGAACTAGAGCTTGTCATGAGAATAAGCACAAGCTCTAAAACATCACATGGATAAGATCCAAATAAAACCAAGAAAGATGATGAACCAAACTCGAAAACGCAACAAGTGATTTATGCGAAATCCGTTTTCGATGAACTAGAGCTTGTCAATAAGCACAAGCTCTAAAACATCACATGGATAAGATCCAAATAACAACCAAGAAAGATGATGCAAGGATGCAAAGGTTTGAGCTCTCTCCGAACGATACGATCGAGTTACTCACTCGAGAGGCCCCTTGATAGTACGGCAACTAAACTATAAACCGGTCTCCAACTACACCATGAGACCGGTGAGAAAGAAACCCTATCAAGAGCAAACCTTATACTTGCGCATTCCACTTGAGCTTGATGACGACGATCTTGACCTCAACAAGATGGAACGCCTTTCTTGCTTGTGCTCAACAAGATGGAACGCCTTTCTTGCTTGTGCTTGCTTGACGAAGTCTTGTGGATTGCTCCCCCATAATCCACCATGGGAGAGCTTCTTCTTCGGCGCATCTTAACATATCCATGAACACCATGTGGATGGCAAGAGTCAATCAAAGGATCTCTTCGAGATGGCTCAGCTTGAACTAGCACTTCATTTCTCCATGGCAAGATTCAAGCTTATGAACTCTTCGAGTTGGCTCATCTTGAACTTGCACTTTATTTCTTCATTCTTCATCATGTTGATGTCTTGAAGTAACTTGAGGGCTCACTTCATCTTCATCTTCAAGACATACTTGACACTTGATATCGTTCATCAAATTCTTCTTATTGCAACCTTGAAGCCAACATATGGTTCAAGAATTGCCTATGGACAACTCCTACAAATATAACTCAATGCAAACATTAGTCCATAGGGATTTTCATTAATTACCAAAACCACACATGGGGGCTCCATGCACTTTCAGGTGTTGATGTAGATCTCGGAGGGGTAGGAGATCTCTCGCGGCGGCTCCGGCAGAGGTCCCCCCTCCAATCTTCGCTAGTGTTGACTATATTTTGGTGTTTCTGATCTATGCACCTCCTCCTTTACGATAGGTGGCGGAGGTCCTTTATATAGGGGTTTTTTTAGGTCAAGACCATCATCTGGGACTCTTGATCGACGGCTGAGGACGCTCAATCCTATGGGTGTCACGTCCTAGGGTGGGGGCGGTGCCACATGTAGGCTTTTGGGCCCCCGGGCTCCGTTTGCGTGATTTCAAAGCTTCATATCATCTGTTCTCGTAAAAAAATTATCCCTGAAAAAGCCCAGGTCTATTTGACTTCGTATAGGTCGCTCAAAGTAAAAAAACAAATACACAAAACAGGGGATTCAAATATCTAACCATATATGAGATGCAAATATGAAGGAATATGCATGTGGCAATAATCTAAAAAGTTCATGTATGCATTTTACATGCATCACACGGCTACGAGTTGCCCATTGCTGCTAATGTCGGTGGTCCGGGAAACAATGTGGTCTTGAAGTGGAAATGGCTACGGCATGGGCTATTGCTGGGGACTAGTGGGTGCGGTAGCTCGACTTAAAAAGTACGTGCAGATGTCCACCATCAATGTTGGCACATGAGTCAAGCGGGCGACAATGATGGCGATGTAGAAGATGAGTGGGCGTTGTTCCACTACCAGGTGGGCCTGGGAGGACAAGCACACGATCTGTGGCATGTCCGCGCACATGCATTCCCAACCAAGATTTCTTCTAGGAATGGGATCCTCCTGCCCGCCGATCCATTTATGTCACACCACTGGTCGAGATTTTCGTGTTCTCCTATCCACGTGACTACAACAGACCATCGGTCCATTTGATTTGTGTTGCTGTAGATGCCCTTAGAGAAGTATATTTGATCCAAATAGTTTCAAACTGAATCCGTAAACCTAAATCCTTAAACATAAATGCATAACGATTTGAATTCAAATTTCTACAAGTTTGACTAAAAACCAATACATTTAACTTGATTAAACCACTACGATAAACTACATTGCCTTAAAGCTAAACCAAAATCCTTTGTCGCTGCTAGAGAAGATCTCATATGTTGCTTTCTTCATAAAGTTGACGGTGTTAGAGGTGAGGTCAATCACCGGTGCACCCCAACAACCCGGCTTCTTAGACTTCCCCGACTTGTTAAGATCCTACGCTTGGTGATCCTCCTTGGCACGGTCCAGATACCGGTGGCGGAGATCCTCCATGTACTTCTTGTCGGTGTTCTCCTCCTCGAGGCACTCGTGGGTCTACATGTCCTCCCGAAGCTCGCTCGCAGAGGCTGGCTGCCCATGGGGGAAGTTGACCCGCGCATCCGACTCGTGGATTTGCATTGATGCAATGTTGTAAGCATGCACCACCAAGCTTCTTGTGGTGTGGTGTGGTCGCATCCCCGCAACCTATGTCCCCCAGCCTGCCGACACACGCTGAGGTACCTCCTCTTTGGCGGTAGCAGGTCGAGGAACCGCGAGGAGGAAGTGGCACCGCCACCTCCTTGGGACACGCTCTGAATCGGTGGAGGAGACTGGCGACCAGAGGATCCGGATATATGTGACGCCACATCGAGTTTACAGTGGCGATAGGGGAGGCGTCGACGTGGATTTGGGAGGATTTTGTGCTCGTGACGGAGGTGGGAATTATAACCGTCGACATATTGGACAAGAAGTAAAACTATCAGGTTTGATGATTCACTCAGGTCTTGTTTAGAGGAGTAAAACAGAATATTTACTCATCTGACCGGTTTTAAGCGATCGGCCGGAGATGCCCTAACAATAGGCCGGTCATTACTCATTAGCCATGTCTCATCTGTTTTTATTTTAGTTTTTAGGAGCGTTAGTTAGGTTTAGACTTCTATTTGTACTTTTTCCGTTTATAAAAGGATGTAAAACATTTGTCTAAATTTAGATAAAAAAATGTCTAGATATGTTAAAATTAAACAAATTTATGATACCTTTTATGACGGAGATAATATTTATTTCTTAAATTTGGATCCACTCGTGTTTTGGTTTAGCAATTTGAGGGACTTTGAGAGCGAACGATCGATGGGTGTGTACGTTGACGCTTTGGCTCGTTAGTCTGAAGAAAAAAAATCAGGCGCCACGTGGCCCTCCACGGGGATTATCTAATGATTTGGTCCAATTATTGGGCTGGCAAATGATTTGCGCCAGCCGGAAGCTGTCCCAAATTTCCCCTTTACCTTCCTCCTTCCTACGAGTACTACTAGCAGCAGCAGCTGTTCTAATCGCCAGGTCCAGGTCCCTCCCGGTCATGGAACAGTCTAGCATGATCTCGACGGAAACGCTTTTCTTCCCTCATTCTTACCGGAACGGTGAATCATACGTTAAAAAAGGTGGGCGAGTGAGAACCGTGTCTGACAATTTCGCACTACAAAATTCGACAAGTGTTTTCAACGGAAAGTCGTGTCAAACGAAGCAAGAGGAATGAACTGGCACAAGAAGAGAAATTGAAGAGAGAATCCCTTGTTCAAACAAACAATACGAGAGAAGAGAGGCCCAAGTTTGTTGCGCGTACACCACCACATGAACCCCTTTCTTGCCTCTGATCCAACCATTCCAGATTTCCTGTCGCCCATGCATATATGTTCTTGAATTTCCTGAGCTGCGCGGGATTATCCGGCCGGATATGCCAATGGTGCTTATACCAGCCAACCGTGAGCATCTACCTAGGTTACTATTGGTACAGTTACTATTGCTTTTGCCTTTTGCAGGAAGCCAAGTTACTGTTTCACCATACGAAATCTGCGACTGACATTCATCGATTCAGAGTCGTTTGTCACGGTCGCAGTTTGTTTCGTTCCTTGTTTGGATCCTTCTATCTTCACAACTGTCACGGTGCCCGTTTTCCATGGAACAGGTCTGGGGTCGCCCATAATTTGCCTCAGGCCACACGTCACACAACCAAGCACCGCGGGCAGAGCCATGGTCTCCTCTATTAACTCGTTTGAACAACTCTTCCTCAATCCTCATACTATAATGAACCATGTGTATATGGATGCTGTCAAGAAAATATCATGTGTCCGTGTCCGTGTGGTTATCGTGCAACGCATTCTCTGTGTATTTTCTTAGAAGATATCATACCTTTTCCCTACCCCTTCCTCCAAGAAATAATGCTTACTCCCTGTCCTGTCCTCTCCTCTCCGGCCAGCTCGTAAGAGCAACTCTAACACAGCCCCTATTTATCGGAACCGAAAAAAGCGAGTTCAGTCTCCCGAAAAACAATTTGGTTGCGGATTTAGCGATGGCGCAGAACAGAAACCGAAAGGTGAACCGAACTCGATGAAATCAAACGTAGCGGGAAACCAAATTTTGCGATCGCACTCGATTTCATCGAATGAAGCTCAATTCGTTCATAATTAAACTAGAATTTGTACAATACTAGGCAAAATACATGCATATTGCACGTACATTACGATCTAGGGACCTAAATTAAACTAGAATTAGTCCCCGGAGTGACTATACTGTCACCGGGGAGCTAATGTAGCCGGCGGAGGGTTTTTGCACGCCGGTCTTCCTAGGCGACGACGATCGCCGCCACTTCGACGACCGCCGCCTCGGAGGTGCTCCCGCACGCTAGAGGCGTCCCGACGGCGTCGTCGTCGTCGTCGCCGTGCGGGGGCAGCGCCGGCAGAGGAGGGCGCGGCGGCGCGGGGGCGCCTCCATTCTCCCCGGCGCCTCTCGCGTGCGCTTGGAGGCGCCATCATCTCCACCCGGCCGGCCCTCTTCCACGCGTCGTTGGAGCACCTACGCCTAGCGAGCTCCGGCGACTCCCGTGCCCTCGGCGGACGCCGAGTCCACCTTCCGGCGCCGGATCGGCCACCTCCCCTACCCACGCGTCTAGCACGCGTCATTCCGGACGGAGGGGAGCTGGCCGAAGCGGCGGCGCGGCGTCGGAGCGGCCGGAATCGCTCGTCGGAGCGGGGAACTGGCGGCGGCGGCGGGAGACGAGCGGCGGAACTCCCCTCCGCGAACCCTTTTAATAGGAGTCGTGCGGTGGGTTTCTCGAGCCCCCGAACTTTCGATTCGGGCAGGCCCATGTATTCGGGCGCTAATCTGCGCGCGTTTCGGCCCGAACCCGTAAATCCGCCTGAAAAGTTCAGTTTCGGCGGTATTTACGGGCTCTGTTAGCGATACTCTAAGGAGTTCATGGAGGAGTATAAGTTTTTCAGGCCAACAATGGAGGGGCAATTCCATAATATGGAAATGAAACTCGCAGCCCCACGGTTTGACAGGACCCGGCCAATCATGGGGCGACAGCTGGGGGGCACTGCCCTTGGAGGCTATTAACAACCGCGGAGCCCTCCCGCGTTGTGCCAATTAACTAGTCCTAATCGCAGCTTAACAAATAAACTAGTCTTACTCGGCTGCTAATGCCGATCGGGCACGCCATGGCTTCCCCCTATTTAAACCCCCACCCTCCCTTCCTCTCCTCCTCCCCTCCTCGCTCTCTCCCTCTCTGTCCCTGTGTGCCTTCACATTCAGAGCGCTCTTGAAGCCTCGCCTTGCTCCTCGGCTCTGCATCCGCGCCAGTTGCATTGCAGCTCCCCAGCAATCGAGTCGTTAGGTATGCTTGTGTTCTTGCCAAATGTGGCTCCGCCGAACTGCATGTCAGTGATTCACGGGGGAAGGATGATAAAATTGATGAGAAAATTGAAACATGGTTAAAATTGCTGGGAGAATTAATCGAACGACCCGCTGACGATCGATTCTTTCTGCAGCCCTTCTCTCACAGTCGGAATCATGGAGTTCGACGAGCGCTGCCTCATGGTCCAGGAGCCCAAGTTCGACTGCCTCCTCTTCGGTAAGTTCCCCGTTCAAATGCCACTCTCTATTTATTGTATTTATTAGTTGCTGTTTCTTGCTTTTGCCATTCTGGTTTTCCTTGCGAAATGCGAAGGTTCTGATTATGTTTCTCTGCCTTTGGCGAACTGCAGACCTTGACGACACTCTGTACCCGATGAGCTCGGGGATCTCGTCTCACGTGAAGACGAACATTGAACGCTACATGGTCGAGAAGCTGGGCATCGAGGAGAGCAAGATTGAGAACCTCGGCAATCTGCTGTACAAGAACTACGGCACAACGATGGCCGGCCTTAGGGTAAATATATGCAACTTCCCTGATCCCACTGTTCCTTTACCATCTCTAATAACCGAGCGAGTACTGAATGTTCTGTTCCCTCCCCTGTTTTGATGTCTTCAGGCAATCGGATACAACTTTGATTACGATGAGTACCACAGGTACAGACACCAGCACACTAAACCCGCTTTCTCATGCCGATTCTTTTTAGTACTCTGCTCTAACATCGTCTTCGTGTCTGACAGCTTTGTCCATGGAAGGCTGCCCTACGACAACATCAAGCCCGACCCTGTTCTCAAGCACATTCTCAAGAACATGCGCATCCGCAAGCTCGTACGTTCCCTTCCTGAAATCAAGATGAAAGACTCACATGTATGCTTCTCCGAGCTAACGGCTAACGAGCTTTTGACACATGTGTTTCAGATATTCACCAACGGCGACATGATCCATGCCGTGAAAGCGCTACAGAGGCTTGGCCTGGAGGACTGCTTCGAGGGGATCATCTGCTTCGAGACCCTGAACCCGCCGTGCCTGCTTCCGTCGTGCGACCAGGACGCGCCGGAGATCTTCGACATCGCCGGACACTTCGCCAGGTCAGGCGGCGTCGACGAGCTGCCCAGGACTCCCGTCCTGTGCAAGCCCAACGTCGACGCCATGGAGGCGGCCCTCAGGATCGCCAACGTCAACCCCTACAAGGCGGTATGTACTGACAGCTTCAGTTAGCACAAGTTGCAGCATTTCGGGTTCGTACTTGACCGTGCGCTGACGAGAACTCATTTACTGGCTACAGATTTTCTTCGAAGACAGCGTGCGCAACATTCAGGCTGGCAAAGTACTCGGTCTCCACACAGTGCTGGTAAGCCTGCAGTTGACGTGCAAACCCTCTTAATTTTTTGTGGCTCATGCGCGCCTTCCACCTTGCAAATGGCTAACTCTCCTGTGCTGCGCAGGTTGGCACGTCGCACCGGGTGAAGGGCGCAGATCACGCGCTGGAGAGCATCCACAACATCAGGGAGGCGCTGCCGGAGCTGTGGGAGGAGGCCGAGAAGACGGAGGACGTCCTCTACACCGATCGCGTCACGATCGAGACCTCGGTGACTGCGTAGACGCCGCTCGCTGCCGGTGCACCGTTATCCTGAGATCCAAAACACAGCCCGATTCAACTCCCAGCCTGCCGGACTGGTGACCTTCATGTGAAATTGAGCACTGGCCGGGACAGCAATTTCCTCCAAGACGAAGGGGAGAGTTCAGAAATTCAGGGAAATGCAGCATGCACATCATGCGTGCTGGGCCGGTCCTAGTATATGTATATGTATCCACTATCCACCAGATCTTTGCTTGTAAATTACTACTAGGAGTATAATATATAATAAAGAGAACGGGGTTTCTTGTATGAGAATTGTTTGTGTTGAGCTGAAGCAATAATGAAGGACTTGGCCAGATGAACATATACTATCTCCTCTTCTGAATAACTGGATATATTGGTGCCCGGAGAAGTAGCTGAATATTTCTGCTGTCTCTCGATCGATGCGTCGGAGTCGCGGCAGCTGTTGAGCAAAAGCTTGGGGATATTCCGCGTGGATGGTAGCTGCAGCATCCGTCGTGATACGCCAAAAGGCTACTTATTTGTGGCTTTGGCTTGCAAGCTTTTGCTACTTGGACATGGAAAGCATCCATGTACACACATAAAGAAAAAGAAGCAAAGGGACCGTGCGTGAAGCATGTGAAAAGCCACCAAGTCATCAGCTGTTGGATCACTCGCAGACTTTGGAAACTAGATTACAAACTGGATGTGACGCAAGGACGAAAATACGGGGGGTTTAAGTATGAATTACGGTGTAAGTACCTGATTTCTGGTAAGTCAACATCGTCTTATGTATGTGGACCAAACTTGCAAGCTAGCAGATCAAGGAGAAGGACCAGTATGACTGGAATTAACATATGTATGTGGACCAATCTTGCAAGCTAGCAGATGAAGGAGAAGGACCAGTATGACTGAAATTACATGATGGTTTCAGTAAATTATTTTAACTCGCGTGTTGAAGCTGTGATCGGTAGTAACACAAACCAAAATTAATGTTAGAGTGCAGAGAAGAGCCTAGATCCTACACGTTTAGTTTTTCTGATGCGAGGGATCGGACAAGAAGGCCCGTACTACTTAATCAGCAAATGACATGATTGACGAGACCTCCAGTGTCATCTAGTTGTTAAAGTTTAGGACCTTGAGCTTAAATGGGCAATTTTCAGTGTACAAGTTGCGAAGGGAGACAAAGGCCCCAGAAACGTCACAACATCGAAGGCCCCTTTCGGGTGATACTTACCGGAGCTATTCCTCCTATTTTATAGGTTTATCGTCCAATAATTAACGGCGACCTGGCGCTCGTAAACAGCTTGAAAACAACGCGCAGGTACCGGTGACATCAGGAAGAAATGAGGGAAAGGGACCATCGGTGTTCATTGCCTCCGTTAACAGCTCCTTGTTGGTACTAATTAACTTGTGATGACCACGGAACACATACGGAGTAGATGCTAAATTGTCAACACCCCGATTTCTTACTCGGTTCTGTAGCATCGGCGTGAATCACATGAAGGATGAATAGCTCATTAGCTCTCCTGTCATTGACTTTGCCTAGCTAGCACTATTAAATTAGTCACGAGGGTTCACAACAAAGTCGTCCCATATCTCCATCGATTTATTTCGTGCCACCCTTGCTATCGGGTGCTCAGTTAGTTGCTCGATCGCTGCCATGGCCTGAATCATGGTGATGGAGGCTCCTGATGACAGCTATCTGCGCAAAACATATCTATGCATGAAAAGTTATACTCACGATCTCCTTTCATAAAAATATAGTCAAAAGTTAAACCAGGTAAAGTTATATTAGTCTTTTAGAAATAATAACTATTATCTTCTACGATGTCAAATTATCTTATTACATACATTATTAAATAGATTTTCATATTAAACTTTAATTATTGCTAGTTTTTGTATATACTTGGTCAAACTTTACTCGATTTAACTCTTGACCAAATTTATGGGACATATATTAGGGAATAGAGGCAGTATATCGCCGTTGTAGTGTTCATGTAACAACCCAACTTTCTCACTTTGGTTTAAAATTTTAGGGCCAACAAAAACTTTTTCTGTTTTTAAATCCTTGCATGCATGATTGATATTGCCTTTGAATCTAGAGTAAGTGTGTAGTAGTGCTTGTGAAATTTTCCACTTGTGTGTAAATCCCTAAAACCCTAAAACCCTTTTCACATGTGACACCTTTTTTTATTTCTGGTTTTATTTAATTAAACCTTGCCAAAACCCTTGAGCATGTGATCATCATTTCATGTGATCATCCAAGATCATGTCACCCTCCACCATTTCTCCTTCATTCTTTTTCCAATTGCCATTCTAAAAATTCTCCAAGCAAGGACCCCTTGGCTCATCATAATTTGCCCTAGTCTTGCCTTGGATCACACATTGGGGTGTTAATCCCAGAATTCCAAAGAATTGGAAAAATGGGAGAAGTGGCCATGCCGGCCATCACACCACCACCCTTTCCTTGCATCTCTCTCTTTCCCCTCCCTCTCCAAACCACCAGCATGGTGGACATATCTCTGACCCAGCTCGACCCCATCTCCCCTCTATCAACTCTCTCACTCTGTACACCACTGCCCACATGTGTGTGCATGCAAATACCATCGTGTGAGTGAGAAGGAGAGTGGAGAGAAGAACTGGCCGGGGCTGGCTGATGATCATGCAGCACTTGGACTCTTTCCAAACAGATACAGCCAAAAACTTGAGCCTCAGCACACCTGCACCTTCCTCATGTCCCCTCCCTATCGCCCTAGGCAGCCTCTCCCGTCATTTCTCACCCATAGCCACCCGCATGGAGACAACCCCCTCCTCTCTTTCCTTGCTGCCCGTGCACGCGAGACCAGCAATCTGTCGACGCTCGCTGCACCCCTCTACCTCTCCTACACCACCTCCCGTGCTCTCACCGACGCACGCCACGAACCCCCTATGGGCGGCCAGCACGCCACGCCGGACACGCCCATGTCATCCACCTCATGAAACCCTTTCAGTACCAAAAGCCACCGTGCCATGTAGGAGAGGAGCTTACGCGTCCCTCACGCTCACAGGACGCCGCTCCCTTCCCTATCCATGTGCACACGCGTCCGAGCGAGCCGCAGACCTTCCGTCGAACAGCTGGCAGAGTCGACGGGACTCGACCGTGCACGCCAGCCCCTCATGCCCCTGACTCCCACCTCCCTCCAAAACCCTACGCCATGTCTCAGACACGTAGATCGCCGCCCCTCTCGACCAATCCATCGCTGCCGCACACCCCTCTCTCCCCGCACGGACGCGGTGCACCGTGCACCGCGTGACGTGGTATAAAACGGCGCAGGACTCCTCATGCTCGTCCCCTTCGCCACACCACCCCTCATCCACCACCAGCTCACCTCCTGAGAGGAGAGGAGCTCCCTGCTGGCCGTGGCGATACCCATATTTTTGACGTGCTTGTGAATATCAGATTCAATCCGCTTGCACCGTCCATGAACACTTTGCTCATACTGAATCCTCCTATTTGTGCTTCGACTACCAGGGCTGCATGACCTGGTCTTGGGATAGACATTGGATGGTCGGCCCTGCTAAACAGGATGCTCTATGACGACCAGTAGATATATTTCAGGATGTTCGCCATGGTGCTTTCTCCGAGATTGATTTCTTGCGTAAGCTTCTTCATCTCCCTTCTGGAAACACCAGTTTTATGGATCATGCTCATATGTCCCCGCGGTGTGGAAAAACTTCATTAGAAGCACGAGTTTGAACTTGCTAAACTTGTTGAACTTGATGCTGAGGTGGAGGTGGCGGGTCGGCGGTTGTGGCTGTCCCCTGCCTGTTTCATAGAACTTCTAAATATCGATAAACTGTCGACAGTCCTTGAGCAAATGGCTCAACTTCTTTGTGTTATCCTTGGGGTCGATGTACGCGTGTATGTAGCACGGAGCGTTTAGTTGTTCAGCAAACGGTAACTCTGGGACCCGTGGAGGTTGCTCCCTGTAGTTGCCGTAATTTCCTCTAGAATTATTGCGATTGTTGTCCCGACGATCATCACGCCTGTCGCCACGTTGATCATCATACCGGTCATCACGCCGATCAGAATATCCGGCAGCTACAATGTCTGTGTCATCGTACCTGCGATATTTCATCTTTTTGCGGTGATCACACCGATGACCTGAATCATGCCTCTGATCATCGTCTTCATCGTCACTACGCGGACGCGGCTTCCTGACGTGATCTTCTCCATCGACCCAACTGTTGACAATCTCCATAAGCTTAGTAATAGTTTTTGGCTTCTTTCGGCCAAGTTCCTCGATGTATTCTCGTCGGATGCCATCGCTAAATGCATCAATCGCTCTGTCGACGGAAACATCTTTGGTAGCATTTAGGAGTTTAGTAAAATGTCTGATGTACTCGCTCATTGATTCCATTGGCTTCTACTGACAATGCATAATTCTTCGATTCCGACAGGCCTTTTGTAAGTGGCCTGAAAGTTCTTGACGAAGGTATCGACCAAATCTTCCCAGGATCTGATAGATCCCTTCGGCAGGCCTCTCAACCATGCTCGTGCCGAATCTTTCAGGTAAAGCTGCAGGCACTGCATTGCCGCTATTTGATTTCCTTTGTGCAAGATCACAGTTTGTAGGTAATCATCTATCCAAGACCCTGGCTCTTGATGCCCATCATATTTGGCAGCAGCGGTGGGAGTAGGCTTGAATCTCTTCGGTGGCATCATCTCCCGAATCTTGTAGCTTAAGCAATCGGCTCCTCGAAGTTTGCCGTCATATTCCTGGGTCTCCTCGGAATCGTTGCTATCATATCCTTCTCTTGAAGCACGCCGATGTCGAGCTTTGTCGATTCCGTTCTGTGCAATATCATCGCGAGCATCTTTCGAACGATACTTGGATCCACTGCCCTGATGTGTAGTTTTCTCCTCCCTAGGGGTGAGCTTGTCTCCAAGGATCGCGAGACTCTCCAATGCACCTCGATGAGCTTGTGCCATGGGCCCATTGGGTGTCGGCTGGTGATTGAACAAGTAGGCCACGAGATTAGCTGTTGCTCCTTTGGCAGTTTTTGTCCTCAGCATGCCCACGGTGTCCATAGTCATGAAAGAATTGGAAAGGTTTGAAGTAATTTCCCTTGCATCATCTTCCGAAAGTCGAGGAATTCATGGCCGATATTTTCCTGAACCTTGGTTGCTGAGGGACACGCTTCCATGTGATGCTTTACGTCGTTCACAGGAACGGTCTACTGCCTGCCAGCGTCGATCGAGATCAGCTTGTTCGTTCGCCAGCCGATCCCAATTCCTTTCCAAGATAGTATATATGATACGTATTGAGGGTCCCTGCCGAAACTCCAGAGAGGACTCGAGTATTATTGGCTATAGTAGCATGGGCGATTTCCCACTCTTCCTCAGTAATAGTGTAATCACTATTATCGTTGCTAGCGCTATGCTCAACGTTACGGCATCCTCGATTGACGCGCGAGGTGTGTTCTCCTTCCGAAGGTCCTTCTCCATTGATTGGATTGAGGATAGCATAGATTTGGTGATGCGCCACGCTCCATGTGGTTGCCCTGGCGATACTATCGATACTTTCCTCATCCAAAGAGTACTTAGCGCTGCACACAAACGGTGTGTCATCCGAACCTAGCCCATGCCTGGTGTCGCAGTTGAGGCAATAATATGACGTTAGATCGAACGATGTAGAATCATCAGATCCCACAGACATAGATGATGTCAAACGGCACGGAGACGATGATGGCGAAGACGTTGATGTTGATGTTGATAACGTGGTTGATAGATTGACCGAGACCAGAGTCGATGCGGTCGATCCTACAGTCAATGAGGAGAGAGTCTTTGACGTGCTGGGGGTGAACGGATCAGGTAGCTGAAGGATGCCTTCAGCATCGACGCAGTAGTGGACCCTCCCAAACGTTATATCCAACCCGCCACGTAGACCCGAAAAGGTCGGACGAGATGAGTCGCTGTGCGGAGTAAACTCGAAGGACCCGAATCGAATCGAGTTCCCCAAGCTTGGTGATGAAGGGGCCGATGATGACGTCAGCGATGCTGATGGAGTCGTAGATGACATGATCGAAGCAGCCGATGACGCGCCTTGGACCGATAGGTTTCCCACAGACAGCGCCAATTGACTAGGGTGCTCCCCGGCAATGCCCACCATGAGGAGGTTAGGGTTGAAGGAATCCTGGAGGCTGACACGAGACATCGGATACCAAACAGACAGGAAGAGAGATTTACCCAGGTTCGGGGCCCTCGATGAGGTAAAACCCTTACTTCCTGCTTGTCTGATCTTGATTATCGAATATATCGGGTTACAATGGGGTAGGCTATGGTTGTGATCTCGTCGAGAGGCTAAGGTTCTAAGGTCCTAGCTCTAGACTTGCGGTGAATCTATCTATTGTAGTTGTGTCCTCCGGCAGACCCTCTCCTGGACCTTATATTGTAGGCTAGGTCCCAAGAGTTCTGTACGGATTCGGCTAGGTTACAAAGAGATCTACTCTAGTCTTTCCTTGTTCGTCAAGAATCCTTCTTCGGGTCAGTCTCCTTTTCTGGAATCGACGTATTGGCCCACCTTGGTTGTTGGGCAATCTCATGGGCCCCTGGTTGGGTCGTAGGATCGGAGGTAGCAAAATGTTGGTTACCCAAAGGGTAATGCCCACATCAGCACCCGACCATCATCATTACCGAAGCTCCGTTGAAGGACATGCTACAGGTCGATTATCTTAGTGCGCCATCGAGTTGGCGCCACACGATATTTCCTACGTCAATCGAACATCCATCAAATCTCAGGTCCTCCCAGACTTCTTTGTCGACTGGATCCAGTCGCAAACGCCGTCTACTCCAGATACATCGAGCTCCTAGACCATGTACTTCGACAGTTCGAAGCGAAACATGGGTGCTAGCACTGGCGTCGTACTCATATCACCTCAAGGCGACAAGATGAAGTATGTACTAAAGATGAATTTCCCTCTACCAACAAACAACGAAGCAGAATACAAAGCATTGTTGCATGACATGCGCATGACGAAAGCATGTGGCGCCACACGCCTGGAGATACACGGGGATTCAAACCTTATCGTACATCAGTCGATGAATCTGTGTGACACGGTCAGCGACAATATGATTGCTTACCGTGAGATGTACCGCTTGATGGAAGGTAAATTCAAAGGCTGCAAGCTGAAACACATCGGCAGAGCTAGCAACGAAGAAGCTGATACTTTAGCAAACATCGGCTCCACATGCTCCGGAATTCCGGACGGAGTTTTCTACGAAGTAATCAATCAACGTTCCATTAAATTCAAAATTCCTGCATCCCCCACACAGTCGGCTACCGACTCAGGGGCTGCGCCTGAAGCAGCCGACAATAACGTCGTCATTGGACCAAGCTAGCAAGTTCTGCTCCTCGAGCCAGTTTGGACTCAGTTCTTGCGTATTTACTTCAGCAGAAACTACCTGACGACCCAGCAGAAAGATGACGTATTGTACACCGATCTAGGGCATACATGGTGGTAGCAGGCGAACTCTACAAACGAAGTATATCGGGCATATTCCAACAATGCATCACACTCGAAGATGGAAAAGCTTTGTTACGGGAGATATATGAGGGCACGTGCGGCTACCACGCGAGCAGCCGAGCACTTGTCGCCAAAGCCTTCAGATGGTTTCTACTGGCCAACAGCATCCAGAGACGCTAGGGACCTAGCTAGTCATGAAGTGCGATCCCTGTCAATGCTTTGCACCAAAACCGCACGCTCCAGCCACTGACCTGATGAGAATACCTCTCGCGTGGCCTTTCGTGCAGTGGGGACTCGATCAAGTCGGGCCAATTCAAAAATCTTTGCCAGGAGGGCATACTTATATATTGGTTGTGGTCGACAAGTTTACCAAGTGTATAGAAGCTATACCAGTCACCAATCAAACAGCTGCAAGAGATGTTAAATTCTTCAACGTCATCACTTGCCGCTTCGGTGTACCACACAACATCATCACGGACAATGGAAGCAACTTCTCCTCTGATGAGTTCCACAAATTCTGTGAAAAGCTCGGCATCAAGCTCAACTTCGCTTCGGTCTCACACCCTCAAACCAACAGTCAGGTGGAGAAGATTAACGGTTTAATATGCGACGGAATGAAGAAACATCTCACAAAGGCAGCCGATGCGTGGGTCAAAGAGCCGCTGTCAGTACTTTGGAGCCTACGTACCACTGTAAGGGTATTTTACCCTTATCCATTATTTTGGTAACAATGACACCGTGCTAAAGTATTTGGCCTAATATGTTTAAAAGGATAATCTCAGGTATTAGGCAATGAGGCATAAATGGTGTATAAAAGGAACAAGAAGGCTAAAGGAGACCCCCTTCAACAACAATCAAAAAGGGGTCTACAGAGAAATCCGGTATGGCCCGGTCCAACGACAACAGCGTCCGCGCGGCGGTCAGCAAGGCGGCAACCAGGCTCCAAACGAAGAGCCGCAGATCCGGTTGCCGGCCGGTCAGCGCCTGACCGGGAGTCCGGCGCTCGGCCGCCAGGGCGGCAACCGGGCTCCAAACGAAGAGCGCAGATCCGGTTGCGACCGGTCAGCGGCCTTGACCGGAGTCCGGCGCTCGGCCGTCGGCCGGGCGGCAACCGGCGCAACCGGCCGCCAACCAAAGGAGCTCCAGGACAACGCAAAGGGGATCCGTCGCCGATCCCGGCCCGCCGGCACCGGTCGGTCTGTGGTCCGGTCAACCGGGTTTGTCGAGGAAAAAGCTGAGGTGGCAAGTGACCAACGGCCATATTTTGAAGAACACTATAAATAGGCCTTCTCCTACCTCTGAATAGTCAAGTAACACACTACAAGCTGTTCTTGAGCTCTCTCTCTCTCTTACTCCATTATTAGAAACACCAAAAGCCTCCGATCTCCCTCCTCCTCCACCCAAACTCAAATCCCTCCGGGGAAAAGAGAGGAGGACCCGATCTACTTGTTCTACCAAGCCAAATCTCATTCCCCTTGTATTCATCGAGAAGCTTGCTTCCTAGGGTTCCTTGGAAACCCTAGGTGGGCAAGAGGAGTCCGGAAGCATCGGGGTGGATTTGCTCCGGGCAAGATTGTGAAGGTTTGGAGGCTACCTCAAAGTCTACCACAAGTGAGTGAGCTATTCCTTCGTGGGATAGGCTCCGGAGAATAGGGTGAGCCTTCGTGGCGTGGGGAATCCTTCGTGGGACCTCCACCCTCCAAACGTGACGTACCTTGTTGCAAAGCAAGGGAACACGGGAATACATCCTCGTCTCCGCGTGCTATCGGTTATCTCTAACCGAACTCCTTACTTATGATTTAACTGCGAGAGCCTTCGTGCTCGAGATAGTTGTATCTTCATATAGGTTGCTTCACCTAGTTTGCATTAGGCTCACCTTTATATTCCGCAAAGCCTAATATTGCAAAGAAAGAATTAAAATCTGTAGAAACCTATTCACCCCCTCTAGGTTTACCATCTCTATACTTTCAATTGGTATCACAGGACTCTTATTAAGGGCTTCACCGCCTTAAGAGTGAGATGGAAAAACTATTCGAGGGTCTAGATGAAAACTCTAACCTTTCGGTTAAAGAGATGAAATCTAGATTCTTGGCATATGATGCCGAGAAGAAGAAAAAGGAGGATGAGCTACAAAGCCAAATGGCGAGATGTCTACCATGCTTAAGAACTTGACTAGTGGGCCTCCTAGTACGGCTTCGGCCTCACTAGGGAGCTATCGCAAAGTCAACCATGACTATCCCAAAAACACTTCACCCATGCCTCATATAAACCATAGTGGGAATGTTCCCCATTTTGATGGAACTCACTTTCCTTTTTGGAAATCTTCTATGGAATCTCATATTCGCAGCTGCAGTGGAGTTGTGGGAGATCATTGTTCATGGATACCGGGAGCCACAAGATCCCATTCGGTTGACCTCCACCGAATTCTACAACCGTCAACTCAACGCCTCCGCCCGTGACAAGATTAGGAGTGGCATCAACCGCAAGCTCCTTGATCAAGTCAATGACATAGAGTCCGCTAAAGAGTTGTGGGATCGAATCGTAGTACTCCAAGAGGGAACCGATTTGATCCAATCCGCTCTTTATGAGACCGCAAAGCAAGAGGCTCATCAATTCATGATTCGAGAAGGAGAGTCCGTGGCCGATGCTTATGCAAGACTCGGTGCTCTTAGAGTAAGGGTCAAGGGACTCGGTGTTGAGAAGTACAATGACGGCTTCGAGATGAATGAAGCATTTATAAAGTCCAAGGTCATTGCTATGATTGCCGTCAAACAAGAAGACACCAATCTTGCACTCAACTTACAAATCATGACCAAGAGTGCCGACCTCAACTCCGATGATCTAGTCTCCTATGTGGCCGCCAATGAAAACATGGCCAAAGCGGGAAAGAGGCTCATGGCGATAAACCGTGTTGATGAAGCCTCACACAACCATGAAGCGCCACGCAATCTTGCTCTCAAAGTTAGGGCCGATCATGGAGGAGAAGAGGAATATGAATTTGAAGAAGAGGAAGAGATGACCTCAACTAGTGACATTGGTACCGACTTTGCCTTCTTTGCCAAGAAGTACAAGGGAAAGCTTCCAATGCTCTTCAATGACAAGAAGAAGAAGAGAACTTGCTACAATTGTGATGAAGATAGCCACTTTGCAAATGAGTGCCCTTATGAGAAAAGGGTAGACAAGCCAAAGTTCATCAAAGGGGTCAAGCCAAGGTTGAAGCCAAACCCAATCAATGATCGATACAAGAAGAACAAGGGAAGGGCTTTTGTTGGAGCCGAGTACTTGTCCGATGAAGAAGTGGAAGATGAGGAGGAGGAGGCCGGAGTGGCCGGGTTGGCTTTCTCTAAGCTCGGGTCACTCTTCACATATGACTACTCCAAGGATTACTCCACGGAGAATGATGTTGGTTCTTCCTTCATGGCAAGAACAACTCAAGACGATGACTCCGATGACTCTCTCCCCTCTACAATCGTTGGCTCTTGCCTAATGGCAAGAGAAACCAAGGTAATGGAACCTCCACCTTCTCTATCTAGTGTTCTTGATGATGAAAATGAAAATCAAGATGAATTAATTGTGCTTAAAGAACTTTACAATGTTAGATGCACCCTTCGTGGTGAAGCTCTTGTCAAGTTTGATTTCTTGATGGACTCTCTCAAAGAAAAGGATGAGTCCATTGAGGAATTAGAATATCAATTGGATGAAAGGAACGGAGATTCAATCTCCTAAGACAAGAGCTAAAAACCGAAAGGTGCATATCTCAAGGCCTTAAGCAACAAATTGAAACTTATGAACTTGATAAAGTTAAGGACCTAGAAACTATTGATAGGGCTCAATCTTTGACTCAAGTGCTCCATGCCTCAAAGGAGGAACTTGAAGTTGCTCATGCTTCTCTCACTAGGGATCTTGACCACCTTGAAAAAGCTAACAAGCTTGTTAAGGATGAGCTCAGGAAACTTGGAGAGAACCATGACCTACTCCAAGAAACCTACACAAAGGCACTTGAATCAATGAAGGATCCCATTGTTTTTGAAAAACTTGCTAGTTCTTCCACTTCTTTTACTAGTGAGCATGCTAAGCTTGTTGAGGAACATGTTCGTTTACAAGAGGAACTTTCCTTGCATGTTGAGACTGATACGTCTCCGACGTATCGATAATTTCTTATGTTCCATGCCACATTATTGATGTTATCTACATGTTTTATGCACACTTTATGTCATATTCGTGCATTTTCTGGAACTAACCTATTAACAAGATGCAGAAGTTCTGTTTCTGCTGTTTTTGGTTCGAAATCCTAGTAACGAAATATTCTCGGAATCGGACGAAATCAACGCCAAAGATCTTAGAATCCCAAGCATCCAACACACAGAGAAGTCGGAGGGGGCCACAGGCCACTAAACTATAGGCTGGCGCGGCCTAGGGGGGCCGTGCCCCCTGGTGTGGCCACCTTCAGCCCTCCGACGCCTCTTCGCCTATAAAAAGCCCCTGGATCGAAAACCACGATACGATTGGCGAAAACCACAGAACCTTCCGAGCGCCGCCATCGCGACGCCAAGATCGGGGACGGAGTCTCTGTTCCGGCACGCTGCCGGACAGGGAAGTGCCCCCGGAAGGCTTCTCCATCGACACGCTGCCATCTCCACCGCCATCTTCATCACCGCTGCTGCTCCCATGAGGAGGGAGTAGTTCTCCATCGAGGCTCGGGGCTGTACCGGTAGCTATGTGGTTCATCTCTCTCCTATGTGCTTCAATACAATAATCTCATGAGCTGCTTTACATGATTGAGATTCATATGAGTTTTGTATCACAATTTATCTATGTGCTACTCTAGCAAAGTTATTAAAGTAGGTCTATTCCTCCTGCACTGTGTAAAGGTGACAGTGTGTGCACCGTGTTAGTACTTGGTTTATGCTATGATCATGATCTCTTGTAGATTGCGAAGTTAACTATTGCTATGATAATATTGATGTGATCTATTCCTCCTACATATGCATGAAGGTGACAGTGTGCATGCTATGCTAGTACTTGGTTTAGTCTTTTGATCTATCTTACACTAAAGGTTACTAAAATATGAGCATTATTGTGGAGCTTGTTAACTCCGGCATTGAGGGTTCGTGTAATCCTACGCAATGTGTTCATCATCCAACAAGAGTGTAGAGTATGCATTTATCTATTCTTTATGTGATCAATGTTGAGAGTGTCCACTAGTGAAAGTGTAATCCCTAGGCCTTGTTCCTAAATACTGCTATCGCTGCTTGTTTACCTGCGTTACTACTGCTGCAATACTACCACCATCAACTACACGCCGCAAGCTATTTTCAGTTGCTACTGCTCATACTTATTCATACCACCCGTATTTCACTATCTCTTCGCCGAACTAGTGCACCTATTAGGTGTGTTGGGGACACAAGAGACTTCTTGCTTTGTGGTTGCAGGGTTGCATGAGAGGGATATCTTTGACCTCTTCCTCCCTGAGTTCGATAAACCTTGGGTGATCCACTTAAGGGAAAACTTGCTGTTGTTCTACAAACCTCTCTCTTGGAGGCCCAACACTGTCTGAGGAAAAGGAGGGGAAGTAGACGTCAAGCACTTTTCTGGCGCCGTTGCCGGGAGGAAAGGTAAAGGTACTCACACTCCGGATCTCGGCTACTAAGCTATTCTCCGGCGTCGTAAGTACTCGAAGCTATTTCCTTTAGATCCTGCAATTGCAACTTTTTGTTTCTTGTTTACACTAGTTAGGCATAATGGAAAACATCTGTGAGCTCTTTGTACTATTTCCTGAGTCAAGACATGAATGGTTTAATGCGAAAATTAAAAAACCCATGGAACATGTTAGCATGAATACTTTGAACACCATTGTTGCTAATGATATGGAAAATTCTAAGCTTGGGGAAGCTGGTTTTGATGAGCATGATCTTTTTAGTCCACCAAGCATTGAGGAGAAAATTTTCTTTGATGATACTTTGCCTCCTATTTATGATGATTATAATGATAGTAGTCTTTTGGTACCACCTACTATGGAGAGTAAATTTTGTTGTGATTATACTATGCCTCTTACACTTGATGAGAATAATAATGATAGCTACTTTGTTGAATTTGCTCCCACAACTACTAATAAAATTGATTATGCTTATGTGGAGAGTAATAATTTTATGCATGAGACTCATGATAAGAATGCTTTATGTGATAGTTATATTGTTGAGTTTGCTCATGATGCTACTGGATATTATTATGAGAGAGGAAAATATGGTTGTAGAAATTTTCATGTTACTAAAACACCTCTCTATGTGCTGAAATTTTTCAAGCTACACTTGTTTTATCTTCCTATGCTTGTTACTTTGCTCTTCATGAACTTGTTTATTTACAAGATTCCTTTGCATAGGAAGCATGTTAGACTTAAATGTGTTTTGAATTTGCCTCTTGATGCTCTCTTTGCTTCAAATACTATTTCTTATGAGTGCATCATTAAAACTGCTGAGCCCATCTTAATGGCTATAAAGAAAGAACTTCTTGGGAGATAACCCATGTGTTATTTTGCTACAGTACTTTGTTTTATATTTGTGTCTTGGAAGTTGTTTACTACTGTAGCAACCTCTCCTTATCTTAGTTTTGTGTTTTGTTGTGCCAAGTAAAGCCGTTGATAGAAAAGTAAGTACTAGATTTGGATTACTGCGCAGTTCCAGATTTCTTTGCTGTCACGAATCTGGGTCCACCTCCCTGTAGGTAGATCAGAAAATTAAGCCAATTTACGTGCATGATCCTCAGATATGTACGCAACTTTCATTCAATTTGAGCATTTTCATTTGAGCAAGTCTGGTGCCATTTTAAAATTCGTCAATACGAACTGTTCTGTTTTGACAGATTCTGCCTTTTATTTCGCATTGCCTCTTTTGCTATGTTGGATGAATTTCTTTGATCCACTAATGTCCAGTAGCATTATGCAATGTCCAGAAGTGTTAAGAATGATTGTGTCACCTCCGAATATGTTAATTTTTATTGTGCACTAACCCTCTAATGAGTTGTTTCGAGTTTGGTGTGGAGGAAGTTTTCAAGGGTCAAGAAAGGAGGATGATATACTATGATCAAGAAGAGTGAAAGCTCTAAGCTTGGGGATGCCCGGTGGTTCATCCCTGCATATTTCAAGAAGACTCAAGCGTCTAAGCTTGGGGATGCCCAAGGCATCCCCTTCTTCATCGACAAATTATCGGTTCCTTCTCTTGAAACTATATTTTTATTCGGTCACATCTTATGCACTTTACTTGGAGCGTCTGTATGTTTCTTGTTTTTGTTTTTGTTTGAATAAATGCTTGTGTGGGGGAGAGACACACTCCGCTGGTTCGTATGAACACATGTGTTCTTAGCTCATAATATTCATGGCGAAGGTTGAAACTTCTTCGTTAATTATTATATGGTTGGAATTGGAAAATGCTACATGTAGTAATTGGTATGATGTCTTGAATAAATTGATACTTGGCAATTGTTGTGCTCTTGTTTAAGCTCTTGCATCATATACTTTGCACCCATTAGTGAAGAAATACATAGAGCTTGTTAAAATTTGGTTTGCATGAGTGGTTTCTCTAGAGTCTAGATATTTTCTAGTAAGATGTTTGAACAACAAGGAAGACGATGTATAGTTTTATAATGCTTGTAATATGTCTTCTATGTGAGTTTTGCTGTACTAGTTCATGCTTGTGTTTGCTTCAAACAACCTTGCTAGCCTAAACCTTGTATCGAGAGGGAATACTTCTCATGCATCCAAATCCTTGAGCCAAACAACACTATGCCATTTGTGTCCACCATACCTACCTACTACATGGTATTTTCTGCCATTCCAAAGTAAATTGCTTGAGTGCTACCTTTAAAATTCCATCATTCACCTTTGCAATATATAGCTCATGGGACAAATAGCTTAAAAACTATTGTGGTATTGAATATGTAATTATGCACTTTATCTCTTATTAAGTTGCTTGTTGTGCGATAACCATGTTCACTGGGGACGCCATCAACTATTCATTGTTGAATTTCATGTGAGTTGCTATGCATGTCCGTCTTGTCTGAAGTAAGAGAGATCTACCACCCTATGGTTAAGCATGCATATTGTTAGAGAAGAACATTGGGCCGCTAACTAAAGCCATGATCCATGGTGGAAGTTTCAGTTTTGGACATATATCCTCAATCTCATATGAGAAAATTATTAATTGTTGTTACATGCTTATGCATAAAAGAGGAGTCCATTATCTGTTGTCTATGTTGTCCCGGTATGGATGTCTAAGTTGAGAATAATCAATAGCGAGAAATCCAATGCGAGCTTTCTCCTTAGACCTTTGTACAGCGGCATAGAGGTACCCCTTTGT
Organism: Lolium multiflorum; assembly: GCA_030979885.1. Taxonomy (NCBI): domain Eukaryota; kingdom Viridiplantae; phylum Streptophyta; class Magnoliopsida; order Poales; family Poaceae; genus Lolium; species Lolium multiflorum. Next base: position 337,736,688 of record CM061750.1, read on the forward strand.
GACACTTGGTTAAAACATGTGCATTGTGATGATCCGGTAGTCCAAGCTAATTAGGACAAGGTGCGGGCACTATTAGTATACTATGCATGAGGCTTGCAACTTGTAAGATATAATTTACATGATACATATGCTTTATTACTACCGTTGACAAAATTGTTTCATGTTTTCAAAATCAAAGCTCTAGCACAAATATAGCAATCGATGCTTTTCCTCTATGGAGGACCTTTCTTTTACTTTATGTTGAGTCAGTTCACCTATTTCTCTCCACCTCAAGAAGCAAACACTTGTGTGAACTGTGCATTGATTCTTACATACTTGCTTATTGCACTTATTATATTACTCTATGTTGACTATTATCCATGAGATATACATGTTATAAGTTGAAAGCAACCGCTGAAACTTAATCTTCCTTTGTGTTGCTTCAATGCCTTTACTTTGAATTATTGCTTTATGAGTTAACTCTTATGCAAGACTTATTGCTGCTTGTCTTGAAGTGCTATTCATGAAAAGTCTTTGCTTTATGATTCAGTTGTTTACTCATGTCATTACCATTGTCTTGGATTGCTGCATTCACTACATATGCTTTACAAATAGTATGATCAAGTTTATGATGGCAAGTCACTCCAGAAATTATCGTGTTATCGTTTACCTGCTCGGGATGAGCGAGAACTAAGCTTGGGGATGCTGATACGTCTCCGACGTATCGATAATTTCTTATGTTCCATGCCACATTATTGATGTTATCTACATGTTTTATGCACACTTTATGTCATATTCGTGCACGGAACTAACCTATTAACAAGATGCAGTGCCAGTTCCTGTTCTGCTGTTTTTGGTTTCGAAATCCTAGTAACGAAATATTCTCGAATCGGACGAAATCAACGCCAAAGATCTTAGAATCCCCGGAAGCATCCGGAACACACCGGAGAAGTCGAGGGGGCCACCCACCAAACTATAGGCTGGCGCGGCCTAGGGGGGGCCCGCGCCCCCCTATGGTGTGGCCACCCCTTCAGCCCTCCGACGCCGCCTCTTCGCCTATAAAAAGCCCCTGGATCGAAAACCCTGATACGATTGGCGAAAACCACAGAAACCTTCCAGAGCCACCGCCATCGCGACGCCAAGATCGGGGACGAGTCTGTTCGGCACGGCTGCCGGAACGGGGAAGTGCCCCGAAGGCTTCTCCATCGACACCGCTGCCATCTCCACCGCCATCTTCATCACCGCTGCTCCCATGAGGAGGAGTAGTTCTCCATCGAGGCTCGGGGCTGTACCGGTAGCTATGTGGTTCATCTCTCTCCTATGTGCTTCAATACAATAATCTCATGAGCTGCTTTACATGATTGAGATTCATATGATTTTGTATCACAATTTATCTATGTGCTACTCTAGCAAAGTTATTAAAGTAGTTCTATTCCTCCCACGTGTGTAAAGGTGACATGTGTGCACCGTGTTAGTACTTGGTTTATGCTATGATCATGATCTCTTGTAGATTGCGAAGTTAACTATTGCTATGATAATATTGATGTGATCTATTCCTCCTACATATGCATGAAGGTGACAGTGTGCATGCTATGCTAGTACTTGGTTTAGTCTTTTGATCTATCTTACACTAAAGGTTACTAAAATATGAGCATTATTGTGGAGCTTGTTAACTCCGGCATTGAGGGTTCGTGTAATCCTACGCAATGTGTTCATCATCCAACAAGAGTGTAGAGTATGCATTTATCTATTCTTTATGTGATCAATGTTGAGAGTGTCCACTAGTGAAAGTGTAATCCCTAGGCCTTGTTCCTAAATATGCTATCGCTGCTTGTTCTGTTTTCTGCGTTACTCTGCTGCAATACTACCACCATCAACTACACGCCGCAAGCTATTTTCTGGCACCGTTGCTACTGCTCATACTTATTCATACCACTGTATTTCACTATCTCTTCGCCGAACTAGTGCACCTATTAGGTGTGTTGGGGACACAAGAGACTTCTTGCTTTGTGGTTGCGGGGTTGCATGAGAGGGATATCTTTGACCTCTTCCTCCCGAGTTCGATAAACCTTGGGTGATCCACTTAAGGGAAAACTTGCTGCTGTTCTACAAACCTCTGCTCTTGGAGGCCCAACACTGTCTACAGGAAAAGGAGGGGGAAGTAGATGTCAGAGACCAATGCATTTCTTGAATCCTTGGTGACTAAATATGGTCTCGACTATCATCCTAATGAATCTTCTTGTGAGCAAGCATCTATTCTTGAGGAAAATGTTAGGTTAACAAAGGAACTTGCCAAGTTCACCACCGCCAAGAACAAGATGGGATTGGATGACCTCTTGAGTAAGCAAAGGTTAAACAATCAAAAGTTTGGACTTGGATACACTCCCAAGTCCTACAAGAAGAACAACTACAAGAAGGAGAATCCCGCTCAAGATAAGAACAAGAAGGTCACTAATAATGGCAAAGCCTCAAAGGGCAAAGCCACTAGTGGTGACCGCACGGGGCCAAACGATCACTATGCATTATTTGTTGATTATTATGGTGATGTCTATGCTAACTATGTTGGCCCTCCTAATGGCTATGCTTATAGAGAGTACTCAATTTGGGTACCAAAAGATATTGTTGCCATTGCAAAGGAACCCATTAATCGATGGGTTCCTAAATCCTCTACTTGATTTTGTAGGGGTATTCCTCCGGTGGTCCAAAATGGGTGTTTGATAGTGGATGCACCAATCATATGACCGGAGGAAGAGGTGTGCTTGATCAATTCATTGAAGACATCAACAAGAAGTCAAGCATTACCTTTGGTGATAACTCAAAGGGAAAGGTACTTGGGTATGGCAAGGTAGCAATCTCTAAGGACTTATGCCTTGAGAAGGTTATGCTTGTTGAATCCCTTGGCTACAACTTACTTTCTATATATCATCTTGCCGATGCCGGTTACAATTCATATTTTACTAATTATTGTGTGAAAGTCTTTAGGAGTGACAATCTCAAATTGGTCCTCGTTGGATATGTGGAGAACAACCTTTACATGGTTGACCTCTCGAAAGAGAGCCCCTCTTTCTCCACATGTCTAATGGCGGCCAAGCATGACGAAGGTTGGTTGTGGCATCGCCGCCTTTGTCATGTTAACATGAGAAATCTTAAACAACTCCTAAAGGGTGAGCATATCGTGGGACTAACCGGCATTTCTTTTGAGAAAGATCGTGTTTGTAGTGCATGTGTAGACGGAAAGCAACTCAAGAAGAAGCATCCTATCAAGAGTATTGTTACCACATCTAGGCCTTTGGAGCTCCTTCATTTGGATCTCTTTGGGCCATCACATTATGATACTCTTGGTGGGAGCAAGTATGGACTTGTCATTGTTGATGATTACTCAAGATACTCTTGGGTCTTTCTCCTTAAGTCTAAGGACGAGACCCATAGAGAGTTCATCATCTTTGCCAAGAAAGCTCAACGTATGTATGAATCCGAGATCAAGGCAATTAGGACCGACAATGGCACCGAGTTCAAGAACTACACTATGCAAGAGTTTGTTGATGATGAGGGCATCAAGCATGAGTTTTCGGCGCCATACACCCCTCAACAAAATGGTGTTGTTGAAAGGAAGAACCGGACTATCATTGAGATGGCAAGAACCATGTTGAGTGAATTCAACTCACCCCACAACTTTTGGGAGAAGCCATCTCTACGGCCGTCCACTACTCCAACCGGCTCTTCCTCCGTCCCCTCCACAACAAAACCCCATACGAGCTCCTTACCGGTAACAAGTCTAACGTCATGTACATTCGTGTTTTTGGATGCAAATGTCTTGTTAAAAACAACAAAGGAAAGCTCGGTAAATTTGAAACTAGAACCATAGAGGGTATATTTGTTGGATATGCGGAGAACTCTCACGCCTATAGATACTACAACCGGTCCACGGGACTATTGAAGTATCTTGTGACGTGGTGTTCTTGGAGGATAATGGCTCCCAAGTGGAGCAAGTTGTTCCATGTGTTGCAGGTAATGATGATGATCCATCTAGTGCCATCAAGCATATGGGCATTGGACACATCCGGCCCATGGAGGTTCATAATGATGATCAAGATGATGGAGTAGATGTTTCAAGCACGCCACAAGTGGAGCCTAGCTCAACTCAAGCCGAACCATCAAGTGCAACTCAAGAACCATCCTCTACTCAAGATGAGTTACAATCCGAAGAACAAGAAGAAGATCCTCATTCCACGGAGCAAGATCATGATGATGATCAAGAAACATCCTCAACTCATGATCAAGCTCAAGTGGTCCCTCATGATCAAGTACTAGCAAGAGATGTGTTGTGGATATACTTCATAGGTATACCATCGACATGGTCCGATTCTGGCAAGCCCGGGTGGCCCACAGATGGTGGTGATGGCTTATGGTCCACCGGGCAGCCCAGTTGCTGTTGATCCTAAAGGATGAAGTCCAGCCCAGGATAGGGAAGCCGGATCCCAACCGACCATCGGAGGAAGTCGGATCCGTGAAGGTCCATGTGCAACTCGGAGGCCCAGGAGTAACCCGGATCCATGGAGGCCCGGAGTAACCCGGATCCATGGAGGCCCAGGAGTAACCCGGATCCATGGAGGCCCGGAGTAACCCGGATCCATGGAGGCCCAGGGAGTAACCCGGATCCATGGAGGCCCATGTGGAACCCGGATCCAGTACGACGTAGGGAGGAAGGCAGATCCTTGACGTACACGGCAAGACCTTGTACCGTAGTTAGGCGACCCGTAATCCGGCTAGGACTCTCCATGTAAACCCTAGATCCGTGCGCCTTTATAAGCCGGATCCCGGGAGCCTTAGAGGCACGTGACGACAACTCATTGTAACAACGCGCGCCCAGATAATTCAGACAAGCGCAGTAGGCCCCGTCATCGTGCGGTGTTCCGGCTGGGTAAATCGCGTACCACCGTCCCGAGACTCCGCCCTATGGCCCCTACTTCTTCTCCCCTCGTGAGGATCCCTCCCGGGTATCGATTAGGCAACGACGGTTGGCGCCACCGTGGGGCTGCGGCGTCGGAGGCGGAACCGGGCGGGTTCCACATCTTCATCTGCGAGACCGTTGATTTCGACGGAAACGCACTGGTAAGTAATGTAGCTACGACCGCCGCCGAGCAGGACGTGCAAAGATTCGATCGAGTTGCTGGACCTTCCTAAGGAAGACTCCACCTTAGATCTGAAAATTTCAAATTCTGGTTTCGCCGGATCCGCGCCTACGTTTTTGGTAGTCGGATCCGCACCTATGTTTTTGGTTGCCGGATCCGCGCCTACGTTTTTAGTCGGATCCGCACCTATGTTTTTGGTTGCCGGATCCGCGCCTACGTTTTTGGTACTCGGATCCGCATCTATGTTTTTGGTTGCCGGATCCGCGCCTACGTTTTTGGTACTCGGATCCGCACCTATGTTTTTGGTTGCCGGATCCGCACCTACGTTTTGGTAGACGGATCCGCACCTATGTTTTTGGTTGCCGGATCCGCGCCTACGTTTTGGTACTCGGATCCGCACCTATATTTTTGGGTAACCGGATCCGCACCTCAATTTTTGGGTAGGTGGATCCGCACCTCAATTTTTGGTAGTCGGATCCATACCTATTTTGGTAGTCGGATCCGCACCTATATTTTAGCCGGATCCATACCAAAATTTTGGTAGTGGATCCGCACCTAAATTTTTGGAAGTCGGATCCACACCTAAATTTTGGTAGGTGGATGCACCCTGCGACAATCAATCTCGCAGGCTCGACGGAACGCTGAAGAAAAACCACCACGACCGACGTTGACTCCGCTCCAAACAGCTAAGTGCCTATTTATATTTAATATTTTAAAATTGTATGATCATGAGATTAAGATTGGTTCACTCATATCCTGAGTCTTTTACCGCTTTCACTGTTGGTCATATCTTTCCCACGATTTGCCTCGCGCTCGTGAAAAACTTTGTACTGTTTTTGCCGCTTAAGGCTCCAGTACGCTGCAAAAATTCCGTCTTCGGGCGTTAGCTTGAGTTTTCTGGCCTACACGTTTTCTGTTGTTTTATGTGTGGATTCCTTAGTAGTGACATCTCGGTACTTAAAGCCGGCCTCTGTTTCTGAGGTTCTTGATTGTTTCGCTATTAAGCGCTATCGCCTCAGCAGATGTTCTGTGTTTAAAGTTTGCCGTCTCGCGAAAAGTCAAGCATATAAACCAGAAGAACGGATAAACCAGCACTTGCTTAAAACATATAAATTACATTAACTGTTCAAGATAGTCGAGTTTTTCCGCCTTGACAGTTTTATGTTGTTCAACTGCTGCATAGTTTCAGCTTTAAAACATTTGTTCAAAGGCCGTTTTTGTTCCGCCTTACATTTGTTCGTTGAACATGATCAAAGAAACAATTTAATACAAATATGTTTTTATGTTTATGTATCAGGTACATGACGCTTGGACGTACAACAGTCCCCCGAGGTTAGGCGGATCCATGGCGTGCACAGCTGGAAAAGCAACTTGAGTCTTGATTCCGCTATGCTTAGCCGGAACCAACCCTCGGGGGCTGCGGTTTGATCTTAGGTGAAAAGTGTGTTTCCTTTCGGTATCAGTGCTGGAAATTTCCGCCTAGATGCTTGGGATTTACGCTATTCCTAAGTCACATATAAAGATAAAGCTACTCTAAGAGCACCAAGCCGGATTTTCAAGTAAATTCACCTTGGCGCTCGGGGGCTACATCGATGAAGTTCTCTTTGGAGCAACATGCCGGAAATTTCCCACCTTGACGCTTGGGGGCTAAGTTTCGAGCATCGAGTCTCCTTGGAGCAAGCCGACTCAACGCTCGGGGCTACATACATATGGCTATGTCAATAAAATTTTCAAAGATTGCGAAAATCTGGCTAACTAGTCGGATCCGCACATAATTTTTTGGTAGCCGGATCCGCACCTAATATTTGGTAGCCGGATCCGCACCTCAATTTTTGGCAGCCGGATCCGCACCTATATTTTGGGTAGTCGGATCCACACCTATATTTTGGCTAGTCAGATCCGAACCTACATTTGGCTAGTCGGATCCATACCGAAGATTACGTTGGATGGTGTCTCCGAAGAATCTGACCATTGGATCATGAAGTTTCCGACCAATACTTGGTTGGAGATACGAAGTTTGGAGTCCTTCAAGATTCTCTATTATTCGTTCCAGCCAAAGGATGAAGATACATGCGCAAGCTGAGCTGGATGGAAGAACGGTGAATCTTGGAGAACTCCGGGGCTACTGTTGTGGATATACTTCATAAGTATACCATCGACATGGTCCGATTGCAAGCCCGGGTGGCCCACAGATGGTGGTGATGGCTTATGGTCCACCGGGCAGCCCAGTTGCTGTTGATCCTAAAGGATGAAGTCCAGCCCAGGATAGGGAAGCCGGATCCCAACCGACCATCGGAGGAAGTCGGATCCGTGAAGGTCCATGTGCAACTCGGATCTATGGAGGCCAGGAGTAACCGGATCCATGGAGGCCAGGTAACCCGGATCCATGGAGGCCCGGAGTAACCGAATCCATGGAGGCCCGAGAACCCGGATCCATGGAGGGGCCCCGGATCCATGGAGGCCAGGTAACCGGATCCATGGAGGCCCATGTGGAACCCGGATCCACGACGTAGGGAGGAAGGCAGATCCTTGACGTACACGGCAAGACCTTGTACCGTAGTTAGGCGACCTGTAATCCGGCTAGGACTCTCCATGTAAACCCTAGATCCGTGCGCCTTTATAAGCCGGATCCTGGGAGCCTTAGAGGCACGTTCAGAACGACAACTCATTGTAACAACGCGAAGCGCCCGATAATTCCGGACAAGCAGCGGTAGGCCCGTCATCGTGCGGGTGTTCCGCTGGGTAAATCGCGTACCACCGTCCCGAGAGCACTCCGCCCTATGGCCCCTACTTCTTCTCCCCCTCGTGAGGATCCCTCCTCCGGGGTACCGTCGATTAGGCAACGACAAGATGAATTCATTGATCATGAAGGAACCATTCGGAAGATCAAGGCCGCTACAAGGGCAAGTGACATGAAAGTGGATCAAGTCCTTGGTAGCATCTCAAGAGGAGTGGTAACTCGTAGACACCATGCATTACTTATCACTTATTGTCAACATCATGCTTTTGTGTCTAGTTTTGAACCACTTAAGGTACATGAAGCCTTGGTCGATCCGGGTAATTGCCATGCAAGAAGAATTGGAGTGTTTCACTCGTAATGAAGTATGGTCTCTAGTTGTGAGACCCAAGGATCATCGCATCAATGTCATTGGGACCAAATGGGTATTCAAGAACAAGCAAGATGAGAATGGCATTGTCATGCGAAACAAAGCAAGGTTAGTGGCGCAAGGGTTTTCCCAAATAGAAGGTATGGATTTTGAGGATACCTTTGCGCCGGTAGCCCGTCTTGAAGCTATTCGTCTTTTGCTTGCATTTGCATCTTTCCACAATTTAAAATTATATCAAATGGATGTGAAAAGTGCATTTTTGAATGGTCCCCTAAAAGAAACCGCATATGTGGCTCAACCCCGGGTTTCGAAGACCCATGCCGACCCAACCACGTGTATTTACTCCATAAGGCACTCTACGGTCTCAAGCAAGCTCCACGTGCTTGGTATGAGTTCCTTAGGGATTTCTTACTACATGATGGGTTTTGCATGGGTACGGTCGATTCCACCCTTTTCACCAAGCGGGTTAAAGAGGGTGGCCTCTTTATATGTCAAATATATGTTGATGATATTATCTTTGGTGGAACTAACCCCAATCATAACAAAGCTTTTGAGCTATTGATGACTAGGAAATTTGAGATGTCCATGATGGGAGAGTTGAAGTTCTTTCTAGGCTTCCAAGTGAGGCAACTTGCAAAAGGCACCTTCATCTCTCAAGAAAAGTATGTGAGGGACATGCTCAAGAAATTCAACATGACCAATGCGAGTCCAATGAAGACACCCATGCCCGTAAAGGGGCAACTTGGTTCATGTGACGGTGAGAAGGATGTGGACATAAAGGTATACCGCTCCATGATAGGATCCTTGCTCTACCTTTGTGCCTCTAGGCCGGATATAATGCTAAGTGTAGGGATGTGTGCTCGTTTTCAATCCGCTCCCAAGGAGAGCCATTTAGTGGCGGTCAAACGGAATCTAAGATACCTTGTTCTCACTCCTACTCTCGGGCTATGGTATCCAAAGGGGTCAACCTTTGAACTCATTGGCTATTCGGATTCCGATAGGGCCGGTGATAAGGTTGATCGGAAGTCTACCTCCGGGGCTTGCCAATTTATTGGCCGGTCATTGTTGAGTTGGTCATCCAAGAAACAAAACTCCACCGCACTATCCACCGCCGAAGCCGAATACATATCCGCGGCATCTTGTTGCACTCAATTGTTATGTATGAAGCAAACCTTGAAAGACTATGGTGTGTCTCTTGGTACGGTGCCTCTTCTTTGTGACAATGAAAGTGCAATAAAGATCGCCAACAACCCGGTTCAACATTGTCGCACCAAACATATTGACATTCGCCATCACTTCCTACGTGATCATGTTGCCAATAAGGATATTGATCTCACTCATGTGGGAACAACCTACCAATTGGCGGATATTTTCACTAAGCCTTTGGATGAAGCCCGCTTTGTTAACTTGAGAGGAGAACTTGGTATTCTTGATCCTAAAAACTTGGATTGATTAACTTCTTGCACTATATTCTTGCATTTATCTTGCTATCTAGCTTAGAGGTATAGCACATATGGGGATAGTCATCCTACCATGTTTTGGTACGATGCATACCTATGTGTGCAACATAAATAGACCCAATGTCATTATATGGACCCAAGCATGTCTCTTCGCGGTCACATGACATTTGCGCTTTCACATAGGGGGAGTAATCCCCCGCCCCTTATTGAGCCTTCATTACAACTTGATTTGACTATATAAGGCCAAATGATCTTATTGCGAACATCATTTCCAAAATGACTTATGATTCTTGATATATACTTCGAATCATGCCCATTGTTGCTATTCACATTTTGTTTGGATTTTCTCTCCAATGGGTATGCCTAGAGAACTTTGTGTTTCCAACCCCATGTCTATGCTCATCTCATCATCATCTATCTATCTATATGTACATGTCATCATTTGAGCACTCTCACACGTTTACACAAAGCATAGGGGCAAAAACGAGGTAAAATTAGACAAATCTGGGCTGGCCGGTCCCTGGCCCGGTTGGACCGGTCCCTGACCGGATGGTCCGGTTGACCGGGCGCCAACCGGATCTGGGCCGGCGCCAGTCCGGTCGACCGGGCGCCCGACCGGCCGCGCAGCCTACTATAAATTGGGAAGGGATACCCCTTGGGGTCATCTTCCCCATTGTTCCCCAACCTCCACACTCCATGGCCGGCGCCCTGATCACCTCCACCAAGATCTAGGCCGTTCCCACCACAAGAACCCCCCAAACTCCACCAAACATAGATCGGGCTCTTTGGGACATCTCCACCGAAGGATTTGAGCCCTCTCAAGCTAGTTTGGGAATTTTTGGTGTTCTTGGTTTTTCAAGCCTTACCTTGTGTTCTTCTTGTTCTCTTGATCAAGGAGGACAATGTCTTCGGGTAATGTACTCTCCCTTTCTCCCTATCCTCTAGTCTCCCTCACACTTTGCAAATTTTGGACAAGTTTTGGGGAAATTTTAGGGTTAGGGTTAGGGTTTGTAAGTCCTCATGCCTTTAGAGTGTCTCACCACACAATGCACTTACTCCATTATATTGCTATAGTCTATATTCAAGTTTATGAGTTTTTGCATGAATTTGTGGTAGAAAATCTGGGCAAAACTTCACACATCGACAGATCGGTCCCATTACCGCTCAACGGCCGCCGGCGTGCGGCCAGTCAACCGGCGCCAACCGGCTCGTCCGGTCTGCTCCCGGTTGGACGGCCTGTGCGCCGGATTGCCCAGTTTTCGCACAATCTCATCACTACACTTGGATATATGCTATGCTCTTTTGGCTTCCCTCTTACTGATGACATGTACACTTACCCCACTGCTATCCTTGCTCTATTTTCTCATTCACAAGTAGTTGGAGTGGTGAGCCACGTGGCAATGTTGCCAAGAGAGGAAGGACTGCTGATCCTCCCCGCCGTTCTAGTAGTCGCGCACCCCCTCCAGCTCATCGGGTACTGACATTGGCAGCTCAGCTCGGGGTAGAACCAAGTCTGTTGGTGGCAAGAAAAAGGATAAGCATGCCGCCCAAGAGGATGATGAGATAGTGCCAACTATCAATGTTGGGCATGCAAACCATGTTGAGTGGCAGGAATGGAGGACGGTGAATCCGTATCGCTTTGAGCAACGGACTTACACTCGTGGGGACAAGTCCTTCTGGACCAAGACACAAGCAGCCCTATGGGATGGTTACTATGATTCTCATGAGTTTATGAAGAATGGTGATATTGTATCGCCCAAGGCCATCAATCCTGACGAGTTTGCCTTGCACGATGCCACAAAGTACCGCTTTGTGGTGGAAACCTTGAATGGTATGGGATTGTATGACCTTGTGTGCCTCAAGCCTGATGATCAACAAGATGATCCTACCTTCTGTCCCCTCCTTGTCCATCAGTTCCACTGCACCGTCTTCTTCCATGATGATGCAGACCGCACCATCACCTGGATGACTGGCAAGGAGAAGTACTCATGCTCTTACTCTCAGTTCCGTGCAACCATGGATTGTGGTGATGACAGTGTTCTAGGGTGCAAGATTCATTCACGGCCCAAGCTTACTAAGGGTGACATCTCCTTCTGCTATCATGCGAACCCTACGCCTGGACCTCCCACTATCTCTGGGATGTACTACTCATATCTTGTACTTGCCAAGATGTTCCGTGAGAGCCTCATCAGCAAGTTTGGCGACACCAGTGAAGTCCAGAACTATCACCTAAATCTGATGTACTATTGTCATCCTGACAGGGTAAGGAAGATTGATGGATATGATATTATCTACTGTGAACTGAAAGTTATGGACCGCATGACTCCCAACTATGCTCGGTATGTTCAGCGGCTCATCAACTACATTCTTCCCGCTCCTCTCAACGTTCTTGGTGAAAGAGTCATCATGGACCCATTCAGGATACCCATTCAGGAGGCCACTCGTCCAGACGTTCCCTCCATGATGCCCTCCACTGAGCGTTCCAAGGAACACCATGATCATGATGCTAGCTCCAGCTACTCTCGGCTCCAAGCATGGGGCCGCTCGCTTCTTCTCCGCATGTGGCAAATGTGCAAGAACAGCAATGATGTTGCACATCGACCCTTAATATGACCCAGGAGACACGGAGGCGCCAGACGAGTTCATGGCCTCAAGGAACCACCATGTTCCTCCTCCTGGACCTGAGATGGAGCCCGTAGCACCTCAGTGGGAGATGCCTCCTCTTACCGATGAGATGATCCAGAACTTCGACTTCTCCGTGTACGCTCATGGTGCTCTCCCTTCTAGGACTGCTCGTGCTCCCACTCCTGCTGATGATGATGATGATGGTGATGACGATGAGGGTGATGCGGATGCACGCGATGCTGGCGAGAGCTCCTCCTCGATCGGGCTTGGTCACTATTGATGGGTGTGATAGCATCTCTCCTCTTTTCTTCGCCTTTTTGGTGTTCCGATGCCAAAGGGGAGAAGAGAGTAGAGTCTAGGACCACGGGGTTCTTTGATTGTCACAAGCCATGGGAGTTGCTTTATTTGGATTTTATATGGCTTGTGCTTGTTTGCTTTGAGTTTTTCAAGAACCATTTGCTACCTCCAATAATTCATGTGTATGGACGACTATTATGTGTGCTACTCTCTATTAGGATGATTATGTGTGATATGCTTATATATCTTGATATGCCCATCTCCATACCATGCTTGTTTCCTAAAGATATTGGGGAGCTTCTCATGTTCCACAAATGGTGCACTTTGCATTCAAACGCAAATTCTCCAAGTGCACACATTATGGGGGAGCCGTAATATCTTATATGGAATCAAGGTTTAGAGCTTATCATAATATCTATTTGTGACTCTAGCTCGGTTTGTCATCGTATACCAAAAAGGGGGAGATTGTAAGGGTATTTTACCCTTATCCATTATTTTGGTAACAATGACACCGTGCTAAAGTATTTAGCCTAATATGTTTAAAAGGATAATCTCAGGTATTAGGCAATGATGCATAAATGGTGTATAAAAGGAACAAGAAGGCTAAAGGAGACCCCCACTTCAACAACAATCAAAAAGGGTCTACAGGAGAAATTCTGCAGCCGTCCAACGGGCCAGCCGGCGCCTCGCGTCTTTGCCGGTCAACGGGCGAAACCGGGCTCCAAACGAAGAGCGCAGATCCGGTTGCCGACCGGTCAGCCCACCTACAGGGGAGTGGCGCCGGCCGTCAACCGGCGGCAACCGGGCTCCAAACGAAGAGCCGCAGATCCGGTTGCGCCGGTCGCCTCGACCGGGAGTCGACGCTCGGCTCGGCCGAGGCGGCAACCGGCGCCAACCGGCCGCCAACCGAAGGAGCTCCAGACGACGCAAAGGGATCCGGTCGCTGATCCGGTCCGACCGGCCTCACCGGGCTGCCCGGTCTGTGGTCCGGTCAACCGGGTTTGTCGAGGAAAAAGCTGAGGTGGCAAGTGACCAACGGCCATATTTTGAAGAACACTATAAATAGGCATTCTCCTACCTCTGAACAGTCAAGCAACACACTACAAGCTGTTCTTGAGCTCTCTCTCTTACTCTATTAGAAACACCAAAAGCCTCCGACCTCCCTCCTCCTCCACCCAAACTCAAATCCCTCCGGGGAATCACTAGAGGAGGACCCGATCTACTGTTCTACCAAGCCAAATCTCATTCCCCCTTGTATTCATCGAGAAGCTTGCTTCCTAGGGTTCCTTGGAAACCCTAGGTGGGCAAGAGGAGTCCGGAAGCATCCGGGCTGTGGATTTGCTCCGGCAAGATTGTGAAGGTTTGGAGGCTACCTCAAAGTCTACCACAAGTGAGTGAGCTATTCCTTCGTGGGATAGGCTCCGGAGAATAGGGTGAGCCTTCATGGCGTGGGAAATCCTTCGTGGGACCTCCACCCCTCCAAATGTGACGTACCTTGTTGCAAAGCAAGGGAACACGGGAATACATCCTCGTCTCCGCGTGCTATCGGTTATCTCTAACCAAACTCCTTACTTGTGATTTAAACGCCGAGAGAGCCTTCGTGCTCGAGATAGTTGTATCTTCATATAGGTTGCTTCACCTAGTTTGCATTAGGCTCACCTTTATATTCCGCAAAGCCTAATATTGCAAAGAAAGAATTAAAATCTGTAGAAACCTATTCACTCCCCCCTCTAGGTTTACCATCTCTATACTTTCAACCACGTCAAACAGATCAACACAATATACACCCTTTTTCCTGGTGCATGAAGCCGAAGTTGTTCTGCCTGCCGATGTCCAATTTGAAGCACCTCGGGTCGTTGCATACATCGAGAGCACATCTGTTCAAGCACTCCAAGACGTCGTGGTTCTAGTGGATGAAGCTCGCGACATCGCCTTGGCCAGAATAGTCGTATACCAGCAGGCGTTACGTAACTATCACAGCCGAAAGGTACGCACCCGAAGCTTCAACGTAGGTGACCTAGTGTTACGACTAAAACAAAAAGGACATCTAAAGCTAGAATCTCCCTGGGAAGGACCTTACATTATCACCGAAGTCATCCCAGGAGGTGCCTACCGCATCAAGAATACTACAACTGGATTGGTGGAGGGCAACCCATAGAACCTTGCGCAGTTGCGATGATTCTATGTTTAGGATTTTTACCTTCCTTTATTTTCATTCAATAAGGCTTCTTGGCCACATCAAAGACAATGTGTACATCAGTTACAGATTATCCCATGGAAGTCACCAGCATTCAGGTCACTAAGATGCAGGTTTCCCTACTATGAATTTTCTCAATCTCTGCATCTGACTCCTACCCACGACCACCACGTCCTCTCCTAGCACGAACGCAGCAACGAGCCCGGCCTCTAGGATCTCTCCGCGGCATACTATACAACACAATATCAATGATTTACAAACAAAAAATCACATCAAACATATGCATCCTCCCTCGGAAGGATAAGACCACATCAGATGACAAAATTAAATCAGCAGGAACAAAAAAATGAGATGCACGTCCCATTGACCTGATCCTATTGTGCAAGTGTGTCAAATTTTGAATTATTAACTTAATCAAATTTTAATTATTTAAGCAACATAGAGAAATTTCAAAGTTTGTTTTTTATTGACTACTCCTCTGATACCAACTATAACGTCCTAGGTTTATGTGTGTTGTTGCTTCTTAAGCAGGTTATTTTGTTGAAACTAGGGATCCTTTGAAACTTTGTGTCGACTGTTGTAAGTATCCTATGTTATGAACATTTATTGTTGATGTATATATATGATGTGTCCTTATATCTGTACTTATTTCTAGATATTTGCTACCAAATTGGGTATAGATAAGCAAGAGCGAAAGAGAAGCTGCTCTAGATTTGCTACCAAATTGGGTAAAAAAATAATGAATGATGTAAGAGAGAGAGTAAGAAAATGCTTTCATTTTGTTTCCATAAAGAGAGAGAGACACGAGGTTAGTGAGACCGGGAGAGAGAGAGAAAAGGTGCTCTGATTTATTTTCCACATTGTCTAGGGCAGAGGATATCTAGTGATCCCACATTCTATATGATACCAAGATATGAGTCATCAAAGTTTAAAATTTCAAATATCAAAAAAAAAATCGAAATAAATTCTTGAATGTTCATGGGATATGTATTTATCATCCTTAGAATTTAAAGAACAAAATTGAAAATACACACAGAGATATAAAAAGACAAATCCAACATGAATAATGTCATAAAAATACGAAAACATAAAATAGCATTGTTTACATAGAAATTTGTCATTTTTGTTTATGTTTGTGTATTTCATATGTGACTTTAAAACTTTTAGGAAATGTACACAGCTTATGAACATCCAGAATTTTAGTATCATTTTTGGATGTATATAAATTTGAATTGTCTAGATTGGTATCATGGTATCACATAAAGCGTGGGATCACTAGATATTTTCCCTAGGGCAAGTGAGTCAGACATGGTCCTACACGGACCCACACGTTGCACCCCCACACGTTAGAACAACGGTTAATGTTGTTGACTCTGCGGCAACATACATTAGACCTTATTGTGAGAGTATGAGATAAGAGCTTGGGCAAAAATGATGAAATTTTAAGAGGTTAGGGAAAACTGACTAAAACTAATGAAAGAATCATCAACTTTGTGATTCCACTTAAAAATTCTTATCGCTCTAACAACTCTTCTACACATGCATTGCTTATTTTAGACACGGTCACACTAATTAACCATGATTCTGTAGGTGCATTTAGCCATCATTACAGAGCTTGCCATTGGAGACAACACATCATACCCTTCAAATCCACAAAAAGTTTCAATCATCTGAACCCAAATGCAAATGACTAAGCCATAGTAAAACTAGTCAAATGGTTGCTCGATCAGTCGATTTTTTGGTTGCTAGTACACAACTCCGGTCACACCTTAGCATGTTTCTCATTGCCGACCATGCCACGGCACGAAAACCAGCACATGTACATCAAACCAGTCAACGACGCTGCCGAGTAGACCCCATGCCACCACTTGTCGTCACCCTCGACGCTCGCCAGATGTCTTCATGGTCCGGCCGCTCCTCGGGAATGGAGGATTTGGGCACTAGGGTTATGGATTTGGGGAAAGAGGAATTGTGGGAGTGAGTTATTGCACTACTGAGGACGTATCCTGCAAATTCCATTGAGGGCAAGGGGTTTTTGTATGGACAGCATGGCAACATATTATGACACGTGTCGGGGCCTTTCTGTAGCTATACCAATTCACAACGCAAGTACTATCAGCTTGCCTCAGTTTTCAAGTTCTTGTACCAATTTATGTGTACCGCCAAAATATGTGTATGCCCAGTGTAATTACCATTTCTTGTAAATGGATGATGATGCGCGGCTTTGCCCTTCTTACATATCCAATTATTATTTTAATTCATTTCTAGCTGATAGGAACTTGGATTTTCTTAGAGCTATAGATATCTCGAAAAAGACGCTTAGATCTTTAGGCATTGTTTGGTATTAGAGTTTTGTGGGTATTAGCAGGGATAAACTCTAGAGTATTGGTTGAAACCGCTGCCATTACCCAATCCCCACAAAACTCCATCCCTAATGCATTAGGTAGGGGTAGAGTATTGGGATTGCGAAAAATACACTAAAATTTAGGGGAAAATAAGGATAAACAGGGATTAAACTCGTTATACCAAACATGCTTTTAGAAATCGGTGAGGATTTAGAGTTTCATGGGGATATCCCCACTAATTCTCATAAAAACTCGAAGCAGATTTGGTGCACATGAGCACCAGTGCTCCTACTTTTTAAAATATTTAAAAATTGTATATCCGTGTTTCAAAAAAATCGTCACATTTATTCCATGAATACATACAAATGTCGTGAATACTCGTGCGAAAGTTTTGGTAGAAATTACACTGTATTTTGAGCTACAGGAAAAAAAAATATTTGTGGCTACGAATAGGGGCATATATTTGTCAGGAATTTGTCTTTTTTGTATAGCTCAAAATACAACATATTTCTCCAAAATTCCTACCGTACTTTCGAAATGTTTATATGTATGTGATTATTTAATTTCAATTTTTTAAAAATACAAAAAAATATGATTTTTAAAAATCAGGAGCACTAGCTAGTACTCATGTGCCAAGTGCACTTTTCGATAAAAGCAGTAGTACCAAACAAAACCTTACTAGTATCAAATTTAGGTTTTACCTCATAACTTGTTATATGGTCGAAGCAATGTGTTTACTTACGGCTTGTTCGATTGTATTTTAATTTTAAATACAATGAGCTTTATAGCATCTCATGTTGGCTATACAACAAATGGAGTGACACAAATTAGCTTCGTGCTGGTGCTGATACCATAACTTGACTCGGTTACACCAGCTTCAACTGTCCAATACTACAGATCTTTTCTCGAGAAAAAGCACCCACACAGAGGTGTAAATTGCAACTTTTGAGCTATTCCAACGTAGCTGCGCTGCCCACAGATTAGAACTACATTATCACTGTCACACCGCACGCCGGCACCAATATCCTGATCCGCCAAAAGCACAAAGTGAAGAGCAGTGAGTCACGTCAGGATCCGGCAATTCGCGGCATTCGTCCCTTTGTCGGTGGGGTTGACATGGAATCCGGGAGCAGGAAGAAGATGTGTGACGGTGTCTGCACAGTAGAAAAGTAGCTCAACTTTGCGGCGATCCAATTGGCCATCGTCATGACAGTGGTGAAATCGTTTGTCACGGTCATGCCTCTTTGGGGAAAAAAGGAAGAAGAAATCGTCATCGTTGATCACAGGCGAGCAATCACCGGCCGGCCCAGCACGCACGGCCGTGGAGAGTGCCCTCCCCTGCCTTCCTGCCTTTCGGCCCGCTTTTGTTTTTCCCGAGTTTCATCGAATCAGAGACGGGAACTGAAGGGGGCGTCGCTCTCAGGTCGAGCATGAGCTTGCAGCAGTAACTCCATGTTCCGTTTGGCTTCTAGCTTTGCCGCCTTGATTCGTTTTCCCTTGACATGAGATGTGCGTCTCTTTGTTCCCTTGTTCCTTGGAATCGAAGTGCCCTAGCTCGGCGGGCATAAACATTAGAGAGAGTGTGTACTGAAACATCAACTGTTCCTGCAGGGTTGGGAGGGGAGCTCCCGCAGTTGGCCGGTGCCGAGGGGGATCGGCGGACTCGCGCTAGGAGGCCTCGCAGGTCCACGTTGACCGTGCGGAAGGGCAGGGCCAAGAAGTCCAGCGCCAAATGAAAGCCCTGATTTACAATCTTCGTGGGTTCGGCAGTGGGGGCCGACGCACACAGTTGAGGGATTACATGAAGCAACACCGTCTGGACATCCTTGGCCTTCAGGAGACCATAAAACAGGATTTCTCGACGGCGGAGCTTCGTAGCCTGGAGTGTGGGGGACAGTTTGCTTGGAACTGGCTTCCAGCAGATGGACACTCAGGGGGCCTGCTTCTCGGCTTTCGGGATGAATGCTTTGAGGTAGGCTCGTGGAAGAAGGGGACTTTCTTCCTTAGCGCCACGGTGTTTCAGCGGAAGCCCAAGCTGAAGTGGTGCTTCTTCCTCGTTTACGGCCCCGCGGACCACCGCAGGACGGACGAGTTCCTTGTCGAGCTAGAACGGGAAGTTCTAGCGGCTCCTTTCCCGGTCGTGGTTGGTGGAGACTTTAACCTCATCCGCACGGCTGGCGACAAGAGCAACGACAACATCTGCTGGCCTAGGGTGCGCCGGTTTAATGAGGCCATTGCCGCTATGGCTCTGCGGGAACTATGCCGGGTTGGCGCTAGGTTCACCTGGACCAATAGGCAACTGAACCCCATTAGATGCGCATTGGACAGGGTTCTAGTCTCGCCGGCTTGGGAGGCCGCCTTCCCTCTGTGCTCCTTGACGGCGGTGACCCGTATCGGCTCGGACCATACCCCCCTTTTGTTGGACAGTGGTGAGGAGGCTCCGCGCCGTCAGCCACGTTTCTTCTTCCAGACGTGGTGGTTTGGAGTTCGAGGGTTCCAGGAGCTGATGTCAGGAAAGCTAGGGAGCTTCCTGGAGTCGCGTCGCTTAGACAGATGCTCGATCGACGTTTGGCAGCGGGTGGCTCGCAACTCGCGTCAATTCCTGAAGGGCTGGGGAGCCAACCTGGGCAAAGAGAAGCGCCTTTTTAAGGAGAGCCTCCTCGCTCAGGTCGCGGACCTCGATCGTCGGGCGGACTCGTCAGGGCTTGACGAGGACGACTGGGCGCTGCGGTATTTCTTGGAGGACCAGCTCATCTCGCTGGATAGGCTCGACGAGGAGTACTGGCGTCAGCGCAGTCGGGTGCAGTGGACCCTTAAGGGGGACTCCTGCACGGCGTATTTCCATGCGATTGCCAATGGGAGGCGACGGAAGTGCGCCATACCGCGCCTGATCACCGAGCATGGTGAGATTGAGGACCAATCCGACCTCATGAAGCACGTGTATGATTTCTACATTGGCCTCATGGGGTCGGCCGGGGAAGAGAGGGTGTTTTCCCTAGCTCCAAACCTCTGGGGGGAGGACAAACAGGTCTCGCCGGCGGAGAACTTGGCTTTGGAGCTCACCTTCACTCAAGAGGAACTAGACGAGGTTCTCTCGAATATGAAGACAGACACGGCCCCAGGTCCGGATGGCCTACCGGTGTCTTTCTTTAAACGGTTCTGGGGAACCCTTCGGACACCAATCCTGCAGCTCCTTAACGATTTCGTCCTTGGGAGGGTGGACATCGCAAGGCTCAACTTTGGTGTTATCTCGCTGATTCCGAAAGTCCCAGGGGCGGACTCTATCAGACAGTTCCGACCTATTGCCCTTATTAATGTCATATTCAAGTTTGTGGCAAAGGCCTACGCGATTCGGTTGGCCCCGTTGGCTCACAGGATCATTGATCGGAGCCAGACGGCGTTTATTCGTGGCAGATGCTTGCACGAGGGAGTGTTGGCTCTACATGAGATTGCTCACGAGCTACGGACCAAGAAGCTTGGGGGCCTCTTGCTCAAGCTCGACTTTGAGAAGGCTTATGATCGCGTCAACTGGGATTTCCTTAGAGAGGTTCTACTCCGCAAGGGGTTCTCAGGGATGATGGTCCATCGCCTGATGCAGCTGGTCATGGGTGGCCAGACTGCTATCAATGTTAACGGTGAGGTCGGGGCCTTTTTCCGTAATGTTCGGGGTGTGCGGCAGGGCGACCCACTCTCCCCCATCCTCTTTGATTTTATGGTAGACGGCCTGGCGGCCATGCTGTCTAAGGCCAACGAGGCGGGACACATCGAAGGGGTGGTGCCACACTTGATCCCTGGGGGGGTTACGCATTTACAATACGCGGACGACACGATGGTGTTGATCCAGCCGTCCGATCTGGGGATCGCTAACCTCAAGTTTCTCTTGCTTAGCTTCGAGAACATGTCCGGGCTAAAAATCAACTTCGACAAGAGTGAGGTTTTTGTGACAGGGGTCTCTTCGGTGGAGAAGCACAGAGTAGCGGATATGCTTAATTGCAAACTAGGCTCGTTTCCAATGAAATACTTGGGCTTGCCTGTGAGCGATCGCCCGCTTAGGGTAGCGGACTGGTGTTTCCTCCCCGAGAAGGTGGGACATAGGGTTGACCCTTGGCAAGGCCTTTTTTTGGCTTCGGCCGGGCGCCTTGAGCTGACTAACTCGTGCTTGTCTAGCTTACCTATGTTCGCCATGGGCATTTATTTGCTCCATGACGCGACCCACCTTGCCATGGACAGACCGAGATCCCGCTTCTTTTGGGAAGGAGTGGGAAATAAGCGCAAATACCATATGGTTGATTGGGCTACGGTCTGCAAGCCGAAAGAAGTGGGGGGTTTGGGTATCCTCAACACGAAGCTTATGAACATCGCGCTGATGCTTAAATGGATCTGGAAGCTTTATCAGAACGCAGAAGGGCTGTGGGCTGATCTGATTCGCGCTAAGTACCTAGGGGATAGGGACTTATTTGCTAGGGACGTGCCAATTAGAGGCTCCCAGTTTTGGAACGCCATCCACAAGATCAAGTGGTATTTCAAACTGGGAGCAAAGCACAAGGTCCGGAATGGGAAAAGGACCTACTTTTGGCTCGACTGGTGGTCGGGTCCCGGCCCCTTCAGGGCGAGATTCCCTAGGCTCTTCAGCTGCTGTGACCAACCGTTCATTACGGTGGATGCGGCAAGGGATAGGGGCGGCGCGCCGGGAGCGTGGCGCATCCGCTTTAGAAGGCAATTCAGCCTGGCGGAGACGGTCGAGTGGGACAACCTATGTCGCGAGATTCATGATCTCCCCACTGATGACCAACACGACGTAGTTTCCTGGTCCTTAGAACCCTCAGGGATGTTCTCGGCCAAGTCGGTTTACTACGGACTGACGCAGGGAGCGTCGGTGTCACACTTTAGAGATGTTTGGCGGGCTCGAGTGCCTCCAAAAATTAAGGTGTTTCTTTGGCAGCTTATCAGGGGCAAGCTACCATCGTCTGAGCAGGTGGCAAAGCGACATGGTCCGTCTAATGGCCGCTGCTCGTTGTGTGGAGAGATGGAAGATTGCAACCACATCTTCTTCACTTGCCACATGGCGGGATTCATGTGGGCAGGAGTTAGGGAACTGCTGCACTGCGAATGGAACCCGGGTGGGATAGGGGACTTCATTGCGCTAGCCCAGGGCATTTCAGGCCCTCTTCGTAGTTTAGTTTGGTTCACCTTTGCGGCCATGGCTTGGTCTCTTTGGAACATTAGGAATAAACTAACTATTGAAGGAAAGCTGATTAACAACCCGACTGACGCCTTCTATCATATGATGCTTCACATGCAGTCCTGGAGGGTTCTGGTCAGACGGAGGGACAGGGCGCTGCTGGACGAGGCGCTCGAGGCGGTACGACTGCTGCACGCGAGGAGTAGAGCCGGAGGGTAGATGACGCCGTCACAGACTGCTGCTATGCTACTATTACATTCGACCCGCTCCAGGGCTTGTCATTTGATGTATCTTCATGAGTACTCCGTGTGGGCATGTGTGCTGGCCTAGGCAGGGTTGCCTTGCAAACTTGTTGAGATCTTGGGTGTGTTGTATCTGACGCTTATGCGGTTCCGTTGGGGCTTTATATATAAAGCCGGGCTCATAGCCTTATGTTTAAAAAAAAACATCAACTGTTCTAAACTAGTGATTACTCACGATATTAGAAGCTAATGTCGCCTAGAGAGGCCAAACCTAGTCGATTTTTGAGCATTATCATATGCAAGCCATTGTTTCTTATCACCGGTATATATCACATCAGGCATGTTTGTTCAGATCGAGATGGGCTATTGCTCCGGTGCCCCCCCCTAAACTTTGTTCTATTTAGACGGCTAGGATCTGCTGATACCCCTTCGTGGGTTGACTTAACATGTGTGTTTGGTTCATGGGCAAACATGTACGGGATGGGATGGGATAAAATATGTTTAATTAACGATTAATAGAAAAAGATAAATATGCCATTAACACACCAGTTAATATGTAATTAACGGGTCCTTTCCCTTTGTGGTGGAGGCCGGACCTAGCGGGCGGCCGCCTACCCGTGCCTAGCAAGGTCACTACCCGCACATATTTAGCGAGGCCGTTTCTGTCGACTGGGTGTGGCGCAGACGTAGCAAGCTCGTTGCTCGCCACGCCATGGAGGCCGCCGCCGCCGAGCTAGGGAGCCACGTTGAAAATCAAGCCCGCCGCTTACCGCGCCCGGAGGCCGCCGATGTCGAGCTGGGGAGCCACGTGGAAAAGCAAGCCCACCGCTCGCCGTGACATGGTGGCCGCCGTGAGCTGGGAGCCACACATACGACGGTGTCGGAGTCGCGTTGACGGCCATGGATTCTCAGGCGGTTAGTGAGATTAGTCATGAAATTCACGGATCATATGGTCCAGCCTTTCTCAGAAATATTCGGTTTTTGGGATGGGATCATCCATATTTTCTGGTCACAAACCAAACACACGTTTACCACCTGAACGTCGTTCGCAGGGGGGGGGGGGACACCGGAGCACAGCCCATCGAGATGGAGGGGGGCGGGTGGCCGTCCATATTTATCCTCACACTAGTTAAGTCCCAGTGTCGTGCCACGTGCTCATGGATCTGGACGTTGTATCACCGATCGTCCTCACAAATCTTATTAGCTTGATTGTCACCAGCCATTAGTAATCACAGGCAGGTGTCTATTTCAGATCATTTGTGGCTCTGGAACTTTTTCCACACAGTACTGCTAGCTCCTTTGAGTTGATGTAAATTAACAACCAGAACGCGCCGCGCCATGTATTTTGTTTCCTTGAATGTACCGATGAATTCGGCTCAAAATGATTACAGACGATGGCACAAGTGGTGGTTCCCATGGGATTTTTGTGACTACTTGAAATGATTTGAAAATTGGATGATTCCAAGTCAGAGACTGTGCTAGAAGGCTTGCAACTAGGAGACAACTTGAAGCGACTGAGCTACGCAAGAAACCATTGGTTGAACGATCGATCAAGCTATCTAATAAGCTATTGGAGACACATAAGAACAAATCCACCTCAGCACTTATCCCCCGGGAACTGCAACACCGGTGGCGTGCGTTTACTCTGTAATGCAATCACCACTATTTACTAGAGGAATTCATCAGGTATTAATTCTGATGGAGACAAGAGAGCTGCAGTGCACTCGGTACGTGTGCAGGTGATGGTGAGCTAGTGTGTGGCCATCCGCCCATCCTGATGTCCATGGGAGCAAGGCAAGGGGGGCTTTCGCTGGTCCACCAGCGATCTAGTCCTTGCATAATTTCTGGCGTCTAGTCGAGAGGGTTTCATACAATTTGTGATTGGTTTTCTCTCCGTCTTGTCCATGTAATCATCACCGCCTTCAGTGATCTTCGTGGTTGGATTTGGATATGCTTCTGTAATCGTGTTGAAAAGCTCAATTTTCCAAATGTCATCTTTTTTTGGGTTGACTACGCAATTCATGTAGTTGCTGGAACGAGTCTTAGCCAATTGTTCTTTATCTTGTATGCTTGCGCTGCTAAGAATAATTTCAAGGAATCTCCCCTTCGAGTTCTAGATGGGAGAAAGCAGATAATCTATTTCTTGACGAAGACAAATGATGACGAGCAATGATAAGCCTAACCGAAGTCCTCCGTACCCTTTGCCATTGTGATCCAATATCCATGATTCTGAGGCATCTGTTACTTACCTCACTTTCATTTTTGACATGTCACTTACCTCACTTCTTTTTTCTGGAGATGTCAACGATACTCCTTTTTGGTCTATGTGCTCCTTCAGTTCTGGGCCTTACGAAGATATGTTCCCAAGTAGCCAAGTGTTTAAAGAAGGCCACATTGCCGATAATTCATCTTTAACGCCTTCAGCGTGGAGCTAGTACGCGTGCCCCATTTCCTTATCAAACTATTGGGCCTCAAAATGAGTTGCCTCGTGTTGAATAGTATAGGATACAAAAATCTGACACCAAATTGCTGTCAGGGACCTAGCTAGTTAAGATGTACATATACCGGAAACTCCTAACTCAGCTCGAGCTGGTTTGCTCCCTACATTTGTGTGGTGGAGGTTGCATAAAATGTGAACTGATGTGTATTTAATGTAAATTCCTGGATTTTGGTACCAGCAAGTTACATGTAAGTTACAAATTTTGAAACTTACTTCAATAGTTGTCAGGGGATGACCCCTGGTAGGTCGAGATTGAGCTTAGTTATCCGGATTAGGGCAAGTATGCCGGATTATGAAGGTATGCTGGAAAATATGTGGGGGGGGGGGGGGGGGGGCGCTTTCGGCCCAGCAGTGGCTTTATTCCATCGGGGAGGCTTTTTCCCGGCTATCTTCGGGCGGTTGGCGGTGGGCGCAGCAGCCGTGTCGGGATCGGCAGCTTCGCGTTTCTTGGTGGACTTCTTCTTCCCCTTTACGGTAGCTAGAGGCATTGCATTCTCCATCACCTGTGCAATCATCATCATCATAATCGCTCCAAGTTCTTAGCAGATGTTGGGCAGGGGCCTTACCGGGATCAATGTCGGTGACTGTGTCATCCAGCTCCAAATCAGGAGCGTTCACCAGTGAATCCGGATCTTCTATATCCTCGTCCAGCTGACCAGTCCGGTCAGCCGGCAACACGATCACGGTATAAAAAGAGCTAGCATTAAAGTATGTCGGAATTTACCCGGGATGCCGGGTGAGTTCGATTGTATGGCTCCTGGTCCCACACCCAGTTGGGCTCCATGTGAGTCTGTGCAATGGCCCTCACTATCTTCCGGACCTCCAGTTTGCTCAGCTCAAAGGTGGTCACCCGGATGGGATCCATGCAACCACTCATTTGCCATATCTTGTGGGTGCGGCGCTGCTGCGGACTAATCCTCCGAATAATAAAGGTGGGGACGAGATCGTCCGAAGAAGGAATGCAGGTATTATGCATCTCCTGGATGAGGGTGTATATCTGGTTGGTCTCTGCATGGCGATCACCGGGATTGTAGGTCCAATTGTGTTTCAAGTCCGGAGTGCCGACAAGGTATGTCAGCCGGTTGATGAAATCATCGTCATTGACACTCTTGACGTAAAAGAAGGTTTTCTGCAACTTCCGGCATGATTCTAAGCCGGTGACCCCAATAAACTTGGTACTCCGGCGTGGCAATATCATAGCCGCGCCACACTCGACCATTGGTTTCGGTGGAGGAACTGGTGGATCTTGGACTGATTGCGTTCGAAGGCCACGAAGCCGGGCCCATAATTCTATATTGGGCCACAAACTGAGATAACCCTCGGTGAAGAAAACAAAGGAAGAAAGAACAATGAAGGCATTGGCCGGAAGGTGATGTGGTTTGACCTTGTATTTGTCAAGGAAACTCCTAAAGAAACTGCTAGCTAGAAGACCTAGGCCGCGCGCAAAGTGCGCAACAAAGACAACAACCTCGTCGTCCTTCGGTTTGGGTTCTATCTCACCGGATGGAAGCCGGAAAACTACTTGCGGCGGGATCCGATTGGTTTTGTAAAGCCAAGTTATCTCTGTCGGTTTAACATTCGAGCCCTCCCATCTGGCTCGAACGTGGACCTCTCAAATTCCTCCTCTAGCGGGATGGCCATCGATATGATCTCACTGGTATCCATCGACGTCGTGGAATCCAGAAGCGGCTGAGAATAAACCGGCCCCGTGGCAACGGGGAAAACAACAAAGATCTAGAAAAGAAGTAAAAAAGAGAAGATTAAAGAAGAGAAGTTAAGAAATCAAGGAGATTTGAGAAATTTAGTGCTCAAGAACACGAAGAACATCAAGAGGATCAAATCCGATGAAAAGCAAGATCTAAAGCTATATCTTACCAAATGTGAGCGGCGGCGGTAGCGCTACCGGCTGCGGCGCCGGCAAACCTTGGAGGGCCGGCGTCGCTGACGCGGATACGGGCGTCGACGGCGAGCTTGGGCAGCAGTGGCAAGAGAAAGGAGAAGCTCGAGCGGCGCGGTAGCAAGGAAGAAGAATGAATGGTGAAAAGTGAAGAGGCCTAATGGGCTGGGGGTATTTATAACCTAGGGGAGGTCGTGGGGCGTGGATCCATCGTGCCCACGATCCCACTTACCCCGCGTGTATCGCGGATGTTCTGCGATTAATGGAGCCACACCGAGGGCCACATGGGTTACAACCGCCCACATTAATTGCGCACGGTTTACGGAAGGATTAGCCATCAAGTGTCTGCGGCGACGCGGTGCCAGGAACAGTGACGCATGTCTCAGACAACTGTGAGTTTTCCTTAACAAGTTGAGAAAAAGTGACCCAAGTATGCTGGAGAAGGTTCAAAATGGGTTGGCACTCTATATTGTGGCACCGACATGAATCTATGCCGGATAAAGTTGGTTTTCGGCAAAAAGATTGCCGGATATATTGGCAATTGGTTGTCGGCTTAAATTGAAATCAGGATAATTAACCCAGTACGTTGATATGTATCTGGCAGGAACCTGCTACAACCCATCAGCTGGCACTGCTGGACCACACCAGTTTTAGGGACTAATGTCGGGGGATGACCTCCGGTAGATCAAGATTGGGCTTAGTTAGCCGGATTAAGGCAAGTATGCCGGATTATCAAGGTATGCCAGAGTACGGCACAATGATGAACTAAGTGTTGACCGGATTAAAGGTCAACCGGCTTACTTTAAGCCGGAATACTTATGTCGGCATGAGAAGTATGCCGGCATGAACTAACCTGGTTTGAGAGATTTTTGTGTAACTTTGGTGTGTATGTCACAAGATGAGATACCGGCATACAATGCGGGTGCCGACATAGGGGTACGGCATAGGACCAACGGTCATATGCCTGCCCCCAGAAGTCCACGCACGGGTCACATCGCTATAGTCACACAAGAGGACATCATCACTGTCTGCACGTCGCAACGTCCCAAGCATGTCGCACCATACCCGTGACAGCGTGCACAATGGTCAGCGGTATGGCAGGAGGCGAGGTGCCGAGGTCACATCAAGATGTATTGGTGATAAGACAAAGCATAGGCTCATATCCACAAAAGATAGCTTTACCCCATGCTAGGGTTTCCACCCATGTAACCTGCCTCCCCACGCTATATAAGGGGAGGCATGGCTTCCTTGCACGGGACCAACCTCCCTCTCTCTCATTGGCTCCACGAGCTCATCTTCTATCGCTAGCGAACAACTCAAGGAGCGCCATTGTTGTGGGTTTCCACCTCGATCATCTATACAGCTCAGACAAGCATGAGTAGGGGTTTTGCCTCCTCACGAGGGCCCTGAACCTGGGTAAACCTTGTATCTGTCTGTGTGTTCTTCCATCTCCCCTCCTCCGGATCCCCTGGGGCACATTGGCCCCAACTTAAGACTACATATGGCATCTGTTTGTGCACCACGACGACAATAGTCTACGTATTTTTATATTTTTTATACAATTCACAAATATACATATTTAAGTTTCAAACTTGGCACAGACATACCTACATCTATTACCTATGTGCAAATATTCTTTTCGATTTTTTTCAAGTTCTAGAAATACAATTTTATACATGGTAGAAATGAATATTTTTATATTACGGGACCTGTTATCCCTGGCGTGCAAACCAACCACCACCACACATTTGTCGGGTGCAAGCAAGCTCGGGCGGATATCGTCCGCAACTCCTAACTCAGCTCGAGCTGGTTTGCTCCCCGCGTTGGTACATATACTTAATAATCTGGGACATTCAGCGATACGATTGGATAGCTCAGGACACCAAATTGCTGTGAGTGGGCCTAGCTAGTTGAGTTACACTGATCCTTAATACCCGCGCCGCTTGGTGAGTGGATAAATTAAGACCAGGCTACACGTAACTCTTTATTTTTAAACATTTAAAAACACTGAAAAAATGGCTAAGTGTAGCTTGGCCTCATTTTAAGTTTCCAACATCGCTTGCTGTTAAACCACTGTAGCTATTAAATCAAACAAAGATCTTGTGTTATGTCAAGGTAATATAAACAAGACACAATTGCTTGGAGCAAGCACATAACGGCAAGCGTTCTTGTTGTTTCAAAGAGAGGAAGGTAGGTTATTTCAGGACTTGTAGCACTTGACAAAATCATTCAGGTCATATCTCGCTTTTTTTAACAAGGGTAGGGCGTCTGGCACCCTAATTTCATTCAACTCATAGATATTATACAGATAGAATTATAGTTTCTGATAATTGTAGCCTCTGCACTGATATCCATGCAAAATGAAAAATATCGTCGGATAAGGCGGAGGAACAGAAAGTTGCCCACAGTACTTGTCAGCTAGTCCAGTTGAAGGTATAGTGATTGATATATTGAATTTAAATACTACGGAGAACCATTATTGTTTATAGGGTCATCTCAGAATCATGAAATTTGGACCTTGACTTCCAATCACGCTCTCCATAACCACATACATGGTAGTATTATATGGCTTTCTATTCCCCATCAGGCATTTCCACTACCAGGGATTCATCACAATGGACCATGAGTGGACCTGTGTGGAACAGTGAGACTGTATGAGTAGCGTGGCAGGGAGGTATTGCTATTGCTCTATTAGATGTTCTGGATAATTAACTGTTGGATGCAGTTCGTTCAGGAAGCATCTCGACATGGTAACCTGTACTTGACAATGATGGCACGATGCTCTGTTTTATTCAAGGAGCACCTGCCATGTTATTGCTCCAAATAATTAGGAGTGATTTTCTGCCTTTTCATTCTCTATGCCAAAAAGAAAAATTGCAGCTCTAGCTAATAGCTAATCAGAATAGTTGAAAATGTGAAGAGTTCGGGAGGTGCTATCCACCGACCGAGCTGGTCGGTGCTGATGCGGTCGCCGCACACCCCACGCCCCCGGGTTACTAGCTGGGCCGCAGCCCAACATCAGGTAAGCCGGTTTTTTCTTTTTCGTTTCTTTTTGTTTTCTGTTGTTTGTTTTCTTTTTTAAAAGAATATTTTTTTAAAATCTGAACATTTGTCAAATTTAAATATTTTTCAAATTAAAAAGAAATCACTTTTTAAAAATCTGAACATTTTCAGATTTAACATTTTTTAATTTGAATAAAAATGTATTTTTTTCTATGAACAATTTCTGAATTTGAACATTTCTGAATTTGAACAAATTTTATATTTGAACAATTTTCGAATCTGAACGATTTTAATATTAGAACAATTTTCAAATTTGAACAAATTTCATATTTGAACAAATTTCTGTTCATATTTGAATTTTTTTGAATTTGAACAGTTTTCATATTTGAACAATTTTCGAATTTTAGTAATTCTAAAATTTGAACTTTTTCGAATTTAAACATTTTTCAAATATAGACTTTTCCAATTTGAGCAAAATAAAAAATAAACAGAAAGAAAATAAAATAAAACAGAAAAACAGAAAACCAAAATAAGAAAAAAAAAGAAAAAACTAAAGCGAAAAACGCTAAATGGGCCAGGCCCAATACCCGACCAGTGTGTGCGGCAACCGCATCGGCACTGACCTGGTCGGTATATAGGACTGGCCAAGAGTTCTAGCGATCATCAATCCAGCGGGCTCAAATGGGAAAAAAATTGAGGGAAAGCCAACACGGCCTGCTTTATTCTTTTGGCATAACTGATACATCATCTGAAGTAATAAAATCAGGAGGGTTCTTTTTTTTAATTCACAGGGAGACACCCTCCCCGGTTCTATTTCACATAGATGAAACCCAGTGTTCGAACAACAGGTCCCAAAACGAAGTCTAAGAACGAGAAACTAAGAGCATCTCCAGCCGCGTTCCCCAAAGAGATTTGGGAGCGGACACAAAAGCCCGCGTCCCCAAAGCCTGTTTTGGCGCGTCCGGTGTCCGGCGCCCGAGCGTCCGTCCCACAGGGACGTACGGGACGCCGGACACCGCGAAAGCGAGTGGCGGGGCCGACTCATGCGGCTCGGATGCTCAACCGCCACTACGTAGCGACGGTGCAGTTCTTGAAGCGAAACCGTCGCATTGGCACGTCGACCGACGCGCAAACCGCCGGAATGTAGCGCGGACTCCTGGAAGAGCAACCGTCGCTCTCTTCGACCGCCGCCCGTTCATCCGCGCTCAATATACGTAGTCGCTTTCGGATCTTCAACTGCCGCCATTCATCCAAGCTTCCATCCGACACCTCCGGCGACGATGAGCTACACCTCACAGCTTCCATCCGACACCTCCGGCGAGGGCAAGTCTGGATTTCGCCATTGGTAGGACAGAACCCGGACGCCCAGCAGCGGCGACGATTCCCTACCGGCACTGGACGGCGAGGAGGAATGGCTGGACGTGGAGGAGAAAGGGTCAGAGGAGGCGGCGGCGGCGGCCCGTGCGAAGGCGGAGGCGGCGGCCGGGCGCGGCGGCGGCGGCCGTGCGGCGAGGCCAAGGCAGCCAAGGCGCGAGACGGCGACGACGAGAGGACACTAGTTCCTCTGACGACTCGGCCGACACCGCCTCTTCGGAAGAGGTGACCAGCAGGAAGCGTCACCGTGATGACGACGACGAGGCGGAGCCATCATCGAAGAAGAAGACGAAGTAGTTTAAAATAATTTATATGTAATTTAATTATGTTTTTTCGAAGTTTTATATGTAATTTGTTCATGTTAAACCGATTTGAATATTAGTAAAGAATTTTCTTCTATCTATTTAAATTATTTTTATGTTTGGGGGGCAGCGTTTGGAGGACGCGACTGGGGAGCGACGTCCCCCAAACGCGACACGAACAAAACACGTCCCCCAAACGCTCGATCCGACGCGGTTTGGGGAACGGTTTGGGGGACGCGACTGGAGATGCTCTAAGCATGGCTTACAACCACCATTCTTAGCAGCAACTGCAAACAACTTTCCACCTCAACAGCTTCAAAAGCCAGCCAACCTAAAACAAAGATCTACACTAGACGCTACTGCTACTTCAGACGCTACTTTTTCCAAGAAGGGAAGAACCAGTAGCTATTCTGAAACCATATGGATCATAGCATCTTTCTCTGGGTGATCCTTCAGATAAGCCAGCGGAGCTCTCCTCCTATGCGCCAGTTTTGCAGCATGTGCCCAAGAAGAAAACCATCTGCGCTGATACACCTTAGCTCGACGGCA
This sequence comes from Lolium multiflorum, assembly GCA_030979885.1. NCBI lineage: Eukaryota > Viridiplantae > Streptophyta > Magnoliopsida > Poales > Poaceae > Lolium > Lolium multiflorum. The sequence goes on from CM061750.1 coordinate 337,768,879, forward strand.
GTCCCAGGGTTTTTTTTTAGGAGTGTCAGTATCAAGTCTGAAAACTGATCCACCCAGGAGGGTCCTTTGATCCATACAATCGATTGAGTACCCTCAGATCGACTAGCTAAAACATGTGGGCAATGGTAAAAAACTTTAAATGAACTTCAACACCCTTTGGTCCAATAATAAGCACCTAACTAAGATGCCAGCCATTGGCACCTCCCTTATGCCACAACCAAAAAAAACTTCTAAGTAACAAGAAACGCCAAAATTGTCTAGGAAGAATTAATTTCAAGAAGAAAAAAAGAATCATTCAAGTTAAGCTCCCATCAGCACCCGTGCATCCACCAGAGCGGGCTAGGCGCATGGCTTTGGGTACTGGTGGCCTGTGTACTTGGCCTTGGCGCTCTCGCACTTTGAGGTGTCGCCCTGTCCCTTGTACTTCAGGTCGACGTCCTGCAGCACCACGCCCTGGCACGGAACGCCGCATCGAGTAGCACGGCCACCGGCAGCGACGACGTGCTCTTGATGTTCTTGACTGAAATGTCCTTGATGGTCACCCCTGAGACGTACTTGTGCTCGCAGTTGTAGTAAGGCTGGTGCCAACGCAGGCGTGAGGGGAGGCGCTACCGCCCGAGGCGGGGCGAGAGCCAGGCGAGAGGCGGGCGAGACGCTAGCTGCAGGCGCTGGTTCCACCGCCCGGCGGTAGGGGGCGGTATCGCCCGCCTATAGCCCGCGTTGGAGGCGAGAGCGGGGCGAGAGGGAGGCGATAGCGGTGCTAGTGGGGGCGGTAGGGAGGCGGTAGGGAGGAGAGAGGAAGTGAGAGCTGTCACTATAGCCCATGCACTGGTACCGTGGGGTGAGAGTGGGGTGAGAGTGAGGGTAAAAGCTGACGTAGCGAGGCTATAGTGGGGTGATGCATTGGCACCAGCCTAAGGGCAGTACTTCTGGTGGATGATGATGGGGTTCTGCACGTCCTTCATCACCATGTTGTCAAACAGCATGTGCACAGCGAGGCTCTTGGTGTTGGTGGGTGAGAGCATCTCCACTCGTTAGCGCTCTCCACGCCTAAATTCGACGAAATTTTCGTCTGGATTGGAGGAAAATTTGGTCTGGGGAGCGCCGAAGTTCCAGCCGTCCCCCGGCAGGAAACCCCCAACCTCGCCCATTTGACATATTTCAAACAAATTCGCCATAAAATTTAACAAGTTTGGCGAACAAGAGTCAGAAAATTGGTGAAACAAATTCGGTGAAAATCAGTACAATGTTTAACAATTGCTGAAACAAATGAAGCACACAATTTCACAAGTTTTAAAACAAATTAAGACAGAATAGTTGGCGTCGGCGTTGACGTTGCCTCGGAGCGTCCATATGTGCTCCACCAGATCATCTTGCAGTTGTTGATGCATTGTAGAGTCTCGAATCTCCTGGCGCATAGCAATGAAGACGGTCCATGATGTCGGGACCTGGTGATTAGGCTGTGCAAGAGGACCCTCTCTCTCATATGGTGCTTCTTGCTCAGCCGGATATTTCGCTCATTTTCAATAATCATATTGTGTAAGCACACACAATTCATCACCTCCCACATGATCTTTGGACCAAGTCATAGCGGGAACCGGACGACAGCAAATCTCTGGAGGACACCAAATGCACGCTCGACGTCTTTTCGGCAAGCTTCTTGTTTCTTGACAAACTCGGAAAATTTGGGGGTGCTAGGTTTCGACATAGTCTTCACAAATGTTGCCCACTTTGGATAGATACCGTCTGCAAGGTAGTATCCTTTGTTGTAGTGCCGGCCATTGATCACATAGTTCACCGGGGGAGCATGACCCTCAACAAGCTTGGAAAAGATCGGGGAGCAGTTTAGGACGTTGATGTCATTGTTGGATCCAGGCATACCAAAGAAAGAGTGCCAAATCCAGAGATCATGGGTAGCTGCTTCAAGTATCACAGGTGCATTGTTTTTGTGACCCTTGTACATTCTCTGTCACGCAAACGGACAGTTCTTCCATTTCCAATGCATGCAGTCAATGCTTCCAAGCATCCTGGAAAAGTCCTAGCTTCATTTGTTGCAAGGATCCTCCAGTGTCTTTGACATGGGTGATCTCAAGTAAAAGTCCCCGAACACGCTATGACGGCCTGCAGAACCGGTAGAAACAATCAAGGGCGGTGGACTCCGTCATCCGAAGATAGTCATCTGCACCATCACCGGGAGCTCCATACGCCACATCCTCATAGCCACTGTGCACCTGCGTGAAGAAAATCCAACCAAGCCGTGCAATCCGCCTTGCATCTGAAGTAGGGGTCAAAATCTCGGATGGCATACACAATTTGCGGAAATAGCTTTCTGCTCATCCTGCCGGAAAACAGTCTCACCGTGCAATGGATTGTCGGCGAAGTAGTCGGCGTACAACATGCAGTAGCCCTCCATTCGTTGTCTCGGCTTGCACTTGGCGACTGGTGCCGACCCACCACGTCGACAGTTGCCCCGGCGTACATGCTTGATAAGCAACCGAGGATCATCATGTGCTCCTTGTCTTGGGCGGCGGCTGCCATCTCTTCTCGCATAAGCTCGACGAACATCTGCTCCTTCTCTTCATCTGAGTCCATGGCCGGCGAGGCAAATGGACGAACACCTGACGGGCGTGATCGAGGCAAGCCGAGCCGCGAACGACGAGGAGTAGCCGTCGTCGGAAAACAGAAGAGGAGCAGGATAGGCCGTCGTCGAAAGACGGCGGAATATAGGCAGGGGGAAGGAGGGACGGCGAATCGGGCAACAAGCCGGCGGGGGTGGCGGCGAGAGAGTACGAGGGTGGGGGAGATTTTGAGCGAGGTGGCGGTGGGGTTCGTGTGTCGAGTCGCCGACGGGCCTTCCCCTTTCACTCGTCCGGACTCCCGATAGCTCCCGGGGGACCGGGGATGGCGTGGGCTCGCCGGATAGATGAAGGGCCAAATTCGGACGAAAACGAGAAACCGAGGGCGCGACTGGCCGAATTTCGCCATCCGGATGGAAAAATCGTAGTTCGGGGGCCTCATCGGGGAGACGAGTGGGGATGCTCTGAGTTCTCCCATGTCTTGATCCGGACACCATTCATTGTGCCCTCGAAGGTCATATCTTTGACGTGGATGTGAGTGACGTCGCCCTCGTCGACGTAGCGTCCAAGCCTGCCGACACTCATGGCATTGCCCGGGCCGCAGTGGACGCGTGCGATGTCGATGTTGTCGTTCCCCACTTCCCCTGGCCGATGGAGATGCAGTCGTCGCAGGTGCTGATGTGGGTGTCAGCGATGATCACACCGCTGCTAAGCTCGATGTGGGTGCCATCCGTATTTGGGCTGTTTTCTGGGGCGCTGATCCGGAGGTTGATCATCTTCGTGTTGTTGTTCTGCAGCAGCACGATGTGGAAGAACTTGCTGTTCACAGACATGATGTCGCGCACCACCGTGTTCTGATTGTTCATGAACAGAATGCTCTGCATCCCATTTCGATCGGTGCTTTTTTACGGTTAGTGCACACGAGATCGAAATTGATATATGCGAGCGTACGTGTAATGAAATTGGACTCACGGTGGGGAGGACTTTGCAGTCCTTTCAGATGGGGCACTTGTTGAAGGGCAGGGAGGCAGAGCCCTGGCCGCCGATGATGCCATTCTAGCCAGCGACAGTGAGGTCTTCACCAGCCGAACTCGATCCAGCCATTGCCGAAACGCTTCAGTTCCGTCGCCGCCTTGAGCGTTCCCTGGGCAAGCATATAATCCACCAAGTAAAGTGAGTCCATCTCCCTGGAATACTCGAGACTGCTAAGATACTAACTCAGATTCTAGCACTCCAATAAAATGTTCTAGACTCTCTTAGGACACTACTATTATACTAAGACTCCAACATTACTTTTTTTTTGAACAAAACTCCAACATTACTTAGAATACTCGAGTACTACTACACTAACTCAACACTGCCCTTCAAGATGGGCATGGGTCAAACATCATGGCCATCTTGCTACAATCACAATGCATCGAGTTCTTTTACGGTACACTTTACTAGTCCTATGGACTAGTAGTATTTTGGTTAATTTACATGGAGAAATTCATGACAGAGATTTGAGTGTATTTTTACCATCTAAATGCAATTACGCCACGCTCAGAGTTTGTTATCGGGATGCTACCTCCCACGCATGCAGTGACACGATTTGAGCCATCACTATTTGCTTGTCCACTAGTAGATTTTAACCGACTCACACCTAGCACGTGGAGCATATTTTAGGTACAAGGTTATTCCTGTATTAAGCATCAGGCATCTCCAATGGGACGATGCAAACGGATGCTTTACGACTGTTTGCGACCGCGCGGTTAAAAATGCGTCTGGGACCAGACCAAACAGCTCGACGAATAGTGACTGGGCCGTCCGCGGAGACGCAAACGCGGCGCATATATACGCCTCGGATGCGTCCCCGTGGACGTTGCACGGTCGCGCCGAGTGTCCGCGTGCTTTTCTCACGGGCCCGCATGGCAGCGACCTGTTTCGAACGCATCGCTTCCACGGCCGTTGCGTCGGCGGTCATTGCTTCCGCGTCTGCGTTGCGGCCTTCGCCATCAATGGCGGCGCTTCCCCTTCTGCACCAGGACTGGCAGACAGCGGCTGGACTTCTGCGCCGACATCAATGGCATCGTCTCCCACGCGCGCCCGTCCTTTAAAATGCAAGGGGCATTGTCCCTGCCATTGCCCATATCACCGACACGTCTGCCCACCACCGCCCGCCGCCACATCCAAAGAAAAAGCACGACTCCGAGGCGTCCGGCAGCGGCAAAGGACACACAGGCAAACAGGATGCCGCTCCTCGTCGATATGGCGCGGGTGCTGCACGCCAACTGATTGACGTGCAATCGCTGGAGGGACGTGCACCTTCCTGGCGGCGGCTAGCGGCTCAGCTACCGCCAGGTGCCTGTCCCGCTGACGCCTCGTCGCGAGCCGAAGAGGAGCGCCGAGATCCTGCGTAGGCGGGCTTACCTGCCGCCGGGCCTCCACGACGATCCAGCCTTCGTCGTCAGCTCAAAGCATTGGCACACCTGGCGTTGTACCGAGACTTCCCATCCGCGCACCCGTCGCCGCCTCGTCGTCGAACACGGCACCCACCCGCGCCTCCACAGGACGACGACGCCGAGGAGGATGAGGACGACGCTGCAGAACTCGGCCCCGCACCCGCCGCCGCCTCCACCTCCGTCGTTCAACCCATGGGGTCCTCGACCTACAATAGGCGCTGCAGAACTCGGCCCCGCACCCGCCGCCGCCTCCAACTCCATCGTTCAACCCATGGGGTCCTCGACCTCCACCTCCACCACCAGCAACACCGGCGTACGTTCCGCCATTTGCCAACTGGCCATTGCAGGTACTGGACTTTGTCGTGCTCGACGACGATAAGGAGGAGTAGGCTAGGGCTTTTTATATTTTATATTTTCTTTTTTATCACTATGTAAATTATGTTTAAACAATGCGAACTCAAAAAAAAATCGTCGTGCCGCTAGGGGCAGGCCCCTACACAAATTGATACACGGTCAGTTTCGACCATTTCATCGATGCAAATGGATGCGCACGGACAATTTAGACGTCTGTTTTGCTTATCCCGGTGGAGATGCCCTCAGTCAGCCAAAGATGTGCAAGCAATCTGCCATTACGTTGAATTTTTTCGCATGAATTTACTAGTACTATTTTCACTAGGCTGCAACTGAATTATTAAGCATACTAGCTTTGAAAATTTGAGGAAATTTCATGTAATGTTTTTAAAATTGACCAAGTTCTTGGTCGTTATTTTGGCACTCTATTTCTACTTTCTCTATTGCTGTTGGCGATATATATATTTCTCTATATGAAATGTAATTAGATTCAAATTCTCTAGCACATGCACGGATTGTTTGTAAAGGAATAAAATAAAGAAGATATCATAAGCTTCCCTAAAAAGAAAATCTATTATAAGAAATGCTAAGCAAAGGAAAGTTTTTTTTGTTTAATGTGTGCCTACCAAATTAGCTCTTGGGTGGGAAAATACTACTCTTGGAAACGAGTAGTATTGAGTAAATTGGACCATCGGATCTACTGATTGGACGGCTAATATTTTCTAGTCCCTACCGTAAAAAGCCCCATATTACAAGCACACAACGATGCCTGTGAGCATTTTACTATAGCTCTTCCTTGGTCGTTAAGCGCCCATTCAACTCCGACCATCCAAGCTCCGCCTCATGCAATCCATAACCATCACCGTGCATCAAGCTAGCCAGCTCCAACCCCATTTGTGTTGGGCTACCATTGCCTCTCCAACCATGCACCTTCTCACACTTGCGCCTACAACGTAGGTGCCACACGCCGTCCATCATCAGCTTGTGCATCATTCAAATCCAGTTCCCACAGAATCAGGGCTGCCTCACCTCAACAACAGCTCCTATAGAGCCAAAGCCGCCTCACTTCACCGGTCACATGTCCTCCACCTCTCCAACACGGCTGCCTCACATAAACAACGGCTCTTACAGAGCCACAGTCACCTCATCTCACCGGCCAGTTATCCACACTCTACTAATCTTCACATGTCTATCGCCTCTCCGGGGCGGCTGCCTCATCCTACAGAGCCACATCCGCCTCACCTCACCGGTCAGCTATTCCCACTCTCACTCTCCTGACCTTCAAATGTCTTCCATCTCTTCAACACGACTGCCTCACCTCAACAACAGCTCTTACAGAGCCACAACCGCCTCACCTCACCGGTCAGCTATCCACACTCTCCTGACCTTCACATGGTTTCCACCTCTCCGGCTCGGCTGCCTCACCACAAAAACAGCTCCACCGCGTGCCTCTAATATCTCCCCCTCTCACGGATCCAACTCTCTCTACCACGGATCGGCCTCCTCTTCTCTTCCTTCTAACCAAATTGACCTCCATGCTCTTCTTTCTCCCTGTGCAAGCAACCACTGATCTCACACAACTCACATCGCTATGCGAGATGGCCGCAGCCCACGTAGAGCACCTGATGCGGCCTCCTGCCATCTGGATGTCTACAACTCGATGGTTTTTTTTTTATCGAACGAAGAACTTGTTCGCTCGGTAGTGGTCAGACAATGGCGCTGTTTGTGGCGGCTAGCAGGAACGAGTAGTCCCCTGGGCCTCCACACCCTCTTATATATAGTTCAACTTAGGCTTACATCTTCACTCGTACACTAGTATAATCTAGACACTACTACTATACCAACACTCCCTGGAATACTCCACACTCTACTAATATACTAAATCAGGTTCCAACACTCCAATAAAATGTTCTGGACTCACTTAGGACACTACTATTATAATAAGACTCCAGTCCAACATTACTTAGAATACTCTAGATTCTACCAAAGTACTACTGCTACACTAACTCAACACTCCAACAATTAGAACTCAAGAAAGCGGACGACTTACAAAGTTGCAAAGAAAAGAACTCTCAGGGGATGATATGAAGTGAGTCGACTGAATCTTTTGCTCCTTCCTCCAACAAAGTCAATTAGAACAGATTTGTATGCAGTATGCTCTGGCGTATCCAAAGTTTTGTTTCGCACCAAGTAAACTTAGCTTTTCCAATGGAGACGCACAACTGTAGTAAAAGAAATTGAAAGATGTATAAACACCATTAGCCCATAATTTTTTACTGTCGAATACCGGTAAGGCAGCAACAGTGGTACAGTACATGAAAACAGAACTACAGTATCCTGATTCAGAAATTATTTAGTTGATATGCTGTTCACCTTGTACCAGTGCTTCTGATTTGTAAACCTGTTCTGTTAATGTAAGAAAAGGCGCTATTCAGCCTTTTCTTACAAAAAGGGAGAAAAAATTGGAACCATGCCACTATAAAATTCGCAACCTCGAAAAATACTACTGACTGTGAGTAGGACATGTTGTCGGGGTTGAATTTTCACATGTCACTGGCACATGCAGTGGAATACTTCATAGGTACACCTTTGCGGTGGCATGGTTCAAAATTTCCCCTTAAGAAAACATTATCAGAGTCCAGGACATAGATAATTAACGAGACTATGACAGTAGAAACATTATCAGAAGTTGATTCATTCTAAAATAAAAGAGCCAAATGCATCCAGATGATTAATTAGTAACAAGAAATGACTGATTAAATATAACAGAGACGGACCACCGCATTTTACTGAGCACAAGCTGATCTTGGAAATTCTAGATGTTTTATTTATGCTTTACAACATAAAAAAAAGTTAATAATTCAGAAATCATGAAGATAGTTTCTTAACAGAATCACTGGATAATTAATATTCTTATTAATATACAGGGGCTTCATTAGGGCAACAGCCTATTGATCTGCTTCATTAGACAATGTTTTCATTCATCATAGCTTGAGGTTCCTGGACGGTAAGGTAAATGCGGCACATGTAGTACTCCTTGCGGTCCAAAATACTTGTCGAAGGTTCAATGAATCTAGACACATTTTAGCCTATATTTTTCCTAAACATACGATGAGTATTTAGGGTCAGAGGGAGTAGTAGACCTTGAGCGGCGAAAAGTTTTCAGAGAATGACTGGTCCAAGCAAAAAAAAATGAAACGGAGGCAAAAGCTTTTCCTCATTATATTAATTAAGAAGAAGTTTTACAATTTTGCAAGAGTTGCAAAAATTGCAAGAAATAATTACAAGCCACATTACTATCCCGGAATCATAACACTCACACGTTTGGCGTCTGTGGCCACCCATAATTTTAACTCCCTCTTGATATTTGCAAGAACTACCGTTGGCGGCATATGTTTGTTTCGAAACACTCTAGCATTTCTCTCATTCCATACTTCCCAACATGCGAGGACGACAAGGGATGCGATAGCTTTCCGGTTTGGGGAGGAGGAGCCGGTCATGGTTAGCCACCACTCGTCAAGCGTCATTGTAGGCCATTGTTGAAGATCAATGAAGTAGAGGCCGAGCCAATCCTTGAGGAGACCCCAAAGCCTATGGGTGTACCGGCAATGGACAAGGAGGTGAACAATAGATCCCTCGGTTCTTTTGCAAAGAGGACAAAGGCCACAATTAGCACCCTCTCTTTTGCAACCGGTCCGCCGTCCAAAGTCTATCTTGAAGCGCAAGCCATGCAAAGAACAGACAACGTTCTGCACGTTTTGCACACGGGGCAACGTTCAAACTGACAAATGTGAATCTCAGTACCCAATGGTAGCTGGAGTTTAGCAAGATGTTCCTCTTTTATAGCCTTGGCATGGATGGATGCTTGTACTCATCTCAGATTTCTTTTTTCGTCTTAGTATTTAAAAAATTATCATTAATATCTAATGATTGCCAGGAGAAAAGTAACACATGTATTTTTCTGTTTCCAAATAGCTTCAGCGGTGAATTTTTCCGAGCAGAGAAATGCTCATGCTGTATAGCCTCACAGGATTCTGCTACTGAAGTACTGATCTTAGAAATGTATTTAGCGTATGCAGTAACAGTTGGATGGCATAATAGCTCAAGCTTGAGAATGGTGACTGTCACGCTCTGCTGTCAACGACTACACCCTACACTCAATACATCTCTCATTGGGGCCTGGCATGTTAGAGCATCTCCGGTCGCGTCCCCCAAAGTGTCCTCCAAACGGCGCCGGATCGAGCTTTGGGTGACGTTTTTTCTTCGTGCCGCGTTTGGGGACGTCGTTGCCCAGCCGCGTCCCCCAAACGCGGACCCCAAACTTGTTTTTATATTAAAATACTATTTTTTTGCATTTTCATTTCAATATAGAGGAGGAACATTACACAAACTAATACATAATTGGAAACATGTTTTACACAAACTAAGACATAGTTTGGAACATGGTTTGCACAAACTAATACATAGTTAAAATATTGCAAAATGAGGAAATCTAACTAGTGTTAGCCTCACAGATTTCGTATGTTCGCTGCCAAGAAAAAACACTCTCAGTCACCCAATCTGGAAAATCCAGGTCCTATGCAGGGAGAACATATAGAAACCTCCGTGGCCATTTTGGCTGTGAAGAAAGGACACTCGGCGTGCTCAATCGTCGTCCTCTTCGTCATCGCCGTGGTAATGCCGGCGGCAGGACGTGTCGTCGAACACCTTCACGCTCATCTCCTCGCCGTCTTGGTAGCAGAAGTTGAGCACACAGCCGGCTTGGAGGTCGTGGAAGTGCGCGAACTTCTCCCAGCTGGCGTGGAGGTACAAATTGCCACGCCCATCGAAGAGCACGTCCGCCGGCCAGCCTCCCGCAGCTGCAGAGCGGCCAGCTCGTTGCTGGTGACGAACTCGGCGAACTTGTCCGGCAGCCTCTAGATGCCGAGTGGGTCGCCACTGAGGAAGAAGATGAACTCGAACTCCCACTCCCCCTCGGAAGACGACGACGGCGACCGTGCAGGCCTTGCTGCTCCAGCACAGCCGCAGCCACGGCCGCGACCTCGGACTCTACCAGCCATGGAATGGCCCTTGACTCTGGAGATGGTGGCGGCTAGGGTTGGCGAGAGAGGCGCTAGGGTTTGTGTGTGAAGGACGATGCGAGAGCGCCCCTCTATAGGCCGGAGGGAGGCGAGGGAGCGGTGGCGCTCATTAACGCTGGCATAGAGCTAGGCGCGACGAGACGTGTCGTTGCTCCTAAATGGAAACTGCACCGTCGCTGCGCGCCAATAACTTCTGTAGCGAGGTAGGTGATGGTTGGGCGTCGTTCGTGTGTCAATGACGCGTCGGGCCCGCCACTCTCCGCCTCGCTTCTCGCTCTGTCCGGCGTGCCCGGAGCGTCCCCTATGGAGTGGGGATGGGCTCGGGGCGCCGGACACTATTGGACGCGCGATTAGGGACAAAAATATGTCCGGGGGGACGCAACTGGAGATGCTCTTAGAGCATTACTAGCAGAACCCTCAAATTGGTCAAACGCTCAAAATAACTGCCTTTTTGAAGGCCGAGGTCAGAAAATTGGCGCCGAACAGAGCCCTCAAATCCTTAAGCCCTCAAAAAAATTTGAAGGCCCAGCACTCATTTTTTATCCCAACCTGTACAAACCCAGGTTGAGGGGCAAAATATCCAGACCCCTTCATCTGGTCAACGCGCGTCGCGGGAGGGAAATATCCCTCCAACCGCTCGAGGTCCTCCTTCCCCCCTGCGCCGCCGTCGGCCCGATTCCGCCTCGCCCCGCCGCCTCCCCCGCCCCGTCTCCACCTCCCCCCGAGCCGAATCGGCCGCTACCCGAGCCGAATCGGCCGCCACCCCGCCCCGCCTCCGCCTGCGGTAGAGATGCCACCGCGCCGTGCCCTGTCGCGCTCGTCCACCGGCTACCACGGCGTGCGACTCAGCCCCTCCGGCCGGTGGGCCGCCGAGATCACGCGCGGCGGCGAGCGGTTTTGGCTCGGGACTTTCGTGTCGGCGGAACTCACCGCCCACGCGTATGACGTCATGGTCTGGCGTTACGACGGCGCTGTCGTGCCGCGGAACTTCTTCGATGTCGACAACCTCGCGGTAGCAGAGTTCGTGGCGCCGACGTTCAACGTCGTTACCCGCGCCGAGGAGCACGCCGTTCGCCGGGAATACATGACCGCGATGAGGCGGACATGGCCGCCTTCCGTGCGGCGCATCCGCAGCACGTCGAAGAGGAGATGGGGTTCTACGCGCAACTGGCGGCGCAGCGAGCTGCGGCGGCCGCCGCTCGTCCGTCTTCATCCTTGGAGCCACCTCCCACTATCGTAGTCGACGATAGCTCTAACGACGACGGTCCCGATTGGATCGACAAGATGGTCGCGGAGCTGGAGGCGGAGGAAGCCACCAAGAAGGCCGCGGAGGACGACGATGATCCCGATTGGTGCGACAAGATGGTCGCGGAGCTGGAGGCGGAGGATGCCGCGGAGGAAGCCGCCAAGAAGGCCGCGGAGGATGGCGACAACTCCGATTTGGATGAGGACTTCTAGGATAAACCCTAGATTTCGACGATCCGATGAACTATCTACCTAGTGTTAGTGTCAGTGTCTACCGATGAACTATCTACCTAGTGTCAGTGTCTACCGATGAACAATCATGTTTGTTGTAGTTTAAATGTGTCTCAAATTTTGAATGTTTTGAGGGTTTGAAGGCCGGGGCGCAGACCAGTGCCCTCAAACCAACCCTCAAAACAGAATTTTGAGGGTTGGTTTGAGGGCACTGGTATGCGCCGGCTATTTTGAGGTCTTCAAAATCACCAATTCTCGACCCTCAAACTGCTTTTGAGGGTTACAGTTTTGAGGGCACTGCTAGTGATGCTCTTAGCCTTCGTGCCCTTCCATTGGAACGTCAAGATGACAGCAATGGCCAAGTAGAACAAGTATGACATGTACATCATTCGTGATGTACTTTTCCAGTTTCTGAAAATTTTCAGCAAAACAGAGCATTCTATCTGAAATCCGAATTTTAAAGTACCTACTAGATGATAATATGAGGAACCAACAGAAGGCTGCCGAGCTTATGTTTAGTATGAACAACATATATAAGCAGGCTTGGCTGGGTTGGAAACTATTGTTTGTACAAATTCAGTTCACAAAAATGGCTTTCTAAGATTTCCATATTGAATTTGAACATTGGACTTCTCCTAAAAATTAAAGGGTATATAAATATGTAATGATATTCACTGATGGCTTCAAATACGTAAATCAAGCTGTCAAACCTATTTAACGATTGGATGCTGAAACAAACAAGGACTTACCAATTCGAATGTCGATACTTCCTGAACCAACCCAAGGTAGCGGATCCGAGCACCAGATTCCGGACGTCGGACTCTGCCCTGTACTTCACCAGCGCCTCCTACGCTGCCCCGCTTTAGAACCACCGTCTCCACGATAGGCAGTTGCCGTGCACGGAGCTGACCGGCGGTTGCCATGGATTAACACGCACGGGGCTGACCGGCGGTTACTAAGCAAGCTGAAGCGGCACCGGGGGATTGGGTCGGAGGCACAGTGGGGAATCGGGAGGCAGCGCCGGGAACCGGGGAGGCGACCCGGCGGGCGATGGGGGAAGAACTGGTGGCGGGCTGGCGGCGGTGCGGGGTGTCAATGGGAAAAAAGGTGCCTTTCAAACCGCAGACCCCGAAATGATCTAAAATTCGCTTAAAATTTTATACACGAAATTAATGATTTACTACTGCCGAAACTCGAAACCGATTATGAGAATTGATTCGTATCATCGACATATATCTTTTTTGTGTACATCTTATTTTAGTTGGAAATATGTTTGTATTGATTTAAAAAGAGGGTGTGTGAAGTAGGGTAAGGAAGAGTGAACATAAGCAAGAGCACATGCAAGAATACGAGTGAACCCAGACAACCAACGGATCGAAAATTGCTAGACCGATGCAAGCCAAAGAGAAACCAAGCTACCAAAGGCGCCCTAGATCACAAGGCAACGATCGGCGTCCATCCAGGATCGATGGTACATAGATACTCAGTTTGGGCTGTTCCGATCTGTCACCTAGGCAACTGGTGACGAGAAAACTAGGTTTTGCATCCATCCAACAACTCGTCTCATTCTGTGAGCAAGCTAGCTTAGCACAGAGATGAGCTGCTAGTTTGGCGGTTCGACTTACATGTTGAATAACAAAAGAAATAAAAGATGAAGCTAGCCCTTCAATTTCAAAAGAACTAGTGCTACTAAAGAGCGAGAAACCGCACGCGAGTTCCAGAGGTTGACAACCTCTAGACAGTCAGAGTCCATCACCACTCGCGAGAATCCACGAAGCTTGGCAAATATGACACCATCCCGAAGCGAAAGTGCCTCCGCCACCATCAGATCACTGATGCCCCGATATGGCTTGCTCCAAGCTCCAAGAAACCAGAAGCAGACCGAGCGATCCCTCATGCACCTCCTTTATGATCATCTGTATTGATGCCATCATCATTATTAATCTTCACATCGCACTCCTCCGGTGGTCTCCAGCCATGGCCTGGAAGGACCGAAGCATGATGTCTGGGTAACTCCAACATCGATAGGGTATCTCGAGTCATCTTCATCGAGTGAACTGGATCAATGCTAGTTATGTCATGGACAATACTGTTTCGAGAGGTCCAAATAGCCCACATAACAGTGATAATTTTCGCCCGATCCGAATCAGAAAACTGTGGATCGCAAATTAAATCTCGCTTCCATGTTGCTGGGTGAAGCTGCGGTTGTTTGATATTCAGACCGGCAGACCGCTCCTGGCTTCAGTGCAAAACCGTTGTGCATGTGAGCACTCAACAAGAGCATGCATGATGTCCTCGTTTCTTGCTAAGCACACTTTGCATCTGGCCAACTGTGCAATATGTCGGTGTTGTAGTGTTGCTTCTACGACAGGATACCGCGTAGCACTCGCCACCAAAATACTCTCATTTTTTGGCACCACCTGCATCTTCCACAATCTCCCCCACATCTGTGCTTCAGAGATTGAAGTTACTGTCATCGTCCCTTCCGCTAGAGTGCTGATGTCTACGGTTGCTTCTATTCTTGTAGACAGTGTTGGGCCTCCAAGAGCAGAGGTTTGTAGAACAGCAGCAAGTTTCCCTTAAGTGGATCACCCAAGGTTTATCGATCTCAGGGAGGAAGAGGTCAAAGATATCCCTCTCATGCAACCCTGCAACCACAAAGCAAGAAGTCTCTTGTGTCCCCAACACACCTAATAGGTGCACTAGTTCGCGAAGAGATAGTGAAATACAGGTGGTATAAATAAGTAGTAGCAACGGCACAAAAAGTGCTTTGCCCAGACAAAAACAAGCGGTAGCCAGGTAATAAAAAGAAAACAAAAAGCATAGATATTTAGGAACAAGGCCTAGGGATTACACTTTCACTAGTGGACACTCTCAACTTTGATCACATAAGAATAGATAAATGCATACTCTACACCCTCTTGTTGGATGATGAACATCACTAATGTAGGATTACACGAACCCTCAATGCCGGAGTTAACAAGCTCCACAATATTCAATGTTCATATTTAAATAACCTTAGAGTGTAAGATAGATCAACACAACTAAACCAAGTACTAACGTAGCATGCACACTGTCACCTTCACGCTACGAAAGGAGGCATAGATCACATCAATACCATCATAGCAATAGTTAACTTCATAATCTACAAGAGATCATAATCATAGCCTACGCCAAGTACTAACACGGATGCACACACTGTCACCATTACACCGTGCAGGAGGAATAAACTACTTTAATAACATCACTAGAGTAGCATGTAGATATATTGTGATACAAAACACATTGCAATCATAAAGAGATATAAATAAGCACTTCACTATGCCATTCATAACAGTGAATAAGTATTCTGAAATATAGCCTAAGAGACCCACACGGTGCACACACTGTCACCTTTACACACGTGGGACAAGGAGTCTCCGGAGATCACATAAGTAAAATTCACTTGACTAGCATAATGACATCTAGATTACAAGCATCATCATATGAATCTCAATCATGTAAGGCAGCTCATGAGATTATTGTATTGAAGTACATAGGAGAGAGATGAACCACATAGCTACCGGAGCCGAGC
The DNA here is from genome assembly GCA_030979885.1 of Lolium multiflorum. Lineage (NCBI taxonomy): Eukaryota > Viridiplantae > Streptophyta > Magnoliopsida > Poales > Poaceae > Lolium > Lolium multiflorum. The sequence continues at coordinate 337,784,378 of CM061750.1, forward strand.
CTCGATGGAGAACTACTCCTCCTCATGGGAGACATGATGAAGATGGCGGTGGTGTCGATGGAGGAGCCTTCCGGGGCACTTCCCCATCCCGGCGGCGTGCCGGAACGACTCCTGTCCCCCGATCTTGGCTTCGCGATGGCGGCGGCTCGGATGGTTTCTCGTACCGTGGCTTTTCCGTGTCGAGGTTTTAGGTCGAGGGCTTAAATAGGCGAAGAGGCGGCGTCGGAAGGTCAACGAGGCGACGACACCATGGCGCGCGGCCAGGGCCTCGGCCGCGCCGCCTATCATCAGGGCCCCCTCCTCGCGACTCTCGGGTGTTCGGATGCTTCCGGGGATTCTAAGATCTGGGCGTTGATTTCGTCCGATTCCGAGAATATTTCCTTACTACGATTTCTGAAACCAAAAACAGAAAACAAGCGGCCCTTCGGCATCTCGTCAATAGGTTAGTTCCGAAAAGCATAATTATGACATAAAGTGTGCATAAAACATGTAGATATCATCAATAATGTGGCATGGAACATAAGAAATTATCGATACGTCGGAGACGTATCAGCATCCCCAAGCTTAGTTTCTCGCTCGAGGTAAACGATAACAAAGATAATTTCTGGAGTGACATGCCATCATAAACTTGATCATAATATTGTAAACACATGTAATGAATGCAGCAATCCAAACAATGTAAATGACATGAGTAAACAAATGAATCATAAAGGAAAGACTTTTCATGAATAGTACTTCAAGACAAGCATCAATAAGTCTTGCATAAGAGTTAACTCATAAAGCAATAAATTCATAGTAAAGGCATTGAAGCAACACAATGGAAGATTAAGTTTCAGCGGTTGCTTTCAACTTGTAACATGTATATCTCACGGATAGTTGTCAATGCAAATCAATATAACAAGTGCAATATGCAAGTATGTAAGAATCAATGCACAGTTCACACAAGTGTTTGATTCTTGAGATGGAGAGAAATAGGTGAACTGACTCAACATAAAAGTAAAAGAAAGGTCCTTCAAAGAGGAAAGCATCGATTGCTATATTTGTGCTAGAGCTTTGATTTTGAAAACAAGAAACAATTTTGTCAACGGTAGTAATAAAGCATATGTGTTATGTAAATTATATCCTACAAGTTGCAAGCCCATAGTATACTAATAGTGCCCGCACCTTGTCCTAATTAGCTCGGATTACGGATTATCATCGCAACGCACATGTTTTAACCAAGTGTCACAAAGGGGTACCTCTATGCCTGTACAAAGGTCTAAGGAGAAAGCTCGCATCGGATTTCTCGCTATTGATTATTCTCAACTTAGACATCCATACCGGGACAACATAGACAACAGATAATGGGCTCCTCTTTTATGTATAAGCATTCAACAATTATTTATTTTCTCATATGAGATTGAGGATATATGTCCAAAACTGAAACTTCCACCATGGATCATGGCTTTAGTTAGCGGCCCAATGTTCTTCTCTAACAATATGCAATGCTCTAACCATTTTAGTGGTAAATCTCCCTTACTTCAGACAAGACGACATGCATAGCAACTCACATGATATTCAACAAAGAGTAGTTGATGGCGTCCCCAGGAACATGGTTATCGCACAACAAGCAACTTAATAAGAGATAAAGTGCATAAGTACATATTCAATACCACAATAGTTTTTAGGCTATTTGTCCCATGAGCTATATATTGCAAAGGTAAAGAATGGAAATTTTAAAGGTAGCACTCAAGCAATTTACTTTTGGAATGGCGGAGAAATACCATGTAGTAGGTAGGTATGGTGGACACAAATGGCATAGTGGTTGGCTCAAGGATTTTGGATGCATGAGAAGTATTCCCTCTCGATACAAGGCTTAGGCTAGCAAGGTTATTTGAAACAAACACAAGGATGAACCGGTGCAGCAAAACTCACATAAAAGACATATTGTAAACATTATAAGACTTTACACTGTCTTCCTTGTTGTTCAAACTCAATACTAGAAATTATCTAGACCTTAGAGAGACCAAATATGCAAACCAAATTTTAGCATGCTCTATGTATTTCTTCATTAATAGGTGCAAGGTATATGATGCAAGAGCTTAAACATGAGCACAACAATTGCCAAGTATCACATTATCCAAGACATTTTAGCAATTACTACATGTATCATTTTCCAATTCCAACCATATAACAATTTAACGAAGAAGAAAATTCGCCATGAATACTATGAGTAAAGCCTAAGGACATATTTATCCATATGCAACAGCGGAGCGTGTCTCTCTCCCACACAATGAATGCTAGGATCCATTTTATTCAAACAAAACAAAAACAAAAACAAACAGACGCTCCAAGTAAAGCACATAAGATGTGACCGAATAAAAATATAGTTCAAGGGAGGAACCTGATAAATTTGTTGATGAAGAAGGGGATGCCTTGGGCATCCCCAACCTTAGATGCTTGAGTCTTCTTGAAATATGCAGGGATGAACCACCGGGCATCCCCAAGCTTAGAGCTTTCACTCTTCTTGATCATATTGTATCATCCTCCTCTCTTGACCCTTGAAAACTTCCTCCACACCAAACTCGAAATAAACTCATTAGAGGGTTAGTGCATAATCAAAAACTCACATGTTCAGAGGTGACACAATCATTTTTAACACTTCTAGACATTGCTCAAAGCTACTGGAAGTCAATGGAACAAAGAAATCCATCCCACATAGCAAAAGAAGCAATACGAAATAAAAGGCAGAATCTGTCAAAACAGAACAGTCCGTAAAGACGAATTTTATTGAGGCACCAGACTTGCTCAAATGAAAATGCTCAAATTGAATGAAAGTTGCGTACATATCTGAGGATCACTCACGTAAATTGGCATAATTTTCTGAGTTACCTATAGAGAATTTTGCCCAGATTCGTGACAGCAAAGAAATCTGTTTCTGCGCAGTAATCCAAATCTAGTATCAACCTTGCTATCAACGACTTTACTTGGCACAACAAAACACAAAACTAAGATAAGGAGAGGTTGCTACAGTAGTAACAACTTCCAAGACACGAATATAAAACAAAGTACTGTAGCAAAATAAACACATGGGTTATCTCCCAAGAAGTTCTTTTCTTTATAGCCATTAAGATGGGCTCAGCAGTTTTAATGATGCACTCGCAAGAAATAGTGTTTGAAGCAAAGAGAGCATCAAGAGGCAAATTCAAAACATATTTAAGTCTAACATGCTTCCTATGCATAGGAATCTTGTAAATAAACAAGTTCATGAAGAGCAAAGTAACAAGCATAGGAAGATAAAACAAGTGTAGCTTCAAAAATTTCAGCACATAGAGAGGTGTTTTAGTAACATGAAAATTTCTACAACCATATTTTCCTCTCTCATAATAATGTTGAAAGGACACAGATGTCGCCTAGAGGGGGTGAATAGGCGATTTAAAACTTTTACGAGATGGGCTTAACAAATGCGGAATAAAACTAGCGTTTACTTTGTCAAGCCCAAAGCCTATATACTATGGTTCACCTATGTGCACCAACAACTTATTCTAAGCAAGAGTTCACCTATGTGCACCAACAACTTATGCTAAGCAATACAAGCAAGTATGTGATAGCAAGATATATATAACTTCAAGCACGATGGCTATCACAAGGTAAAGTGCATAAGTAAAGAGCTCGGGTATAGAGATAACCGAGGCACGCGGGAGACGATGATTTATCCCGGAGTTCACACTCTTGCGAGTGCTAATCTCCGGTGGAGAGGTGCGGTTGCTTAGTGCTCCCGAACGCCACAAGAGGCTCACCTTGAGGTGTGGTTGCTCGATGCACACCAACGCCACAAAGGCCTCACCCCAAGATGCGGTACTCACACCACACACCGAACGCCACGAAGGCGCCTCACCTAAATCTCCGGTGACCCTCGCCACAAAGGCCTAGGTCACGGTTCCACTAAGGGATTTCCTTCGAGGCGGAAACCGGGCCTTACACAAAGATTGGGGCACACATCCACAACTTAATTGGAGGCTCCCAACAAATCGCCACAAAGGCCTAGAATCCGTCTAGGGTTCCAAGAACCCAAGAGTAACAACCTTCTTGTTTTCACCACCACGAATCACCGTGGAGAACTCAAACCGATGCACCAAATGCAATGGCAAGAACACCACAAAGATGCTCAAGTCCTTCTCTCTCAAATTCCAACAAAGCTACAAAAGCTATTGGGGGAATAAGAGAGGAAGAACAAAGGAATTCACAAAGAACACCAAGATCAAGATCTAGAGAGTTCCACTCACAAAGAGATGGATTTGATTGGTAGAAATGTAGATCTAGATCTCCTCTCTCTTTTCCCTCAAATGGGGGCAAGAATCATGGAGGGATTGAGAGATGGAGCAAGCTTCTCTAGTTCAACAATGGAGGAGAGAGAGTGTGAGAGAAGCTACAGCCCAAGGAGGAAGAAGGGGGGTATTTATACCCTCCAAGAAAATCGAGCCGTTTGGGCAAAACCAGGGCGGATATTCGGCCCAACTTGGGGCCGGATTATCCGGGGCGGATTATCCGGCCTCAGGACAAAACCTGGACAAAATCCGGCCAAAATCCCCAGAGCTGCTTTTCTTCCGGTCCTTAGCCAATTTGGGCCGGATATTTCAAATATCCGGCCCGGATAATCCGGCCCGGATATTTGAAAAATCCGGCCTGGCAAAACTGCAGAAACACCAAAACTAAAACGAGCATAACTTTAGCATCCGGACTCCGATTTTGATGATCTTGGGCTTGTTTTGAAGCTAGGAACAAGCTCTACAAGATCATGCAGGAAACCATCATAGTCCAACAAGGTAGGATAGAAACAAATGATGAAAGGTTTGACCTATCTAAAAAAGACATACCGGTAAAACCTCCAATCTCGAAAATGCAACAAGTTGCCCATGCAAAAACCATTCTCAATGAACTAGAGCTTGTCATGAGAATAAGCACAAGCTCTAAAACATCACATGGATAAGATCCAAATAAAACCAAGAAAGATGATGAACCAAACTCGAAAACGCAACAAGTGATCTATGCGAAATCCGTTTTCGATGAACTAGAGCTTGTCATGAGAATAAGCACAAGCTCTAAAACATCACATGGATAAGGTCCAAATAACAACCAAGAAAGATGATGCAAGGATGCAAAGATTTGAGCTCTCTCCGAACGATACGATCGAGTTACTCACTCGAGAGCCCTCTTGATAGTACGGCAACTAAACTATAAACCGGTCTCCAACTACACTATGAGACCGGTGAGAAACAAACCCTATCAAGAGCAAACCTTATACTTGCGCATTCCACTTGAGCTCGATGACGACGATCTTGACCTCAACAAGATGGAACGCCTTTCTTGTTTGTGCTTGCTTGACGAAGTCTTGTGGATTGCTCCCCCATAATCCACCATGGGAGAGCTTCTTCTTCGGCGCATCTTCACATAACCATGACCACCATGTGGATTGCTCCCCCATAATCCACCATGGGAGAGCTTCTTCTTCGGCGCATCTTCACATATCCATGATCACCATATGGATGGCAAGACTCAAGCAAAGGATCTCTTCGAGATGGCTCATCTTGAACTTGCACTTCATTTCTTCATTCTTCATCATGTTGATGTCTTGAAGTAACTTGAGGGCTCACTTCATCTTCATCTTCAAGACATACTTGACACTTGATATCCTTCATCAATTTCTTCTTATTGCAACCTTGAAGCCAACATATGGTTCAAGAATTGCCTATGGACAACTCCTACAAATATAACTCAATACAAACATTAGTCCATAGGGATTGTCATTAATTACCAAAACCACACATGGGGGCTCCATGCACTTTCAATCTCCCCCATTTTGGTAATTGATGACAATCTCTTTGAGAGGGTTTATATAAGGAATTTAAGTAACAAATAAGTTGAATATATAGAGCAAACTCCCCCATAATATATGCATGTGTGAATGATCTTGACTTTCATTGCATATATTGGCATTCAAAGCCTAGTGGAGTTTCCTCTAAATATTGAACTATGCAAAGCAACAAGATGCAATGCAATAAAGGCACATGCTTAAGCACAAAGCAAAGACATAACCAAATTCCCTTAAACCCTCCAAACTTCTCCCCCATTGGCACCAATTGCCGAAATGGGTGAAAAATTTAGAAGGCCAATATAGTGAGAGTTCCTCCATAGCGTGTGCATTTCTCATAATTTGAGTGGAATCAAATGCACATATCCAATGACGAATATTCGGAAGGAATCACACTATAGATAGGATCAAAGATTGCAAAAAGATAACAAAGTCAAGAAGCTTCAACAAATGAATCAAGCAACCAAATGAACCACAAAGAGGATACCAAAAGAAAGATAGATATTATGATAAGATCAAGAAGATTGCTCTAAATAATATGAGGAAGCTCCCCAAGGTTTGTGCACAAAACTAGACAATTTGCATTAGAGTATAAAGTGCACAAACATGGAATCATCACTCCCATAATATCATTCAAAAACAAAAGATACCAAGTGAATCAAACTCTAATGATCGCCACAAGATAGTGCTCTAAATCAAATGAGGAAGCTCCCCAAGGTACATGCATAAATTAAAATGTTGTATTTGAATACAATATGCATAACATGGAATCCTCACTCCCTCATTTAAAACACAAACATTTGTAATAGATCATAGATAGAAAAGTAAGCTAAACACTTGCAACAAACAGATAGTTGAGCAACAAGTAAGAGGCACCATAATAAAAAGGCTCAACCAAGAGGATATGTGAAAGGCATGATAAAGCATATTATAAGACTATTACAAGGATGAGCAAAAAGCATCATCATAGTCTTCAAAGAATTATATTGCTTAGCATGACCAATCAACACGCAATAAATAAATAAGATATCGGAGATGTATCATCTCTTATGTGTATAAGTTTCTCTAAGTGGGCAATATCACAAAGATATTTATCCACAAAGAAACATGCACACATAAAATAGATACGCAAGAAAAATAGTATGATATCCAAGACGAAGTCATGCAATATACCAATAAGAATTTTTGCTTAATAGCATGGCCAAAGGCTCAATTTTATCTTATTGTACATTCATGAACTTCAACCACAAACAACTAAAATACATCACAAATATCAACAAGGGATAGAAGATAGTTGGGATGCATTTGAGAAAGGCAACAAGTATCACAAACGGGGATACCAAAAGAAGTAACTAAATTTGCACTTTCATCTATATTGCACATGTGAGAGCCTTGAGGAATTGATATGCAACAAAATTGCTAGATAGGCATAGTTGGGATGGATGAATTATGAGCATGATTTAAAATACTTCCCAACAAATGCACTCATCTCAAATTACTCACATTCACAATAAAGAGGTTTCATTAAGACTTTTACAAGAAGCACAACATTTGCAAATCAAGAGATTCATGCCAAGATGCAACCATAAGGTTGGATACAAGAAAAGTATGCATGAGAAGATACTTGTTACCAAGATAGCATTGGTGTGGATGTAGTAGATATGTGTTCGTTGACCATCCTAGCTTGCCTCAAGTTACCATTGAGTCACCACTTCTTTCCAAGAGTGAGACAAGCATTCAATGCATATCCATTGTACCTAACACAAAGGTAAGTACAAAATGGTCCCCAAACTAATTGGGTCCGAAGTAGTTAGACACACTACAACATATAGGACAAACTCCACAATTCTATGTGCATATAGATATGAAATTGAATTTCATGCACATCTTAGCCAAATTAGGATTTGATGGAGTTTACCCTATATATTGGATCAAAGAAAGTGACACATGCCATAAGATATACATATATTAAATATGCATGCATAATACTTTCAAGAACCAAAGGAAGATACAATTTGGACAAAACACCAAATAAACCAAGAGACAATGGTTGTCCAAATTATATCAAAGAATCAAATCAACACAAGATTGACTCCAAAGACTTATCTCATTATAAGAAGCTAATTAAACCTAAACACAAAGGAATGAGATAACCAACTCCCAAGAGAGCAAGGTTCCAACAAATAAACCAAACCCTCGAAACTTTTTATGATGGCACAAAGTACCAAAAAGAAAATTTTATGTCTCCCAAAACCAAATTTTTGATAAAGATCAAGAGATGTTAAGCATTCTAATAATATAGAAGAGCTCCCCCAAGTTTGGTGCATTATCTAGGATTTTTTATATGAATACAAAATGCACAAAACTAGGATCATCACGCTACCTATATCTTCTAACAATGCTAAGAAAGTTTGAATAGACAACTTAGATCCATAAGATGCAAGGAAGACACATGGGAGTCAAAGCACAACAAATTCATGGCAATAAATAAGGCAATATAAATACAAGAGCCAATGTAGATATGATCAATAAATATCTACCTCATAATTGATTACCAATTGTCCTAGGACAAGAGGTATTAGGAAATATTTCCCGGTGGTAGTTTGTAAGTATACATAAGATCATATTTACAACGAACAAAGCATATGGTAAAAGATAAGAGTTAACCATCATGCAAAGATAGTTTCTTGATAGCTTCATTTAGTCATACCAACATGCAAGGCAATTAATAGTATTCATACCAACATGCAAAGCAATTAATAGTATTAATACCAACATGCAAAGCAATTAATAGTATGACTTGAAGCACATGGTTTTCCAAAAATGTATTGAGGGACACGTTGTGAAAAACCATGCCAAGAAAAACTTTCACAAATAAGATCCACAAAGATATTAGCAATGAAGCCATTTAAGCAAATTGGAGCTTGTTTGAGCAAACATGCCACATAGGAGAGAGATAATTTACAATATCAATTCTATGTGACACAACCTCAAATGTTCACATTTTCTAGGCTTGTAATATGCACAAAGCTTATTACTCCCCCATAATGTGTTAAGGAGTTTATTTTCACAAGAGGCAAATAAGATCCAACTAGAGATATTAATTAACATTAGAATTTGAATTTCTCATGAAGATGACATACCACATAGAGACTAGATAATCTTGCAATATCAATTCTAAGTGATATTCCTCATGTACACACATTGTTAGGATTGTGAAATTCCTAAAGGAATATCACTCCCCCAAAATGTTATAGTCCATTAATCTCTCATAAGAGCCATATAAGATACAACAAGATGCAAAGAGGCTCCAACACAAACACAAATACATGGTGTGCAACCCAACATGCATAGACTTGATTTCTCAAGAAAAGCAAGTAGGAAGCACAACATATACAAACACATGTTAGGAACAAAACTAACACATGCAAAGGGGCGAGTAACTTTCAATATAAATGAGTTGAGCACATGTTACCGCAAGGAGGAACATTGAATATATGATAGAAGCAAGATAACCAAGACTTGGCTTGAGATAATATAAATGATGAAGATCCCTTAATTCTTCATGATGTAGCCAAGTCTCCAATGCCCTCCAACAAGCACCTATTGATCAAGTTTTGGATTGTTAGTCCCCAACTAAGTTGGGTCCTAAGAGGTTAGTCACAATAGGCTTGGCAACCCAAATGGTTCTTTTCTTGACACCACTTTGAGCACCAACATATTTGGCAAACACATTGCCACCCTCATCCTTACAAAGAGAATAAACATCATCAATGGAGATAGAGTTGGATGAGGTACCAATAGTGCAAAAAGAGGAGATGTGGCCCTTCTCACGACATATGTAGCAAGTTCTTTTCTTCTCCTTCTTCTCACTAGATTTCTCCACAATGGGAGCATTGGCTTGATTCTTCTTGGGAAGTGGAATTTCTTCAACTTGAGGTTGAATATGAGTTTGAGCTTGAGGCCGCTTCCCTTTTTGCTTCTTCTTCAAAGGGCAAGATCTAACATGGTGCCCTTCAATTTTGCACTTGAAGCAAACAATCTTGGCCGGGTCTTTGACTTGTACTTGGCCCTTCTTGTTGTTGTTGTTCTTGGACTTGTTCTTGTTGTTGGATTTGAATCCAAGTCCACTCTTGTCATTGGGGGATTGTTGCATACTCAACATCGTGTCAAGTTTGCATTTCCCTTCATGACCCTTTACCAAGTCATTCTTCAAAGAAGTGACTTGGGCCTTGAGCTCTTTGATTTCCTCTACATGGTTAGTAACAACACAAGTACTAGAGGAAGTAGAACCTTCATTGTTAGAGCAACAAGGCAAGGAAGATAATTCATCACAAGATTTAGCAATACTATGAGTGGATGAATTACAAGGACTAGCACATGGCAATATAGCATTTTGAGTAGTAGTGCTAGTATCCACATGAGGCTCACAAGGTGTTGCCTTAGATATGATAGCCTCATGAGCTAACTTTAGCCTATCATGAGAGGCTAGAAGATCCTCATGGGAGCTAGAAAGCTTTCCATGATTTTCTTCCAATTTCCCATAATTGCAAGTTAGCAAATCAAGTTGAGCCCTTAGCTCAACATTCTCCTTCATGATAGATGCTTCACAAGAAGTAGAGTTAGTAGCACAAGCATCATCACAAGACATATCAAGAAGAGAGGGTAACATAGCATGCTCTTTTAAATATGAAGCTTGTAGTTGCTCATATGACTTGGTGAGGATAGAGTGTTCGCTCTCCAAGGCCTTGTGGGCCTTGTCTAGATCATCTAGATCCTTAACAAGTTTATCATGGCCAACACCAACTTTGAACTTTTCTTTTTTAAGCAATTTTAATTTAGCTTTAGCATGGTCTCTTTCTTTAGTGAGTTTAGCAAATATTTTATTTTGAGACACCTCAAGGGTTTGAAGTTGCTCCTCAAGAGAGGCTACGGTCTCTTGTTCTTCTTCAAGATCATTCTTTAAAGATGCTACATCATCGGCATACTCTCGTTCAAGAGCACCCTTTTTATCAATGGTGTTCTCATGCATCCAAATAAGTTTTTGGCTCTCAATAGCGGTAGTCAAGATTTCAAAGAAGTGAGAGCTAGCAATTTTATCTTTGTAAAGAACCTTGAATACACTCTTACCTTTATCGCGTAGAGAGACAACCCAATCCTCTTCTTCATATTCATCCTCATTCTTATCACCACGAGACATATTAGGTTCCATGGTAGGAGGTACCGTGGAACCCTTGGCCATAAGGCATATATGAGGACCGTGAGATAAAGATGAGGAGTTACTTGAGGCTCCTTTCAAGATCTTGTCTTGACCAATAGAATCTTTGGTTTCCTCTACATTGTTAGACACACAACAACTAGAGGAAATAGAATCATTTTTATCATGGCCACAAGACAATGCAAGCATATCATCATTAGATTTTTTCAAGCAACTTACACATGATATGCAAGGACTATCAACACAAGCATGTAAATCATTTCTAGTGCTAGATGTGTTTAAGTCCAAAGATGAACCATTGCAATGAGATATAGATGAAGGATCATCAATAGTAAGCTCAATACCAACATTGCAATTTCCATCACCACTCACCATATCATTACCTTGTGTCTTGAAACACTTTGGTGAAGTGGATGAAGATGAGAACTCATCACGGCCGGAAGTGGAAGCAATACAATCATCCTCAATGATATTGGACACATCATATTTATCTCAAAGCTTTGTCCATAATTCATGAGCGCTCCCAAAAGGCATGATTGAAGAAGTAACTACATTGCTCACAACAATGGAAAACACATGAGAAGCAAGAGCATCGAGACAAGAGTTTTTCTTCTCCTCATAAGATAAATTTTGGGGATCCTTAGGAGAAGAAAAACCCATGTCAAGAAATCGCTCCATGTTCGGGGAAATACCCCGCAAAATATTAAGCACATAAATTTTCCATAGATCATAATTTGTGCCATCAAATATAAACAAGTTATTGTGATCTAATCCCCTAACCGACATCTTTACTCTCAAGGCGGTGAAGCCTAAGAATGAGAGACCTTGCTCTGATACCAATTGAAAGGACACGGATGTCGCCTAGAGGGGGGTGAATAGGCGATTTAAAACTTTTACGAGATGGGCTTAACAAATGCGGAATAAAACTAGCGTTTACTTTGTCAAGCCCAAAGCCTATATACTATGGTTCACCTATGTGCACCAACAACTTATTCTAAGCAAGAGTTCACCTATGTGCACCAACAACTTATGCTAAGCAATACAAGCAAGTATGTGATAGCAAGATATATATAACTTCAAGCACGATGGCTATCACAAGGTAAAGTGCATAAGTAAAGAGCTCATAGAGATAACCGAGGCACGCGGGAGACGATGATTTATCCGGAGTTCACACTCTTGCGAGTGCTAATCTCCGGTGGAGAGGTGCGGTTGCTTAGTGCTCCCGAACGCCACAAGAGGCTCACCTTGAGGTGTGGTTGCTCGATGCACACCAACGCCACAAAGGCCTCACCCCAAGATGCGGTACTCACACCACACACCGAACGCCACGAAGGCGCCTCACCTAAATCTCCGGTGACCCTCGCCACAAAGGCCTAGGTCACGGTTCCACTAAGGGATTTCCTTCGAGGCGGAAACCGGGCCTTACACAAAGATTGGGGCACACATCCACAACTTAATTGGAGGCTCCCAACAAATCACCACAAAGGCCTAGAATCCGTCTAGGGTTCCAAGAACCCAAGAGTAACAACCTTCTTGTTTTCACCACCACGAATCACCGTGGAGAACTCAAACCGATGCACCAAATGCAATGGCAAGAACACCACAAAGATGCTCAAGTCCTTCTCTCTCAAATTCCAACAAAGCTACAAAAGCTATTGGGGGAATAAGAGAGGAAGAACAAAGGAATTCACAAAGAACACCAATATCAAGATCTAGAGAGTTCCACTCACAAAGAGATGGATTTGATTGGTAGAAATGTAGATCTAGATCTCCTCTCTCTTTTCCCTCAAATGGGGGCAAGAATCATGGAGGGATTGAGAGATGGAGGAAGCTTCTCTAGTTCAACAATGGAGGAGAGAGAGTGTGAGAGAAGCTACAGCCCAAGGAGGAAGAAGGGGGGTATTTATACCCCCAAGAAAATCGAGCCGTTTGGGCAAAACCAGGGCCGGATATTCCGGCCCAAGTTGGGGCCGGATTATCCGGGGGGCGGATAATCCGGCCTCAGGGACAAAACCTGGACAAAATCCGGCCAAAAATCCGGCCCTATCCAGATGCTTTTCTTCCGGTCCTTAGCCAATTTCGGGGCCGGATATTTCAAATATCCGCCCGGATAATCCGGCCCGGATATTTCGAAAAATCCGGCCCAAAACTGCAGAAACACCAAAACTAAAACGAGCATAACTTTAGCATCCGGACTCCGATTTTGATGATCTTGGGCTTGTTTTGAAGCTAGGAACAAGCTCTACAAGATCATGCAGGAAACCATCATAGTCCAACAAGGTAGGATAGAAACAAATGATGAAAGGTTTGACCTATCTAAAAAAGACATACCGGTAAAACCTCCAATCTCGAAAATGCAACAAGTTGCCCATGCAAAAACCATTCTCAATGAACTAGAGCTTGTCATGAGAATAAACACAAGCTCTAAAACATCACATGGATAAGATCCAAATAAAACCAAGAAAGATGATGAACCAAACTCGAAAACGCAACAAGTGATCTATGCGAAATCCGTTTCGATGAACTAGAGCTTGTCATGAGAATAAGCACAAGCTCTAAAACATCACATGGATAAGGTCCAAATAACAACCAAGAAAGATGATGCAAGGATGCAAAGGTTTGAGCTCTCTCCGAACGATACGATCGAGTTACTCACTCGAGAGCCCTCTTGATAGTACGGCAACTAAACTATAAACCGGTCTCCAACTACACTATGAGACCGGTGAGAAACAAACCCTATCAAGAGCAAACCTTATACTTGCGCATTCCACTTGAGCTCGATGACGACGATCTTGACCTCAACAAGATGGAACGCCTTTTGTGCTTGCTTGACGAAGTCTTGTGGATTGCTCCCCCATAATCCACCATGGGAGAGCTTCTTCTTCGGCGCATCTTCACATAACCATGACCACCATGTGGATTGCTCCCCCATAATCCACCATGGGAGAGCTTCTTCTTCGGCGCATCTTCACATATCCATGATCACCATATGGATGGCAAGACTCAAGCAAAGGATCTCTTCGAGATGGCTCATCTTGAACTTGCACTTCATTTCTTCATTCTTCATCATGTTGATGTCTTGAAGTAACTTGAGGGCTCACTTCATCTTCATCTTCAAGACATACTTGACACTTGATATCCTTCATCAATTTCTTCTTATTGCAACCTTGAAGCCAACATATGGTTCAAGAATTGCCTATGGACAACTCCTACAAATATAACTCAATGCAAACATTAGTCCATAGGGATTGTCATTAATTACCAAAACCACACATGGGGGCTCCATGCACTTTCAGTCCAGTAGTATCATGAGCAAACTCAACAATATAACTATCACATAAAGCATTCTTATCATGAGTCTCATGCATAAAATTATTACTCTCCTCATAAGCATAGTCAATTTTATTAGTTGTAGTGGGAGCAAATTCAACAAAGTAGCTATCAAATATAGGAGGCATATTGTAATCATAATCAAATTTATCCTCCATAACAGGTGGCACCAAAAGACTACTATCATTATAATCATCATAAATAGGAGGCAAAGTATCATCAAAGAAAATTTTCTCCTCAATGCCCGGGGGACTAAAAAGATCATGCTCATCAAAACCAGCTTCCCCAAGCTTAGAATTTTCCATAGCATTAGCAACAATAGTGTTCAAAGCATTCATATTAATAACATTCCCATTAGCATGCATATAAAGTTCCATGGGTTTTTTAATTTTCTCATCAAACACATCATGTCCTAATTCAAGATAAAGTTCATAAAGATCTCTCATATTTTTGTTGTTTTCCATCATGCCTAACTAGTGTAAACAAGAAACAAAAAGATGCAATTGCAGGATATAAAGGAAATAGCTTCGAGCACAAACACAATGGCGCCAGAAAAGTACTGTACAGGAACCGAAGTATGAGTGCCTTTACCTTTCCTCCCCAACGGCGTCGTGTTTGATGTCTACGGGTGCTTCTATTCTTGTAGACAGTGTTGGGCCTCCAAGAGCAGAGGTTTGTAGAATAGCAGCAAGTTTCCCTTAAGTGGATCACCCAAGGTTTATCGATCTCGGGAGGAAGAGGTCAAAGATATCCTCTCATGCAACCCTGCAACCACAAAGCAAGAAGTCTCTTGTGTCCCCAACACACCTAATAGGTGCACTAGTTCGGCGAAGAGATAGTGAAATACAGGTGGTATAAATAAGTAGTAGCAACGGCACCAGAAAAGTGCTTTGCCCAGACGATAAACAAGCAGTAACGGCTGTGCATTAAAACGGTAAACAAGCAGCGATAGCGATATTTAGGAACAAGGCCTAGGGATTACACTTTCACTAGTGGACACTCTCAACTTTGATCACATAACAGAATAGATAAATGCATACTCTACACCCTCTTGTTGGATGATGAACATCACTGTGTAGGATTACACGAACCCTCAATGCCGGAGTTAACAAGCTCCACAATATTCAATGTTCATATTTAAATAACCTTAGAGTGTAAGATAGATCAACACAACTAAACCAAGTACTAACGTAGCATGCACACTGTCACCTTCACGCTACGAAAGGAGGCATAGATCACATCAATACCATCATAGCAATAGTTAACTTCATAATCTACAAGAGATCATAATCATAGCCTACGCCAAGTACTAACACGGATGCACACACTGTCACCATTACACCGTGCAGGAGGAATAAACTACTTTAATAACATCACTAGAGTAGCATGTAGATATATTGTGATACAAAACACATTGCAATCATAAAGAGATATAAATAAGCACTTCACTATGCCATTCATAACAGTGAATAAGTATTCGTGAAATATAGCCTAAGAGACCCACACGGTGCACACACTGTCACCTTTACACACGTGGGACAAGGAGTCTCGGAGATCACATAAGTAAAATTCACTTGACTAGCATAATGACATCTAGATTACAAGCATCATCATATGAATCTCAATCATGTAAGGCAGCTCATGAGATTATTGTATTGAAGTACATAGGAGAGAGATGAACCACATAGCTACCGGTACAGCCCCAGCCTCGATGGAGAACTACTCCTCCTCATGGGAGACAGCGGTGATGAAGATGGCGGTGTCGATGGAGCCTTCCGGGCACCCCGTCCCGCGGCGTGCGGAACAGAGACTCCTGTCCCCAGATCTTGGCTTCGCGATGGCGGCGGCTCTGGATGGTTTCTCGTACCGTGGCTTTTCCGTGTCGAGGTTTTAGGTCGAGGGGCTTAAATAGGCGAAGGCGGCGTCGGAAGGTCAACGAGGCGACGACACCATAGGCGGCGCGGCGGGGCCTGGGCGCCGGCCTATCATATGGGGCCCTGTGGCCCCTGCGACTCTCGGGTGTTGGATGCTTCCGGTTCTAAGATGTTGGGCGTTGATTTCGTCCGATTCGAGAATATTTCCTTACTAGGATTTCGAAACCAAAACCAGCAGAAAAAGAACGCCTTTCATCTCGTCAATAGGTTAGTTCCGGAAAACGCATAATTATGACATAAAGTGTGCATAAAACATGTAGATATCATCAATAATGTGGCATGGAACATAAAAAATTATCGATACGTCGGAGACGTATCAAGTGCTATGCTCGTTCTGCGTCACTAGAGATCGATACGCTGATTTACCAGTGTAGACACCCGTTCTTTCCAAGTCCCAGGCCCAGAAGTCATCACCCCCATCTCGTCGGGGAGGCATATTCAGGATAGCATCTGCTTCCGACGCGATGAAGTTCCTTCTGACCAAATCCATTTTCAATGAACCATTGTCTGAATCAATCAACTCTGAGACAGAAGTAAGCACATCCCCGCTATCTCCTAGCTGACATGATGGTGTCATCGTTCTCAAGCCCGAAATCCACTAATCTGTCCATATTGGTACCGATGTACCATCACCAATCCTCTTAATGAGTCCATTGGACATAGCTCTTCTCCCCGCCACAATTGCTCGCCGGGTAGACGATGCTCCGCTCGGAACTGTTGCATGTTTGAAATCAGTATCGGGGAAGTACTTGGTTTTCAGAACACGCGAACACATCGAATCAATGAGGCGCCAACCCTGTTTACCAAGCAAGGCTAGGTTGAACATTTCCAAATCCCGAAACCCCATACCCCTTTACATTTTGGTGATGCAAGAGACTCCCACGCGACCCAATGAACGGATCGGCGATCAATCGAGCTGCTTCACCAGTAGCGTGCCATGTAAGAGATCAACTGTTTGCACACTTTCTTATTCAGCAGAAAACAACACATAGTGAAGATTGATATTGCCTGGATAACCGATCTTAGAAAATCCTCCCTTCCAGCACTAGACCATTCTTTCAGAACCATCATGAAGCTTGCTTCCTGGGCTTACTGATTAGCTGCTTATCTACGGCAACGCATATACGTACACATACAGAGTACTGGACCTATGGTATTTCGTTGAGGGGGTGATCGGTTGGGGCTAGCTAGCTTGCTGACTACTTGCTATGTGCTAGCTTGCGTGCTAGCTAGCCGGCTGCCCTGGCTTCGCCTGGACATATCCGAAATCGCCCGAAATATGTCGGAATCAGCCATGTTCGTCGTCTAGTATGGCCTCGATTTGACCAGACCAGGGGAGACACATCAAAATTTCGCTGGAGTAGTACCGCTCCGTGAGCGTTGACCAAAATTGTGGTATCCAAATCTTTGTTGTTTAACTTATTATATTTTGGTCAAAATCCGGCATGTAAATAGTACGAGAGGATTATTTAGGAGGATCCAACCGTTATGCGTATCTATTTCGGGCAGTTATTTTTATCAACCCCGATAAAAAACGGTAAATCTAATTTTTGCCTGGGCACTATCCTGTCATAAAAAGTGCGCACTCGCCGGTGCCATCCGATCTAATCGTGTGGATACGCGTCCACACGAGTAGTCTTGGTTCCGTCTCGCGGAAGATTCGTCTCTCCATCGCTCACTCCACCTTATCCCTTTCCTCCCTCCCATATGCTTTCTCCTCTCCATCTCTCGCTCCACCGACAGGCATACGACTACACCTACACGAGCACGGAAGAACACAGGTGGAGCAGCACGATGCAAGGTCTTGGAGGTGTGTGACTGTCACATCGCGGCGGCGTTCGCCCTCGCCGAGCCACCTACAGCTGCGGCGGCGGAGGCGGAGAACAGATCTAGCAAATCCTGCAGCATCAGCATCTGTGTCGTCGATTGCCAGGTTCCTGCAGCCGGTAGCGCGCCAGCGCCGCAGTACCTGGACACATCTGTGTCGTCGTCTTCCCTGCGGCCGCTGTCCTACAAATGCGAGCAAACGGGCCAGAGCACGGGGGAAAGGTATGACCACCGCCTCACCGTCCGGGGACGGCTGCTTCCGGCCAGGCACATGCACTGCTCGAACCAAGCAAATCGTTTGCTTCCTGTCGTTCTATGTATCTTTTGGTGGCAGCAAATGCTATTTGCATCCTGTGTAACAACAATTTATATTCTACCTATGCCAATGAAGTATGATTCAACAGCAACAAATGCAGTTCCAACTCACGGATGTAGTTTTTATCTGGTCACATATCTAATTTGAAAATTATGGATGTATTTTTATTAGATTGCAGATGTAGTTTTAAAATCATGGATATATTAGTCCGTTAGAGATGCAATTTTTGGACCTTAGATGTATGTTTTATTATATTGCAGACGTAATTTTAAAATCATGGATATATTTTTCAGCTGTTAGAGATGCAATTTTTGGACCTTAGATGTATTGCTGATGTAATTTTAAAATCATGGATATATTTTTCAGGCTGTTAGAGATGTAGTTTTCTAACTTTGAATGTAATTTGATAGGTTACATATATAACTTTCAGAGCATGGTTTTATCACAGATTGTAACTATCAAATTTACATTCGAATGTAACTTTTAGTACATTTCTCAATTCATAGGATGTAATATTTTACTGTTCTTACATTCTCTCCGTACATGGGAATCAGTGTTTTTCTTCAGATTTTGTTATTCTAATTCACCTGGGAGCTTTTTTTAGTGGTTTCGCGCTTGCGTGGTGTTTGTGAAGTCTAAGTCTCATCGAGTCATTTTTTCGGATGATTTTTATATCTTTTGTAAAAAACTGGATTACTTCTTACATGGAAGATGGAAGAGGCAGCCATTCACATATGCGTTTTTTTAAAGCCTGGACGTTCTCACGTGGCGACCAAGTCCAGATCACTCGCGAAGGGATGGCGCATGGCCGAGTGGGGACCAGGACTTTCCTTTTTCAGCGGGGCACAGTCTAGGAACATGGTTATTTACTATTTTTAGGTGGGGCACTGCGGAAGATAATTCCGTGCCCGCGCACTGTGTAGCATAGCCCGATAAAAAAACACAATTACAGGCCGGTATGCACTGTCACGTAGAGATGCTCCGATGGGGCAAGCCGCCTCCACTGCCGTCACTGCTAGCCCTGACGAAATCGCGGACATGGAGCCGATGCGAGGGCAAAGAGGAGGCACTAATGATGGGCTGGTTAGGGCATCTCCAGCGGCACGTGAGCGTCCGTTTGTGTACAATGACCTGCGTCCGCCGTGAGCGTGAAAGTGGCCGGCGTCACGAGAGCAACCTGGCCCAAATATGCGCAGGTTGCGTCGGCGGACGCTTCGGTCTCAAGCGTCCGCTCGCGTCCCCACGGCCCTCATGGCGGCGACCTAGGTTCGATCGGCCTCCAATTCACAACCGCGCAATGGAGCGCCGAACCGCCGCGGAAGAGCAACCGCCGGCCTCTTCGTTTTACGCGTCGCCGTTAATCCGCGTACATTATAACCCCCGCGTCTATGGTAATTCAAGTTCAACCGCCTCCTTCTTCTTTCTCTTCTTCTTCTTCTTCTTCTTCTTCTTCTCCAACACCGGCACGCCATGAGCGACTACACGCTGCCGTCCGACTCGGAGAGCGAGGGCAAGTCGCCGGATTCCTGCATTGGTGGGAATCGCGGCGACACCAAGCGATCCGGGCTCCACCCTACTACCTCCTCACGAGTGAGGACGAGGAGGAGGGAGCGGCAATGTAAAGGCCGGGAGTAGGACGGAGCGGCGCGCGACAGACGACGAGGAGGAGGGCGGGGAGGAGGAGGAGGACTCGACACCAAGGCGGACGACAAGGCGGCGGCAAGGAAGAAGTCCAGGGCGCGCGCGGTGGCGCGTCGTCGTCCGTTCACCGACGATGACGACGAAGACGCCATTTCTTCCAGTTTCAAGTCCTCGACGGGCGCGTCGTCCTCCAGTTCGGACGACGAGGTGACAAGCAAGAAGGCGGAGGAGTTTCCATGACGACGACGATGCAGGGCCTTCGAAGAAGATGGCCAAAAAATAGTTTGAGTTTATATGTTTTTAAATTTATTCTTATTTGTATGTTAAATATGTTTGAATCTAGTCGATTGATGTATCCGGTTAATTGTTTAGGCTATAATCTATTCGATTGGACCAACATGACATCATGAGTACATCTTTTTCGCGTTTAAACTTGATCATTTAACTATAAAATGTAAAGAAGTAGCACAAAAAAAAAACAGTTACATGTCCAAAATGCGTCGGACCGCTGGAGGTAGCCCCCGACGCAAACGGACATTTCACCCCTTGCGGTTAATTTGGTGTTCACGGGGCGATGCAAACGGACGCTCGCGATCACTTTTGAGCGTCCGAAATGCGTCGCGCTGCTGGAGATGCCCTTATCGACTAGTTCCTGTTGTCGCGGGAAAAGCGGGCCCAACGATCATCCAGCGTAGATCCAAAGTCCAGCAGCCGTCCTGGCCGGGGTGGCCGGATTTTGCATGTGCTGGAGGATCACACACAACCGTCTTGGCAGTGTAGGAGCAGTCGTGGGGCAGCTCATATGAGCAGGACACAAGGATCCATTCGATCGTTGGCGGACTGATCAGCCAGCCAGAGCCAGGTCTGCGAAATCGAAATCACCAGGAATAATCCTCGCTGTCCTACACTTGTTCCCCACCAAGCTTTGTTCCATCCGTAAAACAAAAAAGCTTTGTTCCATCCTAATCACGGCGGAGAAAAAGTCCGTGGTGCCCTCTTCAACGTCGGCCAGGTTCATGGTCAAACGATCCCGTTGCCGTGAACACCACCGCCATGGACCATGGTTGAAACTTCTAGACCACTTTTGTACTAGATTTTCTTTGGGAATGTTCTAAGGTGGGTCATGTATTCATGTTGGCGTCTGTTCTTCGGATGAAATTTGTTTCGAGGAAGCTGATATTGTGATTTCGAGGAATAATCATCTTCAGAACGATGACTCGTCATCAGTATGCAGATGCCGCGTTGAGACGTGACTTTGGGGCGAAGAAATCGGTGATGTAGCGAGTGAGAAACGGCGACGGACGAGGTGAGAGATTTGGAACAGTAGACGCGAGGCGAGGGCATCGTGGTCATCTCGCACCCGCGCATACATACCCACGTTGTGCCGCGGCCCGCGGCCGGTTGACTAGAACAGCGCAGCGCAGCGCCGCCTGGACTGCCTGCCTGGCCTTTTCTTCTCGGCCGTTCCAAATTCTCCCCTCCTGCCTGCAGTATTCCAACTCCAACACGGCGACGTCGCCATCGCCATCGCTGCCGCTCCTCCACCTCTACGCTTAAGGGGAGGCAGCTAGCCGCCGCCTGCACACCTCCCTCCTGCGCCCATCCCAAACCCTAGCATATCGCCTCCCCCCAACTCCTCCACACGCGCGAGAGCTTCCCTCTGACCCCGCAGATCGCCCGCCGGCCATGGGGTCCAAGGACCAGGACCTGCCCGCCTCGTCCGGCGGCGGCGCCGGCGGCGGCGGAGGCTTCTTCCAGTCCATCACCAAGGGCATGCGCAGCTTGGGCCTCGCCGTCACCAACTCGGTCAACGGGTCAGTCTCCCCGCTCCCTCCCCTCCCCAGATCCGCCTCCGCCTCCCCCGATTTCCTCCTGGGGTCTGCGTCCAGAGCCCAGCGTCCGCTTCTCCGCACTTTGATCTGACGCGCCCGCGCCCGATCCCAGCTGCCGGTGCTCGCCAATTGCCGAATCGCCGGGCTCCGTTCCAGTTCAAAGATCGGTGCTTTGCTGTTTCTCGCGTTTGCTGAGCTGCTCCTTAGCGATCGCACCGTCCGATTATAGTAGCTTAGCTGCTCTCCTACTACCGATCTGTTTGTCCAGTGTGTCCAAAAAAGTGAACTCCTACTACTTCCTACTAGTATAAGCTGTTGGGTTTAGTTGATTCTTATTTTTGGTCTACTCTACACTACTGCCATGCAATGTCTCAAAGTGGGCATGAAGAATCGTCACGCTTTGGTAACACAGCCGATCTCTGCCTGCGCAATTCAAGGCAGGCAGGGTGCGCTGCATCGTGATTGGAAAGCTTAGACCCAGATCAAATATTACCGCACTCCGAAATCAATGCCCTTGTATTTTACTTTCTGCGGTCCCAAGCTAATGAATTCTTCTGAAACATGCATTGCCATCAAATGTCTCTAATGTGAAGATACTGGTTTAGTAGAAGAAAAACTAGAAAATCATGTTGTTACTCGGGATTTTGAAACGGTTAATGAACCGCTGTCAATTTCTGTTTGTGCTTTTGAATTACGTTCAGTTTCTGTCGTGCAATTCAAAGCAGATGGGGTGCAGTATGAGCTGAGTTCTGATTGGAAAGCTTAGATGCAGATCCAAGTTGGGCACACCCCGAAATTAATACCCCCTTTTTTTTTTTTTTTGCTTCCTGGGGTTTGAATTCTTCTGAAGAATGCATTGCCATCGGATGTCTATTTGTCTCCCCTGTGAAAACCATGTCGCCACTTGGGATTTTGAAACAGTTAATGAGCAGTTATATCCTGCCTGTAGGATGGTCGGCTACGAAGGTCTTGAAGTTATTAACCCGGATGGAGGCACAGAAGATGCGGAAGCAGAGGCGATGAAGGGGCGATGGAAGCAGGAGGTGAGGTTCACTGAATAACAAACCACACAACTTAAGGAATCATTTCTCAAAAATAGATATATGCAATCAGACTGCATGATGCTTCAGATTTTCATTAGAGGAACTCATCGCTGGAGCTTTTTATTCTGGCGTCAGCATTTCTTCTGCATGCACTTATGAACCCTTAAATTGTACATATTGTGTTTCCGGGGTCTACTGTACCCGTCACAAAATATAAGGCATATAAGTTTAGTCAATAGTCAGCATCTTCTATGTTTGACAAAGTTATACACAAGAATATGAACATCTTCAATGCGAAATCAATTTCAGTAGATTCACCATAAAGTATGTTTTCACAATGTGTACATTCAGTATTGTAGATGTTGATATTTTTTCCTAAATATTTGGTCAAAGTTAGTAGGATATGACTTTTTTCTAAACTTATACGCCTTTCATTTTGGGACGGAGGGAGTATATGAGTGAATTTCTAATTGCTCAGGTCATCAAACAATGTACTTAAACTTTACCGAAAATTCAAACGTAATGTACATTTTTTTTGGTAACACTATTTACCTTGGCGCTATACTTGTTGCACTCAACATGCAATTATGCTCTAGCGGAGGTCAGCACAATCATGTGCTCCTTTTAGTCAAAAGAATATTTGTTTGCTAGAGTGTAATTTCTTAAATTTCTTAATAATGCGTCAGGTGTGCTGTGTGTCCTCTTCAGAGACGCTTACATCGTACTGGTGTTGGTTATTTAGTTGCCTAAATACCATCTATTTAGTCAATTAATCCTTCATCGATTTATTTATCTATCCACAAGTTTAGTAGTCATGTTTATGATTTATACTTGCACAAGGTTTTGTTGCCGGCGCTAAGTGTCTTCGATTTGGTGATCCATAGGTTGCCTAGCTTGCTTTGTTTCTATTGATGAGTCGTGCCTTTATCAGGGCGCTTATAACTCTTTCTATATGAATGAATACATGCAGCTCTCCTGCATTGCCTCGAAAAAAACTTGCAAAATGTTTGTTCATCATTCACAGATCTTATTTGTATTACGCTTTGGAAATCACTGTATCTGTTTAGTTTTGTTTTATTAAAAGTCCAACCTTTGGCGATAGCTGTAGGTTCATTCATAAGTTTTTTTTTTATCATGTAAGCCCCATAAGTTCTATTACTAATGAAAATGAGCCATAAGTTCATTCATAGTTTTTTTATCATGTAAGCCCCATAAATTCTATTACTAATGAAAATGAGCCATTTTTTATCTGTTGGTGTTGGTTTCTATTAAACTATAAGCGGCTTCTACATATTTATTACAATAATATGCATGATGGCTGGTTGATAAATATTCAGTAATGACCCTGGTGTTGCGCACTGAACACTTCACCTTCTATTACCCTGATAATGGTGCTTGGTTTATTTGCAAAATAAGTAAAATGACGAGTCCTGAACCACTTTGTATTTTCGCTGCACACCATTATTTTGTTGATTGTTGCACTGCCATGCTGTTTTTGACGCTGTGCTTTACTTACAGGATCGTGATGGTTACTGGAAGATGATGAACAAATACATAGGATCAGATGTTACGTCACTTGTTACACTTCCAGTAATTATCTTCGAGCCGATGACGATGCTTCAGAAAATAGCAGAGGTTTGTGCTCCAAAACTTTTACTCCGTATTTATTTTTCAAGAAAACGCATAAAGCATTTGCATTTCCTATCATTGAAAAGGGGAAGAGTTTAGTGTTAGACACCTCCTAAGAGACCAGAAACCAAAAAGAGAGAAGAAACTACAACTCAGTGAACATCTCAGGTTTGTGGCAAGATCATGCGGAGGTCTTGTGCTCCAGCTCTTGCCCAAAGGGCAGCTTCCTCCTTGTTCTTGTTGACAATGTTTTCAATGGAGGGCTGAGCTCCATTAAACACGCAGTCGTTGCGATGTTTGCATAATATCCAAGGGATCAGCAGAGTGATTGAACCGAAGCCTTTACACAAGGGCTTGGGCGTTGTCTGCTTGGCCTGGCAGCACCAAGCCTGTTGGGTGTCGTTGTGCTCCGGCTGCAGGTTTCACGTTGCCAGGAGAAAACCTCGTACGTCGTACCAAACCTGGCGGGATAAGCAGCATCGGGAGAAGCAGCATCCTGTCAGTAGGTGCTGGATAGTTTCCATCTCCTGGTCGCATGGGAGGCATCGAGGGTGGTGCTGAAGTCCCTTGTCGTTGCAAGCGTGCAGCTGTCGAACAACATCAATCCAGGTTGGCTAACCAGTGAAAGAACTTAACACGCTGCGGAGCCCAGGTTTTCCAAATCATCCTCCTGGCGCTGCAGTGGGGGTGGACCCATGAAATCTTGCCTTGTAGCATGACTTAGCAAAGTATAAACCCTAGCTGCCCCACTTCCAAATCAGAGCGTCAGTCTGGTCCGATATCTGTGTGTGCTGGAGCTGGCGCCACAGCAGCAGATACTCGCTGATCTCCTGGATGCTGATCGTGGCCAGCTGTGGCCTAGCAGGCCATCGGCCACGGTTCTGTCGCGGCCACAGATTTTAGTGGTTGTAGAAGCGTGTAGAGTAGAGTGCGAGAATGCAGCAATTAAACTACCGAGTAAGTTCAAATTGATGTTAGCATGAAACCTATCAGTCCAAAAGCACCATGAAGAGCAACAAAAGTGCACAGACTGTGGTATGGACACACTGAAGGTGACTGTATTACTGTAGTTTTTTAATCCTCTGGTATTCTTTATATAATCCGTTGATTCTTAGCAAAGTTTAAAACAGTGCGCTATCTTGACGATATAGCATCGCTATAGCAGATTCAGAGCACTCCTGCTAACACTATGCACTTTTAACACGAAATAGAAACTCCTGCTATATCGCTCTAAAATGCTAAATTAGGCAAGACAATAGCGCTATTTCTCCTGCGGTCCCGCCAGGTCAAAAAATTCGAAGACTTGAATTTGAATTTTGAAAGCAGATGGACCTAGTTATGTAATATGCACTATGCCCTCCTTTTATTGCCTAGGTTTTCGGAAAGTTTTCTTGTTTTTTTGAAAAACGCTAAATGGCTTAGCTTTGCTATACCGAAGCTATAGCTTTCTTAGTGTCTGGAAAATGCCGCATCTAAGAAGCATAGCCAGCTATTTAACTTTGAGTCTTAGTCATAGTGTGTAGTGCTTTTAGGTGTTTGGCTCTAAGTTAAGTACTGAAAATCTGAAGCCAAATAGTTTTGTGAGATTTTGCTGTTAGCTGTTACAGAAAGCCACAGTAATCACTCATTTTTTTATTTCTCTATTTCCGTAGCCTCAAATGGAGTCTACAAGCACTAAATTATCTACACATTTTCTATAATGATTATTTGCTAATTATTTAGCTGTTTATACTGAGTGCAGATTATGGAATATTGTGAACTTTTAGACAAAGCAGATGAATGTGAGGATCCATACATGCGTATGGTATATGCTTGTGAGTTTGCCCTTCCCTCAGCTGCAACTCCACTTTAATGTTGCGTTCTGGCTGACTGAGCTTTAAACCCCACTTTCAGCTACATGGGCTGTATCAGTCTACTTCGCGCTCCAGCGCACGTGGAAGCCTTTCAATCCCATCCTTGGAGAGACATATGAGATGGTTAACCACCGGGGTGTCACATTTATTGCTGAGCAGGTCAGTGACGAATGTGAAATATTGGAAGTGCAAAAATATTATTGAAATGTATTTGAGATGACTATTATACTAAAATTTTGCTTTGAACCCCCTTACTTCATTCCAAATCCCAACTGGGGAACAAGTGTATGTAATAATGTAGAGGGAGTTACATACACAACAGCACTAGTCTCACTTGTTAATCCTGCATTACTTTTTAATCATCCTTTTCATTAATTTTATTTCACAGGTAAGCCACCATCCTCCAATGGGTGTAGCTCATGGTGAGAACGATCATTTTACTTATGACATTACATCAAAGTTGAAGACAAAATTCTTGGGAAACTCAGTCGAAGTGTATCCAATTGGAAGGTATTTTATTGAGCTGCAATTATTTCTGTAGATGTGTCCTGAAATCTTTTGCCAAGCTTATGGGCTAGTAAAAAGTTCTGTTCAAGGTTGTGTAGAAATCACTTTTTTTTGTATCAACTCCTGAATGTTGTTGTTTCTTCATAACAGGACTAGAGTGACACTTAAAAAATCTGGTGTGGTGTTGGAGTTGATACCACCGCTGACAAAGGTCAACAACTTGATATTTGGACGCACATGGGTAGACTCTCCTGGAGAGTTGGTCATGAACAATCTGACAACTGGCGACAAAGCTGTGCTGTACTTCCAGCCATGTGGTTGGTTTGGGTATGATAAGATTGACTAACCTGTACAGTTTACAATTTGTTAATAATTCTGCTAAATACTATGTGCCAGGACAATGTTTGTGGTCTCATATATGTTTATTTCAGGGCTGGCCGATATGAGGTGGATGGGTATGTATATAGTGCAGCTGAAGAACCAAAAATGATGGTAACAGGAAAATGGAACAAGTCGTTGAGTTACCAGCCATGTGATCAAGAAGGTGATCCTCTGCCAGGAACTGAACTAAAAGAGGTATGGCTTTCTTTCAGTTTTCAACAGCCGGAATATGTTTTTTTCTTATATTCAGGCAACACCACTGTACCTTATTTGCTGATATTTGGTGCTGCTCAAATTTGTTGTTTCCTCAGGTGTGGAAAGTCGCTCCTACTCCAGCGAATGACAAGCACCAGTATACATACTTTGCGCACAAGCTAAATAGCTTTGATACGGCGCCCAAGAAGCTATTGCCTTCAGACTCTAGATTAAGGCCCGACAGATATGCCCTTGAGAAGGGCGACATGTCTAAATCTGGTGCAGAAAAGAGCAGGTAATTGCTCACTTCTCTATGACATGCAGCATAGCTTGTGTGGGTGGCTTGACACTTAACTTCACGAGTTATATTGAAATTTGAAGATGCTGGCTTGCTTTCCAGTATTGACCATCTAAAGCTTGTGTTTGTGGACGCATTCAGGCTTGAAGAGCAGCAAAGAGCTGAGAAAAGAACCCGGGAAACCAAGGGGGAGCAATTTACTCCGAAATGGTTCAACAAGACCGACGATATCTCCCCTACTCCGTGGGGCGATCTGGAGGTGTACGAATACAACGGCAAATACGCCGAGCACCGAGCCGCCATCGACAGCTCGAGTGTGGCTGAGGAGACAGACCAGAGCTCCATTGAGTTCAACCCGTGGCAGTATGGCGACTCTTCCCAATGATTCCAGAGGGTTTGAGGCTACCATCTCATTTCATCACCTGAAACGCTTCCAGGCCTCTTGCACTCTGCTGTGATATCCATATATCTTGGCGGTTTCCGTGCCTTGTAGTATTATTACGATGATGACCTTCCTCCCTTTCCTCTTCATGCTATTGTTGCACAGTTCAGGATGTGATTTGTGTATTTGATGTAAGCCCGTATACAGTGGTCGTATATCTAGAAGAGGTTGGAAGTTTTCTTTTGTGCCATTGTTTTGCATTACCTCGTGTTCAGATCGACATGATAGCCGAACACAATGCAGCTTGTTGGCCGTGCCTCGAGTAAATACATTTTGCAATGAAGGTATCTCCCAGTTTCAGTGAAAGACAAAATTAAGAACCATTTCATGCGGCCCAAGTGTGGCTTTGTACGTTTAGAACACAGGTGGGTTTTCTCTAGCGCCAAGGCTTGCTGTTTCAGTCTGTGACTGCTCTGCTCCAGGACTCCAGGGGAGGAGAGCACGACAATGGTCTGAAGCTATGCATCTCATATTATCATCTGAAACGCTTCCAGGTTTTTGTGCCTTGTTGTAGTATTATGATGGTCTTCCCCTTTTATGTCTTCATGCTATTGCACGGTTGAGGATGTGATTTGTATTTGATGTAACCCATATACCGTTGTTGTTCGAGGGCTTTGGATTGGCTGAGTTTTTTGTTGAAGCTTCTTCGGTTGAGCGATCGAGGCTTGAGGCGTCTGCGTTTGATCATGATGATGTGGTTGATGTGTTGGCAGCTCCCTTGTGCCTTTTGTTGCAGATCCTGAGGTGGCCGACTCCACCAAGCTTTGCGATTTCTTGGCCAACTTGGCTTCGAAAAAGCGGGTGCTCATGTCGCCCTTGTGTGAGTCTTTGGAGGAGAACCCTACTGCCAATGTCGTTGTTTCTGAAACCGTGCATGCGGAGGACATCCAAGTTGATCTCGGGATCCCGCTGCTGACAAGTTCAATGCTTTCTTGTCATCGGTTTTTCGACCAGTGCCTCCGCCTATCCTTGCTTCGTCGCCCTCTAGGCGAGCCCGTGTTCCTAAGGAGGTGGCCACCACGCCTCGTCGGAGTGGTCGCATCGAGAAGCAGAAGCAATTGCGGAAGGATGTTACATCTCAGGAGTTGCTTGCGCGTGTTTTGGGCATCTTGAAAGAGAACGATGAGTTCGATGACAACGCCCTTGCTGCCTTCATTGACAAGTTTAAGACCCCTTTGTCGCCTCGCTCCATCACGATGCTTGGCTCCCTTGTGAAGAATGTGGAGAAGGTGAAAAAGCCCAAGGACAATAAGGTCGGCGCCAAGAAGGCTGCTGAGATTACATGATGGATGCACTTCATGCAACCTTCGTGTCGTTTTGTCGAATATGTAGCACTTTGTTGTTGACGGGTTGTTCGATCTTGTTGTGTCGTTGTTTTAGAATTTGGGAGTAGTCCGCATGTCGGAGGTATCCAAGTATGTATGGTTTTCGACCCGGTTTTACTCATAAACTGGATCATTTTTCTTTCTTCCTAAATGAATAGCCAGAGCTCCTGGTGTTTGCTCCAAAATATACCGTTGTTGTAAATCTAGAGTAAGCTGGAATTTTTTTCTCCGATCCATTGCATTACCTCTGTGTTTTATCAGCATGGAAGTGAAATGCAAGAATTTCTGAAGGGAGTACCCAGTTTCAGTGGTAAGTAGAATTAAGAACATTCTTGTGTCCCAAGTGTGGCTTGTAGACACCGGCGAGTTTTCTCTGACGCCTAGGCTGCTCTTTCAGTCTGCAGCTGCTCTGCTCCAGGACTCCAGGGGAGGAGAGCACGGCAATGGCAGACATGGTTTTGCAGTCGTACATTCGCAGAACAGAGAAGGAGCACTGTGCAGATGGCCTGGGAAAGCGTGTACTTGGTCTGATGGATCCGATAGGCGGGCGGGCGGCCAGGGTTGGCGATCAGAGGATGACAGGCAGTTGTGGGTCATGGACTCATGGTGTTGGATGGGCGGCACTAATGGCGTCGGGCGGGGTGGTGAATGCGATGTTTTGGGTGGCCCTGCGTGGCTTGGCGCCTTGCTGCGAAGTGATGCGTCTGGTCCAGCCGTCCAGCCCTCGCCGGCCCAGGCTTTACTGTAATGGAAAGAAAGGCCCCTTCATGGTCGTGTAGATAATCATGGCAGCTTTGGAAGAACCAGTTCCTGAAATGTAGCCTTCAGGATTCGCTTGGTGCCAATCCAAATGCGACTGTGGAGCGAGTGCTCAGTTGCATGTCCGATTCCTTTGCTCTCAGTGACAGCACTGTTGGCTAGGTTCAGGATGATTCACTCGAAATCCTCAGAAAAGAAAGGAAGAGAGAAATGGAGGGAAACATGAAGATAAAGGTCACGTGATGGACTACGCCGTGGGCGAATGGGAGGCGGCCGCCACTTGTCGCCTTGCACAGGCGATCGCCGATCGGATCGAGCTCGAGTGGCGTCCGGCGACGCGCCTGTCCAGTTCGAGCTCAGTTCCGCACGCACGGCATGCACGCGCGCGCGGACAAGCTCCGCGACGTGCGCCCGTGAATGAAAAACCATCCTTGTTCCCATCACCAATTTTGCCATCGTTTACAGGCTCTTTCAGGGCATATCACGGCGATCAATTTTGCGAGATTCCGAATTTCGGATCCAGCAAGCCGGGAGTGCCCGCCCACTGTCGCTCTCCGCTCTAGCTGGACGGCCACCATCCATCACCCAACCCAAAACGACTTCAGTCAGGGGCTAGGCTGGGCTCCATGGAAATGGACCACTTGCCATCCTCCCCAACCCTCTGGACTGGATCTTCTCTTCTCTGGGTCGGTGACGCCGCACCCTTTCCCCTCCGATTGAGACGCTCCGCATTTTCTTTCTCTATGCAAATAACAGTCCCCATCGCATGAATCACCACCACAGGCATAAAAAAGGAAATAAGCAAAAGGGGGAGGCCGGCGGGGATGAACTGAGAGGGTCATTCGTTGGCTGCAAGGAACACCGTACCGGACACACACATTCATGCAATGCAAGTTCGGTACGTGGTTACGATCTGTCCGGTTGGCCCATGCCCCTGAACTGGAATGGAAGACGCGCACGCACTCGCCAGAGCGGCACACGAGCGCTCCTCCATCCATCGCAACAGCAGAAACCAGCACATGATCCCAGGCCAAGTACTGGGTCTCAGTCCTGCCCTGGCTCAGCGACTACTATATTCACTCCCAATTGGCTGGGATTGCCCTGGGCGGGAATCAATCAATCACAGGTGAGGAGGATCGGAGGTACTCGTAGATCGAAGGGGAAAGTTTCTTGGCGCGCGTCTGTGTTTGTCCGGCCGGTACGAGTCCCTCTCTATCTACTACTCGGTTCAACCTTTTTCGTTTGGCGCGGACAGAAATGCAGCGAGGGACCAGCCGCGTGCGGCGCTATGCTATACTCCTCCCGGTTTTAAAAACATTTTGAATGCCACATGCCGCCATGTGTGTACTTGGAGGCGACGCATTATTGGGTGGCTCCAGGGCAACGCGCGCAGCTTGGATGGATCATGGATGGATGAGGGGATGACGCATCTGTGTCCTCTGTCCATTGGGGGAAGGAGAAGATCCGGCAAATGCAGATAGGTGCCGATCACACGCTACGACACTAGGCTTTGGGGGTGTCTGGCTAGCCAGTACTGGTTGTACGTAGATACAATTCCCGATGATCTCTTCTTCTCAAGCACTGCTACTCCAGTTTCATAACTATCTCTCTGATACAAATGTAGTACTCCTACTAGACTGAGGTTCTGTACTTCTGTTTGGAACACATACCATCGAATTCCGCAAACATATCTGAAGCGCGTGTAGACAGGCAGTACCTCCTGCATTCATGCCAATCGGTGCAAGGAACATTGCCATGAGCAGTTTTTTTTTTTTTTTTTTTTTTTATCTACTCACCATCATAGTAGTATACCGTTAGCTGCGGGGCCTGAAAATGGAATCTACGCATCGTCAACCAGGCTGGTCTTCTTGAACAAAAATCAACCAGGCTGGTAATCTCACATCTGGGTATGCTACGCGCTCAATCCAGATGCAAAAGCAGCCACTTAATCTGCATTAAGCAGCTGCTTCCTAGAAGTAGAACCCGCGCCCACTTGCACTAGATGTACTTTGCTCTCAACAGCCAGTACATGTCAATTTTTCTGTAAATTCTTTCTTTCCGCCCCTTATCTCCTTTCCCTTATGAAACAGATGGATTGTATGCATGTGACCCAAGAAAAAGTATATACCCTTCCTACAGATTCCAGTTTTTATTTAGACCAAGAATATATGAGGACGGCCATGCGACTGTACATTCAGATTTCAAAGATATTTCTCCATTATTCAGAAATACTTTTATAGTGATTCCTCCATCAATTGATCCTTTTTTGTATTTGCAATCTTAATCCACATTTTCAACAAAATGTGCCTTTTGGACAAAGTATATAAACTAATAATGTGCTTAAACTTGCTGTATATCATGAAAAGAAAACGCCCTCCTGGTCTTGAAGCAGTGCTACTCAAATTTCATAACTATCTGACACAAACGTAGTACTCCTCCTAGGCTTGCATGAGTTAGCTCACTCTGTTCGCAAAAAAAAGAAGGGTTAGCTCACTCGACTGAAGCTCTCTACTTCTGTTTGAACACATGTTTCAGAATTGCCCACACACATCTTTGGGGTGCGTAGACAGTCAGATACCTCCTGCGTTCATGCCCATCGGTTTAAGGAACATTGCCATGAGCAGCCTCTGTTTCTTTATCTACTGATTGTAACAGTAAACCGTTATTTTTATTTCCCGAAAAGGAGTAGCATACCGTTATATGTGGGGCCTGAAAGATGGAATCTACACATGTAAACACAACATCAACTAGGCTGGTCTTTTCGAACAAAAATCAACCAGACTGGTAATCTCATTCTCACATCTGGCCATGATACTACGCTTAACCCTGATGCAAAAGCAGCCACTTAATTAGCATTAAGAAGCAGCTTCCTCCAAGTAGAACCCACGCCCACTTGCACTAGCTGTACTTTGCTATCAGTAGCCAGTACATGTCAATTTAGCTGTAAATTCCTTCTCTCCCAACCTTATATCTTTTCCTCTAAGGGCGTGTGCAATGGTAGAGAAGGCATGCCTTTCCTTACCCCGCCACATCAGTTAGAGAAGGCATTAGATATAAGTCATACGTTGCATTATCTCTTATAGCCATCTCTATCACCACTTTTATTCAATATTGTGGCTGATATGCTCGCGATATTGATCGAACGAGCTAAATCTGATGGCCAAATTGAAGGAGTGATCCCACATCTTGTTGATGGGGGTTTATCAATTCTTCAATACGCCAACGATACAATTTTATTTATGAAATATGATCTCGATAAAGCTCGAAATTTAAAGCTAATATTGGCAGCTTTTGAGCATTTATCGGGACTCAAAATAAACTTTCATAAAAGCGAATTGTTCTGCTTTGGCGAGGCTCAGGACTCAGTCGCCAAATATTCGAAACTGTTTGGATGTGGGCAAGGTCAGTTTCCTATCAACTATCTGGGCATCCCGATTCATTATCGGAGATTAACTATGGCTGAGTGGAAACTAGTCGAGGAAAAACTTCAGAAGAGACTTAGTAGTTGGAAAGGTAAAATCCTATCCCTCGAGGAAGACTAGTTCTCATTAATGCAGTACTCACCAACATGGTGCTGTATATGATATCCTTCTTCATCTTGCTAAAAGGTGTGCTACACAAGCTCGATTATTATAGATCGAGATTTTTCTGGCAAGGGGATAGTGAAAAACAAAAATATCGATTGGTCAAGTGGTCTGTTGTATGCCGACCTAGAGACATGGGTGGGCTAGGGGTTCATGACCTTGAGGTCAAGAACTCGTCCTTGTTAGGTAAGTGGCATCATAAGCTTCTAACCGAACATGGCGTATGGCAGACCATGGGTAAAAGAAAGTACATTGGCGAGAAACCGCTATCCCAGATCCTTTGGAAATCGGGAGACTCGCATTTCTGGGCTGGCCTAATGGTGACGAAGAAATTTTCTTCAGATATGGTACTTTCAATATCAAGGATGGATCGCAGATACGATTATGGGAGGATACATGGCTAGGGAATAAGCCTCTCTCTATACAATATCCAGAGTTATACAACATTGTTTGTCGCAAAAGTGATACCATTGCATTAGTAATGACAATCTCACCTCCGACAGTGACGTTTAGACGAGATTTAATCGGCCCGAGACTTCTTGCATGGAATGCCTTACTACTACGTTTGGAGTCCATTCTGTTGTCCGAAGGGCAGGATGAATTTCGTTGGAACTTACAATCCAATGGAAATTTCTCTATAAGTTCATTGTACAATGCAATTATCCAACCGGAAATACCAGTTGATAAAAACAAAAAGATTTAGAAGATGAAAATTCCGCTCAAAATTAAGATTTTTGGCTGGTATTTGCGTCGAGGAGTAATCCTAACCAAAGATAATCTTGTGAAACCCAATTGGCAAGGGAGTGTGCAGTGTGTTTTCTATCGTCACAATGAGACGATTAAATATTTGTTCTTCCAATGTCGCTTTGCCAGGTTTATATGGTCATGCATCCAAGTAGCTTCTGATCTGTATCCCCCGATTATTGTGGCCAATATCTTTGGTAATTGGCTTCATGGTATCGATCACAGATTTAGAACGTTTATTAGGGTGGGGGCGCTTGCCATTATAAGGTCGCTATGCCTGTGTAGAAATGACAACAAATTTAATGATAAGAATTGTTCTCTCTTGCAGGTTATCTACAGATGTACCGCTACTCTCCGTTCATGGTCTACGCTGCAAAAGGTGGAGAATTGCGACCTCTTTCCGGAGGTCTGTACACGGTTCGAGTACACTACGATGGATACTTTTTCCCTACATGGGTGACAGCATAATCTACGGATTGGGCCTCGTCTTCACCTTAGGCGTCTTACAGTTGCTCACGTTTGATATGTAATTCACCTTTTTTTTTTATCACTATAGACTTTTGAGACTTTTTGAATGACCGTGTGCATCTTAGCTATGCAGAGGTTAATGCTGTGTTTCGTTGCACTGAAACTTGGCTCGGAATTGGAATTGGGGGCCAAATGGGCAAATTCAGCTGTTTGGATTGCGCTCCGAATTAGGGCGTGGAAACTGGGCTCCATTCTGAGCCCCCGCCCGCGCGTGTAACGGTTGTTCCCAATCTTTCCGAGCTCGGCACCTCGGAAACGCTCGGAATCTCCACACCGCTCGCGTCGCGTACCTCTTCCTGCCCTCGATAGAAATCGAGCTCGCTCGCTCGGGCCGCCGCCCCGAGCTGCAGCAGCCGGTGCCGGTACGGCCTTCCTTCCCTGGCGCATCTCCTCCCTCCTCCATGCCCTCCCCTCACTTGCCTCCCTCCTCCACGACCTCTCGTTCCTACTCCCTGGCCTAACCCTAGATTGCGGGCAGGAAAAGAATGGCGCGCTAGGAGGAAAGACGGCGGAAGGCGGTAGGGGGCACGGCGGTGAGCGTTGGTATGGGAATGGTGGTCGACGGCTCCGCCGCACTCGCCCGCAGGTGGCTCTCCTCGACGCTCTGCCCCGCCGCGCTCGCCCGCAGGTGGCCCTCGTCGACGCTCCGGCCCGCCGCGCTCGCCGGCAGGTCACCATCCTCGACGCTCCGCCCGCGTGCTCGCCGGGAGGCGGCCCTACCCACCTCCCTCCCCCGTCGCGCTCGTCGGAAGATCGCCTCCGTGCTCGCCGCCAGATTGGCGCTGCGCTCCGGCCAGCACGCTTGCCGGCAGGCAGCCCTCCTAGCAGCTCCGACCAGCGCGCTCGCCGGCAGGTGGTCGTCCTCGACGCTCCGGCCCAGATTCATCCCAAGTTCAACACAATATCAAATTCCATAGCATGTACATCCAAACATGATTTGGAATTAGTTATATCCTTTCATTCCAACAGCAAAATTCAAAGATATCCAAACAGCAGACATGAATTAGAAGAATTCATTTCCATCTCAGATTTAGAATCTTACTCCAATTCAATTCCATGCCAACTTTCTATGCATCCAAACACAGCATAGGTGTATTTGCTTTTCATAAGTAATAAAGCGCCATTATAAAAAACAATTAATATGAATAATTAAATTTTTGTGGGAAATTTGTTGCTAAAAAAAGATATATGTGATACAATGGAGAAACAGATGGATTGAACGTGACCCAAGAAAAGTATATACCCTTCCAAGCTACATCTTTTCAAAAAAGAAAAGGATCGGTGAGGTCAGCCAATACTCTACAACTGTACATTCAGATTTCAGAGATATTTCCCCCTTTTAAAAAATATTTCAGAAAGATTTTTGGAGTGATTCTTACATACATCTATACTTTCTGTATTTGCAATCTTAATCCAAAATTTTCAAGGAGCTCTGCCTTTTGGACAAAGTATAACCTAATGTGCTTAAACTTGATGTCTAGCATGAAAATAAACGCATCCAGAATTTTTTTTTCTTCAAAATGTTTTACGGCAAAAACAACTTGTTCCATGTGAGATGATTACAAAAGTGTACCTCAAGTGTATCGATCCATGTGATTCACCAACCTGGCTACATTTGCACAACACAAAAGAAGAGTAAAAAAGGTAAATTAGATATGAAAAATCATAAACTATTTGATCCTATGTGTTGTGGCCTATGGGCTGGGGAGAAGGGAACTACGCGTGACCTGTTCCTCCAGGAATCAACAACCTGTTCTTGTTGAGTAGCATGGCTGCATGGAGGTACCATGTGACTTGAGCCTCCCTTCACATGACGCCTTACTTTACTTCTAAACGATATGGAAAGAAACCAGTCTGGTAATTTTGTAATCTCTTGTCTTTGCTTTAAAGAACAAAATTAGATATTACCAAGTGGACATTAGCATACTTCATATCATAGTATCTGTGAAAAGGTTGCGGGGAATTTGGAGAAGTATATCCATGTTAGGTTGGTGTAGGGCAGCTAGGTTGCTCTCTTTGTTAATCTCTCACCACCAGCGGTGTTGGTGGATAATCTTAGGTAGGAACTAGCTAGCTATAACAAGGTAGATCTCTGGATCAAGGTGAAAGGTCCTTGATGATAACGTTTAGCAATGATTAAGCCAGTTTTAGGCTGACCTAACCTTTACTCACTGCAAATGTCAACTTAGTAGTAGCTAGTTTGCCTCCCAATATGTTCAGGGAAAAAAGGTCAACGAAAAGTGGTGTGTTTTTATGGGTAAACTCTCCAACCGTAGCATATCTTTGCAGATCCAAAAATCGACAAGACAGCCTGATCTGTCATGGTTTTGTGCAGTAGCCCTCTGATAGTGTAGTGTTAGTTCCCGCGCACCGACGCTAACAATACCAAGAATACCCACATGATCCTAAAAAATCATCTTGATATTTAAACAAAAAAAGTTGAGATGAGAGTAGATTATGCACTCACAAGGGCAAGATCCTCCACTGCTCCAAGCAACTACTAGGAACCTACTTTTCGATAAGCATGTGACGATCCACTAAGCGCACACACCTCCCATGTGAGCGAGCCATGTTCACTTGTTAAACCCTTTCCTAAACCCTCCTACCTCAATGATCCAATCACACATTTCTTCTGCATATATATAGGAAGACTAGACAAAAGATTAATTGATAGTGTAGTAGCAGCAGCATTAATCAAATAGGCACCACCATTTTAATCTTGTCTTGGTTGGGAGAGGTTGGTGAGAGTGGCAGCTACACTGCTCCCCAAGGCAGACAGCCAATGTGATGCACGCTTCATTATTCCCCCCTCTCTCGCTCTCCCCCAAGGATGGGGCCCTAATTAGATGGAGGATTCCCCTTAATGATTAGCTAATTTGTTAAGACAATACTACTTTTATGGCACAATAGGTAGGAGGATCTTGGTGTCAGTGAGGCTGCTATCTCACCTCCCCATAAATTAATCACACGGCGCATGCTACTGTTGATCATTGTGCGGTAACATTCAGGTTGGAGAGCTGTTCTGAATTTCTGAGAATAACTGAACGACTTGAAAGTAACTGTGTATTATTCAGGCAGGGGGGGGACTAAATAACCGAAGACTGTGCTTTGTCTTAGCTTTATTATTTATTCTGGAGATGAATGTTGCAGCCAACCACCAGCTGATCGATTCTGACCATCCAACAGATGGGCTGTCAAATCCAGGCTGCTGCTTGATCAAGCTGACGACGAATTAAAAGTATCCAGTACAGAGACTTTGCGTGGTGACAGTGGCCTTTCCTATTGTTTGAAGCCTCCTATGATTGCGGTTAGATCAAACATATTCATCACGAGGCTGCATGTGGACACTTACCTGCACTCTAGTACGTAATTCTCTCTGCATTTGTTACCTGGACAGTGGCAGCTACTACATCAAACACATGCATGTGGGCACAAGGATGTGAATGATGTGATGCTTTAGCTTACACTTGTTTTCTCCTATATCTCTCTGTTCATGTGGTGTGTCTACCATGACTTACCTCCACCACAGATCATCCTACACATCCTAGCGGTGCTGTAAACGGCGAGGAGCCGCCAACTACGCCGCCGTCTACGAGTGGCTTTGCCGCGCGCCCACGACGATGAGTAAAGTAGGCTTAGGTTTTAGTTTAAATTTGGTTGGATTTCATTCATATTTGTAAGATACAATAAAATTTAAAGTCAGTATAAATTCAAAAAAAAAGTTATATGTGTGTGTGTTGTGTGTGTGTGGGGGGGGGGGGGCCATAGGCGGCCCCCATACGCCCGTTTCAGCGCTACTGCCGAACACCGTATGGCGGGTGACACCGCGACCCCTTAGTACATAATTCTCTCTGCATTTTGTATTTTTGTTACCTGCACATTCACATCTACTACGTCTATCAAACACATGCATGTGGGCGCCAAGGATGTAAGGCATTAGCTAATACACTTTTTTTTCTCCTCTACCTCTCTGTTCATGTGGTATGTCTACCAAGACCTGCATCACAGATCATCCTACACATTGAGAAGTGAGAGCAAGTTCAAATGTCCACTTTGAGAGAGGGGGGTATAGGGGGAGGTGGTCCTGGAAACACATGTTTTCTTGGGGCACTTGGACTTTAGAAGCAACAGGTTAATGGCCAGAAATAAAGATGGGGAGAGGAGACCCCCTGTATAGAAGGAGGATGGATCTGTACGCCACGGGACAGCGACCGGGGCATTTAGGCGCGGCGCTTTTTAAGCCTCTACAACGCCCCATCCCCTAGATACGAAGTCTTCGCCCATAACTGACCACCAATACCAACTGCTGCGTGCCTCACGCGTGCATACTTGTATTTCTGTGGCAGGCAGGAGCAGAGGAGAGCAGGCACATATTCCCCTTCAGATCGGAAATTCTCTGTTTCATGCCTGCGAACGAACCTCTTTTTGGAACGCTCTGCTTCTCCCCACACCCATTTTTGTTTCCGTGAAAACGAGACGGGCTGCAACTTGCACGATGCGGCGCTCCTCGGGGCTCCCGTGCCAACGATGTGCAGGAGACGCTTTCTTTTTTTTGGGGAGAGAGACGCCCGATCGAGGAATATACTCCGAGGTGATTGTTGGCAGTTCGTCACCCTACGTAGCTGAGTGGGGTGGTGCTATGCATGTTGCATCGGTATCGTTGCACCAACTGCTCCTGAAGACCTCTAGTGCACAATTTGTATATTGTACCCCGCGCTCATAGTGTTGAAAAATCTTGGGTTTAACTATTCAGTGTACCATATGTCCTCCCCGTAGTCAGCACCCGGATGATTACTGTCCCCGTGGACCACGGTTTGCCAAATCATATGATATTGTTTGAGATGTTTTGAGGGGTTTAAATCAGGCCAATCGGCGCAACCTTTCGGGGCCAGTTCGTCTTGGATCCGGCTGTACAAAGCACAAAGAAGGATACTAGTCAGCAAGAAATTGTTGAGCCCTTTGTTATACGTAGCACACATTTGCAGTGAAACGATACAAACATTCCAATGATTCGCTGATAGTTCCCTCTTAAGCACCATATATACTCTAGAATTTTCTATCAGCCTATTTCTAATCACAAACTAGAAACCTTTTCAAGATATTATTATAGCATACAATTATAGATCTCATATAGATAGACATATGTACTAGATACACTCAAGTGACATAAATTAATGGGAGGAGACATATGATTTTGGCTTCTCTTTTTTCTCATATATATATTGGGCATAATTTTATCACTACTTATAAGACACAATGTATAAGAATAATTTACACTTAATTACAAAATGCGGTGACCATGAATCTGTAAACAAAGGAGTTGTTAACAAGTATATAAGTTTGGTATAAAATGTTTATTAACTTGCCCTTCAACAACAAAATAGAACAGGAAGGAAAGGAAAAACAAATTTAAAAAGTTGTTCTTCTCGCGCAAGAAGAGAATAGCTGACAACACTTCTGAGTGGGCGCGCGGCCGCTTTACCCTGCAGAAACTCGAGCTCATGGATCCGCATGTCAGCGAAGTTATCCCATCACTCGGTAGCTAGCTTTCGTGAATTGCAAGCCAGCGTCTGACTATTGAAGTGAGGGGCATAAAGAGGGGGCTCTTCATTTCTGTGCTACTCGTCTGGATCAAAATGAACCGTCTCCTCCATCCATCCGGCATGTGTAAAGTTACGGTGTAGTCATTTGGGAGCCAGGCCAATGACATGCCGTGTGTAGAGGATAGACATAGCATAGCGAAAGTCAACCTTGAGCATATGAGCCGATTATACCTAACTTGGCATGAAACTGACGAGTGACAGCTGGCCAAAGAGACGACTACCTTTCTTTCTTGCCTTTTGCGATTTCTAACGTTGAGAGGTCAAATGTAACTTTTTGTAGATACAATTTCTTAAAAATTCATCGGAGGTCGTACGCAAAATACATAGCCATTTTACCGAAACGTGGTCACATTTTGCAATATATGTCGAAATTCATGTTTCTTATTTTTCCTTACAATTAGATTACATAACATATGCACATCTTGAAGGATTTTCAAATTTGACGTTTCTATCATTTTCTTTTATTTTTTTCAAA
Source organism: Lolium multiflorum (assembly GCA_030979885.1). Lineage (NCBI taxonomy): Eukaryota > Viridiplantae > Streptophyta > Magnoliopsida > Poales > Poaceae > Lolium > Lolium multiflorum. Next base: position 337,825,693 of record CM061750.1, read on the forward strand.
ATAAAAAAGGCGATCTGAGGAGGGGGTTTGACGATTTTAGTCCCCACTTCAGTGGTAAACCACATCTTAGTGCGCCACTGGTATCTCAGCTGCCACCCTTACCAGTGGCGCACTAGTAATACTATGCGCCACTGCTATCAAACCCATGAGACTCTTTTTCTAGTAGTGCGGGGGTGGCAAACTGGTTCCAGTATGGCAATTGTGGTTTACGGATAGTCGTCTTATGTGGTGCAGGCTACGACACATCCATGACGTTCTCTGGTGTAATTTGCGATGCGAATTGGGGATGCCGAGACGAAAAACCTGGAGGGTGATGATGCTACTTCGCGCATTGTGGGATGGAGCACCGGAGCGGCTAAACATTGGTGAGAGGTTGTGTGGGTGACCCGGCTTCCGTGTCGAGCGACATACATCTGGCACGAGCTTATTTGGCGTTTGCAGGCTTCATCATCATTGTGGGAGTGGCCCATGTCCTCTCATAGTAGACATGACATATCCTCCTCCTCGCATTAATGGTGTGGCAGCACCTATATTGGCGGAGCATATCTGGCATGGGTCAGGGTAAATGGTTTGAGGTTGTGTTGGTGGTGTTTGATGTGATTTATGTTGTTGGCGGCCCCGGACTCTGGAGACTTGTTGTCATAATTCTTTGTATAGAAAAAAAAACATGAAATCGTGTCTTATTATCTTCTAGCTTGTATGTATCATGGGACAGTTAATTAACTCGATGTTTTGACATAAGCAAAAAAAATTGAGAAAATAATACTCTCTAGGGTCCAAAATAATTTCCTAAAAATGGATGATCTATGGGGAGTACTGAATTTGTTAGTTCTAAAATTTGCATGTTGCATGCAAGGTGACACGGATAAGCAAATGTAATTGTTTCATCTAAACAAGAATAGTTTTTTCATATAAGACGGTCGACTATTATCGCTTAATTAGGTGGGTAACGCGAAAGCTGTTACGCAATATATACCAGTAGTAGTAATTAAATTAAGGCCACATGGCCAGCTTCTAAAGGCTGTCTCCCAAATCGGTAAAGAGAAGAAGGAATGAAGGATTCATGAGAAGAGGGGGAAAAAGCAAGAGGAGGAGGAGGTGAAGTGCAGCTGCAATATGCAATTGCAAGTTGCAAACCGCATGCATGCATTCCGTTTGGACCCTGAACTAGTGCTCCTTTCCGTTGGCTCCGTTGCCAACCTTACACGTCAAGCAAGATCGTAGACCCACGTTTTCTGCGGCCGGCCATGCCCACGATACCATGGAGACCGCCCTGCCGAACGGAGCCACCGACGGGGTGACCACGTTCGCGGTGAAGAGCTTGCCTAAATTCCAAGCAGAGAGAATTAAAAAAGGGCAATGGAGTCTAAAACAAACTAATTTCGATGGTTCAAATCGTAAAATAAACATAGTACGGTAGAAAAATTTACTCTTATGCTGCATATTTTACATCTTGTTGCTGCTAGAGGTTTAAGAGGCTTAGTTTTTTAAAAGACCAACATGTCGTTAGTTATAAAGAATATCAAGCGATTTCAGCCGTTTTTGTGTTTCAGTTTATCTAAGTTAAGAGAAAGGAGCTATACTGAAGCAAACACCGTCATAAACCCCTAGCAAGTTAGTGAAGTAGTTTGGCAGGCGCTTGAGAGGATAAAAAGGAAAGGCATTTCTAAAGCAAGAGTGTACTTCAGGTGATACATAGATGAGCTTTTGCGGATGGATTTGAAGGTATGGATCGAAACAAAAGCAAAGGACATGGCGTCCGAACAAGGGTTGGCATCATTGCGTGGTGGTAACACAACAAAAGTGAAAGACGAGGTCCCTTTCGGAGAACGTTTGGCATCTTTGGCGTTTCGCCCTCTTTGGCTAAATCCCATGGCTGCGTCTGGTGTTCACGTGCAGGCAGGTGCGTGAAGTTCCCTTCCCAGATGTAAATTTTTGTTTTTCCCTTTGTTTCTTCTTTGAATTTCCTTGTCCTTTTGTTCTAACACCCAGTAAATCGTAAGGAACAAACTGCAGCTTGACGATTCGGCTTATGCAAGCCTTCAGCTTACACCAAGCCACATAGCACACGTCAATAGAATATACCAAAACGGCTTTCTAGAAAAGAATATGCTACCAAAACCGAGGAGGGTCATTGTGGACAGAAATGGCGAAGAAAAGAGAGAGAGAGAGAGAGAGAGAGAGAGAGAGAGAGAGAGAGAGAGAGAGAGAGAGAGAGAGAGAGAAACAAACCCAGCCTCTTCTTGGTGAGGTAATCGATATATATGAGGACGGCTGGAGTAGCAGGCACCTCATATCATGAACAAGGTCCTTTTCTCACTTGGAGCCACATATAAAATAAATCAAGCAAACGCGCAGAAATTTCAGTCACAAGCTTTTTATATGGAAAATCATGTGGAACTTTTTTTTGGTCGGCGCGGTGCTAATGCATGTTTAAGCAAAGAAAATAAATAGACGAAATATGATAATTTTTCCTCCGTCCATAATACAGTAGAATTCATGCGAGATACGACCTTGACAGGGAACCGGTCATGGGCAGAGGGCAGGAGCACGACGTTCTATAAATTTGCGATTTCTTGGTGGTTCGTAGTACGTGCGTCTGTTTTCAGATCCACCCCATCTGGATTGCGTGACGCACGTTGCCGATATCCTTGCATCCATCCTGGTCCACAGACGAGCAGGCCTCATCACCGTGCATGCATCATGCATGCATGGACGTGGTCTGCCTCTACGGACCCACGCACTTTCCCCCTGACCTCTTCCGCTCTTTCAGGTTTGTGCTGCAGCAAAATCCAACCGGACGTACCTCTGCACGTACCAGCCTCAGCCTGGCCCTATCTTACGAAGTCCTGGCCTCTGCGGTGCGGTGACCCGTACGTGTTGGCGTAAAAGAAAGGGCAAGAATGAGCGTCAGATGTGTAAGTAAGTAAGTACATGTTCCATGCATGCATGATCCTGTCTAATTTGTGTCAGCTCATGCTGCGTGTGTGTGCATGATGCGGATGGCCGTCGGGTCCCTCTCTGGTCTGGTCTGGTAATTATAATGATGTTAATTTTGAGTCTGTCCTTGGCCATGCAACATGGTTCACGCGGCTGGTGTGCAACAGGAGGGATCGGTTCGTAGCGTAGGACAAGTGAATAATGGCGTGCCTCGTGTGATTCAAGTTTTTTTTTATCTTCAAGTAGAGTGGCAAACGTACGAGGGAATTAGGGTAAAGCAATCTGCCAATGCCACTAGGTGGGGCATGCCTTTGGATCGAATGCCCCTGGCGCGCGCATCCTCTGACACGGTTAGGCCCATAGGCCGTATATAGCTCGCGTCTGCGTGCGTCGGTTTTGCTTGTCATGTACCGTACGTTTTGCTACCTGCATGGACGTTACTAGTACCGCCTCAACGTGCATGATGCAAGCAAACTAGCAAAGTGGAGAGGAAGCAACGTATGTAGCGTTAGCCGTCATATCTTCATCTCGGCGTGCGGCTTAATTTGGCAAGTATGTAAGTACGTACTTGCATCTACCTAATTAAGAACTGGCCCAAAGCTTTGATGAGCTACATTGCTCCAGTGCGGACATGCAATGGTTGTGAATTTATCTAGTGCGGCAACGACAATACTAGTATAGTAGTATGTACGAGATCTGATTAAATCCACGCATCGTACGTTTTGGAGTAATTAAATGTTAGGAATCATGGGTGGACGCCAACCCCTCTCGACTGGTGCTCCTGGCCATCGCCTTTCGTGGCGTGGCGGAGCCCTTCCCATCTAAGATGGAGTGTAGGTGAGAGAATTGTGGTGGCGCATCTCGGTCTAGGACAGGCGATGGCGCGGTGCAATATGGCACATCCCTAGGGGCCAAGGCTGGGAGCGATTTGGAGAAGCGAGGTAGTTGCCGCCGGCGCGCCGCGGGTGGGGTGCTGAAACTCTGGCGGCGACAGACCCAACCTAGGCCATGTGCTTGCTCTGGGCGGAACACTGCATGAGGCGTTGCATCCATCTCCGCCTTCACTGACCTATAGCCGCAACGTAGGGGCCTAATCGTGTTGGTCGAATAAGGTGACGGTCCTAGTGCTCTTCTCGTGTAAAGGCGTTGATCTTCTTTTTGTTTGTTCGACTCAGTCTGACCATTGACGAGTTCCAGAATGTCGGGGGTCTACATAGATTGGCGTACAACACCCCAAGATCGGTGGAACAGATTGTAAGCATATTTTACCCTTAACCATTATTTTGGTTAGTGATGAAACCAGAGCTAAAGTATGAACTAATGTTACCTATGAAAGTTTACACAGGTTTTAGTTCACATGTGGTGATAGAAGGTCGTTGGGGATCCCATTTCATACACAAGACCCCATTTGATATACAAGAGAAGTGTTAGTGTTTTTGGTTATATTTGTTTTTATTTATGCTTGAGTCAAATAGGAAACACTAAAGTATTAAAAGGGGTGGTCTCGATGAGCTTGATAAGGATGTTGCCAAAGCCTTATATACACCCTACCACCAAATATACATGTCACATAAAGTGGAAGAGAATAGTTCTTTTGAGAAAAATGCATTTTGGAAATCTTCAGCAAAACCAACATGTCAACCGGCAACGCCGGGCTCACCACTGGAACGACTTGATCTTGCCGGCAGGTGCGCCGATGGTCACCGAGATGCTATACAGTAGCAGATCAACAATCGTCCGACCCTTGGCTCGGCGGCCACCGGCCAGTTCGGTGCGGGCCTGGTATTGTACCGATTGGCCGATTCGCTCATCTGTAGGTTTCCAGACCGTCTTGTGAGCTAGCGCTGCTGGCTTGTATGTCGGTCAGTCCAATGTGTAATTAGTCACCGCTAACTTATTGTCGGGATGTCACACAAAGGTTTTCCAAAGGGCTAGTTTTTTCCCCTTGCACTATATAAACCATTTCTCCCGCCTTGAGGAGGTTAGGTCAGCCATTCACTTCATATCTTTGAGCTCTCACTCTCACTCTATTGTTGAAACACCGGCCATGTCCCGAGGATCTCCCATTCTACCTAACAAAAGCCAAATTCCTTTGGCAGAAGGCAAGAGGAGGTCACGATCTACATTTCTACCAAGCCATACTGCACCCCCTCTATTTCATCGAGTTTGCTAATTAATCTTGATTTCATGGAAAAGTCTTGGCGGTTAGGGTGGCTCGGATGCATTCGGCTTGTGATTTGCCCCGTGAAATTTGTGAGGGTTTGAAAACTACCTTGAAATCAACCATTAGTGAGCGAGCCATTCCTTCGTGGGATTATATAGGCTCAGAAAAGAAGTTAGGCCTTTGTGGCGTTGATAAATCCTTCACAGGGTCCCCCACCTCTCAACATGATGTACCTTCCTACAAGGAAGGAAGCACGTAAATACATCTTCGTCTCTGCGTGTCTCTGTTATTTCTATCTGAGCTCTTTACTTGAGTTATTTACTCTTGTGGTAGCCTTCATTCTTTAAGTATTTTGTATCATCATTTAGGCCACCTCACCTAGCGTTCATTAGGCTCACTTACATTTGGGCGCAGCCTAAAATTGCAAGAGTTTTTAAGGAAAATTTAGATAACATATTCACGTCCCCTTTAGTTACCATCTCTCCATCCTTTAACGGACGGGATCTGGTCGTGCACACCCTTATTATTAATCCTTTGAAGCTCCATGAGGGCGTGACGTAAAGCTCCAATGCATATTAACACCATATGACATGTCGGTGTTTCGATTCCATGGTGCAAACAGTGACGGAGAATGTCATGACAACGACAGGTCTAGAGGGCGCTGAAGTTTTTTCCTTCACGGGTTTTTGGTTGGGCATGGCTTGTGCTCGTCCATTATAGACATTGAGTTGTGAGCCTGGCATCAACGGCCTTGGCAAGCGGGGGTGACATCACTAGAGTAGTGCAAAGTCTTGTCTCTGAGGGTGAAAACCCAAAAGTTGACCTTAATTGGTTGTGCCCTGCAAGGACTTATTGAAGATGTTGTTTTGAGAGCTAGCGTGGATTATTCTTCAACGTAAAAACCTAAGATCTTTGATTGGATGAAGAGGCTTGTGCATTGTTTATTTATTGAAGATGGTTGCTTGTTGAGAATGTGGATTCCGAATGATACCTCTGCTTGTGGTTTGTGGTGCAATTGTGAGGAACTGGTTAGTCTGGCGAGGTCTTTTTTTCATCTTCTTTATTTTGTGTTTTGGTTGTTTGTATTTTATAATGGCTTTTGGACATTTGGTAGATGCAGATAAGATAAGATGGACGTAGTTGATATCTCTGTGATATTATTGTGCTGCAGTAGATTATTTTAAAAGAAACAGTTGAAAAAAATGTGAAAAAAATAAAAATTGAACTAATGCATAATTGTCACCGTCGACAACAATAAATCACGATCAAATCCCATCACGAAGTTGTAGGATATGCCATGTTACGGAATGATTCTACCATGTTCGTTCCTTCGCTCCTCATCTGCTGACTGGTGCCATGTACTATAAGTGGGCGCCCACCAGCAGAGCACTTGTACCGCGCCATGCATGTATACCGCGACCACTACTCGATCTCCATCCACAGGGCCTCAGGCCATGCGCGACTCGTGTCGTGTCACGAACTCGCACATACGTATACCAGGTGGAGCCGGGGAAGTCGATCGGGATACGATCTCCGCAGCAACGCGTCCACGACACCCCTTGGTCGCCGCTCCTCCGTGAATCATCCTACCTGTCCTCCCACGCGTCTCCCTACCGGCCCCACGTGACGCTTTTCCATTTCCCTCCATCGCTGCCCGGACCCAAAAACTGGCAGCGCCGCACCGCACACAGCACAAGCTCAGCTGGGATATATGTCACGTCGCATCCGCCGTCCGTCGGTCACGTCGGCCATGCACAGCACCTGCCTGGCACGCGGCCCCCACGCGCTGCTCTGATTCCCTTTCCCGACCCGATCGAGCGTTTTCCTGGGCCACCACCACCACCCCAACGCGTGACGCCACACGAAAACCACATCCTTATCTCGCACTACCACTTCATCTCATCACTACTACCCGCCGTCAGCCCCCCGACGGCGCCCGTGTGGGCGGCGGACCCGCCACGTACGCCGCCGTGCCCCGGCTAGACGGCGGCGACCCACTCCGTCCATCCACGGCCCACAGGGACGGGCACTAAATAATACACGGACGTCGCGTCACGACTTACCTCTCCGACCTTTCCATCGCCCAAAAGAAAAGAAAAGCGCACAAAAGGACGTCAATAGTTTTCGCATTTCTTTTTTATTTTGTTTGGACTCAAGGACGAAGATACCCAGAGGGGAGATAATAATAAGAAACAAGCAGACGAACGAAATTCGCCTCGTTATTATCCGTCCACGCTTTTATTTGCGTGGGGGATAACGAGGGGCAGCGAGTTCCCGGCCAAAAGTGACCGGAGAAGAACGGAACGGAGCGGAGCGGAGGAGGATAGGCACACCACCGGCGTACGGATAGGCGAACAGGAAAAGGACCTGGAGGGTGCGTACTGGGTCGACACGTGTGGATCATCAGTTTCTAACCTGCTGCCGGGACTGGACTGGACTTCCAAATGCCGCGCCAGATTTTCAACAAAACAACCCCACCTTTTCTACCCTGCTCGAGCTTATCTCGGACTAGCTTACCTCGGTAAGTTGGTAACTGAGGAGCTAATGCAAAGATGAGTGCTCATGTACGGCAAGCCTGCGGTTCTATTAAAACGCTCGTGCACATCATTTTTTTTTTTTGAATGACAGCAGGAGAGCTGCTGTTTTCATTGCAAAAGGGGGAGATAGTTTATACAAAGATTAGGAAGGCCAAAAACTAGACCTTCCTGTAAAAAAGGTATACAAGGGGATTAACCTGGATCGAAGGGGGTTCCACCCGCCTGTTCAACAAGAGGCAGTGGTGCTCCCGCCAACCTCCAGACATTGGCCTCATCTTTGATTTTGGTTATGAACGCCAGAGCATGCAACTCTTTTTTATCAAAGATTCTTCTATTCCTCTCCTTCCAAAGCTCCCAACATATTAGGTTGGCCGCCGGCAGAATCATTTTCCTATTTGCTTTGGACTGATTTCCAACCATCTCCTTGTACCATTGTTGGATGGAGAGCTCCTTGCCGATCCAACACGAGGGGTTTAGAGCTTCCAAGCCGAAATGATTCGCCATCTCCCTCCAAACCTTATTACTGAAGTCGCACTCCGTGAATAGGTGGCTTGCTGTTTCTAGGTTCCGTCGGCACAACGGGCAAAAGTACTCATTGTCCCAACGCCGCAGAAGAAGTTTATCAGCCGTTAGGACCCTGTTCAGCATTAAGGTCCAAATGAAGAACTTGCACCTTGCGGGCGCCCACCCTTTCCAAATAGTCTTGGAGTAGTCAGTTCTAGTAGTCCCTAGAAATTGTAACATGTAAGCGGATCGCGCTGTGTAGAAGCTCTTGCTACCAAATCTCCAGGTGATGTCATCCGGCTCATCTGTTAGCTGCACCCTTTCGACCATTTCTGCTAATTTAAGGAGCTGAGGGAGGTGATGAATATCAAGGTGGTGCCTCAGATCAACCAGCCACTTCTCATTTGCCAACGCCTCCTTAACGGTCCTGTTCTTCCGGATGGAAATTTTGAATATGTCGGGAGCAATGTCAGCAGGGATCTGGTCACACAACCATCTATCAGTCCAGAATTTTGCCTTCTCCCCATTACCAATGGTGATTCTTGTTGCGGCCGCGAACAGGTCCCGCTCTCTCTTCGTCGAAGTTACTTTCAAGTGGGTCCAGGGTTTGTTGGGATTCTTCCATTTCTGCCATAACCATCTAATTCTCAAAGCGGTGCCGAAGGCCTTAATGCAATGAACTCCCAGCCCGCCCAAAGCTTTGGGCTTGCACACCTGCTTCCAACTAACTTTGCATTTCGCACCGGTGCATGTGTCGTCTCCCGCCCAAAGCCATGCACGCCGGCGACGATCAAACTCCACCCTTACCCAAGCAGGCATCTCGTTAACCGTCATTAGGTAGACAGGCAAAGAAGAGAGGACTGAGTTGAGCATTTCCAAACGGCCCGCGAAACTCATCAACCTTGCCTTCCAAGTTGCGAGGCGCTTATCTACCTTGTCAAGCAGTGCTTGCCAGTCCGCCTTGGTTAGTTTCTTTACTGAAAGCGGCATCCCCAGGTAGGTGCATGGAAATGGCTTGACTTGGATGCCGATGTCATTGGCTAGGCTCTGGACCTGGATCGGGCTGCAGAAAATTGGCGTGATGGAGCTTTTGGACAAGTTGGTTATGAGCCCTGTTGCTCTCCCAAATCCAGCTAGGATAGCGCCGATTCCCGCAATATCATGTTCAGAGGGGGACAGGAAGAGAGCGACGTCGTCGGCATACAAGGAGGCTCTAAAGGTGCACTTCTTTCCTTTGAGCTTGGTTAAAACTCCTGCCTCCGTTGCTAGCTTGAGCAGGCAGTGCATGGGCTCCATTGCCAAATCGAAGAGGAAGGGGGAGAGGGAATCGCCCTGCCGTAGCCCTCTAAAGTGCTCAATTTTTCTTCCAGGCACCCCATTGATTAGCACCCTGGAGGAAGCAGATCTGAACAGCATGGCAATCCAATTCCTCCAGCGTAGAGGAAACCCGCGGGCCTCAAGCATATCCAGCATGTATGTCCAAGAAACTGTGTCGAAAGCTTTAGCAATGTCCAGCTTCAGTAACAGAGATGGGGTCTTGGTTTGATGGTAATGTTTAGCCAGATTCTGCACATAAAGGAAGTTGTCCTGAATGCTCCTACCGCTGATGAAAGCACTTTGGCATTGCGAGACCAGCTCGTCCATTCTTGGTTGCAGCCTTAGTGCAAGGATTTTGGAGACGAGCTTGGCAAAAGCGTGGATCAGACTAATCGGGCGGTAATCTGTGATCTGCGTTGGGTCCACTTTCTTGGGCAGCAAGACGTAGTATGCGGTGTTAAGGCAGTCGAAGGACAGGTCATTAAGATCATGGAACTTGTGGAGCGCTTGCAGCAGATCGAACTTGATCACATTCCAAGAGGTTCGGAAAAAACCCCCGGAGAACCCGTCCGGCCCAGGCGCCTTATCCACCGGCGAGTCAAAGACCGCTTTCTTAAGCTCCTCCATGGTAAAAGGGGAGTCAAGCTGCGACAAATCAGGTACTGGCAGCCCAAGAAGGTTCCATTCAAAACGCTCAGAGCATGGGATATCAGCACCTACAACGCTGGCCATGTGTTTGAAAATTACTTCTTCAATTTCCACTGGGGATGTGGCGATCCCATCATCGGATTGTAGGGACTGAATTGTGTTTCTCTGTTTTCTGTGCGTTGCACGGGAGTGAAAGAATTTTGTATTTGCGTCACCAAGCTTTAGCCATTTTATTCTTGCTCTCTGCCTCATTCTAATTCTATTGATGACTGCGAGCCCCACCGCCCTTGATTTAAGAGTTGAACGAAGTTCACGCTCCCCCACCGTAAGCTGCCTGCTTTCTTGGGCCAAATCAAGTCGCAGGATGATCTCTTGCCCCACCAGCATTTGTTTCTTGATGTCTCCAATATAGTTTTTTTCCCAGGAGGACAGTGCCTTAGCCAGACGTTTTAGTTTGCAGTCCAGCACCGCAAACGGATTGGTGAGGGCACACGGCTCATTCCAAGACTGTTGGACCACCTCGTTATATCCCTGTAGTAGGGGCCAGAAACTCTCGAATCGAAACCGCGGGGGTGTTTTGAAGACTAGGTCTTGAACCAGAAGCAGGGGGCAGTGGTCCGACATGGAGGAGGACTGCGGAAGGAGCTTAGCAGCCGGGTATAGATCGTCCCACTCCGAGTTGCAGAATGCCCTGTCGAGGCGCACAAGGGTTGGATCCGTTTGTTCATTGCTCCAAGTAAAACGTCGCCCCACAAGCTTGATCTCGCGGAGGTAGCTTGAATCTAGGGCAGATTTGAAACGGCGCATCCAACTCCTATTCACTCTTGGCTTGTTTTTATCACCATCATTTAGAATCAAGTTGAAATCCCCAATGACCAGCCAAGGACCAATCATCTGTGCATGGACAGCAACCAGCTCATTGAGAAAACTAAGCTTACGAGTGTCGTCTGTTGGACCATACACAGAAGTTAGGTTCCATGTTTGCCCGCTTGCTTTGTCTAGCAGCGTGACCGTGATGGAGAACTCTCCAACAGATATGTTGGTGGCATGGAAGTGATCCTGGCACCAGAACAGCAAAACCCCCCCCCTCGTACCGTTCGCCGGTAACTCAGCAAAGCCTTGGAGCGTTTGCCCCACTAGGTCAGCTTTATCAGCAAGTGTCAAAGGTCCAAGCTTGGATTCTTGGATGGAAAGGATGGAACATCTCGAATTAAACACAAGGTCTTTGACCACAGCACGCCTAGCACGGTCGTTTAGACCCCTAACATTCCAATTGAGAATTTTAAGTTTTGATAACATGGAAACATAGACGACAACCGAAGCTAAGGTGCCGGCGTTGCCGGAGACAGACCCAACAGCACAGTCTAGTACAGATCCTCATCAGAGCAAAGCCACGCCAACTACAGGTAAAGGCGGAGCCCCACAACATCTGAGCTGGGTAGGATACCACATGACACACAGACAACAACGCCACGCAGTGGCAAACATGCAAACAACAACATGAGCTAGCTAGTAGAGCGGTAAACAGATGAATGGTTGTGCAATCCATTGATACTGATCGACGAAAGTCAGTGCTTGCTCAGAACGCCGTCGGCGTCTCCCGCAAAAGCTCCGTCAGGTCGTCTTGAGACAGAACAAAGCCCGGACGCTCCGCCGTTTCCGCAAGCATGGCAAGGCCGTGGAGATTGTCGCGGGACAGGGGCGCTTGGAATAGACGCAGATACTGGGAGCAGACCTCATCATTGAACTCCTCTTCAGTGCGAATCAGACCAAGCCGCTTGCAAGCGCTTGCTTGAGCGCGGCGAGAGGTCATGAGTGAAGCCGATCGAGTCGCCGGCCGCTCGCTTCTTCTGATCGCGGTGTCCATGCAGAGCAGGCTTCTAGGCCCTGCCTTCTTCCTCTTTGGCTTGCTGTTTGTGGGAAAGCCAAGCAAGGAAGGCGACAGCATCCCAATGATCTTGCTCATGAAGGAGGTCTTAGGATCAACCTGTAGCTCCCCAATCCCCTTAGTAACCTCATCAACCATCCCAGGGCCACAGAGATTCGCATCCCGAAGAGCATGGAGCGCGTTGGACTTGAGAGTTAGCTCATACAATGCTTCGTCGTCGATCTCGTCGGAAGATTCCGACAGTTGCGGCGCAGGTGCCGCAGGTGGGGTGGCAAAAATGTCCTGCAACTGCCACCCAGGTGAGCTTGGTCGCATCATCTCAGGATCGCTGTGGGCTTCAAAGATTTGCTTCAGAGGCGTGTCCTGCGATTGCTCCCAGGTCTGAGGCTGATTGTGCCCAAGAAAACTCAAACCCAGCGTTTGCTGGGCCTGCAGCCCTCCCAACTGCATCTCGTGCACATCATCACAAGCGCAACATCACACTCCTTTCTGACGGTGAAAAGTTTCAAGACTAAGGCGGTCATATTATATAAACATCAGAGGTAGACGCTGGAGAAGAATATGTTTTTCTTTGGAACACAGTTTGCCCCGGCGAGACAAATTAAAACATCTAGGATAGGTTTTGGGAGGATTCACCCCAACCCGCAGCTCGTGAGGACTACTCACACATAATATCAAGATCAAGATTAAACATAGAAATTATTGTGCAAATTTCTTCACTTAGCTACGGATTTAAAAACGAGAAAATATGACGTATTTCACAGCCATCAACTTTCCCAAACTTAAACTTGATCGTCCTCGAGCAAGAAATAAAGAACATAAGGAACTTAGCGTTTAAACAAAAACAACGAGAAAGCAAAGTCACTTACAAGTGGTAGTCTTATGAGTCTAGCACTTCTTCCATTTGAAAGCTTAGCATAGTTAGAGAAGTGCCAAGAATATGATACAAGCATTGGTAACTCGAGACAATCAAAATAAAGATTATAAGTATGCATAGCTAGTTGTAGACACAATTACTCTAGCTTAAATAGTTAACTCTCAGTTTGCCAAGGAACACTGAAAGTTCATTATCATCAAATCAAGTATGAACATTCATGTCTACCACTAGTCCACAATGATTTCTGGCACGGTGATCATATGATCCATGACGACGATGTCGAGATGCATGCTGAAGCCGGTCACACGGCAACTACTGCACATGGCCATGGAAATTCTGCACCTGCGGCTGAGGAGCAGAACAATGACGTTCCCCGATGACTCCACCACAGGCGCCACTGCACAATACTGAAGAGGATGTCATTGAGATATACAGAACCTATCTCTGCTTTGAAAGGACTTATCGCTAGTATTGTTGGCAACACTACTCATATTATTCCGCGTCTGCAAGGTTATCAGATTACTGCTGCAAGTTGCAGAATTACAGATGTGGATGGACCCAATGCTGGCAAGAGAAGATGCTATTTGCAGGTTGATATTAATAACCCTAACGCTGCTTTGGACAATGCGGAGCTCACGGTTATATCGGATGATTCTGTACCCGATCTGAACCTTCCCATGGAACCACCTACTATTAGGCGACAGAGAAAAGAAAAAAATAAAGCCCCAACTGATGTCCTTTCTGTTAGGAGAAGTGATAGGTTGGCTGGGATTAAAGCAGGGTTTTATGACGCTAAAAGTGATGCTGCTGCTAATCTTAAGGATGATAATATGATAGTTGACAAAGCTGCTGTGGGCACATCTGTTGCTGGTACATCAAAGGGTAATGCCATCAGGCCAAATGGTGAGATCAAGATCAATCTAGAAGCACATTTTAAAGCAGAAATTATCAGCCCCCCCCCCACACACACACACACATCTCCCCATTGAGACTATCCAAGCCATTGGTACAAGCCACTGCAAGTTGCCATCTGCTATGGTAACTAGGGAGATCTTGAACTGTGATAGTTCAGATGATAGTGTGTAACTATCTGATCAATATGGCCTGTACAGGGCATCTATCTGTGCCATTATCCATAGTTCCTCCAATTTTCACATTTCAGACATTTTCTTTATATTCGAGTTAGGATCATTGTATCAGAATTATCAGAACCATTTGTTTCCCACTATAGTTTATCCATTTATATCCATGATTTCTTTGGTGATATTTCCTATGTTATATGTGTGTTGTAATGTAATATGGGCTCATGGATCTTATTCTCTCTATCCACTGGATTTCGCTCGTTTGCCTACCCCATCATCTATTCATTCTTCCCAAATATGGATACAATATTTGTACTCCACATCAGACCAACCCACATTATATATACATGGATAGATACAGACATTGGAATATTTTAGACTGGAATGTGAGAGGGATTAACTCTCAAGACAGATGGGATGATCTTGCTAATAAAATTAATGAGAACAGATGTAACATTTTGTGCATGCAAGAAACAAAAAGAGAAATATTTAACAACTCCTATATAAGGAAATTATGTCCCCGTTGACTGAACCAATTTGCATTTGCACCATCTGTTGGTAATTCTGGGGGCTTGATCACTATTTGGAACGGTAATGCATTTAATGGAACTGTCATAAGCTGCTTTGAATATCAAATTACAGTTAAACTGATTTGCAATCTATCTGGTGAAACATGGTATATTACCAATATATATGCATCCTATCACTTGGAGGGCAGAAATAATTTTTTCAACTGGTTACATAATCTTGATTCAACCTCATATGAATTATGGATGATACATGGAGATTTCAATATGATCCGTAGCAATGATGACCGTAATAGGCCTGGTGGCAACAATAACACCATGATGCTATTTAATTCCCTTATCCAGACACATGATCTTGAAGAAATTCCACTGAAAGATCGGCAGTTCACATGTAGTAATATGCAAAGTTCACCTCTTCTAGAAAAGCTTGATTGGATTTTTACATCACCAAGATAGACTACTGTTTTTCCCAATATACTATGGCTACTCCTATGGCACATATTGGTTCTGATCATGTACCAATCCTTACCGATGTTGGTACTTTTATTCCAAAATTCAAGATTTGAAGATTTGAAGATTTCTGGCTGGAACTTGATGGGCTTGATGAGGTTGTCTTTGAATATTGGCATAATAATGGTAGTTACAAAAATTCTGCCCAGGATATTACTGCTAGATTCAAGTCAACGAGATATGGAATTAAGAAGTGGAGCAAGAATTTGTCACAACTGACTACCACTATCAACAATTGCAGCTATGTACTGGCACTACTTGATGGTCTGGAAGAGCAAAGAATTATATCTGTGGCTGAGGAAAATTTCAGAAAGATATTAAAGAAACACCAAAGCAAACTTATTAAGGCTAAAAGGATATATTGGAGGAAGAGAGCCAATATTAGATGGGCGAAATTGGGAGATGAAAACACATAAAAAATTCACACAGTTGCTACTAGGAATTATAAACACAATTATATCACTAGCCTTACGGATGAGGATGGCAGGCTTGTTACAGATCACCACCAAAAGGCTGCTATTTTATGGACAACATTCAAGCAAAGACTGGGCAATACCAATAACACATGTATGATGTTTGATTTAAATGATTTGATCCCATACAATTACCTCTCAGCTTGGATGTTCCATTCACAAATGATGAAATTGATGAAGTCATCAAGCATATTCCCAATGATAAAGTATCAGGGCCTGATGGATTCAATGGGAAATTCATAAAAAAAAATACTGGCATATTATCAAAGGACAATTTTATGAGCTATGCAAGAAATTCTATGATAATGAGGTTGATATTCATAGTCTCAATACTGCCTATATTGCTCTAATACCAAAGATACCACACCCTATGACTGCTAATGATTTTCGGCTGATATCACTTGTCAGTATGGCTCTCAAAGTCATCACAAAGTTGATTTCTAACCGTATGCAGAAAGTTATTATTCCCATTTCACACAAAAATCAATATGGTTTCATCAGAAATAAAACCATTCAAGACTGCCTGAATTGGTCATTTGAATATCTACATCTGTGCCATAAATCAAAAAAGGAAATTCTTGTTATTAAACTTGATTTTGAAAAGGCATTTGATATGGTGGATGATACGTCCAATTTGCATCACTATTTTGTATCATAATTTGATGTTATTCATTGATATATTTCATGTTTGGACACAATACTTATGTTATTTCATCTATTTTGCATGTTTCATCATCATTGGAGGACCAAGCACGGAGCCAGGATTCTGTGGAAAAAGCACCATCGAACGCAATATTTTGGAAGATCAACTGTGGAAGGAAATTACAAAATCCTATTTTCCAGATGACGGAGAAAGCGGAGGGGAGCCAGGTGGGCTGACCACGAGGCGGCGCGGCCATGGCTGCCGCGCCACCTTGTGGTGTGGGGGCCCCACAGCCCTTTTCGCCTCCTTTTCTTCGCGAAATCCTTCGTCCCGAAGACCTAAGCCACAGAGGGTTCCTCACGAAGGTTACAGCCGCCTCTACGGGGCGGAGAACACCAGAGAGAAAAGAGCTCTCCGCGGCAGAATCCGCGGGGAAATTCCCTCCGGAGGGGAATCGACGCCATCGTCATCGTCATCGAGTGGACATCATCTCCATCACCATCACCATCATCTTCATCATCATCACCTCCGTCTCCACCGCAGCACCTCGTCACCGCTGTAGCAATTTGGGTTTGATCTTGATTGTTTGATAGGGGAAACTCTCCCGGTATTGATTTCTACTTGTTATTGATGCTATTGAGTGAAACCGTTGAACCAAGGTTTATGTTCAGATTGTTATTCATCATCATATCACCTCTGATCATGTTCCATATGATGTCTCGTGAGTAGTTCGTTTAGTTCTTGAGGACATGGGTGAAGTCTAAATGTTAGTAGTGAATTATGGTTGAGTAATATTCAATGTTATGATATTTAAGTTGTGGTGTCATTCTTCTAGTGGTGTCATGTGAACGTCGACTACACGATACTTCACCATTTATGGGCCTAGGAGAATACATCTTGTACTCGTTTGCCAATTGCGGGGTTGCCGGAGTGACACAGGCCCCGTTGGTATATCGATGCGGGAGGGATCGCAGGATCTCAGAGTTTAAATTTGTGGTTAGATTTATCTTAATTACTTTCTTGTAGTTGCGGATGCTTGCAAGGGGTATAATCACAAGTATGTATTAGTCCTAGGAAGGGCGGTACATTAGCATAGGTTCACCCACACAACACTTATCAAAACAATGAAGATTAATTAGCCGTATGTAGCGAAAGCACTAGACTAAAATCCCGTGTGTCCTCGAACGTTTGGTCATTATAAGTAAACAAACCGCTTGTCCTTTGTGCTAAAAAGGATTGGGCCACTCGCAATTGTTACTCTCGCATTTTACTTACTCGTACTTTATTCATCTGTTACATCAAAACCCCACGAATACTTGTGCGTGAGCATTTACGGTGAAACCTTCATCGAAGCTTGTCAACACCTTCGCTCTCGTTGGGATCGACATTCTTACTTATCGAAGATACTACGATACACCTATACTTGTGGGTCATCAAGACTATTTTTGGCGCCGTTGCCGGGAGTGAAGCGCTATTGGTAAGTGGAATTGGTAAGGAAAACCTTTACTGTTTGCTGATTTATTTCTGCATGCTGCTATAAGTCATTATGGAGAGATCTTCTCTTCAATTTTTATTCGGGAAATCTACTACTCTTACGGTAGTCGATGAGGCGCCAGTGAGGAAGTGATACCATATAAAATACCTATGAAAATTATTGAACGTGTTATGGATAACCGCTATGAAGGGGATGGAACGTCCATCCTGGTGATCATTTACTGTTTTTGCATGAATTATGCGGGTTATTCAAATGTGCAGGTATTGCTATGAATGAAGTTAGAAAGAAACTATTCTCTATATCGCTGTCTGGTAAAGCGGCGCATTGGTATAAATTACTGGATAATGGGGATTCTCTTGAATGGAATGATATTGTGCCCGGTTTTATTCTAAGTTCTATCCTCCAAGTGAGATTCACAAAGATCGGAATCGCATATATAATTTTTGGCCTCATGATGGAGAAAGTATTGCCCAAGCTTGGGGAGATTGAAGTCTTTAATGCTCAAATGCCCCATTCATGAGCTTCTGGTAATGTTATTATTGATAATTTCTATGCAAGACTTTCTTTTCAAGACAAGACCTTGCTGGATACTTCTTGTTCTGGATCATTTACACGCAACAAAGAAGAGTTTAAAAGGGACCTTCTTGATCGGATCCAAGAAAATACTGAAGGTTGGGAGAACGACAAGGATAGAGAATCAGGTATAATTTATGATTATAAATGCATTGAAGCTTTTATGGATACTGATAAATTTCGTAATATGAGTGCTACATATGGTCTTGATTCTCAAGTTGCTGCAAACCTTTATAAAGCTTTTGCCTCTCATTATGAATTGCCTAAGAAGAATTTTGATAAGTATCATGAACCGTATAAAGATAAAATTGATTCATCTATTAATAAATGCGTTGTAGTTGAAGCTGTTGATCATGTTATTCCTGAAGCTTATATTGAAAAAACTCCTTTCCCTGTTAAAATGAAGGAGTACTCTGTTATAAATAGTGCGGTTCATAAAAGTGAAAAGAAACCTATAGAACCCGAAGAACAAATAAAAGTTGAACCTCTTTGTTGCAATAGTTAAAGATCTTGTGACTGAAAATGTGGAGGATGGTCATATTATTTTCTGTGAAGATGCTTCTAATATTGTTTCACATCCTAATAAACCCAAACAAGTTAGTGTTCCTATGCTATCTGTTAGAATTGGTGATCATTGCTATTATGGTTTATGTGATATTGGTGCAAGTGTTAGTGCTATTCCTTATGAGCTTTACACGGAGATTATGCACGAAATTGGTTCTTGTGAACTTGAAGATATTGATGTGGTTATTCGGCTAATAGAGAAACTATTTCTCCAATTGGTATTGTTCGAGATGTGGAAGTTCTATGGGTAAGATTAAATATCCTGCTGACTTTTTGGTACTTGGTTCTGTTGCTAGTGATTATTGTCCTATCATTTTTGGTAGACCTTTTCTAAATGTGGAGCTATTATAGATTGCAAGAAAGAGAAAATTTTGACTAAATTTGCTGGTGAACCTTATGAGTTTAACTTCTCTAAATTTACCAAAACTCCTTATAAAGCTGATTTGCCTAGTAATGACTTTAAAATGGAACAATGTGCATCTATTGTCCTTGTTCCTAATAATCCTTTGCAGCAACACTTGGAGAATAGCGAGAGTGAAGTTTTTAGGAAAGAAAGAGATGAGCTTGAGGAAATTTTTCTTCGCCAAACTATTCTCAAGCATGATTTCTGGTGGAAGATCGGGTACAACACCGCCACCGAAGGAAGATCTGTTTTGATTTAAAGCCTTTGCCTGATAATCTTAAATATGCTCATATTGATGATAAGAAAATATATGTTGTTATTATTAGTTCTAAGCTTTCAGAGTTTGAAGAAGAAAGGTTATTGGAAATACTAAAGAAACACCGAGGTGCTATTGGCTACACTCTTGATGACTTGAAGGGGATTTCTCCTTCTATTTGCCAACATGCTATTAATATGGAAGATGATGCAAAGCCGGTTGTTCAACATCAGCGTCTAATTCGAAGATGAAGGAGGTGGTAAGGAATGAGGTATTAAAACTTCTTGAAGCTGGTATTATATATCCTATTGCTGATAGTAGATGGGTTAGTCCTGCATTGCGTTCCTAAGAAAGGAGGAATGAGTTGTGCCTAATGATAATGATGAGCTCATCCCTCAAAGAGTAGTTGTAGGGTATAGAATGTGCATTGATTTTCGAAAAGTTAATAAAGTTACTAAAAAGATCATTACCCTTTACCATTTATTGATCAAATGCTAGAAAGGTTGTCTAAAAATACTCATTTTTGCTTTCTTGATGGTTATTCTGGGTTTTCACAAATTGCTGTTAAAACTAAAGATCAAGAGAAAACCACTTTCACTTGTCCCTATGGAACTTACGCTTATAGGCATATGCCTTTTGGTTTATGTAATGCTCCTGCCACTTTTCAAAGATGCATGTCTGCTATTTTTCATGGCTTTTGTGAGAGTATTGTAGAGGTATTCATGGATGATTTTTGTCTATGGGAATTCTTTTGATAGATGTTTGCGAAACCTTGATAAAGTTTTGCAGAGATGTGAAGAAACGACCTTGTTCTTAATTGGGAGAAATGCCACTTTATGGTTAATGAAGGAATTGTATTGGGACATAAAATTTCGAGAGAGGTATTGAAGTTGATAGAGCTAAAGTTGAAGCCATTGAGAAGATGCCCTATCCTAGGGATGTTAAAGGTATTCGTAGTGTTCTTGGTCATGTTGGGTTTTATAGGAGATTTATTAAAGATTTTTCTAAGATTTCAAAGCCTCTTACTAATCTTCTTCAAAAAGATGTACCTTTTGTTTTTGATGATGATTGTAAGAAGCTTTTGAAACTCTAAAGAAAGCCTTAACAACTGCTCTGTAGTTGAACCTCCTGATTGGAACTTACCATTTGAAATTATGTGTGATGCTAGTGATTTTTCTGTAGGCGCTGTTCTTGGACAGCGAGTAGATAAAAAATTAAATGTTATTCATTATGCTAGCAATACTCTTGATGCTGCTCAAAGAAATTATGCTACAACTGAAAAAGAATTGTTAGCTGTAGTTTTTGCTTGTGATAAATTTAGATCTTATATTGTTGATTCAAAAGTTACGATTCATACTGATCATGCTATTAGATACCTTATGACAAAGAAAGATGCTAAGCCAAGGCTTATTAGATGGGTACTTCTTTGCAAGAATTTGATTTACATATTATAGATAGGAAAGGTGCTGATAATCCTGTTGTTGATAATTTGTCTAGATTGGAAAATATTGCTTATGATCCTGTCCTGTTAATGATAGTTTTCCAAATGAACAATTGGCTGTAATAAAGGTGAGCTCGCGAGACAGTCCTTTGTATGCGATTATGCTAACTTTATTGTTTCCAAGTACTTGCCTCCAACCTTTTCTTTCGGCAAAGGAGGAAATTCTTTTATGACTTGAGGCATTATTTTTGGGATGACCCACACCTATATAAAGAAGGAGTAGATGGTATTATGCGAAGATGTGTTCCTGAATATGAACAACAGGAGATATTGAGTAAATGTCATGGTAGTGCTTATGGAGGACATCACGCTGGAGAAAGAACCGCGCAAAAGGTTCTACAATCAGGTTTTTATTGGCCAACTCTCTTCAAAGATGCAAGGAAGTTTATTTTATCTTGTGATGAATGTCAAAGGGTTGGTAATATCTCCAGACGCAATGAAATGCCTATGAATTATACTCTTGTTATTGAACCGTTTGATTGTTGGGGATTTGACTTCATGGGACCTTTTCCCTCTTCAGAAGGTAACACTCATATACTTGTTGCTGTTGATTATGTTACTAAATGGGTGGAAGCCATACCTACAAAAAGTGCTGATGGTGAAACTTCTTTAAAAATGCTTTTGGATATTATTTTTCCTAGATTTGGAGTACCTAGATATATTATGACTGATGGAGGTTCTCATTTTATTCATGGAGGTTTTAGAAAAACTCTTGCTAAGTATGGTATTAATCATAGAATTGCTTTCGCTTATCATCCTCAAACTAGTGGGCAAGTAGAACTATCAAATAGAGAAATTAAATCTATCTTGCAAAAGACTGTTAATAAAACTAGAAAGAATTGGGCTAGTAAATTGAAGGAAGCACTATGGGCTTATAGAACTGCTTATAAAAACCCCATGGGAATGTCACCTTATAAAATGGTTTATGGAAAAGCTTGTCATTTACCTCTAGAACTAGAGCACAAAGCTTATTGGGCTGTTATAGAATTAAATAAAGATCCTAAACTTGCCGGTGATAAAAGGTTATTGCAATTGAGTTCTCTAGATGAATGGAGAAGTGAAGCTTATGAAAATGCTAAACTCTTTAAAGAGAAAGTTAAGAAATGGCATGATAGAAGGATTATCAAAAGAGAATTTAATATTGGGGATAAAGTCCTATTGTATCGGTTTCGTCTCAGATTCTTTGCAGGAAAATTACTCTCAAAATGTGAAGGACCATATGTTGTTGAGGAGGTGTATCGTTCAGGAGCAATTAAAATTAGCTCTCTCCAAGGCAATGCTACGCAAGTGGTGAATGGACAAAGACTCAAGCATTATATCTCGGGTGATTCTTATAATGTTGATGTTGATATTATTCAAGTGGAAACACCGGAGGCTTTCATCAAAGGACAAATTGACAGTCTGCCAGAACTCGACTTTGATTAGTTAACAGTACTGGTAATGAAAAGTTCACAATTTACTTTCCGAACAATAGTTTTGTTGTTTTTGGAAAATATGAAAATTACGAGATCGAAACGGAGTGGAAAAGACGCACGAGGGCGTGCCACCACAGGCCGGCGCGGCCTGGCAGGCCCGCGCCGCCCTATGGTGCGCGCCTCGTCCCCTTTCCGACTCTTGTTCGATCTGGTACTTTCCGTTGTGAAAAATTTTACTATATAATCCCCCGGACCCTGGAGGCGTATATCGTTTTCTCGACGTGTTTTGTTTTGAGCTGTTTGCCGGGACCTGTCTTTAATCTAGAGCACCATGGCCTCCAGACAACAAAGGCAAGGGGTTTCGAAGGAAGAAGTGAAAAGGGTGTCGTCAAAACAAGAGCAACAAGCTGTTGGGAGTAAGCAAATCTTGGTGGGATATGTTGACACTCGACGTTCTTTCTCTCATAACTTGCAGGGACCCTTACCACCAGCTCTTGGTCTCGATTCTTTCCCTGTGCTGGAAGAAGTTCTACGGATTACCGATGAGTTTTGTAATCAATATCGGGCTCTAAGAAGAGAAGTGGAGATACTCCAGGAGGAGAATTACCGACTCCGTAGATTGCTGGAATATTATTCGATACCCATCACAAGGTCGCCACCGCCAGTTTCAGACAACAATGAATCTCTTCGAGTCTTAGTGCAGAATTGCCAAGCTGAGAAGTTGAAGCTGAAGGAGATCTGTAAGAAGCACGGGAGGAATTCATCATCACCACCACCGAAGGAGTAATTCATCATCGGCATTGGCATCCCCTTGGTTTGTTCCAAGCTTGGGGGAGTGCCACGGTATCACATCATCACTACCTTTTACTTTTTACTATCAAGTAGTGTCATATCATGAGTAGGGAAGTTATCATATAAGATGGGTTGCAGTTTGGAAGTATCTCTCCTTTAGTTGGTTGTCTATGTATCCCTTGGTGTGAGTTATCGTTATGGAATATTAATGAGAAGTCTTATCATTTACATATTGCACACCTTATTTTAGTTTGCAATTTCTATTATATGATTTACCTTGTTGTTAGTATTGGTATCACTTTGGGAGCATTGAATAAATCTATTTGGTTTTGGCAAACTTAGCATTGGTCAATAGCAACAACACTTTGAGGTTTAAGTAGAAAAGAGAAATACATGTAGTTGTTTCATTGTCTTTCTTTCATGTTAGCTCATAGCTTATTATTCTGAAGTTAAAATTGTTTGTGCTTACAAGGAAGATGCATGATTGTTTCTATCACATGTATATTTGTTTGTTTCCCTCAACTCTTATGCTTGCTAATTAACCTTGCTAGCCAAAGACCGTCTGAGAGGGAATGCTTCTCGTGCATCCAAACCTGAACCCAAACCTATGCCATTTGTGTCCACCATATCTACCTCTTATGTGGTATTTTTCTGCCATTCCAAGTAAATACTTCATGTGCTACCTTTAAACAATTCAAAACTTATTACTCCTTATTTGTGTCAATGTTTTATAGCTCATGAGGAAGTATGTGGTGTTTTATCTTTCAGTCTTGTTAGGCAGCCTCCACTAATGGACTAGTGGCTTCATCCACTTATCCTATAATTTTGCAATAAGAGCTGGCAACGGGGTTCCCATCCCCAATTAATCAACTTTCATTAATAATTCTCTTCACATGTTTTTGATCAGTAAGCAACTTAATTTTGCAATAGACACTCCTCCATGGTATGAGATTGTTGGGAGGCACCCGAGGATTCGGTTAGCCATGGCTTGTGTAAGCAAAGGTTGGGGGAGTGTCATCCTTAAATAAACTAAAGTACATGTGTGAACAAAAGAGAAGAGGGATGATCTACCTTGCAGTAGAGATAACGTCCTTCATGGGAGCCGCTCTTTGGAGGTCTGTTTGGCAAGGGGTTAGAGTACCCGCTACCAGTCGTTGACAACAACAAACACCTCTCAAAATATTACTTTTATTCTCTTTATATGATTTCAAAACTGAAAAAGCTCTAGCGCATGATTTAATCCCTGCTTCCCTCTGCGTAGGGCCTGTCGTTTACTTTATGTTGAGTCAGTAAACCTATTTCCCTCCATCTTGAGCAAGCATTTGAGTTGTTGTGATCAAACTATTATATTGTGATTTGCTTCATCATGTCTTTACTCTTCCTTGTTTAGTACAAGTTTTACCTGAATGAATATAGCTTTGCAAGTTATTAATGATTATGAGGAGACTATTATGATTGAGTGTGCAAGTTGTGCAATATAGATTTTAATATGAGAGCATTGCTCGATAGATAAGTATAACCTGTTAACTGTTCTCTGACCAAGAACGAAGTTTGCCATCACCAACTATGATTTCCTATGCACCTTTATTTGTGATTACCTTATACTTGTTTCAAGTTGAGTTATATGAGGAAGTTGTTTACTATAATGTCTTGTGTGAATAAATATGATGCTTCTTGTCCGTATTTTATTTATCGACTCTTCACTCCATAAAACATGTGGTCCTGTTTACCGAGTTCAGTTTCGCTTGGGGACAAGCGAAGTCTAAGCTGAGTTGATACGTCCAATTTGCATCACTATTTTGTATCATAATTTGCTGTTATTCATTGATATATTTCATGTTTGGAAACAATACTTATGTTATTTCATCTATTTTGCATGTTTCATCATCATTGGAGGACCAAGCACCGGAGCCAGGATTCTGCTGGAAAAAGCACCGTCGAACGCAATATTTCGGAAGATCAAGCTGTGGAAGGAAATTACACCAAAAATCCTATTTTCCGGATGACGGAAAAGCCGGAGAGCGAAGCGAGAAGACCCAAGGTGGGGCCAGA
Organism: Lolium multiflorum; assembly: GCA_030979885.1. Classification (NCBI taxonomy): domain Eukaryota; kingdom Viridiplantae; phylum Streptophyta; class Magnoliopsida; order Poales; family Poaceae; genus Lolium; species Lolium multiflorum. The sequence goes on from CM061750.1 coordinate 337,850,854, forward strand.
CCACGAGGCGGCGCGGCCCATGGCACGCCGCGCCACCTGTGGTGTGGGGCCCCACACCCCCTTCGCCTCCTTTTCTTCGCGAAATCCTTCGTCCAAAGACCTAAGCCACGAGAGGTTCCTCACGAAGGGTTACGACCCTCTGCGGGGCGGAGAACACCAGAGAGAAAAGAGCTCTCCGCGGGCAGGAATCCGCAGGGAAATTCCCTCCGGAAATCGACGCCATCGTCATCGTCATCGAGCTGGACATCATCTCCATCACCATCACCATCATCTTCATCATCATCACCTCCGTCTCCACCGCAGCACCTCGTCACCGCTGTAGCAATTTGGGTTTGATCTTGATTGTTTGATAGGGAAACTCTCCCGTATTGATTTCTACTTGTTATTGATGCTATTGAGTGAAACCGTTGAACCAAGGTTTATGTTCAGATTGTTATTCATCATCATATCACCTCGATCATGTTCCATATGATGTCTCGTGAGTAGTTCGTTTAGTTCTTGAGGACATGGGTGAAGTCTAAATGTTAGTAGTGAATTATGGTTGAGTAATATTCAATGTTATGATATTTAAGTTGTGGTGTCATTCTTCTAGTGGTGTCGTGTGAACGTCGACTACACGATACTTCACCATTTATGGGCCTAGGGAATACATCTTGTACTCGTTTGCCAATTGCGAGTTGCCGGAGTGAAGAAACCTGAGCCGTTGGTATATCGATGCGGGAGGGATCGTGGATGTATTGACACGTCCGGGGAACCCCAAGAGGAAGGTGTGATGCGCACGGCAAGTTTCCCTCAGTAAGAAACCAAGGTTTAATCAAACCAGTAGGAGTCAAGAAGCACGTTGAAAGTTGATGGCGGGGATGTAGTGCGGCGCAACACCGAAGATTCGGCACAATGTGGAACTGCACAACACAACCAAAGTACTTTGCCCCAACGAAATAGTGAGGTTGTCAATCTCACTGTAACAAAGGGTTAACCGTATTGTGTGGAAGATGATTGTTTGCAAGAAAATAGTAAAGAACAAGTATTGCAGCAGATTTTGTATTTCAATATAAAAGAATGGACCGGGGTCCACAGTTCACTAGAGGTGTCTCTCCCATAAGATAAAAGCATGTTGGGTGAACAAATTACAGTCGGGCAATTGACAAATAGAGAGGGCATAACAATGCACATACATGTCATGATAAGTACAGTGAGATTTAATTTGGCATTACGACAAAGTACATAGATCGCCATCCAATGCATCTATGCCTAAAAGTCCACCTTCGAGTTATCATCCGAACCCCTTCTAGTATTAAGTTGCAAGCAACGAGACAATTGCATTAAGTATTGCGCGTAATGTAATCAATAACTACATCCTCGGACATAGCATCAATGTTTTATCCCTAGTGGCAGCACATCCATAACCTTAGGGGTTCTCCCCCGGTTCACGGAGACATGAACCCACTATCGAGCATAAATACTCCCTCTTGGAGTTACTAGCATCAAGTTGGCCAAAGCCTCTACTAATAACGAGAGCATGCAAGATCATAAACAACACATAGGTAATAACTTGATAATTAACATAACATGGTATTCTCTATCCATCGGATCCAAACAAACACAACATATAGCATTACGAGATAGATGATCTTGATCATGTTAGGCAGCTCACAAGATCCAACAATGAAGCACAATGAGGAGAAGACAACCATCTAGCTCTGCTATGGACCCATAGTCCGAGGGGGTGAACTACTCACTCATCACTCCGGAGGCGACCATGGCGGTGAAGGTCCTCGGGAGATGAATCCCCTCTCCCGCAGGGTGGCGGATCTCCTGAATCCCGAGATGGGATTGGCGGCGGCGTCTCCGGAAGGTTTTCGTATCGTGGCTCTCGTATGGGGTTTCGCGGAGGCTTTAAGTAGCGGAAGGGCACGTGGGGGGCCACATGAGGCCACACCATAGGTCGCGCGGCTAGGGGCTGGGCCGCCGCCTATGGTGGCGGCGCCTCGTGGCCCCTCCTCTTCGTCTTACGAGCTTCGTGGCAAAATAGGACCCTGGGGTTGATTTGGTCCAATTCGAGAATATTATTACTAGGATTTAAGAGCAAAACAGCGACAAACAGCTCTTCTGGCATCTTGTTAATAGGTTAGTTCCGGAAAATGCCGATATGACATAAAGTGTGCATAAAACATGTAGATATCATCAATAATGTGGCATGGAACATAAGAAATTATCGATACGTGGAGCGTATCGGCATCTAAGTTTACACTCGTCCCGGCGAGTAAAACGATAACAAAGATAATTTCTGAAGTGACATGCCATCATAACCTTCATCATACTATTTGTAAACATATGTAATGAATGCAGCGATCAAAACAATGGTAATGACATGAGTAAACAAGTGAATCATAAAGCAAAGACTTTTCATGAATAGTACTTCAAGACAAGCATCAATAAGTCTTGCATAAGAGTTAACTCATAAAGCAATAAATCAAAGTAAAGGTATTTAAGCAACTCAAAGGAAGATTAAGTTTCAGCGTTGCTTTCAACTTATAACATGTATATCTCATGGATAATTTTCAACATAGAGTAATATAATAAGTGCAATATGCAAGTATGTAGGAATCAATGCACAGTTCACACAAGTGTTTGCTTCTTGAGATGGAGAGAGATAGGTGGTGACTCAACATAAAAGTAAAGAATGGTCCTTCAAAGAGGAAAGCATCGATTGCTATATTTGTGCTAGAGCTTTTATTTTGAAAACATGAAACAATTTTGTCAACGGTAGTAATAAGCATATGAGTTATGAAAATTATATCTTACAAGTTGCAAGCCTCATGCATAGTATACTAATAGTGCCCGCACCTTGTCCTAATTAGCTTGGACTACTGGATCATCGCAATACATAAGTTTTAACCAAGTGTCACAATGGGGTACCTCCATGCCGCCTGTACAAGGTCTAAGAAGAAAGCTTGCATTTTGGATTTCTCGCTTTTGATTATTCTCAACTTAGACATCCATACGGGACAACATGGACAACAGATAATGGACTCCTCTTTAATGCATAAGCATGTGGCAACAATTATTATTCTCATATGAGATTGAGGATATATGTCCAAAACTGAAACTTCCACCATGAATCATGGCTTTAGTTAGCGGCCCAATGTTCTTCTCTAACAATATGCATGCTCCAACCATTAAGGTGGTAGATCTCTCTTACTTACAAGACGGACATGCATAGCAACTCACATGATATTCAACAAAGAATAGTTGATGGCGTCCCGAAACATGGTTATCGCACAACAAACTTAATAGATAGTGCATAAGTACATATTCAATATAAATATTTTTAAGCTATTTGTCCCATGAGCTATATATTGCAAAGGTGAATGATGGAATTTTAAAGGTAGCACTCAAGCAATTTACTTTGGAATGGCGGATAAATACCATGTAGTAGGTAGGTATGGTGGACACAAATGACATAGTGGTTGGCTCAAGTTTTGGATGCATGAGAAGTATTCCCTCTCGATACAAGGTTTAGGCTAGAGTTATTTGAAACAAACACAAGGATGAACGGTGCAAAAACTCACATAAAAGACATATTGTAAACATTATAAACTACTACACCGTCTTCCTTGTTGTTCAAAACTCAATACTAGATATTATCTAGACTCTAGAGAAACCAAATATGCAAACCAAATTAGCAAGCTCTAAGTGTTTCTTCATTAATGGGTGCAAAGTATATGATGCAAGAGCTTAAACATGAGCACAACAATTAAGTATCAAATTATTCAAGACATTTTAGAATTACTACATGTAGCATTTCCCAATTCCAACCATATAACAATTTAACGAAGAAGAAACTTCGCCATGAATACTATGAGTAGAGCCTAAGGACATACTTGTCCATATGCTACAGCGGAGCGTGTCTCTCTCCCACAAAGTGAATGCTAGGATCCATTTTATTCAAACAAAACAAAAACAAAAATAAGCCATGCTTGCATCCATGTGTGAATAAAAATATAGTTTCGGAGGAACCTGATAATGTTGTCGATGAAGAAGGGGATGCCTTGGCATCCCCAAGCTTAAACAACTTGAGTCTTCTTAATATATGCAGGGGTGAACCAGGGCATCCCCAAGCTTAAACTTTCACTCTCCTTGATCATATTGTATCATACTCCTCTCTTGATCCTTCTTCCTCCCCACCAAACTCGAAACAACTCATTAGAGGTTAGTGCACAATAAAAATTAACATGTTCAGAGGTGACACAATCATTCTTAACACTTCTGGACATTGCATAGAGCTACTGGACATTATCAAATCAATTCATCCAACATAGCAAAAGAGGCAATGCGAAATAAAGGCAGAATCTGTCAAAACAGAACAGTCCGTAAAGATGGATTTTATTAGGGCACCAGACTTGCTCAAATGAAAATTCCCAAATTGAATGAAAGTTGCGTACATATCTGAGGATCACTCACGTAAATTGGCTTAATTTTGTGAGTTACCTACAGAGAATTAGACCAAGATTCGTGACAGCAAAGAAATCTGTTTCTGCGCAGTAATCCAAATCTAGTATTTACTTTACTATCAAAGACTTTACTTGGCACAACAAAACATAAAACTAAGATAAGGAGAGTTGCTACAGTAGTAAACAACTTCCAAGACTCAAATATAAAACAAAAATACTGTAGTAAAAACATGGGTTGTCTCCCATAAGCGCTTTTCTTTAACGCCTTTCAGCTAGGCAGAAGGTATATCAAGTAACATCAAGAGACGAAGCATCAACATCATAATTTGTTCTAATAATAGAATCAAAAGGTAACTTCATTCTCTTTTTAGTGAAGTGTTCCATACCTTTCTTGAGAGGAAATTGATATTTAATATTACCTTCCTTCATATCAATAGTAGCACCAACGGTTCGAAGAAAAGGTCTTCCCAATATAATGGGGCAAGATGCATTGCATTCAATATCCAAGACAACAAAATCAGGGACAAGGTTATTGTTAACCATAATATGAACATTATCAACTTTCCCCAAAGGTTTCTTTTTAGCATTATCAGCGATATTAACATCCACATAACAGTTTTTCAATGGTGGCAAGTCAAGCATATCATAGACTTTCTTAGGCATAACAGAAATACTTGCACCAAGATCACATAAAGCATTACAATAAAAATCTTTGACCCTCATTTTAATGATGGTCTCCCAACCATCTTCTAGCTTTCTAGGAATAGAAGTTTCAAGTTTTAGTTTCTCTTCTCTAGCTTTTATGAGAGCATTTGTAATATGTTTTGTGAAAGCCAAGTTTACAGCGCTAGCATTGGGACTCTTAGCAAGTTTTTGTAAGAACTTTATAATTTCAGAGATGTGGCAATCATCAAAATCTAAATCATTACAATCTAAAGCAATGGGATTATCATCCCCAAGGTTGGAAAAAATTTCAGCAGTTTTATCACAGGCAGTTTCAGCAGTTTTAGCAGTTTCAGGTAATTTTGCGCGCTTTGCACTAGGAGTAGAAATTGCCAACACCAATTATTTTACCATTGATAGTAGGAGGTGCAGCAACATGTGAATCATTAGCATTGCTAGTGGTGGTAATAGTCCAAACTTTAGCTACATTACTCTTTTTAGCTAGTTTTTCATTTTCTTCTCTATCCCAGCACGCAGTTCAACCATTAATCTTATATTCTCATTAATTCTAACTTGGATGGCATTTGCTGTAGTAACAATTTTATTTTCAATATCCCTATTAGGCATAACTTTAGATTTCAAAAGATCAACATCGAGAGCAAGACTATCAACCTTAGAAGCAAGAATATCAATTTTATTGAGCTTTTCCTCAACAGATTTGTTAAAGGCAGTTTATTGTACTAATAAATTCTTTAAGCATAGCTTCAAGTCCAGGGGGGTGTATTCCTATTATTGTTGTAAGAATTCCAATAAGAATTAGCATAACCGTTACCATTATTATAAGGATATGGCCTATAGTTATTACTAGAATTGTTACGATAAGTATTGTTGTTGAAATTACTATTTTTAATGAAGTTAACATGTTCTTCTTGGGCAACCAATGAAGCTAACGGAACATTATTAGGATCAACATTAGTCCTACAGTCAGCACAGACATAATAGCATCAACCTTATCATTCAAGGAAGAGGATTTTTCAACAGAATTTACCTTCTTACCTTGTGGAGCTCTTTCAGTGTGCCATTCAGAGTAATTAATCATCATATTATCAAGAAGCTTTGTTGCTTCACCAAAAGTGATGGACATAAAGGTACCTCCAGCAGCTGAATCCAATAAATTCCGCGAAGAAAAATTTAGTCTGCATAGAAGGTTTGGATGATCATCCAAGTAGTCAGTCCATGGGTTGGGAAATTTTTAACCAAAGATTTCATTCTTTCCCAAGCTTGAGCAACATGTTCATTATCCAATTGTTTAAAATTCATTATGCTACTCCTCAAAGATATAATTTTAGCAGGGGATAATATCTACCAATAAAACATCCTTGCATTTAGTCCGGGAATCAATACTAAAGAAAGATAGCAACCAATCTTTAGCTCTTCCTCTTAATGAGAAAGCAATTTCAATTTAATAATATCACCATCTACATCTTTATACTTTGCATTTCACATAGTTCAACAAAATTATTGAGATGGGCAGCAGCATCAGAACTAACACGAGAAAATTGCTCTCGCATAACAAGATTCGGTAAAGCGAGTTTAATTTCAAAGAATTCTGCTATAGTAGCAGGTGGAGCAATAGGTGTGCATGGAAATCATTATTATTTGTGGTTGTGAAGTCACACAACTTAGTGTTTTCAGGGGTGGCCATTTTAGCAGTAGTAAATAAAGCAAACTAGATAAAGTAAATGCAAGTAACTAATTTTTTTGTGTTTTTGATATAACGAACAAGATAGAAATAGAGTAAAACTAGCAACTAATTTTTTTTGTGTTTTGATATAATGCAGCAAACAAAGTAGTAAATAAAATAAACAAGACAAAAACAAAGTAAAGAGATTGGGAAGTGGAGACTCCCTGCGGCGTGTCTTGATCTCCCGACGGTGCAGGAAATTTGCTTGATGCGTGTAATTGACACGTCGGTTGGGAACCCCAAGAGGAAGGTGTGATGTGCCAGACAAGTTTCCTCAGAAGAAACCAAGGTTTAATCAGACCGTAGAGTCAAGAAGCACGTTGAAGGTTGATGGCGGCGGGATGTAGTGCGGCGCAACACCGGAGATTCCGTGGAACCTGCACACACACAACCAAAGTACTTTGCCTGAAACAATGAGGTTGTCAATCTCCCAGCTTCATAACAAAGGGTTAACCGTATTGTGTGGAAGATGATTGTTTGCAAGAAAGGTAAAGAACAAGTATTGCGGTAGATTTGTATTTCAGTATAAAAGAATGGACCGGGGTCCACAGTTCACTAGAGGTGTCTCTCCCAAGATAAAAGCATGTTGGGTGAACAAATTACATTCAGGCAATTGACAAATAGAGAGGGCATAACAATGCACATACATGTCATGATAAGTACGAGTGAATTAATTGGCATTACGACAAAGTACATAGACCGCCATCCAAGCTGCATCTATGCCTAAAAGTCCACCTTTTATCCGAACCCCTTCTAGTATTAAGTTGCAAAGCAACAGACAATTGCATTAAGTATTGCGCAATGTAATCAATAACTACATCCTCGGACATAGCATCAATGTTTTATCCTAGTGGCAACGGCACATCATAACCTTAGGGTTTAATCTCCCAGTTCACGGAACATGAACCCCTATCGAGCATAAATACTCCCTCTTGGAGTTACTAGCATCAACTTGGCCAAAGCCTCTACTAATAACGGAGAGCATGCAAGATCATAAACAACACATAGGTAATAACTTGATAATTAACATAACATGGTATTCTCTATCCATCGGATCCGGACAAACACAACATATAGCATTACGGATAGATGATCTTGATCATGTTAGGCAGCTCACAAGATCCAACAATGAAGCACAATGAGAAGACAACCATCTAGCTACTTCTATGGACCCGTAGTCAGGGGTGAACTACTCACTCATCACTCCGGAAGCGACCATGGCGGTGAAGAGTCCTCCGGGAGATGAATCCCCTCAGATCTCCAGAATGTCCCGAGATGGGATTGGCGGCGGCGGTGTCTGGAAGGTTTCCGTCGTGGCTCGATGCTGGGGTTTTCGCGACGGAGGCTTTAAGTAGGCGGAAGGGCAACGTGGGGGGGCCACACGAGGGCCCCACACCATGGGTGGCGTGACGGGCGTGCGCCGCCCTATGGTGGCGGCCCTCGTGGCCCCACTTTGACTCCTCTTCGGTCTTCGGAAGCTTCGTGGCAAAATAGGACCTGGGCGTTGATTTCGTCCAATTCGAAGAATATTTCGTTACTAGGATTTAAGAAAAAAAACAACAGAAAACAACAACTAGCTCTTCGGCATCTTGTTAATAGGTTAGTTCCAGAAAATGCCGAATATGACATAAAGTGTGCATAAAACATGTATATATCATCAATAATGTGGCATGGAACATAAGAAATTATCGATCGTCGGAGACGTAAAGGATACAGGATCTCGAGTTTAAGGCTGTGGTTAGATTTATCTTAATTACTTTCTTGTAGTTGCGGATGCTTGCAAGGGGTATAATCACAAGTATGTATTAGTCCTAGGAAGGGCGGTACATTAGCATAGGTTCACCCACACAACACTTACCAAAACAATGAAGATTAATTAGCCGTATGTAGCGGAAGCACTAGACTAAAATCCCGTGTGTCCTCAAACGTTTGGTCATTATAAGTAAACAAACCGGCTTGTCCTTTGTGCTAAAAGGATTGGGCCACTCGCTGCAATTGTTACTCTCGCATTTACTTTTCGTACTTTATTCATCTGTTACATCAAACCCCTAAATACTTGTATGTGAGCATTTACAGTAAATCCTTCATGGCGCTTGTTGATACGTCTCAGACGTATCGATAATTTCTATGTTCCATGCCACATTATTGATGATATCTACATGTTTTATGCACTTTACGTCATATTCGTGCATTTTCGGAACTAACCTATTAACAAGAATCTGAAGAGTTCTTGTTTCTGCTGTTTTTGGTTTCAGAAATCCTAGTAATATTCTCGGAATTGACGAAATCAACGCCCAGGGGTCCTATTTGCCACGAGCTTCCCGGAAGGCCGAAGGAGGCGCGAAATTGGGGCCACGAGGCGCAGCCACCATAGGCGCGCGGCGGCCCAGGCCGCCATGACCTATGGTGTGGGGCCTCGTGTGGCCCCGTTGCCCTTCCTGCCAAAGCCTCGTCGCGAAAACCCGGTCTGAGGAGCCACGATCGGAAAACCTTCCAGGCACGCCATTAATCCCATCTCGGGGGATTCGGAGATCTCCTCCGCACCCTGGGAGAGGGGATTCATCTCCCGGAGGACTCTTCACCGCCATGGTCACCTCGGGAGTGATGAGTGAGTAGTTCACCCATGGACTATGGGTCATCGCGGTAGCTAGATGGTTGTCTTCTCCTCATTGTGCTTCATTGTTGGATCTTGTGAGCTGCCTAACATGATCAAGATCATCTATCTGTAATACTATATGTGTGTTTGTCGGGATCCGATGGATAGAGAATACCATGTTATGTTAATTATCAAGTTATTACCTATGTGTTGTTTATGATCTTGCATGCTCTCCGTTATTAGTAGACTCTGCCAAGTTGATGCTAGTAACTCCAAGAGGAGTATTTATGCTCGATAGTGGGTTCATGTCTCACGTGACAGAAACCCCTAAGGTTATGGATGTGCTAGCCAATAGGGATAAAACATTGATGCTATGTCGAGGATGTAGTTATTGATTACATTACGCGCAATACAATACAATTATATTGCTCTGCACTTAATACTGGAAGGGTTCGGATGATAACCTGAGTGGACTTTTTAGGCATAGATGCGGTTGGATGGCGGTCTATGTACTTTGTGTAATGCCCAATTAATCTCATTGTACTTATCATGACATGTATGTTATTATTATGCCCTCTATTTTCGTGCCCGGCTAATTTGTTCACCCAACATGCTTTATCTATGGGAGACACCTCTAGTAGTTGTGGACCCGGTCCATTCTTTTTGAAATACAAATCTCTTGCAATACTTGTTCTTTCTTATTTTCTGCCAAACTCACGCAACTCTGATTAATCCTTTGTTACGGCAAGCGTGAGATGACAACCTCAACTGTTCGTTGGGGCAAATACTTTGGTTATGTTATGCCGGTTACGTTAATGGTCTTGCGCCGCACTACATCAGCCACCCTTCAAGCGTGCTTCTTGACTCCTCACGGCCGATTAAACCTTGGTTTCTTTCTTGGGGAAAACTTGCTGTGTATGCATCACCTTCCTCTTGGGGTTCCACAGCGGTGTGTCAATCGCGCATCAAACAAATTCGGCGAATGTTTGGGAGATCAAGACACGCGTTCTACTGAATCTCTCCTGTTTTTGTCTTGCTTTATTTACTACTTTGTTTGCTGCATTATATCAAAACACAAAAAATAGTTGCTACCTTTATTTACTCATCTTGTTCATTATATCAAAAACACAAAAAATTAGTTACTGCATTTACTTTATCTAGTTTGCTTATTTATCTTAAAATGTCACCCTGAAAACACTAAGTGTATATTGACTCCTACAAATAATAATGATTTTCTATGCACCTATTGCTCCACCTCTGCTACGGCAGGCACTTTGAATGAAACACGAATCTTGTTATGCAAAGCAATTTTAAATTGTTAGTTCGATGATCTCTGCCATCTCAATATTTGTTGTATGTGAAATTATAAAGATGTAGATGGTGATATTATAAATTGAAATTGTTTCCTTTCTCATTGGGAAGGCTAAGGTGGTTGCTATCTGCTACAAATAGTATTGAAATCTGAAATGAAGGATGCTTATTGTGATATTATCCCCCTGCTAAATTATATCTTTGAGAAGTATCATAATGAATTTTAAACAATTGGATAATGAACATGTTGAAACTGGGAAGAATGAAATCTTTTGTTAAAAATTGCCCAATGGATGACTACTTGAATCATCAAACCTTGAGACTAGAATTTTCTTGAGTAAGTTGGCTTCTTTGGGGAGACTATGTCCATCCTCTTAGTGAAACAACAAACTCCTTGATAATATGATGATTAATTACAGATAGATATAAAGCTCTCCATAAGGTAAGAAGGTGATTGAAAATCTCTTCCTTGAATGATAAGGTTGATGCTATTATGTCTATGCTTGTGAATGGTAGGACTAATGTGATCTAATAGTATTGGCTTCATTGTTGCCCAAGAACATGTTGATGTAAACTTCATTAAAAGTAATTTCAACAACAATGCTATCAGTAATCTAGTAACATAGGCCATATATCTATAATGTGTAGCTTATGCTATTCTTATGGGAATTCTTACAACAATAATAGGAACACACCCCTGGACTTAGTATGCTTAAAATTTATTAGTACACAAGCTGTATTTAACAAATGTGTGAGAAAGCTGTTTGATGTTCTTGCTTAGGTGTAGTCTTGCCTCGATGTTGTCTTTGAAATCGAAAGTTATAATAGAGATATTGAAAATAAAATTATTACTACGGCAAATGCCATCCAATAGTAATGAATATAAGATTAATGGATTGCGTGCTAGATGAGATAGAGAAGAAAATGAAAAACTAATAAAAAGTAATGTAGCTAAAGTTTGGACTATTACCACCACTAGCAATGCTAATGATTCACGTGGCCCTCCTACTATCAATGGTAAATAATAGTTGTGCAATGCTTCTACTCCTATGCAAAGCGCGCAAAATACAGCTGCTAAATGCTTAGCCTGTGATAAAGCTGAAACAGCCAGGATGATAATCCCATTGCTAGTGTAATGATTTAGATTTTGATGATTGCCACATCTCTGAGAAGTTCTTACAAAGTTCCCAATGCTACATAAACAACTTTCACAAGGCATACAAATATATAAAAGCTAGAGGAAAACTAAACTGAATATTCCTAGAAAACTAGGGTTGGGAGCCATCATTAAAATGAGTCAAATTTGATATATAACATGTATCTTAAAGTATTTATTATGCCTAGAGAATACATGATATGCTTGACTTCCACCATTGAAAGATGTTAATCTCGCCCAATGTAAAAACCTTTGAAGGAATAATATTCATATTATATGTTATGGCATACTGTCCCCTTATTTGTTAATAATTTGATGCAATTCTTGCCATTATATGAGACCTCTTCAGCCTTGATTATACTATTATATGAAGGTATTCAATTTCCTCTCAAAAAGTGGAACACTTCTAGAAGGAATGGGGTTACGATTCTATTATAGAGCAAATTATGATGTTGTCTTCATCTCTTGATTACTTTATATACATACTATATTTGTTAGAGGCGGTAAGCGCTCATGAGACAACACCATTACTACATTATTTTTGTTTATTATTTGAGTCTTGGAATTGTTTACTACTGTATACCTCCTATATCTTAGTTTTATTTTTTATTTAAAAGTCTTTGATAGTAAAGTAAATACTAGATTTGAATTACTCTTGTAACATTTATTTGCTGTCATAAATCTGTCTAATTCTCTATAGGTAACTCAGAAAATTAAGCCAATTGTGCGTGATCCTCAGATATATACGCACTCTTCATTCAATTTAGGCATTTCATGAGCAGAATCAAATGCCCTATCATCTTTTGGACTGTTCTATTTTTGACAGATTCTGCCTTTTAATGCTCTGCTATGTTGGATGAATTTCTTTGATCTATTATTGTCCAGTAGCTCTATGCAATGTCCAGAATTGTTAAGAATGATTATGTCACCCTCTGAACATGTTAATTTTGTATAATACAATGAAGTTTTTTGTGTGGAGGATTTTGAGACCAAGAGGGGTAGTATGATCAGGAGAGTGAAAGACCCAAGCTTGAGGATGCTTGTAATTCACTCACTATTCTAGAGACTCAAGCGTCTAGATTGAGGATGCCTTGGCATCCCTCTTCATCGTTAACGATATGTTATATCACAGTATGTTTATTCAGTCATCTTATGCACTGCTTGACGTCGATTCTTTATTTTTGTTTTATTTAATTAAAATAGTCCTAGCATTCCTTGTGGGAGTATATCAAATGTATATATGGTTAAGTAATATCCTTAAACTCTATATAATATTCATGTGGTTTCTCTTCATTAAATTATATGGTTGGAAGTGGAAAATATTATATAATAACTCTAAAAATATGTAGATAATTGTCATAACAGTATTATTAGCCATGTTAAAGCTCTTGCATCTTCACTTATTAATGAGAGCTGCGTGGTTGCATGACTGAATTTCTCTAGAGTCTAGATATCTTAGTATTGAGATTTTGAACAACAAGGAAAGGCAGTGTAGAATCTTATAATGTTTACAGTATGTCTTTTATATGAGTTTTCACCGCTTCATCCTGTGTTTGTTTCAAATATTGCTAGCCTAAACTTATCGAGAGGGAATACTTCATGCATCCAAACTCCTTGAGCTAACCACTATGCCATTTTTGTCACTTATGCTACCTGCTACATGTATTTATCAGCCATTCCAAAGTAAATTGCCAATTTAAAATTCCATCATTCTCCTTTCCAATATATAGCTCATGGAACAAATAGCATAAAAACTATTGTATTGTGAATATGTACTTATGCACTTGTCTCTTATTAGATTGCTTTGTTATCTTGTCAACAATGTTTCTGAGGGCGCCATCAACTATTCTTTGTTAGATATCATGTGAGGATTGAAATAATAAAGTCTGTCTGAGAAATTGGAGATCTACTGCCTTAATGTTTGGAGCATGCTGTGTAGAGGCTAGACGCCAATCGCCATGATTATGTGGGATTTCAGTTTTGGCACTTCTCTCCTCAGTCTCATGTGAATGAGTATTTGCCATGCTGCTCGTGAAGGAGTCCATTATCTGTCAGCATGTATCCCGTATGGATGTCACTGGGTGGAATAAATCAATGAGAATCAAATGCGGCTCTCCTTAGACCTTTGTGCGGGCGGCATGGAGGACCCCTTTGTGACACTTCGTTAAAACATATGTATTCGTGTCCATTGAATCAAACTGAGTTAGGACAAGTGCGGAGCACTATTAGTATACCTGCATGAGCTGCAACTAACAAGATAATTTTCATGACACATATGCTTTATTTTTAAAGTTTGACAGGTATTTCGTATTTCAAGAAATAAAAGCTCTAACAGAAATATGTTGTGTGCTCCTGCAGAAGATTCATTCTTTACTTTATGTACGATCCGATTCACCTCCTGACTCTCTCCACCTCGAAGCAAACACTGTGAATAATGCATTGATTCCACACATACTGCATATTACACTGATACTTATTACTCTATGTTGACAATTATCCATGAGGATACCCATGTTATAGTTGAAACGGCAGAACTTAATCTTCCTTTGGTTCTTCTATCTCTTACTTTGATTTGTGCTATGAGATAGCACTCTTATGCAGACATGACAATGATATTCATGAAGATCTTGCTTTATGATTCCTTACACTCATCATTACCATTTATTTTAATCTCTAGCCCTAAATATGTTTACAAAGTGTATGATCAAAGTTATGATGGCATATCACTTCAGAATTATCTTGTTATCGTTTACTAACAGGGCAATGAAGACTAAGCAGGGATCTTGTCGTCTCGGCGTATGTCATTTATGTTATGCCACATTGTGTATCTGCATGTTTTATGCACTGTCATGTCTGTGCATTTTCTGGAACAACCTATTAACAAGATGTAGAAAACTTAGATGTGACCTGCTGTTTTGGACTGAAAATCTAATAACGAATATTCTCGGAGGTGAGCGAATCCAACGCCCGGGAATCCCTATTTTGCAGAAACTGGAGAGGCCAGAGAGGAGGAGGCCGTGGGAGCACGAGGCGCCGCCACCATGGCGGCGCGGCCGGGCACTGGCGCCGACAGCCCCCACGTGCCTTCACTATAAGCCTCAGTCAGTGCGAGAGCGATAGAGCCTTCGAGCCGCATCTCGGGGATTCTGGTCTCTCGCACCACGCGATCGGAGAATCTTACATGGTGATGATTGAGTGATTCACCCATGGTGCGGTCATAGCGGCAGCTAGATGGTTATGTCTTCTCCTCATTGTGCTTCATTGGATCTTAATGAGCTGCCTAGTATGATCAGATCATCTATACTGTAATACTTATATGTTGTGTTTGTGGATGAATGGATAGAGAATGCAATGTTATGTTGATTATCAAGTTATTACCTAATGTTGTTTATGATGTTGCATGCTCTCCGTGATTAGGAGGGCTAAGTTGATGCTAGTAACTCCAGAGGGAATTTATGCTCGATGAGTGAGTTCATGTCTCGTGAATGCAGGGAGCGAACCCAGGTATGTGTCTTTATTACTAAGAGATAAAGTATTGATGCTATGTCGAGGATATGGTGTGTTACGTGCAACGATACTGTGCAGTGTGTTGCTACATTAATCTTAGGAAGGAGTTGAGGTTCAGGACTTCTTGAGGTCTTTTTACAAACATTAGATCTCTGATTAGACGTGACTATATACCGTGGCCTTAATTCATCTCAGCGTACCATCGAAATGTATATTGCATTTGTATATAGCCTCTCTATTGTCAGTGCAGCCTCAATTTGTTCACCCAACATGTTTTATCTTGTGGGAGACCCCTCTAATGGCTTGTGGACCGATTGTGCTATCTCGAAAATACAAAATGCTACAATACCTGATTCTTACTGTTTTCAAGCTACCAAATATTCCCACACAATCTGATTAATCCACTGATTGCAACACAAGCGTGAGATGACAACCTCCTTGACCCCGTTGGGAGGCAAAAATACTGTTGTGTTAATGCGGGGTTGCAGATTAGCCAGGTGCACAGTGTTATGGCACGCGCTGCCATCCAACCTTCAGATCGTGCCGACCTCCTGCCCCCAGTTCGATTAAACCTTGAGTTTCTTCTTGAGAAACTGCTTGCGTGTCAGCATCCTCCCTCTTGGGGTAACCAGACGTGCTCATTACCATCACCAAATCAACACCTTACACTCCTTATTTAGGATGTGACTGCCCACTTATCGAATTTACTACGATACACCCCTATACTTGTGGGTCATTAGTGGATTATAAGGCTATTATAGATATGCTCAAGCACCTAGGGTTCGGTAAAATATTTATTTCCTGGATCACTACTATACTTACAAGTGCCTCCACATCAATTATACTAAATGGTGTACCCGGGAAAACTATCAGATGTAAACGAGGTGTAAGACAGGGTGATCCCCTATCACCCCTGTTATTTGTTATTACTGCTGAACTTCTGCAGATTATTATCAATCAAGCATGGCATGAAGGCATTTTAGATCTACCACTTGGTCATTCGTATGGACAGGATTATCCCATCATTCAATACGCGGATAACACATTACTTATAATGCCTGCGGATTCATCATAACTTATGGCTATGAAGGAAATTCTGGAGAAGTTCACTATTAGTACTGGGCTTAAAATCAACTTTCATAAATCATCCATGGTTCCCATCAATACTAGCCAGCAGAAAGTCCAAGATCTTGCAGATGAATTTGGGTGTAAAATGGAATCCCTCCCATTCACTTATCTTGGATTACCTATGGGCACTACTAGGCCTCAAGTTAATGATCTCACCCCCTATGATATGCAAAGTAGACAAAAGATTATCTGGCTTTTCTAATATGATGTCATATAGCGCCAGATTAGTCACAATTAAAGCTGTTATTGCTGCTATGCCCAATCATGCTATGTGTGCGATGAAAGTTCACTTTACTCATATTGATCATGTTGAAAAAGCAAGTAGGACTTTCTTATGGCAAGTAAAAGATATTCACAAATCTGGAAAATGCCTTATCGGCTGGGATAAAGTATGCAGGCCCAAGGAAGCTGGTGGGCTTGGTGTTCTGGACATGCGTGAGCAGAATAAAGCGTTGCAAATGAAAAATCTATATAAGTTCTACAACAAACATGATATTCCATGGATGTCTTTAATTTGGAATGCTTACTATCAGCAAGGTAAACTCCCTGAATCAAATCATCAGAAGGGTTCTTTTTGGTGGAGAGATTGCATATCACTGGTCACATTATTCAAAGACATGATAACATGCCAGACTGGGACTGAACCGACTACATATTTATGGCATGATAAATGGTATGACTTAGAACTCAAAACAAAATTCCCTCACTTGTTCTCTTTGCAAAGAATAAATCTGTGAATGTAAAGGATGCTATACATATAGCTATGGGAAATATATATGATCTTTTCAACATTCCACTATCAAATAGTGCCTCCCAACAATGTGATGAACTTGGTAAAATTTTATTATCACTCAGTAATGATATGAGTGCCAAAGATATCTGGAACTTCCCATGGAGTGAAGCTAGATACTCAACTAAGAAGGTTTACAATAAATTGACTAATCATCCCGTGGCACCTCTACCATTCAAATGGATTTGGTCCTCAGCCTGCTTACCAAAGAAAAAATTCTTTTTCTGGCTTTAGCCCATGTCAGATTAAATACTAAAGATATGATGGAGAGGAAATCATTCTATGTTCAATGTAACAAATGTGTATTATGTGATGATCAATCATTTGAAACCATGGCACATCTATTCTTCCATTGTGACTTTAGCAGAAATTTATGGTGGAAGATTGGAATGGAATGGAATGAGGATATGGACCATTTTAATATGATGATTGATGGTGAGAGGAGATCCAACAATGTCTTTTTCAAAGAAGCCTTGATCGCAGGATGCTGGAGTATATGGATTCATAGAAATAATATCATTTTTGAATCTCATAATAGAGATCTTTCTATATGTTTTGAGCATTTTAAACTTAGCATTAGTACTATCTGACATAGAATTAAGCCTAGCCCTAAGGATGGTATGCAGGGCTGGCTAGATCTTGTGTGAATCTATGTAATAAGTACTCTTTGTACATATGTGAGAAATGAAAAATGAAAAATGACGCAGTGTGGAACTTCCCCATTGTATTTGCGTAAAAAAAAGAACATTCATGTCTAAAGAGGTATAAGTAATGAAGTATCTTAATTACGCCCACATCAATTGATCAAGACTATCAAAACACTTACTCTTCATTCACTGCCCTTCAAGAATATAGTCATCTAATAGTAAGGAGCTCATGCCAAGACCTGGGATTGATGTCTCTCGAATTCCTTTGACAGTTTCCAAGTAAAAACCATGAATGACTTTATAGTATTGTGACAACCACAGGCCAATGGTGCTAGTATCGCAAGAGTGTGCACAACGGTCGTGTTGACACGTATAAAGCAATATCAAACACTAAAGCATATGTTGACACGCGTAAAGCAATATCTCATATTTATATACAACCTTACATCTTGGCATAAACTCATCTAACACTAGACTTCAATTCCATCAAACAACTCATATCAAGAGTGCTATCAAGTCTATCACAACATATATGGAGTTAAGTATCTTCAAAGTTAAATCCTTAAGACAATTGTTCATCATACAAGTCATAATTTTAAGACTTCTTGTTGTTGTACTTGTTTGGCAATATTATTTCCAAGGCAAGACTCGGTTAACTAGATGCAGTAGAGTAAGAACTTCCACAATTAACTAAGTATACAAATAAATCTCTACTCCAATTGTTTCAAATCAATCCCACTGGTATAATATCTTGACAATTCAAACTTCAAAAGTGGAATACATAAGACATACCTCTGGTAGATGTCTTCAGATTTCTCTTCCTTATGGTGTGTGTTCCTTCAAAACTCTTAGTAGATCTCTCTCTCTCATAAATATTATCAAGCAAAGAGGCATTAGAAAATCAGCTCATTCAAGAACAACGATAAAAGGAAAAATCTTTTTGTATTTTTTGTGAATTTGGGATAGAGAGGGAAAAAGAAACGAAAACGGCGACAAAGTAAGGAACTAAAACAAACAAAAGAAAAGAAAAACAAACTAAAACAAAAATCAAATAAAAAAGCAAAGTGTTGGAACAAACCAACACGAGTGTTTCAAAGCTCTCTCATAGAGCTGGAGTACAAATTTTATTAAACACAAATAAAAATGCTTGAGGAACACATCCGCAAGCTTAGGCTTTTGCAAGCCCTCTTGGTAAGCTCATTGTGGTAGAGGATAATTCCCAAAGTTCCATTGGTTGCTCAAATGAGAGAACTGAGAATTGAGTTCGGTGGCGTTGTCTCGAAGGTTGATGGCGAGGTTGCTCAGGTTCTCAATGCTCCATGTTCTCGTCCAATAGATCCCGTCCAGGAGGTGTGGTCTTAGTGCAGACACTTCGGGATTCTAGGTTTAGGGACGAATCTATCGAGACGTTTTTCGAGCAAGTCTAGCGGTGTGGCCACCTCCTCCATGCCGCCATCTGATGAGTTCTAAAGCTTCGCTGATCTATTGGGTCGCAAGAATCTGGTGAAGGGAAGTGCTTTTCGATGGTGGATCGCTTCGCTGCGGCTCCTTCGGATCTTCTCCGTTGGGCTACTAAGGCAATTCAGGCTCCTTAGAGGATTTTGGGATCTCTCCCTTTGTTTGCAAACGTTCTTCGTTATTTTTCTGATGGCTGGTAGAGTCATTGCCCGAGGTCGTGGTCGAGTGCAGGCCTTGGTGCACCCCTGTCCGCAGCAACCCCACCTCCACCCATAACCGTGGTGTTTTAGGGTCACCGGCCTGCTCCCCTCCTCCTCCACGAAATGAGCACAACCATTCCAAGGACAACAAAAACCGTACCAGTTTCAAGGTCAACAACAATCATTGTAATTCAACTCCTTCCACGTTGGTCTGCAACAACAACAAGTCGAGATGCATCGCTTACAAAATTATCAAAACCAATGAGTTGTTGGCCAGGTTGGTCAGGTTGTGCCTTTACAAAATTAACATTATTATCAATGGCCGAATCAACGACAGGGTGCTAATTAGCAGTGTGTGGTGATTTTTCAAGGATCTGGTGATGAGAGCTCTAAATATCAACCCCCTCCTGCAATGGAGGCTAGATATTTCAAGATGATTAGTTTCAATTGCGGAGATCCAGGAAATTTTGTTTGTTACTGCATCCAACCTAAGAAATGCTTTATGTGTAACTAGACTGATTATCCATCTCATCAGTGTCATGTGTGGTTGGGTGAGAATCCAAGTGCTACCTATTTTGGTAGTTCTAATCGTGGTATTAGGTTTTACTATATTGATGGTCCTAGCGAGGAAGAGATTAAGTGGATTAATACAGCAACTGGGCAGTGGTGGCTATCTGTAAATGTGTGATATCTAGTGAAGATTTGGAGAAGAACTTTAGTTCTATATTCTGCAAACACAAGAGGTGGCCTTGGTAGATTAGGAAGTTGAATAAGAAGGATTTTTTCTTAGATTTCCGCCTTGGAAAAGTATTGAATAGCTGATTGAATTTCCTACGTTTGATTTGGAAACTGAAGGTGTTAATGTTAAGATTGATGAGTGGGATGGTGACTACCCTTATCTTGCCGAACTTCGTGTGGTGTGGATGTTAGTGACAGGTATTCCCCCAAAGAAGTCGACATGGAAAGCTTTTGCTCATGTTGTTGCTAGTGTGGAGATTTTGATGGATGCATGTTGTCTGTGATATATTCTTCAATAACTTCTATGATAAAGTCAGACTACATGTTGCTTGTAGGGACCTGATCCGAGTTCCCACGGAAAGAATTGTGGAGATTGATCCAAAATTTTACCTATTGCACTTTGATGTGGAGAGAGTAGAACAACTTGAGGATGACGATGGTTTTGATGACCCGACTGATGAAGATGTGGAAGATGGTGGTTTTGATGATCTACACTATGAGGTGGAAACAACCCATCAAATGATGAATGATGGAATCTGTCAAACAACTAGGAATTCAACAACTGTGGGCGACATTAATGTTAACCATACTTGTGCTGATATACCTAAGTTCTGGGAAGATATTGAGTTACATGATGAACGACTTTGTGTGTTTACTACCGATGCTAAAAGTTGTGGTGATCCATAACTTGATGACGAGGTCTGGGATTTTGAGCCCGTTCACTATGGTTGCATTGAGGCAGATGCCATGTCACAGTTGGAGAAATCTATTAGTGCACATTAGTGTTCCAAAGTGCTTGATGTATAACATTGTTAATACCAATGATGAGAACACTGATGATGAATTTGAGAATATGTGAGAAATTGAATCGTTATCACATGAATTGGTTGAAAAATTGGTTCTGCTTGTAAGAACCTTTTCCCAATTTTGGAGAAGCTTGTTGAATGTTCAGAAAAGCCTGTGGTGGTGGAAAAAAATGGTTGTTCCCAATCATGTCAACAAGCCAAAGTGGGGTCTAGTTTTAGAGACTTCTCGGTTGAGCTCTAGGTTTCATGCTGATGATAACATTATTGATAAAGCCAATGAATATCAGAAGAGGAAAAACTTGGAGATTCATCCTAATTTTAAAGGTAATTCTTTTGCGTTATTTAACCTCATAATTTACTTTCCTTATCTCATGGAATTGATATTTCTATTGGTAGAGATATTAAGTCCAGTAGTAAAATTATTGAATACTCCCTCCGTTCCTAAATATAAGCTATATAGTGTTTTGAGAAAAATTCCAGAATATAAGGTTTACTAGGTTGCCCCACTTGTATGAAAAATATTTTTAGTGATTTGACTATATGTTTCCTTAGCTTATACAAAGTCCTATATTACCTCACGTTAATTACCTTGGGTTAATCCCAACCAAACATGGTGTAATTTTTCCAAAATGTGTGTTTCTTAATTTCTGTGCCAAAAACTATATGACTTATATTTAGAACTGGAGGGAGTAGTTAGTTGAGCATGAGTTAGGGAAAATCTTGAACATGCTAGAAACAATCATATTGATGTCTTGTCTGCATCTATTGATTTTGGAAAATTACTTCTTTTGTGGAAAATTCCGAGTTTAATACGAGTGCTTGTGTTAGTGTAAGAAATCAGATGCCCGACTCCCTTATCCATGATAAAAATAAGTACTAGAGACAAAGTAGTTAGTGATATTTACTCTACTGCGTTAATAGGTCCTTCTTGCAATATTAGGTGTGTTAGTAGAGCTGGACGTATGCAATCTTTGGTTGATCTTTTATCACACAATTCAGCTGGTTGGTTTAATCAAGCTGAGCGCCTGAGCTAACGCATGCAGATGCGCACAATGCATGTCTCGTTTAGGTATAGGGTTGATTAGTTTTAGGACTAGTTACTTGACCATCCGATTAATCGCTGCATTGGCATCAGGCAGTAATATGGCGTGGCTAGTTATGGCCTTTGCCTGGCTCCGGTGATGGTGGCACTGGTGGAAAAGGGCCTTTGGTCGCGGTTCGCAACTGCCATTAGTCGCGGTTGCACAACCACCAAGCTGCGCGACTAAAGCCCCCACCTTTAGTGGTCAAGCACGAACCCGCGACTAAAGGCCCGTCCACATGGGCGCCAGGCGACCGTCGAGGCGAGGCCCTTTAGTGGCGGTTCTTCGGCGACCGCACGACTAAAAGGCCGCCCGCGAATTTGGAGTTTTAGCCCCCACAAACCTGCACCCCCTAAACCTGTTTTCTGTTTAATTTGTATTGTTTTATTTCTTTTGTAATTTATTGTAATTTTGAAAGAGTTTCACATATTCTACAGTACTACATACTACATACATGCATGCATATGAATGTACAATTTTCAAACAAATTTGAAATTAGAACCAAAAAGAATTCAAGAGGAATATACAATATATATTCAATATCATCGGATGACCATATACAAGTTTGAACAAGTTTCCATACATAATTTAATGCATGTATAGTTCTACGTCCACGCACGTAGTGTTTTTCTGTAGGATCGATGACTTCCCTCGCAGACCATCCAGCTAGTTCCTCTGGAAGTGGTCGGAAGCGAGCTTACGGACTAAGCGTCATGCGAGTTATTCCTCTTGATGTTGAGCTCATCCGACTGGTCTCGCTCATTGGTGTATCTCCGGATCCTCTCACAAACATAGTATCCACATGGAATTGGTCCCGGTGTTGAATATCCCGATCGTCAACACTTCCCTTTTAAAATGCTGCTCTTTTTGAATTCACGACCTTTTCATCTAGAAGCGAGTCTCCAAACCCTACGGGCAAGAAAATTAAATGAATGAGAGAGTTATTAATTAGTTACTTGATATTAGGAAATGATGAACGAAATAGACGATCGATATAGAGCGCAAATGAATGAAAACAATTACTTGCATCATTTCTCATGCTCATTAGCCTTAGCATCCATATTCGAAAGTCGTGGACGAAGCTGTGGAGGTGTGAATTTGAATTACCATCAGGTGGAACATGCGGACACGATACATGCACGGTCATCATATATAACTCATCGATTAGCCATACCATGCATGGAGAGTAAACAAAAGAGAATGTGCTCAAGACATAAACACTCACCCAAAATGGTAAGGAAATAGAATATCACTTTTGAGTTGCTGTTTTCTAATAAACCGAAACAGGTCTTCCTCCACGTCGTCGGGGTGGTGTTTTAACACATATGAATTAACGATGTGTGGGTCAATGAACCCAACATCATTGATGTTCCTTATTTGCATTTCCCGCTTCTTCATAATAGCGTAGACAACAAGATAGTTAGGACAATATATGGGGCGGGCAATGAACGAGATGGGGTGAGAGTAATAAATCACTTACGAACGTAGCAGTGATGATAGATTTGTGGTCGCGCGATTGAACAGGCTGGAACAATTCACTCCGATGAATTGTTATGTAGTAATGTTTGAAGTGATGCTCAACTCTAACTAGCATAAATATAGTCTTTGAGCGTTTTTAAATTTTATGTAACTCTTGTACCAATTTAGCAGGACCTTTCATTTGTCGAGGCAGATCCTCTTCACACGCGGAGCTCGACGAGAGGCCATTCACACATGTAAATACTACGTCCTTCATTTGCGCCTCATCAAGGCCTAACGGTGCACGAAGAGTGATACACTAAGTCGTAGCTTGTTCTGCGGCACTCGTTACGATTAATCCATATGCTGCCATAGTACTATGATATCAGGAGCATCCGGACAGCGGCTTACTATAATGGAGCGTCGATTGTTACCTGTTCCCAAAGAAAGTGGGCAACTTCTTGCCTACAAAATTTTTCTCGGTAGCCTCCTCAAGGCTTTCTTCTCAGCCAACTCTTGGTTCTTATCCTACAGTGCTTGCCTACGAAGTTCACGTGCATAGTCGTCAGGCCAGATTCTTTGCGGCTTAGGACGGTGTGTTCAAAAATGACTTAGCCCACTTCTTTTGCTCCTCAGAAAATACTGGCTTGGTCTCGCCCTCTATTTTCTTCTTGACGCTCTCTTTTGCTCTCAGCAGCCGCGCGCGCCTCGACTTCCTCGGCACTACTTTCCCAAGGCCTCGTGGGGAGAGGCTTCGGTGATACCTCCGGTACCTTTGTTTTCTTAGGTACGTGAGGTCGGGTTAATAATCCAGGACTGCTGGCAGCTTCTTGACAGGAGGTGGATTGAGAAGCCAATCTTACCCGCCAGAGGCGGACAGAAGCGGCGACTGCTTACACGGGAGGTGAATTGAAGCGCGTCGGCCCTCGTGAAGGAGGTGTTGGGTGAAGCACCACCACCACCACGCCACCGTCGCCACCACCACCACGCCGTGGGGTGGACTTGTTAGCGCCTGCACAAACTTGATAAACTTCTTCGCCATAGAATGAGCGCGCTTGACATCTCAAGTCACGCGCGCCGAGGGTGTACTTGATATCCAATGTCAGGTCCTCAAACCCTTGGACTATGTCCTGCAAGTGACACGAGCATAGCCATCTTGAATGGGGTTGTTGTGGTGGAGTGCTCCAGGTGGTAAAACACTGCCGATGGCTACCTTCATGGACATGTTCCAGATAGGATAATACAGATGACATGCACTTTCATCTCCTTTATATAAGTCCACGGGGTAGCGAGGCTCCGGTCACGGTAACCCGACCCACTCCATCGGGCAGTAATTCCGATCGTCGGTGCACCAGCCGATGGGGCCCTCGTGGAAGCACAGCGCTTCTCGCGGTGGCTTAGAGATCAATGGATGATCTCATCTTGCTTGAGCTGCCTCTCTTTGACTACTAGCACACTCACGGTTTTCTTCATCACATCCATTTTCGATACCAACTGCGCCACAACATCTTTCGATCCATCTTTCTCTTACGACACGTAGTGCGTACGGTCATCTGAGTTGCAGAACCCCCTATTTTCAAGAATGTGTATACCTCGTACAAATCCTCCGTGTTCGGGATTCCGAAGAGGCTTTTGTCGGGCGTTGTTCTCTGCGTGAACCCAGTCCTCCTCTTGAAGCATCCTGTTACCTCAATAAGCTTTTGAGTGGGTATAATTATTTGCACAGTAGCTTACACTCCCACAATATCGGGTTCGGCGATCCCCATGCCGTACCACCGACTTTGGCCCTTGGGTCCAGCCATCGTGCACAGACGAAAGTTCACAGCGCCCTCAGCTGTTCCTCCATCTTCCCACCCTAGGCTGCCAGCGTGCCTCCCAGCCCAGTTTGTGATTATACTCCTTCTTGGCGCATTTCCTTATTTTTTCGATAGTTCAAGGAGGCACCTTTCCGTTCTTTTGCTTCTGGAAGTGTGGCCAATCATGTTGAGTTTCTCATTGTCCTTTGAAATCAGAATGCACCCTGGTTGACAAGTCATGAATAGATTTTGCTTGTATTTAAGTGCGTTGGCCATCCCTAGAAAGAAGCGGCTGTGACCAGCTTGCGCCTCTTCTTGTTTTCTCAATCTTATTACCCTCCTCATCGTATTTGCGGTATTCCAGAGGTAGACGAAATGTTCCATAAGCTTATTGAAGCAATCTTTTTGTTCTCTTATCGACAAAGGAGTAAAACCAACACGTGCCTTCTTTGGCTCATTTCCACTCTGGAGGGTGATGGGGATGTTGTCTGTAACAACGGCTCCGCATTGGCCGACAAACTTGGTGGCGTTCTTGCTGGGCTCCGGCGGCCTGCCGGTGCTTCGTCGATAACATCGATGGTGCATGTTTCCCCTGGTTTCATCGTCTTGGTTGCGCCACTTTAATGACAGCATTCGATTGTTTGACGATCCGTGAGGGCTAAAATAAGAAAGAGGGTCGCGCGTGTACACATATTTATTCAAATCAGTAAGTTGTATCACCGAGGACTCAATGTATATATATATACCTCGCGCCTGAGGTATTGCTACTTCCAACCGACCCATCGTCGTTATCGGCGTTCCTCAACACCATCTTCAAACCATGTCATCTTCACCTCAAAGTTCGAATGAAATCGATATCCATCTTCTTCTTGTCCGTCGGCATATAGAACATCGCTTTTATGATCTTGAAGATTTGTTCTTCACGTCCGGATCACAGTTGTCCATAATCGGTCAGCTCTATCGCCATATGACTCTGAAAACATGTAGTCAAAACAAATTAATTGTGTATATGCCAGCATTATCACATCTCTTCTACATATAAAGAGAGAGGGCGACGAGGGAGGCGGAGGACGCGTGATTAGATGTGTCGAGCAGACCGATCGACCTCGCCTCGCAGTGACCGCGTGACCGAGAGACCGGTGGCGGTGGCGAAAGGGTGCTGGCGGTGACGGTGGCGTGGCGGTGGCGGTGCCGCCTCTCTCCTCGTAACCAAAAAACCCGAGCGTATACGGAGGGGGCCGCACGCGGGGTCGAAGCCGATCCAAATTTAGTTGCGGCGGGGCGCCCCTTTGGAATTTGAACATAGAATACAGCCATGAATTAGGGGAGGCGAGGCCTCGTCGCCCCCTCCGTATACACGCGGGTCGGTGTGAAATTTTAAGTCAAATTTTTACACAATCTTTTTTAAGTCAAATTTTAGTTTTTTAAGTCAAATTTTAAGTCAAATTTTAAACAATTTTAGTCCAAATTTTAGTTTTTTTACACAATCTTTTTTAAGTCAATTTTAATTTTTTAAGTCAAATTTAGTTTTCTTTACACAATCTTTTTTAAGTCAAATTTTAGTGTACAATTAACAAATTGTGAGATAATTAATAAAACAAAAACAAAAAAGTTAATCACTTCTCTGTCTCTCCTCATCTCTCTGTAGGCCGCGCGCGCGGCCGAGGTGGATCTCGGAGTAGTGGCGAGCGACGGCGCGGTGGCGCCAAGTGGTACGAGGTCTGGGTAGGCGGTGATGGGCGTCGCGGTCGTGCGACGTCGGCAACGGCGGCACGCGCGGTCCGGAAGCATGTGTGCACGAGGCGGCGAGCGCCGACGGAGCACGCAACGCGGCATTCTCGTAGAGGTCGACCCACGGCTTGGTCCTGCACCTGGCACGGCGGTGGCCGCGGCGGCCGCGGATGCGAAGGCGAAGCCTCTCGAGGGAGCTGTAGCTGCGCGAGGAGCGCAGTTTTATGCAAATAGCCTTTAGTCGCGGCTTGGGACACAACCGCGACTAAAATCACCCTTTGGGTTGGTGAGCCCAACCGCATGACTAAAGCCAACCCACACCCATTGCGATTCCGCGGAAAACGACTAAAGGCCTTTTTCGAAATTATTTCGAAATTAAATGTGAAAAATAACTAATTCAATTCAAAATCTTAAAATACAAATAATATATCAAACAATTCGGAAAAAAAACTAATTAATTCAAAATCTTAAAATACAAATAATATATACAAAAAGTTCGGAAAAATAAAACTAATTCATTTCAATATGTTAAATACAAATAATATATCAAAAATTAAGAAAAATAAAACTAATTCAATTCAAAATGTTTAAAATACAAATTATATATCAAAAAATCGAAAAATAAAACTAATTCATTTCAATATGTTAAAAATACAAATAATATATCAAAAAATTAAGAAAAATAAAACTAATTCAATTCAAAATGTTTAAAATACATATAATATATCAAAAAATTCATAAAAATAAAACTAATTCAATTCAAAATCTTAAAAATACAAATAATGTATCAAAAAACTCGAAAAATAAAACTAATTCAATTCAAAATGTTTAAAATACATATAATATATCAAAAAATTCATAAAAATAAAACTAATTCAATTCAAAATCTTAAAAATACAAATAATATATCAAAAAATTCTTAAAAATAAAACTAATTCAATTCAAAATTTTAAAAATACAAATTATCACAATAAATTCAGAAACAGTTCTAATTCAAAAGTTCGTTGGCCCCCTCTTCCCGCCTCATTTCCATAGCCCTTGCGATGCTTCCTTACGGCCTGACATATTTCTTTACTCCCATGAACCTCTCAAGGGAACATATTGTGTAGAAATACAGGAGAGAATGGAAATCTCATCGACTAGGTGAACCAGAGGTGCGTCATAATATTGAAGGATGGCGGGAACACCAACTCGAAACCACAAGACATTGGATCATCGTTCTAACCGTGGTAGAACTCCGGATTGATTACCTTCGAGAGATTGCATTGAGAAATGCACATAGCAAATGGCTACTCGAACATTTTAGAATCCCTCAAAGCAATCGGAAGCAATTAAGTAAATCACGTGGCGTCAAGACTTCGTGTTTTGGAACTTTTTCGCCATGTTTATTATTCCCTTTATATTGGACGAGAATCCAGACGGGACCTTCATGCTCAGGCATTCAAAAAAGATGACCTTCTCTTCTTTGGTCGGAGCGTAGCTGGCACGACCTTGAACCGCTCTTATGCCGGTCATCGGTCTTTCAAACTTTGCTGGTCTGCGTGCTTCCTTTGTATCATTTGACTTCCCATACATCGAAGCTTGGATGTTCACGCAAATATTCTTCGTGTCGCACATCGATTGGAGCGGACTTTGGACTTTCAATATTCTAGCTCCCGAATATAGATTTCTTCTTCCACATGGCTACGTGCCCGTCAGCTCCCTTCGAACTGATTGTCGCAGGACCTTTCCAAAGATGACTTTCAAATCCTTGACCATATCAAATACCTCAGCACCAGTGTGTTGGCGCTGATCTGCCTTGCCGTTGTAATGCTTGCCTTTCTTTCTTCGGATGACCTTTCGGAAGAAATCGACGATGCCCAGGTACACGTTCTTCTTACAATTTGGCAAATGTACACTTTCATCTGTGTAAGCGCGTGCATTGTATCCTTATTTGACTGTCCCGAAAGGTTACTAAGAGCAGCCAATCGTTGATGGTTACGAAAAGCAACGCCGTAGGTCAAATTCCTCTTCTTTGTGCTCATCCCACACACGGACACCAGGTCTGCCAAAAGTTCATCAACTAATGGCCTTAGGTACACATCGATGTTGTTGCCGGGTTGCTTCGGACCTTGGATGAGCACCGGCATCATAATGAACTTCCTTCATGCACAACCAAGGAGGAAGGTTGTAGATGCATAGAGTCACGGAAGTGGCTGGGCTGCTCGCCAAGGATGCATGCCATCCGTACTTAGACCAAATCTTATGTTCCTTGCGTCAGCTGCAAAATCTTTGAACTCTCTGTCGATCTTTCTCCATTGCGTTCCATCTGCGGGTGTCTCAACTCCCCGTCCGACTTACGGTCCTCTTTGTGCCATGCAACAACTTGGCATGCTCTTTGTTCCAAAAGACGTTTCAACCGTGGTATTATGGAGCATACCACATCACCTTCATGGGAACCCTCTTCCGGGTTTGGCCCTCAACATCGTCACCAGGGTCATCGCCTTTGATCTTATAACGCAATGGTGCATACCGGGCATTCATTCAAATTCTCGTATTCACCGCGGTAGAGGATGCAGTCGTTGATGCATGCATGTATCTTCGAACCTCTAAACCTAGAGGCGGACAACCTTCTTTGCTTCGTACGTCTTGGCGGGCAACTCGTTATTCTTTGAAATATTCTTCAACATTTTCAGCAAGTTTTCAAATGCCGAGTCAGCTACACACTGTGCCTTCCATTTCAGCAAATCAGGTGTGCCGACTTTTTCGGACCATCATCGCATCCGGGTACATCGTCTTCTGTGATCCTCTAACATGCGATCCAAATTCTCTCTCTTTGGTTCGTCTCCGCATCACAATGGTCAGACCAAGATCATCAACGGATCTCTTCTTCACCTTCCCTTCACCTTCCCCTTCACCTTCAGCATCCTCCATGAAAGTATCACCGAAATGAGAAAGATAGCTTTCATCGATGAAATCATCCCCTTCTTCATCTTCTTCCATTATAACCCCTCTTTCTCCATGCTTGGTCCAACAATTATAGCTTGGCATGAAACCGTGCCGAAGCAGTGCATGTGAACATCTCTTGAGGAAGAGTAACCCTTCTGATTCTTACACTTAACACATGGACAGATAACAAAACCCCCCTGCTTGTTCGCATTAGCCACTACGAGAAATCTTTCAAACCCGATGAACTCGCCGGAGAGTCGGTTACCGTACATCCATTGCCGATTCATCTGCATTATTATAATATAAAATATATAATTAACCATCATGCATTTGTTAAACTAACTAGCTACAAACAATATAAATTAAACAACTACACACACATGCATATTGTATCAATGACGACACATCAAAGGTTCAAGTTGCTAACCGCGATCGAGAAGGAAAAAATAAATGAGAAAGCTCAAGTGTGGCTCAACACTTCATATCATGTTGTTTCATGCTCTTGGGGCATTTCATCAAACACCTTATGTGCATAAGAGGAACCAAAAGCAAACTAACACTCACTTGTGAAGTTTGTGAAGAGAATGGCTCCAAATGGCTAAGTGTTGGCTGCTGGATGGGTATATATAGGGAGGGGCTTTAGTCCGGTTGGCTGCCGCGACTAAAGGCCGGACACCTTTAGTCGCGTTGGCTGGCGCGCTACGCGCACCAGTGGCCACCGTGCGCCTGGCCCAGGCCTGGTCGCGGTTAGCCACACGAACCGCGACTAAAGACCCCATTAGTCGCGGTTCCTTTACCTTCGCGACTTATGGGGCTTCCCAGAAGCCTGTTTTTCTACCGGTGCGTAACTATTTTGGTAATGCCTGATTAGCTACGATCACTAACTAAAGGTAATACTTAGCCATCGTACTACGATTGGAGCGACTCTCCACTGTGTTTCAGTAGTGTATGGGGGCTAGCCGCATATATTCATCTAATTATTTTTTCAATAGATTTTTAGTTTTCTGTAGTCAAATATTAAATATATATGATTACTTTTTAGATGTTCCATCGTACCCTTCTCCAACATCTTTTCTTTTTCTACATATTTTGTTGTTTATTTATGTACAATCTGGCTATGTCTCATAGTGTTGCCGAAATGAATATCTCCTGATCCAATATATAAAAAATTAGGGTTACACACATCGGCGAGGATTTAGTTTAAGGTTAGAACGCCTTGTTGATGGTGCATGTGATTAACAATTTAACTTTTTGTTTATAATGCAAAATCCCTTTTTATTTCATTATTTTGTCATATAATCATGATTTCTTTTTAAATTTATGATTTTTTCATATTTTACAATCGTGATTTATTTTTTATATTTATGAAAAAATTGTTATTAAAAGGCATGCCAAAATTTTGGTGCGGCATACCCTTTGCAAATATGCTAGGTCCACCACTTGAGAAGAAGGTGAGCATTCATGGCGTTTGGAAGACCTTCGTGGTAGCCCGCATCTTTCCAACGTGAAGTATCTCACTTCGTGTGAGGGAACATGGGAATACATCATCGTCTCCACGTGCCTCGGTTATCTCTATACCCGAGTTTACTTTTCTTGTAATAGCCATTGTTGAAGTACATAATCTTGCTATCACTTGTGTTCATATATCTCGTACCTATCTTGCTTAGCTTGAAATATGCTTAGGTTTTATGCTTGTAAAATAAACTTTAGTTTAATTCCGCTTTCTTACAAGCCAAATTTGTATTAATATTTAGATTGCATATTCACCCACCTCTAAGCGACATATCGTCATTTCAGCTACCAATATGGTCACCCCTATAAGGGTTTTTCTACTAGTGCATTATGCCTCCACACCACTCCAACAAGAGTAGCACCTTCAAGGGTGTAAATTTTAGTATACATCATCATCTCCGCATGCTTCGGTTATTTCTGTACCCTAGCTCTTAACTTATGCATTCATTTATCTTGCGATAGCCTTCATATTTTTTCTGCTTTTTTAGAAATCATATCTCTAACTATCGCATAATTGCTTTACTTAGTTGAGCCCCCCCTCCCCCCCGCGCGCATTTGTTCAAGACATTACCGTAATAATTTTAAATCGTCTATTTACCCCCTCTAGGCTCGAGGTTCTTCCTCTAGTTATTTCATATATTGACTGAATATATATGTACTATTTACCGTTTATCTAACTTATTTTGGCCATCAATTAGATTTATTTTATAATACTTTTCTATTTACCTAGCAATTCTACCCCCAATTGAGCATCAACCTGACAAATAACAACACATATGACTATTTATGGGCAGTACACTTATATAAGGTTGTGCAAAAAACATGTTTTATTTGGTCTAGTTTTAGAAAGGACAAAGGAGTACATATGTTATCCATTCGAAGAAATCACATAAAATATCAACATTGAGTGTCTCTAAATTCTAGATAAGGTAATACACAATTCTTCAGAGTACTAGGATCCATGCAGCAACAATGCTGAACTTCATTGAAATTCAAGTTCTCAGAAACACAATTAATTTACAATGTTTAATTTTCGAACACTTACGCAAGGTTGCAAGAAAATACACTCTCATAGTCTCATATGTGGCATAGTTTTGAAAAGGTGGAGTGCATGCATGGTTACTCTTCACCGAACTATGCACTTCGAACAAATTTAAGTGTGAACAAGTTATTTTTTTCTCTATCTGACATACTTATCAATTCGATCTTTTTAAAGACAGCTAACCGATCTTCTCAATTATGCTAGTCCAGTGAATGTTTATCATTTCGAGAATTGGTAAAAAGAGGAAAACATTTACCCGTTACTTACAATATGCTGTAAAATGATCATAACCATACACACGGCACACATATATAGTAGTTTAAGTATCAGGGTTATTCTTCATCGCTCTATATATCAAACAAGATTAAGTGCGAACAAGTTGTTTTTTACCATGTTCTCATCAATTCGGTATTTATAATAAAGCAAACATGTCTTCTAAATGTGCTAGTCCAATGAATATTTATAACTTTGGGAACTAGTAGAAAGATGAATATTTATCTGCAGCTAACAATATGTGTTCGGATTATCGTTAACCATATGGATGACTCGAATAGTAGTTTAAAATAGTAGAGTCATCCTTCATCAAACTATATATTTCTAACAAAATTAAGAAAAAAACAAGTTACTTTTCTGTCTGACGTAGTCATTAGTTCAATATTTAGAAACAAGGTTAACATGTCTTCTCAATTGCCCGAGTCCAAAGAATGTGTATAACTTTGGTAATTGCTAAAAGTAGGAATTATCAATCGCTAACAATGTGTGTTTACATTATCGTAAACAATATGGATGACTTGCATATTATTTTAAAATAGTAGGATTATTCATCATTAAATTGTATATTTCAAACAAAAGTAAGAATGAACAAGTTA
The DNA here is from genome assembly GCA_030979885.1 of Lolium multiflorum. Taxonomy (NCBI): domain Eukaryota; kingdom Viridiplantae; phylum Streptophyta; class Magnoliopsida; order Poales; family Poaceae; genus Lolium; species Lolium multiflorum. The sequence continues at coordinate 337,884,470 of CM061750.1, forward strand.
TTTTTTCATCTGACGTACTCATTAGTTCGATATTTATAAACAAAAAGGTAACCGATCTTCTTAATTGCGCTAGTCCAAGCAATGTATATAACTTAGGGAATTGGTGAAAAGATGAAAACATTATGCATCGCTGAACAATTTGTGATTAGATTATTGTAAATCATATGAACGCTCACAGAGTAGTTGTAAATAGTAAGGTTATTTTTCAGGTAAACTATATATTTGAAGAAAAAAAGAATGAACAAGCCGATCTTCTCAATTGAGCTAGTCCAAAAAAAAGTGCATAACTTTAGCAATTGGTGAAAAGAGGAAAGCATTTATTCGTCACTGACACTGTGTGTTTAGATGATTATCGTACAACGACTCGCATAGTTGTTTTAATAGTATGGTTATTCTTCATTAAGATATATACGTTAAAAAAATTAAGCATGACCGATTTATTTTTTCTATTTGATGTACACATTAATTCGATATTTACAAACAAAGCTAACCAATCTTTTCAATTGCACTAGTCCATCAAATGCGCATAACTCGGAAATTGGTAAAAAGAGGAAAATATTTATCCATCGCTAATAGTGCGCCTTTAGATTATCATAAACTATGTGGACGACTCGCATAGTAGTTTTAAATAGTAGGATTATTCTTCATTAAAATAATGGTTATTCTTTATTAAGCTATATATTTCACAAAAAGTTTAGAATGAACAAGTTATGTTTTCTGTCATTTTACTCGTTAATTTCATATTTATATACAAAGCTAGCCGATCTTCTCAATTGTGCTAGTCAAAAAATATGTACAGTATAACTTTAGAAATTGGTGAAAAAAAGGAAAACATTTATTTGTCACTAACAATGTGTGTTTAGATTATCATACAACGACTCACATAGTCATTTTAATAGTAGGGTTATTCTTCATTAAGTATATACTTTAAACAAAATTAAGATCTAGCCAGTTATTTTCGTATTTGATGTACGCATTAATTCGATATTTATAAACAAAGCTAACCAATCTTTCCAATTGCACTAGTCCAACAAATGCGCATAACTCGGAAATTGGTAAAAAGAGGAAAATATTTGTCCATCGCTAATAATGTGCATTTAAATTATCGTAAACTATATGGACGACTCGCATAGTAGTTTTAAATAGTAGGACTATTCTTCATTAAACTATACTAGTTAAGAATGGACAACTTATTTTTTCTATCGGACGTACTCATTTATTCGATACTTTTAAGCAAATTAGCTAACCGCTATTCTCAGTTGAGTTAATCCATTAAATATTCATAACACTGGGAATAGGTAAAAGTGGAAAACATTTAGCCCTCGCTAACAATGTGCGTTTAGATTACCGTAAACCCTATGTACGGCCGTCGTAGTAGCTTTTAAAAGCAGGAGCAGCTACGTGTATTCTTCAGATGATTATGCATTTGAAACAGAACTAAGTACTGGCAAGCAACTTTCTATGCGACGTGCTCATTAATTTGACCATTACGAAGAAAAGTGACCGGATTTTGCAATTACGTTAGTCCAATTCGTGTTTGAACGATCCGTCAATTGGTAAAAAAGTAATATTTATCCGCTGCTAAAAATTGCTTGTTCAGATTATCGTAACCATATAAACGGTCCAGATAGTGAATCAATTAGGTTCATCCATATTCCGGACAAGCAATGTTAAGTTCGTGGTGGCAATATTTGAATCAACATGCTGCATTTTTGCATGGCATTGTGGTCTCTAAAAACATTAGAGGAAATTACAGTTATTCTTTAGATGATTATTCATTTCAAACAGAACCAAGTATTGACAAGCAATTTTTTCCTATCCGACGTACTCATTAATTTGATCATTCGGAAACAAAAGTAACCAAATTTCGCATTACGTTAGTCCAATTCATGCTGAACGATCTGTCGAGGTAGAAAAAAAAAACATTTATCCGTTGTAACATTGCGTTTTAAAATTATGTGAGACATATGGACGGTCGAGATAGTGAACCAATTAAATCTATCTAGATTTGAGGTTATAAGTCGTGGTGCTAATATTTGAATTAACATGCTGCATTTTGCATGGTTTCTAAAAACAAGAAAGGCCACCAACTTGTTATCTAAAAATCATCCGGCTCTGGTTGCCTAGAAGAAGGGCCCGGAATCTCAGCACCTTTTTGAGCATCACCCCTGAACATTCCCCTCCACCAGCACCACACATACATCAAAAACCCTTGGAAGAAAGAGAAGAAAAGAAAAGAAAAAAAGAAAAAAAGCAGGGAAAGAAGAAAACGGGAGACCTGGGAAGCAAGCTAATCCAGGGTGCATGCATAAAGCCCTGTAATTCCCACACGTTTCCCTATTCTAAAAACGCTCCACTAATTGTAAACCCCTCCTCCACCGATTAATTGGGATCACTCCTGGCGTTGGTGGTCACGAGAGACTCAAGGACCACCCGGGATCCGACGGCGGGCAGACGTTCTAAATCAGTAGACGGCCCGGATGGGTGTCACGTGGCGCGCCAGCAGTGGGGTCGCGCAAACCACTCGCGCCTGTAGGAGAGGAAGAAGGAACCGCAGCCGCTGCCTCGCATGGGCTGGGGCGTCCTGGCCGTCGGATGGGCGAGGTGGACGGTGGGGACGGGTGGAAGCGGTCGTTGGCGTGTGGACGACCGGGTGGGGGCGGTGGGCGCGTGGGGGTTTAACCGGGAGCAGCCGGTGGCGGGGGTTGGGGTTGGGGGGGTTTAAGAAGAGGCTTGGTTTTCAGGGGTTTTGCCCAAACCACACATCCTTCCATCCTTCCCACCCACACCGGGGACGGGCGACACAAAATAAATAAAAAGCAAACGAAGAAGAAGAACCAAGAACGAGAGAAGCGAAGCCAGGCCAGGCCAGGCCAGGAGGGAGAGCACGCAGAATCCCGCAAGCGCTCCGCCTTGCCTCCGGGATCTCGCCCGCACGGTGGCCTGAGGGCGGTTGATCGAAGATCTCTGCCTCTGAGGTGAGTCCGTCCGGCGACGGAGATTCCGCGGAATTCCGCTGAATTGCGGGGCTCTGGGGCGTTCTTTGCTCGGGTCTGGGGAATTTGGGGGAACCAGGGGCGCTGGGGCTTCCCTCCGGTCCATTTCCGCCCCAAGCTCTGCCGCTTTCCTCTGATCGTCGGCCTCCGGCGCCAGCGCCACCGCGGATGTGGGGAATTCGGGCCAATTCGGCCGAAAAACCGCGCATTTCGAGCACCCCTCCCCAATTCGCCCCGCTCCGGAGCAGCCCCGCGCCCAATTCTGCCGAATCGGGCGCCGAGATCCGATCTGGCGCACGCCGATTCGAGGATTAATTCTTGCTCGCTCTCGGTTTTCGTCGCCAGCAGGACTCGCTCGCTGGCTCGCTCTTCTTTCCCTCCCCCTCTTCTTTTTTTTAACCGACGCTTTCCTTTTGGCAGTTGCTTAATCTTCACGGATACCGATGCATGTGACTGAGTTGGCCTTTTTTTTTCTTCTCTTTCTTTGATGATCGCTTGGCGTGCTGGTTTACCTGCCGCCGAATTTATTTTGTAGCCTAGTCCGCATTTAATACGGCGGCGAAACCATGTTCTCCGTCCCCCAATTCTTCTTTCTGCGCTTGATTTGGATCACGGGTGAATCCTCCCTCCATCTCTGTTCTTCCGATGTTTGCGTTTTTACTCTACTACGTGCTCTTGGTTGGAGCGCGGTTGGTTTTAAAAAATTCCCCACCATTTCGGTCGCTCAACGCCCGCCACACCTTTACGCCCTGGGGTTTTTGGGATTCCAAAATTCCCTAATTAATTACGATGCTAACTACGATCCCATCCCCCTCTCTAATTAATTAATCAGGGGTTTATCTGAGATTTATCCTCGCTTCTTGCGGAGATCCCAACGAGACCAACGATCTTTCCTTTTTGTACTACTAGAGCAAATTTATTATTTCTTCTTGTTGCTATAATTGCTAATTGGGGTTTCAATAATTTTCCTCTGCAGATCTGTGTTCTGGGAAAGTCATGAACAGCGCAACCACCGGTTGTTAACTCCCTCTGTAGATTACTACAACAAGCAACCGCAAGAATGGTGTTCCAGAAGCGGGCGTCGTCGGAGATGGAGGCGTGTGGCGGCAGCCACGTCGCGGAGATGCCGCGCGTCCCCAAATCCGCCAGGGTATGCCGTGTGCAGCTTTCGGCGTCAACAATTGTCCAATTTCGTCCTTCCTCTGCTCCGTTTGCCCACTCTGACAACGATGGCGTCTCTTCCTGTTTCTTGAAATGTGCAGGGCAAGAGATCGGTTCGGAAGAAGGAGAGCCAGGGCCAGGCGATGTGCGCCTTTGACCTTCTCGCCACGGTGGCCGGGAAGCTGCTCGACGAGGGCGAGGGCTCGCTGGGGAACATGACCGCTGCTGCTGGCTCCCCGGTCCTCGCTGCTGCTGCGTCTGCCAAGGTGAAGCAGGAGCTGTGCGACGAGGAGGCCAAGAATCTGAAGAATGACGTGATGGATCAGGACAGCTGCAACGAGAGCGTGCTGATCTCCCACATTGCGTCCCAGAGACTGGTGGATCACCATGCCAGGAAGGCGGAGGATCTGAATGAGGTTCCCAAGGCCAAGTCTGAGGCTGTGGACAAGGAACTCTCCATGGTAAGCTGTACCAAGGCTGACTTGGGCTGTAACTTCGGTGCGATCGCCGATAGGTGGTCGCCTGAGTCCGTCGAGTCAGGGGCCTTCACCGGCGACGCGGCGGCAAATGTGATGGCATTAGCCGCAGCAGCGTTTCACAAGAATGCCCCTGATATGTACAATCTGATCGACCCGATGGATGTCGATGTGAAGCCACCTCCTCTGGTCAGCTCTGACAGCACCGGCGAGATGCCGTTGTATGGCGACAAGATTCGCAGGTCGGTCTCCTTTCCGAGGGGTCCGAAAGGAGAAGCAGAGCATGTTGTAGATAATAGAGAGGTTGATGATGATGATGATAAATCTTCCGGGTGCACGCACTCGAGCACCGCCACTAACAGGGGCTTCAGGCCCAATTGTGCAGCTGATCATAGTAGGGTAAAGAAGTTCCTTGCCAGGATGCGCCAAGGAGATCTTTCATATAGTGGTGAGCATTTCCTTCCAAGTAGCACTGCATTGATGGCATCCATGTTTAAACCAGCTTGATCTCACTTGAATTGATTTGCTCTGCCAGATGCTGACCGGAAGCCTTCTTTCCGTAACAAGAAAATGTATTATACGAGGCAAAGGACCCAAAGGAGTACATTCAAGCGAAGGAAGATGTTGGATCGTCATTCAACTATAGTATCTGAAGAATTTGCCAAATCAAATGCTAGGAGAACCACAAAGGTTACAGCAAGACCTGCCTCTTTGGGAGGTTTGTTTTGCTTGCACCTGTGTATTCCTCTTCATCTTATTTCTATGTGTCTCCCTTACTTATTTGGTGTGAAATATTTCTTCTGCAGCAAACAAGGGGAACAATTCAATGCCATTCCATAGGTCTTCTGGATCAAACGATTGCCATAGTAAGTACAACACCTTCTATTTTTTTCTTCTATCTGCTAAAATTATTAGTTATAATATGGCCATACTAAGACTGCTTGTGTGTCTCCTTCCAGTGAAACTTAAGATAAAATCTTTCAAGGTGCCTGAACTTCTAATTGAGATCCCAGAAACTGCATCTGTTGGATCACTGAGGGTATTTTCCGGACACCATGCTCTTGGTTTTTCCTTATTTGTTTGTCTGCATAAACACTAGCTATGATTCTCCCTCCCGTGGTTTAATTTGTATTCCCAATGCAGAAAACTGTTCTGGAGGCGGTGAATGCCATGCTTGGAGGTGGTCTGCGAGTCGGTGTTCTTCACCATGGAAAGAAAATCAGAGATGATAGCAGAACCCTATTGCAGGCTGGGATTGCTCATGATGATATGCTGGACAACCTTGGCTTTTCACTTGAACCCAACTGTACACAGCATCCATCCCAACATGCTGCTGCTGAAGACATGGAATTCCTTGAAACCGTTGATACCACTGAACCCCTAGCAAGGTATCAAGTTATTATGCTCTCTAAAATTCTTACTGGTTTTGTACAATTGTAAGATGTAAACCTTGAATGTTTGTATCCTGACACAGAATGGTTCACTTTGTTGAATGCAGGATCCCACCGTCTGAGTCGTCTTCGAAGCGTGGCGAAGTTGATGCCTCCCACGAGCTTGCATTGACCCCCTTAACAGGAAACTACCAGGGGAATGATCATGATTCGGTGCACTCTCCTGGTGGCATTTCCTCAGCTGAGAAAGCTTCAGCAAACTCGCGAGCCATTGTTCCGGTTGCACCTGTAGATTCCAGTGCAGGAGCAATAGTTCTAGCAAATAAGGCAAAGAGGTCATCAGAACAGGGGCAGCGTCGAATCAGACGTCCCTTCTCTGTTTCCGAGGTGGAAGCACTTGTGCTTGCAGTGGAAAAGCTTGGAACTGGAAGGTGCATACCTTGTTTTTTTTTTCATTTAACTAGACATTTGCAATCTGTCTATCTGGTTACTGACTGTACAATTACCGGATCTATGCAGATGGCGGGATGTTAAACTCCGCGCTTTTGACAATGCGAAGCATCGGACTTACGTCGATCTTAAGGTAAATATTTTGCTCCGACTTCATAGAACTTCTCATGTCAAACTAGATGAAATGAACACATTGCTGTAGAATATTTCAATTTTTGTTTCCTCAAAAGGGGTGACACATTTGGTAGGATTGGCAAAAGCTTATTTGGGGGTTTGGTTTACTTGGATGATTCAACAAAGTCTGTGTGCTTGTGGGTTTAGGTTCCTTACCTAGCAGAGCAGTCTAACCGTACTGCTTTTGTGTTAGTAGCAGAAGATTGCAGTTAGGCTCCTTCTGGAAAACCCTTTTGTCCTTGCGATTCAGTTAGTGGTGTCCTCACGCATCAGCTTTGTTGCTTGGAAGGGTAAAGTGAGTACCCGAATGGCTCACCTAAGAAATAAAAGCAACCTACTCTTGCACGTCAACTAACCCAGTAGGGGGACTTTAGAAAAAGTCTCATCTAAGGATGAGATAGCCTTTGGTTTACTAAAGTGGAAGCTTCTCATACTGCTCCTCTTGTAGGAAATTGACTAGAATTCTATTCTTTGGTCAAATTGTTGAAGTTTGAATTGGCATGTTGTAACCGTGTGAAAATTCTCTTCATGTCAACAGGACAAATGGAAGACGCTGGTGCACACGGCGAGCATCTCGCCCCAGCAGCGGCGCGGTGAGCCGGTGCCACAGGACCTGCTGGACCGGGTCCTGGCTGCCCAGTCGTATTGGTCGCAGCAGCAAGCCAAGCTCCAGCCTAAGACACCCCCTCTGGCTGAGGCTCGGCTGCTCACCTAATCTTCTCAGTCTCAGCTAAATGGGAAACCATTCCAGCATTTGTATAGTCAGTCAGTCAGCCCATTCAAAGGAAGGAGGTTAAGGAAGATAGTAGAAAAATATATATACTACATAAGAAAAGAAGGTACAAGAAGCATTGACCGCATTGTTGTAATATCTACTCACCAACAGCTATTCTTTTAAGCCAGGGTTCTCTCTCCTTGTGAATTTAACCAAAGGAAAGGGAAATTTCTTTGGCAAATTGTACATGATGATGATGATGATGATGGAAGAAGATGATGATGATCCATGAACACTGAGATCTGCAGCTAGTGACTACTACTAACTCACAACGATTGTTTGTGCTAAAAAGAAGAGGAGGAGAGTGAAAGCTTCAGATTCTTTTGTTCAATTCAATTCATTCTTTTGGCAAGAGGATGAGTGTGGCGGATGGATAAGGAGGGATGGATCCCTGCTCCCCTTTTCCCTTTTCTTCTTCTTATGTTACTTAGTTGTACTACAGTAGTAATTTTTCTTCACCAATCTTGTACGTAGTAGTTATTTTGATCCCCTCAAAATTGTACTTGATCATCTAACAATATATGAAAGATTAATTTTTTGAATCCTCTTCCCTTGTCCCCCTCGCTCCTTAAACTATGATGATGATCCTTGCATGTGGATTATGTTATTGTGGAGTACTGATGAAAGCGATCCTGCTTGGGATCGATCAGGCCGTCAGAGTTTATTAATTGGGTGTCCTGCGCAAGTACTGCCGCCAGAGTTTGATTATTGGAGATTCTTATCCACTGTCCTCAATCATAACACTCATGTGCGAAAAGTTTACCAATGCCCCTGCCAGCAGGGTGGATCCTACATCAACTGCCGATCGGTAGTTAGTTCGTAGCTCGTCTTGATTCTTGGTGATGGTACTACTGTTCTATAGTGTCCCCTAGCAATTATCTTGATTAGTGCCGGCCCTTCTTCAAGTACGAATAGTACTACCATTAAGCTGGCCTTACTTTGGTTCCTTTGCATCGACAGATTATGAGAGGATATTTATCTGAATCTCTCTAAGCAAGGAAACTTCAAAGACTTCACTTCCTCAAAGCTTACCTTGGATTCGTCAAGCCTACGAAAAATCTACCGTCCTGCCGTCCAGGCGGTAGATCCCTTAAACGTGAAGAACACACATGCTCGCGTCTATGGCTCGCTAAGGTAGCTGTTCCGTATAACTAAAGTATAACGTGCGTTCCGTTCCGTGTGATGATTGAGCGATGAAAACCCGGAATATTCCCATGTGTACATCCATACATGGCGTGTACCGATGGAGGTTTAGAAAAGGGGACAATGCCAATAGGCATCGCAAGCCATGGGAGGCATGGAGGAAGGAGGAAGAAGAAGGAAACCCCAACCCCAACACCAACAGGCTGGCTGTTGCTTGCAAGGATAATCTTAGGTAGGCGATCCAACACCGACACCTAGCCAGCACAGCACCTGCCCCCATTGCCCACAAGCTAGCTAGCTACGAGCTTAAATTAAATTAAACCCAAAGACGCCATAGCTTTTCTCCGGCCAGATGGATCGCGATTAATTAGCTGGTTCTCAGATCTGATCCGATCGGATCATGTCACGTCAAGTGCTCCGACTGTTCCGCACAGCCTGGGCCCAGCATCGCGGACAAAATACAAGGAGCTGATATTTCATATGTGATGTGTGCCTCCTTGATTGGTACCTCCGTCTGTCTGTAATTTTCTTTTCGAACCATCGTACGTACGCCCACATGTATTCTTCGGCATTATCCTCTGCTGAATAATGCGTACAAAAATAGCTATACTATAGTGACAGAGTATCTGAGGAGGGAAATATGTGAGTATACTCCACAAGCTAGGCTAGTGGTGACTGGTGAGGCTAGACGGCACTGTCACGTTCGCCTCCATGTGGGTGTCGCGCGCCCAGCTTTAATACGCTGACCGCGATTTGGTCGAGATGCATATGCATCCATCGCCCTGCTGTTTCCGGCCCGAACCAGCGGGGTTCGCTACATGAGTTCGGCTGATCGCCGGAAAACTGTTAGGCCGGTCTACCTCTGAGATCACCCGCCTCCATGTGCCGTTTCCCAAGTTGCTAAAACACGCTGTCTTTGCTCAGCTTTCTCTTACGCCCATTTCGAGATGGAATGCTTGCAGTTTCTTGCAAAACAAAAACACATCGTAATAAAAGTTTTGCAAATCTTCATTTAAAAGCGCGACAAAATCATGAGGATGATATATTAGTGATTAGTCTAGATTAGCCCTAGGTGCTCCCTGGCCCTCGCTTCACCATCATCATCGGCGAGGTGAGGTTAACTTCGGACTTTTCGGTTAATGGTTTGTGTGTGTGTCAATTCAATGGGAGTTAGAGGTTAGGTTGTAATTTAAGTTCTTTGTGCCCATGCATACAAGGATGGTGGATGTGATTGCGTAGAGACACCCTTGGTTGCGTAGAGACACCCTTGGTTCTGGTACAACTTTTATGCATTTTCTAAAACTAACCTATTGACAAGATGCCATAGTGCCAGTTCCTGTTTTCTGTTGTTTTTTGTATTTCAGAAAAGTTGTACCATAAATATTCTCGGAATTGGACGAAACGAAAGCCAAAGTTCCTATTTTACTGTAAAGAAGGCGGAGTCTAGAGGAGAGATGGAGAAGTTCCAGGAGGAGGCCACACCATGCCTAGGCGCGGGCCACCCCTGGCCGCGCCTAGGGGTGGAGTGGGCCCCTCGGGCGTCCACCGACCTCGCCCTCCCGCCTATAAATTCATCTGATCGGGAGCCTCCACCCACAAAAGTTCCGTCGCCACCATCGTCGACCCTAGCTCGGGAGGGTTCTCAAGCTGCACCCAGAGAGGGAGATCATCTGAGGCCGCAATGCCCGCCTCAGAAGTGATGCGTGAGTAGTTTCTGGACTACGGGTCCATAGCGGTAGCTAGATGGTTGTCTAATTTATGTTTCATATTTAGATCTTGTGAGTGTCTATCATGATCAAGATCATCTTTATGTAATGTTACATGTTGTGTTTGCTGGGATCCGATGGATATTAAATACTATGGTTGAGATTGATTATATATTTGTCATATGTTATTTGTGATCTTACATACTCTCTGTGGCTAGTAGATTCTCTGGCCAACTATGTGCTTGTGTAACATCCCAGAAAATACAACACAAAACAAGCAAAGTTCCCTAGTTCCAAATTTTGGAACCAACAAAAACTTTTATTAAATTAAGATTAGTACATAATAACCTTGCTTAATTCTTGTGCTATTGCTATGATTGCTTGTTAGGATTATTGGAAATAATCTTAAACCCTAAAGACTCACCTCTCTTCTCATCATTCTAGTGAAAATAAAATAAAAGGAAATTAAATGAGAAAAAGGCATATGTGCCTATGGCTACAATTATAAATATTTACCCTAGACCCTTTCACTCTATGTAAAAGATTAGAAAAGCTTTGTAAAAATTATATAGCACTTCTTAAATCATTGCCAAGTTGAAACTAAAAATAATATAAAGAAATTAAAAATGACATAGAGGCATATGAGAGCTAAATAGCAAATATGTGAATTTAAGGGAACTAACCCTAGGACTTGTTGTGAATGGTTGGATCATCTCCAAATATCATTTCAACATTCAACAAAACCAATTGGGCCAAACCAAGTCAAATTAAAAATAAAATACCACATATGCATAAAAGCATATGTGACACATAGGCATTTCACCAAACATTGACCAAGGTCTCTAAACCTTGACTAAATGGTGTGACACCATCCCTAAACCTATTATAACACTAAATGGACCCTAACCCATGATCAAGTGAAGCAAGAACAACCCTAGTCCAAGTTATGAAATTTCAACACTTCACCTCTTATGTATTAAGGCCAATTTTGCAAATCTTTGAAAAAGACCATTTGATTTAGTTTCAATGCTCTTAAAATGTTTCTAAACTCATAAGAACCACATTAGAATCAACCAAAGTCAAATCAAATGGATAGAAATCAAATAGGAAGAGAATTCCCAAAATTCACTCACATACACATATGCCAAAATGCAAATCCTTCACCAAGGCCAAATTTGCTTGCCCCATTGCTTCTAAAATACTTCAATATGATAAACTAACACAATTGCATCATTGGATCAAGAATTAAATCAAAGCAAAACTCAAATTCAACATACATGTGATAATGGTCACTTTGCCATTTTATAAAATGTTCCCCACTTCACCCCTCTGTATTTCTCAACTCTCAAACTAAACTTGGTCAACTATGACCATGTCATCCAAGACCATGTCAAGGTGAGTACTTTTCATGTTGACCATCATGGATAATATTGACTAGGTTGACCAGAATAAGATTGCCAAGTGGAGACTTTGAATTAAAGAGAAGATGATCCACTTTTTGAAACTTTGCAAATCGTCACCAAAATGGACACCCCCACCACCATTCCAACAAAATAATTATATAAATGAAGTGCACCAAAAAGAATTGCAAAATTCCAACTTTTTCTTCATGCGGCCATTTCATCGAACACTTGGCAGGCATGATTCATATATGTGGCACACATGCTTTTACCCACTGGTTTTTAGCCTAAACTTCTTTCCAATGGTGATCATTAACCCCCTTGTACCCTCTCTGCATCAAGCCAAGTACTTTGGCTCTGTGGAAAGCCTTGGCATGATCACACTTGGCCATGCCAAGTACCATGCCGGCCACACTCACCCCATCTCTCCCTGGCTCTCCCCTCTCTCTCTCCCCTTGTCATCGAGCATCTAGGTACTTCCCTAAGCACGCTTGTACCCTCCCTGGATCGAAACGGGCACGGTGCTGGCCAAACGGAGCGCGCCCGGACGCGCCCGAACCGTGCCAGACACGCGGTGAGCGCGGTGACCGCGCCCGGACGCCGCAGTGCACGTCCTTGCTCGGACGCCCTACTCTCTCGCCTAGCACTTGAGCACGCATGATCACCACTACCCCAGCTACCTCCTGACACCTCTCTCTAGCTCGCGTACGCCCCCTGACCGTCGCCATGATCGACGTCTGCCGCGCGTCGCACGGACGCCATCATCGCCAGCTCGCCTCGGACCTCCTTTTTCCGTGCCGTCAAGCTCGGTAGCTCCGCCTAGACGACGCCTACGCCGTGCGCCCGCTAGCTTGCCCTTCGCGCCCGGAGCGCCATGGCCGTCGACGAACTCCACGGCACACGGCACCTCGAGCCCCTATAAAGACCCCTTCTGGACGATTTATTCACACCATTAGCTTCACCTCCTTCCCCTTGTTCTCCTCGACCACCTCCCCTCCTCAATTAGACAAGCTCGGGAATTTGGCCGGAGCCGCCGCGCCATAGCTCGACGAAGACGACGACTCCGTGCCTCCCCCGACCAATCACGGCCACCACTCGACTCCCCGTACCACGCTGCGTCGATTGCCCCCGTCGCCAGCCTAGGAGAGCCCCACGCCGTCGCCGGACCCTCCCCCAGCCTAGGGTTCCGTCGACTCGCCGGAGGAGGTAAGCCGCCCGATTTCATGAACGCACCAGATTGTGCCACGTCGCCTCGCCTGCTGCCCGCGAATTTAAACCCAGCCGCGCCGTTACTGGGCCGTTTCCCTCCATTCAAATCATTTCGGCCCAAGTTCTTTTCCCGCCAGGCCCAGCAATTCAAATTCCATTTAATCGATTTAGTTCAAATCTAATACTGGAGCCAACTTCAAATTTAAATAGTTTAAATTCTACTAAACCAATTTTAGCAAATTTTATATATATAGAAAGCTCATGAAATTTTCTAAATAATGGCACTGGCCTCATGTCCAAATTCGAAAGTAAATTTAAATGATAAAAATAACAAGGCAGGACTTTTCTGACTTCAAATAAATATTAGAAATTATCTAGAAATGATTTTAAGTTGATTCCAACTCTAATAAATCACATTTGACATAATCTAATTGTTTATGCAAAAATATAGCATAATTGTTTTGCATGATCATAAACTAGAGTTAAATAATGGCTATGGAACCATTTCTAGAATATTTAATACATACCCATAGAATTATTTAAATAGTATGAGGGCTTAGCTATCATTTAAATTGTGATCTTAGGTAATTCAAAAATAGGTACTGACCTTGATCAAATAAGTCTCATGCTTGGTTAGTTAGAGAAGTTAATCATGTAGATGATAGTTTAACTTATATGAGGTATAGTTTCTCACCTAAACCATTTGTCCAAATAATTCAATAAGAATTAATAGCACATAATTAATGACCCATAGGTTTATATTTGAAAATACTTAACCTTTCTCAGAAGTAGTATTTAAATATTTCAAGTCTATTAATTAAATCATATGAGATACTTTGGTCTCATTTAAATCTTGCCTCCACCATATTAATATGAAGTAGATCTCATGGTCAACTAAAATTCACTTTTAATCAATTAAGAATATTAACATAATACAAGGTGTTACTAAAATAGTATGAGGTGCTCACCTTCTTTTAAATCATCTTTCTCAAATATAGGAAGTAATGTTTGACCTTTAATTCCATAGGCTCATACTTGCTCCCTTATAAATCTTAAATCTGAATAATATTTAAATTAATTAAATCACATGAGATGATGAATCTCATCTAACTCATTTTCTCAAAATACTAAGTGTGAAGTGTTGACCTTGGTCAACATGGGATCATCCCTGGTTATTTTAAGAATATTAAAACACCTCAATAATAGTCCTTTAAATTGTTACACTATGTGTTAAATCATATGAGAGATATTCCTCTCATTTAAACCTTGTTCTCAAGTAATTCAATATGAGGTAGTGATCATGGTCTAAGTAACCTCATCTTGAATTATTGAGTGGCATTAAAACACTACCATGTTAACCTTAAATTGCATGAGGTATGGAACCTCATTTAAATCATTTTCTCAAATGGTAAGTATGAAGAGGTTGACTTTAGTCAACCTAGGTCATATATTATTCATAAGAGAAATTAAATCTTAAGGAGATTCAATGAGAGGAAATTATTTTCTAACAAACTAAAGAGAAACCCTAACTCCATTTTTCAATGAGAGGAAATTATTTTCCTATTATTAAATAAGAAAACCCTAGCATAATTCTGTAATAAATGTTAGGTAGTGATGCTAGACCATTGTGTGAGCCACTAAGGCTAATTAAGAGTGCTTAAGTATTGTTTGGTGATTGTATCCTCGTATTCGTTTATAGACGCTAGTACCGGAGACTATCAAGAGGAGGTATTCTACCAAGAGGAAGAAGAAGAATACTTTGATCACTTCACCAATCAAGGCAAGATAATACTCTTGCAAGCTGATATTAATGCAAGCTAACCCTTGCTCAACTAATGCAAAGCTCTACCAGAGCAAGGCGTCATTACATTTTACTTCCGAACCTATCCCAAAGTTTTTACTTTACATTTACTTGCTTTTATTTATCAAAGTTACTTTTTGATTTATGATTCACTTGGTTGAATTATAGAGTAGTACAAGAGAATTACATTTAGCTAGCAAGCTCCAAGATACTTAGCACCCCTCATGAAATAGTTGCTAGTGCTAATCAATTTAAAACTTGACTACTCTAGATGGGAACATGTGACTTTGAAATGAAGTTGAAACCTTGGAATGATGGTTCATTCTATTGAATGACTTTGAAGGTGAACATGACCAAGAGAAGATGGTGATTTTTGATATAAAACTGATGGTTGGGTTCGGATGCGATACCATTCCAATTTTGAAAGTACCCCCACAATACCCAAAAGTACTGGCTTAACTAGAAATTTGTGTGCTTTAGTATGGGTTCCCTCTAAACAAGCGTCATAGGGGTTATGCCAAGGGCTGCCTCGAAGCAATATGAGATATTGCGGAATGACGTGATTGAGGTGAATTGTCCGGCCCAAGCCCTGTGCAGTTCCCGGGTTAACAGGTTGGTTTTCACCAGGCCAAGCTCATGGGGAGAGGTGCATACTAGAGTATATAAGTGAAAGGTTATGGTTGGTAGTCCGCATACGGAGTATGATAAATCAGGGCCAGTTAACCCGACGGATTATTGCAAATATTGTGGCACAAGTGTACGACCTCTGCAGAGTGTAGAACTATTCGAATAGCCGTGTCCACGGTTACGGACGATTGGAAAGGCCATACTTTCCGTCATCAGACCATTTTCAAAATATGACATATGACTGGTGACTTGCTGTGGCAAGTTGAATGGTGATTTGGGATTGAATCACAACTGAGTTGTGGGAATGACACTAATGTTCCCACTGAGATAGTCTATTGATTCAAGCATCTTTACTAAATGTTTATGAAATAAATCTGGCTTTATGCAAATAAACTTAGAGCTTAGTATCCCCTTACCACAATTGATAGTGCTTACACTAGTATTAGTTTATGAGTACTTTAAAAGTACTCATGGCTTTGTCCCTGGCTATTCAAATGGCCAGACTATGAAGGTGAACAGCTGTACGAGGAAGATGGACATCAAACGTCTACGACAACTAGGACCGCTCCGGCGTCCAACGGTTGCACAGGAGATGGACCTCGATCGTTACTTCGCTAGCTATGTGTTTTGTAATAGGATCTCTAGATCCTCTATGTTGTATTAAGATGGATCATGTGATCCTTTGTTGTAAGACGATTATGTGTTGTAATAAATGATGTGTTGTGATATCAAGCTATTATGTCTCGCAAAACAATATTCCTGGGATTGCGAGGAATGGCATAATAGGCATCGGACTTAAAAATCCGGGTGTTGACAAGTTGGTATCAGAGCCATTGTTTGACCTTAGGAGACCCTAGTTAGAATGGACGTTCAGAAAAATGTTAGTTTCAAAAACAAATAAAGTGAGTATTTATGAAAAAACTTATTCAGTTTCTTCTCTACCAGCTCTTCTTAAAAATAAATGAGCCATGCACCTCCTTATAAATCCATTTAAAATTTTGCCACACTTGATCACATCTCTAACTTACTCATCCATTTCACTTTCAGATGGAGCCCTATGTTCAGACGGAGACCTACGATCTGGAAAACGGAGGAAGTCTGGTGTTTGAGCGCGACTTGTACCTAGTGTCCGAGAGGCTCGAACGCCCACCTCCCAAGTTCCACGGAGTCCGGATCCACAACACCCCCGCTGGGGAACAGCGGTGGATGATCACCGCTGACTTGAAGGGAAGCTCGGAACCTCCCATCTCGGAGAGGATCCTTTTCTCCTTCAAGGCATACAACTGGGTGGACGGTCTTGCTCACGCCCTTCGGGAGGGACTTGCTCGGGTGTGTGGACAGAACATCGCCGCGGGAAGCCGCTTCGCCCACTTCGCGAGGCACGACACCATGGGAGAACCCATGGCACTCTCTTCGCACCGGTGCTCAAGATCCATGTGCAAGCATTTGGACTTTATGCTTCATGAGACCCGGAAGGATCTGGAGCTGACACGTGTTCACTCCCACCGTGCCGAGATGGCTTTGGCTCATCATGCGCGCCATCGGGCTACTGCTCCAGACCCGCAGGGTCACTACGCTGCAGCGCGCCAAGGAATGTCGCTACTTATCACCCGTCTTCGGAAGATTCGCACCTTGGAGGTAACTGTCCGGACCCAGCGAGGGACCAAATCCGGGAGATGGAGGAAGATGGAGAAGACATTCAGGGAGGCGATGACTTCTGAGTGACGACAACGACTTTGAGGATGACGAGTTCACCGATGAGGAAGACTACGAGTTTCTGGAGGAGGATGGGATCATTCCCATCGATGTGGATGAAGACACGAGGAATAGTTTCACTAGCTTCACTTACGTAGGTGTGAGTTGTATCCCGCACCATGTATCGTAGATTGTGGAAGAAGGGTTCTTAAAACCCTTAGTGCTTTAGCTTGTAATGTGTGATGTTTGTGAATAAATAAAATATGTGTTATGTTCATCCGAAAATATCTTAAGTTTAAGTTTAAACTTAACTCAAAATAAGCCATAGAAAAATTCCCTCTTACCTCATGATATCTCTACATAATCAGATGGCCCCACCAACCACAACGCAAAATCAGGGATGCCATGATGCAACTCTGCGGACAATGATGGCAGGGAAGCCGAAAGAGTGACGCCAAGCAAACCTTCTTTTCCAGCAAGATAGCTCATAATAATCAAGGCCATGGAAACCATGATCACCCTGGGTCAAAACGGAAGAATTTCCAGAACACCAACCCTCCAATGTTCAGCCAAAACTGAAGAGCCCCTCGATGCGGATGATTGGGCTGCAGGACAATAGAGAACAACCCAAACAACAACGCTTAAAAAGAAAAATCTTGTTGCCACCCACTGCTTCAGGACCTCCAAGAGCCTGGTGGACTAGTGCCGGTGCGCAAGGAATGCGGGACAAATGATGACATGGGAAGACCTCAAGTGAAGTTCGGCAAGTACCATGTGCCCCAAGGATTAATGAAGAAACTGAGAGACGAGTTCCGCGAACTCAAGCAAGGAAGAATGCCCGTGGTAGAATACCGCGCCAGGTTTCTCACTGTCAAGTACGCCGGGATGAGACCGACACAAATGGAAAAAGAAAGGAAAGATTTTGAACGGACTACCATGACGAAATGCAAAAGCTGTGTTAGTAAATATTAGTTCAATGGCTCCTCGAAGCCCCTTGTAGACTTGACTATATCTGAGATGGAAGGAAAGCTGCATCAGGCCAATGAGAACCGCAAGCAGAATGATGAACCAAAGTGGACCCATACATACCCGGAAACCTTATGATAACTTCTACGGAGGATTCACCCCGAAACAACGGGCCACACACGCGGACTTATCGCCCCAATAACAGCAACAACCACGGAGGACCCCGAAAGCCCGGAGGCAACAACAATAACAACGCAGCCCAGCCAGCCCACAACAACAATGGGAACCACACCAACACCAACAGAAGCCCCAGAAGTAATGCCATCCCCGTCGCCCCGAAGGACAAGTCTACGCTGCTATGAATGTGGAGTTGTAGGCCACTTTCCCAAGTGCCCCCAGAAGCTTGCCAAGATCGCCGCCAACCACTTGCATTTACTTTGTCCGACAGCAGCGTCGCTTCACGAGGTAGAAGGGACCAAGAATAACAACAACAACAGTTTCTACCACATAGTATGTTGAAGCTCAGGAAGCATGAGACCCTGACAAGTATACCTTCCTGTTAATCAAAATTGCCCAATCTCTCTTAGGAACTAACTTTTCTACAAATCTCAAGGACGAAGATTTGTTTAAGGGGAAAGGGTTTGAACATCCCAGAAAATACAACACAAAACAAACAAAAAATTCAACTGTTCAAATTTTGGAACCAACAAAAACTTCTTAAATTTAAGATTAGTACATAATAACCTTGCTTAATTCTTGTGCTATTGCTATGATTGCTTGTTAGGATTATTGGAAATAATCTTAAACCCTAAAAGACTCACCTCTCTTCTCATCATTCTAGTGAAAATAAAATAAAAAGGAAATTAAATGAGAAAAAGGCATATGTACCTATGGCTACAATTATAAATATTTACCTAGACCCTTTCACTCTATGTAAAAGATTAGAAAAGCTTTGTAAACATATAACACTTCTTAAATCATTGCCAAGTTGAAACTAAAAATAATATAAGAAATTAAAAATGACATAGAGGCATATGAGAGCTAAATAGCAAATATATGTGAATTTAAGGGAACTAACCCTAGGACTTGTTGTTGTGAATGGTTGGATCATCTCAAATATCATTTCAACATTCAACAAAACCAATTAGGGGTAAAACCAAGTCAAATTAAAAATAAAATACCACATATGCATAAAAGCATATGTGACACATAGGCATTTCATAACATTGACCAAGGTCTCTAAACCTTGACTAAAATGGTGTGACACCATCCCTAAACCTAATATAACACTAAATGGACCCTAACCCATGATCAAGTAGAGCAAGGGAACAACCCTAGTCCAAGTTATGAAATTTCAACACTTCACGCCCTCTTATGTATTAAGGCCAATTTTGCAAATCTTTGAAAAAGACCAATTGATTTAGTTTCAATGCTCTTAAAAATGTTTCTAAACTCATAAGAACCACATTAGAATCAACCAAAATCAAATCAAATGGGATAGAAATCAAATAAGGAGAGAATTCCCAAAATTCACTCACATACACATATGCAATGCAAATCCTTCACCAAGGCCAAATTTGCTTGCCCCATTGCTTCTAAAATACTTCAATATGATAAACTAACACAATTGCATCATTGGATCAAAGAATTAAATCAAAGCCAAACAGATTTAACCTTGTATGATATTAGTCACTTGCATTTTATAAATGTTCCTTCACCCCTCTTGTATTTCTCAACTCTCAAACTAAACTTGGTCAACTATGACCAGGTCATAACAAAACCATGTCAAGGTGAGTACTTCTCTTGAACATCATGGATAATATTGACTAGGTTGACCAGAATAAGATTGCCAAGTGGAGACGAATTAAAGAGAAGATGATCCACTTTTTGAAACTTTGCAAATCGTCACCAAAATGGACACCCCACCCACCATTCCAACAAGAAAATAAGGTATATAAATGAAGTGCACCAATTGCAAAATTCAACTTTTTCTTCATGCAGCCATTCCTTGAACACTTGTGAGGCATGATTCATATATCTTCTTTTATGCTTTTACCAACCCGGTTTTAGCCTAAACTTCTTTCAATGGTGATCATTAACCCCCTTGTACCCTCTCTGCATCAAACCAAGTACTTTGGCTAATGGAAACTTCTTAGCATGATCACATAGCCATGCAAGTACCATGCCAAACCACTCACCCCATCTCTCACTGGCTCTCCCTCTCTCTCCCCTTGATTCTCGAGCATCTAGGTACTTCCCTAAGCACGCTTGTACCATACAGATCAGAAGCAGGCAGTCTTTGCCAAGCAGACGCGCCACGTCGCCCCTCCTGCGCGGTCCCCCTCCCCAGTGTGTGATGGCCACGCGCCGACGCGCGGTGCACGTCCTTGCTGGGCCTTCTCCTCCTACTTCTAGCATGACACTTGTGATCACCACTACCCCCAGCTACCTCTAGACACTCTCTCACAGCTCGCATGCATGTGTCGCCATGATCGAGCGTCACCGCGTAGCCGATGCACGGGCGCATCATACTTCGACGCCTCGGACCTCCTTTTGGAGTGCCGTCAGCTCGTTAGCTCCGCTAGACGACGCCCTACGGGTGCGCCATGGCGCCCCTTCGGCGCCTGGAGCGCCCGCGGCGTCGGCAGACTCCACGGCACCCGCGACACCTACGAGCCCCTATAAGGAGACCCCTTACGGGCCGATTTATTCACACCATTAGCTTCACCTCCCTTTCCCTTGTTCTCCTCGACCACCTCCCTCCTCAATTAGGCAATGACTCGTGGGAATTTGGCGGTGCAGCTGCCATGGCTCGGCGAGGCAGCATTCGAGTACCTCCCAGGCCAATCACGGCCACCACTGGAGCTCACAGTGTCACACGCTCGTGATTGCCGTGTGTGACCAGGAGGCCATCGCCGTCGCAGGACCACTCGCAGCCTAGAGGTTCGTCGACTCGCCCAGGAGGAGTAGTAGCCCGATTTCATGAGCACGGATTGTGCCACGTCGCCTACTTTCTTTGCTTGTGAATTTAAACCCAGCTTCAGCGAATTCTTTGGTAGATTTCCTCCATTCAAATCATTCAGTAGTTCTTTCCATGGGCCCAACAATTAAATTTCCATTTGATAAATTTAGTTCAAATCTAATCTTTGAATAACTTCAAATTTAAATAGTTTTGAAATTCTACTAAACAATTTTGTTAAATTTTATATATATGAAAGCTCTGTAATTTTCTAATGTGACATGGCCTCATGTCCAAATTCAGAGAGAAGTAATTTAAATGATAAAAATAACAAGGCAGGGACTTTTCGACTTCAAATAAATATTAGAAATTATCTAGAAATGATTTTAAGTTGAGTTCAACTCTAATAAATCATTTGACGTAATCTATTGTTTGTAAAAATATGTTCTCATTGTTTTGCATGATCATAATAGAGTTAAATAGCCAATATCAGACCCATTTCTAGAATATTTAATACATACCCATAAATTATTTAATTAGTATGAGGGCTTAGCTATCATTTAAATTGTGATCTTAGGTAATTCAAAAATAGGTACTGACCTTGATCAAATAAGTCTCATGCTTGGTTAGTTAGAGAAGTTAATCATGTAGATGATAGTTTAACTTATATGAGGTATAGTTTCTCACATAAACCATTTGTCCAAATAATTCAATAAGAATTAATAGCACATAATTAATGACCCATAGGTTTATATTTGAAAATACTTAACCTTTCTCAGAAGTAGTATTTAAATATTTCAAGTCTATTAATTAAATCATATGAGATACTTTGGTCTCATTTAAATCTTGCCTCCACCATATTAATATGAAGTAGATCTCATGGTCAACTAAAATTCACTTTTAATCAATTAAGAATATTAACATAATACAAGGTGTTACTAAAATAGTATGAGGTGCTCACCTTCTTTTAAATCATCTTTCTCAAATATAGGAAGTAATGTTTGACCTTTAATTCCATAGGCTCATACTTGCTCCCTTATAAATCTTAAATCTGAATAATATTTAAATTAATAAAATCACATGAGATGATGAATCTCATTTAACTCACTTTCTCAAAATACTAAGTGTGGAAGTGTTGACCTTGGTCAACATGGGATCATCCCTGGTTATTTTAAGAATATTAAAACACCTCAATAATAGTCCTTTAAATTGTTACACTATGTGTTAAATCATATGAGAGATATTCCTCTCATTTAAACCTTGTTCTCAAGTAATTCAATATGAGGTAGTGATCATGGTCTAAGTAACCTCATCTTGAATTATTGAGTGGATTAAAACACTACCATGTTAACCTTAAATTGCATGAGAGGTGTGGAACCTCATTTAAATCATTTTCTGAATGGTAAGTATGAAGAGGTTGACTTTGGTCAACCTAGGTCATATATTATTCATATGAGAAATTAAATCTCAGAATTGATGAGGAAATTATTTTCTAACAAACTAAAAACCTAACTCCATTTTCAATGAGAGGAAATTATTTTCTATTATTAAATAAGAAAACCCCTAGCATAATCTTAATAAATGTTAGGTAGTGATGCTAGACCATTGTGTGAGCCACTAAGGTTTAGTCTAGCATGCAAGTATTGTTTGGTGATTGTATCCTGGTATTCGTTTATAGACGCTAGTACGGGTATCAAGAGGAGGGAGTATTCTACCAAGAGGAAGAAGAAGAATGCTTTGATCACTTCACCAATCAAGGCAAGATAATACTCTTGCAGTGATAATGCAAGCCTTCTTTGCTCCAACTAATGCAAACCTCTACAGGCAAAGTGAGAAATTACATTTACTTCTGAACCTCCCAAGTTTTTACTTTACAGGCTTTAAGCTTTTATTTATCAAAGTTACTTTTTGATTTATGATTCACTTGGTTGAATTATAGAGTAAGTACAAGAGAATTACATTTAGCCTAGCAAGCTCCAAGATACTTAGCTCCAAATAGTTGCTAGTGCTAATCAATTTAAAACTTGACTACTCTAGATGGGAATTATATGACTTTGAAATGAAGTTGATAACTTTGGAATGATGGTTCATTCTGTTGAATGACTTTGAAGGTGAACATGACCAAGAAGATGGTGATTTTTGATAAAGCGATGGTTGGGTTAGGATGCGATACAGTCCAATTTTGAAAGTACCCCACAATACCCAAAATGGATTAAGACTTCAACTAGAAATTTATTTCAAAGTATGGGTTTCCTCTAAACAAGCGTCATAGGGGTTATGCCAAGGGCTGCCCCCGAAGATGAGATATTGCGGAATGACGTGATTAAGGTGAATTAATGACCCAAGCCTGTGCGGTTCCGGGTTAACAGGGTTGGTTTTTCATGGAGGCCGGCCTCAGGAGGTGCATGCTGATGTATATAGTGAAAGGTTATGGTTGGTAGTCCGCATACGAATTGTGATCGTGGTGATTAACACATGGATTGGCCACAATATTGTGTTAACACAGTGTTGACCTACAGCAAGTAGCTGAAAAGGGCAAGGGCAGCCTACTGATAATGACAACCATCTTTGTTGATCATCCAGTTCAGGGAAGATGGACTTACTGGTAGCGGTGGTGGCAGTCGTCGTCGTGCTGCTCGGAATCACAACTGAGTTGTGGGAATGATACTAATGTTCCCACTTGAGTTAGTCTATTGGATTCAAGCATCTTTACTAAATGTTTATGAAATAAATCTGGCTTTATGCAAATAAACTTGAGCTTATTCCCTTACCACAATTGATAGTGCTTACACTAGTATTGGTTTGCGTACTTTAAAGTACTCATGGCTTTATCCACTGGCTATTCAAATGGCAGGACACTGAAGAGTGAACAGGCATGCAGGAAATGGACATTAGGCATCTCGACAACTAGGATAGCTCACAGCGTCAACGATTTACTGTGGAACAGAATGGACCTCGGCCAGATTTACTTCGCTTAGCTATGTGTTTTGTAATGGGATCTCTAGATCCTCTATGTTGTATTAAGACTAGATCATGTGATCCTTTGTTGTAAGGCAGATTATGTGTTGTAATAAATGATGTGTTTGTGATATCAGCTATTATGTCTCGCAAAACATATTCCTGGGAATGCGAGGAATGGCATAATAGGCATCTGGACTTAAAAATCCAGGTGTTGACGGCTTGTGACTCCAAGAGGGGTATTTATGTTCGTTAGTGGGTTCATGCCTCTAGTAATATGAGAGTGACAATAACTTTTAAGGTTGTAAATGTGTACTAGGGAGAAACAACAATGCTTTATCAAGGATAATTCTATTGTTTACTTTACATTGTACTTAATGCAATAATTTATTTCTTGCAACTAATATTGAAAGAGGTGCGGATGCTAACGGAAGGTGGATTATTTATCATGAAGCATGTTTGGATGGATCTGTAGTCTTATTATAATGCCAAATGAATCTCATGACCATCCATACTTGTCATGTATGGTCTTTTATTCTATCAATTGCCCAATAATTCATTCACATAACATGTTATTTATCTTTATGGAGAGACACCTCTAGTGAACTATGGACTCGGTCCTTTCTTTTACATACTGCAAATACATGTTCTTTTATTGCCAACTCCCACAACAACTGAAAATTCTAGAAAATTATTCTCTTTATTTCTTTTCTGACAAATATCTCTTTCCACACTATCGTCCTCATTGTTTTCAATAAAACCGGTGAGATTGACAACCTTACTATAAGTTAAGAGCCCAGAAATATTTTAGTTGTGTTGTATGTTGGTTCACGTTGTGCGACAGGTAGTGCGCCCTGCCAAAGTCAGCCAACAATACCTTCAGATTCATCTCCTACCGATCGATTAAACCTTGGTTTCTTGCGAGAAGGGAAAAACTTGCTCATGCTCATCTTACACCTTCATGTTGAGGTTTTCCAACTACATGCTGCTAACCTCGAAACATCGAATAAGGAAAGCATAGACTAGATCTTACTGTAACATAGTTGGATCGCAACAGTCTTCGAGGAAGTATTACCCAATTTATTGATTGACACAAGGAGACAAAGAGTACTTGTAAGCCTTAACGGCGAGTTGTCAATTCAGGTTCACCCGGAAGCAGACTTGCTCGCAAGAGTTTATCGAGTAGCAACGGTTTTATAGCAGTGAGAGTAGTGAGAAATAACGGCGGCGGTGAAATAAAGACAGCGCATTAGTGATTATAGTAAACGGCGGGATTAAAATACGCGACACGAGGACGGATGAATAACAGGCGTTGCATGGATGAGGGAATTCATGTAACAATCATGGTAGGGCATTGGCAGGTAATAATAAGCGGGCATCAAGTACTAATCAATCGATAGGCATGTGTTCCATATGTAGTCGTACGTGCTCGCAATGAGAAACACACAACATCTTTTGTCCTACCCGGTAGGTGGTAAGACCTCACAGAAACTCACAAAATTAGTGCTCAACAATGATGCCGGGCAAAGCATTAACACTCAGTGAACATGTGATCCTCACATCACCATCTTCCCCTCCCGATTTCTATCACTTCGGGGCCATTGGTTCGGACAGGCGACATGTGTATACAACTTGCGGATATGAAGATTAAAACAATGCATATCATGATGAAACAACATGTTCGGATCCCAGGAGATCCATGTGGCATGTGTGTGCTACCTCGGGCCCTAGTGACAAACATTAAGCATAACAAGTTGCAACAATATCTTAAAGTAACATCTACGGATACTGAGCACCATGCCCTAGCAATCTGTGACTATTATGATCAATCTTCATCCAATCCCTACCATCCTCTAACCTACGGCGGGGAATTACTCACACATGGATGGGGGAAACATGGCTGGCGGTGGGGGAGGCGTTGGTGGTGATGGCGATGATCTCCTCAATTCCCCGTCCGTAGTGCCGAACGGAACACGTCAGGAACGGAGTTTGTGATGTGGCGGCTACGTGGAGGGGTTTACGGCAAGTTCGACTTATACCAGGTGCGTTTTTGGGTCGAGGCGATAAGTAGTCCGAAGGAAGGCGTCGGGGGGCCAGCGAGGCCGCCACACTGGGGGCCGCGCGGGCCCTCTGAGCCCATGTGCGGCCTAGTGTGTGGGCCTAATGCCAGCACAGCTTGCCCTTAAAACCGCCAATATTACGGAAAATAGGGCCTTACTTGCATAAATTCGAGGTTTTCACAGTTGGTTACTGCACAAAACAAGACACGAGCAATTCTGCAGAAACGACGTTAGTCCGTAATTGGTTGTATCAAAAATACACAAATTAGAGGCAAAACAATAGCAAAAGTGTTCGGGAAAGTAGATACGTTTTGGACGTATCAACTCCCACAAGCTTAGCTTATTGCTTGTCCTCAAGCAATTCAGTTAACAGGGATTATATGTTGGAGATATGCCCAAGAGGCAATAATATAAGTGGTTATTATATATCTTTATGTTTATGATAAATATTTATATACCATGCTATAATTTTATTAACCGAAACATTGATACATGTGTGATATGTAAACAACAAGAGTCCTAGTAAGCCTCTTAACTAGCTTGTTGATTAATAGATGATTAGTTTCACAATCATGAACAGTGAATGTTATTAATATGAATTCTTTGAATGTATGAATGGTATAATGGACACACCCAATTAAGCGTAGCATAAGATCACGTCATTGGGTTTTGCTATAAGCTTTAGTTACATAGTTACTGATCCTTATGACCATGAGATCATGTAAATCACTTATCTCGGAAAGGTACTTTGACTATGTGGATTATTCTAGTAAATGGGTGGTTATAAGGTGGGATTAAGTATCAGGAAAGTGTGAGTTGAGGCATAGACTGGAATTTGTCCATCTAGATGACGGATAGATATACTCTAGGCCCTCTAGGTGGAATGTCGTCTAATGTCTTGCAAGCATATGAATAAGTTCATAAGACACACACTGATGCGAGTAAAAATTGCCCCATGGAAGCGAAGATTAGAGCAAAGACTAGTGTGATCTCGGATGATCAAACCTGCGTGATAAATGTCAGTGACAAGGGAATTGGTATCGTATATGTAGATGGTTCATTCGATCACTAGAGTCATCGTTGAATGTGTGGGAGGCAGTATGGATCTCCAGATCCCGCTATTAGTTATTAGTCGGAGTGAGTATAACCATATCGCATAGTTAACTGAAACAGTAGATGACATAAAGTTGGATATTTGAAATGGTAGAACGAATATGGAATGAGATTCGAATATTTGTTGAGTCAGGATGAGATCTAGAACATCTGAGGAGATAGGAATAATTAGGAGAATAAGATTCATATATATAGGATGTCATTTTATGTGTTTGAAAATGATTCGGAAGGTTCTATGGAAGGTTCTAAGAGGTTCTAGAAAAGTCAGGAAGAAACCACCAAGGAGGAGTCTGGAAACTCACCTCCATGCTTGACCAACCTAGAGGAGGAATACAGTGGACCCCCTATGAGGCCAGCCACTCCCACATGGAAGGGGGGAATCCCACCTCAAGTGGGATTCCACCTTGATGAGTTTCAATGGAAGGTTTTGGTTTGGGTCTTATTCGGAGACTTGTGGTCCAAGTTCAACCTATATAATGAGGAGCCAAGGGGAGGGCAGCCACAAGACCTGGCATGCAGCAGGTGGTAGGCCCACCCCCACTCCAAACCTAAGCATGCTTTCTCCTCCATGGCTCCGCGTGCTTTGACTCCTTTGGGATTCTCCACATGGAAGCACCCATGTAGAGTAAGTAATCCCCGGATTCAAGAAGAACTACTTCCGCTGCCCGGCTGGAGCGGGGAGGTGGACGCCGTCTTCATCAACAGCAGAACGTGTGACCGAGTACGGAGTCGCTGCCCGATTGTAGTAGCGTGATCAGATCTTCTGGCTTTTGCAAGCGGCAAGTGATCGTCTACAGCAACAGAGCCTCATCTTGTAGGCTTTGGAATCTCTTCAAGGGTGAGATTTCGATAATCCCTCGTTGCTACCGTCTTCTAGATTGCATCTTGCTTGGATTGCGTGTTAGCGATAGGAAAATTTTTGTTTTCTAGCGCTACGTTATCCTACAGTGTTATCAGAACCCGTGTCTGTAGATGGTTGCCTGGTAGAACACAGTATTTTTGTGGGCATTGATGCTTTATGTTGTCTTTAGCTTGAGTACTTTGCATCTTTGTGGCAGCGTGGGATGAAGCTCGGGCTAACACATGGCGGCGTTCATGAGATTTGCTCACGCTTGACTTGTGCAACTTTTGCATAAGTGGCTTAGCGGGTGTCTGTCTCTCCTACTATGGTGAAGATTCATACTCTTTTATTGACAACACTAGTATCACAGTTGTGGTTCATGTTCGTAGGTAGATTAGATCACTGAAAACCCTAAGCCACGTAAAATATGCAAACCAAATTGAAGCATGCTCTATGTAGGTTTGAGTGATATTGATATGGCATAATGTGATGATGACTATGTGTGAGATGATCATTATTGTATTTAATGGCAACCGTGGGAGCCTTATGGTTGTCTTTAGAATTTCATGTTGAGTAGTGTTTAAAGAAGTTGTAATAGTTACTATGGGAGAACAATCATGAAGGCAGCGCCATTGACCTTGACGCTACGTGGGCGATAGTGGAGATCATGCCGTTGATGATGGAGATCATGGCCGTGCTTTGGAGATGAAGATCAAGGCGCAAAGACAAAAGGGCCATATCATATCACATATGAGCGGCATGTGATGTTAATCCTTTATCCATCTTATTTTGCTTAGATCGCGACGGTAGCATTACAAGATGATCCCTCTCATTAAAATTTCAAGATAATAAAAGTGTTCATCCTTAGTATGCAACTTTGCCAAGACTTGTCGTTTCGAAGCATCTAGTGATGATGGTGTGATAGAATCAACAAATTACGCTAGCGGGTGCAAGTCGGTTGCACATGCGGGACACAGTCGACATAAGCCAAACAAATAATCAAATCTCCTCAGATTACATTGATAGAAGGTAGAGCATGAATCATATGATTGATATGATGAACACTTTGAATGTTCGCCATTGAAATTACATCTTGTCTCGTGATGATCGGGCGTAGGTGTGATGGATTAGGTTCGTGTGATCACTAAGACAATGCGAGGGATATTGTTTTGAGTGGGAGTTCACTTAGTTTTTAATTTTGTTAAATTAAAATTTGAACTTAATTTGTCATAAACTTAGTCTAAATTATTGCAAATATATGTTGTAGATATGGCGTCCCCTATCAATTTTAACCAGTTCCTAGAAGAAAAGCTTAAGAGCAACGGTAGCAACTATAGTAGGATTAGTCATGTGAGGTCTCACTCAATGAGCGGAAACCTACAATATCATGCTTGATGCCTGGCTATGAAGTGACCTCTCTATTTATAACCGATGAAGTAAAGAATGTTTCCGCGACTCGGAAAACTCGGTGCCTCTCAAGTTCAGTGTGCCATCCTGTGCGGTCTGGAAGCCGCAGAGCTCAAAAAGCGTTTTGAGCACCTGATCCACATGAGTTAGTCAATGAGTTGAAAACTATCTTTGAGACTCATCCGGCCGTGGAATGCTGCATCGAAACACTTCTTTAACTGCATGATGGAAGAAGGCAGCTCGAGTTAGTGAGCACATACTCGCCATGACCGGGCATGCGAAGAAACTCGTGACTTGGAATAGTGATTCCTAACAGGACCAGGGATTAATCGTGTCCTTGATCACGCCACCTAGTTATAAGAACTTTGTGATGAATTACAATATGCAGGAACATGAACAAAGAGTTACTGAACTCTTCGCCATGCTAAAATCTCTGAGATTGAAATTAAGAAAAGAGCACCAAGTGTTGATGGTCAACAAGACCTGATTTCAAAAACAGGGCAAGTCTAAAGGCAAGAACAAGAAAAGTGGCAAGAAAGCTGCCACGCCTCACAGTGAAACCTAAAGGCTGGCCCTAAGCACGATCTTTGAGTGCTATTACTTGCAAGGAGAAGGACCTTTGGAAGCGTAATTGCTCCAAGTATTTGGCGGATATGAAGAGCGGCCTTGAAGAAGAGAGGTATATTTGATATACATGTTATAGATGTTTACCTCACTGGTTCTCGTACTAGTACTGGGTATTTGATACTGGTTCGGTTGCTCACATTTGTAACTCGAAACAGGAACTAAAGAATAAACGAAGACTACTGAAGGATGAAGTGACGATGCGCGTTGGAAATGGATCCAAAGTCGATGTGAGTTTGGAGGGTTTAAGGGAATTTGGTTATGTCTTCGCTTTGTGCTTAAGCATGTGCCTTTATTGCATTGCATCTTGTTGCTTTGCATAGTTGAATATTTAGAGGAAACTCCACTAGGCTTTGAATGCCAATATATGCAATGAAGTCAAGATCATTCACACATGCATATATTATGGGGAGTTTGCTCTATATATTCAAATTATTTGTTATTAAATTCCTTATATAAACTCTCTCTAGAGTTCATCAATTACCAAAATGGGGAGAGATTGAAAGTGCATGGAGCCCCCATGTGTGGTTTTGTAATTAATGACAATCTCTATGGACTAATGTTTGCATTGAGTTATATTTGTAGGAGTTGTCCATAGGCAATTCTTGAACCATATGTTGGCTTCAAGGTTGCAATAAGAAGAATTTGGAGAAGGATATCAAGTGTCAAGTATGTCTTGAAGATGAAGATGAAGTGAGCCCTCAAGTTACTTCAAGAGTTTAACCTAAATAATTGCTATTTTGTACCAGTTGAGCATGAACATTATCTCTGGATCTTGTTTAATGCAAGACGGTTATTCATTCAAATCTGAGAATAATGGTTGTTCTATTTTTATGAATAATATCTTTATGGTCGAGCACCTGAAAAGAATGGCTTATTTCAATTAGATCTCGATAGTAGTGATACACATATACATAACATTGATACTAAGCAAATTAAATTGAATGATAATTCTACTTATATGTGGCACCGTCTTGGTCATATTGGAGTGAAACGCATGAAGAAACTCCATGCGATGGATTACTTGAATCACTTGACTTTGAGTCACTTGATAGATGCGAAGCATGTCGATGGGAAAAATGACTAAGACTCCATTCTCGGGTATGATGGAGCGAGCTAATGACTTATTGGAAATCATACATACGGATGTGTGCGGACCAATGAGTGTAGCATCGCACGGTGGTTATCGTTATGTTCTAACCTTCACAGATGATTTGAGTAGATATGGGTATATCTATTTAATGAAACATAAATCGAAACTTTCGAAAGTTTAAGGAATTCCAAAGTGAAGTAGAAAATCAGTAACAAGAAGATTAAATTTCTACGATCTGATCGCGGAGGTGAATATCGAGTTATGAGTTTGGCATGCATTTAAAGAAATGCGAATACTTTCACAATTGACATGCCGGGAACACCACAACGAAACGGTGTGTCCGAACGTAATGTCGAACTCTCTTAGATATGGTTCGTTCTATGATGTCTCTTACTGTTACCGTTATCATTTTGGAGTTATGCATTAGAGGCAGCCGCATTCACTTTAAATAGAGCACCATCAAAATCGTTGAAACGACACAGTATGAATTATGGTTTAATAAGAAACCTAAATTGTCGTTCCTTAAAGTTTGGGGTTCACGAAACCTATGTAAAAAAGTTACAATCGACAAGCTAGAAAGCGGAGAAATGCGTCTTCATAGGATACCCTAAGGAAACTATAGGGTACACTTTCTATCACAGATCCGAAGGCAAGATCTTTGTTGCTAAGAACGGAACCTTTCTTGAGAAAGAATTTCTCACTAAAGAAGGCTGGAAGAAAAGTAGAACTCGATGAGATTGATGAATCTTCACTCGTTGATCAGAGTAGCGCAGTACCGGAAGTTGTTCCTGTGCCGCCTGCACCAGTAACAGAGGAAGCTAATGATAATGATCATGAAACTTCAAATGAGATATCTACTGAACCTCGCAGATCGACAAGGGAACGTGCCACTCCTGATTGGTATGATCCTTGTCTAAATGTCATGATTGTGGACAACAATGATGAAGACCCTGCGACGTATGAAGAAGCGATGATGAGCCCAGATTCCAACAAATGGCATGAAATCCGAAATGGGATCCATGTATGATAACAAAGTATGGACTTTGGTAGACTTACCCGATAGCGCAAGAATTTGTCGAGATAAATGGATCTTCAGAAAAACAGATGTTGATGGTAATATTATTGTCTATGAAGCTCGACTTGTAAAGGGTTCCGCCAAATTCAAGGTGTTGACTACGATGAGACCTCACCAGTAGTGACTAAAATAAATGTGAGGATTTTGTTAGCAATAGCTGCATTTTTCGATTATGAGATTTGGCGGATGGATGTCAAAGCGGCGTTCCTTAATGGAGACATTGAGGAAGAGTTGTATATGGTACAACCCAAAGGTTTTGTCGATCCTAAAAATGCTGACAAAGTATGCAAACTTCAGCGTTCAATCTATGGACTGAAGCAAGCATCAAGAAGTTGGAGCCGACGTTTTGATAAGGTGATCAAAGACTTCGGGTTTATACAGTGTCATGGAGAGGCCTTGTATTTGCAAGAAAGTGAGTGGGAGCTCTGTGCGTTCCTGATATTATATGTAGATGACATATTATTGATTGGGAATGATATAGAACTATTAAGCAGTGTAAAAGGTTATTTGAATAATAGTTTTTCAATGAAATACCTTAGTGAAGCATCGTATATATTAGGCATCAAGATTTATAGAGATAGATCAAGACGTCTAATAGGGCTATCACAGAGTACATACCTGGACAAGATTCTAAAAGTTTAGAATGGACGAAAGTAAGAAAGGATTTTTACCCATGTTACCAGCAAGGTCTTGAGTAAGACTCAAGGTCCGGCTACGGCGGAAGAAAGAGAAAGGATGAGTCAAATCCCCTATGCCTCGGCGTGGGCTCTATCATGTATGCCATGCTATGTACTAGACCGGATATAGCACATGCTGTTAGTTTAACTAGCAGATATCAAAGTGATCCAGGAATGGAACACTGGACAGTGGTCAAGAATATCCTGAAGTACTTGAAAAGAACTAAGGATATGTTTCTTTGTTATGGAGGTGACCAAGAGCTCGTTGTAACAAGTTACAGCGATGCAAGTTGGAACACTGATCTGATGACTCTAAGTCACGGTGGGTACGTGTTTATATTAAATGGTGCAGTAAGCTGGGCAAGCTCGAAGCAGTGCACGGTGGCGAAGTCTTCAACAGAATCGGAGTACATAGCGGCTTCGGGCTTCATCGGAAGCGGTATGGATGAAGAGGTTCATTGTAGAGCTCGGTGTGGTTCTAGTGCATTGGACCCACTAGTCATATATTGTGACAACATGGGTGCCATCGCCAATGCACATGAACCAAGGTCACACAAGAGGCTGAAGCATATCAGCTGCGTTATCATTCGATTCGCGAGTACATCGAAGATGGAGAAGTAAAGATTTGCAAAGTACACACTGATCTGAATGTAGCAGATCCGTTGACTAAAGCTCTCCCTAGGGCAAAGCATGACCAACACCAGAATGCCATGGGTGTTAGGTACCTTACAATGTAATCTAGATTATTGACTCTAGTGCAAGTGGGAGACTGTTGCCCAAGAGGCAATAATAAAAGTGGTTAGTATATATCTTTATGTTTATGATAAATGTTTATATACCATGCTATAATTGTATTAACCAAAACATTGATACATGTGTGATATGTAAACAACAAAGGGTCCCTAGTAAGCCTCTTAACTAGCTTGTTGATTAATAGATGATTAGTTTCATAATCATGAACATTGGATGTTATTAATAACAAGATTATATCATTATATGAATGATGTAATGGACACACCCAATTAAGCGTAGCATAAGATCACGTCATTAAGTTATTTGCTATAAGCTTTCGTTACATAGTTACCTAGTCCTTATGACCATGAGATCATGTAATCACTTATACCGGAAAGGTACTTTGATTACATCAAACGCTGCGTAAATGGGTGGTTATAAAGGTGGGATTAAGTATAGGAAAGTATGAGTTGAGGCATATGGATCAACAGTGGGATTTGTCCATCCGATGACGGATAGATATACTCCCCTCTCGGTGGAATGTCGTCTAATGTCTTGCAAGCATATGAATAAGTTCATAAGATACCACATACCACGGTACGAGTAAAGAGTACTTGTCGGAAGACGAGGTTGAACAAGGTATAGTGTGATCACGATGATCAAACCTCGGGCAAAATATCGCGTGACAAAGGGAATTGGTATCGTATGTGAATGGTTCATTCGATCACTAAAGTCATCGTTGAATATGTAGGGCCATTATGGATCTCGGATCCCGCTATTGGTTATTGGTGGAAGTAGTACTCAACCATGTCCACATAGTTCGCGAACCGTAGGGTGACACACTTAAAGTTGGATGTTGAAATGGTAGAACTTGAATATGGAATGGAGTTCGAATATTTGTTCGGAGTCCGGATGAGATCCGGACATCACGAGGAGTTCCGGAATGGTCCGGAGAATAAGATTCATATATATAGGATGTCATTTTATGTGTTTGAAAATGATTCGGAAGGTTCTATGGAAGTTCTAGAAGATTCTAGAAAAGTCCGGAAGAAACCACCAAGGAAGGAGGAGTCCCGGAGGGACTCCACCTCCATGGCCGGCCAACCCTAGAGGGGGGGGTCCCAAGTGGACTCCCCTATGGGGCCGACCACTCCCACATGGAAGGGGGAATCCCACCTCAAGTGGGATTCCCACAGCAATAGGTTTCCTATCACATGGAAGGTTTTGGGTTCGGGTCTTATTCGGAGACTTGTAGTCCAACACTTGGGGCTTCCACTATATAATGAGGGAAGGAGGGGGGCCACCCCAGACCCACAACGGCCGCCCCCTTGAGTGGCCGACCACCCCTCCCAAACCCTAGCCGCCCCTTCTCCTCCATGGCTCCCGCGTGCTTTAGCGAAACTCCGCCGGAGTTCTCCACCACCAGGCAGCCGTCGTCTGTCGGATTCAAGAAGAGCTACTACTTCCGCTGCCGTGGAACGGGGAGGTGGACGTCGTCTTCATCAACAACCGAACGTGTGAGTACGGAGAGTCTTTGGATTCGTGGCGTAGTGATCAAAATCTTCTACGCGCTTTTGCAAGCGGCAAGTGATCGTCTACCGCAGCAACAAGAGCCTCATCTTGTAGGCTTTGGAATCTCTTCAAGGGTGAGACTCGATAATCCCCTCGTTGCTACCGTCTTCTAGAATGCATCTTGGCTTGGATTGCGTGTTCGCGGTAGGAAATTTTTTGTTTTCTATGCTACGTTATCCTACAAAAAGAACTTTCACGAACACATTTGCTCATATGATGTATATATTCTCATGCTATGGCTAATACTTAAGCAGTTCATAATGAGATACATGCAAATAAGATCATCCAACAGCTATAATCATGGAGAGGTACCAACAATTAATAATAAGCATCATGAATAATGTATATAAGCAGGATTGCAATGTTCATAAAGTATGATAAAGTGGTATCTCGCTTGCCGTATTTGATCGGCAAAACATAAATGCCGGTACCTCTGGAGTTCATAGAAAGACTAGAAGTAGTGATTGTCAAAGATAAAAGCATCAAAGTTATACCACAATCAATCATATTTTGAGACAAGCATATTATACTAAGAATGACACTTGTGCTCTCAAGATAGTGCTCAAAGAAAGAATGGAGACACAACATAAAAGTAAAAGATTGACCCTTCGCAGAGGGAAGCAGGGATTAACATGCGCTAGAGCTTTTCATTTTTAAAACAGGGGTAAAATTATTTTGAGAGGTGCTTGTTGTTGTCAACGAATGGTAATGGGTACACTAACTACCTCGTCAACCGGACTCCCAAGAGCGGCTCCCATGAATTATTTGTATGTTTATGTGGCACTCCTTCCAACCTTTCTTACACAAACCATGGCTAACCGAATCCTGGGTGCCTGCCAACAATCACATACCATGAAGGCCTTTTTATTTAAGTTTTATTATGATGATGACACTCCCCCCAACCTTTGCTTACACAAGCCATGGCTAACCGAATCCTTCGGGTGCCGACCAACAATCACAAACCATGGAGGAGTGTCTATTTAAGTTAATTAATTTGGGACTGGGAATCCCATTGCCAGCTCTTTTTGCAAAATTATTGGATAAGCGGATGTGCCACTAGTCCATATGAGAGTCCGTCAAAAGTAAATGACAAGGTTGAAAGCTAAACACCACATACTTCCTCATGAGCTATGAAACATTAACACAAATTGAGAAGCATTTTGAAAGTTTTAAAGGTAGCGCATGAGAATTTACTTGGAATGGTTTGAAATGCCATGCATAGGTATTTATGGTGGACACTTTGGAACAACTTGGTTTTGGTGTTTGGAAGCACGAGCGGCGTCCCGCTCAGTACAAGTGAAGGCTAGCAAAAGACTAGGGAGCGACAAATCAAGAGAGCAGTAACTGTCATAATCATGCTTGCGCAAAA
Source organism: Lolium multiflorum (assembly GCA_030979885.1). Classification (NCBI taxonomy): domain Eukaryota; kingdom Viridiplantae; phylum Streptophyta; class Magnoliopsida; order Poales; family Poaceae; genus Lolium; species Lolium multiflorum. The sequence continues at coordinate 337,920,920 of CM061750.1, forward strand.
TAAATTAACAGGCATAAAAGTGATACAAGAACTCTGAAATAATATAAATCATCGAGGCTTAATTGACTTTTTGTTCAGTCATATGCATGCGTGAGCATGTGCCAAGTCGATATAAATGAATTATTCAGAGGAGGATACCACAATGCCATACTTATGAATAAAACAATGCAAGCGAACATCCATGACATGCTACTCATATTAATAAATTGGAGCTAAACATGAGAGATCATGAACTACTAGACTTTCTCAAATAACATATACCTCACATGAACCAACTAAGCATGCTCACATGGATGAGTATATGTACAAAAATGAAAACAAATAGAGTTCATACCAGCCTCTCACCACAATCCAATTATTGTAGATCGTCATTATTGCCTTTCACTTGTGTAGCTTGGATAATATGAAATGAAAACCACGCTCCAGCCACCGAAGACCATTGAACTCATGATGAACTTTACAAACCAAAGAAGAACAGCAAATATTTTTGGTGTTTTCGAATTGGAACAAGAACAAAAGAAACAAGCAAACAAAGCAAAATCTTTTTGGGTTTTCTTGTAGTAAACTAGCAATAGCAAATAGAGAGAAACAAATGCAAGAAAACAAAGCAAACAAATGGTGAAGAGAAACAACAGAAATATTTTTGGTCTTTTTGTGTTTTAGGAAAGAAACAAAGCGAAAACAAAAGAATGCAAACTAACGAAACACAGAAAAAGCAGATGGCGAAATCTGCCAAAACCTGACAGCAGTACAGAAATCGAAATTAACAAAAATCTTCCATTGCTCAGCTCAAAAAGTGTTCAACTAATGAAAGTTAGATAACAATCTGGGGCACATGCTCAAAAATTGGCAACTCAAAATAACGTTCTGGCTGTGCGTACGATTTTTTTTGGTAACAGCCCAGAATCTGTTTTTGGACAGCACTTCCCCAAATATCATCTCCCTCTCATTAGAAAACCACTCTAAGAAACTAAACAAGTATGTACAAGTATCCAGCAACCATAATATGCAAAGAATGAGTGATGCCGGTATACCTCCCCCAAGCTTAGGATTTTGGCCTAAGTGAGTTCAATCCCATCGAGGCCATGAGGTAGTATCTCCGTAGTACGAAGATGGATCATATTCCAGGTATGTGCTAGAAGAAGCACCCGGATACGTGACGGTGTAGTCGTAGGAGGGCTCGGCGTCCTCGGAGTCATGCTGCTGGTGGAAGTCTTGTATCTTCATATGTTCCTCCACCTCCTCCTTAGTGCGCGACCATGATTGCTGTCAATATTGAACAAACCTGGCTGGGGAAGAGGATTTCCTTCTCATCCCCGTCAGCAAACAACATTCTATAGACCATATTATCTACAGTGGAATCAGTGGTAACAAAATGATGACTCTTCATAGCAGCAATATCAAGTCTCCTAGGGGTTAATGGCACATCATTAGGATCAAGAGGAGTCTTAAATGTGTTAAAATGCAGTGCAATAGTTCCTCCAAAAATAGGCCCCCTGTTAGACAGGCGGCGAGCAATAAGAGAACCAAGATGATAAGGTGTCTGTCCAGTGCAGCATTCAAGAAAGCAAGATGATAGCTAGAAATATTGCTAGTGTTCTCCCTACCAAGAATGCTAGTAGCAATGTAATATGCAAAATATTTAATGGCGAGGAGTTGAATGTTCCTTATCTTGCCACGCTGAATGGTGCGACAATCATCATCGGTGATCCCTCGATAGAGCTCCAACAGGTCCCGGGGTTGTCATCAATCCTCCTTGTTGTACCTACAGGGGCAATATCCAATGCACGACAAAATTCTTCCAATTCCATAGTAGGATTACCATAGATCTTGAATGCAAGCGGCTCATATTGCGTGTTGTGGAACTTGAAGCTCTCAACGAAAATTTTGGTGAGCATGTAGTATTGCTCCCTTTCATCTCCCATAGGTGGCTAAGCCCGCCCTGTTGACAAGGGTGAAGAAATCATCCAATATCCCTGCATTTGTCAGAAAATCATAACATGGGAAGGATGAAGCATTAGGAGCCCCATTGTCCTCTTCGGGCGCGAAAGCTAGGCGCGATGATATCCTCATTGTAGGACCGCCTAAGTCGGGTGGCGGTCCTAGAAGGCCTCCCGGTGCTGGTTGTTCCTCTCTTGAATAATTCTCCAAAGTTGAACTTCTTCATCTTCCTCTTCTGAAATTTTCAACAATCATTATAAAATTTGATTTCAAGGTATATAATTGAGGGGAACTACTATAGGAACTTTCTAGAGTACTAAACATGCATCAAAACTAGTTTCTACCACTTAGAACAAGCATGCAAGCTCACTAAACATGTTATCTACAGCAGCAAAATATTCAAGATATACTCAACCAAACAAAATTCTAATTGGACAATCAAAGGAGTCACATACCAAGGAGCAAACGTGCCAAATTTCAGACAGAAATCTGGGCTGAGCAAAGAGATCGAGAAATCGCGACGCGAGTGAGAGAAAGTGAGTACAAGTTTTTCGGGAGAGAGAGTGCACTGAGTGAAAGAGATGATGAAGTGGGGCAAGGAGGGGCCCACACCAGGGTGGCGCGCTTGCTGGCCGCGGCCGTGGGTGCCACCAGGGTGCTAACTGGTCGCCAGTGCTCCAGTGCCTCTTCGAAAAATAGGACTACAGTATAATTTTTGTAAATTTTGAGAACTTCAAAAAATGCACATTTATGGGTGTTAAATTAATTATTACTGCGCAGAAAAATGATTTCCAAAATCTTAACAACTAAAGCATATTGCAAAACAAAAAGTGCTACAACAAGTAAAACAAATGGAGGGAGAAAGAAAGAAAGAAATGTTGTTTAGCTCTCTTATGCATTAAAATATACTTGTTAACAAGGTTGATCAAGTCTTGCTACCAAATAAATTTTATATGACATAAGAAGAAATAAACCTCAAATCAATCATGTTACCCTTATATTGAATTGATATGGATCCAATCACAAGAGTTTGATATTCTTCTTTAGGCTCATATATAGGACAATCAATGGATCCCAATTTGATAGTTTTCACATTAAAAATTGTATTAACTCCATATACTTTATCAATCCTCTTGGGAAAATAGACGGTATGTTCCTTGTCATCAACATTAAAAGTAACTTTGCCTTTATTGCAATCAATAACAGCCCCTGCAGTATTAAGAAAGGGTCTTCCAAGAATAATGGACATATTATCATCTTCGGGCATTTCCAACACAACAAAATCAGTTAATATCAAGCAATGTTGAGTAACTTGAACAGGAACATTTTCACATACGCCAACAGGAATAGCAGTAGATTTATCAGCCATTTGCAAAGATATATCAGTTGGTTTTAACTTATCTAAATCAAGTCTCTTATAAAGAGAAAAAGGCATTACACTAACACCTGCTCCCAAATCACATAGAGAAGTTCTAACATAATTATTCTTGATGGAACAAGGAATAGTCGGTATACCTGGGTCTCCCAGCTTCTTTGGAACCTTACCATTAAAGGAGTAATTAGCGAGCATAGTGGAAATCTCCTCATTAGGAATTTTCCTTTTGTTAGAGACAATATCTTTCATATACTTTGAATAAGGAGGCAATTTAATAGCATCAGTCAAAGGGATTTGCAAAAATAAAGGTTTCATCCAATCACAAAATTTATTATAATGTTCCTCCTCCTTTGATTTTAGTTTCTTAGCAGGAAAAGGCATTTTGAACCCAAGGTTCTCTTTCATTACCATGTTTCTTTGTAATAAAATCTTCTTTAGTGTACTTTTTATTTTTATCATGCTTTTCAGGTTCTTTTTCAATTTCTTCTTTATCGGAGTATCATTCTTATCATTATCTTCATCATGTTCATTGCCACTTTCAGTTTCAGCATCAGAAATAGAAATACTATTAGGATCATTAACAGGTTCAGAGGATTCTACAACAGTTTTATGTTTCTTCTTCTTTTTCTTAGAAGGACTACTAATTTCTTTAGTTCGTTGAGAATCTTGTTCAATTCTTTTGGGGTGCCCTTCAGGATATAGAGGATCCTGGGTAGAAACACCGCCTCTAGTTGTTACTTCATAAACTTGTTTCTCTTCATGATTATTTTTTAACAAGTCATTTTGCACTTTAGTAAGTTGATCAATTTGAGTTTGAATCATATCAAAATGTTTAACAAGCATCTTAACATCATTGGAGGTTCTCTCCACAATATCATGCAATTTACCAATAGCTTGAGAATTTTCCATTAGATGATTCTCTACTCTCATATTAAAATTACTTTGCTTAACAATATAATTATCAAATTCATCTAAACATTGATCAGGAGGTTTTGAATATGGAATATCTCCTCTATCAAAGCGTTGAAGAGAATGTACCTCGATTGTAGATGAAGGGGAATTATCTTACATAGGTCTTCTATTGGAGGTAAATTCTTCACATCTTCAGATTTAATACCTTTCTCCACAAGAGATTTCTTGGCTTCCCTCATATCTTCATCATTTAATTCAATCATACCCCTCTTCTTCAATATTGGTGTCGGAGTTGGCTCAGGTGTAGACCAATCATCATGGTTTTTGCTTATCTTGCCAAAATTCTTCATAGGAGTTCTTTCTGAAAACACAATCAGCACAACTATCCAGGTATGCCCTAGACTCAATGGTTAGTCCACTATAAAATATATGAAGTAAATCATGCTTTTCCAAATCATGTCCAGGCCGAGCTCTAATAAGAGAGCAAAATCTTGCCCAAGCTCCAGGCAATTTCTCTCCATCTTCTTGATCAAAGCTATAAATTCTCTGCAGAGCCATATGTTGACTAAGTATTTCCGAAAGAAAACATCAAGCAAACAACTTGGACTATTAATAGAATCAGGAGGCAAATTATTATACCAAATCTTAGCATCATCCTTTAATGAGAATGGGAAAATCTTAGCAACAAAATAAGTACGCATCTTAACATCATCAGAAAACAAGCTACTTAAAGTAGAAAGCTCATTCATATGTTCTACAGCACTCTCTTTTTCAGTACCACAAAAGGGTGTTTTCTCAACAATAGATATATGAGATAAATCAAGAGAAAAGTCATAATCTTTATCTTTAATGTTTATAGGAGATGTGGCAAATTTAGGATCAGGAGACAGTTTATATCTAACAGCATGTTGTGCAATAAGCTTTTTGAAGTTACTTGTACTAGTAGTAGCATTGCATTTATCAATAAAATCATCATCAAGTTCTACATAATCTTCATCAAGATCATCAATCTCGGGTGAATTAACGGGTATATATTTTCATTAGGATTTTCAGTAATTTCAGTTTGTCTAGACTAGCAATTGTAGCATCTAGAAAAGGACCTAATGAACCAGCATTATCAAGCACAGTAGAAGCATCATCAAAATTATCAGAGGAATTTTCAGATTCAGCAGTACCAACACGTGAAGTTTGTGGTGGTGAAACAAGTTGACTTATCACAGATGGTGAATCAAGAGCAAAGAGTTGTATACCTTTTCTTGTAGTGGATGGTAATATGGCGACTTTAGTATCGCGAGGTTTACCCATGATGGAGAATTTGCAGCGAACAATATCAATCCAAGTGAACTTGCAAATAAAGCTATGCTCCCGGCAACGGCGCGGAAAATAGTCTTGATGACCCACAGGGGATCGCAACAGTCTTCGAGGAAGTATTACCCAATTTATTGATTCGACACAAGGGGAGACAAAGAATACTTGTAAGCCTTAACAATGAGTTGTCAATTCAGCTGCACCTGAACAGACTTGCTCGCAAGATTTTATCGGTAACAGTTTTATAGCATGAGAATAGTGAAATAACGGTGAAATAAAGACAACGTGAGTGATTATAATAAACAGAGTTAAAATCGTAGGCACAGGACGGATGAATGGGCATTGCATGGATGAGAGAATTCATGTAACAATCATGGTAGGGCATTTGCACGTAATAATAAAGCGGTATCCAAGTACTAATCAATCAATAGGCATGTGTTCCATATATAGTCGACGTGCAATGAGAAACTTGCACAACATCTTTTGTCCTACCAGTGGTGGCAGCCGGGCCTCTAGAAACTACTGGAAATTAAGGTACTCCTTTTAATAGAGTACCGGAGCAAAGCATTAACACTCAGTGAACACATGTGATCCTCACATCACTACCATCCCCTCCGGTTGTCCCGATTGTCACTTCGGGGCCATTGGTTGGGACAGCGACATGTGTATACAACTTGCAGGTAAGATCATAAAACAATGCATATCATGATGAAACAATAACATGTTCAGATCTGAGATCATGCCACTCGGGCCCTAGTGACAAGCATTAAGCATAACAAGTTGCAACAATATCATAAAAGTAACATCTACGGATACTAGGCACCATGCCCTAACAATCTTGTGACTATTACATGATCAATCTCATCCAATCCCTACCATCCCCTTCAGCCTACAGTGGGGAATTACTCCCACATGGATGGGGGAAACATGGTGAGTCGATGGAGAGGTGTTGGTGGTGATGGCGGCGATGATCTCCTCAATTCCCGTCCCGGAGTGCCGGCACGGACCCTCTGAGACGGAGTTTCGCGATGTGGCGGCTCTGGAGGGTTTGGCGACCCGACTTCTCTCCGTGCGTTTTTAGGGTCGAGGGCGATAAGTAGTCGAAGGAGGGTCGGGGGCCAGCCGGGCCGCCACACACTAGGGCCGCGCGGGCCCTCCGGGCCGGCCTAGTGTGTGGGGCCTCGTGCCCCCACCTCTTGCCCTCCGCCAATATTCGGGAAAATAGGGCCTTCTATAAATTCGAGTTTTCACGAAAGTTGGATTTGCACAAAAACGAGACACAGAGCAATTCTGCTGAAAACAGCGTTAGTCGTGTTAGTTGTATCCAAAATACACAAATTAGAGGCAAAACAATAGCAAAAGTGTTGGAAAGTAGATACGTTTTGGACGTATCACTATAAAATTGTCGAGTTCGGACGGGACTCTCGGGACCTGGCCTCCTATATAAAGGTCAGGAGAGGGACTACCGGAGGACATTGATACAACCTACACAACCCCGTATACACCAAATCCTAGAAACCTTGCCTTTCGGCGAGAACATCACAACGCAGTCTATCGGCTGCCGCATTGTAATCTTTTTCATCGATAAATTAAGATCAGACAAGTAGGAGTAAGGATTTTACCTCATCGAGGGCCACGAACCTGCGTAAATCTCACCTTCTGTTTGTTTGGTATCCGATGTCTCGTGCTAACCTACATGATTCCTTTAACCCTAAGCCCCTCATGGTGGGCATTGCCGAGAAGCCCCCTCGTCAACATCCGGGATTTCAACGGGTAGTCCAAACAAGTTGGTCCCCAACACATAAAAACAATAGTGATGCCAACATTAATGCCAAATTTAAAAGGTTGCGCTATTTGAAATTTTGGAGTGTAAATCAATTTCCATACGATCATGTCGTATGGGTGGCCATGACCGTACCATTGATCGTTAAAGAGTTCTGGAACGCCTATTATGATTCGCCAAACAAGGAAGTTGCTTCATTTCCTCCAAATCTTCACTTAATGCATTGGTTTCCTTTCAAAGGTGCTTAATTCCTAAAAGCCACATGAAGATACAAGTTTCTTTCAAGCATAAATATAATTATTGGAAGCAATAAATACCTTTTAAGCATTTACCGGCGCACTTAGTGTCAAGCCAAAGAGAGATCGCGAAGGGTGATCACGAGAGGTTTAACGACCAGTGGTACGGTCATTCCCACTCGTATAGGATGCCTATACTAGGTGTCGGTGGCTTCCTTTCTTCAAATACTTTTACCCCGTGCATTCATATCAGAGATCGGAGATACAGTCCACTACACCATGAAACCTCACCTTTGGAAGGGATCTGAAGGGAAATCTATCACGGCCACTGCTTGAATCTTGGGGATCTTGAAATCGATCTTCGCCATCATTATCCTCATTCATTATTATTGTAATTCCAAACCGTAGTGTGGAGTTGCACGTGTACTTGTTTGATCCTTCATACTCCATTCATATCACTATGATGATGTTGTCTACCTCCATGCGTGTTTAGCTCCATTTGTTTTGGGGGAGATGGAGAAACCCTTGCAATATCATGAACTGAATAAAGATTATATTATCATCATTTGTATTGTGCGTGTGGTGATCTTTTGTAATGATGTTGTGGGAATGCTGATCACACAATATTTTGCCCCTTGAGGACATTGGAGGAAATCATCGTTGTATGTAGTTTGTGGTACATGGGCGTCAGTACATGACAACATCCGCCGCCTCCATAAGCTATGTATTAACGAGCAATCATAAGGATCCCCAAGACTGGATATCTATATCCATTGGGAGACCTTTAATTACTAGTGTACTCCAGCTCCTTGCTATAGGAGGATTAGTGGTGGTTATGCAGGGTGCATGTTTTTTTTTGAACGGGTAAATATATAAAACTATACACAGGTTGCAGAGTTACAGCACCTATTACAGTCAAGATTGATCAGATCCTCCACGCAGGGAGGCACAACATTAAGTAAAACACCCTCGTTTCTCATTCTCAACGCATAATTCGCTAAACAGTGAGCAGCAGTATTACCAGCCCTGTTAATTTTGTTCACCACATATCCTGGAATGAGGCTCAGCACTTCTTTGATGTCAGCAGCAAGGAAACAGAGTTGTGATCTACTGATTGTAGCCCTGTTAATCTCCTGAACAATAGCAGCATTATCCGATTCTATAATCACCTGGGTAGTGGCATGGTTGACGATAGCTTTAGCCCCTTTCAGGATTGCAAGGCCTTCAGCAGTAGCGACATTTGGGCAATGGGCAGGGTACCCCATGCCGAAGCAGCGACGATACCATTATGGTCTCTTAGGATTGCTCCCCAGGATCCCATGTTGAGGTCGTCGATGAAGCCAGCGTCAATATTTAATTTGTGCCAACCAAGATTCGGGGCGTTCCTTTATGTGGGGCAGGGTGCATGTTAGCGAAACTAAGTGCACCTTTATGTGGGACTCCACCCATACACACATGCTACAAAGACATCATATGTCATAATCATATTTTAACTATGCTAGCGGTGACTCCGCAACTGTGTGAGAACTCTTTATCCCCATTGCAGTTTCAAATAATTTACATCCCTTACTCTATTTCTCTATTTCCCGTTTCTACTAGCTTTATTTACTACTGGTTTGTTCACAACTCAACAACCACAGTGTCTTTTATTACACTTTCTTTGGATCAACAATCACTTGAAGGTATATCTTAGTGAAGTTAACAAGAGGCATAAAAATCTCTACCAAATAGATCCATTATGGTTCGATACTCTTATTTCAGAACTAGCTACAAACATTATATGCACTTGCACACAATTTATCTATGTTTTTCATTTATTCGAGTCGTAAGAAAATTGAACTATCAAGAGGTGGTCCACGTTGGAAGGTATGATTGGAATCAAATCACGTACACATATCACATGCCGAACCCATTAAGCCTTCCTATTTTGGTGTGAGAGAGACCCTCTAAATCCATCCTTTGGAGCATTTATATTTCCCAGGCCAGAACTTCCGGTGGTGAAGCCACGAAACATCCGTCGACCAAAAGATTAGGTGACTGGAACATCTGGCAAACCTAAAACCTGAGCTTTTGGGCCTCGATTTGGAGTTGTCGCAAGTGTGACAATTATCTATTAAGGTGCGGAAGTTCGTCTAGGAGTTGGCCCAGAACTTCTAGTCACTTAGCCCGGAAATGTTGTCCCGAAAATCATCCCAACGGATACATTTGGAGGAAACCTATAAAAGGCCTCCTTATTTTCCAAGAGGAGGATGTCCTTCTTGTTTCTCTCCTGCATTGTTGCCAATACTTCAAATCACTAGATCTCTCTCCTATCCAACAAAACTTGTTGATTCGTTAGGGTTTCGATGAGAAGACCTAAATCCATATATTCACCAAAGGAAATTTAATTCCCCTCCTATCACTTTTGGATCTTTTTTACTCTTGGATGTTTGGGCACCCTAGACAGAAGAGGTCACCGTGGAATCCAGTGTTGGTGATGTAAATTTTTGTGGTGTTCTTGGGAGCCTCTGAATGAGTTGTAGAGATTGCCCCAACCTTGTTTCTTAAGGTCCGGTTTCCGCCTCCAAGAGCACCTCTTGTGGATGATGGCACCTTGCATTGTGCGAGGGCACGAGGATAATAAGGTGATCTGTTGTGGCCAGTGATGGGCATTGTGCCTCCACACCTCTCCAATAGAGACATAACTCCTCCAAAGTAGGGAAATATGTGGGATACATCATCGCCTCCACCTTGTGGTTATTTCCGTCCTTCACTTGTTGTAGATTTTTTTATCTTGCATTGCTACTTCTATCATGTATGCTTTATGGTATCATTTTCATATAGGTTGTTCACCTAGTTGAATAATCTAGAGAACTTAGATTTCAATTATCCCTAAATTAAAAATAAATTAAAAATTTCCAATCGCCTATTCGCCCCCTCTAGTCAACGTATCTATCCTTTCATCTGCCATAAGTTTGACAAAGGTTTGTGGATTAACATTGTTAAAACTAGGAGATCACTCAACATTCCTCATATCATTTGATAAAGTATTCATGATTCCCCAGTTTAGAAGACCTAGGATCGTGTTTACCATTGTTTGAAATCGGTGGATGAAGCAGCTGAGATTTTCGCCATCTTGCAAGCTAATATGAGTCCATCTTTGAGGAATGTGGGTCCACTTCAACTGAGAATTCCTAAGTCATGTTGGAACTCCTCGCAGCGACAATGGAGTATGAGGCTTTATTTTTGATCCACTTAAGAGCATCACCTTTGAGGCGGGTGAGAAGAATGTTTCCATGTCGTACTCATCACTGCCCATATCGGTGTGGGCAAAACTTTCGTGGTATTTTTGTCACGCGTCCAGTCATACTCCTCATAGTTCATCATCGGTACCGTATGTGTGACTTGATCTACTTCCAGATACCGCGGGAGAGGGCAAGACATCCGCTGGTCACCTCATATTGGAGCTCTCTCACGGCGATAGGATCACTCTCAGGAATACGCTGGCTAGTGTGGCATCTCCCGCAAATTTTGAGTGAAAACAAGTGATCATCGCCCCTCCTTGGTGAAGTTGAGCAATCACTGAAATGTGCTGGAAGATTTTGCGCCCAAGTTTCTCATAGTGTATCTTTCTAGGTCGGTCCACAACCTTGATTTTTTACCCCTCAAGTTGAGTATTTTTTTTCCATGTAAATACTTAAAAAAATGAAACAGTTTCTAGGAGAAACTAGACACTAGTTATATAGTAGAAGCGGACTTGACGTGATAATTCCAGAAATACATCCCTGGGATCAAACTCCGGTCATTGGGTGCACCACAGCGCCCAACCACTGAGCTATGCCCACGTCTTTCCACGTGAATAGTACTTGTGTCACCATGTAGATACCCCTTAAATTGCTCATAGTGTACGTACGAGATCAACTATAGCTGAGTTTTACTGCTGACATAACGTATCTAGTAAAACTGAAAGGTCCATGTGAAAACTCAAAAACCTACCTAACATTCCGTGATCTAATGTGTTCCTTTTTTCTACTGTTTCTAGTTATCTATATCTCGGAAATTCAATTCGGCTCCCGGGTGCGTATGCTCCCTATAACAAAAAAATTATATTTCGAGTTGTCGAAAAAATTTGACAAAAAATTCTATGTGTACATCTCCATAATATATGAGCATTCGTCAAGTTTCATGAAAAATTAATATTTTTTGTGGTCTATGTAAAAAAGAGAAAATTTATGTTGTAAAAAACATTATTTTTAGCATTGAGTTTTGTCATTTTTACACACGTCACATGACAAGTCTATTTTTATGAAACAACTTTGTGAGCGTGTAGCACGTGAAGATGTACGTGCGAATTTTTCGTTCCAATTTTTTTGAAATTCAAAATTTGTGTAAGATGAATTTCAAAATAAAGGGAGCATATGCTCCCATGTTCCAAAACACCACTCATATCTATAGTTTTGTCAGTGCTGTTTGTAATTTACTATGTCAGCCTAGAGAAGCTCTACATGTAGGTCAATTGAACGTAGCGGTTGGTGACGGTGGTGGGTGACGATGGCTACAGCGTCGCCTCAAAAGGACGGTCCACCCCACAGTGGTACTTGATTAGCTAGTTTATTATTGTCACCAGCCGCGTTGATGCGGATCGACGTTTGAAGTTGAACCCGTCCCCTTTTTGCGAGTGAGCGGAAGGATTTATTAGCAAGCCGCCCGTTTCTTCGATCTCCCGTGGTACTACCAGCATAGCTTGCCATGTGCTGCTTCGATGTTTCTCCCGAGAAACATGCTGATGATGCTGCAGGACCATTGCAATTCGCAATCAGTTAAAAGAAAACTGCTTGATTCCGGCCGGTGCATGAGGCGAGATCTGGCTACCGTTTCTTCACGCTTCATTCCGCTGAGAACAGCGCACAAAGAATTAAGTACAGCCCACCAAGTTGCCAGTAAATCGGTGTGGTCTAATTCTGATGATTTCTTCAGACGCTGACAAAAGAAAGCGGTTGCAGCAGCGAGTACGTAGGCAAACGGTGGTTAATGGCAAAGCCGGCAGGTTTCATGCATTGGTGTGCATGGTTTTTGCTGGCTCTCTCGGCATGCAAGTGGCAGTTCGCTAGGTAGCAAGCGGTTGCTTTTCCGAGTGCTCGAGTCCAAGTTGGGCAGGTAAAAGAGGTGGCATGACACACGTGAAGAACAAGTCTTGTACCGACGGCTGCAGCTAGCCAGCTCCCAGGTCCCAGCCAATGCCAGGGTTTACCTATTCAGTCGGTAATCTTGACGGCTCGAAGCTGCGGAGTAATCATGTAAGATACTCATGTTGCTGATGGTGAAAGACTAATTCTCTATACAACTCGGAAAGAAAAAGACTCAACGAAGCGGAAACGTATAAGAGCATGTCTAACATGCCCCTTATTTCTCTGCCCCGTATAATGCTAGTTTTTCGCTCCGTATTCCAAAAGTGCGTCTTGCTCAACCATTCCGTCTAGCAGACCCCGTATTTGGCCCTGTATTTTTAAAAATTAAACCCCGGGAAAATGAAACCATAGTTATTCTTCATTGATCATACATTGGATCATACATATACATAGCGATCCTAGCTACTCGATGATGATGTATGGCACGAAAGCAACGCTGGCGGCAGGCTCCTCCTCCCGTGGCGGCAGCCTCCTCCTCCCCAGCGGCAGCCTCATCGCCTGAATTCAGCCACGGCGGCGGCCCGCCTCTTCCTCTGCTCGGCGCCTTCCGTCGCTCCACTCGGACTCGGCCAACGCCCCAATAATGTCGCGTCCCTCGCCCCGGCCTCACTTCATCTCGCGGCTCCTTCCTCTCGCCTCGCCTCCTCCGCCGGAGTCTGCTGCCCCGCGCGGCCCATGCGCCGCCGCGCGATCACGCTCCCGCTCGGCGCGCCACGCGTGGAGTCGCCCAGCGCCCGGCGCGGGCGGATCACTCGGCCACCCCGCCGCCCGCGGCGAAGTCCCGGGCGACTCCGGCATGTGGCGCGTGTCGGCGTACTTGGAGGCCGCGGCGGCTACCGCGGCGGAGCGCTTGCACTTCAAGCGCCACGCGTCCACCGTTGTCGGCGCGGGATCGCCGATCCACTCGCCGGAGGCGCTGCGGCCCGCGGGCGTCCATGCCGGGCTGGGGTCGAATGCGGCGCGTAGGAAGGAATTGCTCGCGGGAGAGGGTGGAGCGGCGGCGGCGCACGGCGGAGCTAGGGTAGCGAGTGAGGGTTAACCCTCACTCGCATGCGCCAGTATAAATAGTGGGCGGAGGGCCGATTTTGGCCCGTATTCCGCCAAAACGGGCGGCGAATACGGGCTCAACTAAACCGCCTGCCCCGTATGTCGCCGGAATTTTACGGGGTGGGCGGGTTATAAGGAGCCTGTTAGACCTGCTCTAAGAAGGCCATGAGGTAGAAGGTTCTGTTCTACTCCCTTCGTTCTGTAATTCTTATTGGTACGTGGTTAAATTATGAAACCGAGGAAGTAGCTAGCATGGCACGCGGTGTTGTGGGCGTAGTAGACGCATCTGTTTGACCCGGACTGTGGAGGGAGGGAGCAGCCGTTTTGGACTCGCCGACGCCCTGCGCGTTCTCACTCGCGCGCTTGATCACGCGTTGACGCGACATGCACTGGGCGCTTCTGTAAGGAATAGAGTACTCCCTTTCCATGCATAATACGTATATTGTTTATTTACTTTTTTGGATGATCGGATATGTTCTGTGACAGGTGCCACTGCGTCAACAACAAAATATTCTTGGAAGGATCGATAACAAAGTACGTATTTGCAACGAAAGGAAAGCACCCCTTCTCTTCCTGCTCTTCGTGGCAGCATCGCTGAGTGCTGGAAAAACTTTCGGTGGCGTGGTCACTGCTGAGACTACGAGTCCTCAATTCTAACTGGATTTCTCTTCAGTATACTGCCGAGTGCAGGCCTCAAGCCCCTCAGTGATCAGTGCGGAAGAAAAACACAGGGCGAGGCCTTTTTTTTTTGAGCAGACACAGGGCGAGGCCTCATCGTTGCTGTTTTGCTGCACCGCCGACTGGCCCATGTAAGCATCGACCCTAAACAGCTCCAAACCCTGCCCATGGGCCTTCACAACACTAGGATAGGATTAGTGTAAACATGATAGACTTAACAAGAGCGATGTGGCCGGCCATGGTGATATATTTCCCGTTCCAGGTTGGGAGCTTTTACTGACGCATTTATGTTCGAGATGTTGGAAGGCGACCATTTTAAATAGCCAGACTAAAAAGAGGTAGCCCAAGGCACTTCAATGGAAGTACATGTAGACTGAAAACTAGAGTGCATACATATTGATAGGAGAGTACAAATACACTAAAAAGAGTAAAAGTACACCGGAAACGAAGTACAACACTAAAAAATTATAGTGTAAGTATGCTGAAAACTGAAATACAAATACAATGAAACCGGAGTACAAATAAAGTGGTACATACATATTAGTTAACAAGTATGTTTTTCTATAAAAACATATCAACATGACATATACATAGTTCTAAAGATCTAAACGCGAGAACACAATGGTGGTAATTTAGACAAAGGGTTCATAATATATTTCGTTTTGAATTTAGAAAATTTAACGTTTGTGCCTCCAAGTACCGTAAAACCTAGGAGTATAAATGGGGTTTGTCCCACCTACCTCCCTAACCAAGGCAGCTTCACGACGACACACACGTTATCCAATCCATCCGTGAGGAGAAACAATGCCCCGAAAATTGGAGTACAAGCATACTATTTTTAGAAGTAAAAAAAGTTCATCGAAACTCATCAATCTATTATTGAATATCTATACACGAGAAACAAATATGTTCAAAAGATATTTCATTTTGAAATTTGAAATCTCAAAAATAAATGCAAGTACAACCTCGTCACATGGTTGGAGGACAAATCCCACCAAAACTGAAATTTGTCAAATATTCCATGCGCCACATATCATAATTAGAGAGAAAACAAATAATTGCAAAGATGGGTCTTTTTTTTTATAGAAATTATCTGATTCATCAACATATCCAAGGGCCGCGCATGGGCACTTCACGGCCCGCCCCCACTTAAATGGGTCTAGCACGACACGATCCATATAGATGACTCGTGCCCGGGAAACCATTGGCCAATTTTATGGGAGATGCTATCCACCGAGCTGGTCGGTTCCGATGCGGTCGCCGCACGCCCCGCGCGCCGCCGGGTTACTAACTGGGCCGGAGCCCAACATCAGGTAAGCCGGTTTTTTTTCGTTTCTTTTTGTTTTCTGTTGTTTTTTTCTTTTTTAAAAGAATATTTTTTAAAAATATGAACATTTGCCAAATTTAAATATTTTTCAAATTAAAAAGAAATCACTTTCTAAAAATCTGAACATTTTTAGATTTGAACATTTTTTAATTTGAACAAAAATGTATTTCTTTCTATGAACAATTTCCGAATTTGAACATTTCTGAATTTGAACAAATTTTATATTTGAACAATTTTCGAATATGAACGATTTTCATATTTGAACAATTTTTGAATTTGAACAGTTTTCATATTTGAACAATTTTCGAATTCTAGTAATTCTCAAATTTGAACCTTTTTCGAATTTAAACATTTTTCGAATATAGACTTTTCCAATTTGAACAAAAGTAAAAATAAAACAGAAAATGGAAAAACAGAATAAGAAAAAAAAAGAAAACAAAAGGGAAAAACGCTAAATGGGCCAGGTCCAATACCCGACCAGGGTGTGCGGCAACCGCATCGGCACCGACCTGGTCGGTGTATAGGACTGGCCCAATTTTATCTTAGTAGTAGTAGACCTCGAAAAAAAGTTGACACGTAAAACAAAAATCTTACTACACATATTGGGCCGTTATCGGCTGCGCTTGCCTGGCTTCCAACTCGGCCGCCGCCTCCCCACCGGCCCATCATCCCCCCCACTCCCGTTCCCCATCTCCACTCCTACGCCGCCGTGAGCGCCACAGCCAGCGCCACCGCCACCATCACCACCTTCCTGGCCGCGCGCCGCTGCGAAGGTAAGCGGTAAGGCTTTGTTAGCCCTTCCCCTGTTTCTTTACATCCGCCTTCCCTGGTAGACGGAATCGACGAGGAATCGCGCGATCTTCGGTGCGCGTATGTCTAACCACTGAGAAATTAGGTTTCCCGACCTTAGTGTTGTTGTTAGATTGAATTTCCTTCCGGTGGTGCCGGACTGAGACTCGGATTCTTTCACGGCTCACCGGACCGTTCTCGACTGCTAGCAGCGATTTGTTCCTTCAGTGCTCGGGAGTCAGGAGTGATAGCTGGGAACAGGCGCCGAGATTTGTAGCACCCACAAGCTTATTACATCTGAAAACCTGCGTCTTTTGTTGTCTGTACTGATGGAGTGTTTGTTCATGATGGCAATGATAATATATAATTGTGCCCTGCTACCCTTATTGTGGTAGTATTTGCTGATTTGTTTCGTGATATACTAATACCTACCTCACCCGCGTGTAAATGCTTTTACGAAATCATGACAATCGTAGCTTTGGTACGTTTGAATAGTAGTTTCTTTAGCACAGTAATAAAACCTTGACCTGATGATGCTTTCGTTGGCCCTAGATTCATTATTTAGCTGTCCAATTTTGGGAACTCGTTACTGACGTCGTTGCCTTTCTATCATGTACATTCAGGTCAGAATGAGGCGGCATGGACAGGGTCAATACGGTGATGCAGACAACTATCCCATGACGTCTGCCCAGTTGCATCACTACCAGCCACAGCAAAGGGTTCAACAGCTCCCTGATACTAGTTACCCTGGAAGAGATCCTGGGCAAGCTGCTGGGGAGAGCCAGTATACCGCCCAGAAGCCGAGACAGAGCCAGTGGGATAAAGGTGGACCGAATATCCCGAATCAGATTTCACCGTATGCATATAATGAGGGTATGTAGTATGTGCTACTATTAGTTAGTTTGATGTCTGTGTGTGCGTGCCCGTGCGCTGTTTTTTTTTTTTTGGAATAATATGCTTTGTCTGTTAAATTTTTTGGTAAACTGGAGTAGATTTTGCATCTTTGTTACATGTAATCCTTTCTTATTAATTGTACTTTTGCATTGACTGATACTGATGTAGGTCAAGGTGCTGAGGGTACACGATCCTTTTACGATGGACAAAAATCTGATGTGAAGGTTGGTCTAGAAAAGCAACCAAGAAAGGAATTGAGGGACCAGCCTCGTACTGATAAGATTGAAGCAAGGCATCAAGATCATAATTTTCCTAGCACATTTGAAGGTCTAGAGCAGAATTTTCGTGAAGACATTGTGCTCCTATCCAAGGAACTACATGATGCAGAGGATGCTGAAAATACTAGGCACAGGGAGGTATGTTTAAAGTATTTTGCATCATTCTGCCTTGTTCCTCCTACCTGCCAAGAGTACACTAATTGGACTAGCAGGTCATTTTTTTCCTGAAATCAATCATCGATATGTCCTACTACTGACAGGAAGTCCTTATCCATATCATGAGAGGACTTATAGCATATGCTTTTTACTGTTTGATTTCCCCCTATTAGTCAACTGTAGCCTTTTGGCTAACAATCGCACAGGTGAATTCTGGAAACAGATAGTTCTATGTTGCTAATCAGAAACTAAAGATGTATTTTCCCTTCATAGGCTGTTCTCAATTCTGTGCACCGACTTGTCAGTTCTATGCACATTCTCATCTACATGGCAATACCAGCACACCAATACGTACTAGTCATCTAGCGTGAACAACCCATATCTTGCGATGGAACTGGAGAGAACATACAGGCTCGCTGAAACAATATCCTGGAAGATGGCTGGATATTAAAACCAAGAAAGTGATAATACTTAAAACATAACTGAGCATGGCAATGGACAAATTGAATGGGGATCCCCCTTCCGCATATTATTAAGATATTCCAAATTTCCGTCGATTTACTATATTGATGTGCTTAGAAAGATTTTAGGGTGTGTTTGGTAGCTTGTCTCATCCTAGCATAGCTATTTCCTCTGATACATGCTCACCCTAGATATGTTGAGCTGAGACTTTGTCACCTGTTTGGTAGCATATATATGTTGAGATATGCTGAGCTCAGATCTTGTTTTATAGCATGTATGTGTTGAAAGGTTGAACTCGGACTTCGTTTGGTAGACTGTATTGAGTTGGAGATGGTCAGAATACCACCCAAATATGCAGTATGACGAAAATAAAATTTTGTACATAATTCTGTTACATATAAAAACATATCAGTGTTTTGAATATCCAGATAATCAATGGCAAACTACACATACATTAAGAAATGCAGATATGCATGTTTCATCTTTGCAATGAATTGTCTGACTCTGACAGAATCAAGCTTGATAGAAAAACAAGTGCTCCAGAACTAGGGTAAATATTGCATATATTTTAGTATCCAGAAATTGCATTTTCCAATAAAAATACAGGAGAGCTTAAATACTTAATTAGGGGTGTGCAAAAATTGTTTCACTGTTTTAGCTAGTTTGGGCTAGTTCTTTTTTGAACTAGTTCGAGGGGAAGGATACAGATTGTGAAAGAAAATGAACTAGCTGAGAACTTGCTGGTTTGAATGGTTTCCACTGTTTGGTGTTTTGCACAGCCCTATAAGTATCAAGGATGTATGCTTTCAAAGCAGACTAAGCTGCCTTTTTTTTACCATGAAACCGTAGGGAAAAAAACCCTACGGTATAGTTTCTCTATATTATATAACACACGTCAGACCCACACAGGGTGAGTTACATCATGGGGGGTAAAAGTGGAGTGAGATATACAAAAGAGTATACTTTTTAGATTGTGAAAGATAGGATCCAATCTAATAGAGGCTGAACCGAAGCCACCTTCACTCTATATTGATGTAGAGAGAAGTCACTCTTAAACCTCACTTGCCATCGTGCTAGGGAAGGGGCTTCATTTCTGAATATGAATTCATTCCTTTCCTTCCAGATATTCCAGGCAGCGCATATAGCTATCTCCATGAAACAGGGACCCCTGAAAGCTTGACGAGCAGGGTGAAACGGCTAGAGATTTCCATCGAGTTATCCCACTGAATATTGATCTCTTCTCCCAACAACTGGTAGCAAATGGGCACTGAAAAAATAGATGATCGCGACTTTCTTCAAAGTGGTGAAGCCAAGCAAAGACTCTTAAGTGTAGGCAGACACTTTGATTTCCAAATCAGTCTGAGAGCTGGGTCTTCAGCTTATATTGGTCACTGCATGTTCCACATTCAGATCATTCACGATCAGCTGCACCACATTCAGTTCTTCAAAGGTTTGAGATGATATTGGCAAGGCAAGCACTGAAAATAAATCCTCTGTCGCTGCAATCTGAGCCACTGTCACATCTTCATTTAGGGCATAAGAGTATAGCCTCGAAAATTTATTACACATGAGTTCATCTTCCCGCCAAAAATCCTTCCAGAAGAGTACTGCCTGTCCATCGTCATGCAGACTAAGCTGTCCTAAGACGATTCAGTACAATCTGTCAATCTGGACAATGTCGTTTTATTCCACGATATCAGAACAAAATGCAGAGCACTCTCCACCTTGCAAGTCTGCAATCTAACATGCTTGACTTCTGTGCACCGAAGCAATGCGTCAGATTCACCTCAAGAATCTGTTCTTAGTGCCACAAATTATCAATAAAAAGATGAAATTATGAAAAAAAAAGCATCATATCCACACCTCAACATAACGCATCAGCTCCACCTCAACACACACATCTTCCTGGCAAAAGGGAAGAACAAAACAATGATAGAGGGTAGAAGACTTACGCTAGGGAGAGAATACTCGAGAGGGAGGCAGCTGCGGGGGCAAATGCTGCGCATGGAGATGGGATGGTGACCCTAGCGGGCTGGGTTGCACGGGTGGGGCAGGTGCGTGCCGAAGGGAGATTCTTTCGGGATGTAGCCAACCCGGTTGAGGAGCGAAGCCCGAGTTCCACTTCGCTAGTAGGTATGGCTGAGAGGTCATTTTGGTACGAGGTGTGCATGGCTACGAGGCCACATACAACCTACCAAGCACGTGAAAGTAGCATCGGGAGAGAATATCTGAGCTGATGCACTCTACGAAACACACACTGTTAGAGTACGTGATGGGCTTGGGCTGGCGCTATAGCCCATTAGTATTAGGGTTAATTAGAGATAAGGGTAGCTTGCTTAGGGGTCAGTAAACCTCTCTATATAAGGAGAGGCGTATCAATCTAATCAAGCAAGAATTAAGAAGGAAATCCCTTCCCTCTTGCCATCGGCCGTGGGCAAGGCCCGGCGGCCCTCGCGCCATCCCTCTAGCGCACCACACTAAGGGTAGCTTGCTTGGGGTCAAGTAAACCTCTCTATATAGGGAGAGACGTATCAATCTAATCAAGCAAGAATTAAGAGGAAATCCCTTCCCTCTTGCCGCCGGCCGTGGGCAAGCCCTCCTCTCCTCCCAAACCCTAGCAGCCACATAACACTTGGTATCAACTTTCCCGGGTTCGATCATGTCTAGCCCTCCACCGAGTTCTTCCCACCCCGCCGCCACACTCCGACGTCCCCGCCGTTCTCTCCCGGCGGAGATCACCTCCCGATCTCGCCACGCGGTCCGGGAGATCCTCTACTTGGCCGGCCCTACGGGCCGCGGCCGCGCCACCAGCCGCCACCACGGGCCGCTGCTCTTGCCGTGGCAGCCGCGCATCTGGCGGTCTCGGTCGCCGCCACCACCCCGCCCGGTTGCGTGGCCGTCCCAGCCCCTCGCAGGCCCCGTCGCGGCCGTGGCCTCGCTGCAGCAGTCGGCGCACCAGGCGGCCTCCGCCGCGATCGCCGGGCCGCGCAGCCGACTCTGTTGTTATGCCCCCGCCGGGCTCTGCAATCCCCTGCCAGCGTCCGCCATCTCCGGGCCGGCCCTACCTCGGCGCCGGGGGTCCCTCTTCTCCAGCTGGCCGCCTTCTTCCCCAGACGCACGGCTGTCGCCACCACCAATGCCGCCGCTGCAGCTGCTGTCCTCACCGACGTTGTCCCTGCCGTTCGGTGGGCAGTGCAGCAGCAGCAAATGCCGCCACACCGCGCAGCGGCTGCTGCCTCCGCAGACGCCGTCCACCTTTCGCGGTGTGGGAGCGACCTTGGCCCCGGGCTCTACATCGACACCGCCGGGATGCCCTTCCACCAGGTCCGTTTCCCTCCGTCGCCGTCACCGCTTCGGCTTGGATCGCTATCCGCCACGTGTCGGCGGCGGTGAGGCTGCAGGGCTGCGCGCGGCCTCCTAGTGCGTCGGCGTGTGCGGGAGATGCGTGATCTGCGCTGCAGTGAAGTTGCGCTTCGTTGCGCAGCGGACCTCGATCTCGTCATTGCGTCGGAGATCTTGGCGTGCGGTTTCCCCCACGGGCGGACATGTTGTTTTAGCGGGCAGCGACCTCAAAGTATGCCATCGACAATCATCCGCGAGGAGAAGGCATGGTGTCAACAGCGGAGGCCAGCGTACCTGCTTCCGCCGGCCGCCGAGCTCCTTTTGTCCCGCTGGTTTCCATGGGATCCGGTGGTCGGTGCACGTCCGACGGGCGGATGGTGTCCACTTTATGTTCAGGTCAACAATAAGCGTCCCGTCCATTTCAGATTGAGAGTAATAAAACAAGCGGGATGTAAAGGCCGTTTTAGGTGTTAGGTTTGTGTTGCGTCGAGTCATGGTTTGTTTAGGTTGCAGCTCGAGGACGAGCTGCATGTCCAGTGGGGTGTAGTGTTAGAGTACGTGATGGGCTTGGGCTGGCGCTATAGCATTAGTATTAGGGTTAATTAGAGATAAGGGTAGCTTGCTTAGGGTCAAGTAAACCTCTCTATATAAGGAGGAGAGCGTATCAATCTAATCAAGCAAGAATTAAGAAGGATCCCTTTTTGCCACCGTGGGCAAGGCCCCCGGCCGGCCCTCTCCCTCCCAAACCCTAGCAGCCACATAACACACACCCTTAGTGTTCGGTTTTCTTTCTATGGAACTGAGTTAATTGAAAGTTTCGATGGATCTAAAATTCCACCCCTCTCAAGTCTCAACTTATGTTGTCTCATTTCTTATGTCTTTCCAGTGGCAACTTCTGAAGATCTAAACACTGTACTTGATGTAGTAATGTTTCCCCAGTTTTGTAACCATACTCGTCAATGTTACCGCAATATAAGCATGGCAAAGTTTGAGTGGATGTCATGCTGTGGATGATTCAGCACTCTGTCACTGGCCCCTAGAGTTCCTCATTTTTTCAAACTAGCAGCATACATTATTAATATCAAAGGCAGATCTCATTACATCTTTCCCATTTCTGTATGCAGAGATTGAATGAGATAAATGCACAGTACCATGAGAAACTCTTGGCACTTCGAGCTCGTCAAACAGCCTATCGAGAAGAATTCCTGCGCAAAGAGTCTCTGGAACGCCAACAGCAATACCAAAAGGCCAGCATGAGCAACTATGCAAATAATGCTGTGCCTAGGGAACCACGTGGCTATCTTCCAACAGCTGCAGCCACACCTCCGCCTCCTGCTGCTGCTCCTGCTGGAGGTGCTTATGGAGAGGCTCACCGGAGTTATGCATCTGGCCGGTACGAATCCTTCGGCGAGCGGGCAGATTACCCTGAGTTCCATGCCGGGGGCCAAGGTCGAGGTCATGGTTTTGAGCAGCGTGGTGAATATCCTGGTGGTCGTGCTTATAATTCTGGTGGCCGCAGATTCTAGTGATGGCTTGGTCAAACAGTCAGCCCTCATCTCACCTGGTCCTAGCTTGTTGTGGGAATCTTAAATCATATTGTTAGTAGATTAGTTCCAACCTTCTAGAAACCTGAACACCTGTAAGACCTGTTTTGTAATTCAGTATCAATGTGATAATCAGGCATTGATCAAGTTCTTTCATAGATAGCCGAAGATTGTCCACTGTTGAACCGTTGCACCTGTAGCTGTTTTGCAACCTTATCAGCATCCCTTTGGATTTGTAATTTTGTCGAGGAAAAGGAATAACAATGTATCATATTGCTTATCTGCTAATCACTCGTGTCCTGCAATGAACATTATATCATTGAAGCAATGCAAATAACATTTCTGGTTCTGTGGTTTTTTATGGTTTGAGTGACAAAATTTGGAGCTGCGTTTGGCAGGAAGGTGTCAACTAACAGCTTCATTGTTTTGCTTCTCCTGCAGAGTCGGTGCTGCTTTGACATGGTTCTAAATGTTAACACGCACTACCAGAGAATGCCTCAAGAGAAGGTGTGCAAAATCTGGGGGAAATACTAAGTGAAGTATCGGAGACCGAAAACTGTTTCTCAACGTGTTATAAAAGGTGGATGTACTGCAGGTACATAAAACAAGTGGCAGGCTGACAGCAAAGTAACAGGCTAACAGCTAGCTGTACACGAGACAGTATATATTTTTACATTCTCTGCTTGGCAGATTCGAAAGCTAGTCTTCCACTCAAGTCCGGCATCTGTTCACTGTTTCTACTACCCGAGGTGTTCTTACACGGAGCGAGTGATGCTCCAGAGAGGTAAATGACCAATTGTAACAACAATCCTCCTTACTTGCGTGTTCTCTTCACCTCCTGGAGCTTTCCCAGCACGGTCACGACCTGGTCCATGTCCGGCCTGCACCGCGCGTCCATCGACAAGCATTGCATCGCAAGCGCCGCGGCCTTCTGCGCTGCGGGAAGCGAGTATTGTGATCCCAGACGCTGGTCCAGGACATGGATGACCCTCCTCTTGCTGTTGATGTAAGGTCTTGTCCACTCCACCAGATTGTGCTGTCCAGGCGGGCGGTTCTTATCCAGTGCACGCTGCCCGGTCAGCAACTCCAGAAGAACAACACCATAGGTGTATACATCGCTCTTCGCGGTCAAATGGCCTGCATATAATGTGGAGGAAAATCATGTAAGTTCCCATCAATCATATGTATGCAGCCCATCGCTGACTCTTACCTTTGCAACATGTGCACAATTTAGACTAAGAAACAAGTGAGGCAATTTAATTATGGTGATCAAAAGAGTTTGAATGTTCACTTGACTGCATCAAAGATGTTATTAGCTAGCCACAATCAGTCATACACATGTAAATCATCCTTGACTTTTGATCATAACAACATGTGCATAATTTTAGATTAACAAACTTGATGGGACAGGTTATAATGATCAGAAGAATTTGTGTGCCAGCTTGAGGAACAAAGATGTAACTACCAACCAACCACAGTAACCTGATTTTAAGACAGTCAGTGCATGAGAGCAGCTGAGTATCTAGTCATCCTTTTGTGCACTAACCAAAGGTGTGGAAAGCATAAAGTACTGTCTCAAATGTTCAACTAGCATGATGGTTTGCCTTGACGTTTGCCCTTTTACAGGGTGTCCTACATCATCCACCACAATCATTTTAAGACTTTTTAGGTATTTTAATCGTAAGCATCACATGAATGGAACAACAATCGTCAATCTTAAATGGATTGTTCAGACATGCTTTGCTTCTTGGCTCTTGCCTGGTGGGACACTTCGCTGCTAAACAATTCTTTTATACCCCCTCACTGCTATAGAGAATCTCATTCCTTATAAACAAAGGGCACATCTAAGCACAACAAAGGACAGTGTCATACAAAACTAAGTGAATTCAACAGATACGCCATGTACTACCGTTAGCTGCTTATCTGTATCTTAAAAGAAGGAATGGCATGGACGCCATGATGTATCAATGTCTTGCTACGAAGATTTTTTTCCTTCGATCCTGTTATCAGTGTACGAAACTACGAAAACTGTGACTTGTCAGCAATGTTATCTTGAACATATCAAGCGCAGTCAATGAATCCCCCCTTTCATCCATGTCACTAAGATGCATGAACATATAGTATGAAACATCATGCTAGTAACTGATGGCTGGTAAGGCATGTTAGAAAGATTACCTGTCGCGAGATATTCGGGGGCAGCATATCCTTGAGTGCCCATGACCCTAGTAGAAACATGACTTTTGTCACCACTCGGGCCATCTTTCGCCAAGCCAAAATCTGAGAGTTTTGCATTATATTCCTGTATGCAGTAACAAAAGAAAATCTTTAGACCAAAGCTCATTGTACTTCCACTTAGCGTATACACATAAGAGACTGAATTTGCATGCCCACCGAGTCAAGAAGGACATTGGAGGTCTTGAAATCACGGTATATAACTTTAGCTTCATCGCTGTGCAGGAAAGCAAGTCCCCTGGCGGCCTCAAGAGCAACCTTCATCCGTAAATTCCATGAGAGGGGCTGGAAATGTTGAGACCCTGCAGCACCATTCCATTGTCAGTTTGTCACTCACCCATTTCCAGCAGCAGGAATGAGAACATCAACAAGATAATTTGAGAGGAACTCACTCCTGAAAAGGTGGTGCTCCAAGCTGCCCCTGGGCATGAACTCGTAGACGAGAAGCCGCTGTTCGTCCTCCAAGCAGTACCCTATGAGCTTCACGAGATTGGGGTGTGATAGCTGCCCCAGGTAATTGACCTCAGCCTACAAGTGCAGTAACAAATTAAAACACCTACTAAATCTTCAGTCCAAACAGGAACTGCAACAAGGTGATCTGTCACGAACCAGCCATTCCTTGTGCCCCTGGAAGCTGTCCAGCTTGAGCTTCTTCACGGCGACGATCATCCCGGTGCCGGGCTTGACGGGCGCGAACGTGCGCTCGTCCATCCACCCCTTGAACACGGAGCCGAATCCCCCCTCCCCCAGCAGGCTGTCCAGCCGGAAGTTCCTGGTGGAGCCTTTGAGCTCGCTGTAGGTGAACTTTCGGAGATTGGTCGACTGCAAGATCTCCTTCTCGGTGCGAGGAGTCGGCGGCACCGAGAAGGAACCCTTGGAACCGAAGGTGCTGCTGCTGGAATCGGTCGCATTGCTGCTGCTGCTCTTGGAATTGTTACCTGGATGGCAAAGCAAGCGCTCAGGTTACTTACTTGCATAACAAAACTCGCATTATCTCCAGCTACTATACCATTATGGGAGCAAATTAATCCTAGTACGAAGTACTTGTTCGTTTGGACAAGCCATACGCGCCTTCAATTTTGCTTACTATCTTCCATCCATGAAATCCCTAAGCGGAACACTAAACTGTTCTCCTTTTAGATACAAAACCAAGTAAACCAAGTTGGGTTCTTCATCCCAAGTTCCCAACAGAACAGAAAGAAAAGGAGAAAATTGAGAAACGCTCGTTCTTTCCTCTGAAGAATTAACAGGGGCAAAACACAACCAAGAAGCAGAGCACACAAGCTACCTTAGAGTTAGACCCTGATGCAACCAAGAAGCATAGCTTAGCAAAGCGGAGCTGAGTGGTACCTGTGGAGTTGGGGGCACTGAAGGAGGGGTTGATCTCGGCGTTCCCCTGGACGCCGGCGCAGTTCCCCATCAGGAAGGAGCAACAACAATACCGGCCAGTCCAACCCCGAGGCACAAGATTTGGTCGTCGATAGTTTTTAGCTAGAACTGGTTGCTTCATGTGGCCGTGTCATTCCTTCCCTGCTCTGCCTGCCTGCTAGCTAAGTTTGGAAGATCTATCATTGCTGCCTGCGAGCGAGGGTGGTACTGGTATGGTGGGAGAGGGGCAGCCGTGGCGTGGGGTCACTCGCCTCCCTCATTAATGAAGAGAAAGCCTTTTCTTCTCCTCTCTGCGTCCATGTGATTCAGCTGTTTGGCTTTTTGGCTGTTTTCTTTGTTTTTTCATGCATGCCCACCGTTGTTTGCGGCGAAATCAGACCGGGGTGGACTGAACTTCCATGCCACGAAGGGGATACTTTACGGCAGCTCTACACCGGTCCTATCTATTTCAAACTTCAAAAATATGTTTGTTTTGGTTCATTTGGATGGAGCAGCGGACATAAGTTTAAATATGTCCACCTCTTGTTTGTTTAGGTAATACTAACTTAATTTACATAGGGGAAATTAAAGTAAAATGGCATAAAAAATAAATAAAAACTCTATCTAGGGTTTGTGGCGGCCGCCGACTACTCCTCGTTGTCGTTGGTGAGGTTGACGTACTCCAACATGGGCCACGACACCATCGGCGGCGGCGGAGCTGGGGCTGCAACTGTTGGAGGGGCCGATGCAGGGGGTGGCACTACCTCCATGGCGACGTTGGAGGGGCAGGCGCTGGCCACTGGTCCCATGATAACGATGGAGTGGCAGGTGCAGGTTCCGGAGGGGCTGGTGCAGGCGTTCGTTCTGGAGTCCTCGGTGGCGTTGTAGGGTGGGCGCCGACACTGATGGTGGCGCAGAAGGCCAAAGCTGCTCGTCAGTACTAACAAGTGCTGAAGGTGAAGTGGGCCATTGATGACAGCCCAGAAGAGCAGCTAGAGCAAAAGACGAAATGGCCGCGCCAGACGAGCCAAGGGCCGAAGCGAAAGGACACGCACGCCATCTGCGGCGCGTCCACGCAAACGTATTCCTAGCCCAATGGGTCGATGGGTGCCGGGGGGTCTTAATTACCATTGTTTGAAATTTCAATTTTCCTTTTAGCATCAAATTAAATGTGAATAACCAACCCGTCCTCCTCTCTTTGAAGCAACAGCTCAGTCTGTTTGTGTCGAGCCGCCGAGATGGGTTTTACATGTCCTCCTTTCTGCATGGATCGAAATGGACCCTCTCGATATTTTTGTGTTGGGTTACTAGAGATATTCTTGGTTTATTCGATTTTGTAGTCCACGCATAGTTTCCACCGCAGATGCTTGGTCTATTCAGCACCTGCATTTTTGAATTAGCACGTGTACATCACACCTGATAAACCATATCACTGTCAATTTGTCACAGGACTCCTATTGGACGTTTCGATGGCAGTCATTGTTCTCCGTTCAACATTTCAACGGGATGTGATCATCCATCCTAACGTTTCTGTCTCTTGTAAGTAAGTAAAAGCACGCGATAGAGATCGCAGGGCCGACCTGCCGTACGCCGGGCAACAACATGCCAAGGTGCGTACGTATCACATCAACGGAAAACGGTGGTTGATCCCCACCCATAAATTTGCAGCGACTTTGAGTTTACCCATGGAACGTTCTACGAATGTTCATTCCTCCCTACATGCATGCTTTGGTGAAAGTCATCATAAGGGAAAGCACATGCACGGAGGTACACTGAAGCGCACGCAAGGCTTGCACACCCCTGCATTGTTTAGCATTAGCAAATCTGGAAACAGAAGAATCGGTTGGGAATTTGGCGCGTCCCTTTCAGCGGCACGCTGGAGGAAGTCCATTTGTTGGTCCAGCAGCTAGCGTAGCTCGCACAGTCGCACTGCTACAGGATTTGACCCCGGCACTCGATCCGAGCTTTGCTGGCTATTTTGATGGCGAAAGAAACGTGCCTGTTTTTGTAGTCCGTACTCGTACGTTGTGTATGTGTCGTCTCCTAGCTCGAGCTACGCTTTCCGGTTTGTTACCACAGGCTTTTTATAGCCTCTCACGAAGTCACAATTGGTCCCAGCTCGGAAAGGCAAGCTAAGTGTACGTCTCTTGATTTGGTACGAAACTATAATATCGTCCTGTACTTGTGTGAAAGCTTTTAAATACACATGCATGATTAAATATTTTATACTGTACGTCTCTTTCTTCGATGTGTAAGAGCATCTCCAGTGCGTCGGCGTCACAGCGTGCGTTCCTCAAAGTAATTTAGAGCGCGTCGGACAAAACATTAAATGCCAATCACACTGGCCGTTTTATCTGTGTGGCCCGATACGGTGTCCGGCGCCCGAGCCGTCCACGTCCCCCGGACGCTCGACTGCGGGACACAACGGCCGGGCTCCCATGTCGGCGACTATTTGCATAAACCGTTGGTTCGCGCATTTTTCTCGTCGCTCCTTTCTTCCGCGCCTCCGCCCTCGCCGCCGCCCGGATTTCCCGGCCGTTTGGACGTCGATCTCTGCTGAGAGTCGGCCACGTCGATGCGGGCGGGCTCCGCCAGTCGTCTTGCCGCCAACCGAGAGCGCGTCCCGAACGCAGCGCCAAATCCGCCCCACTCGCGCACACAAGGTGCTCGACGACTTGCAGGTAGGCGTGATTGGCCGTGTTCGTCGTCGTCTGCCTCGGCGCAATTTTAACCATTGATTTTGCTTTAGCCATGGACAGCGACGATGAGATGCTTGCCATGCTGCTGGAGGACGAGCAAGCCTTCGACGACGTGCGGGAGCAGAGATCCGTGACATCAATGTTCATGATCAACTTCAAGCTGATCTCGTTGAGCATTTGTGTAGGATCAAAGGAAATACCGTGGCACCTTGATCTAGCCCCCTATTTATTATATTTGTTTACTTGTTTTATTGTTTGTTGTAATTTAATTTGAAAACAATCCTCGCAAACATTTTTATTCATATGCTATATTTGATAAATGGTTATGTGTTAAAAAGAAGTATTTTAAATGTTTGGGGGTGGCGTTTGGGGGACGTGGCTGGGAAGCGACGTCCCAAACGCGGCACGAACAAAACACGTCCCTCAAACGCTCAATCCAGCGCGGTTTGGGGGACGCTTTGGGGGACGCGGCTGGAGATGCTCTAAGGCTAGCCATAGTGCTAGTATCATAGCTAGTATCATGCACATTGGTCCCACAAAAATGCTGATGTGGCAGGTAATTAAGGAGGAGAGAGGAAATTAGAGTAACATAGGTAGATAATGTATCATAGCGCAAAGAACGAGAAAAATTAATGCTAAACAAATCTTAGGCACAAATTTGCATTGAGATTCTAAAAAACAATAAATATAACATGACTATGATACTACTTTATGATACTACCCACTATAGAGATAGTATCATGTAGTAGGTATCATATGCATGATACTACCACATGATACTTACCACTATGACCAGCCTAAGTATTACTAGTATCGATTATATGAGGAGCTGAATGTTTAAGTATTTTATTCTCTTAAATTAGATGTCACTATTCTAACTATCTATGCACTAAATAAACTAAATAAACAAGGATGATTGCTTTGGAGAGATTTAAAGCCTAAAAGTAAAAAAAGTGCAAGAAAGTAAATATGCAAGAAACTAAATGCGCAAGAAGGTAAAAAAAGCTTAATCCTATATGCAGCAAGGACGGACTTACCTGTACTTATGTGAGACAAATATTTCCAAGGCAGGCATAGAGATTTCTACAATATTATGGTAAACATCTTGTCAAATTTTATTCTTTTTTGTCGGATCCTAAAATATGTGCAACCATTAGCATGTGTAAACACACCCCTAATGATTGGTTCCTAAGCAATTCACTAACTAGCTAGGGATTCATTAAGACATAAATGCTAAATCATTTCTTTAAGTTCTAAGTTCTCAAATAATATAAACTCCCTTAATGCAACTCAAAGATCTGGATAAGGTTTCTACCATCTCTTGCTATCCATGCCCACTTTCATTACATTAAGGTGCACCCCTATGAGTCCATATATGTGAAGTAACGTAGAATCGACGTTCACATATTACCGTCATAGAACCACATCAAACCATGAAACTTAACCAGATAATCATAGATACTATATAGAAATTATAACCAATTCATCATATGCCCTTAGGAACATGGGGAACTACTCATAATGGGAGACATTGCAAATATCAGAGGCATGAGGGAGTTGTTGATGAAAAGGTGCAACCCAAGGTGGAGATGGTGATGGTGATGAAGATGGGTGGTGGAAGCCCACCGCCGACGATGGGAGGCGGCTACCAAGAGGAGGAATTTTCGTCACTTTGGCTTGGTGGCTCAGAAAGTAGGGTTTCCCCATCTAGGCCATGTGATTGATGGCCTTTGATTTAAGGGCTCCTTGAAACCTCTAGAACCTTCTTGTTGACTCCTCTTTGTCACCACAAGTCCATAAAATCGTGGCTTAGCCGAATAGATCATATATGGCAAGAGGGTGTCAAACACGTCACCAACATATAGAATCCTGAAACTGCTTATGGAATCTTCAGTAAAACTCTCCGTAGGGCGCATGCGAACTCCGTTTCAAACATATTTTATATAAAAATCATTGCTAGAAAATTTACCAAAAGTTTGTCAATTTTGTTATTTTAAGTTAACTTCATCTTCAAGGGTCCACGGGAATATCTTTAAAGTCTGTTCCGCTGAGACAGATTCTAGCAAACTCCAAATCTGACTTCAATTATGACTCATTTCTATATTTCTGTAATTTTATACAAAACCAAGTGTAAAATAATAAATTGTGCACTTTTGCAAATATTAGTAGGTTTTTCCCAATAAATATAACAAAGTTGCTAAATATTAAGGATCTTAACAAAATAAACTATAAAAAACATGTATGCATTTTACATGTATCAGAGATGCAGCAAATCAGCGTTGGGTGAGGGTATGGTTGAAATACCCCTCACCCTCCCCTCCACCATGCATCGCACAAATGCAAGATATACTACGCAGGGTGATAAGTGTATGGCCTATTTAACTAGAAAAAAATATTGGAAAAAGTATAAGAGATTAGATTAGATTTTCTATTTGCAACTCTAGGAGACCCCTTATAACCGGTCAAACCCTTAAAATAACCGACTTTTTATGGTTTCGGTATAAAAAAAGGCCAGCTGATCCGTATAACTCGATAGGGCACCATCAATTTGCATCAGGGATCTTTATATTCGCGATCTTTTGTGACCATTTCGATAGGGCCCTATAAACTGGTCAATGGTTGGTAGAGAAGTTTCAACCCAACTTTCACGTACCAGCGGGTCCCCGGAATGCAGCAATTGTAAGTCGGTGGAATAGGAGCATGGCGGGTCTGTGACCCTCCCGCTTCAACCTAGCAAGTTGAATTGACCCAAAACAGCGGAATTATGCTCGTCGGAGCTCACTTAGGGAGGTGCGTGGGAAGGTGGCGTGGGGCAGGCAATAGGTCATGGAAAGAAAAAACTAAGCTCACAAGGTTAATGAGTATTCAAGAACTCGATTGAACTACTTGCTCAACTCGGACACTAGTGAGTCGTCCCAGGGTTGACATTTTAGCCAAGTTGCGGTGCTCGGTGAACTCGTTAATATCCTTATGCTCATGTACTAGCTCATATATTAGTCAACATTAAAGAAAAACAAGACTAGCAGCCTAAAGATACATGAGCACTCATGTTAAATTTGCTAATATCTACATGAAGAGGCACACACGATGAACCAATCTTCTTGTACTCATACTACACGATGAATTGATTGCGTTGTTCAATTTCTTAATGATCTTATCAAGCTTATTGAGCCAACTTGAGTATTTACAAGGCAAGCCGAGGGTTTGAGCTTGTTATGTTAAAATTTTGAGTTGAACAAGTTCGTTAACTAACAAGTATCTGTAAGTTGGGTCGATTTGTCTTGATTTCCACCGGTAGCGGGGAGTGGCGCGCTAGCGAAGGGTGCATAGGGGAGAGCAGGGGCGTCGGCCGGTGGGCAACCCCAGTGGTTGGTGGCGGGCTATGGAAGAAGATGGGGGAGGGAAAAAAGAGAAAATGTGAACAAAAAACTATAAAAAAAGGCTAACATATGGACCTTTAGCGATAATTCACATTTCTGGTGCTGTTTTATAGGGTTTGTTCTGCCATCACAAATTTAAGACAGTAAAACAAGTTTTTCTCGCCTCTTCTCCGTGTTTTGAGGTCCCATGATACAAGAGTAATCGTAGAGTTGCTCTAATAGGTCTGGTAGAGATGCTCTAGGGCGTGTTTGGTAGGTCGCATGCTCTTCAGCCAGGCCCGATGGGAGCGAAAAAGGGTGTTTGGATGGCTTGAAGGGGTATGTCGTTGTGGCCAGCACGTGTCTCAAAGCACTCTCGGGGTAGGCCTGGGAGGTATGACCAAATAGGCCATTTATCCAGGGGCAGGCTCGGGCGCGGTGAAAATTGAGAACGCCTTGCGCGGGATATCTCTAGCGCAAGATGGCTTGAGAAGGCAAAATCTGGGCGGCGTTGCGCGGAAGTGTGACATCCTGGCCCATGGCTTAATATGATTGATAGGATACTCGTACCAACAATTTGCAACTTCTTTTCCGGAAGATCATCTACAAAGAACTCCTAGGTTAAGCGTGCTTGGCCTGGAGAGATTCACCAAGCCAGGAAGTTGATCTCGGGTGTGCAGTGAAGGGACAAAGTGCACATAAAATACTAGTGTTGGTCTATAAGGTCAATTTAGAGATCCTAGGGCTGCCGGTACGAGCCCGTTGGGGGGGGGTGATACGTCTCAACGTATCTATAATTTCTTATGTTCCTTGCTAGTTTTATGACAATGCATTACCTCTGTTTTGCTCACACTTTATGATGTTTGATGCATTTCGGCACTAACTATTATGAATGCGAAACGCAGTTCTGTTTTAGCGTTTTGGTTTGAAATCCTAGGAAATATTCTTGGAATTGAATGAAACAAAGCCATACTTCCTATTCAGGCTTCGAGGAGGGGCCGGAGGGGAGCCAAGGGGGCCCCACCCCCACATGGCGGCGCGACCAGAGGCGCCGGCTATGGGAGGGCCCCCGCTCCCTCAGGCCTGCCCTTCGCCCTATATATTCTCTCGCTCGAAAACCTAATAACATAAGCCACGAGACGAGAAAAGTTACGCATTTGCGCCATCCAGCGAAGTCAAGTTCGGGGCTGAAGTCTCTGTTCAGGACACGCCACGGGACGAGAATTGCCCCGGAGCCATCTCCATCGACACTGCCCAGCCATGTTCATCGCCGTTCTTGTCTCCCATGACAGGAGGAAATAGTTCTCCCTCGAGGTGAGAGGGCTCTCTGCATTAACTATGTCGTTAATCTCTCTCTCATGTACCTCAATACAATGATCTCATGGGCGCTGCCTTACATTATTGAGATCCATATGATGAGCTTTGTATCACTATTAATCTATGTGTTACTCTAGTGATGTTATTAAAGTAGTCTATTCCTCCTTCATGATGTAAAGGTGACGGTGTGTGCATCATGTAGTACTTGGTGTAGGTTATGATTGTAATCTCTTGTAGATTATGGAGTTAACTATTACTGGAGTAGTATTGATGTGATCTATTCCCCTTTCATAGCTAAAAGGTGACCCGGTGTATGCTATGTTGAGTACTCGGTCTAAATTGCAACGGTCCATTATGCACTCTAGAGGTTACTTAAATATGAATTACGAATGTTGTGGAGCTTGTTAGCTCGGCTTGAGGGAGCTCTTACCAGCCTACACAATGAATGGTGTTGTTATCCAACAAGAGAGTGTATGTAGCACAAGTGAGGAAAATAATTATTTATGTGATCAATGTTGAGAGTGTCCACTTAGTGAAAGTATGATCTGATGACTGTTCAAATGTTGCAAACATGAAACATTTCTTGTTACTACGCATCTTTACTTTTGCAATATTACCACCATCTATAACACCTGTGTTTCACTATCTCTTCAAAGAACTAGTGCACCTATACATCGACAAGTGTATTAGGTGTGTTGGGGACCCAAGGGAACTTCTTGTATCTTAATTGCGGGGTTGAGGGACTACCGATGGGAGCAGCCCCCGAGTCTATGGGCGGGTGCTTGCAGCCGCGTGTAGACTTAAATTATACTACTCGAAAATGACTTGATGAAGATGTCGAATTTTTTGAATCCACGTACTCCCGATGGGAGTAGGCTATACTTGAGTAGCAGACTTGAGTTGAGTCTTCAAACCTTGATTCATTCACTTGCAAACAAAGGTTGAAGGTTTGTTTGATTAAAGAATTAACTGAATATATATTTCTTGGACAAAATATCGAGTGTATTGTTTGGTTGACGTGGTAGCTGAATTTTTCGAATCCTTGCTTCTCCGGTATTGGAATTTTCTATCGGGTGCGCGCTCAGCGCTCGCGATGGGAGTAGCCCCCAAGTCTATGAGCGGGTGCTTGCGGCGATGGATAGACTCAAATTGTACTACTTAAGGAAGTATTCTTCTTGGGTTGAGCTTCAAATCTTCGACTTCTTCTTTCTTTGATCACGAAAAGGCAATATTTCATTATTTCCTTTGTAGACGAATATTTTGATCATAGGAATATTAGTAAACCAGCCCGATGCATTTGAATCCGGAAAACTGCACAACTCAGCTCGGGCCGCGGAGGACTTATTGAGTTCCATCAAATGAAAGTTTTACCTCACGCGTCCGTCAAGACGCTTGATCCGTGGAGGACTTACTGAGTTCTGAATTCAAGCAAATGAGAGTTAAAGGTACCTGACGCGTCCGTCAGGATTTTTCATCACATCGACGACGATGCGGATATTTCTAGCAGAGCGCAGTCTGTGGCGGTGCTAGGCCTCACAGGACGGATCCTGATGGTCTTACCTTCATGCTCTAGCATGGCATCTGGAGGCTCATGAAGACGCGGCCCAGGATTTATTTATTTATCGGATGCCTTGTTTGGCTGTTGCAGTTGCTAAAGTTGTCGGGTTCTTGTTTACCTGAAGTTTGGGTGTGCGACTAGCGCTCAGGTAGGGTAGCCCTCAAAGTCTATAGACGGGTGCTTGCGACGCGCGTAGAATCGAGTTGTACCACTTGAGGAAGTACTCAACCCGAGTTTTGAATCACTCGAAGAGTACTAACTAGGGATTGTTCAGCGGCTCGAGAAGTACTCAACCTGAGGATTTTTAAGCACTCGAAATCTGGCTTAGAGGTTTTGGCGCTCAGGAAGTACTCGACCCATCTTGTAGATGCTCAAAGTTGATATTATTGACGTTGCGGCCCTCGGGTATCGGTTGTATTTTCGATATGATGTAATGGCGCAGCCCCTATTTGGGTATGGAGAAAATAAATAATAATTGACTCTTGGGAGAAAGAACACTTAACTGTCAATTTTGTGACGGAAGCGACGTGGAAACGAGGTCATCGCGGACCGGTCGGCATGACGTGGTCGATGGAGTGGATTCTTATGGCGTTTACTTTGAAGCGATCGTGTGCGAGTCGCGATGGCGAGCGAGCGTGGCGGATCGCGCGATGGCGGGGTTCACGCAACGAGAGAAAGTCGAGGTTTCATTCCGTCTGCAGAGTTATGTTGAAGTTTTTACAATCACAACGCGCAAATAACAACACAACCAAAAAATATTTGGGCAATTTCTGAAGATAGTAGAAGTTGGATATGTAGCACCTGATTATTTTGATGAATGATGGCGGGATTCTCGATGGCGTGTACGCGTGTGGGATCTTCTTAGTGGCGGGTTCGCGCGATAGAGAACGAAATATGCTTCTAGACAGTAAGTGATCTGGCGTTAACCCTCCCACCCAGATGAATCTTCCTTGAGTTTGATCTTCTGTCGAAGGATGTTGATGACGAACTCGATGATTTTCTACCAGTTGCGATCTGGATATGGTTGATGACGATGGACAACTTCTTTTTCTTGACTTCAATCTTGCCGATGATGTTGATGATGAACTCGACGGATCCTTGGGATGACAAAAATCAGATGCGATGCCTTCCCACAGGCAGGCGCAGTAGCCAGTGGTACCACCAAACAATGTCAAGATTATGGACTTAAGTTTTAGTGAGCGATGATTAGGGTCAGAACGAGATGTCGCATGACGTACCTAGGTTCACGTCCCCACGGTGGAGGATCGCTACATCTGCTAACAATCAATATAATCATAACGTAACATAGGGTGTGTATGGGGTCTGTAGCGGGGTTGTATCTAGTCTAATCTAATCTCTATGTTGTGATATCCCCATGGGATGCCCCTGCCTTGCTTTATATATGCAACCAGGTTAGAGTTTACAAGAGTCCTGATCTATTACAATTTGGAGTCCTCTTTCTTGTAGTCCAAGTCAATATTGCACTCGGGTCCAGCTTCTCGAGTCCTTGTGCTAATCCACCCCCGTAATTCACCACACCGGGTATAGCAATAATGGGTACCCGAAAGGGTATACCTATGACAACAGGCGGTTCCCATATTTCAGGGTGAGCACACTTCATGATTGTTCAATTCTTAATAAGCGCCCTATGATCACAAACATGACTGCTTATTCATTTCTTAACATGATTGTATTGAGGCTATAGATAGTACTCATGCGACAACAAGGGTGCCCCAACACAACAATCACTCACGAGGAGAAAGCACTAGACCAGTTGCTTGCCGATGTTGACTTTGATATGAAGTTCACATATGTGTTAGCTATATGGGAAGGATCAAGTCATGATGCATCCATCCTTGCTAATAGCTTGTGTGATGGGTTGATGAAAATTCCTGAAGGTAAGTTCTACATAGGACTAGGTTTGGATATGCATGTCCAAACCTCTGATTCTCCACCCTTTAGAAAAACAAGGTATGTTCAACGAGTTCGGTCCAAGAACATATATGGAGATGCAAAGAATTGTTCCATCTAAAACATTCAAACCTTGAGTCACCATTGAGAGCCACTTTTTGCTTCTTTGAAGACCAGGTTTAAGATCCTTGGTAATCCTTACACACTTAACAGCAGTCCAAATGAAAGTGGTTCTTGCTTCTGCATAATTCTGGCTTATGGATGTTTGGTTGGGAGCAGGATGAGTTCTTTAAGTACATTTATGCTGATAAAAATGGAAATTGGCCATGGTGTGGCGTGACAGTGGAAACCCTAGCGGAATAAGAGGTTCGAGTGGGTGATAAGTCGATTTGCATCACTATTTTGTATCATAATTTCTTGTTATTCATTGATATATTTCACATTGAAGACCTGATACTTATGTTATTTCATCATTTGCATGTTTCATCATTATTGGAGGATCAAGCAGCGGAGCCAGGATTCTTGGAAAAAGCACCGTCCGAACGCAATATTTTGGAAGATCAAGCTGTGGAAGGAAATTTCCGTAAATTCCACTATTTTTTCAGGATGACGGAGGGAGCCGGGAAGGGAAGAAGAGGGGAGCGCGTGAGCCCCGGCGGGTCCACGGCGAGCGCGGCCATGGCACAGCCGCGCCACCACTGTGGTGTGGGGGCCCACAACCCCTTTAAGCCTCCTTTTCTTCGCGTACTCCTTCGTCCTAGAAAACCTAAGCCACAGAGAGGGACCTCCACGAAGGGGTTACGACGCCTGCAGGCGAGGAGAGCCGCAGAGAGAAAGAGCTCTCCCGTGAGCGAGAATCATGAAGCTCCCACTGGGCGAGAATCGTTTCCCATCGCCATCGTCATCGAGCGGGACATCATCTCATACATCTACATGTCTACAGCCCCCTCGTCACCGCTGTAACAATTTGAGTTAAATCTTGATTTGAATTGTGGGAAACTCTCCCGACATTATTCTCTACTTGTTATAGATGCTATTGAAAGTGAAACCATTGAACCAGGTTTATGTTCAGATTGTTATTCATCATCATATCACCTATGATTGTATTCCATACGATGTCTCGTGAGTAGTTCGTTTAGTTCTTAGGGACATAGGTGAAGTCTAAATGCTAGTAGTGAATTATGGTTGGTATCTTCAATGTTGTAAATGTTGATTGTGTCATTCTTCTAGGTAATTGGCCGTGTGACATCGACTACCACGACCACTTCACAAATTTATGGGCCTAGGGGAGTGCATCTTGTATTCGGTTGCTAGTGCCCAGATTCTTAGGATGTGAAACTGAGCTCAGTTGTATATCGTCTGAGAGGGATCGCGGGGGATCTCGAGTTTAAAAATTTACGTAGTTAGATTTATCTTAATTACTTTCTTGTAGTTGCGGATGCTTACAGAGGTATAATCACAAGTATGTATTAGTCCTAGGAAGGGCGGTGCATTAGCATAGGTTCACCCACAGAACACTTATCAAACAGTGAAGATTATTAAGCCACATGAAGCGAAAGTACTAGACTAAAATCCCTATGTGTCCTCAGGGACGTTTGGTCATTATAAGTAAACAAGCCAGCTTGTCCTTTGTGCTAAAATTAGGCCACTCGCTGCAATTATTTCTCGCATTTTACTTACTCGTACTTTATTCATCTGGTACATCAAAACCCTTGAATACTTGTTTGTGAGCATTCCCAGTGAATCCTTCATCGAAAGTGCTTGAACACCTTCCGCTCCTCGTTGGGATCGACATTTTTACTTATCGAAGATACTACGATACACCCCTATACTTTGTGGGTCGTCAAGACTATTTTTAAAGCCTTGGTTGCGGGAAGCGCTATTGGTAAATGGAATTGGTAAGGAAAACCTTTCCTGTTTGTGCTGATTTTTATTTCTGCCTGCTTATAAGTCATTTTGGAGAGATCTTCTCTTCAATTTCTATTTAGGAAATCTACTACTACTGCAACGGTGGTGATGAAGCGCCAGGTGGGGAAGTAGTACCATATAAAATACCTATGAAAATTATTGAACGTGTTATGGATAGCAGTATGAGAGGATGGAAGCTGGCCATCTGGTGATCATTGTGTTTTTGCATTAAGTATACGGTTGTTCAAATGTGCGGGTATTTCTACGAATGAAGTTAGAAAAACCTTCACTATATCGTACGTAAGCGGTATGCTTGGTATAAATTCTTTGAAGAATGGTGATTCTATTGATTGGGAGGACATTGTGCCTTTATTTATTCCAAATTTTATCCTCCAAGTGAAATTCACAAAGATCGGGAACCGCATATATAATTTCTGGCCTCATGATGGAGAGAGTATTGCCCAAGCTTGGGGAGATTGAAGTCTTTAATGCTCAAATGCCCCGTTCATGAGCTTCCTGGTAATGTTATTATTGATAATTTCTATGCAGACTTTCTTTTCAAGACAAGACCTTCCTGGATACTTCTTGTCTGGATCATTTACACGAAACAAAGAAGAGTTTAAGGGACCTTCTTGATCGGATCAAAGAAAATACTGAAGGATGGGCGACAAAGATAGAGAATCGGGTATAATTTATGATTATAAATGCATTGAAGCTTTTATGAATACTGATAAATTTCGTAATATGAGTGCTACATATGGTCTTGATTCCCAAGTTGTTGCAAATCTTTATAAGGCTTTTGCCTCTCATTATGAACTACCTAAGAAGAATTTTGATAAGTATCATGGACAGTATAAAGATAAAGTTGATTCATCGTAAACAAATGTGTAGTGATTGAAGCTGTTGATAATGTTATTCCCGAAGCTTATATTGAAAAAAACTCCTTTCCCTGCTAAAATGAAGAGTACTCTGTCATATCAAGTGCGGTTAATAAAAGTGAAAAGAAACATATAGAAAATGAAGAACAAATTAAAATTGAACTTGCTGTTGCAATAGTTAAAGATCTTGTGAGTGAAAATGTGGAGGATGGTCATATTATTTTCTACTGTGAAGATGCTTCTAATATTGTTTCACATCCTAATAAACCCAAACAAGTTAGTGTTTCTATGCTATCTGTTAGAATTGGTGATCATTGCTATTATGGTTTATGTGATATTGGTGCAAGTGGTAGTGCTATTCCTTATGAGCTTTACACGGAGATTATGCACAAAAGGGAGTGGTTCTTGTGAACTTGAAGATATTGATGTGGTTATTCATCTGGCTAATAGAAAAACTATTTTCAATTGGTATTGTTAGAGATGTGGAAGTTCTATGTGGTAAAATTAAATATCCTGCTGACTTTTTGGTACTTAGTTACTGCTTGCTAATTTGATCATTATTCCTATCATTTTGGTAGACCTTTCCTAAATACTTGTGGAGATAATATAGATTGTAAGAAAGAGAAAATTTTGACTAGATTCTTTGGTGAACCTTATGAATTTAACACAAATTTACCAAAACTCCTTATAGAGCTGCCAAGTAATGATTTTAAAATGGAACGTGTGCATCTATTGTTCTTGTTCCTAATAATCCTTTACGACATTTGGAGAATAGTGAAAGTGAAGCTTTTAGGAAAGAAAGAGATGAGCTTGAGAAATTTTTTCTACGCCAACCTATTCTCAAGCATGATTTACTAGTGGAAGATTTGGGTACAACACTGATGAAGATCTTTTGTTTTGATTTAAAGCCTTTTTGACAATCTTAAATATGCTCATATTGATGATAAAAAAATATATCCGTTTATTATTAGTTCTAAGCTTTCGGAGAGATTGAGGAAGAAGGTTATTGGAAATATTGAAGAAACAGGAGCTATTGGCTATACTCTTGATGATTTGAAAGGTTTCTCCTTCTATTTGCCAACGTGCTATTAATATGGAAGAGAATCTAGCTTTGTTGTTGGTTACATCAACGTCGTCTAAT
This sequence comes from Lolium multiflorum, assembly GCA_030979885.1. Lineage (NCBI taxonomy): Eukaryota > Viridiplantae > Streptophyta > Magnoliopsida > Poales > Poaceae > Lolium > Lolium multiflorum. The sequence goes on from CM061750.1 coordinate 337,962,531, forward strand.
TCAGAAGATGAAAGAGGTGGTAAGGAATGAGGTATTAAAACTGCTTGAAGCTATCATATCCTATTATTGATAGTAGATGGGTTAGTCTGTGCATTGTGTCCCTAAGAGGAATGATTGTTGTGCCTAATGATAATGATAAGCTTATTCCTCAAAGAGAGTAGTTGTAGGATATAGAATGTGCATTGATTTTAGAAAAGTTAATAAAGTTACTAAGAAGATCATTACCCTTTACCCTTTATTGATCAAATGCTAGAAAGGTTATCTAAAAATACTCATTTTTGCTTTCTTGATGGTTGAAATACTGGATTTTACAATTCTTTATTGGTAAAGATCAAGAAAACCACGTTTACTTACAATCGCCTTATGGAACTTATGCTTATAGGCGTATGCCTTTTGGTTTATGTAATGCTCCTTGCTACTTTTCAAAGATGCATGTGTGCTATTTTTCATTGCGAAAGTATTGTTGAGGTGTTCATGGATGATTTTTGTGTATATGGGAATTCTTTTGATAATTGCATACAAAACCTCGATAAAGTTTTGCGGAGATGTGAAGAAACTAATCTAGTCTTGAACTGGGGAAAATGCCACTTTATGGTTAATGAAGAAATTGTATTGGGACATAAAATTTCCGAGAGAGGTATTGAAGTTGATAGAGCTAAAGTTGAAGCAGTTGAGAAGATGCCCTATCCGAGGGATGTTAAAGGTATTAGTAGTGTTCTTGGTCATGCTTGGGTTTTATAGGAAATTTATTAAAGATTTCTCTAAAATTTCCAAAGCCTCTTACTAATCTTCTTCAAAAAGATGTAACTTTTGTTTTTTGATGATTGTAAGGAAGTTTGAAACTCTAAAAAAAGCCTTAACAACTGCTCCTGATTGGATGATTGGAATTTGCCTTTTAAAATTATGTGTGATGCCAGTGATTTTGCTGTAGGCGCTGTTCTTGGACAGCAGGTAGATAAAAAATTAAATGTTATTCATTATGCTAGTAAGACTCTTGATGTTGCTCAAAAATTATGCTACAACTGAGAAGGAATTGTTAGCTGTAGTCTTTGCTTGTGACAAGTTTAGACCATATATTGTTGATTCAAAAGTCACAATTCATACTGTTGATCATGTTGCAATTAGATACCTTATGACAAAGAAGATGCTAAGCCAAGGCTTATTAGATGGATACTTCATTTGCAAGAATTTGATTTACATATTATGGATAGGAAAGGTCTTGATAATCACCATTTAACTGTAATTTGTCTAGAGTGGAAAATATTGCTTATGATCCAGTTCCTGTAATGATAGTGTTCCAAATGAACAATTGGCTGTAATAAAGATGAGCTGTTGAGAGAGCCCATGGTATCTGGGTCATCATAACATTGTTTGAAGTATTTGCCTCAACAGCACCATTTCGACCAAAGGGAAATTCTTTTATGACGGGCATTATTTTGGGATGACCCACATTTATATAAAGAAGAATTGGATGGTATTATGCGATGTGTTCCTGAATATGAACAACCGGAGATATTGAGTAAATGTCATGGTAGTGTTTATGGAGGTATCACATTGGAGATGGAAACTGGCACAAGGTTCTACAGAAGAAAGCCAGTGCATTAACAACACTCTTCAGATGCAAGGAAATTTATTTATCTTGTGAATAGAGTATCAAAAAGTTGGTAATATCTCTAGACCCAATGAAATGCCTATGAATTATACTCTTGTTATTGAACCATTCGATTGTTGAGGATTTGACTTCATGGTCATTTCCCTTCTTCAGATGGTAACACTCATATACTTATTGTTGTTGTCGACAAATTTACTAAATGGGTAGAAGCTATACCTACAAAGTGTGCTGATGGTGAGATCTATAAAAATACTTGTAGATATTATATTTCCTAGATTTAGAGTACCTAGATATATTATGAGTGGAGGTTCTCATTTTTATTAAATGGAGTTTAGAAAACTCTTGCTAAGTATGGTATTAATCATAGAATTGCTGCAGCTTATCATCCTAGTGGTAAAGTAGAATTATCAAATAGAGATTAAATCTATCTTGCAAAAGACAGTTGTTAATAAATCTAGGAAGAATTGGGATAGCAAATTGAAAGAAGCACTATGGGCTTATAGAACTACTGCTTATAAAAATCTTATGGGAATGTCACCTTATAAAATGGTTTATGGAAAAGCTTGTCATTTACCTTTGGAACTAGAGCACAAAGCTTATTGAGCTGTTAGAGAAAATAAAGATTCTAAATTAGCCGGTAATAAGAGTTCTTGCCAATTCACTGAAAAGTTGCCATGGTAAACAGAAGTTGAAGTCGCCTTAGAGTAGTTCTTTGAATGTACATAGTGACGATTTTTGGTCCCTCATGGTGCATGTCAAAACTTTTTCTTTCTCGTTTTTGAGGCCACCTGGCAGAGCAGACGGCCAAAACGTCGTATGGTGGCCGGGACGTGGTGCATCTCGAAATCTCGGGTTCGCAGGCCGAGTCAACGCATAATCCGCACCGCCGAGGGATGTGGGGCCCGGATGGCAGCCTCGGCATTGTTGTTTTTCTAGATCGCGCCATCTCGTTGAACGTTCTCCGTCGAGCCGTTTACGATGCGGGATCATGGGTCCCGCATGTCATCCCCCCATGAACCAAATTTTCTATTCTTGGATTTTTTTGACCCCGTGATTTCTACTTCCTCTTTCTTTTGATCCCTTGCCGCCTTGGAAACGTTGGGGATGCTGCATCGCTGCTGCTAAATGGGACCGCATGTCATCCTCTATGTGCAATCAACTTTCTTTCTTGGAGTTTTTGGCACCTCAAATTTGGTCACTTGCCTTTTTCTTTCGATCCCCTACTAGCCTCTCAAAGCGGTGATCTGTTAGCACCTTCTTGGGACCCATGTCATCCTCATATGCATAGGCTTTCTTTTCTTGAATTATTTTGGCACCTCATATTTGGTCACTTACCTTTTCTTTCGATCCCTATAGCCTCTCAAGCGGCTAGCTGCTAAATGGGACCATGTCATCTCTATAGCCTATAAAACTTTCTTTTCTTGGATTTTTTGGCACCTCATATTTGGTCACTTGACTTTTTCTTTCGATCCTATGCCTCTCCGTAGGTGATACCGTTGCTTTGCTAAATGGGACATGGCATCTATGTGCTTGTAAAACTTTCTTTTCTTGGATTTTTTTGGCACCTCATATTTGGTAACTTGACTTTTCTTCGATCTATAACGCCTCTCCAAACGGTCAATCTGTTCTTTGTAAATGGGACCGCATGTCATCCTCTATGTCTTATAAAACTTTCATTTTTGGATTATTTTTGGCACCTCATATTTCACTTGACTTTTCTTTAGTCTGCAGCCTCTCCAAGCGGTGAGGCAGCTGCCATTAATGAGGACGCATGTCATCCTGTGGCAATCAACTTTCTTTTCTTGAGTTTTGGCACCTCATATTTGGTAACTTGACTTTTTCTTCGATCTCATGCCCACGTTTGAAGCGTTGGGGTACTGCTTGGCTCATCGGTTGCATGTCATCCTACTGTGTCTTTATAAAAAGTTTCCTTTGTTGGTTTTTTTCCTCTGATTTTTTGGCTTGCCTTTTTCTTTTGATCCCCCTTTGAAACGTTGAGTAAGGTGTTGGTTCAAGGGACCCGCATGTCATCCTTTATGTCCATCAACTTTCTTTTCTTGGATTTTTTTTTTCACCCCCTAATTACTAGCTACTTTCTTTTTCTTTGATCTCCAAACATTACAAACATTGAGGCATTGCTTGCCAAAATGGGACCCATATCATCCTCTAGCAACACCAATAAATCTTGGATTATTTTTTGGCTCCCGATATTTGGTCACTTGCCTTTTCTTTCGATCTCATACGCCTTTGAAACGTTGAGTAGGTTCGCTCATGGGTCCCGCATGTCATCCTCTGGTGTAAAGTTTCCTTTTTGAGTTATTTTTGTCCCCTAATTTTGGCTATTTGCCTTTTTCTTTTTGATCCCACACCCCAGTTGAAAACGATGGCGACGCTGCTGGCAAGTCGGTCCCCCATGTCATCCTCTATGAGCAGTCAACTTTCTTTTCTTGGATTGTTTTGACCCCTGTTAATTTGGCTATTTCCTTTATTTTTCTTTGATCCTATAGCCTTGGAATTGCTGAGGAGTACTCTTGCCCTCATTTTCTTTGGTCTGTCAGCCTTGGAAACGTTAGAGGCCATTGCTACAAAATAGGACGCATGTCATCCTCTATGTACAATAAGTTTCTTTTCTTGGATTATTTTTGGCTCACGATATTATGTCACTTGCCTTTTTCTTTGATCTCATGCCACGTTTAAACTGAGATCTTCTTGCCTCATGGGTCCAGCATGTCATCCTCTCGAGAACGATAAATGTTTTCTTTTCTTGTATTTTTTACCAATGATTTTTGGCTTTTTATTTTCGATCCCTAGCATGGCTTGTTGACTCATTCTTGGCTCTGTGATTTGATATTAAGCCTCCGTACAAAACATGTGATATTTTATTTTGCAGGCATTAACGTTGTATTTCGCTCTGAGCTATTGCAAACGGATAAATTGAAATCTTTATATCTACATAAACAAACTTATATGTTGAATCTCCTTGTTTTTTGTTTTTACGAAGCATAGGACTTTCCTGTTTTTTTTTGAAAAATCCGACCTTTCCTGTTTTGGAGTGGGCTGAAATTGTGCGAGTCAAAAGGCCCAGCAGGATAGTTCGAAGGCCAGATGTCCATATGCAACCCAATTGAAATCTTTCTTTTTCTTGGATTTTTCACCACGATTCAGCTCTTCATTTCTTCCGGTCTGTGCGCAGCAGAGCGTTGAGACCGCGCACAAAATGGGACCATGCATCCCTCTATACAATAAAGTTTCTTTTCTTGGATTATTTTGGCTCTGATATTATGTCACTTGACTTTTTCTTTCAATCTCATGCCGACTTTGAAACGTTGGGGAAGCTGCTGGCTCCCGCATGTCATCCTCTATGAACAATAAAAGTTTTCTTTGTTGGATTTATTTTTCCCCCTAATTTCTGGCTATTTGTCTTTTTCTTTTTGATCCCCTGCCCCCTTTGAAACGATGACGACGCAGCTGGCGAGTCGGTCCCACATGTCATCCTCTATGAACAATAAAAGTTTCCCTTTGATGGATTTATTTTTGACCCTAATTAATTTACGCTTCTTCCTTTTTTATTTGATCCTTAACATGAAATAGTTGAGGATCTTTCTTGCCTCATGGAAGGTCCGCATGTCATCCTCTCGAGAAAGGTAAATGTTTCTTTTCTTGAATTTGTTTACCAAGTGATTTTTGGCTTTTTCTTTCGATCTCACGCCACCTTTGAAACGTTGACGGCTTCCTTTGGCTCATGGGTCCCAAATGTCAGCCTCCCCATACTCAAATCCTCTTTCTGCCAAGGTTGTATTTCTAGATAGATAAGGTGGATTGGAATCTGCCATGGTTCAGGCAGTCAGGTAAGCCTTCTTGCACCAATTAATGGAAGTAGTGTATCGCAGGTCAAGACATGTCACTCTGAAAAGTTGCCATGGTAAAATGAAGTTGAAGTCAATAGCGAAGTGGTTCTTTGGTATCTCATGGCGACGATTTTGGTCCCTCCGTGGTGCATGTCAAAACTTTTTTTTTCTCGTTTTTGAGGCCATAGCCGGCAGCCGGCCAAAGTGGCGTATGGTGGCCAGGACGTGGTGCATCTGCAAAAATCTCGGGTTCGCCAGGCGAGTCAACGCAAATCCGCCCATGGGGATGTAGGCAGAGATGGCAGCCTCTGCGGCATTGTTTTCTAGATCGCGCCACTGGATTCCAACGTTCTCCCGGTCGAGCCGTTTACGATGCAGGATTGGGTGTCGCATGTCATCCTCTATGAACCAGAATTCTTTCTATTCTTGGATTTTTGTGACCCCCTGATTTCTGGCTGCTTCCTTTTTCTTTTGATCCCTTGCCGCCTTGGAAACGTTCTGAGACAGCTGGCAGCACAAATAGGACCCGCATGTCATCCTCTATATGCGATCAACTTTCTTTTCTTGGAGTTTTTTTGTACCTCAAATTTGGTCACTTGCCACCTATTTCGATCACCGCCTCTCAAGCGGTCAATCTTCAGCTCTTGCTAGCGGGACACTTGTGTCATCCTCTATGTGCCTCATAAACTTTCTTTTCTTGAATTGTTCGGCACCTCATATTTGGTCACCTTCCTTTTTCTTTCGATCAGCCCTTTCGCCTTTTCCTCACCATTCTTGCTAAATGGGCTGGACGTCTCCTCATGTCTTATAAAACTTTCTTTTCTTGATTTTTTGGCACCTCATATTTGGTCACTTGACTTTTTCTTTTGATCTCTGTTGCCTCTCAAACGGTGATACGGCTGCTGCTAAATGGGACCGCATGTCCATCCTCTATGTACTATAAAACTTTCTTTTCTTGGATTTTTGGCTCCTCGTATTTGGTCACTTGACTTTTCTTTCGATCCTGCTTGCCTCTCAAGCAGTGATACATTTCTTTGCTAAATGGGACGCATGTCATCCTCATGTCTTATAAAACTTTATTTTCTTGGATTTTTGGCACCTCATATTTGGTCACTTCGCTTTTTCTTTGATCCTTTGCTGCCTCTCAAACGGTAATACCGCCCGCTTTTGCTAAATGGGACCCGCATGTCATCCACTATGTACTATAAAACTTTCTTTTCTTGGATTTTTGGCACCTCATGGTAGTACTTCGACTTTCTTTCGATCCCTGCGCCTCTCAAACGGTGATAAAGCTGCTTTGCTAAATGGGACAGCATGTCATCCACGTGCTATAAAGCTTTCTTTTCTTGAATTATTTTTGGCTCCTCATATTTTTCACTTGCCTTTTTCTTTCGATCTACACTTCTCAAAGCGGTGATAGCTCTTTTGCCAAATGGGACATGTGTCATCCCTCTATGTCTTGTAAAACTTTCTTTTCTTGAATTATTTTTGGCTCCTCTTTTGGTCACTTGCCTTTTCTTTCGATCTCATGGCCCCTTTGAAACGTTGAGGAAAATGGGGCCGACATGTCATCCTCTATGTACTATGATTCATTTCTTGGTTTTTCACCCTCTGATTTTTGGCAATTTTCTTTTTCTTTTGATCCTGCCGCCTCAAACGGTGAAATCACACAGCATAAATGGAGACCGCATGTCATCCTACATGTACTATAAAACTTTCTTTTCTTGAATTATTTTTGGCTCCTCATATTTGGTCACTTGCCTTTTTCATTACGATCTCATGCCACGTTTGAAACGTTGAGGAACCTGTGACAAATGGGACATATGTCATCCTCTATGAGCAATCAGCTTTCTTTTCTTGGAGTTTTTGGCACCTCATATTTGGGTACTTGCCTTTTTCTTTCGATCTCATGCCATTTGAAACGTTGAGGAACCTGTGGCTCATGGGACCGCATGTCATCCTCTATAAGAGCAATCAGCTTTCTTTTCTTAGGTTTTTGGCACCTCATGTTGGGCACTTGCCTTTCTTTTCCCGATCTCATGCCATGATTTGAAGCACGTTGAGGAACTTTCTTGTGGGACGCATGTCATCCTCTATGTCTTATAAAAGTTTCCTTTGTTGGATTTTTTTCACCCTCTGATTTTTTGGCTTGCCTTTTTCTTTTGATCCCCTGCCCCCTTTGAAACGTGAGTAAGCTGCTGACTCAAGGGACCCCCATGTCATCCTCTATGTCCATCAACTTTCTTTTCTTGGATTTTTTTTCACCCCCTAATTACTAACTACTTTCTTTTCTTTTGATCTCAAGCCGCATTACAAACATTGAGGCCGCTTCTTTGTAAAATGGGACCCACATGTCATGCTCCTTAATATGATAAAGTTTCTTTTGGATTATCTTTTGCTCACGATGTTTGTCCTTGCCTTTTTTCTTTCGATCTCATGCCGCCTTTGAAACGTTGGGTAAGCTGCGCTGGCTCATGGGTCACGCATGTCATCCTCTCTGTACAATAAGTTTCCTTTCTTGGAGTTATTTTTGACCCATAATTTTCTGGCTGTTTGCCTTTTTCTTTGGATCTCTACCCCTTTGAAACGATGAGGACGTTTTTGGCAGGTCGGTCCCACAAGTCATCCTCTATGAACAATAAAGTTTCCTTTGATGGATTTATTTCTAATTAATTTTCGGATATTTCCTTTTTTTCTTTGATCTGTAGCCTTGGAATCGTTGAGGATCCTGCTGGCCTCATGGGTCACGCATGTCATCCTCTCGAACGGTAAATGTTTCTTTTCTTGGATATTGTTTATCAAATTTTGGCTTATTTTTCTTTCGATATCCCGCAGCCTTTAAAACGTTGAGGACGACTGCGGCTCTGGTCCCATGTCATTACTCATGAACAATAAGCAGCTGAGAGCCAGTAACGCCTCATGGGTCAGCATGTCATCCTCTCAAAACGAAAATGTTTCTTTTCTATTTTTTACCAACAGATTTTGGTTTATTTTTCTTTCCATCCTAGCCTTTAAGCAATGACTGCGGCTCATGGATTCCCAGTGTCGACCTCAAATTACGAAACATGTGATATCTTGATTATTTTGCGGACAATAAACATTGTATTGCGCTCTGAGCTATTTCAACGGATAAATTAAATCTTTATTTTTACATAAACAAATTTATATGCTGTTGAATCTCCTTGTTTTGTTTTTTTTGAAGCATAGGACTTTCTTGTTTTTTAGAAAAAGTCAAGACTATCTTGCTTTGGGTCAAATTTGAAATTGTGCGAGTCAAAAGACGTGAGATGGTTAATGAGATGTCCACATGTGTGGTAAATAGTTCTTTTTTTTTTTGGGATTTTTTCACCCCACGATTCCCCGCTACTTCATTTCTTTTGGTCTGTCTGCCTTAGAAGCAGGTAAGTATTTGCAAAATGGGACATATGTCATCCTCTATACAATAAATTTCTTTTCTTAGATTATTTTGGCTCGATATTTGGTCACTTGCCTTTTCTTTTCGATCCCAGTGTGACCTCTCAAGTTGGGACCTCTGCAGCAAAATGGGACAGCATGCCATCCTCTATGTACCGATCAAGTTTCTTTTCTTGAATTATTTTTGGCTCGATATTTGGTCACTTGCCTTTTTCTTTACGATCTCATGCCACGTTTGAGACGTTGAAAAACCTGCCTAGCTCATGGGACACGCATGTCATCCTCATGTACTATAAAAGTTCATTTTCTTGGGTTTTTCTCACCTCTGATTTTGACTATTTCCTTTTTCTTTTTGATCCCACTGCCTTTAGACGTTGAGTTTCTGTGGCTCATAGTAAAACTTTCCTTTATTGAGTTTTTACCCCACGATTCCCGGCTACTTTCTTTTCTTTTGATCTCAAGCGCATTTGAAGCACGTTGAGGCCATTATTTGCTAATTGGGACCGCATGTCATCTCTATGTCTGATAAAAATTTTCTTTCTTGGATTATCTTTGTCTCACGATATTTTGTCACTTGCCTTTTTCTTTCGATCTCATACCGCCTCTGAAACGTTGAGGATGCTGCTGGCTCATGGGTCCCGCATGTCATCCTCTACGAAAAATAAAGTTTCCTTTCTTGGAGTTATTTTTGAACCTTAATTTCTGGCTACTTGCCTTTTTCTTTTGATCCAGTGCCGCCTTGGAAACTTGAGACATTATTTTCTTTAAATGGAGTCCATGTCTCATCCTCTATGTACGATAAAATTTCTTTCTTCGATTATTTTCGGTTCTGATATTTGGTCACTTGCCTTTTCTTTCGATCTCATGCCCCCTTTGAAACATTGAGGAAGCTGCTGGAGCATGGGTCCCGCATGTCATGAACAATAAAAGTTTCCTTTCTTGGAGTTATTTTTACCCCTAATTTATTCCTTCTTTTTCTTTTGATCCCAGCCGCCTTTGAAGCGTTGAAGACTTTGCTGGCTCATGGGTGTGTCAGCCTCTATGAATAATAAACACTTCCTTTCTTGGAGTTATTTTTTGTTGGAGTGGTCAGTTGCCTTTTTTCTTTCGATCCCCCGTCGCCTTCTAAACGTTGAGGCTCGTGGGTCCAGGATAACCATTCCTCCATGGACAATAAACCTCTCCTTTGTTGGATTTATTCTTCACCCTCGATTTTGGCTATTTCCTTTTCTTTGATCCCACTTCATAGCCTTGAAATATTGAGTAAGGCTGCGACACATGGGGCCCGCATGTCATCCTCTATGTCTGATCAACACAAGATCTTGGCGAAAGAGCTGTAGTCAGGACCTTATGTCAACCTCATGTACAATAAAGTTTTCTTTCTTGGATTATTTTTAGCTCTGATATTCGGTCACTTTCCTTTTTCTTCCGATCTCATGCCGCCGCCTTTGAAATGTTGAGTAAGGTGCTGGCTCATGGGACCAGCATGTCATCCTACATGTCTGATAAAGTTTACATTCTTCCAACACCCCCTGATTTTTGGTCACTTGCCTTGTCGCTGCTGGCTCATGGGTCCACATGTCAGCCTCTTTGAACAATAAACCTTTCCTTTGTTGGTTATTGTTTACCTAATTTTACGGCTATTTGCCTTTTCTTTTATTTACAGAGCCTTTAGTTGAAGATTTCTTTGGCTCATGGGACCCGCATGTCATCTCGTAACTACCATTTCTTTTCTTGGTTTTTTCACCCTTCAGATTTTTGGCTATTTCCTTTTTCTTTTGATCTAGCCTTGGAAACGTTGAGTAAGCTGCTGACTCATAGGACCCGCATGTCATCCTGCATACCTGTCAAACTTTCTTTTTTTGGAGATTTTTTACCCCTACTAGGCACTTTCTTTTTCTTTTGATCTCAAACAGCATTTGAAACAGCTGAAACATTTCTTGCAAAATGGGACCCGCATGTCATCTCATGTACAATAAGTTTCATTTCTTGGATTATTTTATTTTTTACGATATTTACTTGCATTTTTCTTCGATCTCATGTAAGCCTTTGAAACGTTGAGTAATTTGCTGGGCTGATACATGGGTCCCGCATGTCATCCTCTACAGAACAATAAGTTTCATTTCTTGGGTTATTTTTGGCTCTAATTTCAGGCTACTTCTTTTTCCTTTTGATCCTGCTAGCCTTTGAAGCGGTCTCGCATTCTGCAGACTAATACAAGCCTTTTCTCTCCAAGATCTTGCAAGTTGATAGATTAAATCATGGAATTATTATGATATGTTTTAAATTTCAAATCCACTTTATGAATTATTAAAAATACAGTTATCCATGTGGGTATGGAGCGAACAAGGATTTTCATATTGGGCATGAGCAGTTCCAAAATTGGAACCCAATAATTCAAAATAACTAAAAACAACTTTCATGTAGAATCTCGCGTTTTTCTTTTGCCATTCATAGGATACGTGTTTCATTAGAAAAGAGTAGAAATTGCATGGCGAGAAGAGCCACATTTGTGGTTATTGGGCTTAGAACGAGTAGGAGCAAGTAGTGAGAGCAATTACATGTAGATGGCCGTTGTAGCTTAAAGTGAAATATTAGGCCCAACAGGGGAAGGTTGAACAGTACTATTTTCTAAGTGGAAGGTGGTACATGGCGTAATCTTGCAAAAAAAAAGATGGACACGGGTTCTTGAGAATTGCCCATCTGCGCACCTTCATGTCGTGGCCAGCGACTCAGCCCGCCACCAGCGGCAAAGCCTGCAAATCTCGCGTCGGGCCGCGATGCTTGCCGCGTCTCGGGCACGAGGGAATGCGCGACGTCGCGCAGCGCCCCAAGGGTACGTATTACGCGGAGATACGTGACGGCGACGAGCGCGGCCTCGGCACATACGAGACCGCGCACGAGGCCGCGCGCGCGTACGCCCGTGGCGTGGCGGCTCGGGCGCGCGCGATCGTCGATGAATTTCCATGACGATGTGGACGCGCAGTGGCTGGAGATGCCAGCGCGCCACCGTACATCGTGGAAACGGGAGGAACAAGCGCCGCCGTAGCGAGACGGAGGCCTTGGATTTGCGCATTCTTAGAAGCGGGACGGCGCGCGAGCGCGCGAGGAGTGGGCGGCCGCCCCCGAGGACGTGGCGCAGGAACGAGCACTTCGCGGACGGAGGCGGAGAAGGCTACGAGCGGCGGGGGCTGGGAAAGGAGGACCGCGCACAACGGAGGGCGGAGCAGGCCTTCATCGAAGCGCGGCTCGCCGGGCCGACCACCATTGACGGGACGACCCCGTTGGATTGACCTCTTCTCGTCGGATCCGGTTTCGGGCACGACCCTGACTCGTCGGATGTCGAGTTTTAGTTTAGTTTTATCGCACTACTTTGTACAAATATGAACTACGGAGTATCTATCAAACTAATTTTATCCTATTTTATGTCTATTTCTAGTCTTTATTTGATCTTTTTTCTGCACTCTATTTTTCATTATATTCTGTTTTTGGCGCTGCATTATAGCGCCTCTGAAAATACGCTGTTTCAGCCCTGCATTTGGCCGCCACAGTTTGCAGCTTCCGGTGAAGCTATTGCCGGCTCCATGCGCAGCATCAGCCCACAGCGCCAAAATATAGAGCCACTGCTGGAGTTGCTGTAATATGTTTGTCAGCAGGAGCTTACCTAATTAGTGAAAAAGATGTTCAGCGTGGGATTCGATAAAAGGATCTTCATGTTTTTTTTCCTAGCGATCCTAGTTCGGACTTTTGATTGTGTTGGCTAGTGCATGAAGCTTGACACCTGTATTATGTGATCCTGATATGAGGATAAGAACACCTTCAGGTTGCATTGCTAATGGTGTCTACTGCAGCAGTGGCGTACCTTCAATGGAGACTGATGCAAGAGAGTTGGTACTGGTGAACCTGCACCTGACATCATCGTGCCACCTGAAGTAGGTTGTGTATTGGGATTAGACTGATAAGCATAGCACCTTGCAAAGAACAAGATGCTGCTAGTGTTGGTTAACGTGATTTTACGACAAAAGTCATGTATGCTCAACAGGTGCCGTACCTAGTTTGGATATTGTGTTGTTACCCTTTTGTGGTTTGGTGTTTGTCCAACATAGAAAGCTACTCTTTTCCCGTGTAAGTGTTATTATGTGAACAAAAGTTGTATGTACATATATATCGGTCAGAGAACCAAGATTGCATATTCTTGCCTGGTTATAACACATAAGTCATAATAACAATTAAAGAGAAAAGGAACATTTGCCTTTGCAATGTGATTGTGCCAAGTAGATTAGACAACCAACCACAAACATTACAGGTCAACAGCCAAACGCATGCGAAAGTCCTAAGGTAAGCTCCATAATACATGTTGAAACCAAAAGCCTAGAAACCATAAGAAAGGTAGCTCCACATCACAGTTCCACGACAGCAGCATACTGATCATAAAACATATATCAAGTCAGGACAGCTGCACCACTGGGTAAGCATCCATGGGGTCTGGCTCAAGAGCGAAGACTGTGTGAATGCTGCAAAATGTGGCTCTTGCCTCACCCCACCCATACATCTTATCATGGAACCTTACCAAATCAGCATGAATCATCTTGACATAAACATAGCTCCTCTCTCCATGCTGATGGGATTGAACAATGCGCCAGTTGCAGTGCTTCAGCTTGTCAAACAGCATGCTGGCTGGTCTTTTGTAGTGACAATGGCTTGGAGTAGCTGGTCCTGTGAACCACCCAACTGGATCTTTAGAGCTTGAAGGACAGTCCGTGCCATATAAGCTACCGTTGCTGACTTCAGCTCGGGTTCAGGTGAATGACAGCTGACATCTTGTCCTCGAGATGCAGATCCTTCTTGATCAGATTCAGCGGAATCATCACCACTACTTACAGGTGCATCAGGTTCTACAGAAGGCACATCAGGTACATGCTCCAGTTCATAGGAGTTGGGTGGGACAGCACTGTTTGCTGAAATCTCTACAATACAGCTCCAGGTAGACCACCAGTATCTACAGAGGGTAAACCACCAATATCCACTTCAGAGGATTCTCGTGGCACGACACCTTTCGCTAGAGGCTCTACCCTACCAGCTCCAGGTCCACCACCAGTCAGTACTGTGGGCATAGTCATGACGGGTTCTACCAATACAAAACCTCCTTCGGGTGGCGTGGCAACTTCGGGTGCAGGAGCATCAGTAGCAACTCCAGCATCAGCACCAGTTATATCGGTCTTGACAATAGGTAAACCGTCTTGCTCTAGTTCAGAGAATTCCCGTGGCACGACACCGTTCACTAGAGGCTCTACACTAGCAGCTCCAGCTGCACCACCAGTTTCTTCAGCAGGGGGTAAACCCAATCCACAACCTTCTTCATGTGGCACGATGATGCCACGTATAGGCTCATCAGTACCAGGTCCAGCTGCATCAGTCTCCATAGACAGTAAACAAGGTGGCGTCGGAGGTTTAAAAGACTGGCATGCCATTTCACCTTTGTCATCAGACAATATAGAGTTTTCTTCAACTCTATGTTTCTGCAATAATAAGCACATGAACAGAAATTAGACCAGAGCATCTAGCCATCTAACGGGGCAGCGGCAAAACAAGCGTCGGTCCATATGTTTACCTTGTCATCTGGGATATCAGAACACACAGATTTAGAAGTCATTTCACATAGCATCCGCTTTTTCGTTCCTTCCCCTACGTCCATCTGGAATAAGTAATACTATTGATCACATAAAACTAATTAATCAAATATATGCATATGTTGAGAAGTTTGCACGGCAAATTGTGGATTCTGCTTTTATCACCTACGAATCGTCGTTCTATATATTTACCTTGTTATCTAGGATATCAGAAGTCACAGAATGAGAAGTCATTTCACTAAGTATCGGTTTTTTCGCTCTTTCCCCTCCATCCATCTGCAATAAGAAGTAATATTGATCACATAAAGCCAATTCAACGAATATATGCATATGTTGAGAAGTTTGCACAACAAATTGTGGATTCTACTTCCAATCACCAAGTAATCTCGTGAGAAATGCATGATCAAGATATGTTTCTCCCTCTTGATCGACATCTGCATCTCCATTAAGACTAATCATCGTGCGATGGTGCTCTTCAGAAGAGCGCATACAATTCCAATCACCAGACAAGCAAAAAATTGTTGATTCTAGTAATGATTAATCAGCAGTGGCCATGGAACGACCACAGATCGACCAAGCAAAAAAAAATCATCAGCCTACTGACCACCAGGCAAAACAAACTAGGCCCATACATGGCCTCACAAATCATCATCAAACGTCGATCAAACTAGCAAGTTTGAACATGGATTACTAATTTATTTTCTGATAAAGTGAGTATATTAATATCGAAAGATATTGATTACACTGAGCCTCTGCAACAACGCAATACCTTACTGGTAGTACGGATGCACATGGATTCCTAATACTCCCTCTGTTCGGTTTTAATTAGTCGACGCGAGGGAGAGAAGAAAATGAACTGTCGATGCTTTCAACTAGAGTCAATTAAATACGAACGGAAGAAGTACGTAGTAGTATTGACAAATATCCGGATCTAGTCTAAAAACAAATTGGCATGTAAATCCTAGTAGTCTACTAAACTAGGATCAATACCCTAGATTAGGGTTGCAAGCGGCGTCCGCGAATCGTCCCGCAAAGCAGAAAATTAGAGCAAATAGTGGTTGAGATTAGAGCAGATTTAAAGCACTCGCACTGAAACTAGCTAGCCCGCTACCCACCCCGCTTGACACCCTGCCCTAGATGTGAATCTACACCAAATATTCAAACAAGGATGAGCAACCGCCAATAAAATTTTATCCGCACATCATCATCTCTACCATACAAAAGGGTATGGTGATTTCACATACAGCCATTGTTGCCGCGGGACGAGGATGAGTGATGCGCCGCGGAGAAGGTGCCTCACGCCTCTGTCGCCGCCGCCGTCGAAGAGGAAGTCGAAGCCGCGCGATTGTGGTCCGTCGCCGATATGGAGGTGGAGCTACTAGGGAAGAGATGGAGGTGGAGGTGGAGAGGGAGTGATGGTTTGTACTAGTGGCGGCCGGTGAGATAGTTATAAATACAGCCTCTCTCTCTTTTTTGGCAAGGAATGCAGCTTCTCTTGGAAGGCAACGAGGCAACGCACTCCAGACTATAATAATATGGACGGAGAAATTTGGACGCATCTGTGTTGTCTTGTCAAATGAATCACCAGGATTTGCTTTTAGTACTCCAGATTTGGGCGACCCAAGGAAGTAGAGATAGTAATGTACGCCATCTAGCTGCACGCTATCAAATCAAATAAATGGTCATGCCATTTACTTTTAAGATGGTGCAGCAGTTATTCTGACCAAAGAAACATGCACGTCTGCTGATTATTTCTGATGGGTATACATTTACCGTCCGCTAGCAAAGATTGTTTGGCACATTGTTCTTATGGCTTTCAACATCACACCCCTTAATAATATTATTAATCAATGTTTGGGCAATCAATTGAGTGTGTTAATAAAAAATTAAAACCCACAAATCCAACTGTACTATTTTTAGGGCCATATGAAGGACAAGGAATGATTTTAAATGCCATATGGAGTACCTCCAACCATGTGAAATATGGTTCTGTCATGCAGGTGATACCCATGGCTTCGCATTGGATCTGTATGTTGTCCTACATACAGTCAACTATGAAGTACCACGATTTGGTTTTTGGGTGCAACCGGCTAGAGAATGATGCACGGGTTTGTACAGCCAGTACAATTCACATTAAGATTTTCTGATAGGATGTTGATGTGTATATGTAAGAATCATACACTAGAATGTCTTCTATGTTTAGATGGTTGATCTACGTTTATACTTTCTGTGAACCATGAGGTTAAGACCTTTGTACTGTAATAAAGATTGCTAAATAACAGTATATATGTATGCCTCTAGGGACACTGAAACAGCCAAACAACCATGCATGTGTATAGACCGTATTTGATCAAATTAAAAGAAGCGCCTGGGTTCATGCAAATAGCATAAATTTATCACCTAAGTACATTAGCTATAAATAGTTAAATAGGAGTCAAGACCAACTGAGCTAGCTAGTAGTATGATCCTACTATTACATAAATATCCCTAACTCTGATTGTCTTTGTTCCAGTCCAGCGCGTTGGTGTAGCTTGGGATGAACCAAAACCCCGTATGCCAGTTGGCCCCTGGACCGCTGCTTGAGAAAGATATGCTTTGGTGGTCTTCGCCATTTAGACTGAAGCGGAAAATTTCTTGATGTGATGTGTCAAACTGAGAGCCAATGGCCTGAGGCGTGGTGTAGATGCAGTTTCTTCTTGTCAAATATCCTGGGGGAAATGTTGCACCACCCACTGGCATGAAAATCGGATAGTTCAACCCAAGGAACATAGAATAGTCTCCAAGATTAGTAACCCTTTCCCACGGGTTGGCTGGAAGTAACCGACTAGTGTCATTCGAGAATACAATGCAGGTATACCCCGAATAGCTGTGAACAGCGCGACCGCAATGGACAGAAGGGGTACTATCATAATGAGTTGGAGCACCGTCAGCGTTAAAATCCATTACGCCACGTGCATAGACCAGGAGAAGTCTAGAACGATCTTGAGATCTTGCCAGCCACCACGTACGACTATTAGAGTCAAAATCATCATCGTCATCAAATCCAGCCGTCCACGGAATGAATGGAGCAGGGAGCACTATAGGACCTTGAAAAAGGAAAGAACACGTCACATGAAAATATATTTCATGATTTATCTACTAGTGATATTGATTTGATATTGGGATGCCAATACTAGTACTTTATAAAATCATGGTCGAACATAAGATGGTTTGAGTTCCCCAAAATATTGGTCCAAATTTTAGATGGTTTGAATATAGTACTCCTTATTCTCTAGAACCGGGGGAATATAAACAAATGAAAGTCTTTATCAATATTGCATGGCACCTTTATTGATTCTATTTCTACTCTACCTTAAATTTTCTAGGGAGTAATAATAAAGAAACTTAATTACTAGGGGGCCTTTTTCCTAAGGAACAACATGCACATTAGACCATACTAAAATTCCTATAGATGTTAAATTCTATATATGTCCATACCACAAGAGGGTTATGGTGTGCGCCTATGGAATTCCTTTAAGCCAAAAGATGCCAAGACAGTTCAACAAATAAGAGGTGAAATACTATATAAGTTACGTATATAAAAAAGATAGGGAGGAAATGTTACCAAATTGATTAGGATCCCATGCATAAACATTTCCAAGCTCAGTAACGGCGAACACAAGTCCGTTATGTATAATTGCATCGCAGTATATGGCGCCGTACTGAAACTGGTTTTCAAGAAATATCCATTCACGAGGATATTCGCCATGGAGGTAGGCAATTGCAAAGTCGAAGATTGCGACAAGGGAGAAATCTTGATACCCCCTAGCAGCTGTAGGAACTTGGCAAATAGCTATCTTCTGCAGTTGAATAGCAGAACGCTGATACTCGAATATAAGTGGATTGTGTGTGGTTTCCAACTTGTTCCTCAAAGATGGAAGCTTAATCTTGCGATGAGTGTAGACATTGAGGAGGTTCCACTTGCCTTCGGGGCCAACCATGGCGATCCAATCTCCATTGGCGCCTGCCCGCTCCTCATCCTTACCGTGTGGCATTAGGCCATCATAGGAGAACCTGTCCAGCGGCAGTAGTTTGCACTTGCTGTGCACCGGCAAATCCTCCTTGAACACCGCCCATGGTTTATCCGCCGGGTCACAACAGAGAACACACGGAAGGCCAAACGGCTGAGAAGCAGGCAGAGTGGCACTGTATTTGGCTGACTGAAGAATACTTTTGGAGGAACCGACTAGGGACGCGGCGGTGATGGCGTCGCACTGGCTGATGAGCACTTCAAGGGGGCCTTCCGTAAACACCTTGTGAAACAGCCCAGATCCACAGACCCTGCTCGATTTCGCCATCGCAATGAGGCAGGTGGTACAATGGGGTTGGTATTTTCTTGGGAGATCTACTGATTCGAACTTTGGGAGAGAGATGGCGATCAATGGCGGCAGGTGGGGGTTTGAGTTGGAGAACAGAGGCTCTCAAACTGGGCACTGCTGGATAGGATGCGAAAGCGCCATGGCGGAGACGCAGGCGCGTGCTATGGAAGATGGGCGGAGTGGGGATAGACGACGGAGGTGAAGAGACGCTCATATACTGCCTACTGCAGTTTCGAGGAGAGTGTGAATGTGTTCAAAAAAAGAGGAGAGTGTGAATGTGTTCAAAAAAAGAGGAGAGTGTGAATGTGTTCAAAAAAAGAGGAGAGTGTGAGTGACCCGACACCCGAGTAGAGCGAGACGAGACGGACTGGAGTAGCCCCATCATTACAGAACATTAATCGTGCTTCCTACAATAAATAAGTGAAACACCCCAGGCTTGTGTTGTCTAATCAAATCGATGGCCATGTCAGTATTATGGTGAACAAATAAAACAAATACACACCAACCTTGTTCTTTTTGCAACGTACACCAACATAGCAAGGCATCAACCTTCTCGCCATCAACTACGACTCCGTGGCTCCGTCCCACCAAAGTTGTCTCAACTTTGTAAAAAAAATACATCTATCCATCTAAATTTTAACAAAGGTGAGACACTTTTGGTGGGACCGAGGGAGTACAAAAAAACTTCACTACTCCATGCTAGTATCGGCCACTAATTCAAATTTCAACTGAAGGCGTGCTATTTTATGGTCCTGAAAATTGCCAAAAAAAATACAACCCAAAAATGCAACAGATCCATGTTAAGGGGGTACACCCTACGCAATATACATTAAGAAACTTTGAAACTTCAGCGACCTTGTAAGAATGCCCATGACAGTGCAGTTTTGCCAAATTAGGAAGAGACGAAATATGAATTCAACCAAAGAAATCTAAACGAATCCTTAGACAATAGCATAGTTAACACGTTCAGAAAAAAATGATGACTCCAAAAGAACAACATTAGCAAGAAATACTCCATTTTAGTTTGAATTTGCAGTCACATACATAACTAGTAGTACTGCCAAAATACTATAATACTCCGAGCTGCATTCTAGCACTCCAACTAGCTAGCTAATAGTTCTGGAGTAGTAGTACTACTATACAAGTCCAAAATACATCCGAACGAACCCTACTTCGAACTAAACTACTCCCTCCGATCTTCGAGTAACTACATTGCAGTATGACTAAACGAAGATTATTGTATAACCTTCTTGTTGATGCAAACGCAGATAGGCAACACACGCTGCCCTCCATTCTGCTTCGCGTAACGGGGCGGCACCGCCAGGAAAGAAGTGAGCTGCTGCAACATGATCGAGCTAGGCGTCGGGGAGCTCGTCGGCTCGATTACCGCCATCAAGGTGTCCGTCGAGAGGTCACTGGTCCCAGCCGTCGCCGGCGCCGGCGGACCAATCACCAACAGCTGCGCCTTGTACATCGGAAACAAGCACGCGGCCGACCTGATGCACACACAGGACACAATGGTGGTCGGGCCGAGCGCTCCAACGGTGATGGCGAACACGCTACCGTCTTCTTCCCCACTGCCGATGAACAGGTGTCCCCGCGGTTGTACCGGAACACGAACTATGCACCAGGCGGGTATGCCATACTGGAACGTAAACACTGGGATGGAGTGGGATGCTTGGAGGTGTACCAGGAGCTCCCGCGGCGGGCCGGTGAAGCTGCAGCCGGTATTGATGGCCTCTGTGCAGCCGCACGGACCATGCGGGCACGCGATATAGTGCTTGTAGGACTCCGTGGAGGCGACCAAGCTCTGGCAGCCGACGCACTTGACCATTGCCCCAGATCGATTCGACGGCGGCAATCTTGGCCCCAGATCGATTCGACGGCGGCAACCACGCCGGCTGCTCGCACTTCTTGCACGGGTTCGGCGCAAGCTCGCCGACGCAGCGCCGACAGCCCATATGACCGCCCTTGCACTGCACGGAACAACGTACGTGGCATCAGTTGTCATTGACATTTCTCACAGGTGAACCTAAGAATGAAATCGGAAGGGAGCGACCTTGGATATGGGGGGTTTGAAGGGCAGCAGGCAGAGGGGGCACAAGAAGAGGGCCTCCTCCATCTTCAGAGAAGAGTGATCGGGAAAACGAGAACGGGATGGGTTCTTTTTTTTATACATGCCTTGGAGTGGAGTATGGATACTACTACTTATAGGAAGAACTTCCTTGCTAAGAATCGGCGTCGGCCGTACGCAAGCATAGATGCACCAGCGGCTCTGCAGTTTGTCAAAATAAAAGGACAGAGCTGCAGTGACTTGAAGTCTCCAAATCTCATTGTGACTTGGTGCCACCATCTACCAACCATTTGAGATCCAACGTTCCAAACTAATCTCTTATTTCGAACCTAAAAACAAAAATTATGAAAAAAATCCAGTAAAATGTAGATGCCTTGTTCTAAAATCTGTGAATATTTCATCCCACTCGGACGATTAGCTTGTGATTAAAGAGCTTTTTACGTATACGAGCACTAGTTTAAACTAAATACTCCCTCTGATTCATATTAATTGACTTCAATATGGATGTATCTAGAACTAAAATGTGTCTAGTACATCCATATTAGAGTCAATTAATATGAACCGGAGGGAGTATATATTTGCTCACAAACCTTTGATTCAAATCGAATGAAACTTCACCAAAATATAAATCGAAATATGCACGATTAACTGGAAGTTCTTGAAATATTTCTGAGCAATTATAATAATTATTTAGGTTAAATCTAAGTCGATCGCATACATTGGATCTGAGATGGATGGTGGATGGTGGCACCAAGTCACTGTGAAACTTGGAAGTATCAAGTCAGTGAAGCTCTATCCCAAAATAAAAGCTTCGTGAAGGGGGCAGTTTGGTTCAAAAAAGAAGACAGTGCCAAGCAGTTGTCAAACAATACCCATATAGTCAAATGTACTCCCTCTGATTCAAATGAATTGACTCAACTTTGTCTAGATATATGGATGTATCAAGTCACTGAAGCTAAAATAAAAGCTTCATGAAGGGGGAAGTTTGGTTCGAAAAAAAATACAGTGCCAAGCAGCTGTCAAATAGTACCATAACGTCAAATGTACTCCCTCCGATTCAAACGAAATGACTCAACTTTGTATTTTGCATGTTAAAGGTTTTTCGTAAAACTTGGCCAATCTTAACATAGTTTGCCTTTCTAAAAAAAGATATAAGCCCTAAGGCTCCTTTGATTCATAGGATGGGAAAACCATAGAAATATGGAAAACATAGGATTGAGATTTAATGGCTAGTTGAATCATATAGGAAGATGAGTTGTGTTTGATTGTGCCAAAGGAAATTTTCCATGAGGTATGACCTAATGTTTTATTCTTATAGGATTTGCACTGCAAGATTCCTATAGGATATGTTCCTATGAATCAAACAACTAGTGTGGGGAAAATTCACATGTGATCTAAATCCTACATAATTCCTATACAAATCCTATATATGAATTTTAGTTGTTAGGTCACTTAAAATGACTTCACTTGAAGAGTTACATTTTTGTTTTTTTCTGAATTAGTAGTGATGCCTAACCATATATATACCTAAACCAAGAGAATCAGCATAAACTTATGTATATTAATAGTAAGCGCATATATGAATGTTTTTTATCTACAAACCCAGGGTCATATATATGTACATAGAAACATGCATATATGCTAGTTTTTGTACCTTGGTGTGTTCCTCTTTTGGGCTATCTCTTTTTTGTTCACCGATTCACAACCAACGCCCTAGATTAATTTGGCACTTAAAAAATAACATTTTGTTTTTGGCGCACTAACACAAATAGTAGTAGCACGGTCAACACTGTAGAGAAGTACAAAATAAATGTGTGTGGGAAAAAATGACTTAAAGTGACCATTACATTGAGAAAAAGGGTAGAACCAAGCATTGCACAGGGAAAAAGCAGTGTAGTGCCCAGAAGAAAAAAACAAGTTGGGTTATACTCCCTCCATCCTGAAATAATGGGTGTAGAGTTAAAATTTGTCCATAAAAGAGTGTACTTCTCGTTTTGCAATGCACTTCAAAATTTGTCCACAAAAGAGTGGTAGTAAAAAATATTTCTTTCTCATCACGAGGGATATAGTTTCTTCACGACTAGTACGTACTACCTCCATCACAAAGCTTAAGTCTTTTTTTAAGAGTCAAAGCAAGTAAAGGTTGACGAAAATTTAGAACAATCTATCAACTAATATAATATTTTGTAGATACCAAAAAAAAAAAATCGTTGTCTATGTATTGATATTAATTTTGTATTTTGCATGATAATGATTTTTGGTAAAATCTTAGTTTACCTTGACATAGTTTGAGCTTCTAAAAATAATATAAGCCTTACGCTTTGGGATGGAGGTAGTAGTATTTAGCATAATATGGTTTTCTTATTTACTACATGCATTTAGATCATTGGAGGTGGAAAAGTTGAAGAGGAAAGTGATGGTCGATGACAGTTTCCCAATGTAATAATAAAATCCTTAATATGACTTGAAAACCCACACGTACGCTCTTTCTAGGACAGAGGCTATGAGGTAATGCACCCACGCGCTGTCATCTGCCGGTTCGTGCTATGTCTCCCAAATCTTGAAATATCGTCAGTTATCCATTTCACGTCCACACTTCTCCCTCTCTCCACGGACTAGGAAAAAACCCTCTCTTCACTTCCCCTTCCCATTCCACCGATGGAGAGCCCAACCGACGCCGTCAACGCAGCGAAAGCGAAAGCCGCGCGGCTGGCCTTAGCCGCAGAGGAGGCGTGCAGAGCCGCGACCGCAGCACGCATGGCCGCAACGGCGGCGATCATTGCCGCAGCGGATGCCAAAGACGAAGCGGAGGCCATTGCCGAAGGTCGGGCCATCGGTCGCTCATCGGCATCTGATGCTGTTGGTAGATGGGTCCACTCTCTTGGGAAGCATCCCCTAGATGACGAGGAGGAGGTTGAACTCATCTTTGAACCGCCGCCGCCGACCTTCGACGAGAATATCGTCGACGAGGGGGAGGAAGTATGTTCCGATTCACCTCTCTCCCTTATTCAACATAGCCCTGTATCGATTTGCGCTATGGTCTCTCCCTCTTTTTTTTGCGCTATAGCGTTTTGAATTAGCGTCAGAATCTTTTTAGATTCATATTCAGTATTAGTTGCAACTGCTACATATTTGCTTCACATCCGATTCACCTCTCTCCCTTATTTAACATAGCCCTGTATCGATTTGCTCTATGGTCTCTCTCTCTTTTTTTCTTGTTATGGGTTTGAATTAGCGTCGGAATCTTTTTAGATTCATATTCTGTAATTTACCTTTACATATTTACTTTTGTTTATTTGGCATGTATCGGTTGCTGCGATGAGGTTGACAGCGATGTCGAGTCGCGTCATAGGAAGGCAAGGGCCACTCTCAACAAGCTTAAGGCGGGGAGAAGTTCGACAAGTATTGGGTGAACCACAGGCCCGTGCCGAAACGAGCACTTGCTCCCACTGAGAGCATAAGGTTGACTTTCAAACCGATCTGCAACATCACAAAGCCGTGGGTCCGGCTGTCTCAAGTTAGAGCGGTAACGCGTCCGGCCATAGCCAGCCATGGCCTATGGGCTATTCTAGGAAGGAGTGAACAGCTGCCGAGGCCAGGTCGTGTGCCTCCTCCCAAGCCCAAGCCACCAAAAGATTAAAGGTATGGGTAGAAGCGAAGAAGCGGGACGGAGAAGCGCGGAAGAAGATCGTAAATAACACTGTGTGTGTGCATGTTTGTCTCTCCCTACGCTTCAAGCATCTTTTGTTGAACTCTGTTTATGTTTCTTGCTCGCGTTTGTTGTGAACCTATTAGCTTAATTGGGGGTTGTTGAACTATGTGTTGAACCTTGCGTAATTAGGTTGTGTTGAACTCACATTTGTGTTGGCGTGAGCGGGGAGCATGATGCTGCAATTTGCAGGCTTAAAACACAAATACGAGTGATGCATCCAAAAGGAACAAACTTCTTGTGGTAGACCCCGATGCAAACGAAAGTACGATGGGTCATATGACCTGCCGGATTGATCGGAGTATTTTGCACACTACGCATGTGACTTGTGCTCTTGAGATTTGGGACCTCACGCATGGGCACCACCACGTAAGTGGCGATTTGTTGGTGTAAAGCTTCGGGTGATTATTATACGCATTAGTACAAAGTTTCTATGGATTCAAGGGTTGGAAAGCCAAGTTAACTCATTTTCATGGCTAAGAAGAACTTAGGAGCTTACTTTTTCATTTTCATGTTTTAACATGTTTAAATCTTAGTCAAATGATTTGACAGGATTCAAGTAGACATAAAAATTCAAAAAGAAATGAAAAATAAGCACATAGCTTCTTATGTCATATAGTAAGCATTAGTTGATAAAATAAACGAAGTCTAGACATATTCAAACCCCCAGAAAAATATTGTATATACCCCTAACCCTAAACTGTCTTATGAAGTCAAACATGAAGAAAAGTGGTTTGGGTTTCAAACATAAACTCTCAAACAGCTTCATTTTGGAGTGACTAAGAAGAATCAAGGCTTATCATTTCATTTTCATGTTTTAAATTGGTTTAAATCTTGGTCAAAGCCTAGGATTTTGACAAGATTCAAATGGACATAACAAATTCAAAAAAATCAAAACCAAACACAGTCTTTTGATGTCATATATTAAGCATTCAAGTTGATAAACAAAGTCTGAACATATTTAAACAAGAAAAATCATGAATTTGGCCCTAACCCTAAACTACGTACTTAAGTCAAGCATTAGAGTGGTTTTTTGAGTTTCAAACATGGAAATTTAAAAACCTCCCAAAAGCTTCATTTGGAGTGACTAAGAAGAATCGATGCTTTTACCTTTTTCATGTTTTAAATGGTTTTAATCTTGGTCAAACCTAAGTTTTGACCAATATAAATATGCTTTCTTAAAACTAAACACATAGTATTTTGATGTTACATAATAAGCATTCAAGTTGATAAAGCAAGGTCTCTAGACATATTCAAACTAGGAAAAATCATGTATGTACCCCCTACCCCTAAACTTTTTCTTAAGTAAAACACGGAGAGATATCATTTTGGGTTTCGAACATGGAAAATTTAAAAAAAAACCTCCCAAAAACTTCATTTTGGAGTGAATAAGAGAAGGATCCCACTTACTTTTCATTTTCATGTTTTAAACTTGTTTAAATATTGGTGATACATGAGGATTTGACCGGATTTAAATAGTTTGTAAAATTCAAAAAATAAGCGAAAACATTTATCTTAGTCAGCGACTTCATTGAAGCGATTTAGGAGTTGCAAGTATACATGATTTTTAATGTTTAAATATCTTGGAGCCTAGTTGATCATGAATGCTTACTATAACTTAAGAAGCTTAATTATGTGCTTTGGTTTCATTTTTGAATTCTTTATTGAATTTTTGCCTATTTGAATCTTGGTCAAATCTGGGATTTGACCAAGATTCAATACAAGTTTAAATTATGAAAATGAAAAAGTAAGCACGTATTCCTTCTTATTCACTCAAAAAATGAAGCTTTTGGAGGGTTTTTGAATTTTCCATGTTTGAAACCCAAAACCATTCCTCTTATATGCTTGACTTCATATATATCACGGAGTTCATCAGGGGTATATACATGATTTTTCTAGTTTGAATATGTCTAAACCTTGTTTATCAACTTGAATGCTTACTATAAACCAAAAATTCATACACCTAACCCTAAACTATGCATGAAGAGATAGTTTTGGGTTGCTAGACATCAAAAACCCTCCCCGAAAGCATTTTTGGGTGGTCAAGAAGGATCAAAGAACAGATTTTTCATTTTCGTCTTTTGTCTTGTTTAAATCCAGATTAAACACAGGATTTGGCGCCAAGATTCAAATAGACATAATTTAAAAAAATGAAAAATCAAGCACGTAGTCTTGTATGTCATATAATGCGCGCATTAGGTAAGTTGATAACAAACTCACGGACATATTCAAACGGAAAAAATCATGATGAATCTACCTTTATATATCCCCTAAACTAACTTGTGGAAGTCAAGCATGAAAGTTTTGGTATTAAATCACTTTGGAAATTTCATATTCATGTTTATTAAACTTGTTTAAATAAAAATTCAGGAAAAACAAAAAATGGAAAATCAAGGCACATAGTCTTCTTATGTCATATATATAGTAAGCATTCAATTAAGTTGATAACAAGGTCTAGACATGTTCAAACGAGAAAAATCATGTATCAAGCTACCCCTAACCCAAACCCTGACTTATGAAGTCAAGCATGAAGAGAAGAATTGGTTTTTGGTTTCAAACATGGAAATTTCAAAAACCCTCCCAAGAGCTTCATTTTGAAGTGACTAAGAAACATACATGCTACTTTTTCAAATTCATGTTTTTAACTTATTTCAAATCTTGGTGGAACCAAGGATTTGGCAATTCAAATGGGTATAAAAATTCAAAAAAAAACAAGGTCTTCTCTTGTCTTATATAGTAAGCATTCAATTAATTTGATAAACAAGGTCTACATATTCAAACCGGAAAATCATGTATCTACCACCTAACCTAAACTACATGTCTTAAGAAGTCAAGCATGCATGAAGAGAAGTGGTTTTTGGTTTCAAACATGGAAATTTCCCTGTTTGGAAACCCCAAAATACTTCTGCTCATATCTTGACTTCATATGGCGAAGTTGCGTTAGGAGTAGATACATGATTTTGAACTGAGATATGTCCAAAACCACTGTTTATCGAAAGCTGAATGTGTCGTAATATATATATGACATATATAAGACATGTACTTTAGTTTTTCATTTTTTGATTTTTTTGAAATTTAAACAATTTTTGAATTTGACAAATAATGGGACTGACAAGATTTGACATGTTTTAAAACATGAAAATGAAAAAGTGAAGCCTCCATCCTTCTTAGTCCTCCCCATGTGAAAGCTTTTTTTGGAAGGAGTTTTGAGAGAAATTCCATGTTTGAAACCAAAACATTCTCTTACGTGCTTGACAATAAAACGAGTTTTTAGTTAGGGAGTCGGTTTGAAATATGTGCAGGCCTTGTTTATCAACAAATTACTAACTATGACATCGGAATGGACATAAAAATTTAAAAAAATTTAAAAATGTAAACAAAAATTTAATTGGGAGGAAAGGGTATGAATTACAATTAAAAAACAAGGTAACTTAAATACTTGGATGCCCCAAGATGTGTGCAAAACAATGGCACAACATATCATGTGCGCATGGCATTCAATTCAAGTAGAACACATAGTAGACATCGATAGTTGACCTGAATTTGAAATCAAAGAGAAAGGTGGTTAGAAAAAATCAAAATTAGCAAAGCAAAGCATGAAATCAAAGAAATTGTGATCACTCTAGCTATTAGAATATCAAACAATGCATACCAAAATGATATTTTAGAGGAATACTAGTTCAACTTATTTAATTTTTTATTTATAGCCCAAAATCAAACCAGTAGTTGGATATTTTGAACTTGGTAGTACTGGGGAAAAACCTAGTTTATAACCTATTTAATAATAGATTCGTAGTCGATTCTTTTACTTTTTATTATTACTATGCAGCACATGTGTGTTTGCCCGTCGAGTGAAACTCGGCGGAAGAGGAATCACTCGGAAGGAGAAGAAGGGAGAGCAGTCACGGGGCCCCTCTTAGTGATGGTGTATATTCTTTTTAAATTGATGTTGAGCCATTGTACGGGGTTTGTCGGTCTTGGGAGGTGCGGCTGTGACGGCAGCGAAAGCTGACGCGAGTCAGCGAGAAATGAAATGAGAGAGATTTTTTTTTTGTGAGAGGGACAACGCAGAAGGATGAAGGACCCAATACGCATCCTGATCGATGCGTCTTCTCTTGACAAAGAAGATGGGCGGGAGTTGGCGTACCTGTTGCACGTGACTTGTGCTCCTCCAAGTGTGGGACCACACGAAATGGGCACACGTAAGTGACGGACTTTGTTAAATTCAAAAACTCGGTTGATTATAAGAGTGCATTAGAACAAAGTTTCTATGGATTCAAGGGTAGGAAATCCGAGTTAACTCATTTACATGACATTATTTTTCCATGAAGCAAAGTTAAAACTATCAATTGGTTTTTGGAGTGACTAATAAGGATCAATGCTTACTTATTAGTTTAATTTCACGTGTTAAAACTTGTCTAATCTTGTTCAAACCTAGGATTTGACCAAGATTCAAATGAACAGAAAAAAAAAATAAAAAAACGAAAAAAAATGAAAAATATATTTATTCACATAAGCTAAGCATTCAAGTTGATAAACAAAGGTCTAGACATATTCAAACGGAAAAATGTATTTATACCCCTAACCCCCTAAACTATGTTTAAGAAGTCAAGCATGTGAAGAGAAGTGGTTTTGGGTTCTTTGGGGGTATATATATACATGATTTTATTGTTTAAATATATATAGACTTTGTTGATCAACATGAATGCTTAATTACTATATATGACATAAAGTTTATGTGCTTTCTTTGTTTCATTTTGATTTCTTTTGGATACATACCAGCTAGATCTAGAAATTTGAATCCTGGGTTTGACAATTTAAACAAGTTTGGCTTATGAAAATGAAAAAGTAAGCTTGGATCCTTCTTGGTCACTCTAACTTGGGAGGGGTTTTGAATTTTCCATGTTTGAGACCCAAAACCACTTCTCTTCATGTGCTTGACTTCATAAGACAACGTTTAGGGTTAGGGGTAGATCCCCTTGATTTTTACGGTTTGAATAGTTGATCAACTTAGATCTTGATATGTTACAAGAAGACTATGTGGTTTTTGGTTTTTGATTTTCTTGATTTTGTTTGATTTTTTATGACCATTTGAATCTTGATCAAATCCTAGGTTTAAACTAAGTTAACATGTAAATAAAAAGTAAGCATGGATCCTTCTTAGTCATGACAATGAGTTAACTTGGCTTTACTACCCTTGATGAATCCATGGGAAACTTTTTGTACTAATGCAGTATAATATTCTGGTTTGAATATGTCTAGACCTTGTTTATCAACTTAATTTGAAAGACATACAAGTTATAGCACACATAGTGCATACATTTTCACACATATTGCACTAGATGCTAACCCTATAGTTTGAGGCCATTGGATGAGGTCGAAAAATTCTTGAATTAGAATCGTGTTGTTGAACCCAGTAGTTGGATTTTTTGAACATTGATCTGTAGTAAGCAGGCAAGAGCAAGTTTAACCATGCAAGATTCAAATGGCCTAAAAATTGAAAAAATCAAAAGAATGAAAAACCAAAGCACATATATAGCATTCTTATGTCATATGTATAGTAAGCATTCAAGTTGATAAACAGGTCTAGACATATATATTCAAACCAGAAAAAATCATGTATATATCTACCCCTAAAACTCTAATTAAACTATGTCTTATGAAGTCAATCATGTAAGAAGTGGTTTGGGTTTCAAATATGGAAATTTCAAGAACCTCCCAAAAAAGCTTCATTTTAGAGTGACTAAGAAGGATCCAGACATTCTCATTTCATGTTTTAAACTTGTTTAAATCTGGTTCATAGGAGTTGACCAAGATTTATGGGCATAAAATTCAAAAAAATCAGAAAAATAAAAAACAACATAATATTCAAGTTGATAAACAAGGTTTGGACATATTGTTATACAAATCATGTATCTACCCCTAGCTAACCCTAAAAATGTATAGAGTCAAGCATGAAGGAGAAGTGGTTTCGGGTTTCAAACCTGGAAATATAAAACCTCCCAAGCTTTTAGAGTAGTAGAAGGTTGCATGCTTAGTTTCATTTTCATGTTTAAACTTGTTTAAATCTTGGTCAAACACAGAATTTGACAAGATTCAAATGGGTATCAAAATTCAAAAAAATCTGAGAAAAAAGAAAAACCAAAGCAATTGTTTTCTTATATGCATATAGTAAGCATTAAAGTTGATAAACAAAGGTCTAGACATATTCAACCAGGACAAATCATGTATACATACCTAACCCCTACAGCTTCATCTTTGAAGTCAAGCATGTGAAGAAGTGGTTTTGGGTTTCAAACATGGAAATTTCAAAAACCTCCCAAAAGCTTCATTTTAAGTAGACTGACTGGATACATGCTCCCCTTTTCATTTTCATGTTTTAAACTTGTTTAAATTATCTTGGTCAAACCTAGGATTGACCAATATGATTGAAATGGGCATCAAAATTAAATAAAAAACAGAAAAAGGAAAAACCAAAGCGATAGTTTTCTTATATATGTCATATAGTAAGCATTAAAGTTGATAAACAAGGTCTAGATATATCCAAACCAAGACAAATCATGTATCTACCCTGAACTTTGTCGATCTTATGAAGCTAGTCTACTAGCATGAAGGGAACTGGTTTTCGGTTTCAAACATATAAATTACAAGAACATCCCAAAAACTTCTCCATTTTAGAGTGACTAAAGGATACTGACTTCCCCTTTTCATTTTCATGTTTTAAACTTGTTTAAATCTTGAATTGAGAACAAAGGATTTGACCAAGATTCAAATGGGCCTAAAAATTTGAAAAATTCAAAAAGAGAATGAAAAACCAAGGCACATAGCATTCTTATGTGTATGTATAGTAAGCATTCAAGTTGATAAACAAAGGTCTAGACATATTCAAACCAAAAAATCATGTATATATCTACCCCTAACCTAAACTCGATCCCTCTTTCTTATGAAGTCAATCATGAAGAGAAGTGGTTTGGGTTTCAAACATGGAAATTTCAAGAACATCCCAAAAGCTTCATTTAGAGTGACTAAGAAGGATCCATGCTTACTTACTCATTTCACGTGTTAAACTTGTCTAAATCTTGGTGAAACCTAGGATTTGACAGAGATATGATTCAAATGTGAAGAAAATTAAAAAAATCAGAAAAATTAAAAACCAAAATACATAGTCTTCTTGTAATATTATAGTAAACATATTAAAGTTGATAAACAAGGTTTAAACATATTCAAACCATACAAATCATGTATCTATACCCCCTAACCCTAAACTTTTTCTTATGAAGTCAAACATGAGAAGTGGTTTGGGTTTCTAACACATGAAATTTCAAAAACCTCCAAAAACTTCATTTTAGAGTGGCGCGAAGTTAGCATTAAAGTTGATAAACAAGGTTTAGACATATTCAAACCAGGACAAATCATGTATCTACCCCCTAACTATAATTGGTCTTATGAAGTCTAGCATGAAGAGAATCGTTTTGAGTTTCAAACGTTTTAAACCAAAAACCCCATTTCAAATATTTCAAACTTATTCAAAGTTGGTTCAAATTTGAAAGACATACAAATTATAGCACACATAGTGCATACATTTTCACACATCCTGCACTAGATGCTAACTATAGTTTGAGAGACACTTGGATGAGGTGAAAAAGTTCTTGGATTAGAATCGTGTTGTTCGAACAGTGCGTTTTGAACCTTGATCTTGTAGTCGGAGCAAAACCTAGTTACAACTATTTAATTATAGATTTCTCTGATTTTTCTACCTTTTTATTATTACTATGCTACAGATGTGCGTTTGCCGTCAAGTAGAGGAAACCGGAGGAAGAGGATCACTCGGAAGGAGAGAAAAAGCGGAGAGCATTATGGTGTCTCCCCTTTTTCGGGTGATGATGATGATGTTGGTATATAATAACCCCTCAGGTGATGGTGGACGTGCGACGGCAGCGAGTCGAATGATAGATTTTTTTGTGAGAGGGACAGAAGGATCGAGGAAAAGGACCCACAGACTTTCAATACGCATCTGATGCGTCTTCTCTTGACAAAGAAGATGGTAGTTTGCCTACACCTATTGCACGTGACTTGTGCTCATGAAGTGTGGGACCTCGCGTGGGCACCACACGTAAGTGATGACCCACAAGGTAAAAACTTGGTTGATTATAATAGTGCATTAGAACAAAGTTTCCTATGGATTCAAGGGTAGAAATCCAAGTTAACTCATTTACATGACATTATTTTCCATGAAGCAAAGTTAACACTATCAATTGGTACATTTTGGAGTGACTAAGAAGGATCAATGCTAACTTATTCGTTTAATTTCACGTGTTAAACTTGTCTAAATCTTGTTCAAAACTAGGATTTGACCAAGATTCAAATGGGCAGAAAAATAATTAAAAAACAGAAAAATTAAAACCAAATCACATAGTCTTCTTATGTCATATAGTAAGCATTCAAGTTGATAAACAAAGGTCTAGACATATTCAAACCAGGACAAATCCTTAATACATTACCCCTAACCCCTAAATACATCTTAGCAGAATAAGCATGTGAAGAGAAGTGGTTTGGGTTTCAAACATCGAAATTTCAAAAACTCCCAAAAGCTTCATTTTAGGTAGAATAAAGAAGGATACATGCTTCCCTTTACATTTTCATGTTTTAAACTTGTTTAAATTATCTTAGTCAAACCTAGGATTTGTCCAAGATACAAATGGGTAGAACACAAGACAAAAAAATCAGAAAAACAGAAAAAACAAGTCACATAGTCTTCTTATGTCATATGTTAAAAGCAATCAAGTTGATAAACAAGGTCTAGATATATCAAACCGGACAAATCATGTATCTACCCACATCGATCTTATGAAGTCTAGCATGAAGGGAGAGTCGTTTTGGGTTCAAACATTGAAATTTAAAGAACATCCAAAGCTTCATTTTAGAGTGACTAGAAGGATACAGACTTCCTTTTCATTTTCATGTTTTAAATTTGTTTAAATCTTGGTCAAACCAAGGATTTGACCAAGATTCAAATGGCCTAAAAATTCAGAAAAAAATGAAAAGAATGATGGGCATAACAAATTCAAAAAACAAAAACCAAACACATAGTCTTCTGATGTCATATAGCAAGCATTCAAGTTGATAAAACAAACTTGTTTAAATCATGGTCAAACCTAGGATTTGACCAAGATTCAAATGGGCATAATTTAAAAAAATGTAAAATCAAGGCACATAGTCTTCTTATGTCATATAGTAAGCATTCAATTAAGTTGATAAACAAAGGTCTAGACATATCAAACGAGAAAATTCATGTATTCCAGCTACCCCTAACCCTAAACTCTGCATAGAAGTGGTTTTAGGTTTCAAGCATGGAAAATTTCAAAACCTCCCAAAAACCTTCATTTTGGAGTTATTTTGGAGTGACTAATTTTTCATATTCATGATTTAAACTTGTTTAAATGGGCATAAAAATAGGCATAAAATTCAAAATAAATCAAAATAAATGAAAATCCAAGGCACATAGTCTTCTTATGTCATATAGTAAGCATTCAATTAAGTTGATAAACAAGCTCTAGACATATTCAAACCAGAAAAATCATGATGTATCTACCCCCTATATATCCCTAAACCTAACTTATGAAGTCAAGCATGAAGATAAGTGGTTTTTGGTTTAAATAAATTAAAATTTCAAAAACCCTCCCCAAGAGCTTCATTTTGGAGTGACTGAGAAGCATGCTCCTTTTTTCATATTCATGTTTTTATTGTTCAAATCTGGTCCAACAAACCTAGGGTTGTGAAGAATTGAAATGGGTATAAAAAAAATTTAGAGTGACTAAGAAGGATCTGAATTCCCTTTTCATTTCATGTTTTAAATTTGTTTAAATCTTGGTCAAACCAAGGATTTGACCAAGATTCAAATGGCCCTAAAAATTCAGAAAAAAATGAAAAGAATGAAAAACCAAAGCACATAACATTCTTATGTCATATGTATAGTAAGCATTCAAGTTGATATACAAGGTCTAGACATATATATTCAAACCTAGGATTTGGCTAAGATTCAAATGGGCATAACAAATTCAAAAAACAAAAAACAAACACATAGTCTTCTGATGTCATATAGCAAGCATTCAAGTTGATAAACAAACTTGTTTAAATCATGGTCAAACCTAGAATTTGACCAAGATTCAAATGGGCATAATTTTAAAAAATGTAAAATCAAGGCACATAGTCTTCTTATGTCATATAGTAAGTATTCAATTAAGTTGATAAACAAGGTCTAGACATATTCAAACCCGGAAACATCATGTATCTAGCTACCCTAGCCCACCAAAAGCTGTCTTGCTAAAGTCAAAAGCATACATGAGAAATTAAGTGGTTTTGGTTTCAAACATGGAAATTTTAAAAACCCTACCAAGAAATCTACATTTTGGAGTGACTAAGAAGGATATATGCTTAATTTTCCTATTCATGTTTTATTAAACTTGTTTAAATCATGGTCAAACCTAGGATTTGACCAAGATTCAAATGGGCATAAAAATTCGGAAAAAACAAAAAATGGAAAATCAAGGCACATAGTCTTCTTATGTCACATTAGTAAGCATTCACTTAAGTTGATAAACAAGGTCTAGATATATTCAAACCAAGAGAAATCATGTATCTACCCCTAACCCTAAACTCTATCTCATGAAGTCAAGCATGAAGATATGTGGTTTTTGGTTTTAAACATGGAAATTTCAAAAACCCTCCAAGAGCTTCATTTTGGAGTGACCAAGAAGGATATATGCTTAATTTTTCATATTCATGTTTTCAACTTGTTTAAATCATGGTCAAACTTAGGATTTGACCAAGATTCAAATGGGCATAAATTAAAAAACAATAAAATGCAAAACCAATGCACATAGTCTTCTTATGTCATATATATAGTAAGCATTCAATTAAGTTGATAGCAAGGTCTAGACATATTCAAACGAGAAAAATCATGTATCAAGCTACCCCTAACCCCAAACTCTGTCTTATGAAGTCAAGCATGAAGAAGTACGTGGTTTTTGGTTTCAAACATGGAAATTTCAAAAACCCTCTCAGGAGCTTCATTTAGTGACTACGGAGGATACATGCTTAATTTTCATATTCATGTTTTAAACTTGTTTAAATCATGGTCAAACCTAGGATTTGACCGAATTCAAATGGGCATAATTTAAAAAATGTAAAGCAAGGCACATAGTCTTCTTATGTCGCTATAGTAAGCATTCAATTAAGTTGATAAACAAGGTCTAGACTATTCAAAAACCGGAAAATCATGTATCTACCTATATGCATAAAACTCTGTCTTTATGAATTGAAGTCAAGCATGAAGCTTCTGGTTTCAAGCATGGAAATTTCAAAACCTCCCCAAACTTCATTTAGAGTGACTAAGAAGGATACAAACTTTTACCTTTTCATTTTCATGTTTTAAACTTGTTTAAAATTATCTTGGTCAAATCTAGGATTTGACAAGATTAATGAGCAAACATATGATAAGTGATGCAAATATCATTTCTAAGTGCGGGCAAACCGAGGAGATATGTGGTTTTTGGTTTCAAACATATTCAAACGAGAGAAATCATATCTACCCCTAACACTAAACTTCTGTCTCATGAAGTCAAGCGCATGCATGAAGATATGTGGTTTTGGTTTTGAACATGGAAATTTCAAAAACCACTCAAGAACTTCATTTTGGAGTGATTAATTAAGAAGCATACATGCATGTACTTTTCATATTCATGTTTTAAACTTATTCAAATCTTGGTGAGAACCCTGGGATTTGACAAGATTGAAATGGGTATAAAAATTAAAAAAAAACAAAAAAGGTCTTCTTATGTTATATAGTAGGCATTCAATTAAGTTGATAAACAAGTTCTAGACATATTCAAACAAGAAAAATCATGCATGTATCTACCCTTAACCCTAAACTCTGTTTCATGAAGTCAAGCATGAATGAATGTGGTTTTTGGTTTCGAACATGGAAATTCAAAAACCCTCCCAAGAGCTTCATTTTGGAAGTGACTAAGAAGCATACATGCTTACTTTTTCATATTCATGTTTTTAACTTATTCAAATCTTGGTGGAACCAAGGATTTGACAAGATTCAAATGGGTATAAAAATTCAAAAAAAAACAAGGTCTTCTCTTATGTTATATAGTGCATTCGATTAATTTGATAAACAAGGTACACACATATTGACAGGAAAATGTATCTACCCACTAACCCTAACTTCTGTCTTATGAAGTCAAGCATGCATGAAGAGAAGTGGTTTTGGTTTCAAAAGCATTGAAATTTCCTGTTTGAAACCCAAAACCACTTCTCTTCATATGCTTGACTTCCTAAGGACGAGTTTAGCGTTAGGGAGTAGATACATGATTTTTGGTTGAATATGTCCAAACCTTGTTTATCGACTTGAATGTGTCGTAATATATATATGGCAATATATAAAATTTGCATGTAGTTTTCGTTTTGATTTTTGAAATTTTAAGCCCATCGATTCTTTGTCAAATAATAGGTTTGACAGAGAGAGATTTAAACATGTTCAGCTGTGAAAATGAGAAAAG
Source organism: Lolium multiflorum (assembly GCA_030979885.1). Classification (NCBI taxonomy): domain Eukaryota; kingdom Viridiplantae; phylum Streptophyta; class Magnoliopsida; order Poales; family Poaceae; genus Lolium; species Lolium multiflorum. Next base: position 337,999,742 of record CM061750.1, read on the forward strand.
GTAAGCCTCATTAAACTATTTTTAGTCACTCCAAAATGAGAAGCTTTTGGGATTTTTAAAAATTCCATGTTTGAAACCCAAAGCGGCTTTCTCTTAGTGCTTGACTTGGCGCAAAACAGTTTGGGTTGAAAGCAGATTATGATTTTTACGGTTTGGATAATGTCTAGACCTTGTTTATCAACTAAATATAACTATATGACATCAGAATGTGCATAAAAATTTAAAAAATTTAAAAATGTAAAACCAAAATTTAATTGGGAGGAAGGGTACATGAATTACAATTAAAAAACAAGGTAACTTAAATACTTGGATCCCAAGATGTGTGGAAGCCCAAAACAATGGCAAAACATATCATGTGCGCATGCTGCATACAATTCAAGTAGAACACATAGTAGGCATAGATAGTTTGACCTAAATTTGAAATCAAAGAGAAGGTGGTTAGAAAAATCAAAATTGGCAAAGCAAAGCATGAAATCAAAAAATTGTGATGCACTCTAGCTATGAAAATTATCAAGCAATGCAAACCAAAATGATTTTTTAGAGGAATACTAGTTCAACTTATTTAATTTTTTGTTGTAGGCCAAAATCCAAACCACATAGTTGGATTTTTCAACTGATCACGTAAAGTCTTGAGGAAAACCCTAGTTTATAACCTATTTAATAATAGATTACGTGATACCGATTCTTTGCTTTTTATTATTACGCTCCCCAAGAGGAACCCAAGGACAGCGCTGAAACTTCGGAGGAAGAGGAATCACTTGGAAGGAGAAGGGAGAGCAGTCAAGGGGCCCCTCTTATTGATGGTGTATATTCACCTGGTGATGTTGGTATTATCACGGGGGTTTGTCGGTCTGCCCGAGGAGGTGCGACGAGCCGAAAGCTGAAAGCAAACAGTCAAGCGAAGTAGAAATGAGAGAGATTTGTTTTTTGTGAGGACGACTAGGATCGGAAGGACCCACAGGACTGTCCGCATCACGTCATCTTCTCTTGACAAAGAAGATGGTTGGGAGTTGGCTACCTGTTGCACGTGACTTGTGCTCACAAAAGTGTGGGACCACACGCGTGGACACCACACGTAAGTGACTGACCTGTTGGTGTAAAACTCGGTTGATTATTATAGTGCATTAGAACAAAGTTTCCTATGGATTCAAGAGGGTAGGAAATCCAAGTTAACTCATTTACATGACATTTTTTTCCATGAAGCAAAGTTAACACTATCAATTGGTACAATTTGGAGTGACTAAGAAGGATCAATGCTTACTTATTCGTTTAATTTCACGTGTTAAACTTGTCTAAATCTTGTTCAAACCTAGGATTTGACCAAGATTCAAATGGGCAGAAAAATAATTAAAAAACAGAAAAATGAAAAACCAAATCACATAGTAAACATTCAAGTTGATAAACAAGGTCTAGACATATTCAAACCAGACAAATCATGTATTTATACCCCTAACCCCTAAACTCTATCTTATGAAGTCAAGCATGTGAAGAGAAGTGGTTTTGGGTTTGGGGGTATATATACATGATTTTTATTGTTTAAATATATATAGACTTTGTTGATCAACATGAATGCTTGATTACTATATGACATAAGAAGTTTATGTGCTTTGTTGTTTCATTTTTTGATTTCTTTTTGAATTTTTATACCCATTTGAATCTTGGTCAAATCTAGGTTTGCGAAGATTTAAACAAGTTTGAACATGAAAATGAAAAAGTAAGCTTGGATCCTTCTTAGTCACTCCAAAAAATGAAAAGCTTGGGAGGGGTTTTGAATTTTCCATGTTTGAAACCCAAAACCAGCTCTCTTCATGCTTGACTTCATAAGACAGCATTTAGGGTTAGGAGGTAGATACATATTATTTTGGTTTGAATATGTCTAGACTTCGTTGATCAACTTGAATGCTTAGTATATTACATAGGAAGTGTTTTTTGATTTTCTTGATTTTGTTTGATTTTTTATGACCATTTGAATCTTGGTGAATCCTAGGTTTGACCAAGATTTAAACAAGTTTAAAACATGAAAATGAAGAAAAGTAAGCATGGATCCTTCTTAGTCATAATCTAGAGTACTACCCTTGATGAATCCATAGGAAACTTTTTGTACTAATGCAGTATAATATTATGGTTTGAATATGTCTAGACCTTGTTTATCAACAATTTGAAAGACATACAAGTTATAGCACACATAGTGCATATATTTTCACACATGTGCACTAGATGCTAACCCTATAGTTTGAGGCCATTTGGATGAGGTCGAAAAAATTCTTGGATTAGAATCGTGTTGTTCGAACCACGTAGTTGGATTTTTTTGAACCCTTGATCTTTAGAACTGGGCAAAACCCAAGTTTAACCATGCAAGATTCAAATGGCCCTAAAAATTCAGAAAAAAATCAAAAGAATGAAAAACCAAAGCACATATATATATAGCATTCTTATGTCATATGTATAGTAAGCATTCAAGTTGATAAAGAAGATAAAAAAGGTCTAGACATATATATTCAAACCGAGCATGTGGTGTGTGTGTGTGTGTGTGTGTGTGTGTGTGTGT